>CM055898.1:59048763-60343301 GCA_029582155.1 Panopea generosa | reverse complement strand
TAGTCTGTAGTTTTTTACTTCCCTAAAAAAACTTCGAACACTTCACTGTTAATCTAAAATATTTTTTCTTTTCTTATATATTCTTTTCTTTTTCATTCCGAGGTACGAGTAATGTTCAGAGCATGCCGATCATAGGTTGTAGTTGTATGGTAATCAAGTTATATTGTGATATATTCATTAAACATTCACTTTACTGTTCTGGATAACAATAATAACACTTTTCAGTCATATTTGGATGGGGGCAGTATTCTCACGGCGGCCATGTTGGATATCAGGCAGCAAACAAATTAGAGTACATGTATTCAAACCCACGTTATGTCAGATATAATGCGGTGACTGTGTAACGTAATTTCAGATGATGTTGGTTGGGTGTGTGGTGTTGAGCGTCGTTTTCAACAATTTTTCAGTCATCACGACGGTGTCTACTTGAGACAGTATACAAGGCGTTGCCACACTGGAGCATCACGCTGTAGACATATGGTATGATACCCCATCCAGTCACATTGACACCAAGCCGACCAGACCTAAGGCTATCCTTTAAAGGTTGACCAGACACTAAATGCTGTGCGCCAAGCGAGGAAGCTTCTAATACCATTGTTCAAGTCTTTGGTATGACCCGACAGGGTAGGGAACCGACGACCTTCTGTGCGAGGCTGGCGCTTTACCCCGAGACCACCGCTGCGGTTTTCATTCAGATGAAGAAAAAAATGAGGGGATGGTGGGGGTGGGGATTTGAAAAAAAAATAGTGTCGGCAGTAAAAATTAAGGACGGTCAGCCAACCGGAAACAACGTGTTTTGGCCTTTACAAAGAGGAAATAAGATACTTCAGTATTTAAAAACAAATTCAAGGAAATATAATTTGAAAGTTTAATCAGTTTCACTGATATAATCAAAACTAGTATGGTAAACTAGTTTTATTATTTGTTTTCCACAATCTCCGTGATGATTGTTATACGGCAATAGATCCCCGCCCGCCCCAACCTCCGTACTGATTGTTATACGACAATGAATCCCCGCCCGGGCCAACGTCCGTGATTGTTTTACGGCAATGAATCGCCGCTCGGCCACAATCTCCGTAATGATTGTAAAACGACATTGAATCCCCGCCCCCTCAAATCCGTGATGATTGTTATACGACAATGAATCCCCGCCCGCCCCAACCTCCGTGATTGTTATACGGCAATCAATCGCCGCTCGGCCGCAAAACTAATCATGGATTAAACGACTCTATGTCTGATCCCTCGTATATATATATATTTTTTAATGTGTCTTATTTTTATATGAATATATTTTGTTGTTTTTATTTTTCTGTGAGGGTTGGGGGTAATTTTTAAAGTGTGTTTGGGGTGAGGGTGTGTATATATATAGCATATATAGACTATGTTATTTTTTTCATATTAATAATTTTTTTCTTTGAAATGAGGCTTAATCCATAGTGGCAAAATTATTTTGTCTTTGGGGTGGGTGGTATAGAAATCAATTTTATTACTTATACTTCCTACACCCGTTACACCATGTCTTTAAGAGCTGTCGGTATCGTTACTACGAACATTTTGATATGTGAGACGCCACATGCTGAATTAGTGAACCTTTAGGATATCGTAATATATTGTAGTTATGTACTGTTTTTTGTATATTCTGACTTTTAAACGTTTGCAGAATTATTTAAGGAAAACTGCACTACACAAACGATATTGGTAAATTAACCACATGGACTTATTTTATAAGGCTGGATACAAGGCAGGCCTAAACAAATATAGCAAAAATAATAATCACAGTGGGTCCTTGTTAAAAATCACACGAGCACCTGCTGTTTAGCTCGCCGGGACGAAGTCAAAAGAGCTATTGCCATGACCTCGGTGTGGTCGTCGGCGTCGTCTGTAGACACCCGGGTTAAACTTTTACGTTTAAGTTTAAGATATCTATGCAACCACTCATTGGATGTGAATGAAACTTCGCATGTGTGTTTACAATCATCAATGGAACACACAGAGACAAAAAAAAACATAACTCTGGATTGCATTTTGTCCAAGTTATGGCCCATTTTGTACTTAGACACCCAGGTTAAACTTTTGCGTTTAGTTGCATTTAAGTTTGAAATATCTATGCAACCACTCATTGGATATTAATGAAACTTCGCATGTGTGTTAACCATCATAAATGGAACACACAGAGACAATAATCATAACTCTGGGTTGCATTTTGGCACAGTTGTGGCCCTTTTTGGACTTAAACACCCAGGTTAAACTTTTGCGTTTAGTCATTTAAGTTTAAGATATCTATGCAACCACTCATTTGATGTGAATGAAACTTCGCATGTGTGTTTACAATCATCAATGGAACACACAGAGACAAAAAAAACCATCACTCTGGATTGCTTTTTGGCACAGTTATGGCCCTTTTTGGACTTGAACACCCAGGTTAAACTTTTGCGTTTAGTTGCATTTAAGATATCTATGCAACCACTCATTGAATGTGAATGAAACTTCGCACGTGTTAACCATTATTAATGGAACAATATTCAATTGTTAAGGGCGTGTTATGTAATAGCACCAAATTTTCGATAAATTTAACTATACTTGCTATATTTTAGGGGGGCTGCGCCGAAATTCTTTTCATCCTGAATCCGCTATTGAGCCGCTCTATAGTCGTTCTATATTGCCTGTGGTTTTATGGAGAGAGGACTGGCCTATCAGCTACATTTATTTTAATTCAATACAAAGGTTCATGTGTTTCTGTGATGCTTACTTTACAACTTTATTTTGGTTGACAAAGTCAGTAAGTTCGTTTCACATAATGCCGAATGATGGCCGATATTGTACGCAACTTTAAAGGAAGCAGTAGTCGATTTTGTTGAGGAATAAAATGACGGCGCCGCTTGACGCCAAAATGTTGACGTTAGACAAATTCAGACGGTAGGTGGCTCTGTAGGTTATGATATATAGAATTACAGAAACAACCTTCGGGAACAAACTAAAAAGATGGCATTTTTCTCACATTAACATTTTCTTTGGAAAAACAATAATACTATACTTTGCAATATGCAATTAACACAAACTGACATATGTAAAAGCAAGCAGTTAGCATTTAAGTGTATGTAATTTTTCATTTTCCACCTGCAACCTTACGCACATAAAAGTTGCCACTTGAGTGAATGTAAATTGGCGATAAGTAAGTTGAAATATGTAATTAAGCAATCTGAATTATGGCAGATAATACCTTCCATACTTGCACGGCAACTTATTCTTCTTAGACGAGGAATTTTTGTTACAGATCGTGACACCATTACCTTTATTGTTATTTCAAACATGCCTGTTGTTTCAAATAGTTTTCTCTATTAAATTAGAATTCAAAATGCGGTGGTCTAGTTGTTGGCATGTTTGCTTCAGAACCCATCCCTGGTATCCAGTTTCATTCCCCGATGGGGTTTCGTCAAAAGCACTCTCAGGGTGCCTTATTCGGGCATGTAAATGAAAGCATGCAATCCCTTGCAGGTGACTTAAAGTAATGTGTCCCGTGTACAGGGAGTGTCGTACCCGTGTTGATGACAAGTAGAATAGGCTTCCATCAAACATGATCTCAGCACCTTTGGTAAACGCACTCAAAACATTGATATATCTACATGATGGCGAAGGGCAGGCGCGTATCCAGGCACACGCATGGAAGCCAATGCCTACAATTCGTCAGTAAAAAGTGAAAACAAAAACTCCAAATATGCATAAAAACTGAAGGCTTAGAGAGTAACATGCTAATTTCTTTCGAATTTATCAGTGGGAATTTTCTTATTTCTCCCGCAGTAATTATTTCAACTATTTCAAGCATAACATGAGAAAACATAAATTTTGCTTTCTAACTTCCAAAGTCTTCTTCCCTAAAACCCTTTTCCACCCCCTCTCCCACACCTTCCCCACTTCACTTGCAACATGACTGCTTATATCTGGCGTAAAGTTCAAGCCTGTTCAGGCACGCCCAGTAGTAAAGTGCATGTAAAATATCGCACTGAACTGAATTCAAATGCTCGTAAACCATTGCACTGTTACAATGATTGTAATATTGTTTCTATTTGCCATTGCAGCTGCGTTTTAGTATGGTTTCGATATAGTTTTTGTCTTGTTCCTATTGTCATACACTTAGTTTTTTCTGTATAAATATACATCATATTTCTTGAACACCATTTATTTATAGAAGTTAACTCGGCTTGTAATCTCTGCTGAATTTCTCCAACAGTTTTTCCTGAAGTGTGGAATGTGGAGTCATCTGCATACATATCAGTTTCACCGTTTATTACATGTAATAGGAGATCATTAATATATAAAATGAAAAGTAATGGACCCAGTATGGAACCTTGGGGAACTCCATGAGAAATAGGGGCAGATTTAGACTTGGCATTTCCTACTTTTACCTGCTGTGTTCCATTATATTAAGACATGATTCAAACAACTTCAGGGAAGTTTGAGTATATATTAAGCTTTTGGCATAAGAGTGTGATCTTTTAAATCCAAGAATACTCCATTTATGTTTCCATTATTCATTTCTTGAAAGCATTTGTCGGTTATGTTTATTAATGCTGTTCCTATCAGCATTTATTTGTTGTCTGTTGTTTTATCTCAATGAAATATGTATTCTATAAGTCAATTTGACTGGAAATCTTGGTGATGATGTTTGGTGTTTAAATCCCCATTCTTTTTAAATTTTGCAAATTCTGCTGATTTGTAGTATAATGCATTGTTATCTAACATTACAACAATTGGCAAACCGTGACGTGCGAATATTGACTTAAATATATGAATTATAACCGTTCTAGATGTCATATTTTCCAACTTTACTGATTCAAGATTGATATTCTACTACTAATAAATAATTTGAACCTTTCCATTGCAACTTTTTGCTGTTGGCTAAATCATTGTATTGGGCCCATTGGTCAAAAACCAACTGTGTTTGTGTGGTACACACCATTTTCTGATAGACAATTATCCAACGTGTAAAAAAATTGGTTTGGGTTTGGCTATGCGAAGAAAACAAATACTGTTTTAATGCATTTGTTCTGCACAAGGTTGGAAAAGTTTACGGACACTACAGGGTGTGTATAAAATAGAAATAAAATGTCAGCATTTTTTTTAGGAGTCCGTGGAAGAAGGACTTTCACTTTCTGTATTTTGTGGCTCTGGAAAACTTACTCTCTTCATATTCAGTCGTTTTCATTTTGACATCTATTTTTTGCAGTATGTTGTAGTGGCCGTTCGAGGTCTTCTAAGGCTCAGTGGTCTAAGACCCCGAATCAAGATCACTTACCGCTCACCGCTAAGGTCATAGGTTCGAGTCTGGCTCGCTCCAAAAACTATCTGTGAGAAAGTTTCCAGTTACTTGCGGAAGGACGGTGGTTCTACTCAGTCTGACAGACTGAGGTCTTCCTTCTCCAGTAAAACTGGATATGCCATAACCTGAATATATAACCTGAAATGTGGTAAAAATGGTGATGAACCCCTTTCAATTTTTTTTTTTATTTCTGTCTTTTTGCTTTATTTCATTGTGTTTGGCATTATCAAACTTTTAGCGTTTTCACCAGTTTCCCCACTTTAAGTGTATTTATTTCATTTCACACCTGTATTTCAGCATCTTTTCTCTGTTTTTTCTATTTCATCTGTCAATCTTCCGTCTCTCAACATCATTTTGGAGGCAGCGGGACAGTGAGTCATCTTTCTTTCACAAGCAAACACAATATTTAATCATTTATTTACTGATTAGTTTATGACATTATTTACTAAATAACTGTCTTTATTCAGTATATTTACAGGACGTCATTAACTTGAATTGTAATACAAGACCAGTACAGATTTCTGTACTAATTTAATGTTTTTTTGTATATAATCAAAGCCTGATTTTGGCCTGATAAAATTATGTTGTGTCCGTAACTTTTTTAAGACTACAATGATAATATTATTACAATTTACAAGTCGTACTTGTATTATATTTTTTTATTTGCCTTGTTACATGTACATATGTGTTTATAATATAAACTTTGAAGTAAATTTTAGCATTTCAGTGTTAGATTTTATGAAAAACGTGTCAACTTTTTTTTACCAGAGTTTTTCTTACATTTTTCAGTAATTTAAATGTTTAAGCACATATAATAGGAATATTTGGAACTTTTCACAGTGACAGTTAGTCACATGTGATGATGCAGTTTTCATCAGAAAAAAATTCAATGACCACATTCTTGGAAGTTCCATATAGTTCAAAGATGATGCAATACAGAAATCAATGTAGACTCACAAACAGCTGAATGTTATAAAAAAATAATACCTAATTTACTAGGTTAACTTATTATGGCATTTACCACATAACGGCCAAGAAATTAAAACAAAAAAGTCTTTGTTCATTTTTGTTTCACCATTCCAACATTTACCAGGACAGTTTTGTGTAATGATAATTTCAACACATTTAGTGTACCAAATTTCAAAATAAGATACGCTGGTTACGGACACTACAGAAATTTATTTGTCCGACTTCTGTACAATAATAATTATGCAATTTTTTTTAAGTTGTATTTAATAAAACCATTGTTATTTTTTATGAATGCATTGCAAAATAGGCATATTAAAATGCATTTCATATATATACAAGTATGTTATATCCATTTTTCTATGTCAAAGGATACAAAAAAAGACGAATAAAATAATTTTACTCAATGAGTAATATTTTCATTAATCTGATAAGTTTTTTCAAATGAGACAGCATAACGCTCAAAAGACTAAAAAAAACACACTTTGTTCCTTACCTTTTAAACTCTGTTATCAGTGAAAGTACATACAATCATAAACTTTGAATGTTTATATTGAAATCATTCATGGATTTTGTATCTGTTAGAGAGATATAACGTGAAGAAAAATCAGACAGGCCTAATACCGTGTTTTAGCCGTATGGTAGTTCATTAATTGTGGTATTAATGGTTCCTTTTGATTTGAATTTCAATGTTTCAAGCATATACTACAATTGCTTATATAGCCGTGAATTTGTCCATTCATTTCTGGCCAAAACATTGTTTCTCAAGCCATTGAGCCCGTGTGGTTCCGGCGAAGAATAGAATCACTGCCAATCTCTGCAGAGGGGCAAGAGTCCTCCGAATGGGTGTCATGTTCATTTTTTCATTTTTTGTCATGTTCACTCTTGTGGTTAAATTATCAACCCCTGTGTGGTTTCAGGGAGCCATATGAGTGATGACAAGATTAGGACCATTGTGGCTCATTCATGTCGTAAGAAGCAACAGTTTGAGTAACACGATAGAATTTGCTAAAACTCTGCAGTTCTGCAGGTATCATATTCATTTGTTGGTGTATTTTTGTTTAAATCAGTATGTTAATTTGTTGTTTTTGTACATGTAGAGTGAACCTGGAATCTTCCTTCCAGTTGACGTAGAATAACCTATAATGTGTTGGTACGCCGTAAAACCCTGTTCATTCATTTATTAAAACTCGAAATCAAAGTAGAGAAAGAACTGTCAAATGGGCAATTTGATAACCTAATATTAACAATGAACTTATCAAAAGTTAAGTAACTCGGCCTAACTTTAGTATTGCTTATAATATACAGTGTACAGCCTTTGGTAGTGTTATTTCAAAATGAACTTAAATATTTTCAACATATATTCGAATATTTTATATAGTGAGGGATTTTATATGTGTATATAAAGACCCTGATATCATACAAAACTACTATGATTACCAGATTACCTAGCTTTAACTACATGAACTGAGCAACTCTGGTAGCCGGAATATAATTAACAAAAATGGTATAATGGAACTTAGTTTTTCTGTGTTGTTTTTATGGACACACAATCAGATGGTAAGAATCAATTGCGAAACAAGCACCAGTGATAACATATCATAACAACTAGTCATATGCAGTTTTTAATATTTTACAATAACAAGAACACTACATTATATGAATGGTGACAAATGATAAACATTATTGTACATGTAACCGGTACTACTAATAAATCTATAAAGTATTACCCTTTGTTATAATTATTGTAGATCTATTGTTTTTATTACTTAATAATTATATAATATTGTATTTTGCTGATGACAATTTTACAAGCAACTCTGACATTTTAAATGTATCACTTGAGATTAAACTCTTGGTTAACTGTTCAAATTCACACTGTTTTTTCTTTACAACAACAATAAAACTGCCTATATGTTAGCAATAGGTCTATTAGGCTAATGTTGGGCTTAGTTATGTCACAGAAGGGACATTATGAAAAAGTGTTTCACAAATTTTTTTCTTCAAATTAACACGATATTCATTGAAATTTATACTTGATGTCATGAATTCAATCTTATGGCAATTGTCAAAACAGCACAACTAAACACTATGTATGTTGCATTTAATATCGTCTTCAATTCTCCACTGTGACTTATCTCTATAGAAGCTGGACTGTAGTTGGCTGGAGAGTCGGGTCATGAACTCCGATCAACACTCAATCACCACTGGAGGAAAATTTGAATTTTACAACAGTTTTCAAAAAATATTATTTTAATGTGTCACTAACAAAGTACAACTTATTTCCAAATTCACATGACATAAAGATCACACATTCAAGAACAGATCTGCCAAGTTTCAACCAAATCTGTTCTCTATGACTTTTGAAATTTTAAAAATCCCTCCACTGTTGATATGTTTTCAGTGAGTACAGAGAATTCAATGTAAGTGGCCATTTTTCAGTGCTGCTGGCTTTTATACTGCGACTCCTACCTTTAAAGGGAATTTATCAGAATTTTTCAAACTTTTAAAAATTGACTAAAAACATTTTTTTCCAATATATCGTGCCTCTATATACCCACTGACGCCGTATTGCCTAAAGTATATGTATTTAAACATACCAAAATTATATACTGAAAACGCATTTCATAACTTGGGCTATGTGCCCAAATATATAATAGATTTCCCGCTTAAACTGGCAACACATTTCATGATGTATTAAATGAGTCACTTGTTTTCTCCTGATTTCAATTTGATCCAATATACAGGTTTATGAGTAAATGTAAATGGCTGTCTATATTTTTTCAAATCCAATGGACTCTTTCAGTGCCCTTACCATAAGGGCTGAAAAAGCAGCAGGGTTATTGATTCCTCTTGGAATGTAAAATTCCAATGCGCATGTAGCTACTGACGGCAGTCTTGTTTGTCCTTCCTCTTGAACAAAAAACCTAATTTCATTAACTTTGTTAAATCCAAAAGGTGCAAGGAAACTCGTCTGCGCCAGTTATTAGTGACAGCAATTCTCCAAATGTCGCTGGAACTGTTTTATCTGAAAGATATTATTATCAAACTTAGAAGCAATGTAATTATCTTTGAGGAAGACATGTAACAGAAAATGTAATTACACATGTAAAGGTTTGCAGCGGTATTGATTAAACATAACATTACTTGTAAAAAATACACAATGTGCATATTATCAGAAATGGAATGTATCAATCATTAAAGTATAACATGGGCGTAGGAGCGATTCAATTATTGTGGGGGGGGGATTGGGATGGAGGAACCTGAGGCGAGTGTATGAGGATGTATACTTCCATGCCCCAAAGTATATGCTGAACCTGAATATTGGGGGAAAGGGTGTGTGTGCTGCCCCCCTTGCAACCCCTGATCACCCCCAACACAGATCCATGTTTGTTTACAATTTAAAGAGCAGGATAAACTTGCACGCTTCTACCCTAAAATTTCAAGTTTTATAGATACTGCATATAACCAACATTTTCTGGAAAGTATTTTTTGCCAATTAAACAATTGTCTAGTAGAATGCACATTTATAACAAAAACATGGTGACTGTAAAATTTAAATCAAAGGCCTGAAGGGCCTGAGGGAAGGCTCGTTGCTTGTGTTAAATTGGAAAACTTAGTTAGATTTCTGATACATTAAAAGGCAATTCATTGGGATTTAGAAAAGAATGTGGTGTGTTTCATATTTCTTTTGTGTATCTGTATAAATAATCTCCTGCATACAATACAGAGTCCATATCAAAACTTTTCCAACAGTAGCTATTAAACGGTTTTAATAATGCATTTGAAAATGGTACACACCGTCTTCCATGTGAAAATTGACTGAATATTTGATGACCCTGGTGAAAATATCCATTTCAGGACAATTTGTAAACTGGTAATGTGGTGGTCCAGGATTCCTTTCCACATCTCCATATAAAAGTTATTTACATGAACAACCTATATGAAAGCTTCACAAACAAACCTTCATATTCTGATATTTCTCCAAAATCAAAAGAATTGAGTAGTAATGTACAACTCCAGTCAATTTTAATAATAGTTATGATTTATGGATAACGAAACGCATTCAGCACATAATGTTCCTGATTATCCGAGAATATACAACATATATCCATAACTCTTTGTCTAGACCAAAACAAACATGACCTACTTATAGATTTACGCATATATTGATTTGAGTTCTGTTCGATTCTCATATAGCTTTCAATCAACAATATAAATAATCAATAAACAGCATTATAAACGGTGTTGCGTGACCTTGATTTAATCAATCTTAAAAATACAACACAGAAACACAACAAACATTACGGTCGGATGACCTAATTAACCGTTAAATGTTCATCAATACACTGCTTGCATAAGATGACAGATTGGCACGTTTTTCTATAAACAACAAATGAAGCCCCGAACCTAATTTCGTTATTTTAATATCAAAAGTAAAAGAGGCAATCCGTAGTGAATAAAATTTCACTAACAATAACTATTTACTCAAACTATGAGTTATTATATCAAAAACATGTCAAACTTTCACCCCATTAATGATTACATGTCGAATGGTGTTAGAGATTATATCCCCCACCAGATGACGTCACCATGCATAGTAGTAAATGCGTAAATCATTTTTATATCAATGAAAATTGCCGTTTTTTTTTAGAGCACAGCAAGCTAAGTGTATTCTTCTGCATTTCCATGCAAATTGTATCCTGCCCATATTGTATTTTTGAACTTTTGTAAAGAAAAACATCCGCAATTAATAAAAAACTTTGAATCTTTTGTTGTATAATACATCCTCTGCTATGGTAAATGCGTGTTGAAAGTCGTGAACTACTTTATCGGTCGGATGAATATGGCGGTTCCTGTCATACGTAGTTTGTATAACAGATTGCTAGAGCTGCACTGCACGACAGCTAAGGAAGTCAGAGCTTTGCTCGCCTTCAAAAAAAAAAGGTTCTCCGATTTGAATTATGTATAGAAATATATAAAACCTGCCTCAGGGTCCCCTAGAACTTATATAGCACAGTTTTTCTTGCCATGATGACATTTTACGATGATCTTAATGGCAAGAAGGGGCAGTATCACGATTTTCCAGTAGATAATTCATTATCAATTCTAAACTAACCTATCACTGAAGGTGATTAATACTGTAACAGAATAAGATCCTGACCATGCTAACAATCTATCTAAATAAGACTTATTTGTGAACGTCTGTTTTTACCGGTAAACAATCATTGTATTAAATGAGCATGCAAATAATAATACTTTTTCTACATGAGACAACAATGATTATACATATAATCATCCATATTTTCTATAAATGAACTCACCTTATGCCTGTAGATTTAAATAGCGACATAAATCCAAATATTGATTTGACAAACAAAAATCTGTCTCTGGGTGGGCTACACAAAAATATCTAATAAGTTATTACACCTGTATAGTTTGATACCATGTGTCAGTTAAATAGTGCTTTAAATATTATTTTAACAAAAGTATAATCAGTAGAAACATATTTATTTATATTTATCTAAGGATAGAATCTAGGGTTAGGGTTAGAATCATCTGATGAGAGATATCCTTAACTGACCTTCTAATCTATTAACAGCTTTCTGCTGTCAACAAGAATCATTGGATCTCTGTTTTTTAGACTTCCCAAGGCATTAACACAATTTATAAAGCTAAATATTCACTAAGAATAATTAAATTAATGTCTTACCTCCAGGTTTTTTTTTAATAGGGTTAAATGCCATTTTCAACACATTTCGGGTTATATATGGCATATCCAGTTTTACTGGTGGAGGAAGACCTCAGACTGAGTAGAACCACCGTCCTTCCACAAGTTAATGGAAACTTTCTAACATAAAGTTTTAGGAGCAAGCGGGACTCGATTCTACGACCTTAGCAGTGAGATGTAAGTGATCTTGAGACGGTGCCTTGGACCACTCAGCTACAGCTTACCTTCAAATAATGTTGTATATACTAATATAGGACATGTATTTGAATTTCCCTCTTGGAAAGTTGCCAGAGTGGGAAGATTTGAAAATCTGTCCACCTCACATCTTCATTTCTACTTTATTTTGATATATCAACTTGCATAATTTGCATCTGAACTATGACATTGTTAATATAGAAATTGTGTTTTTATTGTATTTAATGAACTTTTCGTATATTAAATCTGGCAACAAATCTGGCATGAAATGTATATGAACCAGATAAAATTTAAAATGACATGATGATTCTTTTTTTTTTTTTTTTTTTTTTTTGAATGGGGTTTAACGCCATTTTCAACACATTTCAGGTTATATATGGCATATCCAGTTTTACTGGTGGAGGAAGACCTCAGACTGAGTAGAACCACCGTCCTTCCGCAAGTAACTGGAAACTTTCTCACATAAAGTTTTTGGAGCGAGCGGGACTCGAACCTACGAGCATAGCGGTGAGAGGTAAATGATCTTGAGACGGCGCCTTAGACCACTCGGCCACGGAGGACCCACATGATGATTCAATCATGCAGCAAAGTTACTCAAATATTAGATAGATAGATAGATGGATGGATGGATGGATGGATGGATGGATGGCTACAGACAGACAGACAGACAGACAGATAGACAGAAGATACAGCTACTGTCCTCTCAGATAAAGGTTTACCTGTAATATCCTGCAAAAATAACTCCCATGTATACACACTTTTGTCTCCAGCAACCTTCCGGTTTGACCTCTCTTCCAAATATTGCACTTCGCATAATCTTTTAAACTGTCTTTAGTGAGTGAAGCAGAATAGAGGTTTGAACAGCAAAGGGTTTGCCTTTATTAGCTCCCACAACTGTCCAACATCATTAAGCCCTGTGGTAAATGCTGATACTTCACACCTTTCAAATAAAAAACAAACATAGTTAATAACACACAGTTATTAGAGCTAAATTTTCAACCATTGTATGAGGTCGATGTTTCACAAGTGTTTATTATTTTTTGAATGCGTGTTTAACGTCAGTTTCAACGTATTTCAGGTTATGTATAGCATATCCAATTTTAATGATGGAGGTAGACCTCTGAATCTGAGTAGAACCAATGTTCTTTCCACAAGTAACTAGCATACTGTCTCTCATAAAGTTTTTGGACCGAGTGGGACCCGAACCTATGACCTTAGTGGTGAGAGGCAAGTGACCATTAGACACCAGCGCCCTAGACTACTCAGCCACGGAGGACCCTTCGTTGATTATTTAATTCATAAAACAAGTCGGCAAAATTATACCATGCAAGGCTCTATTAAGCATCATGTATCATTTTGCCAACTTGTTTAATAAATAAAAAAAAATAAATGAGCTTGAATGCAAGATGTTTTCATCACATAATTCAGGAAATGGGTACATTTACAATTAGTTTTTCAGATTATCTAAAAAAGCAGCCATATTAATTTCCTTAATTGTATGCTGTAAAGTCGAAAAAAAAGCCTGGCATTTTACATACAAGAGCCTAGTTATACAAACAAGAGGGCCAAGATGGCCCTATATCGCTCACCTGACTCACCTTGAGTCACCCAACATAAGTAGATTATATAATACATGAACACTCAAAATTCCAGAAAAATGGGATGGGCAAGTAGTGAGAATTTTGATTTTTTTTGAATATGTAACAGATGTGTAGAAGAGTTCAAACTTGGTAGAGGTTCACTCATGGTTAATGGCAGTGAAATTACATCAAAATCAGGTCAGTAGATTCTGGCAAGGAAGCTTCTGAAGTTTTTACTATAGATGCTAAGTCTTCAAACTAAGATAAATATCCAGTTCCAGCACAAAACTAACCTGTTATGTTTGAGAACGGTTTCAAACTAAAGCATCAGACTAAACTAATGTGCATGAAAAAATCCTCAGTTCCAGCACAATAAATATTCCTATGAGTTTCAAACACAAGCCTTCCCAAAGTATATCACTTGAAAGAATCTTTGTCGCAGTGCAATCTCCCCCTAAATCAATTCAGCTCCTCCTCCAAGATTTCAATTACATTTTGACATTGAAAATCTCAAGCAGACTTCTTGCTGTGATGAAACTAGCTAAAAATATGGTTTTGCTTTATTATGAAGCAGTAAAACATCCCTGTCTAAACCATAAAAACTAACATTTATATTCAGAAAAAACCTAATTTAAAATGGTTAATGATATTTGAATAATATTCAATCATTGATTATAATTGTATCATTCATCTTTTTATAATGAATTATCTTTTAAAACTTACATGTATATCATATAATATTGTATAATAATAGCAAAAAAAAGGTTATTTAAAGAGTTTATTACCTCTTCTTATAATAATTGCTATATACAGACAAAATGGGGAGTAATTTAACATAAAAACTAACCCACCCCCTGGCTGCCATGTTTTTGAAGAATCAAGATGGCTTGAACAAACTTGGTAGAGAGCCACCCAAGGAACATTTCTGTGAAATTATTTTAAAATCGAGCCAGTAGTTTCTTACAAGGAAGATTTTTTAAGTTTTTACTATACATGTAGCTTATATAGTAAACTAACCCCACCCCCTGGCCGCTATGTGTTTTGACGAATCAACATGGCTTGAACAAACTTGGTAGAGGGTCAACCAAGGAACATTTCTGTGGAATTATTTCAAAATCGAGCCAGTAGTTTCTGACAAGAAGATTTTTTAAGTTTTTACTAATCAAACTTGCCCCGCCCCCTGGCGGTCATGTTTTTTGAAGAATCAAGATGGCTTGAACAAACCTAGTAGACAGTCACCCAAGGAACATTTCTGTGAAATTATTTTAAAATCGAGCCAGTAGTTTCTGACAAGAAGATTTTTTAAGTTTTAACTATAGCTTATATAGTAAACTAACCCCACTCCCTGGCCGCCATGTTTTTTGACGAATCAACATGGCTTGAACAAACTTGGTAGAGAGTCACCCAAGGAACATTTCTGTGAAATTATTTTAAAATCATGCCAGTAATTTCTGACAAGAAGATTTTTTAAGTTTTTACTAATTAAACTTGCCCCACCCCCTGGCGGCCATGTTTTTTGACAAATCAAGCTGGCTTGAACAAACTTGGTAGAGAGTCACCCAAGGAACATTTCTGTGAAGTTATATCAAAATTGGCCCAGTGGTTTCAGAGATGAAGTTGTTAGAAGCTAAAAGTTAACGACGGACGACAGACGACGGCCGAAGGACACCAGACGATCACAAAAGCTCACCTGTGAGTCTTCTGCTCAAGTGAGCTTAAAATACTGAGCAATCATAGGTTGTGATATTACACAAGGTTAATAACAAAATAAGTCATGGGTTTATTACACTTCTGCATCAAATGTTATGTAAAAAGTATATCATAAAATTGTATTGCAAATAAAGACATAGCAGAGTTTTACACCAACATCTATCACATCATACAAAATAGTACAGTATTTTCAACTTGAACTGTGACTTGAAATTGAGATACATTTATAACAAAACATTATCTTATACCAACTAGCTTGAGATTCCATAAAACCAGCCTGGTTTTCCCTTTCAAGTTGTTCATCTTCACTGTCAAATACCTCTACCATTTCTTGTGGAATCGGGCTACTGTTGTGAAAAAAAAACAGGAGACATTTCATTTAAATACCCCTTCACCACAGCAACACAACACAATCAGTACTTTGACTGATAGTTACAATACAAACACAGAATAAATGACAGTTGGGAAGTGTCAGTCACAAATCAACTGTCTTGACACAAATAATGGACAACTCGTTTTATTTAGGAATCTAACAAATCGATTTTCGCATGATTATGATTTCCACCACAAGTTCAAAATCAATTGAAGACTAGAATGATTTTGGGACATAATAACAGACAAACTAAAAAAGGACACTGCATTTCCAGTATACCTACCATGGACTTCATTGTTAAATACACATACCTGTCATTATGAAATCATATTTATTTCTACAACATAATATGCACATTTTAAAACAATGTTTAACTAAGTTTAATTTTTTCTTTTAACCTTTTACCCCGCATAAACAATGTAACAATATTGGAAGGTCATTGTTAAAAAAAAATCCATAAGTTTTATATCAATCATTTAAAAGAAAAACAATACAGTCAAACCCGTGTAAGTGGCCACCTCTATTAAGCAGCCACATTAATTTTGCTATTTTCCAATTTCTATGTTCTTAGAGCAAATTAACCTGTATTAAGAAACCACCTGTCTTAAAATGCCACTTTTTCTCCTTCCCTTAACTGGCTGCTTAAGACATGTTTGACTGTATACAAATTGTAGTACCAATTTGAAACATAATATCAACAGTTCACTGGGAAATTAGACCCAACAGGATATGATCATGACAGATAGCTTAGCTTTCAACTACACAAGTTGCTATACATGTGTATATTTTATTTTTTTTTCATATTAATGGCAAACTAATTAATACATAGCAAACAAAATATATATTATACCAACCATACTGAAGTGTCTGGGCCTTCTGTTCACTAGAATAGTAGGAGTTGCCAACATTTCAAAATCATCATCACTGTCTGTCATGTCAGCATTGTTGCTCTTGTTAGTGGTAGTCAAAGCATTTGGTGGCTCCAAACATCCAGGAACTGGTATCATATCATTATTCTACACAGACTGAGAATGAAAAATAAAATATCTGTTAGTGACTTATTTAGTATGGCAATCTTTCTCAAAATTATGATTTCTCATCTTATAAATCCATTCTTATACATACGCCTAACTTATTTGGTATTTTTAATATGTATGCTTTTATATGTGTATTTTTTTTAATTTTAAAAATTTACATCATAATAGTGTAAAGGCCTAACACAACAACTGGAAACAGGAAATGCTTCAATGGAATAGTCACGTAATGGCGGTGATAAATAATCCTTATTTCTTCTTGTTTAAAAACATATTTTTCTTATTTTAATGCTCATTTTGTGATATGACAGGCATTATTGATGAACTTGGAACATTCTGAAAGCATGTTTGAATTGTGAATCAATAAAAAAATTGATGCTTAACACTTTATGTAATTGAATATTGATAGCATAATTGGTTTTGATATCAAATTGTGATATTTATATTTTGAAAAAAAATCCCAAAATTTATAAGAAACAGTAAATTTCGGTAGTTATTGGAAACTGGACTGAATTGGTATGTGAATGTAAATAATTTTTTTGTGACTATATTTAGGAGATTTAATGAGAAATATGACATTGACCTACTGACCTGGATCTTGCACAGGACACATCATGTCATGATGGTCATTTGTGAAAAATTATTTAAAAATTCAAGAATGAATTACTAAGTTACAGATGTATAACATTTACTTATAGTATAGAGTCCGGGACTCGAACCCGGGACACTTTGCGTACAGGGCAAATGTCTACTGTCTGAGCTAACCAAACTGCTTACATGTTTCTCTTCTAGTAGGATACGTACAAACTGTGACATAATAAGGACATTTTACATATTCGACCACAAAGTATGACCTTGACCTATAAGGAGCTAGGGACCTGGTCCTTGTGCGTAACTAATCATCATGTTAATTTTACCATTTGTGATTTTAAAATCTCTCGATGAATAACAAAGTTAATGACCGGTATAAATACCCCTTTCTCAGTCTTTTTCATGTTTGACCTCCAAGCGGGACCTTCACTTTTGAGCTACTGACCTAGGTCATGCGAGCCACTCACCGTCTGACATTTGTTATTTTAAAATTCTTCCATGTATGATGTAAAGGACAAGGCACAAATTTAAGAAGTATTGATGCACTAACTAACAAAAGGTCACTTCAATATCTATATATACCATCCTTTTCAAGGGGACACAAATAACTGATTTTAAACTATGGATTGTATTTAACATAGTTGATGATTCCTTTTTCAAGCTTAAACCAATTTACAATCATTGGAACATTCCCTCTTTAATCTGACCCCGGGGTCATTTCACAGAGGGGTCAAAATACTATACAACACCGGTACCAATCTTTTCATGCCGACTCAAAATAATACAATAAACATATAGACTAATTTGTTTTGGAAATGAAATATATTAAGGGAGGCAGAATCATGTGTGTGAAATGAACAAGTGATACATAGCTGATATTAAAGCACTTACATCTCTCACCAAGGTATGTAGGTATACCCTTACTGGATACAACTTAACAAACGTTAAGTATTTCCCAATGGTAAAACCTCCCATTTCTTCAAGCTGTGGCACCTTCATA
Organism: Panopea generosa; assembly: GCA_029582155.1. NCBI lineage: Eukaryota > Metazoa > Mollusca > Bivalvia > Adapedonta > Hiatellidae > Panopea > Panopea generosa. Next base: position 60,324,804 of record CM055898.1, on the reverse strand, counting down.
CCAGAAATTGATGCTATGAAGTAAGTTACCTCATTTGGGTTCACGATTTTTGCCTCTGACCTCCCATTTGGAAAATATATATCCAATATTATGTGTACAAATGCTTGAAAACCACAATCTTTTGGTACATTTGTAACTTGTTGCCTGCCACCATCTCTTGCATTAACTACTTTATATATCTTTGGAGATAGAATGTTTCCAACTGAAATATACTCTTCATGTTGTTTTTCTTAGGCTCTTGCAGGTCTATAAATTTCTGAACCATGAGTGAAGATTCTGTTCCTGTAAATATTATGTTCTGATTTAATAACATTAAATTGTTTCCAAACAATGTTATACAAAGGCCATTTAATTGACCACAACATAGAATAAATAATTCTATTAACAATAAATTACATGTATCCATTCACCATAAAATCTAGAAATTATTATTGGAAGAGCCTCTAAGCAATAGTAGAAACTGCATTTTTGGAACTTCAAATTTTAAATAATTAAATGGGTGTTGATTGGTAAATATCAAATAGCAACATAACAAACTTTGAAAACTGTTTTTAAAGGAAGTAGCCACTGAGAGGTCAGTAGACGGTCAAGTTATACTAGGCCAAAGAAAAAAATTGATGTAACGCTGACAATCATGAAGGAGTCTAGCAACATGGTTTGAGCACTGTTCTGTGCTGGATTGATGTCTTGATTTAATGAAAGTTTAGCAGGCTAAGGGAAATAGCTTCAAAGCTATGGAGCAGAGAAAAAAATAATGACCAACAAACAAACAGACTGCAGCTATGTGGCATAGCTTTAGAAGCTGGGTTTCATTGCATTTAGAAAATTTACAATAGCTTTATTATTAACAGGCATGATTACACCTTTATTACCTTTTTTATAGCAAAAAAATACAGTCAAACATGTTTTAAGAGACCGCTAAAGGGAAATCTCAAAAGTGGTCTCTTTAGGCAGGTGGTCTCTTATTGGGGTGAAATGGTTTTTTTGTTGGTTTTTTTTTTGTCTTACATAATGCATGCGTTTCCATCATTTTTAGGGCTTTCACCCACTGTTCTAATGTTAGACATTTTCTCTTTGCTGAAGACATGGCAACGTTGATAGAATATCGCAGTATGAAACCACAATATTGAAACCCAGTCATATCAACCTTGATATTCATTGTCTTACGTTTACTACTTTTTGTCTTGACAAACTTTCAAACCGTCCATGTAAACAATGACAAAATGTCTTGTTCTAGTTTCCAATTTAATCTAATCAAAAAGCCGATCAAATAATCAAACGTAATAATAATTTTTAATCAAAATAAAAAAATATAAAAACAAACGGCACACAGTCCAATCTCAATTTTCCAATTTAACCTGATCAAAAAGTCCAATCAAACCTATTTAATATTTTTGTCGTAATAAAAACAAACAACAAACAAACCTCAAACTGGCCAATCTTTAATTCCAATTTTATTTCAGTTATTGACGATCCTTTAATGGTAATAAAACAAATAGCAAACATTTCAATTTATTACACCAAAACAATGATAAAACGTTGATATATAATTTGGGTTAAAGTGTTTTAACTCTTTATAACTTGTTATCGAACAATTATCGGCTTTTACCACGAGACACTGCAGTATTTGGCCTTGTGTTATTTTTAGCACGTTACCTCGGAGATCGACAATTTTACACTTACACATTTGTCACGTACACAAAGCATGATGCTAAAATTTCCCACCTTGTGTATTCATTGTCGTATGGTAAAGGATATTTGTTGAAATTTGATGGAGTTTAAGCGGTCGCTGGTCTCAGAGAGCAAATGGTCGCTTTTTGCATGTATAATTATGAATGAAATTTGTTAGGGGGGATTTAATGTGGTCGCTTACATCAGGGGGTCGCTTATAACAAGTGGTCGCTACTGCAAGTTTGACTGTATGTGCAAATGGTGGCTTAAACCTTTCACCTGCCTTGTAGCAATACAATATTGTCCAATCTGATAATTACATTTTTACCCAAATTCTTCAATTACGTTTTAAACATCCATTCTCAAGATTATACGAGAAAACTTTATTGTAAGCTGAGTATTACCTTTTAGATAATTCTGACAGGCCTGTTTAATTTTCAGTTGGACGCCAATGACATAGATGCCAACCCTTACAAAATCTTCTGTCATCAGTTCCACATTTTCTATACCAATCTATGAATAAAATGTTAAAATAGAATGAAAGGAATTGATGTGAATTATTTATTCAGTGTTAATTTAATTTTACTGCAGTAATTTAATTCTATAATGGACATTTATTTTAAAACTAGGAATGTGCTTGTCAACATGAATGCCCCACTGGGTCTGTAGCTTTATTTTAGCAAATCCATTAGACAAAAGAGTTTGGACAAAATACTAGTGGTGACAGTAGTACAACTACAGAGATGACAATATGCATAACAGAACTTTATACTGATACCTGCTAGCAAGTGTGATCATAATTAGTCAAGACATTTATGAGTAGTGCTGACAAGAATTATGTTTAAATATGATTATAAGGCCATAATTGGCAAAAGGTCAACTGGGCACAATACAGAAAGAAAATACAAGTCAAACTGAACTTCATACTGATATTCCCCAACAAGTTTGGTCAAAATCAGTTAATAAGTGCCGACAAGATTTACAATTGAAATTATGAACGGGCCATAACCCTGCTAAATATTGACTGACTAGAACAATGACAATATGCCTCAGCCATAACTAACTTTATACTGAAGCTCCCTAGCAACTAAATAAAATAAAGGACATAACTTTGCCAAATGTCAATAGTCCGGAATGCAATGATGATATGCACAACTGGTCTTCAAGTTGATACTTCCTAACAAATTGGTGAAAATTGTTGAGAAGTAGAAGTAGAGCTGCCAAGAATGTGTTACATATATCTGAGACATATTAAAAAAAAGGTCAACATGATTGACAGTGGTTGTTCAGAAAAAAAAAATTTCATACCATGTTGTCTTCAAATGCTCTGACATACTGCCCAAGGCCTATGTTAGTCAGGAGAGTAGAAATGGAGATCTGACCTGTAATAAGTAAAGAAACAGAAAGTTGTTTAATAAAAAAGATACAATTTTGTTGTAGTTGGCATATATAATTACTGCTCCTGAAATCAGATTAAAGAAAGTAAATACTTCTACAGCTGGAATATCTTCAAGTAAATCTAACAAGAAACAGAGACAGTGGCTGAAATGTGAGTAGGAGCCAAACACTATAAAGTTATCCAGAGATCTGGTAGTGGTCAGTTCCATTGTCATATACTTGTCCCAGCACGCCTTAAGTTGATCTGTCATTGTGCATCTGTTAGATCACCACTTTAAACAGCAGACTTGGCAACTTCAGACTTACAAAAGAGTAAAGATACAAAGTGGTTAAAGCACCAGGGCCCGGTTTCTTGAAAATACATAAGTCTGCTATTTTACTTAAACTCGATAGTGTGCTCAATTTTATACTTAAATTGAGCACACTATCGAGTTTAAGTAAAATAAGAGACATAAATATTTTTGTGAAACTGGGGCCTGAAGCAATTCCTGGCCTTCCTATTGATTAGATGAAGTCATCCTGCAAATTAAAATTAGTATTTACAACTAATATCTTAAAGAGGATTGGTACATGTATATACATGTAGTACAGGCTGTAAGAATAATAATGATTCTAGTATTTAAATTTAAAACTTTTACAAACTTCCTTGTACAAATAGAAACATCCTGACAGTGAAGTATCAGGTATTGAGGACTTCAGGGAAGATTAAACTTCATTTACATGAGTCTTCTTATTAAATAACGTACACTGATATTAGAGTTGTTGGCATACCCCAGTATACACCAGTATATAGATATAGCATTACCAGTATGTTTATTAACAATATGCAAATTGTACAGTAGGGGTCTATATGGGTTGTTTGGCTGACAGTCTTCAATTATTTACCTTGTATCTATCAGAAATTGAGCTAGTAATGGAATCCACAACTCCTCGCTCGAGTGGCAATTACAATAATAATAAATACTTTATTTAAAAAAATAATATATGAAACCCTCAACAATACACATCAATCCAGAGTTAGTTTGAAAACTCACCTGGCCAGTCTCTGTGATGATTGATATACACCTGGCTAATCTCTGTGATGATTTATATACACCTGGCCAGTCTCTGTGATGATTGATATACACCTGGCCAGTCTCTGTGATGATTGATATACACCTGGTCAGTCTCTGTGATGATTGATATACACCTGGCCAGTCTCTGTGATGATTGATATACACCTGGCCAGTCTCTGTGATGATTGATATACACCCTTGTGTCTCATTCTCATCTGCCTCTCACCTCTGTTTTATCCGGGAAAGTTATCAGTTACTTGCAGAGATGGGTGTGCTCGAATTATGATTAACTTTCCATTATCCATCATTTATGGTTTTCAAGTAGTCAGTCATCATTAAAGTGAACTGTTGTTATTTACATATCTGATATACATTTTACATAATAATGGTGGAACAAAAGTTTATTGGTTGATGAGGTTATAGAAGTTGCCTCTCTTATAACACTTTTATAATCATATATATATATTATTCTTTTTGCAAGTTTTATAAATTGATAATTTATTTCAAAACACAAGAAATCAATTAAGATTGAGGACCCTTTAGTGCCTCGATTTATAATAATTTGCAGCATGATACTTCAGTGTGGCAGTGCTCACAATACTGTCCGAAAAATTGTTGAAAGCTACACTAAACACCATACAAAAACTAAGATGGGGGTCCTTTTGTATGCGAATATCTCCGCTAAACTTTTCTCACATGAGATTGACATTTCATGCCAGAAATAGACAAAGGAGTGTTCCTTTATCCTAAAGAACGTCTACCTCCTCTGGACAATATAGATGGGTTATTCAATATTCAACTTACTTGGTGTCTTTTCTTGAACTAAGCTGTGACCCATGTATATATAGTACTTAAGTTGACTCACAGATGCGTCTACAAATAATAAATATATACAAATGGTTCAATTCATTTTATTGATACCAGTTTTAACAGAAACTAGCAATTTGCCTGATGACATGAATACCCAAGCTGTTCCTGAAGCATTATTGTACCCATGTTATTTTACTAATGAGTTTTGACAGGAGATGTGGATACTACTACAGAGATGACAATATGTACAACTGAACTTAATGTTGATAATTTCTAGCAAGTTTGACCATCATTAGTTCAGAAATTTTAGGAGTAGTGTTGACAAGAATTACAATCAAAAACAAACTAAAGGGCAGTACTTCTAAATAACTATATGGAGCAGAATGTGATGATGATAAGAGCAACTAGACTTCATACTTACATTCCTTAACAAGTTTGGGCAAAATCAGTAGAAACATTTAGGAGATTTACAATAAAAATTATCAAAGGGCCAGAACTCTGCCAAAAAGTGATGGACTTAATCCCAACAACAATATATATGAACAACTGTTTTTCATACTGAAAATGCCTAAAAATTGATAGAAAGTTTAAGAGGACTGTTTTCAAGAACAACAAAACGTCTCACTACAGATTTGCATTCAACACTTATTGACAATCAGTGGTGAAAGGTTATAAATTAACAGATCACTTGCCTGAGGAGCCTCGTTTCTTTGAAAAAAATGTTTTTAAAACATGTATATTAACATGCAGCAAATTAAGGTTCAATTGCCTTAAATCTTAGTTCTTATTAATGATTTAACTGTTTGATAACTGGGATCAATTAGCTCAGTCTGCAGCTGTCAATCCAAGGGTCACGAGTTCAAATCCCTACCACAATCTCCGTGATATACAACATGATGTCTTATTATCACTCTTCTCTCAACACTGATTCAAGTTATCAGTTGAATGCGGAGATAGGTTTGCTTGAATACTAGTTAACCTTCAAGGATCCCAGGAATAAGTGGTTAAGTTGATTGATCGTCTATCAGAACTCAATGGCAAAAACTGACACTAAATGTTCAAACAAAATACACAAAATACCTAATAAACAGTTATCCTTTATTTGTACCTACTCTACCTTTTATGGATCAAAATCATAAGGCTGGTGTAACATTAGCCTGGGACGTGCAGATGGTAGTTTAAACATTTGGTTCATCCTTTAATCTACTGTGTCTCAACTGAACAGCTCTGTAATACAGACATAATCCACTTTGATAATCTGATTTACTTAATCATTTTAGAAATTAATAACTGCTTCTAGATATGACTCAACCTGTCATTCAAAGTCAATGAATCATTAAGTCAGAGTCACAAAATTTGTGATGTCACAAACATCAACGCTGTCTTGATGTTAATCATATAATATACAATTTTGCTTCACAAAGATGATGTCTCATTCCACATGTGGGACTTTCCATAACTGCAATATTTGAATACCATTGAGGAGTAAAAGACAATCAGTTAACGTAATCATTCCTGCTTCATGTTGTAGATAGCTTTATTAATAAACACATTAGAAATGAAGATGTGTTGTAATAATTGAAGAATAACCTTTTTATACTCTCTACTTCAGGAACAAGTGTTGTCTAAGATCTTAAATTGATCTTTCATCTGACTTTCCTGGTGGCATTTTGAGAATATCGTTGGTAGTTTATCAAAATCACTAAGCTCTTTCTAAAATGAAATAACTGAAGCTGGACCACCATTAATTTCACATAGACCATAATATTAGCACACTAGACTGTCACACTTACAATTGTACTCTAGTTTAACACAAAAAACAGTTAAAAACATGGGCATTAACTGCTTCCAATTTCACAATTTTACTCAAAGCGAAAGTAGGTGTCCCTATTTCACATACAGAGGTCAAATCAGCCAAATTATGCAAAATTCTTACCGTCTAAGAAATAGTCCCATCTGTGTGTTATAGCTACCAGTCCACTCAATTTTGCACCATTCTCTGGGAAAATATATTCCCTTCACAAATTCACATTGCAATAGTACCTGTCAAGTGCATTTTCACACTCACACCATCTTGAATGACTACTGTCAATTTTCTATGGAACTACTTTCGGGTACTACCATTTTGACCCCCTGGTTCCTGGTCTAAGTCCAACTGTCATGACCTGTGTCATTGTTATAGCCTGATTGAGTAAACAAAGTTGAACCAATGCTTGCAATTTACTATATCCAGGTATATTGTCCAGACCAACAGATTCCTACAAAAAATGTAATTGTGTTTTAACTCCACAAATAAAAGATGTAACAAACAAAACAACTGTTTATAGAAACACTTTATAAACACAACCTTCTCAAAATGAGCAAGTGTTGCTGTAGAAAATCACACTAATTTCCCATAATTTACATGCTTTTCTCTCAGACTACAAATAGTGTAATTTTTTATGTTTCAAGGATCATAACTCGGACATAAATAATCCTTTTTGGCAAGTTCAAGAACTTGTCTGAGATATTATGTTTATATAACAACTGTGTGAGTTTGGAGAGGATCAAATTAAAAATGCAGGTGCTAGAGTGCACACAAGGTCAAACAATGCAATATTTGATGTTTCAAGGGTCACAACTCTGATATTAATTATCCGATTTGGCAAGTTCATGAACTTGTCTGAGATACTATGGTTATATAACTATGCAAGTTTGGTGAAGAGTCAATGAAAAATGCAGGTGCTAGAGTGCACACAACAAAGCGTTCATGGACGGACGAAGGACACTGCAATCAGAATAGGTCACCTTGGGCTTTGTTAAGGTGAGCTAATTACAGAAAGGAATAATACAGGGAAATTAAATATAACTCAAATGGTTGCAAAAACATACTTATAATTATGTGGATATATAATAATGCATTTGTTATATTTTAGATGGGCTATTTTTTCTATATATTTTTTAAAATGTTTTCATGTAACTTTTTGGACTGAGCTAGACTTTAACACACAGCGTCATCAGTGAGAGGTGAAAAACAACAACTCATTGGACAATTCATAGTATTGTAATTTCTCACTTTAAAACTTCACCTGGAGATTAAACTGTAAGATTCCTGAAAGTAAGGTTTATTGTAAATATTACAGAGATGGGGAAATGAAATTACATACTTGTTATCATGACGGGTCTATCATCATCTTTGTCTGCAGGTAGTGATGAAGAACTGCGGACCAAGGTTCCTGTACACACCTGTGATGTAACTTCACAAAGGAATTCCTATAAAAACAAAACAAATTTTTGTTATCATCTATAATGCAATAAGATTTCACACATCTGTTTTTGTTGTTCTGTGTGCGTGTTTATCATTTTTTAAAAAACAACTGGTAACATTTATCTGTAATTGGTATCAATAACAGAAATGAACCTATAACAGATAATATCCTTCTTTAATGGTAACATCATCAAAAAACAGATAGCAATATTATATAACATATAATTGTTAACAATTATAGCTGGTAACCATATTCCTATGGGACCTTAATTAAAATATTGTTTACTTGTCCTTTACCTACACATCATTTTTATCTTGGGTTACTGTAAGGTAGGTAAGTTATTATATTATATTTTGTATTTTATCGAACATGGCAGCAACAATAAATCTCCAACAAGAGCTGTCGGAAGGACGGCTCGCTCGATTATGTGAATATTTGTGACAAAAGTACAAATTTAATTGAGACTGATGACAAATCGAGTTAACTAACTTACTAAATTGAGTAGACCTTATAACTGCAATACTGTGTACTATGAAATTTCAATCCAATAGATGCAGAGACTGTTTAGTTTCAATCAAATACATTGAGTATAACAGTATAATATCATTAGTTACAGTTCTCTCCATATCATCAATATGAATGATAAAAATTGATATTATGTATACTGCAATGAAATGTAATAACATTCATAATAAAGTTGAATTTTAAATGAATAATAGAAACTTGAAAAGAACAAACACACAGAAATGTAAAAGAAATAGAAACAAGAGATGTCAGAAAACAATAAAGCTCGCCCCTGGGTGTCTTAAGTTCAAAAAGGGCCATAACTGGGCCAAAATGCAATTAAGAGTTATGGTTCTTGTCTGCGTGTATTCCACTGATGATGGTGAACACACATGCGAAGTTTCATTCACATCCAATGAGTGGTTACATAGATATCTTAAACTTAAACGCAAAGTTTAACCTGGGTGTCTACAGTCAACGACAACGCCGCCGCCGCCTCCGCTGCCAACAACTCTGGGGTCATGGCAATAGCTCTCCTTGGACTTCGTCCTGGTGAACTAAAACAAAAGGGCCAAGATGGCCCTATATCGCTCACCTGAGTGACCTTGAGTCACCCAACTTAAGTAGATTATATAATACATGTACACTTAAAATTCCAGAAAAACAAGATGGGCAAAAATTTTGATTTGTTTTGAAGATGTAACAGATGTGTAGAAGAGTTCAAACTTGGTAGAGGTTCACCCATGTTAAATGTCAGTGAAATTACTTTGAAATCATGTCAGTAGATTCTGACAAGAAAGCTTTAGAAGTTTTTACTATAGCTGCCTATATAGTAAACTAGCACCTCACTGTGGCGGTCATGTTTTTCAACAAATCACATCGGCTCATATAAACTTGGTAAAGGGTCACTCAAGGAACATTTCTGCGAAATTGTTTTAAACTTGATCCAGTAGTTCTGACAAGAAGAATTTTTAGGTTTTTACTATAGTTTATTAAGTAAACTAACCACATCCCTTGACCGCCATGTATTTTGACGAATCACTACGGTTTGAACAAACTTGGTAGGGGTTCCTCCAAGGAACATTTTTGTGAAATTATTTTAAAATCGAACCATTAATTTCTAACAAGAAGATTTTTTAAGTTTTTACTAATTAAACTTGCCCCGCCCCCTGGCGGCCATTTTTTTTACGGATCAAAATGGCTTGAATAAACTTGGTAGAGGGTCACCCAAGGAACATTTCTGTGAAATTATTTTAAAATCAAGCCAGTAGTTCTGACAAGAAGATTTTTTAAGTTTTTACTATAGCTTATATAGTAAACTAACCCCACCCTCTGGCCGCCATGTTTTTTTGACAAATCAAGACGTCTAGAACAAACTTGGTAGAGCGTCACCCAAGGACCATTTCTGTAAATTATTTTAAAATCAAGCTAGCAGTTTCTGACAAGATGATTTTTTAAGTTTTTACTATAATAGCTTATATTGTAAACTAACCCATCCCCTGGCCGCCATGTTTTTTGACGAATCAAAATGGCTCAAACAAATATGGTAGACGGTCACACAGCGAACATTTCTGTGAAATTATTTTAAAATTGAGCCCGTAGTTTCTGACAAGAAGATTTTTTAAGTTTTTACTATAGCTTATATAGTAAACTAACCCCACCGCCTGGCCGTCATATTTTTTGACAAATCAAGACGGCTTGAACAAACTTGGTAGAGGGTCACCCAAGGACCATTTCTGTGAAATTATTTTAAAATCAAGTCAGCAGTTTCTGACAAGACGATTTTTTTTAGTTTTTACTATACATGTAGCTTATATTGTAAACAAACCCACCCCCTGGCCACCATAATTTTTGATAAATCAAAATGGCTCCAACAAACTTGGTAGAGGTTGACACAGGAAACATTTCTGTGAAAATATTTTATAATCAAGCCAGTAGTTTTGGACAAGAATATTTTTTATAAGTTTTTACAATAGCTCATATAGTAAACTAACCCCACCACCTAGCCACCATGTTTTTTGACGAATCAAGATGTGCTGAACAAACTTAGGAGAGGGTCACCCAAGGAACATTTCTGTGAAATTATTGTAAAATTGAGCCAGCAGTTTCTGACAAGAAGATTTTTTAACTTTTAACTACAGCTTATATAGTAAACTAACCCCATCCCTTGACCGCCATGTTTTTTTAGGAATCACTACGGTTTGAACAAACTTGGTAGGGGTTTCTCCAAGGAAAATTTTTGTGAAATTATTTTAAAATCGAACCATTAGTTTCTACAAGAAGATTTTTTAAGTTTTTACTAATTAAACTTGCCCCGCCCTCTTGCGGCCATTTTTTTGATGAATCAAAATGGCTCGAATAAACTTGGTAGAGGGTCACCCAAGGACGGTTTCTGTGAAATTATTTTAAAATCGAATCAATAGTTACTGACAAGAAGATTTTTTAAGTTTTTACTAATAAGCTTACATTGTATATAATAATAAACTAACCCCACCCTCTGGCCACCATGTTTTTTGACTAACCAAGATGACTTGAACAAACTTGGTAGAAAGTCACTCAAGGAACATTTCTGTGAAATTATTTTAAAATCAAGCCAGTAGTTTCTGACAAGAAGATTTTTTAAGTTTTTACTATATCTTATATAGTAAACTAACCCCACCCCATGGCCGCCATGTTTTTCGAGGAATCAAGTTGACTTGAACAAACTTGGTAGAGGGTCACCCAAGGAACATTTCTGTGAAATAATTTTAAAATCAAGCCAGTAGATTCTGACAAGAAGAATTTTTTAGTTTTTACTATAGCTTATATAGTAAACTGACCCCACCCCCTGGCCGCCATTTTCTTTGACCAAACAAAATGACTTGAACAAACTTGGTAGAGGGTCAACCAAGGACCATTTCTGTGATATTATTTTAAAATCAAGCCATTAGTTTTTAACAAGATCATTTTTTAAGTTTTTACTAATTAAACTTGCCCAGCCCACTGGCGGCCGTGTTTTTTGAAGAATCAAGATGGCTTGAACAAACTTGGTAGAGTGTTACCCAAGGAACATTTCTGTAATATTATATCAAAATTGCCCCAGTGGTTTCAGAGGAGAAGTTGCTAGAAGCTAAAAGTTAACAACGGACGACGGACGACAGACGACGGACACCAGGCGATCACAAATGCTCACCTGTGAGCCTTTGGCTCTGGTGAGCTAAAAAAAGGTAGGGAGAAATTATTGCTTGATAAACATAACTTGTTGCCCATCTCAATCGAAACCCTGCAATTAAACACATATTATTCAAATTAAAATTCCTTGATATTTCAATTTTGTATGGACTATTACTACTTTATTTCAGTGAACTATCGAGAATAAAGTACACATAGAGTAATATGGGGGGATATTTGACACCCGGAGTTTTCCAGATAATTTGAAAATGTACTATTTACAGTATACTGCATGTACCACACTTGTTTTCAGACCCTATCAAAGTAGCCAATACACTTACACATCATGGGCAACATACAGGTGTTTATGTACTGTGACGATATACAACAGCAGATTTTATTGGAAGAGAGCAGTTTTGTAAAGACTGTTCCTCTCAAGTTTTCACCCAGATAGAGCTGGACAATTTTTTATATTGCATTTTAAGCACAAATGTCAATTTTGCATTTATTTGATAAAATAAATTGTGTTAAATAATTAAATTGAAACAGATATATGTTTTGTTTTATTATTAACAACTATTAAAATGAAAAAAAATGTATATGATAAACTAACCCCTGATGAATATTTCAATAAGCTGTCCGATGAACACCACAAGATTTCAATGTCCGATAAACCCCGTTTTGTTGTCTAGTAAACCCCACAAAATGTCTGATACTCCCCACAAAGAGATGTCCTCATAAAAACAGTTGATGATTGGTATGTGTTACTCTAGTTTTACACCAAATGACCACAACTTCTCGGACATAAACTTATTTACTGGAAATGCAAGAGTTTATCCTAATTTTATAACACTTAGCAAAGCAAGACAGACATAAATCCTTGGGTGTCAGATATTCTCCTATATCATTCTACTTTTTTTTTGAAAATAGTGACAACTTTTGTTACATTGTTTAACAGAAAAAAATCTCCCCAAATTCAACATTGTTGCAAGAAAGTGCCACCATTATCCCTTGTATACCTAATCCTGCGATATACCTATTAACGTGAATGCCCGTATAATAACAATCTGGGAAGACCTGCGCAAAGCTCCAATTTCCGTTAGCGTCGGCATTTGTTTGCATTTCGTTTCAGCAACTGTTTCTTACTCAGCACACTTAAGTAACCATATTAGTATGATATTACTGTTTAGTATTGATGCCATTCTTTACATTGTTGAATTTTTTTTTTGTACTCGCGATATTAGGTATGACCAGCATAAATTTGCAAGAAAGAGCCACCATTAAATGATTTGAAACTTTTTTCCTCCGTTACTTTTTAATAGCAAAGTTTGGAGTTACCTAGTAAAAAGCTATATGTAGGCCGGATTTTTCCAGTAATGCGGTATTGTTTACATTTTTGTATTTATACCTTGTATACGTAATAACTTGTGTATATCAAAGAACGTTTTCGAACGATTTTTTTTTTTTTTTATTTGATCGTCCTATTCCCCTATTACGGTGATTAAATGAGACTAACGTAATACCGCGATATACGTATTACCGCGAATGCCCTAGGAAGACATGCGCAAAGCTGTAACTTCCGTTAATGTCGGCATGTGTGTGCATTTCGTATCGGCAACTGTTTTCTACTCAGCACACTTAAGTTTAGTATTTATGCCATTCTTTACATGGTTGAAAAATGTTTACGCTCGCGGTCTGTATAAGCAAGTAGTGCAGAAGGTCAAGGTCGCGCAACCGGAAGTAGCGTTTTTGTGAAAAAATGGAAACAACCAAGTTTAATTTAATTAATTAACACTCTCCAGTGAGTCTTATGTGTGATAAATTATCTTAATCCAACATATTTTTAATACTGCACATTCTGATAGGTTAATTATGTCTGACTAAGCCCAATTTACTGGTTACCGCCCTAGACCACTTTCTCCATCATATAGAAATAATATCCAAGATGGCGGCGCCCATGAAAACAAACAGACAGCCAATTCTGCTTGAGTTTGCGATGGCATTAACTATCATATGCTACATAATCTCACTCCATAGCCCATTGGTTCAACAGAAGACTGCCTTCACAGCCATTTCTTTCAATGCCTCCCATGTACAGAACTTCTCCTTCGCAGAAAACCGGAACATACTCCAAAGAAAACACAGCATGATATCCCCAGGTAGAGATAAGAAGAGCCTCATATTCCTCCTTATACTACTATCAGGGGACATACAGATGAATCCAGGTCCAGGAAATCGGTCCATATTTCCTTGTGGTGTATGCGACATACCTGTTACATGGACACAAGAGGGTGTATGCTGCAACAACTGTAGTGTTTGGTATCACAAATCCTGTGAAGACTTATCTTCAAGAAACATGTCATACTTGGCCCGTTCGAGTGTCGTCTGGCACTGTTGTAAGTGTGATAGTGTGAACGTTGACAGTTTCACGTTTAATAGCTTCGAACTTTTTACAACTAATGTTTATATGCCACTTTCTGGAATTGAAATGTCCTTTGATTCAGTCGCATCATCCTGCTTCAGTCCTCTTCATACAAGTAAGCCCACACTCATTGAAGGATCACACCAACACTTCAAAAAAAACATCGTAGAACATTGTCCTCTGCTAACTCAGAGAAATCAAGAGCATCAAGAAGTGAATCTACACCTGCACAGCCTAATATCCCAAGAAAATCAAACAATCTTCGTCTGTTAACTGTCAACTGTTGTGGAATCAGAACTAACAGGTCAGAGTTTATCGCATCCCTAGACTACATCAAGCCAGACCTTGTCTGCGGAACAGAGTCGTGGTTAAAAGGCGTGAAACCTGGTCGTGATCCAGAGAAGACAGCCATCAAGTCTAGCGAAATCTTTCCTGAAACATACTTTGCCCACAGAAATGACCGAACATCTGGATTGGGTGGTGGAGTCTTTACCGCAACAAAAGAAGGCCTCACTTCAGACGCACAACCACAGCTGACCACAGATTGTGAGATAGTTTGGACAAAGGTCAAGGCCAAGCAGCACAAAGACATCTACCTATGTTCCTTCTACATGCCACATAGAAACATGCACGACATAGAGGAACTCAGCAAATCAATCTCCGCACTCTCCCAAGCCAACAAAGAAAGACACATCATACTTGCTGGTGACTTCAACTGTCCAGACATTGACTGGGAGAATATGTCAGTAAAGGAGGGGGTTGCAGACAGAGAGACACAGCAAGCTCTGATAGACTGCTCCATAGAACATGGGCTTACTCAAGTTCACAACCAACCAACGAGAGATTCCAACATGTTAGATTTAGTATTCACCAACAATCCCTCGCTTGTCAATACCTCAACATCTGTGCCAGGTATCAGCGACCACGCCATGGTTGTCACAGACATCAATATCATCCCATATTACATACACCAGAAGCCCAGAACTTTCTTCATTTTCTCAAAGGCTAATTGGGATGACATCTTCGATGACATGAATCTACTATCTGATTCTATTACCAACATGGCTAATACCTCATCTAGCCAAAATCTTTGGGAGACATTTAAATCAGAAATCAACCAATCTATGATGCGAAACATCCCTACAAAAACCAGCAATAAAAGGAAATCACTACCCTGGTTCAACAGAGACCTGAAGAGGATGGTGAGACGGAAATCAAGACTGTACAAACACGCCAAACAATCCAACCAGTGGAATGCTTTAAAGACCTTTCAAAGACAGTGCAAGACTGCATTCAAGAAAGCAGAAATAGACCATATCAACAACACCATTCAGAAGGGACTCGATGAGCAAAATACAAAGCCTTTTTGGAGGTATGTGAAGGCTCGGAGGCAAGACAGCGTGGGTGTGGCACCACTAAAGAAGCTTGGAAGCCTACTGAATGGAAACAAGGACAAAGCACAGATCCTGGTTGATCAATTCAAGTCCGTCTTTACTAAAGAAACTGGCGACTCCATACTCCCTGACACAAAGAAGAGAGCCAAACATCCAATATCTCCACTCACAGTTACAACCAAGGGTGTCGAGAAGCTTCTCCTGAAGATTAACACTTCGAAAGCACAGGGACCAGACAAGATTGCCAACATCATGTTAAAGACGTGCGCCTATCAACTAGCACCTGCCCTTAGGACCATATTCCAACGCTCCATCAACACTGGTTAACTCCCATCCGACTGGCTCAACGCAAATGTGGCACCAATATACAAGAAAGGCGAAGTTCACCTTCCTGAAAACTACAGACCCGTTTCCCTGACATGTGTATCACGTAAACTACTAGAACAC
This sequence comes from Panopea generosa, assembly GCA_029582155.1. Taxonomy (NCBI): domain Eukaryota; kingdom Metazoa; phylum Mollusca; class Bivalvia; order Adapedonta; family Hiatellidae; genus Panopea; species Panopea generosa. The sequence goes on along the minus strand of CM055898.1, from coordinate 60,308,705 downwards.
ATAATCTGCAAACATATTATAGACCATCTTGAAAAAAACAAAATCCTCACAACATTAAACCATGGCTTTAGATGAGGCTTCTCTTGTGAAACACAACTCCTGACAACAGTTCACGACCTTCTGCGAAACTCGGACAAAGAGGCACAGATCGACATGGTCATCCTCAACTTTTCCAAGGCATTCGACACAGTCCCCCACAGAAGGCTACTTCACAAGATGGAACTCTATGGAGTAGATGGAAATATCAATGCCTGGCTAACAGACTTCCTTACTAATAGGACAATGCAGGTTGTGGTTGATGGAGAAACATCGGAAGCAGTATCCATGGACTCGGGAGTACCCCGGGGCACAGTATTAGTACCCTTGCTGTTCTTATGCCATATAAATGACCTCCCAGACGCAGTCCAGTCATCAGTTCGTCTTTTTGCCGACGATTGCCTACTCTACCGAGTCATCAAAAGCCAAGAAGACCACACCACCCTCCAACAGGACCTACAACAACTAGAGACATGGGCAGATACATGGGGTATGCGTTTTAAAGCAAAGAAATGTTACTTGATGAGCATGAACAGCAACTTGTCACATTTCTATGAACTAGACAAAACGATACTATAACAAGTACCAGAAAACCCCTATCTTGGAGTGACAATATCCGAAGACCTTAAGTGGAGCGCTCACATCACCAAGATCTCCAAAAAAGCAAACTCGACCATTGGCTTCCTTAGAAGGAACCTAAGACACTGTCCACCATCATGCAGAAAAATGGCATACCTGTCACTAGTAAGATCAACCCTAGAATACTGTTCCATCGTCTGGGATCCTTACCAACAAAAGGACATCTTTACACTAGAGAAAGTACAGCGCCAAGCCGTCCGCTTCATCACAGGAGACTACAAGTCACGGGACCCAGGTAGCGTCACACCCAAGATGAACGACTTACAATTACCACCCCTCCAAGACCGAAGGAAAGCACAGAGGTTATCCTTTTTCTATAAGGTGGTCGAGGGGCTGGTGCCAGCTATGCAATGTCTTGACTATTTAACCCCTGTCCGCGGCAAGCGCCAAATTAAAGCCAGGAAATTCTTAGGCTGCAAATCAGACAATATTGTTGAAAAAACTTCTTTAAATAACAGCAAATGCTTTAAATTAGTGCAGTGCAAAAGCATCTCATTCCAGAATTCTTACTTTCCAAAAACTATTATAGACTGGAACCAACTGGAAGATAGTGTTGTGTGCGCAAATACAGTCAACGGCTTTAAATCGGCCGTCTTTCATTGGGACTAATCAGTGTTTCCCAGACCTTCTTTCCGTTGTGCATATGCCGAGAGGCTCTACAACGTACTTATCCAGATCCAGAGAATTATAACCATTTTTAGAAGCTAATTATACTTAAAAGTGTGAAATCTTTACTACCATGATTTCAACCATAGTTTAATAACCTTATCTAGTAATCATTCACCTCATGTCATAGTGATAACAACTTGTATTTTGTTTAAATAGATCTCTCACTTTTAAAAGAGCACCTGTCATTGTTGAGGTATAATAGCAGCTCATTTTTTGAACCTTAGCCTCAAACGTTAGCCTCTGTTGAAATTTTATCTGGGGACCAGTTTGTAATTGTTCTGCGTGCTCTTCAATTGGAGGTACAGAAAACATACAATTTTATAGTCACGATCATTGGGTGCTTACATTTGAATAAAAAGCAAATACTATGCCGAATACCGGTACGAAAAAATGCAAGAAAGAGGGGAAAACAAGAGTAAGATAACATGTTTTTAAGTTTATAAACGATGAATCAAAATATTAATAATAAAGTTTTGTTGCTTATTCATCACATAGTTGAAACTAATAAGTGATATCATTTATTCAACTAGTTGATATCACGTATTCATTTCAAATAGGTGATATCACTTATTCAAATGACTGATAAGACCAGTATGTGATTTTACTCATTTAATTGTTACAAATTGGTGATATCATCTTTGCAAAAAGGTTGATATAACTTGATTAAATAAATTATATCACTTATTTCAAATGATCAGGTGATATCACATATTTAATAAGTGATATCATCCAATTTCCTATTTGAAACTAATGTGTGGGGTGCCGATTTACTATTCAACCTCAATAAGTGATATCACTCATTCGAATAGGTGATATCACTCATTCGAATAGGTGATATCACTCAATTGAATGCAGTATGGGGTGCAGTTTTACTATTTAACCTTGATAAGTGGTATCACTCATTCAAATAGGTGATCTCACTCATTCAAATAAGTGATATCACTTATTCATATTCGCATAAGTGTTATCACTTATTTGAATGAGTGATATCACCTATTTGAATGAGTGATATCATTTGAATAAGTGATGAGTCATTCCAACAAGTGATATCACTTATTTGAATGAGTGATATCTCTTAATCGAATAAGTGATATTACCTATTTAAGTGAGTGATATCACTTATTCGAATAGGTGATATCAGTCATTTGAATAAGTGATATCACTTATTTGAATGAGTGATATCACCTATTTGAAACAAATGAGTGATATCAATCATTTGAATAGGTGATATCACTTATTCAATTTATCTAGCAAGAAAAAACAGAATGATCCCTGCTTAAAAGATTCAGCAGTGAAGACATGATGAAAATGTTTCAGCAGATATAGATGTGATCCAGCAGTGAATATATGATGAAATATGGCTGAAGCAGCAAAAGAGCGTTTTTTAGAATTTATTAAAAAAAGTATTATTCTCGCAGAAAGATGTTAATTTCATTAACAATGGCAGCGATGGCTATATTTATCATGCCTTGCATGGAACCGGTAGCCATCTTGTTTGATTGCAGCTGCCAGAAGAGGACCCTCAGCCGCCAAAATTAATGGTCTTATAACATGAAGAAAATAAAGAATAAGCAATTTATTTTATAACATAATATTTTTTTACACAATATATTTTATATTTCCAATTTATTCTCGTTATAGATCTACATCTATATTTTATTATATATATCAACATCCTTGGGAGAAATCATTGTCTAAATTCATTTTGAATAAGTGATATCATTCATTCGAATAAGTGATATCACTTATTAAGGTTAAATAGTAAAACGGCACCCCATAGATGTCACTCATTCGAATAGGTGATATCACTCAATCAAATGAGTGATATCACCTATGTGAATAAGTGATATCACCTATTCGAAAAATTTATACCACCTATTTGTATAAGTGCTTTTTGATAAGGAATTTCATCTAATTTCCTATTTGAAACTAATGTATGGAGTGCCGTTTTACTGTTTAACCTCGATAAGTGATATCACTCATTCAAATAGGTGATATCAACTATTTGAATAGGTGATATCACTCAATTGAATAAGTGATATCACTTATTCGAGTAAGTGATATCACCCATTTGTTTCAATTGAGCGATCACCTATGATTATATGAATAAGTGATATCACTTATTCAAATGAGTGATATCACCTATTCAAAATTAATGAGTGATATCACTTATTCGAATGAGTGATATCACTTATTTGAATAAGTGATATCACCTATTTGAAAGAGATCAGTGACATCATTTATTCGAATAGGTGATATCACTTATTCAATTGATTAAGCAAGAAAAAACAGACAGATTCTTGGTTAAATTATTAAGCAGATATATGTGATCCGACAGTGGATATATGACCCTCAGTCGCAAAAATAAATGATTAGAGAATAAACCAATATATATTCTACATTCACAATAATATTTATTTCATAACACAATATTTTTTACACAATATATTTGATATTTACATTTTATTCTTGTTATAACTCTTCATCTATATTTTATTAAATATATAATCATTGTCTCTATTCATTTTGAATAAGTGATATCACCTATTTGAATAAGTGATATCACTCATATGTTTCAAATAGGTGATATCATATATTTTAGTAAGTGATATCACTTATTCGAGTAAGAGTGATATCACTTATTCGAATAAGTGATATTACCTGTTCGAAACGAATGAGCGATATATCTTACTTGAATAAGTTTTATCACGTTTTGGAATAAGTGATATCACTTATTCGAGTAAGTGATACTCATTCATTTCGATTAGGTGATTTCACTTATTCAAAATTGTGCTATCACTTGTTCGATTGAGTGATATCACCTATTGAGGTTAAATAGTAAAACGGCACGCCATACTAATGATGGTATTACTTATTCGAATACTTGATATCACTTATTATTTCAAATAGGTGATAGCCTATAACTTATTCCAATACTTAAGCCAGGTGAGATTAGCTCAGTTGATCAATCCAGTAGTCGTGAGTTTGAATCCCCGCCCGGCAACAGTCTCCATAATGTTTGATATACAACATTGTGTCTTATTATCATTTGTCTCTTACCGCTGATTCAAGTAGGAAGGTTATCAGTAACTTGCAGAGATAAGGTGTGTTCGAGTACCGGTTAACCTTTGAGGATCCCAGGAAACAGTGGTTAGGTTAGCCCTTGATGGCATAAAATGACGCTAAATATTCAATCAATGAATTCAATCAATTAGATAATTAATATCACATAATTGAATAAATAATATAATCTATTGGAAATAAATGAATGAGTGATATCAACTATTTGGATAAGTGATATCAACTATTTGGATAAGTGATATCACTCATTGCTCTAATTGGGTGATAATTAAAAATAATCATTTATTTGAATAGGTGATATCATTTATATGGTTAAATCTTAAAATGGTACCTCACATGTGTCACCTATTTGAATAATTGATATCACTAATTCATTGATTTGGGTTAGATTACTTATTCATTATAAATATGTGTGATATCACTTATGCAAACTTATTCAAAAGAGTGATAAGAACTTTTAATGATATTACTCATTTAATTGTTTTATATACAGATGATATCACCTTTTCAAATAAAGGTTGATATCACTTAATTGAATAAGTGTACATCTTAAAATAAGTGGTATTATCTAATTTCTTATTTGAAACTTACGATGATATCACTTATTTGAATAGTTGATTATTTATTATAAATATATATCACTTATTCAAACTTATTTAAATAATTAGTATCATGTTTTTGAATGAGTAATATCAGCTTTTTGAAATAAATGAATGAGTGATATCAACTATTCAAATAAGTGATATCACTGAATTATTTGAAATAGGTAATATAACTTATAGGTGATATCAGTTATTATGGTTAAAATTATACCCCATAGTTATCACCTTTTTGAATAAGTGATATCACTTATTCATTGATTAAGGTTACATTACTTTTTCATTTATGTGATATCAGTTGTTTTAAAAAAGGTTATATCACCTACTTGAAAATGTCATATAATTTTTAAAATAGGTGATATCACTTATTTGAATAGGTGACATCACCTGTTTGATTGGGATATATTAAAATATTTCTCGCCAGGATATAAATTGATATATAAATGGAACAAAACTGAATTGTTATTTTGTTAGCCTCAATACTAACAAACTGTTAGAGACTGATAGAGGCCATACTATGGATACTACTTAGCCTCAGAAGTAATGGACTGTTAGAGGCTGATAGAGGCCATACTATGAATACTACTTAGCCTCAGTACTAATGAACTGTTAGAGGCTGATAGAGGCCATACTATGGATACAACTTAGCCTCAGTACTAATGGACTGTTAGAGGCTGATAGAGACAATACTATGGATACTACTTAGCCTCTGTACTAATGAACTGATAGAGGCTGATAGAGGCCATACTATGGATACTACTTAGCCTCAGTACCAATGGACTGTTAGAGGCTGATAGAGGCCATACTATGGATACTACTTAGCCTCAGTACTAATGAACTGATAGAGGCTGATAGAGGCCATATTTTTGATACTACTTGGCCTCAGTACTAATAGACTGTTAAAGGCTGATAGAGGCCATACTATGGATACTACTTAGCCTCAATACTAATGAATCGTTAGAGGCTGATAGAGGCCACATTATGGATATAACTTAGCCTCAGTACTAATGAAATAATAGAGGCTGATAGAGGCTTTATTATGGATACTACTTAGTCTCAGTACTAATGAACTGTTAGAGGAATATAGAGGCCAATTTATGGATACTATATAGCCTCGAAACTAATGAGCAGTTAAAGGCTTATAGAGTCCATATTATGGATACTCCTTAGTCTCAGTACTAATGAACTGTTGGAGGCTTGTAGATGCTGTTCTATGGATACTATATAGCCTCAGTACTAATGAACTGTTAGAGGCTGATAGAGGCCATATTTTGGATACTACTTAGCCTCAGTACTAATGAACTGTTAGAGGCTGATAAAGGCCTGTTATTGATACTACTTAGCCTCACTACTGATGAACTGTTAGAGGCTGATAGAGGCCATATTTTGAATACAACTTAGCCTCAGTACTAATGAACTGTTAGAGGCTGATAGTGGCCATGCTATGGATACTACTTAGTCTCAGTACTAATGAACTGTTAGAGACTGATAGGGGCCATATTATGGATACTACTTAGTCTCAGTACTAATGAACTGTTAGAGACTGATAGGGGCCATATTATGGATACTACTTAGTCTCAGTACTAATGAACTGTTAGAGGCTGATAGAGGCCATGCTATGGATACTACTTAGTCTCAGTACTAACAAACCGTTAGAGGCTGATAGTAGTTAATACAGATCATTCTGTTTTCATAATGGTATAAATAACATTCATTAACAGTTATATTAATAAGATGTTGTTTATTACAAGTAATTGTGTTATGATTATGTTGTTCATATCATTTTTCACATTATACATTTTTTTTTTAATTAAGGTCAAGCCATTGCCAACATGGAAAAGAAATGCCAAAAATATAAAGAAACGTCTGAATAGACTGGCTAAAATGGTTTGTAATTACTATTTGCTAAGCATATATGTCAGTGTTTAATCATTTAGAAAAAAAACATTGATCTGTCCATTTTCATTTTGTACATCTGGAAAGAAATGGAGAACAAGCATATTGATGAATATATCACCAGTTTTATATAATTATAATGGTTATAATTGCAATATGGACTAATTAATGGTTACTTTTTATTTTCCCTTGTCCTTGTCATATATGTCATTTTTAAATGATTGACTTGATTATTAAATTGATGAAAATTAACATTCATCGTTCATTTTGTGCAATACCAGTAACTTTGTAATTGTTGATCAGACTTTAATAACAATTGGTATATCTCCATAGTGAGATAAATGCCATTAATTATGAATATAAGTTATTTCCATAGAAAAACCTTTCAGCTGGGGAAATCAACTCAACATTCATTTTTTGTTTCCTTGAAACAGATATCACGTAAGTCAGCAATGCCAGGAGCCCCACCAATGGCTTTCATCTACCTTCATGATGGAGTATTTAAAGCTACAGGTATTATTATATCAATTAGACATTTTTATATAAAAACATGCTTAACATAGTTTTTATAAAAACACAATGCATGTATGTCCAAATTCTAGTGTTAAGAAAATGAAAAAGATCAGGAATTTTATATGCTTTTCTTTGTATGAAAAACAATTAATACATACAAATCTCATTAAATAAGAGAATCTCTATAAATGTTTTTAATACCTTCTTTGTTTCTTCTTGAGTAATATAAAAAAAACTACATTGGCATGTAGTCAGTGTTGCAGTGTTAGTTTACTAGACCCCAGGGTAGGAGAATATTATGATTGCTTCTTCAATAGCAATTTGTGTTGTCCTTGAATAAGGTCTTTTATCTGCATAAACTTAGTACCGGTTCTACTAAGGAAGACTTCAAGCTTGAATTGTAAAACAATTGAGGTTAAATAAATATGTTTAAACTTAGAAGTGATACATTTGCTGAACCAGTAAGACCATATTTGTAATGTAAAAAGTTATATATTTAATTATTATATAGATAAATATTATATGACGGCTCTAAATGTAAATAAATGTAAACAAAACATTGAGCAAAAGATTATTCGGCATTGTGTTGTTCGGTTTTATTTTAAAAACTATGTTTATATTTTTATTCCTATATCTTTACAGCTATTGTTAACTGTCTTTCAGGGTCGCAGTCTCTGTGCCAAGCTTTACGGGATTCAAATTCATTTTCATTCATAACAAGTGAAAAGCTTCGACATGAACCTTTGAAACCCTGTAGAGGTATTAATTAGAATAATTAGACCACTAATTAGTCATTAATTGAATATATTAGTATGTTGTCCAACTACATAACTGTTAATCTGTATAGTATTCTTATTTATTGCTTTAAAAAAGAATGTCTATAAAAGTATTAACATTAAGATATTAAACTGATGTTTGCAGTGCACATATAATAATATATTATTCCTCTTTTCTGTCATAATGTGTATTACAAACTGACTCTAAAATGAAAGCAGTTTAAAATATACAAATCTTTTTTCACAAAAGACATATATTTATGTTTTCATCAATGATATTAAAGTTAATTTAAATGAGGAGCACTGATAATATTCTTTTTGTTTTTAACAGACAACAGCTCAGATGTATATGATTGCAAGGGAATAGATTCCTGCATTGCATGGGACTCTGTGTCATCCCTAAAGGTGATGAGGACATCCTACTCTAGGGTTGTGCCTAAAAAGGGTTTGTAATAATCTTCTGTCTTATACTTTCAGCTTAGATTTGTTGTCTTTTTTACTGCATCTGCATCGTTTTTACATTATCAAGTTTGATCTGTATTTAATAAACACCAAAGCACACATTTTCTGTAAATTTATCATACCTGAAATATCATACCTTTTTATATGATTGCTAATAGTTTGAAACTTTAGTGAAAACTTGGTGAAACCACAAGACACAAGAGTTGGTTATTTCCCTGTCAAGGTTATTGTCTTTCATCTCGGTTGTTTAAATCATTCTCTTGAGGCTGAATTTATTTCCACAACCATCCTCTTTGAGAGGAAACTATTTACATAAATATATGCTTCTCTGGTATTACAAGATCATAACTTTGTTATATATTGATTGCTATATTATAAATAAAAAGTATGATAATTAAATAATATATGATATTAAACATTATATAATTTATGTGAATATAAATAGAATGATTTCCTTAATGCCTTTATGTTTTTGTTGTTTTAGCTGGTCATAAAAAACCGACATACATGGAGCACCTCAAACCAGAATTTTGGCCAGAAGGAGTACCTTTTGTGTCACATTCAAAAAGAAAAGGTAGATTATCCTTTATAAACTAAACTTTACTTTGTATTAAACCTTTATCCATTATGTTATACTTAATAAACACTTTTTTGTATACACTATCAGAATTATTACATTTATTGGTAAAAGAAAAAATAGTTTGCTCTCAAATTAGTGGAAAGTATTTTGAATGATGACAATGACAATTCTTTATCAAGCGATTTTGGCTCAGTTATAATTCAAATAGTTGAACAAATATGACATACATACTGCATTATATAACACAACACACAATAAGATTAACACGTCAATGTGATTTAGATTATAAACATGTTAACATTTACCAAGTAGTGTTACAACCATTGTGATATAGCAGCATAATGGTATTTTCAATCTAATAAAAAGATTTTGATATTTTTGAAAATATATATCAAAATATTTTGCTGAAATTTACATAAATATACATCCATCAAATCAACAGGACATACAGATGGAAGTAGGGAAGATTACATGGACATCAAGCAATCAACCCAAAATATTTTCCACCAGTATTGCAAGGAGTTTAAGTCCAAAATGAAATGTACACTACCGTTGTAGAGTAAAAAGCTCAAACAAGACACCACAGTAATTTTGTTCATTACATTTTTGTTCATAGATGATGGCGGACGAATTATAACGGCCAACATGATGCGATCAGTGCTGCAAAGTTTTGGCCAGTACTGTAAAATGGTAATTAAAAACTTTTCTACTTTGAATAAACTTAAAGGTAATTGCTGTTATTAAACCTAAACATATGATGAGAAACCATTTTACCAAAAACAAGAAAATACATGTCCAACAAGAAAGTATGCATTGAATAAATACAGCAACCACAGCTTATTTTCCCTTATACATTAAGTGCACTAAATAAACATGAAATTTCTCTAGAAATATTATTGCATACAGTCATGTAGATAAATGTTGTCTCACATGAGCATGACAGGTTCACATTTTCATCCTTTGTTTAAAAATAGTAATTACAATTGTAGCAGGAAGAAAAAGGGTTGAAACTTGTGAATATACCAGAAACCACAGGAGATGAGGTATAAATCTGTTCTTTGTTATACTTCTGTAATTTATCAGTAAAATATTCTTGATGCTTCTTCATTTATTTACAAAAGTAAAAAGTACCTTTGCAGATTAAGTTGTTTGCTGAATTATGCATTATACGGTTATGATTAGGATTGAGTCCAGGACCTATTGATCACAGGTCAAATTTGATTGGTTTTTTTTTAGGAAAGACTACATGCTCTGTTAATATGTATGATGCCACATGTGTGAGCTATTTGACTAACAATTGCATAATGAGTACAGTTATTTAAATAAATATTTAGTATGTCTTAATTTAAGTGACCTTTTCAATAGTTTTGTTTTCTATTATTATTATTATTATTATTATCATCATTATTGTTATAGTACTCGGCAATAATCACACTATTTATTTAAGCAAACCACCATGTTTATATGGTAAGTAATCTCGTTTTGGTTTAATGTTGTAACTTGTAGTTTTGGTGAATGGTATACTAGTATTATATATCTATCAAAGTGATTCATTTTGTGAATCCTTTTGTAGTAATTTTTATTTTATTGCTTTGATATATGTAAACTGTGTGTAGAACTGCATTAGTGTGTGTTAAATTGCCTTCACTTCTGGAATTGTTCATTATAATCAATTATTTTTAATATGTATCTAATGAAATGCAATGACTTCATAAATAAGCATATATGTATATATTAATATTTATCATTAAAAATACAATAGAAACATTAATTTTTGTATATAATACTTTTTAATTAATTACAGTGCTAATATATGTAATGTTTTTCAGTGATACTAAATTCTGCTTATTTATACTGAATTTATTGGTTTGTGAAGTGGTTAACGTTGTATCCGCTACTACTTTCATCATGTTTACACTAACCTTGCACTCTTTGTGTATCTATTTACCCAAGATTTATTTCCAGTATTTAAATCCTTTTTCTGTTTTCCACGCCTTATATTTATGCCTTTTGTTTCTTTTAAATGTAGTATTGTTGTTAATATGTTTTTTTGTGTGGCACCTGTACTTTAACCGTCACTTTATTGACCATCATCTAGCATAGTCACACATCTATCCTGTAAATGAAACATTCCTTTGTAGCTCCTTTATTTCTTATTCTCCACTTATCAAAGATCAGATGTGGTTCAAAACCTGATGCCTGATATAATGACATGGGTTCAGAAAGCACCTTTTAAAGCATACACCTTTTTACATTGTTTTTTTCCTTCTAAATTGGAACACTCGGTAAAATAATAAAGTGTTGTTGAATGGTATCTAGAAAAACAATAAAAAGAGTAAACAGAATTCATATCAACCAAACAAAAATGTTAGAAAATCGAACATAGTGAAGGACGTTTCATAAATTCCATTATAGTTGGATAATTCAGTCACCTATTCTCTATCCATGCAATTTTTAAATCGTAAAGAAAATATGGTCACTGAATCTTTGTAAGGCAAAAGAAAAGAGTCATATTGCAGTTTATTTTATTTTACTATGATTGTGAAATAAGTTATAACAACTTCAAAAAATCAGGTGCGAAACCATGACCCTCATTTATATCTGTTTGATTTATATCTGTACTGTTTGATTCTTAACCTTCGAAGTTGTGTCCTAAAATTCCTTTTAATGTTATCTCAATACTACAGTGCATATAGTATATACAGGAAGACCACTTATAAGTTGCTTTTACATTTTCTCACAGGTAATTGGATCATGCATTAATACTTTAAATACTTTAAATAATTGCGCATGCAATTAATGCCTCGGTTATTGATAAATGTTCTCATTGATTGCCGGTTTCCATTTGCTAACACCATTGCGTCCAGTGACTTAATGGACTGAACATGAACAAAATATTCCGATAAAATACAAAAAGGAATACTGTTTACATTGATGTCATCTGTTTACAAAGATCTTGAAAATTCAAAAAACTTATTATGCAAGTAACATAGTAACAGAATCGGTGTTTTAATAAAACCTTCACTTAGTATTTTTGTGTATAATATAATATAACTCAAACCTAAAATTATGATCCACAAAGCATGTTTGTTTTTAATGAAAAGTTGAAAAGAAGCATGCTATCAAGAATTACTTACTTTTATTAACCTTAGGATGAAACCATTGAGGAAGAAGTTCAGACCAATTGTCCAGAACCAGTACAGGTAAATCCACTTCAATTTTGATAATTTTATCTCCCAATTTATAGATTCGTGTGAAATATCATTACGAACACGAGTGCAATTGAACAGTAGCACTTACTTGTTTACCTGTATCACATTATCTTCACTACTCTATTAATCTATCATAATAAAACTCAAAATTAAAATATGAACAGCAAAACATTAATTAATTCATAAAAATGTTAATGTTGAAAAGAAACGTGCTATCAAGAATTAATTACTTTTATTAACCTTAGGATGAAACCATTGAGGAAGAGGTTGAGACCAATTTTCCAGAACCAGTACAGGTAAATCCACTTCAATTTTATCTCCCAATTTATAGATTCGTGTGAAATATCATTATGGACATGAGTGGAATTGAACAGTAGCACTTACTTGTTTACCTGTATCACATTATCTTCACTACTCTATTAATCTATCATATAATAAAACTCAAAATTAAAATATGAACAGCAAAACATTAATTAATTCATAAAAATGTTAATGTTGAAAAGAAACGTGCTATCAAGAATTAATTACTTTTATTAACCTTAGGATGAAACCATTGAGGAAGAGGTTGAGACCAATTTTCCAGAACCAGTACAGGTAAATCCACTTCAATTTTAATAATTTTATCTTCCAATTTATAGATTCGTGTGAAATATCATTACGAACATGAGTGGAATTGAACAGTAGCACTTACTTGTTTACCTGTATCACATTATCTTCACTACTCTATTAAACTATCATAATAAAACTCAAAATTAAAAAACGTTCTATAAACATAAATTAACTGTTTAATATTGAAAAACGCATAATGAGTTTCTTTTATTTACCTTAGGACAAGTTCAATGAGGAGGATGTCAAGGCAAATTTACCACAAGAAGAAGATTGCATAGAGGAGAGTAAGTGTTGATTCCATACGGGTACATTTTAGTAATCACTAAGTTGAATACCAGGTTATTTTCACTACTACAATGTTTTCATGTCAAAGAATAAATGTCATAGCATTTCAGTAACAAACTATAATTTTAATTTGATGGCCTTGTTGGCTATGATATCATACCCAACTTGATGCTTTGATCAAATTTAAAAAGTGGCTTCCCATTCCAATGTTTATATTGATCTCTTTGTTGAATAAAACAAGACAATTAATTAAATATGATCAATTCTTCAATCCCATCAGTTTTTTTACTAAACCTCAGACATTACTGTATTGAAATATGTATCTCTTTAAATTAAAACGCCATAGTATTCTATTGCAGTCATACTTGCATACTCCAGCTTCCGCATATTTTACATGCTATTAAAAGTAGTTAGAACACAACAGTGACTTGTCATTCATTACATCATAACAAAACATGGTTTTATGAGTACTGTAGCAAAGTTCATATATCATACCTACAGTTTATGGTCTTAACTCATTATCACTATAAAAATGAGAAATCTACACATCATTAATGTTGCATTAATATTATATGTATTATATAACTGATAGTATTCTATCAATTTTACTATCTAGTTATTATTTTACAAATATTTTTATTAATACAAACAAATGCAAATGTTTATATGTTGAAAGGAAAAACTTTTATTTCACTCTTTTCTACATCCTGACTTTTAATAATCTAGGTGCAAACAGGATAATGCGGAATGCAATTACAAATGGTGGTAACACCTTGGACGTAGTACTTCCAAAAAGAGGGAAAATATACCACGTGTGTGGGGAAGTTCTAGAAACGGACGATATTGCAACCTTACATGCAGATAATTGGCTATGTGATAAAGTAATTTCTGTCTTTATTGCTTTACTTGGATTAATAAATATGCACTATCTAAACAAGTTATTTTGTTTAAAAACATTCAATTTAGCGAATGGAAATATATAACTAATGATGCTTTATTTTTGAACATGTTTGTATAATTATACAAAATACTTTATCTGACAGTAATTTTTTATTGATTTTAATAATATTCAATAATGTTAAATCATACCTGTAGGTCAGACCAACTGATAACAATTCTTACTAATTCATCATGATATAAGTTCAAATATGTAGTCGGTCTGTATATTTTCAACATTTAATGTTATTTTTGCTTATGTTACAAAAAGTATATATTTTTATGTCCCTGGTGTTGACGACCAGGGAGGCATATAGCTTTTGAATTGCCCATGTGTGCTTCCATAATGAAACTTGGTATACATCATCACCATCGTCTGAACACGTGCATATTGTCTGGATTTTCCTGCCAGATTATTATGTAAGGAGTTATGCCCCTGTGTAATGTAATTGCATTCCTCAATGGGTATTCGTGTATTATAGATGCATTAAATGTTATTTATTTGTATTTCAATTCTTCAGTACATTTGTATCTGAACTAAACATACCGGTGGTATAAAAACAGCATTTATATTCCATTTGGGTTGTAAATTTGTATTTTATATTTCAAAAGGTGTTAAATGCCTTTCTAAGGTGCTTAATGATGGAGAGGAACACAGCTGCAGAAGGTCACATTTATGTGCTGCCATCGTATCTGGCATCATTGTGGGTGGCTGGTCGTTATGATGCTTGGTTATACCGAAATGTAAGTAGTATTATACTCGATCAAACTGATTGTGGTTTGCTGTAAGCAACTTCCTACAACAGGTCAGCAAGTCTGATTTAAAATATGCGTTTAACTTTGTATTTTTATTGTTTATGCTTTGTTGTATGAATAAAGGATGGACACCTGTGAGAAAAATAAAACATTGATAACTTAAAACTTTTAATATTCTTGTTACATTATCAGGTCAAGATATCCATGTACGATTGGGTTTTCCTACCCGTGAATGTCAATGGCAACCACTGGGTGCTGCTTGCTGCAGATGTCACCCAAAAAACCGTCAGCATTCTGGACTTGATGTCGTCAAAACCGAACAGGGTGCTGATTGAAAAATGGAGGTATGAATGATATGAATATGAATAATATTTCAGCAGCAGTTTGCTTTTAGTAAGTATATGTTGGTTGATTCTAATTAAAAGCACATATAGCCGACTTGTGTTTAACATTAAGTAAATTACTTTACAGAATACAATTTTGTCATGTACCTTTTTAAGAAGTAAGCAATCTGAATGAGTGTGTTTATGTTTTTTATGAAGTCATATTTACAAACAAAATGATTCTTTATTTTAATAAGATTTTATCAACTTCAGGAGATTTATGAAAATAAGGGCTGGTGCTACCGGTGAATCCCTGGACTGGTCTGTTGGGTCACATACCAGCAGCAAGCAAAAAGATGGGTCAAGCTGTGGACCTTTTGTACTCCTTGTAGGTTGTTAAATCATATCTCCCAGTATCAACTGCATTAAAGCTGTCATTATTTCCTTTATTATAAGTTTGGTAATAATCAATAAATAGTTAATGTTATTTAATATATTAATATAAGGCAGATTGAAATTTAGCTTACTGAAATATCAATGAGCATCGAGCTTGATTTGTAAGAAATTGTTTCACATTCACTGTTAAAAATATTATTTTAACAAATAGAAGCAGTTTCACCAATGTTGACTGTATGTTTTCTGTTTATATGTCGCCATATAAACTTGCACAGGGTTTGCTTGGAATTGTTGTTTTCAACATAGCTTGACAAGTTAAAGCGAAACTTGCTGTAGATAACTAGATCATTATGTATTGTCTTCCAGATATTTCACTTATATACGTCATGTAATCATATAAGGCATCACGTTGTTAATATATTGTGAGGTCCAATTGGCATCAGATGTGCTGTTGCTTAATTAAATTGCTTTTTATTTTTATTAGACTTTACATTGTAATGCATCATTTAAAAAATAATTGCAAAGCAGGTAAGGCAATAAATTGAATGTTTTGAAATTTTTATAAGAAACTGTAAATGAGGTTTTAAATATGCAACCAGTAGAGAACATAATTATACTTAATATAATAACTACCAAATAAAACCATGTTTGAAATAATCATATTACAGGCATTGTAATGTCTACTATACATACTTAAGTTAATGGCTTGTTTTAATATTTTTTCTAGAATGCAATGGCTTTAATGCATGGATGTGAACTAAAAGGATTGACCCAACAAGACGCCATCAGCATGCGTAATTATGTTGTATACAAACTTCTTCATCATGCCACAGAACCGCCGTCCCAGAGGACTATTTGTGATCTTGTAGGTTGTACCAAGCCAGGTCACAAAAAGCCCTGGATTTGTTGTGGTAACTGTGGCAGATGGATCCACTTTGCATGTGCTGGGATAATGGAGGTCCCAAAGAAAGACTTCATATGCACTGTGTGCCACGCACAGTATTTTTGAACTTTTCCTTTGTATATTTGTATTGTTTAATTTATTTGAGTTTATGTCATCAAGGGTTAACAGACGATAAGTTAAATTACTACTCCATCATGAGAGAGCAAACCCATCTGCGCAAGTAACTGATGATTTCTCCACTTGATTTAACAGTAAGAAACCAATGACAATGAGATGCCATGTCATATATCAATAATCACAAAGGTTCTTACTGAGTGGGATTCAAACTCCCGACCCCTGGATTGTTAGTCAGACATGATACCAGCTGAATTAATACTTATGCCTTTAAAAATGAAAAATTGGTACAATCATGTATGCTTGATACATTTATGATGTATTTATGAAACGTAACAAATTGATGATGATGATGCAAAAAAATAGCAAAGATATTATTTGTGATGATTCATATCTTTTATTCAAAATATCACTAGTAATAATATTCTAGTATACCATAATAGCTGTGTCCACTGACGGTGACAGTGGTATGTAGCTTTAGCATTGTAGCAAAATGACCAAGGGCCGACAACTCATGAGGGTAGAATACAAGTGATGGAATTAACACTTTTTTAATCACAAGTTTACATGTTTTGTATATTTATATCTTGATACAAACTGCTTACATTATATGCATGTTATAAGTTATAACTGTTATTAAAATACACTTGTAATTGTATTTAAGATACTTCTACTACGTGTACGGATTATTGTCGATTTATAGTCAATCGTCCCATTTGGTGATGGCTATATAAACTAGAACTCTGAGTAACAGTGGTTTGTAGGTTTGGCATAATATGTATACTGTAATAGTTCTGTTCACTGAGGGTGACAGTGGCATGTAGGTTTGGCAAAATACGTTTACCGTTATAACTGTGTTCACTGAGGATGACAGTGGTATGCAGGTTTGGCATAATATGTATACCGTAATAGTTGTGTTCACTGAGGGTGACAGTGGTATGCAGGTTTGGCATAATATGTATACCATAACAGTTGTGTTCACTGAGGGTGACAGTTGTTTATAGGTTTGGCATAATGTGTATACCGTAATAGTTGTGTTCACTGAGGGTGACAGTGATATGCAGGTTTGGCATAATGTGTATACTGTAACAGTTGTGTTCACTGAGGGTGACAGTGGTTTGTAGGTTTGGCATAATGTGTATACCGTAATAGTTGTGTTCACTGAGGGTGACAGTCGTATGCAGGTTTGGCATAATGTGTATACCGTAACAGTTTTGTTCACTGAGGGTGACAGTGGTATGCAGGTTTACCGTAATAACTGTGTTCACAGAGGATGACAGTGGTATGCAAGTTTGGCATAATATGTATACAGTAACAGTTGTGTTCACTGAGGGTGACAGTGGTATGCAGGTTTGGCATAATATGTATACTAAAAAGGTTGTGTTCACTGAGGGTGACAGTGGTATGTAAGTTTGACATAATATGTATACCGTAACAGTTGTGTTCACTGAGTGTGACAGTGGTAAGTAGGTTTGGCATAATACGTTTACCGTAATAACTGTGTTCACTGAGGGTGACAGTGGTATGCAGGTTTGGCATAATGTGTATACTGTAACAGTTGTGTTCACTGAGGATGACAGTGGTATGCAGGTTTGGCATAATATGTATACCATAATAGTTGTGTTCACTGAGGTTGACAGTGGTATGCAGGTTTGGCATAATATGTATACCGTGACAGTTGTGTTCACTGAGGGTGACAGTGGTATGTAGGTTTGGCATAATATGTATACCGTGACAGATGTGTTCACTGAGGGTGACAGTGGTATGTAGGTTTGGCATAATACGTTTACCGTAATAACTGTGTTCGTATACCATAATAGTTGTGTTCACTGAGGGTGACAGTGGTATGTAAGTTTGACATAATATGTATACCGTAATAGTTGTACCGTAATAACTGTGTTCACTGAGGGTGACAGTGGTATGCAGGTTTGGCATAATGTGTATACCGTAACAGTTGTGTTCACTGAGTGTGACAGTGGTAAGTAGGTTTGGCATAATACGTTTACCGTAATAACTGTGTTCACTGAGGGTGACAGTGGTATGCAGGTTTGGCATAATGTGTATACTGTAACAGTTGTGTTCACTGAAGATGACAGTGGTATGCAGGTTTGGCATAATATGTATACCGTAATAGTTGTGTTCACTGAGGTTGACAGTGGTATGCAGGTTTGGCATAATATGTATACCGTAAGAGTTGTGTTCACTGAGGGTGACAGTGGTATGTAGGTTTGGCATAATATGTATACCGTGACAATTGTGTTCACTGAGGGTGACAGTTGTATGTAGGTTTGGCATAATACGTTTACCGTAATAACTGTGTTCGTATACCATAATAGTTGTGTTCACTGAGGGTGACAGTGGTATGTAAGTTTGACATAATACGTATACCGTAATAGTTGTACCGTAATAACTGTGTTCACTGAGGGTGAAAGTGGTATGCAGGTTTGGCATAATATGTATACCGTAACAGTTGTGTTCACTGAGGGTAACAGTGGTATGTAAGTTTGGCATAATATGCATACCGTAACAGTTGTGTTCACTGAGGGTGACAGTGGTATGTAAGTTTGGCATAATATGTATACCGTAACAGTTGTGTTCACTGAGGGTGACAGTGGTATGCAGTGTATTGTTGCTGAGATTGATTAAAACTCCGACACTGTGTAATACAGATATTCCATAGAGACTCCGTATTGAGGCTAAGTTGGACCCATATTGTGGACCATGTCAGCCTCTAACAGTGTATCGTTACTGAGACTGGTTAAAACTCCGACTCTGTGTTATACAGATATTCCATAGAGCCTCCGTAATGAGGCTAAGTTGGACCCATATTGTGGACCATGTTAGCCTCTAACTGTGTATCGTTACTGAGATTGGTTATAACTCCGACTCTGTGTTATACAGATATTTCATAGAGCCTCCGTAATGAGGCTAAGTTGGACCCATATTGTGGACCATGTTAGCCTCTAACTGTGTATCGTTACTGAGATTGGTTATAACTCCGACTCTGTGTTATACAGATATTCCATAGAGCCTCCGTAATGAGGCTAAGTTGGACCCATATTGTGGACCTTGTTAGCCTCTAACTGTGTATCGTTACTGAGACTGGTTATAACTCTGACTCTGTGTTATACAGATATTTCATAGAGCCTCCGTATTGAGGCTAAGTTGGACCCATATTGTGGACCATGTTAGCCTCTAACTGTGTATCGTTACTGAGACTGGTTATAACTCCGACTCTGTGTTATATAGATATTCCATAGAGCCTCCGTATTGAGGCTAAGTTGGACCCATATTGTGGACCGTGTTAGCCTCTAACAGTGTATCGTTACTGAAACTGGTTATAACTCCGACTCTGTGTTATACAGATGTTCTATAGAGCCTCCGTATTGAGGCTAAGTTGGACCCATATTGTGGACCATGTTAGCCTCTTACAGTGTATTGTTGCTGAGATTGATTAAAACTCCGACATTGTGTTATACAGACGTTCCATAGAGCCTCCGTATTGAGGCTAAGTTGGACCCATATTTTGGACCATGTTAGCCTCTAACAGTGTGTTGTTGCTGAGATTGATTAAAACTCCGACACTGTGTTATACAGATATTTCATAGAGCCTCCGTATTGAGGCTAAGTTGGACCCATATTGTGGACCATGTTAGCCTCTAACTGTGTATCGTTACTGAGACTGGTTATAACTCCGACTCTGTGTTATACAGATATTCCATAGAGCCTCCGTATTGACGCTAAGTTGGACCCATATTGTGGACCATGTTAGCCTCTAACAGTGTATTGTTGCTGAGATTGATTAAAACTCCGACATTGTGTTATACAGATGTTCCATAGAGACTCCGTAATGAGGCTAATTTGGACCCATATTGTGGACCATGTTAGCCTCTAACATTGTATCGTTACTGAAACTGGTTAAAACTCCGACATTGTGTTATACAGATATTCCATAGAGCCTCCGTAATGAGGCTAAGTTGGATTCATATTGTGGACCATGTTAGCCTCTAACTGTGTATCGTTACTGAGATTGGTTATAACTCCGACTCTGTGTTATACAGATATTCCATAGAGCCTTCGTAATGAGGCTAATTTGGACCCATATTGTGGACCATGTTAGCCTCTAACTGTGTATCGTTACTGAGATTGGTTATAACTCCGACTCTGTGTTATACAGATATTCCATAGAGCCTCCGTAATGAGGCTAAGTTGGACCCATATTGTGGACCATGTTAGCCTCTAACTGTGTATCGTTACTGAGACTGGTTATAACTCCGACTCTGTGTTATACAGATATTCCATAGAGCCTCCGTATTGAGGCTAAGTTGGACCCATATTGTGGACCTTGTTAGCCTCTAACTGTTTATCGTTACTGAGATTGGTTATAACTCCGACTCTGTGCTATACAGATATTCCATAGAGCCTCCATAATGAGGCTAAGTTGGACCCATATTGTGGACCATGTTAGCCTCTAACTGTGTATCGTTACTGAGACTGGTTATAACTCATACTCTGTGTCCTATAGTTATTCTATGGATCTAACATAATTATTAAGGTACTGGTAGATTTCCAGTGCATGGCAAATGGACACAAAACACGTTAGTGGTAAAGAGAATAAATAACACCAATCAATGATAACTTGTTTGATTTTAAAGACTACTTTTTATTAAGTAATATACATGTAGTTATAATGATCATTTGACAAAATGTTAAACAAAACATAAAACCATATATAATATTAATGAAACTAACATGTGATATTTGACTAATAGTAAATGTATGTTTGCATTTATCATGCAATATATAGTGTAGCCATGTTATATAACAGCATCAAAATTAATTATGCAATACCGCTATGCAACTAGTGGAAATACAAGTGCTGTATATTGTATTCTGGCATATCCACTTGTGGATTTTGATTACAATTGACGAAATTATCTGTAGTTGAATGTTGTGATTGAGCTGCTCATTAGCGTATAACGGATCTGACGGTGTGCTTTCCAATAGATGTTCATGAATTTTACATTGATTGTAATGATCATCACCCGTCTAACTGACCACTATTAATTCTTAACATCCATTTCATGCGTTTAGTATGCTTTTGTTTAATATGCCTATATTTGCCATCAGATTATGGACAACTTCTTAAATGAATCATATTCCATTATTCAGAACAAATCATTCTACTTACAGAATATTTCGACCATTTCAGTCGAAATATTCTGCAAGTCAAATGTTTTGTTCTGAGTATTGAATATAATTCATCAAAGATGTTAAATCCAGAGCAAGAGATCAACCTATATTGTTATTGGACAACTTATTTACCGTAACTTGGAATACACAGAAGACAGACGCTTAAATAAGGACATGTATTCAATTGGCAGATCTGGCTTAAGAAACGACAAGGAAACCATACTCCGAAACCACAAAAACAATTTTAAATGGTTGGTGAAGTTATCTACATTCATGTACGACAGCATTGACTTGAGCTTTTTAAGAGTTGAGTTTCTTTGTTCTGCAACCTGTGTATTTAGGTCCTTGTATTGCATATACATATTTAGGTTATACCCCAAATGACAGCCTGTAAAAGGAATGACATAAAAACATTAAATACATCTTTAACTTTAAAATAAGCCAAATATTTACCTTAATCTGAAGAAAAAATACTTTTTGAAACATTGTCCCCTTTTCTAGAATGAAAAACTGTTCTCGACTTCCTAAAATTCATACCAAATTTGGTACTCAGCTGATTTGATGTTATTACTCACAAATGGAAAGAATCGGTAAAATTTCAATTATAGAATATCAATCTTATAAAGTAAACTTTATCACAAAAGAAAATGAGCTCATGTGACTGTTATTATTATTATATTAGTGCTAATAAAACATTATAAACCGACATTACAGCTGATACTACCACTTATTATATTCAAGGTATTAACAAACATTATAATAAGAAGATACTTCACATTGCTCTATGTTTAATTGCTAAATGCTGACAATTTAAAGAATCTATATTGCGAAAAATTATGCCTTAGAAAAGAAGTGTGAAACCAGTGACGATATAGTTTTTATAAAATTCGCTACCAGTTCAAAATGAAAAAAAGAGATTAATACTTAAAAAGTAAATAGAGAAACACAAATGGATTCTTAACTAAACACAAATTATGAATACTTCACACTTACCGACATGGTTGCACCAATGGAATCTGTCCACAACAAACCATGTGTCTCTAAAAAAGACAGGATCTCTATTCAACGTATAATTGTGCAGATTGCAAGCATTGTCATACACAACAAGTTTTGGTGCTGAAAATGATTAAATTTTAAATTTGATTACCTTTTAAATATATAAAAAATTAAAAAAAATCATCTGAGTAGGTGGTTTTACGTTAATTTTCATAAAATGCTTTTAATAAATGAGGTTCTTAATGAAGGCAAAAAATTGTCAATAATAATTCTTTTATGCATAAAATATAATGGTTGTAATGTCAAAAATAACTAGAACTATCACTGAAGGTGATGAATACCCCCCGAACACCACAATGTCACAGTACATAAAATATAATGTAATATTTTATGATGAAATGGGGAAAGAGAGCTTAATGCAGTAGGTCTTTCTTCTGTTTTAAGTAAGAAAGCAATTGATTTTAAAGTTTTGGAGGAAAGTGGACCTGGACAAACAAAGGTTTACCAAGGTATATTTTCAATGTAGATGCCAATGCAAGCAACAGTAAGAAAGACAATATTAAACTTACAGTAATTTCTTTTATTGTAATATATTGCACAATATATAAAAATAATTTGTCAGTTATGATTGTTGGGGAACATACATGGGAAAAATAATATATATAACATATGTTCATATAATGTATAACATAAAATACAGATATGAAGTTTGTAAATCTATGCAGATGTTTGTGAATAACAAAGATGGTGTCCATTGCCTCATGAAATAGACAACTTAACTCTCGGAATCATGGTGAAAATGTTTATACCAGTTTTTTTTAGATTTAAATCCACAAGATGTTACTATTTCAAGACCCTGTGACCTTGACCTTGGACCTGAAACATAGACCATGCACAACTAGGCATGGTACTTATCACTTGTGTGAAGTATCATTTAATTCTGACCAGGGATTATTGAGATTTAGCATCCACAAGATTTTACTATCTCCAGCCCGTGTGACCTTGACCTTTGACTTTTTGACCCGAAACATGGATCATGCACAACTAGGCATGGTACTTATCACTTCTGTGAAGTTTCATTAAATTCCTAGCAGGGGTTACTGAGATTTAGCGTCCACAAGATTCCGTCTACAGACAGACAGACAGACGGACAAGCTGAATCCAGTATACCCCCCCCCCCCCGAACACAAAGTGTTCGGGGGGTATAAAGAATAAGCTACACAACAGTTTACAGTAACCTTCATACTTTTCCATTAAATTTCTTAGTTGAATATATTTTATTTCATGATGCTTACAACATTGTTTATACAAACTACAAAATAAAAAGGGATCAGATTAAACACACTTATTAAGTTCATTAATCTTCTTATAGTATGCTCAAATTTACAACTATCTAGGAATAAAGGCTGCCTACTTCTTAGGTTCAATCTAAGGCATAAAATTCATCAGAAGTATGTTGCCCGGTGCAAGAAGCTGTTAGATAATGTAACTTGCTTATACAGAAAATAAAGAAGTTCAAATTTTGAAGAAGATAGTTAAGTTTTTTTTGTATGAATCGGATAGTCAACAAACTTATTAAATATATCTAAAACCAAACACATTCCATCAAATAACATTACCGGTATGGAATCTCGTCCGGAGTATTGAGAAAGGGACATTTGGGGACTCGACATCTTCCATTAACTGGAACCCATAGCAAATACCTGAAATAAAAATTACAATAAACAAGGTTAAGATGACCATAATATGCTTATCACAAACACTTTCAGAAGTTATACTATTTATGTAAGTATTTGTAAATACCATTTTTTCAGCTGTACATTTCTAAGACTTCCATTCTGCAGTTAAAACATATTATTATCTAGATTTATAAAAATATTTAGAAAATGCAATCCATAGTTATGGTTATTATGTATTAGAGTTCCATTGATAATGCTGAATACACATGTGAAGTTTCATTCATATCAAATTAGTGGTTACATACATACCTAACTTGATAAAAAAACTTTAATCTGAAAAACCAATGCTGAAGCCAACTCCGAGGCGAGTACAATAGCCCCACTATTCTACGGATATTCGAGCTAAAATATCAAGAAAAAATGTTTACTTACCATGTATGCAAGACAATGTAAATAATCCTGGGATGAGCGTTTTATGTGTTGGTGATCGTTTTCTGCAATTGGATGATTTCTCATCTTTCTGTTTCCTTCTGTCATCTAGCACATAATCTCCCCTATGGCAAATCTTGGTCAATGTAGGAAAATATGCAATACCAGTACAATCACAGCTGTCATCACATAATGGAATATCATGCACTTTTCTGTCTTTAAAAGGATATTCTGCTCTGATTGCAAGTTCTCCGATAATGTCTCTTAGATAAACTGGAACTTTTCACTGTATCTTATTAAGTAAGTGCGATAGAACTGGAATTTGTTGCTCCAACAGAATTACATTTTCTGGTGTTTTACTTACATCAATTCCTTCAGAAATTTGTTTCAAGATCATCAACAAACCTGGGTGACAATGTACCAGTCCACAAACAGGATAGTTAGAGGAAAGGCACAACAATAAATTAGAATAAAGTTCAGGGCATTTATAAACAAAACCGTCTGCCAAAAAAATATCAAAAAGCCCAATCAGACATGGTTGGTACAAATTTAAATTTGTCATAAGCTCTGTGAACTCCTCCTTGGATAGTCCTGTGTTGACATATTTTGTCACCAAATTTCTTGTTCTTTGGTTGTTGAGGAACACTCTCGTGTTATGAGTGCTATAAAAAGATAAATATATACATGAGAATGTTGTCATAACTGTTTATAACATCATGTGTAATGTTCAATTATGCAACGATATAAGACATACATGAGGATCACAAATTTTAGATTTTTCAGCTAAAAGTTTCAAACTGTTTATCACACTAATCATTGACTTAAATCATTTGCATAAAATATATACCATACTAGTATACAATGTAAATAAAAAAATGTTTTCTCCTTTCTTGCTTGAATATTGATGAACTTTTCACCTAAAATCAACCCCTATCGTCTATGGACATACTAACCTTTGCTTAATTTTGGATAACTCTTCAATCACATTTTATAATTTACCAATATCTCATTTTTAACCCCTTTTAAGTATGTATAAAAACGGAAGCTCAAAAAAATGAAAAACTTACCTGCCATCAAGAAATGCAGAAGATGTTTTGAATTTCAAGTAATCATTCCATGGCATGAAAGACTTGCGAACACCAAGAGAAACTCCATCCATAACAACTGTTTCTGGACAATCACCACATTCAGGACATGCAAACCCTTCCTTAAAATCAATCTTTAGCAAGGCGACAAAATTGTACCATGCGTAGCGAAACCTAAAAGGTAAACCATTCAAATAACAAGTGTATATGTACTAAAATTCAACTGAAAGAAATATCCTTATTATCATAAAAGAGTTTAAGAATACAGTCCTAGATGATTGACAAGACTTGCTTTATACAGTGATAAAATTAATAAAGATCACATTGATAATAATTACAATAAGTTACATTTAACTTTATTTAGAAATTGAAAATAATTACGACTTGAAATAAGGTCAAAATGAAGCAGTAAAATTATCAAAAAAAAGTTCCATTTAAAACAAACATTCCAATCTCAGCAGCTACTCCTCTTGGTATCTTAGATCCAAAGCACTTACAGCCTATGTACAATGACTTTAATTCTTATAACTATAATTTATATTAAATCTGACAAAGTCATCCAGATTAATTTTCAATCGGTTAAATTTGTTAAAATGACTAAATGTACCTGTTGTAAGAAAATTCCTCCGAAAACATAGTGTTCCCGTTATCTATTTGTTGCCAGTACCATTCCTTGTAAAACGATGACATTGTAGTCCTGTAACAAATAGACGCATAACCATTTTTAAAAAGAAAAACATCTGCCAACACTGGATCCAGTTGACGAACAGGATAACCTCACTGCTGAACCAAAGTGACTGCGTGGAACACAAACACTCCCCACACTTGCGGTGAAGCACAAGAATATCAGCGCTGTCAGCGCAGTACTAGAGTACTGCTGATTGCTTCACATTGCACAACCTCGAAAAATATATTATGTAGTGATAAAAACTCATTAACAAAAGAATGAAACAGATATCCTGTTCCTCTTTTTCCCATTATTTCTGATAGCAAACAATTGGGCCATACATGTACAGTGGCAAACAATTGCTGAACAAAAACAATTTGCTGCCAAACAGAGGTATTAATACAAGGAGCTTTATCAAAATCTCCATTGAACAGATGTGTTTTAAACTTATTTATTTTACTTCGATTGTGAAACCAGTTCTTAAAACTTAAGACAAATCACGCTCGAAATCTTCCTGGGTAGAACCAGTACAAAGCATATGCGGAAAAAGTGCCTTGCTCAAGGACACCACACAGTCGTAGCAGAGGATCGAAGCCACGACCCCTCCGATCATGGGTTCGGTGCTCTACCACTGGGTCACGCGCTCCATTGTACCGATCAGTGTAAACCACATGAAACTAGTCTTAACATGCACACATCAGTGACAGTGGTTCTTATATAATTACAACTATATATATTTTAAACAACAATGAAAAGTGTTTTTACCCTTCAGTAACAAACTGTCGCAAGTAGCCTCTTAAAACTTCATGATGGATGAAGTAAGTTCCCATGTTGAGTAGTTGGTCTTCAGCCCCATCATATTCCTTCCATATTTTACAGTCCGCATTACTACACATTCTTCTAAAAGCTAAACATAAAGATACAATTATGTTAACTTGAAATTGATTTTTATCATGGTAATGTTGGTATTTCATCATAATACATTTAAACTAATGTTGTTTTTCTTCTGGAAGTTGCTTGGAAAATTGTAAATCACCCAAGACCGAAGAAATATAAGTACATATTCTTTAACTGAGTACTTCTAACAATATCTGTTCCAGAACAGTGTAGCTTGACTATAACAAACAGAGCTTATCCGGAATGTGAACAGGTATTAGATACTAATGAGAAATTGATGGGGTATATTTAACCAATATTTTGAAAAATTATGTACATTGCACCTTTTGCAGTTAAAATTTCGTTTCTTGTATATATCTTGACACTTCCTATATCTTCTAAAGTAACACTCCATGGCGACAAACATTCACAACAGTCTTCTGCACTTGGTTGTAGGATAATTTCTGATTTATTCTTGATTGTATTTTCTGTTTTTTTTAATGTCAAATCAAATGGAATCTTTGTTGTGGAAAGACTGACTGGAACATATCGTGAACGCCACTTTATGTTGCAGTTGAGTCTTTCGATAAGTTGTTTACTTATGTCACATTGTTCGGTAAAAACAGCTTTTGCATGCTTACAGTTGTCTTCCTTGCAGTTAGAACAACTTAAGGATGGTTTTACACCATTGAAATCTATGGTTATGATAGAGTAAGTTACAATGTCACATTCTTCCATCCTAACACAAACCACATGTTCATTCGACTCCAATCCATAAATGTCAATCTGAAAAATCCAATTAGAACTCTCAGTTATATGTCAAATAAAATACCAGGTACTAAATGAGAAATTTCACAAATGAGTTTTGAAACTTGCCAGAAATTAACAAATATGTTATTAAATTGTCAGCAGTATGTATGTTATTTCAGAACGAAAGTGAATACTTCCATATCAGTACATACAGAAACAACATAAACTCCTGCTCAAAAGGCTATAAACTAGCCTAAAGAGTTGGTATTGGTACAGCGAGAAGTAACAAAAATATTGTAATATGATGAACTTTGAGGTAACGGACCTAAAACAAATAAAGTTCATTACTTCCTGAATGATATGCGTTATTACTCAATAGTTAGGCTGAAATACAAAGATTTCATTTAAAAGATCAATGGGCCATTAATCAGTAATAAATTATTGATATGAAATGCCAAGAAAACTCATGTTCAGACCATGTACCTGTACCTGCTATAGAGCAAGTCTCCATTTAATCAGCTTAAAACTGTGGGAGACGTTGTGTCTGCAAGATTGTTAGTAACAAAGATGAAGTAAAAACAAATAAAAACCATTGAACTGAAATGCCAAGACTACAGACTTAAATGAACAATAGATTAGAGCTAAAAAAAGGAATTGGAACATCAAGACCACATACTTGTGTTCAGATCATGCACCTGCTGTACGACAAATTTCACTTCAATCAAATAACAGATGTGGGAGGAGTTGAGTGATGGACATCTTCAAAAAGCGGAGGATTACAATAAACATAAACTACCTTTGCAGCGTATTTGTCATACGTATGATCCCTTGTATCTGTGCTTAAGGATCCTGAAAAAAAAGAAAAAAAGGAAAGCAAGAGAAATAAAATATATTGTAGATACATTTTATAAATTTTGAAATATATATGAACATTTAATGATTAGATTCAAATAGGGGAATATGTTAAAAAAAGTATTACACATTCATGGTGTTTCTTCAACAGAATAAAAATTCAAACACCATTTGTCTTAGAGATAACTGATATTGAATTAACATTTTACTATTTTCAAGGCTGCAACTTTGATGAGATGATAAAACTAAAACTACAATTTGTGATAAACAATATATGCATGTATATTTATACCACTTTTCATTAAATTCTCCTTGGTTATTCCATTATGTTCATCAAACTCATCAACAAGTTGTTTCAGAACTTTAATATGATGGCATTCATGATAAGGACTGTCAAAATCTACAAAATAAAAATTACATTATCAATACTATATATAAGACTTGAACATTTTAAGAACATCATGATAAAATGACAAAATTTATCATAACTTTTCCTGTCTTTAAAGTCTGCCATAATATTGGATATTAAATAAAATAATGGTTTTTAATGATATTTTTTTACCTACATTATTACGCTTACATTCTGGACTCCATTGAAAAAGTGTGCCTCAATACTGTGACTCTCAGCTCGAGAATAGTGTGTTTCTAAATAAGTTATACACAATAAATGTATATTGCCCAATGTTAATTTAAAACAAATCAAAAATAAATAATTCATTCCATAGTATCTGGTATTATTTCCGATAAAAATATTTCAATTTTAAGTGAAAAATTGTAACAAAGACCTTTAGTCAGACATCCATGAACAGTCACTGGAAGGTTCTCTATCATCCTTTTGCGTGCAAGATTGCATGAACACATGTATATCAACTTTTGTCCCTTGTCAGTATTTAGAAGCCTTCTGGACACTATTTAATAGTTATCCTGCCAACATAAAGGAAACATTATATCTTATAAAACAGAAAGTATAGCATTAACACCATATGCATTTTTTAGGTAAAGAATGCTTAGTAAATTTTCATTCAATTGTGAATGCCTTGCATTGCTATGTGTCCCTTTACAATAAGTTTCAAAATTTCACAAAATTTTCCATAGACAGTTATGTATTATAACGGTACTTAACACATAAAAAAGTGAACCAAAACAATTCATTTCAAATTAAAACATTTAATGAGTATGTTTATGCCTTTGTTGAAAAAAATAACAACAAAAGTAAGACTAAAAATAATATACTTAGCGGAAATAACAAAAGTACCACTTATTTTATTACCAGGATTCTTTTCATATGTACTATAGTTAATCAATTGTTGATTCCGTTATTAACATCCTCATAGCTAGATTATGTTAACAATATTTAACTGTGACATGGTGAAAATAACAACATTCATTGAATTTCTTATTTGATTATCAAAACTATCACCATGCATACTACGGTATTGAATAATATGCAAAGCAGATTATCATGTACGTGCAAACAGTGCATTAATACTCAATTAATACTTAACAAAGAAGTTTATACAGAGCTCCTAAAAATCAAAAGAAATAATACATTTTTGAGGTGTTAACCTATTACTTATTTCTAATAAATATATAAACATGATGAAAAATTAAAAGAATTGCTTCATACCTTTAATGAACCACTACTAACATCAAAATCTTGAACCATAAATGCAAGAAAATTGTCATCTACAGGAACAACTGTTTTATACTGACATAGACAACGTTTGTAGAAATCAACATCTTCAGATTGGCTTGAAGTGACAGTCATTGAAGACTGATTTTCAACAAATGTTTGGGTTGACCTACTAGAATCTGTTTTTTCTTCAGTACAGATTTTTTTGGTTGTTGACGGTTTTCTTGAAACACTGCAATAAATAAAAAAAATATTACAATTATGCATAGTTTGCTCATCAGATTCAGAATACTGTATTTTATGCAATTTACTATAGTCACATTATCATCATAAGATTCAGAATACTGTATTTTATGTAATTTGATATGGTCACATTATCATCATAAGATGTATTCATAGATTCCATTTTTGAAATGACCAACACAGACTAACCGTTGACAAGATAAGATACAATCAGGAAATGGTGTGCAATACCATTTTGGAACAGTTGCTCTAAAACAGGTTATTTTACAATCTAATAGCATTGAAAGCTATATTCATTTATTTTGATAAATGTAAAGAATGTAGAGGGATGGTCCTCCCCGACCCTCTCACCACTAGGACGGAGAGAATAAATGGGTCACACAAATGGGTAGCTGGAAAATTTAATGTACACATTTATCCAGAAATACAGTTGCTTTACAGACTATTTAAAATCTATGAGATTCATTCTATCAATACCTATACATTTTTTAAAAAAATAAGACTTTCTTAAATTACCGGGTTACTGTTTTTCCTCGTTTTCTAGTTCCTTTACATGCAATTATGTCACATGGATACTCATCATTTATCACAAACGATTTCTTTATCAGCTCTGAAAATAATATTATATCAGTATATAACATTTGCCAAAAGCTTAAACCACACTGATTAAGCATGCAAGAGGAAAAATTAAAATAAGATTTTCTCGAATATGACTTCAATAACATCAAGATACCCATTTCATAAAAAAGAAATCAATAACATTAACTTTTTTAATCAGGAAATGTACCAGTAAGTTATATAAAGAATAAAATTTATTTTGTGAAGATAATTAAATATCCTGGGTAAATAATAATTATGGTAAAGTACAGTAATTCAATGACTTTTAAAAATTATAAAATAGATTTGATATTTTATGACCATTACTTACTTGCCATTGTTTAATTATACCACAATCACTTCACAATAAAGGAATTTGAAAACTAACAGACCTGAAAAAGAAGTAATAGATATATGTGGATAACTTATACTGATAATCACTTCTTTATGGCAATACTACTCAAAACATAAGATATTATGACAATTGAATCAAATTAACATAACTAATATAATATGCAAAACAATTACAGCAAGTGGAATATTTGTAAAATATCCATACGATCTAATTCATTACCATATAGTATACACATTATTTTAATCTTCCAACCAAAATTACTGAGGTAACTATTACCCATATAATGGACCAGTCTTTAATAGTTCATTGGTACTGAGGCTAAGTAGTGTCCACAGTACGGCATTTACCAGCCTCATATAGTCCATTAGTACAGAGATTAAGTATTATCTATAGTATGGCCTCTATCAGCCTCTAACAGTTCATTATGCTGAGGCTAAGTAGTATCCATTATATGGCTTCTATCAGCCTCTAACAGCCTCTGTAGTACTGAGACTAAGAAGTATCCATAACACGGCTTCTATCAGCCTTAATCAGTTCATTAGTACCGAGGCTAAATAGTATTCATAATATGGCCTCTATCAGTTCATTAGAACTGAGGCTAAGTAGTATCCATAATATGGCCTCTATCAGTTCATTACTACTGAGACTATGTAGTATCCATAATATGGCCTCTATCAGTCTCTAACAGTTCATAAGTACTGAGACTATGTAGTATCCATAGTATGGCCTCTAGCAGCCTCTTACAGTTAATTGGTACTGAGGCTAAGTAGTATCCATAATATGGCCTCTATCAGTTCATTAGTACCGAGGCTAAATAGTATTCATAATATGGCCTCTATCAGTTCACTAGTAATGAGACTAAGTAGTATCCATAATATTGCCTCTATCAGTTCATTAGTACTGAAACTAAGTAGTATCCATAATATGGCCTCTTTCAGTTAATTTGTACCGAGGCTAAGTAGTATCCATAATATGGCCTCTATCAGTTCATTAGTACTGAGTCTAAGTAGTATCCATACTATGGCTTCTATCAGACTCTAACAGTCTCTGTAGTACTGAGACTAAGTAGAATCCATAACATGGCTTCTATCAGCCTTTATCAGTTCATTAGTACCGAGGCTAAATAGTATTCATAATATGGCCTCTATCAGTTCACTAGTAATGAAGCTAAGTTGTATCCATAATATGGACTCTATCAGTTCATTAGTACTGAAACTTAGTAGTATCCATAATATGGCCTCTTTCAGTTAATTTGTACTGAGGCTAAGTAGTATCCATAATATGGCCTCTATCAGTCCATTAGTACTGAGTCTAGGTAGTATACATAATATGTCTTCTATCAGCCTTTGTAGTACTGAGACTAAGTAGTATCCATAACATGGCTTCTATCAGCCTTTATCAGTTCATTAGTACTGAGGCTTAGTAGTATATATGGCCTCCATCAGCCTCTATCAGTTCATTAGTACCGAAACTAAGTTGTATCCATAATATGGCCTATATCAGCCTCTATCAATTCATTAGAATTGAAACTAAGTAGTATCCATAGTATGGCCTCTATTAGCCTCTATCAGTTCATTAGTACTGAGACTAAGTAGTATCCATAATATGGCCTCTATCAGTTCATTAGTACTGAGACTAAGAAGTATCCATAATATGGCCTCTATCAGTCTCTCAGGGTTCATTTGTACTGAGACTAAGTAGCATCCATAATATGGCCTCTATAAGCCTCTAACAGATCATTAGTACTGAAGCTAAGTATTATCAATAAAATGACCTCTAACAGCCTCTAACAGACCATTAGTATTGAGGCTAAGTAATATTCATAATATGACCTCTATCAGCCTCTAACAGTTCATTAGTACTGAGGCTAAGTAGTATCCATAATATGACCTCAATCAGCCTCTTACAGTAACTTCGTACTGAGGCTAAGTAGTATCCATAATATGACCTCTATCAGTTCATTAGTACCGAGGCTAAGTAGTATTCATAATATGACCTCTTTAAGCTTCAATCAGTTTATCAGTATTGAGGCTAAGTAGTATCCATAATATGGCCTCTATCATTTCACTTCTACTGAGACTAAGTAGTATCCATAATATGGCCTCTATCAGTTCATTAGTACAGAAACTAAACAGTATCCATAATATGGCCTCTATCAGTTCATTAGTACCGAAGCTAAGTAGTATCCATAATATGGCTTCTATCAGTTCATTAGTACTGAGGCTAAGTAGTATCCATAATATGGCCTTTATCAGCCTTTAACAGTCTCTGTAGTACTGAGACTAAGTAGTATTCATAACATGCCTTTTATCAGCCTTTATCAGTCCATTAGTACCGAGGCTAAGTAGTATCCTTAATATGGCCTCTATCAGCCTCTATCAGTTCATTAGTACTGAGACTAAGTAGTATCCATAGTATGACCGTTGTCAGCCTCTATCAGTTCATTAGTACTGCGACTAATTAGTATCCATTATATGGCCTCTATCAGTTCATTAGTACCGAGGCTAAGTCGTATTCATAATATGGCTTCTATCAGCCTCTATCAGTTTATTAGTACTGAGACTAAGTAGTATCCATAATATGGCCTCTATCAGCCTCTAACAGACCATTAGTACTGAGGCTAAGTAGTATCTATAATATGGCCTCTATCAGCCTCTTAACAGTTCATTAGTACTGAGGCTAAGTAGTATCCATAATATGGCCTCTAACAGACCATTAGTATTGAGGCTAAGTAGTATCCATAATATGGCTTCTATCAGCCTTTAACAGACCATTAGTACTGAGGCTAAGTAGTATCTATAATATGGCCTCTATCAGCCTCTTAACAGTTCATTAGTACTGAGGCTAAGTAGTATCCATAATATGGCCTTTAACAGACCATTAGTATTGAGGCTAAGTAGTATCCATAATATAGCTTCTATCAGCCTCTAACAGACCATTAGTACTGAGGCTAAGTAGTATTCATAATATGGCCTCTATCAGCCTCTAACAGACCATTAATACTGAGGTTAAGTATTATCCACAATATGGCCTCTATCTGCCTTAACAGACCATTAATACTTAGGTTAAGTATTATCCACAATATGGCCTCTATCTGCCTTAACAGACCATTAGGACTGAGGCTAAGTAGTATCCACAGTATAGCCTCTATCAGCTTCAAACAGTTCATTAGTTCTGAGACTAAATAGTATCCATAGTATGGACTCTATATGCTTCTAACAATTCATTAGTACTGAGACTAACAATTATCTATAGTATGGCCTCTATCAGCCTCTAATAGTTCATTAAAACTAGGGTTAA
Organism: Panopea generosa; assembly: GCA_029582155.1. NCBI lineage: Eukaryota > Metazoa > Mollusca > Bivalvia > Adapedonta > Hiatellidae > Panopea > Panopea generosa. The sequence continues at coordinate 60,273,264 of CM055898.1, read as the reverse complement.
GTAGTATCCATAGTATGGCCTCTATCAGCCTCTAACAGTTCATTAGTACTGAGACTAAGTAGTATCCATATTATGGCCTTTATCAGTTAATTAGTACTGAGGCTAAGTAGTATCCATGATATGACCTCTATCAGTTCATTAGTACTTAGACTAAGTAGTATCCATAATTTACCTCTATCAGTTCATTAGTACCAAGGCTAAATAGTATCCATAATATGGCTTCTATCATTTCATAATTACTGAGACTAAATAGTATCCATAGTGTGACTTCTATCAGTCTCTATCAGTTCATTAGTACTGAGACTAAGTTGTATCCATAGTATGGCCTTTATCAACCTCTTACAGTTAATTCGTACTGAGGCTAAGTAGTATCCATAATATGGCCTCTATAAACCTCTATCAGTTCATTTGTTCTGAGGCAAGTATCCATAATATGGCCTCTATCAGTTGATTAGTACCGAGGCTTAGAAGTATCCATAATATAGCTTCTATCAATTCATAATTACTGAGACAAAGTAGTATCCATAGTATGGCCTCTATCAGTTCATTAGTACTGAAACTACATAGTATCCATAATTTGGCCTCTATCAGCTTCTAACAGTTCTTTGGTATTAAGGCTAAGTAGTATCCATAATATGGCCTCTATCTATTGAGGCTAAGTAGTATCAATAATATGGCCTCTATCAGTTCATTAGTACTGATGCTGAGTAGTATCCATAACATGGCCTCTATCAGCCTCAAATAATCCATTTGTACTGAGGCTAAGTAGTATCCATAGTATGGCCTCTATCAGCCTCAAATACTCCATTAGTTCCGAGGCTAAATAGTATCCATAACATGGCCTCTATCAGCCTCAAGTAGTCCATTAGTACTGAGGCTAAGTAGTATCCATAGTATGGCCTCTATCAGCCTCAAATACTCTATTAGTTCCAAGGCTAAGTAGTATCCATTATATGGCCTCTATAAACTTCTATCAGTTCATTAGTACTGAGGCTAAGAAGTATCCATAATATGGCCTCTATCAGTTGATTAGTACCGAGGCTAAAAAGTATCCATAATATGGCCTCTATCAGTTAATTAGTACTGAGGCTAAGTAGTATCCATAATATGGCCTCTATCAATTCATTAGTACTGAGACTAAGTAGTATCCATAATATGGCCTCTATCAGCCTCTATCAGTTCATTAGTACTGATACTAAGTAGTATCCATAGTATCGCCTTTATCAACCTCTTACAGTAATTCGCACTGAGGCTAAGTAGTATCCATAATATGGCCTTTATAAACCTCTATCAGTTCATTAGTTCTGAGGCTAAGAAGTATCCATAATATGGCCTCTATCAGTTGATTAATACCGAGGCTAAGAAGTATCCATAATATGGCCTCTATCAGTTCATAATTACTGAGACTAAGTAGTATCCATAGTATGGCCTCTATCAGTTCATTAGTACTGAGGCTACGTAGTATCCATAATTTGGCCTCTATCAGCCTCTTTCAGTTCTTTAGTATCAAGGCTAAGTAGTATCCATAACATGGCCTCTATCTATTGAGGCTAAGTAGTATCATTATATGGCCTCTATCAGTTCATTAGTACTGATGCTATGTCGTATCCATAACATGGCCTCTATCAGCCTCAAATAATCCATTTGTACTGAGGCTAAGTAGTATCCATAGTATGGCCTCTATCTGCCTCAAATACTCCATTAGTTCCGAGGCTAAATAGTATCCATAACATGGCCTCTATCAGCCTCAAATAGTCCATTAGTACTGAGGCTAAGTAGTATCCATAGTATGGCCTCTATCAGCCTCAAATACTCCATTAGTTCCGAGGCTAAATAGTATCCATAATATGGCCTCTATTAGCCTCTAAGAGTTCATTAGTACTGAGGCTATATTAAGTAACGGGTATAGCCTCTATCAATCTCTAAGAGTTCATTAGTACCGAGTCTAAGTAGTATCCATAGTAAGGTTTCGGTCAGACCTGTAAACTGAGACTAAGTAATACCCATAATATGGCCTACTAGCTGATTAGTAATTAAGCTAATAGAACTTTAAGTATGTAATGTTTTATAATAAAATTCAATAATAATAGTGAAGAAACATTTAATACGTTTTGTCGGAGAAATACCCTCATTCCTGCTTTGCTCCATCTATCATAAAAGTTGATGATCAGTGTTGTCCGAGCGCCTGTTTTGGATGAAGAAATAAAGACCGCTCCCTTTATTTTCTATTTTATCACAAAAAAACCTATTGTATTTAAACTTATAGAGTTGTTTCACTTTAATAGTTGTGAAAAATTATTTAATAACAATATATACATACATTTCATTATCATTTGCATAAGAATTCAGGTTAAAAACCCCAGAGGCTAAGATTGAGGCTAAGGCCCGTTTTCCGGGCTGCTACAATACCTGCATTGTTTCAGCAGCCATGTTTTATTGTTGTTGTAGTAAAGCATTATGGGAGCCTGTTGCCAGGTTACCAGGGCTGCGTCGCATATGATCAAGATTAGTTGAATGTTTGATAACGTTTTTGGGTGCCGTTTCACGAAACATCGTACGTAAATTTTTATCTTAAGTTTTTATGTTAGTCGAACAACACATGTTAAAACCGTTTCACGAAGAAAACTTACGATAATGTTTTGCTTAAGTTTATGATGTTTCTTGAAACGGTAGCCAGGACAATGGCTCAACGTCATAGTTAGCACGCAATAATCTTAGGGAACCTGGTAATTAAACATGTTTGATGTTTAACGATGCTGGCTGCGTTTAGCAAAATATATTTCTGTTGTCGTTTAGAAATACAGATGTGGTGTGGCAGATAGATAAGATGCACTGCAATGGCGCTAATATAGATTTGCATTCTCATTTTTTTTTCTCGAGGAGCATGCCCGTAAACCAACCTGGGAACACACAGTCACAAAGTCAACTTGGCTCTAGATGCACCTGTAATAGTTTCCCGTACTAGGTTTAAAACACAATGTAGTATTGTATTTTACTGAAGGAAAATAAATTAACAAATATAAAAGATGATGATGAGAAAGATTAAGTCAAAGCACATATTTAGGACTTTTCTTGTCATACGGGGCCTTATTCTAATTTTACCGGTGCTACGACATTATTTTCAATACACTGGTGCCGTAGGGCCTACACAGATTGTAAAGTGGGTATCTATGTATCAATACACGGGTGCCGTTCTCAGATTGTAAAGTTGGTTTCTATGTACACGGATGCCGTACACAGATTGAAAAGTTAGTTTAAGTTTAATCATATTCTATTGCATATATAATACTAGGAATGGGGTTGGGCCACAAGTTCTCACAACATTAGTTACGGCCCTTCCCCTAAAATATAACAAATAATTGAAGAAAAAATCAACATGATAAAGGGTTAATACAAAATGGAAAGAGACGTACCACAGTGTGTTCACATTATCCATCAGTTAATACCAATTGAAATAATAGAGGAAAACTTTTTCTTAAAAAATCAGTAAAATCAATTCCATTTAGTTCTTATAAGATTAACAAAAATTAGAAGACTGGAAAAGGAATTGGAATGCAAAGTGGGTATCTATGTATCAATACACGGGTGCCGTACACAGATTGCAAAGTGGGTATCTATGTATCAATACACGGGTGCCGTACACAGATTGTAAAGTGGGTACCGTATATATGTATCAATACACGGGTGCCGAACATGGATTGTAAAGTGGGTTTCTATGTACAAGGGTGCCGCACACAGATTGTAAAGTGGGTATCTATGTACCAATACACGGGTGCCGTACACAGATTGTAAAGTGGACCTGTATCTATGTACACGGGTGCCATACACAGATTGTAAAGTGGGTTTCTAAGTATCAATACTCGGGTGCCGTAAACAGATTGTAAAGTGGGTAGCTATGTATCAATACACTGGTGCCGTACACAGATTGTAAAGTGGGTATCTTTGTATCAATACACGGGTGCCGTACACAGATTGTAAAGTGGGTAGCTATGTATCAATACACGGGTGCCGTACACAGATTGTAAAGTGGGTAGCTATGTATCAATACACGGGTGCCGTACAAAGATTGTAAAGTGGGTATCTTTGTATCAATACACGGGTGCCGTACACAGATTGTAAAGTGGGTATCTTTGTATCAATACACGGGTGCCGTACACAGATTGTAAAGTGAGTAGCTATGTATCAATACACGGGTGCCGTACACAGATTGTAAAGTGGGTACCGTATATATGTATCAATACACGGGTGCCATACACAGATTGTAAAGTGGGTTTCTATGTACAAGGGTGCCGCACACAGATAGTAAAGTGGGTATCTATGTACCAATACATGGGTGCTGTACACAGATTGTAAAGTGGGTATCTATGTACACGGGTGCCGTACACAGATTGTAAAGTGGGTTTCTAAGTATCAATACTCAGATGCCGTAAACAGATTGTAAAGGGGTAGCTATGTATCAATACACTGGTGCCGTACACAGATTATAAAGTGAGTATCTTTGTATTAATACACGGGTGCCGTACACAGATTGTAAAGTGGGTTTCTATGTACACGGGTGCCGTAAACAGATTGTAAAGTGGGTATCTATGTAGCAATACACGGGTGCCGTACAAAGATTGTAAAGTAGGTTTCTCGGGTATCATTTTAGAGATGACCCCAACCTGAAAGCTTGACTGATTTGTTTACAAGTTAGCAACTCCATGAATGTCACGATGAAATATGATTGTTCATTACTGTTCGTGATGAGGGGGCTTTATAATCGGGACATTTTAGTCAGACTGCACAGAGAGAGAGAGAGAGAGAGAGAGAGAGAGAGAGAGAGAGAGAGAGATTTAACAAACATTAATTAAAAACGGGCCATAATTCCTTTAAAAGATTTGCGACCTTGTCAAATCTCTAATTTTACCTACATGCCAAATATTACATTAATGCATGGACTTTTTCAAAATGAAATTTTGATTTGAAACCAATATTTTACCAGAACTTTAAGTTCTGTATATGAATGAACGGGTGGATGAACGAACGGACGGACAGGGATAACACTTAATGTCCCTTCACTATACTTTAAAGGGCAGAACAGAGCAGCTCTATTCTTCTTTTATAAATCGGGGGAATTTTACCCGTCGACAGGGAAACTGGCGCTGGGACTCCATCCCTCCTAATGGGAAAGGCTGCTATTCCATTCGTTCGTGATGTTTGGTCCGGGTCCATGATCCGTGTTCGCATCCGTGATCCGTAAAGCACTATACAATATCTCAATGACAAATATCCGTGAAGTAATTTCTGTGTGCTTGTTTTGGTTTCAGAAGGCATACCTATTATTTAACACAAATCTAGAACACTTTACGATGCATCTAACCATGGCTATATGACCCAAAACCGATTCCACTACCGATGGATAAGTTCAGTAAAACTCGACTACAGTATGGTACAAACTACCAGAGGGATGACTCTGTGATTAAGAATTTGGGTTTTCGCTCACCAAATTAATAAGTTTTCCACATATCTCCTGTGATAACAACTTTTTTCGAATGCATGTTTCTGTCTGAAGAGTGTTAAACAGTCCTGGTACACAGTTTTTGTTTTATTTCAGCTGAAAACAAGTCCACTTGATGCAACATTTGCCGCATGTTTATTAACTCCGAGAAATATCTTACATGCTTTATTAAGTTCGGTTTCAATTTCACTATATATAGTACAGCCCCATATTCCAACACAATACCAAAACAGATACAAATATATTTATATATGACGTCAAAAGACATGCCGCCAGAATTTAAAAACTTCATTATATTATACAGTACCAAGAGCTCTTTTGGAAGCTTTACAATTGTCCATGTTCCATTATCATTAACCCAAAACCCTAAGTATTTATATTCAGAGTTATAATCTATCATATTATCTCCACATTTAAAAACGGACTTTGATATGGGTTGCAGACTTTCTACTAAAATGAAGTATTTTGTTTTGTTTTTTTTTTTAAAATTCAATTAAATCAATTTCACTTTGGGCCACTTTTCACAATATCTATGTTCTAATTTATTTGATAAGCCTATAATTCTTGGGTTTAACTTAATGCTCAATTACATGTTCTTCACCCATTAATTTTACAGTCTTTCAAATTCAAATTTTTACTAAATATCTAAAAAAAATATAGATCAGCGAAAATTGCCATTGATGAAGTCTTGATAATATTATTGGATTACCGACAATGTTGTTGCCTTCCATGTCTGGATCGCCGATAGCGTTGTTGCCATCCATAACTGGAACGCCGATGGCGTTGCTGCCTTCCATATCTGGATCCAGATAGCGTTGTTGCCATCCATATCTGGATCGCCGATAGCGTTGTTGCCATCCATGTCTGGATCGCCGATAGCGTTGTTGCCATCCATGTCTGGATCGTCGATAGCGTTGTTGCCATCCATGTCTAAACCGCCGATAGCGTTGTTGCCATCCATGTCTGGATCGCCATAGCGTTGTTGCCATCCATGTCTGGATTGCCTATAGCGTTGTTGCCATCCATGCCTGGATCGCCGATGGCGTTGTTGCCATCCATGCCTGGATCGCCTATAGCGTTGTTGCCATCCATGTCTGGATCGCCGATAGCGTTGTTGCCATCCATGTCTGGATAGCCTATAGCGTTGTTGCCATCCATGTCTGGATCGCCTATAGCGTTGTTGCCATCCATGTCTGGATCGCCGATAGCGTTGTTGCCATCCATATCTAGATTGCCTATAGCGTTGTTGTCATCCATGTCTTGATCGCCGATAGCGTTGTTGCCATCCATGTCTGAGTTGCCGATAGCGTTGTTGCCATCCATGTCTGGATCGCCTATAGCGTTGTTGCCATCCATGTCTGGACCGCCGATAGCGTTGTTGCCATCCATGTCTGGATCGCCGATAGCGTTGTTGCCATCCATGCCTGGATCGCCTATAGCGTTGTTGCCATCCATGTCTGGATCGCCGATAGCGTTGTTGCCATCCATGTATGGATCGCCGATAATGTTGTTGCCATCCATGTCTGGATCGCCTATAGCGCTGTTGCCATCCATGTCTGGATCGCCGATAGCGTGGATCGCCGATAGCGTTGGTGTCATCCATGTCTGGATCGCCTATGGCGTTACTGCCATCCATGTCTCGATCGCCGATAGCGTTGTTGCCATCCATGTATGGATCGCCGATAGCGTTGTTGCCATCCATGTCTGGATCGCCGATAGCGTTGTTGCCATCCATGTCTGGATAGCCTATAGCGTTGTTGCCATCCATGTCTGGATAGCCGATAGCGTTGTTGCCATCCATGTCTGGATTGCGGATAGCGTTGTTGTCATCCATGTCTGGATCGCCTTGAGCGTTGTTGCCATCCATGTCTGGATCGCCTATAGCGTTGTTGCCATCCATGTCTGGATTACCGATAGCGTTGTTGCCATCCATATCTAGATTGCCGATAGCGTTGCTGTCATCCATGTCTAGATCGCCGATAGCGTTGTTGCCACCCATGTCTGGATCGCCGATAGCGTTGTTGCCATCCATTTATGGATCGCCGATAACGTTGTTGCCATCCATGTCTGGATCGCCTATAGCGTTGTTGCCATCCATGTCTGGATCGCCGATAGCGTGGATCGCCGATAGCGTTGTTGTCATCCATGTCTGGATCGCCTATGGCGTTGCTGCCATCCATATCTGGATCGCCGATAGCGTTGTTGCCATCCATGTCTGGATCGCCTATAGCGTTGCTGCCATCCATGTCTGGAACGCCGATAGCGTTGTTGCCACATGTCTGGAACGCCGATAGCGTTGTTGCCATCCATGTCTGGATCGCCGATAGTGTTGTTGCCATCAATATCTGGAACGCCAATAGCGTTGTTGCCATCCATGTCTGGATCGCCGATTGCGTTGTTGTCATCCATGTCTGGATCGCCGATTTTCTACTCCACTCCCGGTGACTCTGGCAACGTATTTAGTAATTTCTCTGACGCAAATTCTTCTGTTTCCCGATTTTTTCAATGTCTATGGCAATATAAATTGTTTTTTTGCATCAAAATATAAAATTAATCAATGAAATAAGAAAACATGCTCGTAACTTGGTGGTGCACTTGTTATATGAATTAAAATTGTCACATAGTAAACTTTATTGCGATTAACTCTGGCAATCGGTTCAATCAATGTGATATTTCTCAATTTTGAATTACATATCAATTAATGTATTATTGGTAGTAACTGATAATAAATTATGAATATGATTTTATTTCATATATTATATAGATACTACTGTGTATGTATTAACAGACAGAACAGAAATACATTTTATTTGACATATACATGATAGTTCATAGACATACAACAATGAATTTACAAATAGTATGTCACATATTCAACACACTCTCTCTAAAACACGCACACACACTCTCTCACACACACACACACACACACACACACACACACACACACACGCACATGTAAACACTCACGCACACGTATAAACGCTCGCGCACAAAAACTCGCACACAGATGTAATATTATAATTTAATTTGAAGCAATACAAATGGTTCATAGTAGAAAAAAACGGAGTATGAATCAGAAAATAAGTTATAGAATAATAAAACAAGTTTACAATTGGATTACGAAATTCCTAAAGTGTGAAATAGATTGTCTCGTCTGACAGTGGCTAATCTGATATAACTCTTTCATATGTTTCGTATTTAATAATTGTAAAAATTTAATCATATTAGGACAAAGAAGTGTCTCCTTATGTATTTTGTTCTTAGATCTGCAAAACATTTGCATTTGAGCATAAAATGTAGTTCATCCTCAATGTCATTATGGACTATTCGGGGACATATCTGACACAATCGTTCATTTCGTGGCACTCTCGTCCTAAATCGAGCTGTATTTATGCGGAGGTACATTTACATGATCAGGATTATACCATATATCGGAGAAACCACATGTATATAGTAGATGTTTTACTTTAAAAGGCCATTTTCCACCACGGACGTTGTTGTTGATTAAGACGTAGCTATATATGTTTGCAATTATCAAATTATTTAACGGATAACTTTAAACCAATATTTTAATATTTGTACGTATCTGTTTATGTAAAGTGGCACCCTACCAAGTTCACCATATATTGAAGCATTGGAGGCATTTGGTCCAACACCAAGAATAATTTTACAGAACTTGAGGTGAACTCTTTCTATTTCCTTCGACTTATAGAACCCTCAAATTTGACAAGCATATTTTAAAATCGATCCGACAAATGAGTCAAATAATTGTAATTATTTCTAGCTGTTTGGTGTTACGAACAAGTACGTTCATTGCCTTTAGAGCTTTACATATTAAGCACTGGTTCTTTACTACAAATGAACCAGTATAATTGAACACGGCCCCTAAGTAGTTGAAATCATTTGTAATTTCTAGAGGCTCGTTATTATACAACCAACGTTCATCGCGAAAAGTAGCACCCCGTTTGCGAAACACGACTACCTTAGTTTTGGCTGTGTTGATCTCTAGTCCCCAAAGTTGACAGTATTCGTATAGTTTGTTTAAGTTTTGTTGCAATTCTACAGTAGATCTCCCAATAATGACCATGTCGTCGGCAAATAATAAGATTTTATATTTCTATACCACAATCGTTTTCATATTGTTAAAATAACTCCAGATCTTCAAGGAAGAGAGCAAACAATGCTGGAGAATTATTTTGACCTTGTCGTAGACCAACGGAAATATGAAAAAAGTCAGAGAATGTATTACAATGTTTAACACATGATTTTACCACAGTATACATTGACCGAAACATGACGAGAATTTTGCCGTCAAGTCCCATGTTAAAAAGTTTAAACCACAATGCATTGCGATAAACGGAGTCGAACGCTTTTTTAAGATCGATAAAAGCACACGATAATCTCATTTTATTATTAATAAAATGTTGAACAAAGTTATGTAAAACAAAAATGGCATCTACCGTGCTACAACCTTTACGAAAACCAAAATGTGCGTCTGATAAAAACTTATTCTCTTCGAACCATTTTTCTACTCTATTGGTTAGAATACTAGTGAAAAGTTTTCCAAAATTACTTAGCAAGGTAATCCTGCGATAATTATTCGGGTCGTTCTTATCTCCCTTTTATGTATATGTACAATATACCCCAATGACCATAAGTGCGGAAAGTATCCAGCACTAAATATCATGTTAAACATATCCGTCATGTGTCCACCCAATATGTCAAATGATTCGATAAAATATTCGTTCAACAGATTATCGCATGGGCACGAGACTTTGTTTATGTTATATTTCATATTTTGAGCTTAACAATAAATTATTAAAATAAACATCTGCTATTTTCATGTATATTAATCAAATATAAGTTATTTACATACAAAACAATTAAAAAAATATATATAAATATTTACAATAAGAATTTTATTAACTTGGTCAGCGTTTTTCTGCTTCTTCTTCTCCCTTGTTCGGGTTAGAGGTCAGGAGTCTTCTTAGACTGTAAAGTTGACCTGGTCAGTGGGGTGAAACAGTCGTCCTCCTTAAGCTTATTTACAATTAAAAGCGCCCGATAGGCCTATATTACAATTAAAAATATATACACGACGGCTCTCTCCTACGGACCGACGGAGAAGGTTGCTGTTTAACTTGGATTTGGTCAGCGTTTTTTTCGTATTTTAAACTAAAAAGTGAGCCATTAAAACAACATTTTGATTAATAATTTATGTATGTAAAAATCTTATTTTACAATAAAAATATAGCTTTTAAATACAACATGTTTACAAGAAATATTTGATTAACTTGGTCAGCGTTTTTCTGCAAAACTCGAATTAGGTCAGCTTTTTTCATATTTTGAACTGAAAAATAAGCTTTTAAAGCAAACATACGGTTATAAAAAATTATGTTTGTTATTCAAATACATTTTATTTTACATGAAACATAACTTTAAATAAAAAAATGTTTACAATAAAAATATTATTGACTTGGTCAGCGTTTTCCGACTGGTCAGCGTTTTCCACGCATAATTTGGTCAGCCCACAGCTGACGTCTGCAATGAAAGTCAGCGTTTCAGAGTGGACCCATTTTCCTCTTATAATAAAAACAAAGGAAAATATTTATGAGCATTTCACTATGAAAATATTCCGAATATAGTTTCCGGGTTCCGGCTATTTTAATCATCTGGCGCTGATTATGAATTTACCATGGATCACAATACTATGTGTATCTTTCGTACATACGTGAAGATTGCAACAAAACATATCAAACAGGTACAACTGACTACTGCACTATATATGAAATTTGTTAAGATTGACATGAGGGTTCAAAGCACATACATTTTTAATTTAAAATTTTTAGGATTATTTGTCTGTGTCATTCCGGTCATTCAGTTATAACGAGTAATTTCACCAGAATTTTCAGTTATTGTGTATTAATTTGTTTGGTGTTAATACATTTATATTCGTGTTTTCTAAGACCATTTAGCATCATATTTGCTTTTTAGCTCTTCTAAGAGATTAGAGATTTCCCTAAGTTGTAAGAATTTGTATCACAATTGAAGTAAAATAAATAAGTTTAAAACTCTTCTTCTGCTTCGATACGCAGGCATGTGATGACATCAAAAGGGTTAAAAGCACTAGGCAAATTTACATTTAAAAATGATAAAATTGCCATGACACCGGCAGCATCGGCGACGTCTGTAGACACCCAGTTTAAACTTTGTGTTAAGTTGCATTTTGCCTCCCAATCTCAATCTTTACATGGGTGGTGAGTTTTATCCCATAGGTGAGCTTTGTTGTCTTCTGACAACTCTTGTTAATTTTAAGTACATATCAAAGCACGTTGTTGAACAATTTGATACTTTTTAAGTTGATTGTTTGTTACGTGCATATCCTCGCAGTACCATGCATTGGTATGCCAACAAATAAATTCAAAACAATAAATGAAGTATTTCACAAGATAATTTCTACTTACTTGTTTGACTAATTCCACCTCCCTCTAAAAAATGTTCCAATTGATATTATTCACTGAAGTGACCATGTTAAATCAGTCAGAAAACAGTCATGTAAATAAATATATCAGTCTAAAAGTGAGGATATGATGTCATAGCAGATGGCCACTTTAACCATGTGAAAAACACATTCAATACTATTGGTTATGATTTTTATTTTTTATTTTATCAATTAAAAATAACATTTCAAAGCAATTAATTCTTTATAAACATATAGCAGGTAGGGGTTTTATTCATATGTTTTGCTAAATTGAGGACATACACATATTTCACCAGTCCTCTTTTTTACCTCACATGAGCGGAAGGCTCACAGGTAAGCTTTTGTGATCACCGGGTGTTCGTCGTCTGTCGTATGGTCCGTCGTTAACTTTTTAGCTTTTAACAACTTCTTCTCTGAAACCACCCGGCCAATTTTGATATTACTTCACAGAAATGTTCCTTGGGTGACACTCTATCAAGTTTGTTCAAGCCATCTTGATTCATCAAAAAACATGGCCACCAAGCTTAATTAGTAAAAACTTAAAAAATCTTCTTGTCAGAAACTACTGGCTCGATTTTAAAATAATTTCAAAGAAATGTTCCTTGGGTGACCCTCTACCAAGTTTGTTCAAAACTGTAGTAATTTGGCAAAAAAAACGGCAGCCAGGCGGTGGGATTAGTTTATTATATAAGCTATAGTAAAAACTAAAAAAATCTTCTTTTTAGAAACCACCAGATTGATTTTAAAACAATTTTGCAGAAATGTTCCTTGGTTGACCCTTTAACAAGTTTGTTCAAGCTGTTGTGATTTATTAAAAAACATGATCGCCACAGTGAGGTGCTAGTTAACTATATAGGCAGCTATAGTAAAAACTTCAAAAGCCTTCTTGTCAGAATCTACTGACCTGATTTTGATGTAATTTCACTGACATTAACCGTGGGTGAACTTCTACCAAGTTCGAACTATTCTAGGCATCTGTTTAAATCAAAATTCTAACTACTTGTCCATTTTTTTTTTCTGGAATTTTGAGTGTACATGTATTATATCTACTTAAGTTGGGTGACTCAAGGTCAGTCAGGTGAGCGATATAGGGCCATCTTGACCCTCTTGTTAATGATTAAAATAGTGCAGTGAAGACATTGAGATGAAAAGTTTACATGAGTTCCAATTATTCAGAATAACCCATTTAGAATGTGAATACTTGCTTCTGACTGGCTGCGAGTTGATAATAAAAAACAGTAAAAAAAAATATACTTAGGCGAAGGGTTATCAGTACAAAACACACATTTATTTTACTTGACCTAAAGAAATATGTCAACTTCCTCCATGTGATCGCTATTAATAAAATACGACAAAAGTAAACGTCGAGACACTTTGTAGTAAACCACAATGTAATTTTGGTGCATGTTCTGTGAAATTTTACGAGAATGACGAGAAAATATTTAACCTCAAACTAAAGTTTGTCTCAATTTAGGGGTCTTCTTTTTTATGGATGGATCTTCTGCACTGATTTCAGTGCGGAAGCCAAAAAGACCCATTTTTTTTTTTAAATCCTGTATATAATTGACAAAAACACTTACATTGTTAACATTGTTAAAAATATACTTTATTTATGTCCATAACGTAAAAATATCCACAAAACCGCACATTAAACATTTAAACTACTTTGTTTTTACACTCAATCCTACTTTCAAAGCGTATTTGACAGTTATCAAACATGTTGAAAATTAGATCACCAGTGTCACTTGTTTACTAAATCATGGGCTTGCATAATTGGATTATTCAACAGTACTCACACTGGAAGGTAAGGCATGTCGGGGCAATTAATGGATGTCGCTAATCAACAAAATCTTTTGAATGAATGTGGCATGCGACATGCATTATGACTCTTGGGAATTATTGACTCTAGTTTCTGTGTTCGGTATGGTCAACTTTTAGTCATTCAAAAAGGGGAGAATACTCTGAAATGTTTGTTTTGAAGGAATTTCCAGGAAATTGAGAAAAAAACAATAACTGACAATAGTTGACAATAAAATGGATGAGGAAATCCAATAAAAGTAAAACAATCGAAACCATCAATAGTCCATGAAACTATCGCAGTAGTTATTGGTATTTAATACTGCCTGACTACAACTGTCACAATGCATCAGTAGTTACTGGTATTTAATGCTGCCTGAATACAACTGTCACAATTCATCAGTAGTTACTGGTATTTAATACTGCCTGACTACAACTGTCACAGTGCATCAGTAGTTACTGGTATTTAATACTGCCTGACTACAACTGTCACAGTGCATCAATAGTTACTGGTAATTAATACTGCCTGACTACAACTGTCACAATGCATCAGTAGTTACTGGTAATTAATACTGCCTGACTACAACTGTCACAATGCATCAGTAGTTACTGGTATTTAATGCTGCCTGACTACAACTGTCACAATGCATCAGTAGTTACTGGTAATTAATGCTGCCTGACTACAACTGTCACAATGCATCAGTAGCTACTGGTATTTAATACTGCCTGACTACAACTGTCACAATTCATCAATAGCTACTGGTAATTAATACTGCCTGACTACAACTGTCACAATGCATCAGTAGTTACTGGTATTTAATACTGCCTGACTACAACTGTCACAATGCATCAGTAGTTACTGGTATTTAATACTGCTTGACTACAACTGTCACAATGCATCAATAGTTACTGGTATTTAATAATGCCTGACTACAACTGTCACAATGCATCAATAGTTACTGGTAATTAATACTGCCTGACTACAACTGTCACAATGCATCAGTAGTTACTTGTATTTAATGCTGCCTGACTACAACTGTCACAATGCATCAATAGTTACTGGTAATTAATGCTGCCTGACTACAGCTGTCACAATGCATCAATAGTTACTGGTAATTAATGCTGCCTGACTACAGCTGTCACAATGCATCAATAGTTACTGGTAATTAATGCTGCCTGACTACAGCTGTCACAATGCATCAATAGTTACTGGTAATTAATGCTGCCTGACTACAGCTGTCACAATGCATCAATAGTTACTGGTAATTAATACTGCCTGACTACAGCTGTCACAATGCATCAGTAGTTACTGGTAATTAATGCTGCCTGACTACAACTGTCACAATGCATCAGTAGTTACTGGTATTTAATACTGCCTGACTACAACTGTCACAATGCATCAGTAGTTACTGGTAATTAATACTGCCTGGCTGCAACTGTCACAATGCATCAGTAGTTACTGGTATTTAATACTGCCTGACTACAACTGTCACAATGCATCAATAGTTACATGTAATTAATACTGCCTGACTACAATTGTCACAATGCATCAATAGTTACTGGTAATTAATACTGCCTGACTACAACTGTCACAATGCATCAGTAGTTACTGGTAATTAATACTGCCTGACTACAACTGTCACAATGCATCAGTAGTTACTGGTATTTAATACTGCCTGACTACAACTGTCACAATGCATCAATAGTTACTGGTAATTAATACTGCCTGACTACAACTGTCACAATGCATCAATAGTTACTGGTAATTAATACTGCTTGACTACAACTGTCACAATGCATCAGTAGTTACTGGTAATTAATACTGCCTGACTACAACTGTCACAATGCATTAATAGTTACTGGTAATTAATACTGCCTGACTACAACTGTCACAATGCATCAGTAGTTACTGGTAATTAATACTGCCTGACTACAACTGTCACAATGCATCAGTAGTTACTGGTAATTAATACTGCCTGGCTGCAACTGTCACAATGCATCAATAGTTACTGGTAATTAATACTGCCTGACTACAACTGTCACAATGCATCAATAGTTACTGGTAATTAATACTGCCTGACTAAAACTGTCACAATGCATCAGTAGTTACTGGTATTTAATACTGCCTGGCTACAACTGTCACAATGCATCAATAGTTACTGGTAATTAATACTGCCTGACTACAGCTGTCACAATGCATCAATAGTTACTGGTAATTAATACTGCCTGGCTGCAGCTGTCACAATGCATCAGTAGTTACTGGTATTTAATACTGCCTGGCTGCAGCTGTCACAATGCATCAGTATCTACTGGTATTTAATACTGCCTGGCTGCAACTGTCACAATGCATCAATAGTTACTGGTAATTAATACTGCCTGACTACAACTGTCACAATGCATCAGTAGTTATTGGTATTTAATACTGCCTGACTACAACTGTCACAATGCATCAATAGTTTGATCTATCATTACACTGCTGTATAACAAAGAAGAAATTTAAAAATAAGTAAAGATGTTAAAGTTGATGCCCAAAAATTACTAATTATCAGTTTGAAAATTAAAAAAAAAAAAAAAATGTTTATAACACTGGTCATATTTAATGGACATGAATGTTGTGTAACATTTACCATTTAATCATGTACAAACTAAGACTTTTAAAAAAAAAGAGAAATTGGACTATGTTTCAGAAAATTTCATGCTTATTTTAAATTTTTCATATTACAGATCTTGGACAAAGGTAAGAGTTGCTAAAGGCAAGATGCAGATTTTGTTGTGATGCAGCAAACCACAGAAACCGTATAGAAAATAAAATATGGAACAAGTTATTAAGAAGTACCAACAATTCCATGTGCAGTAGGCAAAGATGCAGATTTTCTCCATAAAACAGGTACTGGTTTTTAGCTCTACTGGCCAAAGGCCAGAAGTGCTTATGCGATGGCGCGTTGTCTGTCGTCCGACGTCTGTCGACTGTTAGCAGCACTTTCTCTGAAACTACTAGGCCAATTAAACTGAAATTTTACATGGGTGTTTCTATTGCATAGGAGACTATACAGAAGATTTTTTTTTTCGATCTGAATTCAAGATGGCCACTGTTACTAAAAATAGTCCAAAACTTAAAAAATCTTCTTCTCATGAACGGCCTAACAGATTTTCAAAATGTTTATGTAGTAATGATGACCAACTATAGTTTTGTTAGATTTGTTCAAATGGTGTCCCTAGGGTTAAATATGACCCCGCCTCGAGGGTTCAATTAGGGGATACATGTCATAATAATATTTTTTTTTTTTTTTTTTTTAAAATGGAAATGATTTTGCCTATATCTTCACAGAAGCATTGTTTAGTGAAGGAGGTTTAGATTTGTAAAAATGACTTAGTTCCACTGTCTTAAGGGGTCAGGAGGGGCCCCAAAAGGGTAAAAATTAGGAATTACTAAATTCGTTTTCTTAAGAACCGTTACGTCAGATTTGTTCATATTTTGCATAAATTATTTCTATGTGTAGGGGTTTGATTGCAGATAAGAATTTAGGGGCTTAAATTTATAGGGGCCCTGTAAGGGGACTTATAATTTTACATAGGGATACTATGGGAAAACAGAAAATTCTCTTTTTTTTCATTTATTCTTAAACCACTAGGCCAATTAGACTGAAACTTCACATGGATGTTTCTATTGCATAGGAGACTATACAAAAGATTTATTTTTTCTATCTAAAATTCAAGATGGCCACTGCTACTAAAACTAGTCCAAATCTTGAAGTCTTCATCTCATGAACGGTCCAACAGATTTTCAAAATGTTTTTATGTAGTAATGATGACCAACTATAGTTTTGTTAGATTTGTTCAAATGGTGTCCCAACAGTTAAAAATGACCCCGCCCCGATGTTTCTATTGCATAGTAGAATTTCAAAAAGTGCTATGGCCACTATGAGTCAGTAGAGCGTCCTCAGGCCCTCTTGGGCCTCTTGTTATATAAAAAAAATAAAATTAACTTTAAACAGTATCAATATCCATTGTATCATGTGTTCATGTCTGCACCTGTTTTATATAAATGCAAGTAATAAGTGGATTCCATCTGATGTTCAATGCATTTTATAAGCTTGTCTTTTTGAAAAACAAAACAACAAAAAGCCATTGTCATTGTAGTCATCCGCCGGTTAAACTTTTATGTTTAGCTCAGCTTTTATCTCTTTCAGAACAAACTACTCGTGTTATGGTGAAACTTCATAAACACATTTGTATCATATGTTATAGAAATAATGTATATTATATGTGACTAGTGTATGTTTGTCAATTTTATGAATGCTTTATTATAATCCCTTCTGGACTTGTACTCTTTTCAGGGCACTGGCCACATTGGTACTTCCAGGAACGGTGACAACTAGTGATGTCATGTACTTAGTTTGCCCAAACAGTTTACCTGAACAGTTTACCTGAATGTCAGTCCTGTTCACAGGTATCTTTGGTAAGTAGTGTCTTTTGACATTTGGCACATTTCATGCCTTGACAATGCCTTGTTTGTCATGTTTAGAGATCTTTGCCAGGCTTACTATGTCTGAGTGTCATTGTAAAGAAAGCTCAAAACTTGTAATAACCACTTTCAACTCCCCTTACGTGGCCAACAATCAAACAGTTTGAATATCAAAAAATCAAATGATTTAAATACCGTAATGCTTTACATGCTACTATGTCATCTAATATTAAAATAAATACAAATTTTGTCCACACTGATACAGTTTCTATAGATAAGCAGGACTGGAAAATTTCACTCGTCCACTCGTCCGTTCATAAGATTTAAAAAAACTGACCATAATATTTCTTGGATTTTAAACATTTAATTAAAAGTGTTGGAAAGGGCGGATGAGTAGCTTTTATCAGAAATTTCAAGCCCTGATAAGAAATATTCAGGAGTCACCTACTTACCATGACAGATGGAATAATTGTGAGAGTGTATTTGATTGTATATTAGGTGTTCCTGCATGCATGCAAATTTTGGCCTCAAAAATGGTGTCAAAGTGTTTGTTTATTATGCCCCCGCCATTTTCATTGGGGGGGCATATAGTATCACCGCTGTCCGTACTTGTGTAAATACGAAAATGGTTTCTGACTGATATCTTTAGTTTTAATGAATAGATTGAACCAAATTTGGTGTGTGACTTCACATTCAGATAATACAGTTCAAGTTTGTATTTCGTTCTGGTCTGATGATTTTGATGGAGCTATGCCCCTTTTTGGACTTATATTATTGACAAATATCTCTTGAAGGATTAGATGGATTTGATTCATATTTGGTAGAAAGATGTATAGTGATAAACTACAGCTCAAGTTCAATTTCTGTCAAAATCCCTGCATATTACAGGGCTCGAATTTAAGCACTCGCCACTCGCAAAATGCAAGCTGTATTTTGAAAATGCGAGTTGAAATTAGTTAAACTGGCATTTTTTTGCGAGTGGATATCAAGTTGAGAAAATTACTGATTGTATTCATTTTATTGCTTTTTGAAAATAAACAAGTATAATCCTGGTAAAAATAACGGATTATTGTCAATTTTACCGAATTACCCCCAAGCAGCATGATTGTCATTGACATGTATTAAATATTTATTTATGTGTAGACTGCGTCCAATTGTTTTTAATATCGAGTTCATTCTGCAAAAAGGAAGTAAAGTTAAAACCCATCAACAACATAATGAGTAGACTGCGTCTAGTTTGATCAATCGCGCATAACTCTATAAAATAAAAGTAAAGTTGAAACCTGTCAACTTTATTATTTACATATTTTGTCAGCTGTTAATCTTGACAAAAATGGTGTGTCATTTGTAGAAACCACGCCATCGACAGATCATCCATAATAATTAAACTATATTACTGTGAAATCAGAACATTTACACATGTTAAACAATCGTCCTTGGTTAGATCTAGATCTTATTTTAAAACGAAAGGCCATTGGCTATATTAATTCTATAAATAGAAATGTGTGTATGTCCAAATCTCAGTCTCTGTACACTTGTTATTGTTGAATCCATGATTCATATTTTGGTTTAGTAAAAAGTGTTTATTAATGATATATCATTGTATGCATTTATTTATGGTAGTATAATAAATAACAAGACAATTTTATTTTTTAAAATATTTTGTTTTGTAAAGTACTGCTTTGAATTGTACCTTAACATATATAATATCCTTGATACCATTGTCTATGAATAAAAAAAGCTAATAATGCATATAAAATAACACACAGGCTTTGAAACAATTAATTTTGGGTTTATTTAGACATTAAGACTACATGTTTCTGCGAAAATTGGTTTGGCTAGTTGGTTTCAAATTTGGCCAGTTGAAATTTTAGGCACTGGCCAAAATTGCCAGTGCACAAAAAAGTTAAATTCTAGCCCTGATATTAGTTAGGTGTTCTGGGCTCTGATTAGCTGATAGTTTCTGACCTCTAAAGTCTTTATTTATGGACCGATTTTGATGATAATTTATATTTGGCTGTATATCAACAAGACCCATGTACAGTATGACAATGGATGGAATTGGCGCACATTAATTAGGTAATCTGGACTCTGATTGGGTGACGATTTCCGAACACTAAAGTCTTTATTGATGGACCGATTTTGATGAAACTTGACATTTGGCTTTATTGATATCTACAATGTAGTTACAAAGCAGGGGCACCTGTGTCCTATGGACACATTTCTAGTATATTTTTCGGTTCAAGTTGTAAGAATATTCTTAAGAATGGTTGATGAATACCACTCCATGTCTCACTGAACTGCTGGCTTTTAACTCCATGCAGAGTTATTGCTCTGTTCTTTAAAATTAAAGGTTGCTATCTTACATTTCTATGAACACTTGGGAATATATGTCAAAGCAACGTTTTGAAGGTATTAGTCACGTTTTGTGATACTTTTAATTTGTTGTGTGTAAACATTTACAACATTTTAGAGAGTGGTTGTAGAAAATTTCATACTGTTAGTTTAGTCTAAGAGTTAATAGGGAGCGTCACATCAGTTGATAGGTATCCACATTATCATTGAGTAAACAATATAGTAAACGACTGTTTTTTTCTACTTTAAGTTGTTGCAGGTCATGGTCCAGAGAAGGATTTATACACAGAGACATGATTTGGCAGTGATGTTGCCACTTGAGATGTATATACTTTCTGGTACAGGCACCATATAACAGACAATTTGTTCAGGCACCACATGGCAGACAATAGGTACAGGCACCACATTTTAACAGACAATAGGTACAGGCACCACATTGTAACAGACAATAGGTATAGCATAACATATCATACATTTCTTTAAACAAATTCTTCTCTGGAACAACTTGACAGGTTTTCACTAAATTTGGTATGAATCATTGGTACATGAAACTTATTTTTTTATAAGTATATTGTTTTTTTTGAAATTTCAAAAATCTTCATTGGAACTACAACAAAGTTTTTATATCTAATGATATTCTTCCAGGTTTTCTTCTGTCCTTAGGGTGAAAATCTGACCCACCCCGGGGTCTTATCAGTTTAAACGGTCATAAATTTTCTTCCCATAGACTGTCCAGCCAAATTTGTATTTATTTGGTAAAATAGGTGTTTCAAGTTTGTTCAAATGGAGGGTCCATATTGAGGACCAGCACAGGACTTTGATTTTTAGCTCTACTGGCCAAAGCCCAGCAGGGCTTATGTCTTGGTAAATTGTCTTTCGTCATCTGTCTGTTCTTCCTCCTTCAAATAACCTTTTTCTTGTAGACACAATAGCACCTTCATTGAATTCTAACCGAACTTGCACAGCAGTTATGTATCCACAAGATCATGGACAAGTTATTGAACCAGCGTGATTCAACCACAAATAGGGATTATAAACAGATTTTAAGCGAAACTTTACTTTCTCTTAAAGTTCAAGGCCTAGTCTTTAGATGTTTTGTGTGTAGCATTGCATGGTGTTCTCCTAAAACATTTGTTGAAGAGGAACTTACAAAAAAGCTTTGCCTCTGAAATGTTTATTTGTCCATTTGTTGCAAGTAGAAAGATTCTTGTTAAAATACGAATAATATAAAAATTATTTATAAAGATTTTTCCGGGACTGGACGACAACTTTGAGTCATGTCCTGAATAGTTATTAAATTGGTTGTTAAAAATAATGTGGTTGTTTTATAGCATAAATGTCTGTATATAGCAATTACTAAAAGAGGGGTAATAAATTCTGTTGATTTTGCTATTATATTACTATTTAAAGTATAAGTTTTAAAAGATAATTTATCATAAAAAGATGAATGATAAAATTATAATCAATGATTAATATAATAATCATGAATTGAACATCATTTTCAAGTAGGTGTTTACCTGAATATAAAGTCAGATTTTTGGTACAGACACACACTCTATAGTGCCAACCCGTGGGCAAGCCCCCGGGACTACTTGGCAGAGGAACTAAAAACATTAGTCACAAACACACAGGTACAGAGAAGAGCTGTTTACTGCTTCGTTAACAAGCAATACCATATTTAGCTAGATTCTTTTGACGCTAGCTGTAAGAAGTCTGCTTGAGATTTTCAGTGTCAAAGTGTACTTGAAACCTCCGAGAAGCTTAATTGCATATGAGGGAGAGTACATTGTGACAAAGATTCTTTCTAGCTATTGGCTTTGGGAAGAATTTGTGTTTGAAACTTATAGGAATAGCTCTTGTGCTGGAACTTGGGATTGTCTCATGCACATTAGTTTAGTTTGATGTTTTTAATTTGAAAACTTGACCTTGTTTCATGCACATTAGTTTAGTTTGAAGACCTAGGTTTGAAACAATCTTCATACATATAGGCGTATTTTTATGCTTGGACTGAGCAGTATTTCAGACATGCAGTTTTAGTTTAGGTTTAAGTCTCAAACATGCTGTCCAGACATGTTGTCTGAACAGCGGGTCTGATCATTTAAAAAAATGTTGAGCAACAGTTAGTTCAACACTACAGGGTTTGAAACATTATACTGTATATAGTTGATTGGTATGATCATTTGTCTGTAAGATTTCTAAATATTAAATCATTTTATTTAATTTTTTTTGTTTGAAGTTAACTTATCATGAGGCAAGAAACCTGAGGAAAATTTATATATAATATAGTTTGAACAAAATTGTTTAACATAGTTTCAAGCTAGGCTGTTTCACAGCTTTATTCAGTGATGACACAGTTGCCTTATTGAAGATCTCGTTTTTAGTTCAAGATACTCACGCAACATCTTGACAGGTTGCCGCGCATTGCAAAATGCTATGAGATCCTAAGTACAGTAATAAAATGCATTAATCATTTCCATGATGTGATTGCCATTGTAATTGTCTTCAAAATGAGTTATTTTTATTTCTATTTCAGGCTTTGGTGTGCAGACATATTTCTGTCAGCTTGGAGCTGCTTATATAGAAAGGACAAGAAGAGACCTGCTGTATGACTTGTTTAAAGAGATTTTGTCCTGATGAAACGCAGTTGAAGTAAAGTAATGAATTGTCAGGTATGTCTATTTTTTTAATACCAGACATAGATTAAAAGTCATTTACAGGGTACAGACATTTCATCCTACAGCCCTTCCATGTGCTATTCTACTCCTGACAATGTTCCAGCTGACACAGCAAATTTCTGGCTGCAGGGAAAAGGCAAATGTTGTGTACCTGATAGTAATTTTGATGTTTAAATGTGCTGATCTCAATCATTATGTATTGCCATTTGTATATTTAAAAAGAAACTTATTTATTGTCTAATGTACTTACTGCTATGTTCTTTACAATTTACTACTTTGATCATAATAAAAAATTGTATACATATATTATTTTGAAAAAACAACAGATAAAAATTACCGTTTTTCCAAAACGTGTGCATGTTCGGCGATATATCTAATTCTGACGATGTGCTGAAAATATGTCACACTGGTAAACTATCTTTATATTTCTGTTATATCGAGTGAAATAAAAAGACTGCAGCTGTATAATTTTGTTATTATTTCCATTGTTATAGGTTTAATTGAGTAAATTCATGGTTATTTGAAATTAATTTATATTAACTCTGTAGGAATCTGTCGGAAACGGCAATATATTGTCAAGTTTCAAGACCTCATTTAAGTAAGAAATTTTAGAAAATTCCTTGATTTAAGGCATTTTCATTTTTTTCCTGATTAAGTATGCAAAGAACAATTCATAATGATCTCAGTTAGAACATTTAAAAATCAAAGTCAATTATTTTACACACCGCGTTTAAATTTTCCTTTTTGCAGGAAAGTGGTCAGAAAGCCAGAACATGACCAGGTTTTAATATCAATACCAATTTGTACATTCCCATAATGCACTGTTTAGATAAACAATGGCGACCTCCATGTAGTGAATGCCGTGAACACGTCATGAACGTGATGTTTCAATATGGCAGTGCCCAGAGTCAATTTCTTAACTTGCCCTCATATAGGGTTCAGTCGCTCAAAGACATGGGGTATTCTGCATGCTAATCAATTTTCAAGTGCCCCAATGTCATTTTGCTTCAAAAAAATGGCAATCCATAACATCATAATATTGACGTCATTTTGATATGCGTATAATTGGCGCAAATTTTTTATAGGATGCAAACAAGAATACGATACAACACACATTGATATGTCTTATTTAAAAATAGAACCTGTTTTTGCAATGCTATGCTTGTTTGAATAGTAGAGAGTAGAGGTAGAAAAAAAGCAATAACTGCCCCGGCTACATAAATAAATGCTTTCATAGTTACCATAATATTGGAAAATTATCAAAATTTTGCAAAATAATTGGCCAAACCATAATTTAATAATGGAAATGTAATACTATTTCTTATGTAGACAGCACACAATTGAAGACAGTTGAACCATTGCACCTTAGTGATCTAACTTTGTTTCCATTCAGTTGTTGGCATTATGTCCCTGATTCGTTAGGTACTTTCACATAATAAATCAGTTATATACTAGTATGTAGATTATTTTAAATTTTTGACCACTGCCTGTGACTAAGTGTTAACATCAATCTTGAAATATGTACTTGTACATAATTTTTGTCACACGGTTTACAATCGTTGATCGGAACAATAAAAGTAGTTTGTTCAAAATAGAAAATGTAAACAAAGCAAATGATGTAGTTTCTAAAAACTGACGCATAAAATTATAATAAGGTGGTAATATATAGTTGTATACTTTGAATTCCCTGATGCGTAAGTTATTTAATTATGTGCGTGTTGGTAATGTTTATTTACACCATCACATTGAGTATTAAATGTCAATATACTCCCATATCTTTACTCCATAGATACACGTTTTCCTGCACCAATCACAGGCCTTTGAAAACAGTGCAGGAAGAGTTCAGATTGCTAGTAATGAGCAATCTGAACATTCCTGCACTGTTTTCCACTCTGTCAGTTAATATAAACATAGTTCACCCAATAATTCAAAAGAGGTGTCCTAAGGCGTCTTTATTAGAGGTGTCCAAAGCCTTCTATATTAGAGTGTCCAAAGGCATCTATATGAAGTAAAGGGTTAATTAAGCAGTTTCTTGTCTGAGTTGACTGTGGTTTAATAATGTTTCACTGGCAATCATTTTTAGAGATTTGTTAAATGGCTGTTTTAGCAATGATGTATACATGGAAACAATAAAAATTTTCTTAAATATATTCTTGTATCTATCATTTTGTATTTAATCTTATTTCCTGAATATGTTGCAGATACACAGTGTCAACTGAAACATGAATGCCCAGGGGCCAGGAAGTAAATAATGGCACTCTGAAGTATTTCTACAGAAGATTGTCAGTATGGTGTGTGAGCAGTTTTAGAAGCACACTTTACAGGTATTATAAAGACAAATTTGAATAGAGAGATGAGGAAAAGTTTCTAAGTGAAAACAATCTGATAGAAACTTAGTACAAGTGTAATTGACTTTGTACTTGTAGATGATATCTACTTTCTGTGTAAGACAATTTAAAACAAAACAACAAAGAACCTTTTACTCTGACATGAATTGAACTGTTTTGAAATAACTTAAAACATACAACTCTGAACACTTGTATGCACAATTTTTTACCAGGTCAGTTTGCTCAGTCAGTAGCTTGTATGACCATCAATCCAGTGGTCGTGAATTCAAATTTCCGCTTGACCGCAGTCTACGCGATGATTGCTATACAACATTGTGTCTCATTGTGATTCATCTCTCACTACTGATTCAAGTGGGAAAGTTATCAGTTAATTGCAGAGATGGGTGTGCTCGAGTACTGTTTACCTTTCAGGATCCCAGGAAAGAGAAGTTAGGTAAACGGATTGTCTGCTAGCCCTTGATGTCATTAAATGTCACTAACTAATCAATAATTGAGCAAATGTATAACTTTGACAATGGATTCCGCCACCTGAAGACTGGAGACAACCTACGAGTTGTATGGTCAGCTCACTAGTGTCTGTTTGTCGCAGTAGTAACATGGCTGATTTTACATTGGCAAATTTTTCATTTATTACAGGGCAATTACTTGAAACAAGTTGTTAAAACTTCAGTGAACACATTAATGTAGGAATATTATTAAATATTTAATTTAAAAGTGTAAAAATATGCCTTAATATTTATACAATGTTAGAATGGGAGTGAGAGGGGCAATGCCACTGATAAAATCAGTAAGAGTATTTTTTTATGCTCCTCCAAAGGGGGGAAGCATATAGTCGTCGCTTCGTCCGTCCGTCCGTGCTTCACCAAATTCTTGTCCGGGCTATTTCTCTACAACCTCTGGATGGAATTTTATGAAACTTGTTAGGATGCATCACTTCCAAGACTTGTGGAGATGTGCATAATATCTTTTTGTTCCAATTCGATGACTTTTCACAGAGTTATGGCCTTTGATTCTGTCTGTGACCAAATTCTTGTCCCTGTTATTTGTCTGTAACCCAATGTTGGAATTTTATAAAACTTGCTAGGATGCATCACTACCAAGTGGACATGCGCATAATATCTTTGTGTTCCTGTTCGATGATTTTTCACAGAGTTATTGCCCTTTCATTGAGTCTGTGACCAAATTCTTGTCCGCACTATTTCTCTATAACCTCAGGTTGGAATTTTATGAAACCTGCTAGGAAGCATTATTACCAAGTGCAGATGCTCATATTGTCTTTATGTTTCGGTTCGATGCTTTTTTCACGGAGTTATGGCCCTTTGATTTTGTCTGTGACCAAATTCTTGTCCGCGCTATTTCTCTACAACCCCATGTTGGAATTTTATGAAACTTGCTAGGATACATCATTACCAAGTGGAGATGTGTATATTGTTTTTGTGTTCTGGTTCAATGATTTTCACGGAGTTATGGCCCTTTCATTGAGTCTGTGACCAAATTATTGTCCGTGCTATTTCTTTACGACCTCACGTTGGAATTTTATGGAATTTGCTATGTTTGTGTTTCAGTTCGATGAATTTTCACAGAGTTGTGGCCCTTTCATTCTGTCTGTGACTAAACTGTTCTCCGCTCTATTTCTCTACAACCTCTGGTTGGAATTTTATGAAACTTGCTAGGATGCATGATAACCAAGTGGAGATGTGCATATTGTCTTCAAGACACTATTTCGCTACAACCTCTGGTTTTAATTTTGTAAAACTAGCTAGGATATGCACATATTGTCATTTTGTTCCGGTTCAATGATTTGCGAATGAGTTCTGTCAAGTGCAGAGCCACATATTGTTCCTGCTATGTAGTTTGGTGTTTTTCAACCAAGTAGCCATCAGTACTAAGGGAATATGGTACAGAGTCAAACACTCACTTGGGGAGCATCCATCGGTTCCACAGATATTTTCTTGTTAAACACTGTAAAGTTGAAGTACAAAAATTACTGTATTTGTTAAAAACTGCAGAATTCTTAAAATTTGTAAAAATATTATTGCATTGTTTCTAGTATATGATGGATCTAGAGGTTGTGAGTTTGAATCCGTGTCTGGCCACAGTTTCAGTGATGATTGATATACAACATTGCGTCTCACTGTCATTTGTCTCTCACCGCTGATTCAAGTGGGAAAATTATTAGTTACTTGCAGAGATGGTAGTGCTCAAGAATGGTTAACCTTCCATGATCCCAGGAGAGAGCTGTTAGGTTTAATGATCATGTGCTAGCCTACAATAACGATGCTAAATATTCAATCCAATAATCCTTTGGATGTTTTATTTTGGAAACAGGATTTATAAATAGAAAGTAATTTTTTCATACCACAACTTTAAAATTTCCATTGAAAATGCATTATATACTAATAAAATAATAATTCATATATTTCACGTTTAGATATTGGTGCACAGTATTACCGGTATACTTACATGCTGCAATACAGAATCACTTTTATGATAGACTGACATTCCAATACGCTTGGTGAATTCCATAAACTGTTTAGAATAATCCGTCAATGGCAATATTTAAACTGAATGATGTCAGTTATTTTAGATCATTTAATGGAGTTTCCGAGTTCAATCCAGGCTATAGCATAGTGCCAGCTGGTCTTCTGTTCAAAATATTTTACTGATTTGACTTGAGGCAAATTTGGTAACCAGCCAGTCATCCATGTGCGTAAGACTGTCACATTAATTTTTACATTCATTTCCAACAACAACAAACATGTTGGAGATCAACAAAGAAGATGAAAATATAAAAAGCGTGAAGAGTGAAGCTTTGGATTGGACACATTTGGGTCAGGCTCAGAAGATAATTAACAAATAGATATTAGCAAATGTAGATGCATGTAGATTTTGTCAGAGAACTGAAATGTGCAAGTGGCTAAACAAATTTACAAAGGCATCATCCACAATTCTCCGTCAGCAGTACTCAGGGTGCATAAAATTTGATTTGAGATTGGTCAGTGTAAAACTATGTTTTGTTTAAGGTTTATGGTTGTATACTTCAAAGTTTAAATAGAAGGAATCTGATAAAAAAAGAATTCAAATAGAATCTATCTGTAGATGTTGTTTTTTTTATCTTTCAAAGCAACTATATAGATAGATTGAATGGATTCATTTGAATGGTTTTTGTTGATTTGTTGTTGCTGATATGACAGTTAATGCTTATGTTTTATTGACCAAAGTTAGAAAATAGATTCATATCAGGCCTTCTAAAATTCCAAAATGCAAATCGGTCCAGGTTTTTTACTACCGTAAGAATCGCACTTATTTAAAAAAAATCACTTAAATTGCCTTACATTATGCCTTTACATGTATGCATACCCCACCCACCATGTCAGCAGCATCATGTATTTTCTGCGTTTATTTATTAATAAGGAACGATTTCAAGTTTATTTGTGTATTATTTATAACATACTTTACCACAATGTGTACATTTTAATGACTGACATTATGTTTCCGCGTTACTGAATAATTTTCATTATATAAAAATGATCGATCGAACCGGAAGTGATGCAAATTCCGGAAGCTGCGTGAAATAATCACCGTGGAAACCAATGTAACGGTTCAACCACCAAAATAAATCATTCCGAACCTGTCCCAAATCAAAACAAAATTGGTCCGGGTTCACTTTCATTAATTAATGTCATCAATTTATAATTAAATTTTTTTTATTAAAAAAAATGAAACAAACAAGTAACGCTGCACGTTTTATCAAATATTTTAATGACGCAAACAATATTCGGTCCGACCGTCCCAGCTTTGGTTAGCGGTATATCAAAGAAATTACGGACGCAAACACAGTCTTTTGATGAACCGACAGAATGCTATGGGTCGCTGATCACACATCGGAGGCGTGCTTCATAGCGATAGACTCTTCCGATAAACTCCCCTAATATCGTCAATGGTTTGGTCGAAATTGACATCATTTCGCACAGCAGGTGACAAAAGAAACCGATTATTGGGTCAAATGGTATTGCCGCAAGGCGTATTTCACAGGTCAGTATGGCATGATAAGAGCAATTTATGAGATTTTATACGACCGATAGAAAATATCTGGACCGATTTTTTATTGAACTTTGAAAATATTTGGACCGATTTTTTGTTAAACTTTGAAACGAAAACCGGTTTTGAACTTCAGAAATCGGTCCAAAAACCGAAAAACCGGCAATTTTAGAAGGCCTGATTCATATGTAACTTTATGTCATCGAGGATAATCAGGTGACCGTTAAGGCCCATGGGCCTCTTTTTGTATATATCAGATAGTCCATACTTGATAGATCTGCAGCACCGTGTATTTTATTGGAGACAAACCTGTAAAAATACTGTTATTATGTTTGGCTTTTTTTTTCCAAAATAAACTGTACAGATGGTGGTTTCTTGTTTCAGATTTAAAGGAACAGTCTGGAATAACACATACCAACCAGAAACATCACTCACTTGTTACAAGAAAACTATCAGAAGTAACCCATATGCAGAGCAGATACAACACATTTTCAAATTCTACACCAGTTAGTCTGGAATTCTCCAAGAGATGAATTTATGTGATATCATGGATTGTCAGTTAAGTCTAGTGTGGAATAGGATATTGAAGAGGAACTACTAGCAGCTTCATAGATATTAACATGGACAAAAAGGTTGAAGAAGAGTACTCTGACAATATTCTGTGTAGTTGCTATACAATACACGTGACTAGAGAGACCTTACACAACATTGGGATTGAATTTTGACCCAAAACAAATAGGAATGAACAATCTAAAAAATCACTTGTAAAGGTTAATGGTGTTGTCTGAAATTTGCTGAACTTCTTTGTTAGGTATGTACATTTAAATTGAAATAATTGTAGTGTAATTGTAATGGTATTATTATTGTAATTTTAGTATTATTGTATTTGTAGTATTCAATATTTTAAGATATGTACCATTTAAAGAAAAAAAGAAAAAAGAAAAAAGAAAAAGAAAAAAAATTAAAAAAAAGAGAAAATTAGAGAAAAAAATGAGAAAAGAGGAAAAAATGAAAGAGAAAAAAAATAGAAAAAAATATACAAATGTATGGTACAATAGATTTTTATTACATTATAGTTTTTATGTCATAAGCATTACATTATCTATGAGAGCAGAACAAGATTGTCATTATGATGTAAAACAAGTTCTTCACATACTTGTTAATAAACTCACCAGCTGTGATGATGATTGAACTATTGCACAATTTAGTGTACAAGATGTTCAGAAGAAGTATTTACTCACATAGTTTTTTTTGTTTTTTTTATCCTTTTTGATTTAGTGACTTGCTCTCAAAGATTATGTTTGTTTTATATATGTTGTAACTTATAGTAGATTTGTATTAGTTAATTATCTTTATATTTCATTACAGAATTTTTTAGTGGTAAATGAAACAAAAGATTGCGAAAAATGTTAATTTTCTAAAATAGCAAATATATTTTTGTTTCACTGTCTACTGCCGACATTAAAATTTAGTATGTGTAATAATGACTATTATTACGTGAATTTAATTCTTTTTTTTAAAAGTCGTGATATTATAAAAGTTTATGTTGATGTATTGTCCAATATCTAAGGAAATATTACAGATTTGCTTTTAGGTGTGAAATTTCTAGACAGACTTTAAAAGGTACTTTTAAGGTTTTTTTTATAGCCTCATGTGCTGTTTTAAGATCACCAGAAGTTAAGGGTTCGAGCCCAGCTTGGTCCAAACAATTGATGTGATAACTTTCCTCACAGGTTGTGGGTACAAGCCCAGTTTGGTCCAAAAAATATGTGTGAAACTTTCTGTCAAGACAGGGGATAAATAACTAAATAGTTTTTTGAAGTTGTAGATAATGAGTAAACAATCTACATAATGTGATATGAAACTGGGTTTGGAGGGAGGTCAGGAACACCTGTTGGTCTTGTAATCTACCAGTGTTGCATAAAAACTTATTTCACTTTTTTTAACCAGGTTTTCTGGGAGGGTGGATGGGCTAGCGTGTGTTTACATTTTTATTTTGACTCAATAACATCTGATAACATTATTTTCATTACAGCTGCCTGTTTAATTTATTCAATTATTTACTTCTGTGAACTAACACCTATATGTTGTTCTATCCAAAAAGATATTTCATCTTCTTTCAGAAATATAATCTCGTGACTAACCAAATATAGAAATACTTCTTATGATAAGAACAGCCTCCCAATTGTTAGAAGGTTGTTTTTGTGAGGCTGGTCAGTGGAGTGACCCTACCTGTAAGTTTATTATGTGTGCTCAGTGTTTTTAACAACTGTATGTGTGTCATTTTTGTTATGTGCATTTTTGGTAATGTTCTCGTCGTGTATTCTGTGTAATAATGCCTGTACTTTTGTAGAGTTACATTTTGAGAATCTCATGTCTTTGCGTGACTATTCATTGTTAAAAAAAATAACATTGTCTTCTTAATTATATGTTTTCTTTATTTTTGTTTATAAGTGCATTTTAGTAATAGTTGCTTATTGTTTGTATACATAGCTGTTTGTATGTTTATTTTGGTTAGTTTTAAATTGACCCTTGTTATTTTCATGTATTAATCTATCTGTTGAGAAGTGGATGTTATTTTGTTCATTATAGATCGGATCTGAGGTTGTATTTTCCAAATTATGTAATACTAAAATGTCTTTATTTATAATCAAACTTTCCAAAATTTGTTTAAATCTATTTATTTTTCATTACAACAAGTTCTTACAGTTTATACAAATTTCTATGTCCTGGATTGTTACAAGTTGTTACAGTTTATCAATTCTATTCAATTTTTTAGTTGATATGCTATGCAAATCTCTCTCTATGTCCTCCCAGATATGTGTGTAAATGTAGATTATGTGTCTTGCTCAAAGGTGTTAAACAGCTGTGATTGATAGTATAAACCTCTGATCGCTACACAAGATTAACATTGGCTTCTCAAATATATTTATTTGGCTTGTGTTTGTGTTTATGTATTATGTTTTTCACATCAGTTTTTTCATTTTGTTTTTAATTTCATGTAGTCATATATTGTTTGCCATAATATTTATCAAAGTTTAAAACCAGCTCGTTTACATCTAATAAATTTTTCTGTATTTATATTATTATACAATGCAAATTCCATAATAACATGTTTTTTCTTGGCTCCCATTTTTTATGATGGGAGAGGGGGAGGGATGGGGGAATGACAACCATACAATATATTGTTGCCCTGCTTGGATTTAATCATTGCTCAACTTCTACTTGCTTAGAACAAACTGTTTAAAACCTTACATAATGATGGTTTAAAGGACAGTTTATTTGATTGATTCGTGACAGCATTAATTATAAACCGTTTGTAATAACCAGAATGATTCACTAAATGCTGACACGTCCAAACACAGAAGCCATTTCCAAACTTTATCATAAGCTAGTTTTTACGTAGACACCGTTTTTTAACATCTGGGTTACGTGGCAGAGCTGTCTCTTTTTAGTTTTATCAAAACACGAATATGTCTTGAATATGAATAATTCTTTTTCTTTTTTATAAATTTTATACATATCTAAGTGAATCTCATAATCTGTTGTATGCAAATATACGTTAAATTACATTACAATGCAAACAATACCATTAAGTGGAGTTGGATTTTTCAAGGTAAATTATCTCTACAACAGGGTTCATGTATATCACTGTTTCACATAGTGGACCCCGAAATCCTTATTATAATTGGACTTGAGTGTATATAAACATATGAGATTTTCTACATGACTGTAGGATGATTTTGTAGTTGATGTACATGTAGTAACATGTTATTAAGTGTTTGTCAAGTATAATAGGTGTTTTACACCTATTTATAGAACTTAAAATTTTTTTTTTATACCCCTGAAATATTGTTTTGTAACTTGTCATGCA
This sequence comes from Panopea generosa, assembly GCA_029582155.1. Taxonomy (NCBI): domain Eukaryota; kingdom Metazoa; phylum Mollusca; class Bivalvia; order Adapedonta; family Hiatellidae; genus Panopea; species Panopea generosa. The sequence continues at coordinate 60,239,728 of CM055898.1, read as the reverse complement.
TAGATGGATTTTGTAGATACCTGCTACAAATGATCAACATATCATGACGACGTGTCGTGAGTAAGACCCTCACCCGTACTTCAAAGGTTAAGGTCACAATTCAAATTTGTTTGACAATACTTTGAGTTTGTGTGAGATTTTGTTTCAGGCCTGAAACTTTGTCATGTATAGATGAATTATAATGATACTCGCTACAAATGATCAACATTACATGATGATGTGTTGCGCGTAAGATCCACGACCGTACCTCAAAGGTCAAGGTCACAATTTGAGTTTGTTTGATAACACTTTGATTTTGTGTGAGATTTTGTGTCAGGCCTGTAACATTGTCATGCAGAGATGAATTTTAATGATACTTGCTACAAATGATCAACATAAAATTACGACATGTTGCGACTAAGATCCACACCCGTATCTCAGATGTCAAGGTCACAATTTGAGTTTGTTACAGCGTGTCACGTGTAAGACCCACATGCATACCTCAAAGGTCAAGGTCACACTTTGAGTTTGTTTGACAACACTTTCTGTCTTGTCCGGTCTGTAACTTTGTCATCTATGGATGAATTTTAAAGTTGATCAACATGACATAATTAAGTGTCGCATGTAAAACCCAGAACCTTTCCTCAAAGGTGAAGGTCACACTTTTAATTTGTTTGATATTGTGTGTCTGGTCTGTGACTTTGTCTTTAACTTGGCTCAATTTATCAAGATGACATGACGACTAGTCATAAGTAAGACCTAGACTCTTACCTCAAAGGTCAAGGTCACTTTGTGAGTATGTATGACAACACTTTGAATCTGTTTGAGATTTCAAGTCTGTCCTTTAATTTTATCATACATGGATGGATTTCAAAAACAATTGACTCAATTTATCAATTGATCAACAATTGATCGGTAACTAACATTTAGATATTTTAAAATAACTTGACACAAGTGATCAGGATGTCATGTTTCACCTGCATTTAACTGTTGAAATACCCAGACCATTACATCAGATGTCAAGGTCAAGGTTACACAAAGGTCAAGGCCATGCTTTAATGTAAAAAAGAAGAAATTGCATGTCTAGTCTGAAACATCAGTCCATTACTCTTGATATTCATGGATACATCGCTACCTATTATATAATATATTGCTATTTTTCACAGACCATTTGGGGGGCATGCGACACTTAACAGTGACGTTTGTTGTAGGTATAAAAATTGAAATACTCCAGTATGTGTGCAGACCCTTGATTTTATTTTTATTCTGGATGAAAGATATAAATCATGTACATGCACAGCAGTTTTTTAACAACAAGATTTCAGACAAATTCTTGAACCAGCATAATTAGACCACAAATGCCCCCGCCACAGGACTTTATTAGCTTTAAAAAATATTTTCTCTGAAAGTTCCAAGTCAAAGACTTTAGATATTTTACATGTAGCATTGCATGGTTGTTACAAAAAGCATTTCTTCTGATCTGAAATGTTCATCTGTCCATATGTTGAGTGATTCTTGGGCCTCCTGTTATCGAAATGATAGAAAAGAAAACTAAATAATTTTAAGAAAACTTCTCAAATTTTTTAAAACACAAGCAACACCACCATTATATATAAAATGTTTAAACTTTCTTAGATATGAGGTTTCAAAGACAAATACATGGTGGTTAATATTTTCATATGGGTTTTTGTTAATGTGTAAAGATTGGTTTGATGCAGCACGTCCTCCTCGGCCTAGTGGTCTAAGGCGCAAACTCAAGATCACTTACCTGTCACCGCTTAGGTCATAGGTTCGAGTCCCGCAAGCTCCAAAACTTTATGTTAGAAAGTTTGACAAATACTTATGTTATGTAAGGACGGTGGTTCTACTCAGTTTGACTCAGTTTGAGGTTTTCCTCCACCAGTACAATTGGATATGCCACATATAACCTGAAATGTGTTGAAAATGGCATTAAACTCCATTAAACCCCATGGTTTGTTGCATGGACATGATTGATATTTTATTACCACATTGCTGTGTCTTTTTATGATTGCCCTGTGCCTATCTGCTGTCTAACCCTGTGCCTGTCTGCCGTCTAGCCCTGTGTCTGTCTGCAATCCGTCTAGCTCTGTACCTGTCTGCCATCTAGCCCTGTATCTGTCTGCTGTCTAGCCCTGTGTCTGTCTGTCATCTATTACTTTGTAAAGTGTGTACACTGAAGCAGCACTTCTCTAATCATGCATGGTAGTTATATAGCCATGCTATCTCAGTTCTGGAACTGTTCAAATTGAACAAATTATGTTATAGCCTTTGTATTGTCAAAAATGCACTTACACCTGCACCTTATACTTATACCTGCATTTTTATCTGATCTTCACAAAACAATAGATATATTAGACAAATTCATATATTGGTCAAAATTGATAATTATGTCAAAAGTTGTATTATTTGAACTTGTGTGGACCCAAATACTGGCATTTGTCATTGGATCCTCCCTACCTAAGATGGCTCACTTTAGAGAGCATCTGATATTACTCCATGGAGTATGATTGATACATGACGTTGCATCTCATTGTCATTTGCCTCACGACTGGTTTAAGTGGGAAAGTTATCAGTTATGTGCAGAGATAGGTGTGCTCAAGTACTAATCCCAGGAATAAGGGGTTTGATTATCTGTTTATTCATGACAGTATAATAAAGTGGAGCAGATGGTCCAGTGGTAGAGCACCAATCCCATAATTGGAGGGTCGTGGGTTCGTTCCTCTGACACGGCTATGTATAAGACACTTTTCCACATATACTTAATACTCGCTGTACCCAGGAAGTGTTCAAGCATGGTTTGTCTAAGTTGTAAGAACTTGTTTCACAATCAAAGTAAAATGAATAAGTATAAACTATAGTATAATAATAACTATAGTGTTCAAACAAACTCTCCACCACTATGACACATTATATCTTTAAATCAGCACATGGACTTTCATATAACACAATAGAGAGTAAATGTTGGCATTTAACTGCAACACTATTTTATTCCATCTGCCCCACCTGGTTAGTTTAGTCATAAGCACAATCCAGGGGTAATGAGTTTGAATCCCCGGCCTTCCACAGTCTCTGTAATGTTTGATATACAACATTGTATTTCATTGTCATTCATCTCATCACTGATTCAAATGGGCAAGTTATTAATTTCTTTCAGAGATTTGTGTACTTGAGTACAGATTAACCTTCAAGGATCCCAAGAGTACTTGGTCCTATTATGAAATATAAACATTAATGGTGTTCTTGAGTACTGGTTAATCATCAAGTATCCCTGGAGTACTTGGACCTGTTATGAAATATAAACAGTAATGGTGTTCTTGAGTACTAGTTAACCTTCAAGGATCCCTGGAGTATTTTAGCCTGTTATGAAATATAAACAGTAATGGTGTACTTGAGTACTAGTTAACCATCAAGGTTCCCTGGAATACTATGGCCTGTTATAAAATATAAACAGTAATGGTGTATTTGAGTACCAGTTAACCATCAAGGATCCCTGGAGTACTAGGGCCTGTTATGAATTATAAACAGTAATGGTGTAGTTGAGTACTGGTCAACCATCAAGGATCCCTGGAGTACTAGGGCCTATTATGAAATATAAACAGTTATGGTGTAGTTGAGTACTAATGAACCATCAAGGATCTCTGGAGTATTTTGGCCTGTTATGAAACATAAACAGTAATGGTGTACTTGAGTACTAGTTAACCATCAAGGATCCCAGGAGTATTTGGGCCTGTTATGAAATATAAACAGTAATGGTGTACTTGAGTACTGATTAACCATTAAGGATCCCAGGAGTTCTTGTTCCTGTTGTGAAATATAAACATTAATGGTGTACTTGAGTACTAGTTAACCAACAAGGATCCCTGGAGTACTAGGGCCTATTATGATATATTAACAGTAATGGTGTACTTGAGTACAGTTAACCATCAAGGATCCCTGGAGTATTTTTGCCTGTTATGAAATATAAACAGTAAGGTTTCACTTGAATACTGGTTAATATTCAAGGATCCCAGGAGTATTTTGGCCTGTTATGAAATATAAACAGTAATGGTGTACTTGAGTACTAGTTAACCTTCATGGATCCCAGGAGTACTTGAGCCTGTTATGAAATATAGACATTATTGATGTACTTGAGTATGGTTAATCTTCAAGGATCCCAGGAGTATTTTGGCCTGTTATGAATATAAACAGTGATGGTGTACTTGAGTATTGGTTTTACCTTCATGGATCCCAGGAATACTTGAGCCTGTTATGAAATATAAACAGTATTGATGTACTTGAGTACTGGTCATTGATTCCAGGAGTACTTGGGCCTGTTGTGAAATATAAACAGTAATGGTGTACTTGAGTACTGGTTAATCTTCAAGGATCCAAGGAGTACTTGGGCCTGTTATGAAATATAAACAGTAATAATGTACTTGAGTACTGGTCAACCTTCATTGATCCCAGGAGTAATTGGGCCTGTTGTGAAATATAAACAGTAATGGTGTACTTGAGTACTGGTTAACCTTCATTGATCCCAGGAGTACTTGGGCCTGTTATGAAATATAAACAGTGATGGTGTACTTGAGTACTGGTTTAACCTTCATGGATCCCAAGAGTACTTGGGCCTGTTGTGAAATATTAACAGTAATGGTGTACTTGAGTACTGGTTAATCTTCAAGGATCCCAAGAGTACTTGGGCCTTTTATGAAATATAAACAGTAATTGTGTATTTGAGTACTGGTTAACCTTCATGGATCCCAGGTGTACTTTGGCCTGTTATGAAATATAAACAGTAATTGTGTACTTGAGTACTGGTTAACCTTCATGGATCCCAGGAGTACTTGGGCCTGTTATGAAATATAAACAGTAATGGTGTACTTGAGTACTGGTTACCTTTATGGATCTGCGGAGTGCTTGGGCCTGTTATGAAATATAAACAGTTATGGTGTACTTGAGTACTGGTTAACCTTCATGGATTATTCGTAGGAGTATTTGGGCCTGTTATGAAATATAAACAGTAATAGTGTACTTGAGTACTGGTTACCTTCATGGATCCCAGGAGTACTTGGGCCTGTTATTTAATATAAACAGTAATGGTGTACTTGGGTACTGGTTAACCTTCATGGATCCAAGAAGTACTTTGGCATGTTATTTAATATAAACAGTGATTGTGTACTTGAGTACTAGTTAACCTTCATGGATCCCAGGAGTACGTAGGCCTGTTGTGAAATATAAACAGTAATTGTGTACTTGAGTACTGGTTAACCTTCATGGATCCCAGGAGTACTTGGGTCTGTTATGAAATATAAACAGTAATGGTGTACTTGAGTACTGGTTAACCTTCATGGATCCAAGGAGTACTTGGGCCAGTTATAAAATATAAACAGTAATGGTGTACTTGTGTACTGGTTAACCTTCATTGATCCCAGGAGTACTTAGGCCTGTTATGAAATATAAACAGTAATGGTGTACTGGAGTACTGGTTAACATTCATGGATCCCAGGAGTACTTGGGCCTCTTATGAAATATAAACAATAATGGTGTACTTGAGTACTGGTTAACCTTCATGGATCCCAGGAGTACTTGGGCCTGTTATTTGATATAAACAGTAATGGTGTACTTGAGTACTGGTTAACTTTCATGGATCCATAGAGAACTTGGGCTTGTTATGAAATAAAAACAATAATGGTGCACTTGAGTACTGGTTAACCTTCATGGATCCAAGGAGAATTTGGGCCTGTTATTTGATATAAACAGTAATGGTGTACTTGAGTACTGGTAAACCTTCATGGATCCCAGGAGTACTTGGGCCTGTTATGAAATATAAACAGTAATGGTGCACTTGAGTACTAGTTAACCTTCAAAGACCAAAAAAAATATTTTAGTTACCTACCTACCCACATGAAAAATGCTAAATATTTTTTGAAGGATAGCCTAAGCATATTACATTTGAGTATAATTTACACAATGCTTTACTAGCAACATCTTAATAGGATAAATAAAGAAAATGTTACGGGTCACATTTACTTACTGATGAAAAACCTGCAGGTTTATAGACAAATGTACCTACATAGTAGAAAATCAAATATGAAATGTAAAACTTTAGCAGTGGTCTAGTGGTAGACCATCTGCCTTGCATGTGGAAGGTCATTGGTCTGATCCCCAGTTGGAATATATCAAAGACTTGAAGCTTCCTTGTTTGTTGCTCAGCATCTAGAGGTTAATTCTAGATCTGGTTGGCTTGGTAACTTGTCTTAAGCAGCCAGTCAAGGGGAGAACCAAAAGTGGCCTTTTAAGACAGATTGTTGCTTAATACAGGTTTATTTGTTCTAAAAGCATACAAATGGGATTTTGCAAATATGGCTGCTTAAGACAAGTAGCAGCTTAAAAGAGGTGACCACTTACACAGGTTTGACTGTATATTGTGGTTGGGTGGGATAGTGTTAGAATACTGTCTCATGTGGACACCATCTTGATATGACTAGAAAATAAGACCATACAACAACATTGTTAATTGTATATTAGTTGTATCAAGGGTTAACTTTACCAAAGGTCAGCAGCCGAATCACAATTTTTTTTTTAAAATATGGAAGAAGTCTTGAAAATTATAATAGGTCTTCATTTTTACATAGTAAGTTTTTACTGAATAAGCAGATACAGGTGTGGATGTTGTTGTCTTTTCCCGTTTTTATGCTCCCATGGGTCAAGGTGTTTGAACTGTCCATCTGTCCGTCTACACGCAAATGGGTATTTAGAATGTCCGTTCATACATACATAATGTATGTATCTTGTGGCCTCAGCTCCTTCAGTTTTCATCCATTTCTAATCAAACTTGCTATACATCACTTGAACAAGGGCATATTTATCATCCGGGTTTTATGTCCACATTATTATTAAAGGAGTTACCCCCTTTTCTGACTTAAAAAATATTTCATATACAGACTACCTTTTTCCGCCTACATTTTTCATCTGATTCTAATCAAACTTGCTATACTCCATCTCCTTACCAAGGGCGTATTGTTGGTGGGGGTACCCATGTTCTAATAGCGGACACAATGTTTTTGTTCACCTTTTTTATTTGTTCTTTTATTTTGTTTGTTCTTCTTTTTCTTTTTTGGGGGGAGTGGGGAGATTTTTGGGGGGAGGGGGGGGAGATTTTTGGGGGGTGGGGGGAGGGAAGGGGGGTGAGGGGTGGGGGGAGGGGGTTGGGGAAGGGGTGGGGGGAAAGGGGGGTGGGATGGGTTGGGTTGGGGAAAGGGGGGTGGGTGGATGGGGTGAGTGGGGATGGGAGAGCGTGGAAGGGTGCATGGTAAGGTGGTAGGTTCTTTGAACAACATATGCTTAAAACATCCTGTTTGTACTTGATATATATGTATACAAGGCCTCTATTGCAAAGTAAATGCAAACAATTACCACTCATATTTAAGTATTATTTTCACAGTAGCTTCAATCCACGTCATACATCAGCAGTTGTAATATCTTTTCAGTCCCCTACTGGTTTCACTGGAGGGTTTACCCTCCGTCCATTCGTCTGGCATATGTCCTTCTGGCCATCCATCTGAATAGATTATTAAAAAAGTGTCCAAGCCACATTTGTATAACTTAAATTGTGGTTATAGTGCAATAAGGAGATTATGCAGGCCATTTTATTTTTTCATTCTGACAAAAATTGTGGTTGCCATGGCATCACAATTGGTAATCAGGTAAACCGTTAGGGGATTTGTGTATTACTTGCAATACTCCAGTGTCTTGATAATTTATGAAAATACCAGTAAAAGAATGCCCAGTCAAAATACAAATTACTTCTGCTTAAATGTTTTATGTTTTGGATTAAATTAAGATTCTTTGCAAAAGTAATGTTTACATCACAAACATATTTACCTTGTGTTTGGGTTATCTGATCACTTGTGTTTTTGTCAATGATTTAAATTTTGTGTGCTCTGACACTTCTTTTTTATTGTTTAACAGGTCTAATTGAATAACAAATGTTATGGCCCTTTGTTTTTGTATGACTGGGGTTAAAGCCACTGTGAAAAAGTACTTGAATCTGAGTGGTTGCTGCTTTGCTTTTGCTTGTGTAGTCCTGGTCATAATTGCTAGTATTAATATTCATTTATTTATATTTTGTGTACGTTTATGTCAAGCTCTTGGATGTTTTATACCTGCGACCATTGTGACCTTTGTATATAAAAATATTTTTAATGTGATATCACAGTTAAAATATATACAAAGACAAAGGTTACAAAGATCACAGACATTGAAACAGGTAGGGCTGTCATAAACATGTGCAACATGAATAAATAAATATTAATACTGGCAGTTGTGACCAGGGCTACACTGCATTAGATGCCTTGAACTTTTTCCGCATATGCTTTGTACTGGTTCTACCCAGGAAGACTTCAAGGTGATTTGTCTGAGTTGTAAGAACTTGTTTCACAATCAAAATAAAATAAATAAGTTTAAACTTTGTATTGGAAGTACCAACAGGATTTTTAAAATGCATATGTTGATCAAAGTACCTGATGGTAGGTAGGTACTATAGGTATGTAGGTAGACTTGTAGGTAGGTTAACCTGTAGTTAGGTAGACCTGTAGGTAGGTAGACCTGTAGTTAGGTAGATCTGTAGGTAGGTAGACTTGTAGTTAGGTAAACCTGTAGTTAGTTAGACCTGTAGGTAAATAGACTTGTATGTTGGTAGACCTGTAGTTAGGTAGACATGTAGGTAGGAAGACTTGTAGTTAGGTAAACCTGTAGTTAGGTAGGCCTGTAGGTAGGTAGACCTGTATGTAGGTAGACCTGTCAGTTAGGTAGACTTTTAGGTAGGTAAACCTGTAGTTAGGTAGACCTGTAGGTAGGTAGACCTGTATGTAGGAGGTAGACCTGTAGGTAGGTAAACCTGTAGTTAGGTAGACCTGTAGGTAGGTAAACCTGTAGTTAGGTAGGCCTGTAGTTAGGTAGACCTGTAGGTAGGTAGACCTGTTGGTAAGGTAGACTTGCAGGTAGGTAAACCTGTAGTTAGGTAAACCTGTAGTTAGGTAAACCTGTGGTAAGGTAGGTGGACCTATAGGTAGGTAAACCTGTAGTTAGGTAGGTAGACCTGTAGGTATATAACTAAGTTAGGTAGACCTGTATGTTGGTAGGTATGGTAAGTTGGGATGCCAGACTTAGAAAGGTAGATTTGTAAGAAGGCGGACTTTAAGGAGGTGGTGGGTTGGTTAGGTAGATAGGTGAGTTTTAGTTAGGTTGAAAGTGGGTGGGTGTGTAGGTAATTAGGTGCTTTTTCTTGTCATAATATTGGCATTCAAAATATATTGTAAATGTCTCAACTGATGTCTATTTATTGTTTTCCATAGTGTTGATGGCTTTGAGGAAAACAGATAATTAATGTGACATATGACATGTGAACAGGGGCCAGGTCGCTACTTTTAAAGATTTCCTACTTGACCAGGATTCATACTTAGGTATGGGCAGTAAGTTTTCACCACTTGGCCAGTTTGTTTCTCGATCAAATATTATAACCAAATTCATTTCCACTGATTGAGAAAAATATTCATATATTGATTATAATACCCTCACCATTAGCAAAATGTTACCACTATCCATATTTTCATCTATCTTTTGAAATCAGATTAGTTTCTGATTATTAACTTTTGAAAGTGTCTGTATATTCATTTATCATATATTCAATTAAAATTTTGTATGTAGCTTTATTATTATAAAACACAGGTCAAGATTGTTTATTTCTAACTTTGTAAAAGTTTTAGGAGTTGTGGCCTCTTTTCAGCTGCATTTTTGGTAAAATTTACTAATATAAATCAGTAGTTGGGGAATTCTTTTCTAAAGACAAATTTCTGTTGCAAAAACATAAAAGGAATTACCAATATTGACGAAAATAAAAACCAAAAGTGTTTCATTTTTTTGTTCTACCGGCCAGAAGGACTTATGCGTCTACTGTTAGCAGCACTTTCTCTGAAACCACTAGGCTGATAAGATTTACCTGTGCATTTGGAGAATAGGGTTGTTTAACTGACTTTATGATGTAAAAAAAGGATAGAATTTATTTATCAGATATTTTATTAATACATAAAATTCAATTAAAGTTCTTATAAAGTGATTGCATTATTAATTTACTTTCTGTCCATCATACTACACATCAGGGCATTGTTTTCACCAGTAAAAATAGATCCTCTATTAAGAAGTAACCTGTGTTGAGCATCCAGTTTGGTCATTTTCCATGGGTGACTGCTTAATACAGGTTAGACTTAATATTGATAAAATCTTGTCCAGATTACTCCTAACTTCCCAACAACAGAAAGTGGCTGCTTTTCTTGGTAGGCATTACTTATTTGTAATCTAGTTGCCTAGAGCATATAGTTGCAATGTTCTGGTCCTATTGTTGATCTTCACACGGCCATCGTTAAAAAAATATTTGTTGGCTGTGCTCTGACGCAGACTTTTTCATGTAGGTAGCTGATTTTTTTTTTGCCAAATTTTGATTTTGCAAAAGTCATTTTAAAGAAAAATTGACAGAAATATTGAGAAAAAAACGCTTTGAAAGTCAATATAAAAGTTAGGGTAGCTGCAATTTTGAGTAAGTAGATAGGAGCACGGCCTAGTAACAATCCTTTTTTTAATGATTTTATAATGACTCGATCCAGACTACTTTATAACAGTTCTAGAAAGTATCAGTTACAAGTATTGTTCAGTATACCCTCCCTGAATTCTTATCCATTAACTTTGGCGGAGTTATGGCCCCTTAATTATGTTACAGTGTCTTTATAATAGAAAATTAAGGTCAGCTGATGTATTGCAGAATTTTAATGGAACTTGAAGCTTTGGTCAATATCGGTGAAAGAACAGGAAATTCTTGTATTTTGTAAGAGTAATTAATGACTTTTTATGACATGATTCAATAATTAATTGTAAAATTGATTAAATTACAGGTGTGGGTGGCAAGTTTCAAGAAACCAAAGATGACATCACAGTCACTGTTTTCAAGTCCGACAACTCTGAGTCCTTATTTGCAGTTTGGCTGTTTCTCACCAAGGCTGTTTTATTGGAATTTACAAAAGTTATATAGAAGGTAACTTATGTTAATATTATTTGGAAATCGAAACACCGTAGATCTTGGGGAACAACCTGTTGCCATTTTGATAGACAGTTTCACAGCACACACGAGGAACTGATAATCTAAACAATTATCAACCTAAATCAATACTACCGACACTGTCTAAGTTTTATTCTATTTTTAAATCACTATAAATTATTGTGTGAATTTCAAAGTGGGTTCATAAACAACACAGACTTTGTGAAACAGCTCTAGTTCATATGATTGATACTCGCGGCACTAAATGAAGGACATTTATTGGTACAATTATGGTAGATTTTAGAAAAGCTTTTGATTTAGTTGACCATGCAATACTGTGTAAAAAAATTGAAACCGTATAAATGCAATGAAAACACAATTCAATTATTTGAATCTTACCTTACTTAAAGAAAACGGAAAGTAACATTAAATGAAGAAGCATCTGTTGAACAAACTGTTATGCGTTGGGTACCGCAAGGCTCTATAATAGGACCTCTCTTGTATTTGATATTTATAAATGATCTCCCTCTCAGTCTTGAAGGAATTTTATCAAATACAAATATATATGCCGATGATGGTACAACAATATTTGACATAAATACATAAAAAAATCTTCAATAATCTTTAAATATTTTAAATGGATGGTGTTTAAAAAATGGTTATAAACACATCAAAAACTAAAGTTCAATTTGTTACTACACCACAACGGCGCATTAGGCTTATTGATAAATATATCATTAACGTATAATGATATTTCATTAGAACTTACATCTGGTGATAAGGTTCTTGGAATGCATATAAATTATAACCTTAAGTGGGATACACATATCATGTTCATAAGGAAGAAAATTTCAACCTACTTGTGGCTTTTATCAAGAATAAAAACCTACATTCAATTAAATTACAGAATTATTTTCTATAAAGCTTATATTCAACCCCATCTAGATTATTGTAAGGTAAATAGATTAAAAAGATAAACATAAACCATCTCTTGATATTGCAAAAGAGAGCATGCCGTATTATCTTAGGTGATCAATATTCAACATTTGCAGACACTACGAAGTTAATAAATGCACTTTCCATTGATTAAAGATTATTTCTCCAAAAAGCAAAATTTATGTACAGAGTTTCAAAAACAATGCACTTTTGTATATAACAGATATGTTTAATACCTATGATAACATTCATAGAATTCCACGTTCAACAAATGAATTAAACTTTATCACACCAAAACCCAACACAGAATTATTCAAAGGTAGTTTGTCCTACTCTGGAACTTTAATATGGAATAGTATACGAGTTAATATCAGAAAGTGTACTACAGTCAAAAGCTTTACATCAAATTGTGCTAAATGGTAATAAACTGAATGAATTACTTCATATGTCCTGAAGATAATATTTAGTAATAATTAAACAATTATTATCGCAAATTCTATAAATAAACCACCACCTCTAATGTACACACATGTATTATTGACTGTAAATAGTTATACTTGTTTTTGTTGTTGTTGCTTATTTTGTTGTTGTAACAACAGCAGTGATATTCACTTTCTTGATTAATTTTGTATACATATTTTGTTTTAATCAAAGAGACTTTCAAAGGATTACTTAAAAAAACTAAAAATAATATATATATGTTGTCATATTTCATGTACAATCAATTTCCTTGCAATGCTTTAAATGTTTTTATTTTGTTTTGCTATTGTTTTTTGTAAATAACATGTAAATGTATAATTAGAGGGCCTCAAGGAAGATTAGTTTCAAACTAATTGGGCTACCCTCTTAAAATAAAGGCTCTAATTCCATTCATTCCATTCCAACATTATGTACCTCAGGTCAAGAAGCGGAATGATTCACCATTATCATGACGTAGTCCGCTGTTTGGGCGCAGCAGCAACAAATAATTCCAGTTTCAACAGAATGGAAGGCAAACTGATATATGTTCAAATACTGTGAGACAAAAACCTGGATGCCTTAACTAAGCAGGCTGAGGTATGTATTCAGTCAGAGATGTACATGGTTGGGACTCTGGATTATTGATCTTATTTCTAGAATTTTCTGACACCCGGTTTCACCAAAATGTTAAACAATTTTTTTAAGCCTCCAAATCCAATACTGGTTTCAGTATAATTGCATATATATTTTTAGTGTCTGGTGACCTTTTATGATCACCTTTTGGTTCATTTTGCGGTATTAAAGCTGCATACAACATTTCACTATGATCGAGCTTACAGTTTTTGAGAAGAAAATAAGGCTTGGATGGACAGCTTTTTGTTATTATTTGGATATGCGATGCGCTGTCTTGGGAGATGCAAAATTGCACTACTGTTTATATATTTCTCATCTGAAATAGTATCAAATCCAGATATATCAGATTCTACTGCTCTGCTGAGGCAGTCACATTAATGTGCTGAACGTAATGAACTTGAAGCAACAGCCTTTTCTCTAGTGTTTTGTTTATCCTGTTGTTGAGGTTTAAATTACAATATCTTAGACAACTGTTTTGAAGGAAGAAATCCAAGTAGTCTGAATGAATGTTTACCAGCCAAATGAATTTAAAATAGTTTTAATAGGTCAACCTTTTTATTATGTCAAATATTTATGCATGATGCTAGGATATATATTACAGACATTCTTTACAAAGTACCACCGCATCCAGTTGGCTCAGCCAAAAGCATGTGACTAGCAATCCAGTGGTGATGAGATCGAATCTCTGCCCAGTCACAGTCTCCGTGATGATTGATATTATGCTGTGCCTTGACTAAAAATATCCACTATACTATGTTGCATGTGATCTGGAGGTCAAGATTATAACTGGATAATGTGATTTGTTTTCAGGCATTACTTACCTGTATTGAATAAATATATCTATGAACCCTGGAATGCACCAGAGAGTGTCCAAAAAGCAACCAAGTGCATTGTGGGAAAAGACTATCCAGTACCTGTGGTGAACCATGCAGACATGAGCAACATTTGTATGGATAGGATGAAACAAGTCCACCAAACATTTATTCTACATAGATCATAAGGTAATATTGTTGTTTTTTCTTACAATATATCAAGAAATTTAAAGAGTTTTTCATTAGATAATAGAAGGTTATTTTTTTGCTTGTCCTGGCCTGTTCAGCCAGAAATGCATCCGACTATCAATTCAGGGATGATGAGTTTGAATCCCAACCTTGCGGCAGTCTCTATGATGATTTGTCAAGAACTTTTTTATACAGTCATGAGTTTCCTACCTGAATATGTGTGTAAGTAGTCGGTGACTTGTAGAGATGAAGTGTGTCTAGTGCTGGTATAGCCTTAAGAATCCAAAGAACAATGGTTATGTGTGCTGTTGACTGAAATACTACAAAAAACGCACAAAACCCCAATCAAACAAATTGTTATTTGAAAGAAAAATCGTTATATAGAATGCTGGGGTCAAGACAGTCCCTAAAATGGTTTGTATTGTGAAAATTACAAAATCACTATGGCCACTATAGCTGGTACAGCATCATCAGGCACTCTTGGACTTCTTGTTTTGTTTAGAAATAGAAGTAAAAAAGAATCAACTATGTGTTCAACATATTTATTTGTTTTCATAGGCACAGCTGTGAGTCCACTTCAGTGCCATAACCATGGGTTGCAGATAAGTAAGTAAACAAGTAAATTATGTAACAATTCTTACTTTCCAGAGGAGGTAGATGTTCTTTAGGATAAGGGAACACTGCATTAACTCCTTTGTCTACTTTTCTTTCCTCTTTAAAATGTCAGCATCAACTGAGCAACGTCTAGCCGAGATAGTTCTCCTTCATTGTTTGGTGTTTAATTCTGTTATCTTGAAGTTATATAACTAAACTGCCAACTTTGTGATGAAGATCCAATGAAGACTGCACACAGTCAAATTCTATGATTTAAGAGTCGTTACTCTGACAAGGAATCTAAAACAATAATCATCGAAAAAATCCATTAAACTTTTTAACGGTATTGTATCTGGGAGTGGTGGGGAATATAATTGAGGTAATTTTTAAATTGATATAAAAATTAAGTAAAAAAGTAATTGAACATGGGTCTTTTATAAATCGTCCAGATTATGACAAAAACAATATTTTAATTGAAGTTTAATCCAAATTCTATACAAAATGGGCAAATACTGCTTGTCATTCAAACGAATTCTGCAGTGTTTAATCAGTATGATGGATCAAAATTAAACCATGCAACTCTTGTTTGTGTTGCACTTAACCTGAAAATAGTTACATATGTGCACTGTTAACTTCTAAACATGGACAAACTACATTTCGGCCTAAAATTTGGGGGTCAAACTACATTCAAAACAATTGTAGGGGTTGATCGAAACTACATTCAAACAAATTATATGGGGGTCAAAACTCTACATTTAATCTAAATAAACTTTGTCTACACAATGGTGTAAGCTCTTGGATTTTGTTAAGAATAAAAGCCAAGAAGTTCCAAGACGAGGGGATTGAACCCTGGATTAAACAAGGGGTCAAAAGTCTATATTGTGCGTCTAGAAAGAGTCGAAGCACTTCTTTGCAGTATGCAAAAGAAATACGTGTCAAAACTCTACATCATATGTCAACCCTCCCTAAGATACGGGGAATGCCACCCCCCTTGCAACGGGGTGGGGGGGGGGGGGGGGGGGGGGGGGCTTTATAAGCTAGTAGAGTGTCCCTGGGACCTCTTGGACCATTTGATTGACTTGTCAAATAAAAGTAGGATAATTTGGTTGAGTCAAATATTGTACTAATTATGGTACTTTAGTTGTAGAAATATGACCCCGTCTGATGTGCACTTTAAAACTTGTATTTATTGGATCAAAATATAAGAGCAGTTTAGTAACCATATCTGAGACAAAAAATTGGATCGTAATGCGTTTAGTTGTGGCTCTTGCATTTTCTAAAATATGCCTAATTTGGCCTTTTGTGCACTCTACCCCTTTGTATATTGACCAAACAATGGTGTAACAATTTGATCTCGGATAAAAATACAACCAGTTTGCAAGGCCTGATTAGCTCAGTTGGTATCACGTCTGACTATCATATAAATCCAGGAGTAGCGAGTTTGAATCTGCACGGCCAGTCTCCGAGATGGTTGATACACAATATTATGTCTAGTTTTTATTCATATCTCGCGCAAGTGAAAAGTTATCAACTACTTGGTTTGCTCTAGTACTGGTTAATCTTCTAGGATCCCAGGAATGAGTGGTTAGGTTGATTGATTTGTCGTGTCTCGATGGCATAAAAATGACACTAAATATTCAATCAATCACTATTGAATTTAACATATCTTTTTGATTAATGTCTAAGTTGTGACCCTTAAATTGTAATAAAATTATTTATGTGATGGTCTATTATGCCATGGGTGAGAGAATTTAAGCCATGTTTCATTAAACTTTCTTTGTTTCCTAAATGATGTCCTATTAATATTTATAACTACAGGTTGTTAAAACATGGTTACTCTCGTGGCATGGTATTGGTATGAGGATAGAATATTTTTAAGCAGTAAACTTTCAAGTAAGTAACAAACATGTCTTATTGTTCAGAAGGGGGCAGTGTCCTTTAGGATAAAGGGGCACTGTATTAACCTCTCTGTCTTTTGTTCCTTACTCTTTCTCTTTTTTCACCAATGTTTCTTTCTCTATTATACTTGCTCTGTTGTGGTTGAAGCTGACACACATCTATCCTTTCAGTGAAATCTGACATCCAATTTCAAATTAGATTTGTTCTGATGACTGATCCCGCTGACAATTGTAAGGTTCTGATGACCGATCCCACTGACACATGTAAGGTTCTGATGACTGATCCCACTGACACGTGTAAGGTTTTGATGACAGATCCCACTGAAACGTGTAAAGTTCTGATGACTGATCTCGATGACATGTGTAATGTTTTGATGCCTGATCCCACTGACACATGTAAGGTTCTGATGACTGAACCCACTGACACGTGTAAGGTTTTGATGACAGATCCCACTGATACGTGTAAAGTTTTGATGACTGATCCCAATGACATGTGTAATGTTCTGATGACAAATCCCACTGACACATGTAAGGTTTTGATGCCTGATCCCACTGACACGTGTAAGGTTCTGATGACTGAACCCACTGACACGTGTAAGGTTTTGGTGACAGATCCCACTGAAACGTATAAAGTTTTGATGACTGATCTCGATGACATGTGTAAGGTTTTGATGCCTGATCCCACTGACACGTGTAAGGTTCTGATGACTGAACCCACTGACACATGTAAGGTTTTGATGACAGATCCCACTGATACATGTAAAGTTTTGATGACTGATCCCAATGACATGTGTAATGTTCTGATGACAAATCCCACTGACACATGTAAGGTTTTGATGCCTGATCCCACTGACATGTGTATGGTCCTGATGACTGATCCCACTGTCAAACATGATGACTGATCCCGCTGTCAAACATACTGGTCTGGATGACTGATCCCACTGACATGCATATGGGTCTGATGACTGATCCCACTGACATGCATATGGTCCTGATGACTGATCCCACTGTCAAACATGATGACTGATCCCACTGTCAAACATATGGTCTGGATGACTGATCCCACTGACATGCATATGGGTCTGATGACTGATCCCACTGACATGCGTATGGTCCTGATGATTGATCCCACTGTCATGTGTATGGTTCTGATGACTGATCCCACTGACATGTGTATGATCCTGATGACTGATTCCACTGTCAAACATATGGTCTGGATGACTGATCCCACTGACATGCATATGGGTCTTATGACTGATCCCACTGACATGCGTATGGTCCTGATGACTGATCCCACTGACATGTGTATGGTTCTGATGACTGATCCCACTGGCATGTGTATGGTCCTGATGACTGATCCCACTGACATGCGTATGGTCCTGATGACTGATCCCACTGACATGCGTATAGTCCTGATGACTGATCCCACTGACATGCGTTTGGTCCTGATGACTGATCCCACTGTCAAACATATGGTCTGGATAAATGATCCCACTGACATGCGTATGGTTCTGATGACTGATCCCACTGACATGCGTATGGTTCTGATGACTGATCCCACTGACATGCATTTGATCCTGATGACTGATCCCACTGTCAAACATATGGTCTGGATGACTGAGCCCACTGACATGCGTATGGTTCTGATGACTGATCCCACTGTCAAACATATGGTCTGGATGACTGAGCCCACTGACATGCATATGGTTTTAATGACTGATCCGATTGAAGTGCTTAATTACAAAACATTCATTGTTGTCATTTAAAAGTTACCCAATGACATCCTGTTGTATTATTTTTCAGAATGAGTGGATACAGACCAGATACTAATGAAGATAACATCAGGGAGGTTTTGACTTCCAGAAATAATCTACTACATTATGTACTCCTGACATCTTGGATCATGTTTAAACTAAAATAATGTATAATGACCCCTGGATTACACTGTGTCAAATTGATAAAGCTTTATACCAGTGTTATTATGAAAAGTATTCACTGCTAAATGATTGTTATAAAGACATTTGTTTCTGATATATTTCTCTATAAAAATGTCCTTAATTACCAGGGACCTAAATTTATTCCATCCATGTATGACAAATGCTAGGTCTGGAAATTTTGATATTTTCTAATATTCTCATTG
Source organism: Panopea generosa (assembly GCA_029582155.1). Lineage (NCBI taxonomy): Eukaryota > Metazoa > Mollusca > Bivalvia > Adapedonta > Hiatellidae > Panopea > Panopea generosa. The sequence goes on along the minus strand of CM055898.1, from coordinate 60,220,999 downwards.
ACCACCACAATGATCACGTGAGACGGCTATAAAATAATGCTGACAGTTTTGTTTAGTGGATAGGTTTTTGTCTGCTCGCGATAGGTCACATGTTTGATCCAGACTCGTCCCGTGTGATTCTCAAAAATGAAACCCAGTACTGGCTCAAATGAATGTATAACACGAGAATAATTCCAAAAACTCTGAAGTAAGTCGCAGTCGGTTTTTATTGCATCTAAACCAAACTTGCACAGCAGTTATATAACCATAAGATCTCGAACGAGTTCTTGAACTGGCATCATTTGACAACAAATGCCCCCACCGCAGGGCTTATAAGCACACTTTAAGGGAAATTTTAAAAAAGCATTTTCTCTGAAAGTTCAAGGCCTGGACCTCAGATAATTTACATGTAGCATTGAATGGGGGTCCACTAAAAGATTTTTAGTCAGGTCCGTTGGGTCAGATTTGGGGCCCCCACAGTGGTCGCTGTTTAACATAAAGTTGCATAGGAAAAAAGTTGTAGCCGGGATAGTACCTTTATTTTTCGTTGAATCTTAACCAAACTTGCACAGAGGTTATGAAACCACAAGATCTCGGACAAGTTCATGAACCAGTGTCATTTGACCATTATGCCCCCGTCATAGAGCTTATTATAAGCACATTTTAAACGAAATTATAAAAAAACATTTTCTCTGAAAGTTTAAGGCCTACACCTTAGATATTTTACGTGTAACATTGCATGGAAGTCCTGTAAAAGATATGCTGAAATCAGGTTTCTGGGTTCAAATTTGGGGCCACCACAAGGGTCACCGTTTTACATAGAGCTATAAAGGGAAAATGTTGTAGCCGTGATAGCACTTTTCATTTTTCATGGAATCTTAACTAAACGTGCACATCTATTACATAACCATAAGATCTTGGAAGAGTTCTTGAACCAGTGTCATTCAACTACAATTGCCTCCGCCACAGGGCTTATAAGCACATTTTGAGCAAAATTTTTAACAAAAAACATTTTCTCTAAAAGGCCTAGACTTTAGATACTTTACATGTAGCATTGCATGGAGATCCTGTAAAGCATCTGTTGCCAGTAGAGCATTCATGTCCTCTTGGGCATCTTGTCGTGGTAAACTGTCCATCGTCCTTTCATTAACATTTTTCTTGCAGATGGGATAGCACCCTCATTTTTCATTAAATCTTAATCACACAGGAGTTGTATAACCACAAGATCTAGGACAAGGTATTGAACCAGCGTGATTCGACCACAAATGTCCACACCACAGGGCTTATAAGCCGTGACATACTATGAGAAACATTAAAAAACATTTTCTCTGAAAGTTCAAGGTCTAGACCTTAGATATTTTATGTGTTACATTGCATGGTGGTCTGCTTAAAGATTTGTTGAAGAGGAACTTTCAAAAAACGTTTCCTCTGAAATGTTGATCTGTCCATTTGTTGTCAGTTGAGTGATTCAAGCCCTCTTGTATGTTTTACATAGGCTCAGTCAATTAAAAAAAAGGAAAAAAACTATATCAGGTGAATGACCGAGTAGAACAACATTATTTCTGCAAGCAACTTTCCATCTTTCTTACATAATTATTTTTTACCAAGAGAGACACGAACCCAAGACTTCAGTGGTGAGAAGTAAGTGGTTGTTAGTGTCTTAGACCATTCGGTTATACAGGACCCTAATATCTAATTGTGTTAAAGGTAATACATTTAACTGAATGTAACAATAATTACATTTATGCACACACTGATATGAAAGGCTAAGAAGCTGTATGTGACAGTGTTCATTCGGAATAGGTGTAATGCAGAGAATGTGTTTGAATACCACTTGGTCACAGTTTCTGTGATGATTGATGTACAACATTGCATTTCATTGTCATTCATCTGCTGATTCAAGTTTGAAAGTTATCTGTTACTTGCGGTGATGGTTTGTGCTCGAGTACTGGTTAACGTCTCGGGATCCACCAGGAAACAATGGTCGTCTGTTAGCCCTTGATGACATACAATGACACTAGATAACCAATTGAACCAAATTTCGTGGACTAGTGCATGACTTTTTCATGTAAAAGTCGTTATATTATACAAAAACATTTCTAACACTTAAAAATAAAAGTGAAATATAAAAATAAATTGTCTTGTTTTCATTTTTCAAACTTGACCAGAGTTGTAATCTCTTAGAGTAAACTGCAGATTGTGGCTTCATTGATGTCGGAATGCTATTGACATGAAGCGTAAACAAGTTGGATGGACAGATGTATGACATTTAATTGATTGTAAATGCTAATGAATATTGTAGCACCTTTAATATTTAATTGGATTGTGATCAAGCGAGGTCAGAATTTTTAAAGGAAGTATATTCGGATTTTTTAAATTGACCTAAAACTTTTTTTCCAATATATCGTGTCCGTATATACTCATTGACACAGTATTGCCAAAGGATAAATATAATAATAAATCTGCCAAAATAATATATTAAAAAAGAGTTTCCTAACTTGGCCTAGGTTAGATTAATAAAGATTTCGCGATTAAAATTGCAAAATATTTTGTGAAGTAATAAATGGGTGGTGTTGATTTTGATTTCAATTTGATTTGTCTTGTAGGGTTGCATGTAAAATTTGCACCCATCTTGTAAAGAATCCCGAAGGACGATGTGAAGGATTTAAACGCTGTCTATTTTTAGAATGGCGATTTTGTTTCCGTTTTGTAACTCGTATTGAAAATCGATATGTTAAGATTTTGATGACAGGTATATCAAACCATTTGGATTTTATTTATTTATAAAAATGAGATGCTTTTCATCCATTTTAAATATGGACAGCTATGTGTTATGTCCTTGAGCAAAAACACTTTATCTGTATATGCTTTATACTGGTACTACCCAGGAACACTTCGAGCATGATTTATCTTAAGTTGTTATACCATGTTTCTCAATCGAAGAAAAATAAATAAGTTAATATTAAAGTAAAGGACAGATTTCTTATATCTTTCCACTTAATTCTACTACTCTGAGAGTCAAAACCCAAACCTGATCAGTTCTTTGAAAAAAAAAATTACTTACTGTCATTTCTTGTACATGTACTTTAAAAGGCATTGATTTGAATGGATGTAACTAACTTAAAAGAATAAATTGTTACTAGTTTCATTGGTCTCTCAGAACATAATTGAACTAAATCATTTTCTGTCATTATATAATAAAAAAGCTCATTGTCCCTGAACGACTGACTGTATCTTTTGTTTAAAAATGACATTAATCAAAACACAGGAAGCAATTTGTAATGATCCACAATTTGTAATTGCTAAAATTCATTCCCACTATCAACAACAACCCAACTCTTCATCATCAGCAATAACCCCACTATCATCCTCAACAACAACCTGATTATCATCATCGCTAACGATATTCCCGCTATCATCATCACCAACCCACTTTCATCCTCGACAACACCTCGACTATCATCATCATCAACAATCCTCACTATCATTATCATCAACACGCTTTAAAATCATCATCAGCAACACTCGCATTATCATCATCAACAGTGACCCCATTATCAGAATAGCCAACAATATCTCCACTATCATTAACATCATCATCAGCAACACCCCCTCTATCATCATCAACAATACCCTCCCCCACCCCCTATCATCGTTACCAACATCCCCACTATCATCACCAACAACACCACCACTGTCATCATCAGCAACAACAACCCCACTTTAACCATCTATAACACCCCGTTATCCCACCCATTCTCATTTTATTGCGCCCGTTTTCAGAAATCCGTAGTATCATGATGTTGAAAACTGAAAAACTAAAAAGAAATCAAATTGACATCAATTGCATGAATTGTATGATGTGGATAGAAAACCCTGTCGATCGCATATAAAGCATGCACGTGAAAAAAAGTGGTACTGAACGTCTGGGCACTAAGAGCTATAATTATGTATACGGTGTACGTGAGGTGAACGCCAAATGGTCGTATTCTCAACATCGCCAGGATGAAAACTGCATGTCCATTGGACATGAAACACAAACACAGACAGAGCTACATCAGTTCTTTTAATCAGTTCAAAGGTTTATATTTACAATGGAGTAAAAATTCTTAGCAATGTTGTACTTTGTTAATATGATGAAGGCCTCATGGAAGATTGAATTTATTCAAATGCGTTCTCTAGGTAATAAAAATCTTTTTTATTATTATTATTATAAAAGAGTGACCTTTTTGATGATTATATATATATATATATATATATATACAGACATAATGCTGAAACAGGAACAATAAAATCCATATATTGACACAATATTTTTATATAATAGGAGTGGATCCGTTCGTATTGATATATATATATATTCCCAAAACAGTTTCGCTTGAGAAACGGATTGTTAATGTCATCGTTTTCCAGTTATATTTATGGAAACATATTTAATCATTCGCCCGGGTTACAAAATTTGCATATCTACATATTCCATTTGTTGTACGTATACATTTTATTTCCGGTCAATTAGAATGATGTCCCTTTATTCGGGCCCAATTAACACCTTAAAAAGGTCTTACATTCTCTATATAAATAGGCGCCAGCGTGGTCCAGTGGTCTAAGCAGTTAGTTTGTGAAGCAGGAAGTCGTGTGTTCAAACCGCACTGGGACCAATAAAAAAAATTTAAAAGCTAAAATATATATTTTTTACCTTAAATTGTAACAGTCATTGCTAGTATTAATCAATGTTGACTATATAAGGAATAAACATTCTATATTGCTAAGATTAGTTTAATACCGGTACATCGTAAATACATTATACATGCAGGCGTTCACATATATGTAAAATTAGACATTTGTGTTTTTTAAATGATAAAAAAACCCACCATTTTCAAAGCATTTCTTGTGAATGGGTAACTTAGAATAAATCTAAGTACAAATACCGTCCTTCAGCAAGTACTCACATAACGTTCAGACACGTATTAACCCCTGTGACACCGAGAACGAGCGGTAATATAATTTTTCATATAAGTAATGTCTGCATTTTTAATTAAAATGCATGTAATAATTTCATAAATGCACACTGTGACACCTGATAAATGACGTAAGGCGTCTTTAAAGGTAGAAACGGCAATATTGTTTTTTAAAGGTATAAAAGGCAATATTCGTCTGTAAACGTACAAAAGGCAATGTTGAAATCGCTTTTATTATGATCACCCATCAACCCAACCTACACATATGAACGCATAGAAATTATTTCCAAAAATCATTGATGATCTTGTGAAATCGACATGTAAAAAACCCAGTACAATATGTTTGATGAAACTTCTAGAAAAACGTTGAGTTGGTTGTAATATGGTGCAGACTGTTTAAAGAGGACATGGGCAGGTAAACCGGTTGTGGTTAGAAACAATACTACCAGCCTCGTCGCTAACGCTGGAGAGAAAGGGGTGTTCACGTTGTCTGACAGGACCAACCGTGAAACTGCGCGATGATGCAACGCAAAATTTTCTGCGAAGTTACGATGCTACAATGCGAAGTAACGAATTTGCCTGCCTGCCTGCCTGCCTGCCTGCCTGCCTGCCTGTCTGTCTGTCTGTCTGTCTGTCTGTCTGTCTGTCTGTCCACCGACAGTCCGTCACTTAAGCAACTACAGGATATTCCCATATATATATATATGCATGTTCATGCAATGATCAATTTAAAACTTGGTTTTATCCAGGAGTAGCGCTTGAACTTGACAAAAACAAAATAGTAAAAATGCCTGGCACAGAACAGACACCCAAACCGTAACAAGATCAAACATTAATGGGCAACTATGTTTCATCCAAGCTCAGAGTATAATTAGTACTTGTAATAATAAAATCTTTAATATTTGGGGTTAATATACTTCGCTATATGAGTTGAAACATAATATACTAGTATGTCTCTAAAAGGACGCTTTCTGGCCAGACATGTTTTTCTCAAAAATATCTGTACTTGAATACCCGTGGTCTACAGACATGCGTATGTACTTGAATACCCGTGATCTACAGCAATGCGTATGTACTTGAATACCCGTGGTCTATAGCAATGTTTCTGTACTTGAATACCAGTGGTCGACAGACATGTGTCTGTATTTAAACATGCGTCTGTACAAACATGCGTCTGTACTTGAATACCAGTGGTCTACAGAAATGCGTCTGTACTTAATACCCGTGGTCTACAGACTTATGTCTGTACTTGAATACCCGTGGTCTACAGACATGCGCCTGTACGTGAATTCTTGTTGTCTACAGACATGCGTCTGTACTTGAATACCCGTGGTCTACAGACATGCGTATGTACTTGAATACCCGTGGTCTACAGACATGTGTCTGTACTTGAATACCCGTTGTCTACAGACATGCGTCTGTACTTGCATACCCGTGGTCTACAGACATGCGTATGTACTTGAATACCCGTGATCTACAGACATGTGTCTGTACTTTAACATGCGTCTGTACTTGAATACCCGTGGTCAACAGAAATGCGTCTGTACCTGAATACCCTTGGTCTACAGACATGCGTATATCCGTGGTCTACAGACATGCGTGTGTACTTGAATACCCGTGATCTACAGACATGCGTATACCCGTGGTCTACAGACATGCGTGTGTACTTGAATACCCGTGGTCTACAGACATGCGTATGTACTTGAATACCCGTGGTCTACAGACTTGTGTCTGTACTTGAATACCCGTGGTCTACAGACATGCGTTTGTACTTGAATACCCGTGGTCTACGTCTATGCGTCTGTATTTCCCAAATTAACGAAAAACATTGTCACTGCGCGTGTTTCCTTCATGTCACGTAACGCTATTTTGACGTATTTTTCTGTTCAACGCTTGTTTTTATGTTAGGCCTAAAAAAAAAGATGTTTGTTTCCGGTTACCCGAACGACCCTATATTTTAACTGCCGACTCAAAAGTTTTTATGTCCAAAAAATCGGCATCGGATTTCGCGCTCTTTTTGGTGATTTTCACAACGAAGTAATTCTTACGCACCGGTGCGCTGTGTCGTTTAGACGCTCGTAATCTTATTATAAAATAATCACTGCATACGCCTAGATGATATAGACTCAAAGAAACGGTGCAAGGTATAATTGTTGCGAAGACAGTATAGCCTATATCAAATATCTTCCTCGGTTTATTATAGCCACTTCAGATTTACGATTCATATCTGAAATTGAGTACTATTTAAAAGATATATTACTTTTACACCACTACCCCCAAAATGACATATATAATCATGTAATAGAAACTAACAAACTCATTCATTTTGATGTTCCATTTAATAAAGGAGTGTGGTAACGACAAAAAAAAAAAAAAAAAAAAAATCCCTACCTACCGACCCATATTTTTTTGGGCATGTAACAGGAAACAAACCTTTTTTTTTTAGGCCTTATGTTTTTACACATGTACAGACGTAATGCTAAAACAATGACAATTAAGTATGTGGACAACATTTTGTATAAATTGGTTATGAATACTCGGAATTCAGGAGTTACACTTGAGAAATACGTTTATAGATTGATCCGTTAGCAGTTATATTTATAGAAACATATTTAATCATTCGCCTGGGTTACAAAATTTGCATATCTTCATGTGCCATTTGTTGTACGTATACATTTTATTTCCGGTCAATTAGAATGATGTCCCTTTATTCGGGCCCAATTAACACCTTTAAAAGGTCTTACATTCTCTATATAAATAGGCGCCAGCGTGGTCCAGTGGTCTAAGCAGTTAGTTTGTGAAGCAGGAAGTCGTGTGTTCAAACCGCACTGGGACAAATTAAAAGATAAAATATATATTTTTTACCTTAATTGTAACAGTCATTGCTCGTATTAATCAATGTTGACTATATAAGGAATAAATATTCTAAATTGCTAAGATTAGTTTAATACCGGCGCATGGTAAATACATTATACATGAAGGCGTTCACATATATGTAAAATTAGACATTTGTATTTTTTAAATGAAAAAAAAAACAACAACACCATTTTCAAAGCATTTCTGGTGAATGGGTAACTTAGAATAAATCTAAGTACAAAACCGTCCTTCAGCAAGTACTCACATAACCTCTGTTACTTAAATGCAGGTAATAACTAATAAATGCTATGACCCCTGATACATGTGACGTAAGCCGTCTTTAAAGGTATAGACGGCAGTGTTGTTTTTAAAGGTACTAACGGCAATGTTTCTTTTAAATGTACACACGGCAATTTTGTTTTCAAAGGTACATAAAAGTTAAAAGACGGAATTTGAATGCTGATGCAGGATGAAATCGTAGATCAACATTAAAAATGAAAAAAAAAATGAAATCTAAATCGGAATTTGAATGTCGAATCAGGTTTGCAATCGTAGATCAAAATAAAAGTTATAAGTCGGAATTTAAATGTCGAACCCGGTCTATATTAGTAGAGCAACATTCAAAATAAAAGTTAGAGGTCGGAATTTAAATGTCTAACCCGTTCTATATTAGTAGATCAACATTCAAAATAAAAGTTAGAAGTCGGAATTTGAATGTCGAATGTCTATATTCGTAGATCAACATTCAAAATAAACATTGAATGTCGAGCTAACTCTGAAATCGCAGATCAAAATGTCCAGGTCCGATCTGAAATGAAAATTCACCGGAAGTTTCAGGGCGGCATAGATTTACCGAGCCCCTACGGTTTGTTTGGTGTGCCAGGAATGACAACGATGTATATGTTGCCACACAACTGATAGACTGCAATCCAATCCTGATTACGTTCTGGTCAGCATCGCAGTGTGACGTCGCGTAAAGAAATGATATAGCGCACGTGTGCAGTTTTTTCAGTTCGCTTGGCGCTTTTTGTCCGCAGAAATATTCAATGCATATCGACTTTAGTCTGCATGACGTCTTTTGTCCGCAGAAAATTTAGACAAAAAAGACTTTCGCCCTCATGGCGCGCTTTGTTTGCAGAAAAATAGTAAATGAAGACTTTAGTCCGTATTACGCATTTTGTCCGCAGATAATCTAGAAAACATACGACTTTTGTTTGCATTTTTGTCCGCATGCGACCTTTTGTCCGCAGAAAGTTAGTTAAGAAAGAGATGTTAATATTATAGAGACTTTTATCAACGTAACATAATTAACAACGGGTAAATCATTGCATTCATAATTGTTTTCTTTTAATTTTTCACAAAGTTGCTTATCACTAGACCATGCATGGGATTGATCATGGTTTAATTATGTCCCCAGCATTCAAATAATTCTGGCAATTCCTGGCAAAAGCTCAGACAAAATTATCTGATTGCCCCAGTTCAAATATGAAAGCATAACATTATTATAATATTACAATAATTATTGTGCCGACCACGTCTTCGTGGTTAATCAGGCGAAAACATACGGCGTCCTTTAGGGACCATCGCGGCATATTTATTTAATTAAGTAAAGTCGAAACAACGAAACTACGACGGTGAAAAGTCGAAACAACGACACTACGTTGTTGTTTCGACTCTTTCACAATCGTAGTTTTGTACATGTAGAGTGAACCTGGATCCTTCCTTCCTGTTGGCGTCGAATAATCTACAATATGTTGGTACGCCGTAAAACACCATTCACTTATTCATTCATTCATATCTGTAGACTATCAGCCGTGTTTATTATTTAACACATTATGATTTATGCATTGGATTCTGCTTCGCGTGTCGCAAATGAACCATAAACATTGCATGTGGTGAGGTAGGCATGCTATTGCTTGCCGAAATAACAGACTTCATATTAACAATCTGCTTGATTCAAGATGGAATTCTCGACTTTTCACTTTAAAATTAAAAAAACAATAACAGAGATCCAGAAGCGTAAAGCAGACTTGTAATTCTACATTTAATTATAGTAAACATTTAGTAAACAACACATACATCCGTATCCATAATGTAATTCTAAATCCATCGTTTATCAGAAATGTAGATTAATTGTAGGATAAATGATTTAACAGCACGGTGTTTTAGTTCTGAATCTATACAATCATCAAATGTCTACATTTCAAAGGTTGACAGACAGACAGACAGACAGACAGACAGACAGACAGACAGACAGACAGACAGACAGGCAGGCAGGCAGGCAGGCAGGCAGGCAGGCAGGCAGAGAGTGAGAAAGAGAGAGAGAGAGAGAGAGAGAGAGAGAGAGAGAGAGAGAGAGAGAGAGAGAGAGAGAGAGAGAGTATTGCACGTTTCTAGTAGACATAAACAGTTATGTTGGGACGGTATTGCACATTTATGTTGCAACGGTATTGCACGTTCAATACCGTTTCTAGTTGACATACACAGTTATGTTGCGACAGTATTGCATGTTTCTAGTTGACATACACAGTTATGTTGGGACGGTATTGCACGTTTCTACTTAACATACACATTTATGTTGCGGCGGTATTGCACCTTTCTAGTTGACATACACAGTTATGTTGCGGCGGTATTGCACGTTTCTAGTTGACATACACAGTTATGTTGCAATGGTATTGCACGTTTCTAGTTGACATACACATTTATGTTGGGACGGTATTGCACATTTATGTTGCAACGGTATTGCACGTTCAATACCGTTTCTAGTTGACATACACAGTTATGTTGCGACAGTATTGCATGTTTCTAGTTGACATACACAGTTATGTTGGGACGGCATTGCACGTTTCTAGTTGACATACACATTTATGTTGCGGCGGTATTGCACGTTTCTAGTTGACATACACAGTTATGTTGCGACAGTATTGCACGTTTCTAGTTGACATACACAGTTATGTTGCGGCGGTATTGCACGTTTCTGGTTGACATATACAGTTATGTTGCGACGGTATTGTACGTTTCTAGTTGACATACACAGTTTTGTTGCGACGGTATTGCTCGTTTCTAGTTGACATATACACACACTATATTTGACAGTCTATAGTATATAAACATGCATAATTAGAACGTACCATAATTTTAATTTTAATTGCAAATGAGCAACAGGAAGTCGAAAGTCGGAACAACGATGTCTCAAGCTACGGAACCAATTCTAGATAAATTTGATTTATTTAACAATTGCAACTTTAACAAAATCAGATTGTTTTCGATATTGGTAACAGCAATCATCCGATGATGTGTGGTGTCCTGGAGCAAAGCACTTTTTCCGCTGATGCCTAGTGCTGATTCTACCCATCATTGATTCTACCTATTACTGATTCTACCCAGTACTGATTCTACCCATTACTGATTCTACCCAGTAGTGATTCTACCCAGTACTGATTCTACCTAGTGCTGATTCTACCCAGTACTGATTCTACATAGTGCTGATTCTACCCAGTACTGATTCTACCCAGTACTGATTCTACCCAGTAGTACTGATTCTACCCAGTAGTGATTCTACCCATTAGTGATTCTACCCAGTACTGGTTCTACCTAGTACTGATTCTACCTAGTACTGATTCGACATAGTACTGGTTCTACCCAGTGCTGATTCTACCCAGTGCTGATTCTACCCAGTGCTGATTCTACCTAGTACTGATTCTGCATAGTGCTGATTCTACCCAGTACTGATTCTACCCAGTACTGATTCTACTTAGTACTAATTCTACATAGTACTGATTCTACATAGTACTGATTCTACCCAGTAATGATTCTACCTAGTACTGATTCTACATAGTACTGATTCTACCCACTGCTGATTCTACCCACTGCTGATTCTACCTAGTACTTATTCTACCTAGTGCTGATTCTACCCAGAATTGATATTTTACCCAGTACTGATTCTACCCAGAACTGATATTCTACCCAGTACTGATTCTACCCAGTACTGATATTCTACCCAGTACTGATTCTACATAGTACTGATATTCTACCCAGTACTGATTCTACCCAGTACTGATATTCTACCCAGTACTGATTCTACCCAGTACTGATATTCTACCCAGTACTGATTCTACATAATACTGATATTCTGCCCAGTACTGATACTCTACCCAGAACTGATACTCTACCCAGTACTGATCTTACCCAGTACTGATATTCTACCCAGTGCTGATATTCTACCCAGTACTGATTCTATCCAGTACTGATATTCTTCCCAGTATTGATTCTACCCAGTACTGATATTCTACCCAGTACTGATTCTACCCAGTACTGATATTCTACCCAGTACTGATTCTACCCAGAACTGATTCTACCTAGAACTGATTCTACCTAGTACTGATTCTACCCAGAACTGATTCTACCTATTACTGTTTCTACCTAGTACTGATTCTACCCAGTACTGATTTTACCTAGTACTATTTCTACCCGGTATTGATTCTACCCAGTGCTGATACTACCCAGTACTGATATTCTGCCCAGTACTGATTCTACTCAGTACTGATTCTACCCGGTACTGAGACTACCTAGTACTGATAGTCTACCTAGTACTGATTCTACCCAGTACTGATTCTATCCAGAACTGATTCTATCAGTACTGATATTCTCCCCAGTGCTGATTCTACCCAGTGCTGATTCTTCCCAGTACTGATTCTACCCAGTACTGATTGTACCCAGTGCTGATTCTACCCAGTGCTGATTCTACCCAGTGCTGATATTCTACCCAGTACTGATATTCTACCCAGTACTGATTCTACCCAGTACTGATATTCTACCCAATACTAATTATACCAAGTACTGATTCTACCCAGTGCTGATTCTACCCAGTACTGATTCTACCTAGTACTGATTCTACCCAGTACTGATTCTACTTATTCTACCTAGTACTAATTCTACCCAGTACTGATTCTATCTATTCTTCCTAGTACTAATTCTACCCAGTACTGATTCTACCTATTCTACCTAGTACTAATTCTACCCAGTACTGATTACCTAGTACTAATTCTACCTGGTACTGGTTCTGCCTAGTACTAATTCTACCTGGTACTGATTCTACCCAGTACTGATATTCTACCATGTACTAATATTCTACCCAGAACTGATTCTACCTAGTACTAATTCTACCCAGTATTAATTCTCCCCAGTACTGATTCTACCCAGTACTGATTCTACCAAGTACTGATATTCTACCAAGAACTGATATTCTACCCAGTACTGATTTCTACCAAGTACTGATTCTACCCAGTACTGATTCTACTTAGTACTGATATTCTACCCAGTACTGATTCTACCCAGAACTGATTCTACCTAGTACTGATTCTACCCAGAACTGATTCTACATAGTAGTGTTTCTATCTAGTACTGAGTCTACCAAGTACTGATATTCTACCAAGAACTGATATTCTACCCAGTACTGATATTCTACCCAGTACTGATTCTACCCAGTACTGATTCTACTTAGTACTGATATTCTACCCAGTACTGATTCTTCCCAGAACTGATTCTACGTAGTACTGATTCTACCCAGAACTGATTCTACCTAGTAGTGTTTCTATCTAGTACTGAGTCTACTCGGTACTGATTCTACCCGGTACTGATTCTACCCAGTGCTGATTCTACCTAATACTGATATTCTACCCAGTACTGATTCTACCCAGTTCTGATTCTACCTAGAACTGATTCTACCTAGTACTAATATTCTACCTAGTACTGATTCTACCCATTCCTGATAGTCTACCCAGTGCTGATTCTACCCAGTGCTGATTCTACCCAGTACTGATTCTACCCAGTACTGATTCTACCCTGTGCTGATTTTACCAAGTGCTGATTCTACCCAATACTGATATTCTACCCAGTGCTGATTCTACCCAGTGCTGATATTCTACCCAGTACTGATATTCTACCTACCCAGTACTGATTCTACCCAGTGCTTTTTCTACCCAGTACTGATTCTACCCAGTGCTGATTCTACCCAGTGCTGATTTTACCCAGTGCTGATTCTACCCAGTACTGATTTTACCCAGTGCTGATTCTACCTAGTACTGATTATACCCAGTGCTGATACTACCCAAGAAGCCTTCGAGTGTGGTTTGTCTAAGTTGTAAAACCTATTTCACAATCGAAGTAAAATAAAAAAGTTTAATCATCCAACTGAATTGATATCTTCAAATTAAAACAATTTATCCATACATTTTTATCATAGTGAAACTCCTGTTATTTTGTTAATACATTCCGTGGTCGTACAGACACTGCCGATCTGATGTAATCTTATAATGTGTATTACTCACATCTTCCTGAAGAGACCAGTATACCGTCTTACTTTATCACTTACATCCATTGGTATTTTGTAGATTCCAGGCATAAATAAAGCAATAACAAGTTGGTTGCTTTAAAATAGTCCAAATGAGATGTGAGCAAGCTAGTTTAATAGTAATGACGTCGCGCAGAGTAATGGTACTTGGCGTTATGAAACTAATACCCGAAATATATAAAACTGTCCCGAATACTAGATCGTCTTGGAATTATACTTACTATATATCAAAGTAAAGGTCGTTGCGCGATATTTTCAGTTGACAGATATAAACTATGCTATTGATATGATCTATATATTTCAATTTAATAATAAGTCACATTTAACGTCATTTTCCCCGTGCCCCGGCGTAACATTTACCACGGGTTCCGGCCTAAAATGTTATGTTTAAAAACGGCGCGAAAGGACAGATATCAGGTCTATTCACTGGAGAAAGTGACATAATTTCCGGTTACAGACAGGTGTGTTTTATTTCAACAAACTTGACGGCATTTACGGTTGCGGTTCATTACGTATATGCTGAATGTCCAGAAAAACAAACGACTCGCCAATAAAGACATACTGAACAGTCAAGATGAAAAATAATGGTTAGTATTGCATTAAAAATATGTATGTATATGTTCATTGTTTTATTATATGGTACTTGATGACTTTTTTCCTATTGCGATTATGAGATATTACATTTTTAAGGTGTTGTCCGCCAACGTTATTTGAAATAAATAATTGAAACGTATTTGATTAATTTAATTATTTTAGAATAAATCGCGAATTTATACATATCAAAATCATATCATACTAAAGTAAATTTTCAGTGGAACATGGTTATGTGGAATGAAATATATTCACTTTGCTCTGAATGGTTCTGATTTCGTATAAAATGTCCTCTATGATTTGCCGCCCCTTAGCATTTTTAACAAAAAATATCGTCTGTCCTCACATTTTGACCATATTTACCATATTTCTAATACAGAATATTGACTTTTGAAAATTATATTAATGCGAAAATTTAGATTCTGTTAATGTCCCAAAATATTGAAAAATTTCGAAAATAATTTACACCTCGTATCAAGTATTTCAGATGTCCTCTATTAAATATCTACAACGTCAGTTTGACGTTCTTTTAATACAGCGAAAACCTATGGACGCCGCTTGTTATGTACATGGTAGATTCTCATAGTTTACGTAGGTACAGTTATATCATTGGTTTTGATATCTGCAGAAAATCATGATTCAATTGCAATAATTGATATTCCGATATTCGGCTATTTTCTTGTAAAATAAATTATACGAAATACGTGAATAAAAACGTCATATTACATTTTATACAATTTTAACGTAAAAGTCGTGTTACGCTTAGAGGTACCATGACCGTGCGCGGCGTCAATATAAGTGCAGTTACCTGATACGTAACATCAAATATGCGACCAGTAAACTCGTAAATTTCACGTAAAGAAACTGAACTTAAATAAAATCATTTCGACAGGCAGGGCAGGGCAGGGCAGGGCAGGGCAGGGCAGGGCAGGGCAGGGCAGGGCAGGGCAGGGCAGGGCAGGGCAGGGCAGGGCAGGGCAGGGCAGGGCAGGGCAGGGCAGGGCAGGGCAGGGCAGGGCAGGGCAGGGCAGGGCAGGGCAGGGCATGGCAGGGCAGGGGCAGGGCAGGGCAGGGCAGGCAGGCAGGGCAGGGCAGGGCAGGGCAGGGCAGGGCAGGGCAGGGCAGGGCAGGGCAGGGCAGGGCAGGGCAGGGCAGGGCTCATTGATAAATACATATTTTTATGAAATACTTTATTTATTTTTTATTTCTAACTGCGGTTTAAACACACGACGTCTTATGCCTCAGTCACATTTGATGCGGCGGCCTTGGGGTCTAAAACATCTACAGCCATTAGCAACGGCCTTTGTAGTGATGACGCACGGTCGCCTTAGTGCGTAACTGCGGCGGCCGTACGGCCTTTGTAGTGATGACGCACGGTCGCCTTAGTGCGTCACTGCGGCGGCCGTAGGTTTTTCACAAAAACCAAGGCAGACGCAAGGTAGCCGCAAGGCGCCCGTAGGGGAACTATACGGCGACCGTGCGGCCAGACTGAAGCTTCCGCTACATACCTGGAGTATATGAGGAGGGTTTGCCACACACATCAGGACATTTCACAAGAAAGTTCTACGGCGAACCAAGAACTGAAAAAAATTATAACTCCGCGCTATAATCCCACGGCGACTCCTACAGCCTGTAAAAGATAGGGATACGCCCCAAGGCGACCCTGAGGCCACCGCAGATCGTCTGCGGCCGCCGCAGGTATCTGTCGATTTTGAGGGGCTACGGCCGCCGTATCCTAGCCGTAGAGCAAATGTGACTGAGGCATTAGGTGTCAACTGACAATTTAACACTTTTAAAAATTGTAAGCTGGGACGCGGCGCCATTTTAGTTGATGCAAACTGTTGTAACCAAAGGAAACTTTTCACTGTGGTATTTAAAGAAACCACAAAATGTGTTTATTGCATTTGACAAATATCGGCGCTTCGATGAATTCCAACGTTTCAACTTGTAAATACATCTATCATAAATTCCATTAATTGCATGCAGTTAAAGCACGCGCCGAGCTTAGCAAATATATGAACGCCTGGAACAATATTGCTTGTAGGCGTATAGTCCCAAGGTTTGGTTGGAATACACGCCTACCAAGGTGTATTGTCCCAAGATTCTTCACGCTAACACACCCATTCTTATTAAAGAGGCATCACCTTTATGTCCGATATCTTAGGATAAAATATTTAACACTGTTATTTACAGTCAGAATGTGAAGTGTTGATGGTGTCGATTAAATCGCGTCCCGCTCTAAAGGCAACAACAACTATCCTAAATACGATAATTCCAGAGCGAGTTGACGGGAATGAATACGCAGAGACCTGTGAAAAATATCACGGACGAGATTATCGCCACGACCGTCGTGTCGACCTAATCGGCACGACAGAAACATTTTAATTTGCATGGCACATGAGTGTGGAGAAATACCGAATTGAGGGAATTAAGATTATACAAGTCATGACAATAGACGCAACCAAAACATCAACAGACAAGATAGTCTCAGGCATCACAAGAACAGCTTTTAAAAATATATAGTTTGATTTCCATGGAAACAATTAGGTTGTGTTGGCAGCACTTTTTAATTAAAAAATGGTTGGTGGTTTATATAACAATGTAGACAAGTCTCAAATTTCGAAAGTTATTGAAATGCCTGTGAAAAATCCATTAAATGATTTACGAGCTTTATGTCCCCTTCAACTTGTTAACATCCGGATGGAAACTCGAGCCAGCCTCGAGAGAAGAAGAGAGTAGAGGTAGGAAAAACTGTATAAAGAGAAAGGAAACAGGACAAAACAAGCAACCGCAATCTCTCTCCCTTTCTTTCTCTTTTCTTTCTGTCTCTCTCCTCTCTGTTTTAATCATGTTTATCCAATATCTACCATTGTTTACTATGTAATGCATCCATTACGTATATTTTATAACACTCACGTGTAATACGACCTTGAACGTCTTTGGATGCCGATACACCCGATCTTTGTATTAATTCGCGTATTTATACAACTTCAGAATTTTATTAAACTCGTCCAAGAAAAGTTTTAATAAGTGTGACTTGGCGAGTATAGTGAGAGTTATTGTTTAATAATTGTATAGTTGAATCGATAAATGTGTTTTTAGTTAGAATTATTTTTAGGCCAGACTTACACATCCTGTTGATTATTTGGCCTATGAAATGGATCTGCATATATGTCCTTTTGTAAGTTACTAACTTGATTTTTTATCTGTTAGTAATCTGACACTTGCTGTCAATTCATACAGAATTTATCAAACTCGTCCCGGAAAAGTGCTCGTTTAATAGTAAAATTCTGTATAAAATGACGAGTGCCAGATCCTATAAATCTCAGCCTAATCTTGAAAATGTTAGAAAATGCCCGGATATATGATATCGTACCCCTTGATTATCTGCCGTGACTTACTTCCCTTGTCGAGCACCTGTCATGCCAAAAAGAAATAATATCGGCATTACCGTCGTTCGGATAAAGGCAATAATGGACACGACCGTCGTGCGGATAGACACTTCATTTTTTTTCATATCACATGACAAGATTTCCGGTAATCCGAAACTATCCGGAATTTGTTTCACTAAAACCAATCACGAATATAATTGTTTATAGACGATGTGGCAACGTTAAATGTCGCACCGGCGCTGAATGTCGCAACTAACGTTATATATGTCGCAATACTGACGTTAAATGTTGTAACCAACGCTTAATATCGCAAAATCATCTGCTGCAAAATGTCGCACCTTTAACGCTAGATTTGTATCACCGTTATCTCAGAAACCCAACGCTAAATGTCGCACTGATTTTATCAGCGTAAAACTATGTATAATTATGTAATCTTTATCAAATTCGTTAGTAATCCCCATCCCTGACAATGAAGTTGGTGTGTGTGGGTGGTTGGTTTGGGGGAAGGAACTTGTTATTTTGACTCGCACGACTATTTTCCATAGTTGAGCGCTGGTACATTGGTTATGTCATCGGTTATGTCAGGGGAACCAGGTTGAATCCTTGTTCGCGGCACTTGAAATTGTTTCATGCAAGTGTGAGTAAAACACCGACGTGTTGCCTATCAGTGTTCTATGCTGGTTCTGTTAATGGTTTAGTACAGGTAACTCGAAATATAATCACACATTCATCTTGGGCCAGTGCCTGGGTCTTTCACTCGATAAAATCTGGTATAGACATAACCGACGTTAGGATTTTGAGAATACCATGTAATGTATTTCGTTTTGTTTATATCATTACATGCGTATTTGTGTTTGTTTTGGGTTTAAACGTTGTTTTTTCAACAGTATTTCAGTGGTGTTACGTCGGTCAGTTAACATAAGCGTGTTTCTATAGGCACAGTGTCGTAGGTCAAATCGGTCACGAAGAATATAATGCACACCGCTTTTGGTGAACACCAAACGCCAGATTTGAAGTTCTGCGAGCTAGTTAAACTATTGCGCTCTCCATCATACATGTAGTATAGAGTCGTTAACAAACCACGTAATAGTAAAGGAACATACGACGTATAAACGGACTCTGGTGACGCTTAGTTACTTGCAGATGATATGTCTGGAAATTGTTGTTAAATTTCAAACTAAATTCAATTTTTGCATTGCAGATCAATTATATATTGATTCTTTGGCATGCTTAGACGGTTACATTAAGTTTCTGTTAATAAAGGCCAGGAGGCTGAAAGTTCCCCATTGGAGGAGATCCTGTATTGCATACATCGCTGTTATGAGGGTCTGATAAGGTAAACTGAAGTTAGCTTGACATTCGTCTATCTGTATTTAACTTGAAACTTACCATAACCCTAAACTTCTCAGCCTTCATATTGAAGAGTTACATACTTAAATATCAAAAGACGAACAACGAATATCAGACTAACTTGCAACGGCTGTCTGATAAATTGAACGTGTTCTTGAGTTCCGAATCAGTACTAACTGCTCTACTTTAGTGTTTGTTGTGCCGTAAAACACAAATGAAATTATATTGCTAGTAACATCCCCTTACGATACCAGTAGAGGTTACTGTGTACTGTTATATATACTGGGTGTTTTTATACAGGATGTACTGTTATATATACTGGGTAGTTTCCATATTGACACATGCACCTTGTTAATAAGTATCGTCTTAATTCTCGTATTGCTTTCTTGATTCTCGTATAACTTTCATGATTCTCGTATTGCTCTCTTAATTTTCGTATTGCTTTCTTGATTCTCGTATTGCTTTCTTGATTCTCGTATGGCTTTCATGATTCTCGTATTGCTCTTTTAGTTTTCGTAATTCTTTCTTGATTCTCGTATCTCTTAATTTTCGTATTGCTTTCTTGATTCTCGTATGACTTTCTTGATTCTCGTATTGCTTTCTTGATACTCGTATTGCTTTCTTGATTCTCCTCGTATTGCTTTCTTGATTCTCATATGACTTTCATGATTCTCGTATTGCTCACTTAACTCTGACACACCAACGGAGAAAATGTATTTAGAATGAATCAGGAACAAGGTAACTAAGTCTATATTATGTGTACATATGTAAACATATGTCTTCTATACACATGTATGTTATAGATATATGGCATTTCTTGCAAATGTATGAACAGAAAATTAAAGTGATATTTTTTTTCTTTTGTTCCAGCTGAAGAACAAACAAACAAACGACAGAAACGTTTATGTTAGCCTGAAGCTGAACATATAATAAATTTTACGTTTGAAAACAAATATTAAACGCATTACATAGTGTATAGTGTATAGTGCATTTACATCATATGTTTATTTGACCTGACGTGAAACGACTGTCGGTCAAGTGCCGGTGTTATTACTAAACCGTATCCATCTGTCCGGTAAATACAATATAGGGCTTGCAAATACACCGTCAGCTTGTCTAATAAAATTGACGGCGCTCAAACAAATATAGAAAGCTGTATGGATCACATCCCTTTTTTATTGACAGTCTGTGTCAGGTCAATGGATACACGCGTATATGTGTTATGCGAGATTATTGCACTTTAACAGTTTTACCAGAATTATAAACAAAGGAGTGATATTTACAAGTGGTGAAACACATATGTAAATGTTATAAAGACGTTAAAAAAATATGTTAAAAAAATATCTTGATTTAATAAGGATCGATCATATATGAAACACATTTATTGACCATTTGGAATAAGAAAATGTGCATCATTTTCTTTATATTTGTATTCATGTAATCCATTTGTAATTGCATATGTTCATGTTATACTGTTTTTATCTTATATGTATGTAAATATGTAATTTATATGGTCAACGAACCGAAAATACGGTTACACTGCCGACCTTAAACTGTTTATGGAATATTCATGTTCAATACAACATAATATACAACATATCAGTAATAATTGACTACATACGGTATCATGTAATATGGTACGTCTCATCTTTTAACATCGTTTCGTTTTTTCCCCCAAAGTTGTTTGGCCAATATTGCGATGTTTCGATGAATACAACATCTACGTAAACCTGGCATAATCAAGTGTGTAAGACCAACTTATCAGACGGTAAAATGCCAATATAATCCCTTTTAGAGGCATTACATCTTGCGAAACTGTTAAACTTCAAGATGTTACATCTGTACATCGAGTGAACTAAAAATTTTGTATATACCTATTTAAACGTATGTGTACAAGGAGCTTGCTTGACTTACACATTTAGTTTCACAAAGGTTTTGAAGTCGGTCCGTTTCTCCATCAAGGTCATCATTTTTCATACTTATTCTTAAATGCAAGTAGACGTTTTGCTGAATAGTTAAACGCTAATGCAATCTGTTGGACAGTATTAAACATATTACGTACGCATTTTCTGATATCAGCTAAAAAATCAAAATAATGTGGACCCAGCTGCGTACTTGCGTAAAGGCAGGTACGCGCCTGATTTGGTATTAAACAGAGTGGAATATGACTTTAATACAAGTCAAATACAACCACCTTTTGTCATAGTACACGAACAACGTGGTGAGAGTGTCGATCTGGCGTCATCGAAACGAAATATACTGTTTTAATTTTAAGAGTTGGTTATCTGCGGCGCTTTCTTTTCTAAATGAGTAACGTCTTGGCCATTTATTCTTTGAAAACAATTAACTGTACTCGGAAAATGTTTCTAAATGGTTGATTCAAATAATGGATCAACCTTTGCGTTTCCCTTAGTTTAAGAAAAAGCAAACATCGAAGATAATCAAGAAAATATTATTTTCCCTACTGGGCATCAAACGCATCCATTCATGTATGGCATGCAGTTGACGAAATCCCTCATATATTGTCGCACACATGAATTTCATAACATAGCGGTTTTTAACGGGCGAATCAAGAGTAATTCGAAAATAATTGGTGGTGAAAACAGTACTGACAGTTAAATTCATGAAAACACAGCGTGATATCATAGAAAAAAGTTCAAAAGAAGGTGCCATTTAGTGAACATGTATTTCGGCACATGTAAACACACTTGGTTTTCTTGAATTGCGTCTTTTATGGTGATAGCTGCAAGGTAGGAATGAACTACTGATGGAAGACAATATACTTAAAATATATTAAATAAATTACCGTGTTTTTCTGTGCATTTACGTTACTTTTACAAACAAACATTCGCCATTTTTTACGCGTCCGCTCATTTTTACCGCCTAACAACGCATACCCTCAAAATACGTTCGCACCCCTGACAACGTGATCTCATTTTGATCTTCGCATTAGCTGATAAATGAGCATGAATGAATCGACGAGTTTATAATCTGACCAAGTAAAACACAATAGAAGTTTTCTTTTTATAAATAAACAATTTCATGATTTACTAAAAGACAAAGACGATCCGCGTGCAATTCATATCCCGACAAGGTCACCATATAGTATCGTGCGATTTTCGGGAACAACTCTTTATAAAAGGGGGAACAAAGACTAAGTTCGACACAAATATATCAATTTACATATTTAATTAACAATAAAAGTAATAATGAACACTGCACAGTTTATACATAAATTCTTAAATAACAACAACCAGATTTCTGCTCAATAACCAGACCATGCTGCAACTAAATTATGTGGTTTAGTTTTAAACAATAACTTTTGGTGTTACGGGCTTTTATCAATAACGTACACGTATAGTATTAAATAAATGGTTGAACATACATGTATTTAATTATCAAAAAAAAATATACCTAATATCAGTTTAACAAGTCTAAAGTGTTGCTGTGCGGTCGGCTGTTACATAAATATTTGTACAAGGGTGAAATGAATGATATTTTCAGTTATTCTTGCAATTTTCCTTAATGAATCAACACGAGTTACTGGTACGTGTTTGTATAGACATGAGATAAAAAAAATGTTTCCTGAGAGTATCATTAAAGGGTGAAAACATTAATTAACAAGAAATAAATACGACACTAAAATGTCGAATATTATTCTGATTGCATGCGGACTACCACAGACCTAAGTCTGGGCGGGGTTAGGAGCTCACCACCCCTGTATGAAACTGGACAGACACGCTACCATCTGAACCAACTGGGCCCGGCTGAAGACGCCGTACCTACTTAAATATTAACATTAACACCATGCCTAACCCACATCGGTTACAGCCAACTACCACGACTGCCCCCCCCCCCCCCCAAAAAAAATACAAATAGACCCACCAAGGTAGTATGACCCGATGCTGTCGAGTTATAGACTCAAGTATAAAATATCTCTAAATTGTAATATGAAAGTTGGACTTTATCTTATTTAACTGTGAAAGAAATCTACAGAGGTATCTCTATAACCAGGCGAGGATTCGAACTTACGACTCATGGACTTATGTCAGACGCACGACCTGAACTAACCGGTCCCGGCCACAGGTGCTGCACCTACTCTGATATTAACATTAACTCCATGATAATCTGCATCGGTTACAGCCAACTATCACAAAAAATGTCTCAAAACAAATATAGACTGAAGGTAGCTTGGCTCGAGGCTGTCTAAGGCGAACCCTAGAACGTTATACAGGTCTTACTTGTAATATAAGAGTTAGACTTAAACACAGAAAAAGAAGTCGCATCATTAAGATGTTACACTTGTTTATTTACAGCAACATTAACATACTTAATATATGTCAAGCGATACCGCACCATCTCACATTCGTATA
Organism: Panopea generosa; assembly: GCA_029582155.1. NCBI lineage: Eukaryota > Metazoa > Mollusca > Bivalvia > Adapedonta > Hiatellidae > Panopea > Panopea generosa. Next base: position 60,197,148 of record CM055898.1, on the reverse strand, counting down.
TTAACAAAAGCAATGTTAAAGCATCACACGAGTTTATAAAAAGGTCGCACCATCTCAGGTGTCTCATCTCTTTAATATTAAAGGTCAAATATTAATATGGAATGGAGCTTGAAAAGGTCGCACCATTTCAGGTGTCTCACCTATTTAGTATTAAAGGTCAAATATTAATATGGAATGGAGCTTGAAAAAGACCGCACCATTTCAGGTGTGTCACCTATTTAATATTAAAGGTCAACTATTAATATCTAAGTATATTGTATATGGGCTGAATGTAGAATCGAGCAAATGTTAACAAAATCAACTATGCAAAACAGATCATATGATATATACATAAACACTCATCCCACTCATCTTAACGATAACAAAACACCCTGCTATAATTACCACAGAAATATAGTATTACCAAAATTCACAAGTCAATTAACACAATCAATGACCACCAAATCAAAATACATAAAACAATTCTTCTAAAAAAATGACCTGACCCCAAAATAAATCATTTAATGATTAAAAAAACCCTATCCAAAATAAATAAAACAATATCCGAATTTCGGACTCGCCATCTTGATTCTCTACTGCATCTTCGAATTCCAAAAGAAAATACAGCTCGAAAAACTCGTTAATTTGTATGAACATAACCATATGTTGACCAAATAAACATTAAAGTAAAATAAAACTATTTAAAATAACATATTTCCCCACCCCCGCCCAAACTAAAATCCCGCCCGAGCCTGAATTCCAGACCCTTCTACACCATGACTGACCTGTTCGAATGCACTGGAAAAAATAACGCCAGCGTTTCCCCTCTTTCGCTTAAATACCCCACGGACGTATCCGAAACAAGACAAAGTTACAAAATACTAACAAATTTTAACATTCTAATTTTACACAAGTTACTAATATTATTAAACACTCGTTCACAGGAATATTCAATAAAATGAAACAGTTTCACAATTATTTTAAATACATCGTTAAAATTCGGACCTTTCAAACATCGGCACTGTCCGTAACTATAGTTGGAAGCTGAACATCATCTATGACAGTTACAATTTATGATGTACAACCATTATTGAAGCTGTGAAGGTCAAACTAGCCAAAGAGAAGTTCATACAATATCAGCGGAGTTTCCTTATTTGATATTTTTTTCAGGTTTACATGCACTATACATGTAACTGTCTTATTAGAATCACTGGAAAAATATCGCGCACGAAATATCACCTGTTGACTATTGTATTGACCAAGTATCGTACGGGTAGTCAAATCAAGTCAAGTCAAAAGTCGATTTAAGTCAAGTCAAATCAAGTCAAATATTTCAATTTGGTCTCATCGCTTGCACAGCATAATTGAAAACTATTTATATATAATCGTTTTAAAAACGTGTTTAACGCTTAACTTTATGTTTTACAATGGATCATCTACTAGTATTTGAGTTATATACATAACAAATAAGTATGAAAACACTGTGTTTAACGCTTAACTTTATATTTTACAATGGATCATCTACTAGTATTTGAGTTATATATATAACAAAGAAGAACGAAAACACTGTGTTTAACGCTTAACTTTATATTTTACAATAGATCATCTACTAGTATTTGAGTTATATACATAACAAAGAAGTATGATAACACTGTGTTTAACGCTTAACTTTATATTTTACAATGGATCATCTACTAGTATTTGAGTTATATACATAACAAAGAAGTATGATAACACTGTGTTTAACGCTTAACTTTATATTTTACAATGGATTATCTATTTGAGTTATATACATAACAAAGAAGTATGGAAACACTGTGTTTAACGCTTAACTTTATGTTTTACAATGGATTATCTATTTGAGTTATATACATAACAAAGAAGTATGAAAACTTATACATAACAAAGAAGTATGGAAACACTGTGTTTAACGCTTAACTTTATGTTTTATAATGGATTATCTATTTGAGTTATATACATAACAAAGAAGTATGGAAACACTGTGTTTAACGCTTAACTTGATATTTTTACAATGGATCATCTATTTGAGTTATATACATAACAAAGAAGTATGGAAACACTGTGTTTAACGCTTAACTTTATGTTTTACAATGGATTATCTATTTGAGTTATATACATAACAAAGAAGTATGGAAACACTGTGTTTAACGCTTAACTTGATATTTTTACAATGGATCATCTATTTGAGTTATATACATAACAAAGAAGTATGGAAACACTGTGTTATCGCTTAACTTTATGTTTTACAATGGATCATCTATTTGAGTTATATACATAACAAAGAAGTATGAAAACACTGTGTTTAACGCTTAACTTTATGTTTTACAAGGGATCATCTATTTGAGTTATATACATAACAAAGAAGTATGGAAACACTGTGTTTAACGCTTAACTTTATATTTTACAAGGGATCATCTATTTGAGTTATATACATAACAAAGAAGTATGGAAACACTGTGTTTAACGCTTAACTTGATATTTTACAATGGGTCATCTATTTGAGTTATATACATAACAAAGAAGTATGGAAACACTGTGTTTAACGCTTAACTTTATGTTTTACAATGGATCATCTATTTGAGTTATATACATAACAAAGAAGTATGGAAACACTGTGTTTAACGCTTAACTTAATATTTTACAAGGGATCATCTATTTGAGTTATATACATAACAAAGAAGTATGATAACACTGTGTTTAACGCTTAACTTTATGTTTTACAATGGATCATCTATTTGAGTTATATACATAACAAAGAAGTTTGGAAACACTGTGTTTAACGCTTAACTTTATGTTTTACAATGGATCATCTATTTGAGTTATATACATAACAAAGAAGTATGGAAACACTGTGTTATCGCTTAACTTTATGTTTTACAAGGGATCATCTATTTGAGTTATATACATAACAAAGAAGTATGAAAACACTGTGTTTAACGCTTAACTTTATGTTTTACAAGGGATCATCTATTTGAGTTATATACATAACAAAGAAGTATGGAAACACTGTGTTTAACGCTTAACTTTATATTTTACAAGGGATGTTTTACAATGGATCATCTATTAGAGTTATATACATAACAAAGAAGTATGGAAACACTGTGTTTAACGCTTAACTTTATGTTTTACAAGGGATCATCTATTTGAGTTATATACATAACAAAGAAGTATGATAACACTGTGTTTAACGCTTAACTTTATGTTTTACAATGGATCATCTATTTGAGTTATATACATAACAAACAAGTATGAAAACACTGTGTTTAACGCTTAACTTTATGTTTTACAAGGGATCATCTATTTGAGTTATATACATAACAAAGAAGTATGGAAACACTGTGTTTAACGCTTAACTTTATGTTTTACAATGGATCATCTATTTGAGTTATATACATAACAAAGAAGTATGGAAACACTGTGTTTAACGCTTAACTTTATGTTTTACAAGGGATCATCTTTTTGAGTTATATACATAACAAAGAAGTATGATAACACTGTGTTTAACGCTTAACTTTATGTTTTACAATGGATCATGTATTTGAGTTATATACATAACAAACAAGTATGGAAACACTGTGTTTAACGCTTAACTTTATATTTTACAAGGGATCATCTATTTGAGTTATATACATAACAAAGAAGTATGATAACACTGTGTTTAACGCTTAACTTTATGTTTTACAATGGATCATCTATTTGAGTTATATACATAACAAACAAGTATGAAAACACTGTGTTTAACGCTTAACTTTATGTTTTACAAGGGATCATCTATTTGAGTTATATACATAACAAAGAAGTATGGAAACACTGTGTTTAACGCTAAACTTTATGTTTTACAATGGATCATCTATTTGAGTTATATACATAACAAAGAAGTATGGAAACACTGTGTTTAACGCTTAACTTTATGTTTTACAAGGGATCATCTATTTGAGTTATATACATAACAAAGAAGTATGATAACACTGTGTTTAACGCTTAACTTTATGTTTTACAATGGATCATCTATTTGAGTTATATACATAACAAAGAAGTATGGAAACACTGTGTTTAACGCTTAACTTGATATTTTACAATAGATCATCTATTTGAGTTATATACATAACAAAGAAGTATGATAACACTGTGTTTAACGTTTAACTTGATATTTTACAATGGGTCATCTATTTGAGTTATATACATAACAAAGACGTATGATAACACTGTGTTTAACGTTTAACTTGATATTTTACAATGGGTCATCTATTTAAGTTATATACATAACAAAGAAGTATGGAAACACTGTGTTTAACGCTTAACTTTATGTTTTACAATGGATCATCTATTTGAGTTATATACATAACAAAGAAGTATGGACACACTGTGTTTAACGCTTAACTTTATGTTTTACAATGGATCATCTATTTGAGTTATATACATAACAAAGAAGTATGGAAACACTGTGTTATCGCTTAACTTTATGTTTTACAAGGGATCATCTATTTGAGTTATATACATTACAAAGAAGTATGAAAACACTGTGTTTAACGCTTAACTTTATGTTTTACAAGGGATCATCTATTTGAGTTATATACATAACAAAGAAGTATGGAAACACTGTGTTTAACGCTTAACTTTATATTTTACAAGGGATCATCTATTTGAGTTATATACATTACAAAGAAGTATGATAACACTGTGTTTAACGCTTAACTTTATGTTTTACAAGGGATCATCTATTTGAGTTATATACATAACAAAGAAGTATGATAACACTGTGTTTAACGCTTAACTTTATGTTTTACAATGGATCATGTATTTGAGTTATATACATAACAAACAAGTATGGAAACACTGTGTTTAACGCTTAACTTTATATTTTACAAGGGATCATCTATTTGAGTTATATACATAACAAACAAGTATGGAAACACTGTGTTTAACGCTTAACTTTATGTTTTACAATGGATCATCTATTTGAGTTATATACATAACAAAGAAGTATGATAACACTGTGTTTATCGCTTAACTTTATGTTTTACAATGGATCATCTATTTGAGTTATATACATTACAAAGAAGTATGGAAACACTGTGTTTAACGCTTAACTTTATGTTTTACAATGGATCATCTATTTGAGTTATATACATTACAAAGAAGTATGGAAACACTGTGTTTAACGCTTAACTTGATATTTTACAATGGGTCATCTATTTGAGTTATATACATAACAAAGAAGTATGGAAACACTGTGTTTAACGCTTAACTTGATATTTTACAATAGATCATCTATTTGAGTTATATACATAACAAAGAAGTATGATAACACTGTGTTTAACGTTTAACTTGATATTTTACAATGGGTCATCTATTTGAGTTATATACATAACAAAGAAGTATGATAACACTGTGTTTAACGTTTAACTTGATATTTTACAATGGGTCATCTATTTAAGTTATATACATAACAAAGAAGTATGGAAACACTGTGTTTAACGCTTAACTTTATGTTTTACAATGGATCATCTATTTGAGTTATATACATAACAAAGAAGTATGGACACACTGTGTTTAACGCTTAACTTTATGTTTTACAATGGATCATCTATTTGAGTTATATACATAACAAAGAAGTATGAAAACACTGTGCATCTTGTTCAAATCCGAGTGATGATGTAATTCTTGAATATGTGCCTGGTTTGGTCATTATAATTTCAAAACTAAATGTGTCGGCCTGATACATAAAGTTTGATGTCAGCTGTTCACAGATGTAATATATTGTTCCCAATTTGAGTAACTGGCATTAAGAACGTGCTATCATCCATTATAAAGGTATTTTATATCCATAATTGCACATATAAAGTCAATATCCGTGCACATAAAACATATACAATTAAAGGCAAAATGGTCCACAAGATGCCTTTACATTGTTAACTAAGTTACATTTTATAACCCATCATCAACAGATTCAATAAATCAGAGTCTGTCATTTGCGTTATGTGCTTCGAAGAGACACAGATGTAGATGTGTATCTCATTTACCATTATTAACAAAATGTACTCCTAAATATCTGTGTCTAAATACCATACTACCAATGTAAGACCAATGTAAGACCAATGTAAGACACTTAATAACAAAGTTAGACACTCAAAAACAACGTAATACACTCAATAACAAAGTTAGACACTCAATACCAATGTAAGACACTCAATAACAAAGTTAGACACTCAATACCAATGTAAGACACAATATCAATGTGAAACACTCAATAACAATATAAGACACTCAATAACAAAGTTAGACACTCAATACCAATGTAAGACATAATATCAATGTGAGACACTCAATAACAACGCAAGACTCACAATACAAAAAATTCTCTTGATTAACAATAGAAGGAAATAAAGATAGTCATTCATTCATTCATAATTCATTCATTCATTCATCCACCATTCATTCATTCATTCATTCATTTATTCATTCTTCATTCAATTATTCATTTATTTATCCATTCATTAAATAACAACGTAAGACACTCAATAGCGATATAAGATACTCAATACCAAAAGTTCCTCTTGATTAAATGCTTAATTCTCAATTTTAAATGTTCAATTGAATATGCTTAATGTTTAATTCTTTATTCCTATTTCTTAATTCTAAATGATTAGTTCAAAAGCATTTATAGCAAATGCCTGATCCTAAATACTTGATTATCATTTGCATACAATTTGTAAACTGTTTTATTCTTATTTTCTAATGTTTAGTTCTAAAAGATAAATTCTTCTTATCAAATAAATGATTAATGATTTATTTATATCAATATATTTTCAATAGAAAACATCTTAGTTCTTAATTCGTAATGTATAATTTTTATGTCAATTGCTATTGCTGTCTTGCGAACAAAAATAGAACTTGCTAAATTATATATTACATATTAAGATTTAAAGTTAAACAGTTATAATCAACACATATACATTTTCTATTTAAAATACAGTAAAAAGAAATATAGACTTAATCATTTGGCATGAAGAATAAATCATTTAAAACTAAGAAATAGAAATTAATAATAAAATATAATACAACTTGCATATTTATATTCAATCCTCCGCCACGGCTATGTGTGGTGTCCTCTGCCACGGCTATGTGCGGTGTCCTCCGCCACGGCTATGTGCGATGTCCTCTGCCACGGCTATGTGTGGTGTCCTCCGCCACGGCTATGTGTGGTGTCCTCCGCCACGGCTATGTGTGGTGTCCTCCGCCACGGCTATGTGCGGTGTCCTGGAGCAAGACACTTTTTTTGCATACGCTTTGTACTGGTTCTAACCAGGAAGACTTCAAGCGTGATTTGCTTAAGTTGTAAGAACTTGTTTTACAATCGAAGTAAAATAAATAAGTTTAAATTAAACTAACTTGTATACAAATGATAACCAATCATTAAAAATCAGGCATTTGACATTAAGGACATAGTCAATTGGACATTTGTAATTTAGCAGTAAGCATTTACCCAGAAGAATTTTGACCCTGTTGGCTTTCCATAATGTTCAGGCTATCCATTGTTATAGTAGATACATAATGCTAGTACAACTCTTTAAAAAAACGCTATTTTTATATGTGCAAAATAGCTAAGATTTGTCAGCAAAAAAAGAATCGAGATGAACGAAAAATATGTCTCCAACATGACAAACTAAAATTTATAAAACACATTATTGATTGATATATTGATTGAATATTTGGCGATTTTCATGTCATCGAGGGCTAACAAAGGATCAGGCGACCTAACCACTCTTGCATGGGATCCTGGAAGTTTAACCAGTACTCGAGTACACCCATCTCCGCAAGTAGCTGTTAACTTTCTCACTTGAATCAGCGGTGAGAGAGGAATGACAATGAGATGTAATGTCGTATATCGATCATCGCGGAGACTGTTGCCGGCAGGGGATTTCGAACTATACATTACGAATTAAGAACTAAGATGTTTTCTATTGAAAATATATTGATATAAATAAATCATTAATCATTTATTTGATAAGAAGAATTTATCTTTTAGAACTAAACATTAGAAAATAAGAATAAAACAGTTTACAAATTGTATGCAAATGATAATCAAGTATTTAGGATCAGGCATTTGCTATAAATGCTTTTGAACTAATCATTTAGAATTAAGAAATAGGAATAAAGAATTAAACATTAAGCATATTCAATTGAACATTTAAAATTGAGAATTAAGCATTTAATCAAGAGGAACTTTTGGTATTGAGTATCTTATATCTTCCACTAGACCACCACTGTGGAATGCCTTATCTACATGAAACATTATACTAGTTATATTTAGTTGTAAGGAACACGTGGTGTTACCATGATTAAATTTTGTAATTGTCATTAATTGATCTATCAAATCTTTCACCAGCAGAGTTCGATCAGTTTAGTTTATTGTCATGTCATACGCAAATGGATTGGGTCATCAGTTCTATCAACATCAGTTACAACCCTGTTCTAAGTAGAGTAAGTGTTTTGTGTTAAATATAGGGCTCGGATAAAGTGGTAGTATAACTTTATATCAATTAAAATCATAAGATGAAAGCTAAAATAATCATAAAAACTGCTTGTTTCTGCAAACAAATATAATAATTTGCTTGTTCATATAAAAAATAATGTTATTTGAATCCTAAATTTTTGACAAAAATATTGATGAATTTAGGTCCTTGTTAGTTAACCATCCAGGCTTACTGGAAAGAGTGGTTAGGTTAACTGGCCATCTAGCAGATCTCGACGGCATAATAATGAGTCGATCTATTCAAACACATCTTCTTGTGATTGACTGATGATTAACTAGCAAGTGAACATGACAAATAAGGTGCTACCTGTTAACCTTCAGTATGTGTACAAGCAAGATGATTTTTATAATTATTATCATCTTTATTTCCTCCAAGTTAATGAAGATTATATGATATGACCATTAAACACATATATTAAACAAAACTACAGGCATGTAATCAAACAGGAAAAGAATAGTTTTATTGCAGAAGCATGAACTTTAACTTGTTATACACGATAATGACATACTGTATACACATCATCAGTTACAAAGAATGGGGGTACAGTTACAAAACATAAATATGTTTAATGTATGTTGCATTCTGTACCATAAAGTCTGAATATCGTTCTATATATAGCACTTGTGTCAAGTTATCATCTATCATACCAATCATGTATAAAGTTATTTTCTCGTTGTCTGTTGTATTGAGCATGTTGTACAGAGCTTTACTACACTTATTTATCACATCTTTCCAGTATTCAGTTCTCAACAGTTTTATTGTATGGTCCAAGCAGTCAACAAGAAGATGCTGTAGTTGGTCAGTGATTATTTGATCACATTTCGGACATGGCAATTGTGTAGGTTGTTGACATTGTATTTTCGCCATAAATATCATTAACTCAAGTTTTAGTTTTATTCAAATATATTGATTTATATTTAAAATTTGATTTGTTTTAGTTGATTTATTTAACAATTTTATAAAGACAGTGTAATGATGAATGTAGTTTTAAGTGACATCTATATATTGTAATACTATTATTTAAAACAGAACATATATTTCTTAATTAAAAATGGTTTATAAAATGGAATGTTATATTTGAACACAGCTTCATTGCTCATATATTTGTAGAAATGTGCTTTCAAAATTATGATCACTTTTTTGTTTTTTCAGCAGCCACGTGTTGTTTATCTTCTGCTATAAGTTTGTTCAGCAGCCACGTGTTGTTTACCTTCTGCTATAAGTTTGTTCAGCAGCCATGCGTTGTTTACCTTCTGCTATAAGTTTTTTAGCAGCCATGCGTTGTTTATCTTCTGATATAAGTTTGTTCAACAGCCACGCATTGTTTATCTCCTGCTATAAGTTTGTTCAGCAGTCACACGTTGTTTACCTTCTGCTATAAGTTTGTTCAACAGCCACACGTTGTTTATCTTCTGCTATAAGTTTGTTCAGCAGCCACGCGTTGTTTATCTTCTGCTATAAGTTTGTTCAGCAGCCACGCGTTGTTTATCTTCTGCTGTAAGTTTGTTCAGCAGCCACGCGTTGTTTATCTTCTGCTGTAAGTTTGTTCAGCAGTCACACGTTGTTTATCTTCTGCTATAAGTTTGTTCAACAGCCACACGTTGTTTATCTTCTGCTATAAGTTTGTTCAGCAGCCACGCGTTGTTTATCTTCTGCTGTAAGTTTATTCAACAGCCATGTGTTTTTTATCTTCTACTATAAGTTTGTTCAGCAGCCACCAGTGTTTATCTTCTGCTATAAGTTTGTTCAACAGCCACGCGTTGTTTATCTTCTGCTATAAGTTTGTTCAGCAGCCACGCGTTGTTTATCTTCTGCAATAAGTTTGTTCAGCAGCCACGCGTTGTTTATCTTCTGCTGTAAGTTTGTTCAGCAGTCACACGTTGTTTATCTTCTGCTATAAGTTTGTTCAACAGCCACACGTTGTTTATCTTCTGCTATAAGTTTGTTCAGCAGCCACGCATTGTTTATCTTCTGCTATAAGTTTGTTCAGCAGCCACGCATTGTTTATCTTCTGCTATAAGTTTGTTCAACAGCCACACGTTGTTTATCTTCTGCTATAAGTTTGTTCAGCAGCCACGCGTTGTTTATCTTCTGCAATAAGTTTGTTCAGCAGTCACACGTTTATCTTCTGATATAAGTTTGTTCAACAGCCACACGTTGTTTATCTTCTGCTATAAGTTTGTTCAGCAGCCACGCGTTGTTTATCTTCTGCTGTAAGTTTGTTCAACAGCCATGTGTTGTTTACCTTCTGCTATAAGTTTGTTCAGCAGCCACTCGTTGTTTATCTTCTGCTATAAGTTTGTTCAACAGCCACGAGTTGTTTATCTTCTGCTATAAGTTTGTTCAGCAGCCATGCGTTGTTTATCTTCTGCTATAAGTTTGTTCAACAGCCACACGTTGTTTATCTTCTGCTATAAGTTTGTTCAACAGCCACGCGTTGTTTATCTTCTGCTATAAGTTTGTTCAGCAGCCACGCGTTGTTTATCTTCTGCTGTAAGTTTGTTCAACAGCCATGTGTTGTTTATCTTCTGCTATAAGTTTGTTCAGCAGCCACGTGTTGTTTACCTTCTGCTATAAGTTTGTTCAGCAACCACGCGTTGTTTATCTTCTGCTATAAGTTTGTTCAGCAGCCACGCATTGTTTATCTTCTGCTATAAGTTTGTTCAACAGCCACACGTTGTTTATCTTCTGCTATAAGTTTGTTCAGCAGCCACGCGTTGTTTATCTTCTGCTATAAGTTTGTTCAACAGCCACATGTTGTTTATCTTCTGCTATAAGTTTGTTCAGCAGCCATGCATTGTTTATCTTCTGCTATAAGTTTGTTCAGCAGTCACACGTTGTTTATCTTCTGCTATAAGTTTGTTCAGCAGTCACACGTTGTTTACCTTCTGCTATAAGTTTGTTCAGCAGCCACCAGTGTTTATCTTCTGCTATAAGTTTGTTCAACAGCCACACGTTGTTTATCTTCTGCTATAAGTTTGTTCAACAGCCACCCGTTGTTTATCTTCTGCTATAAGTTTGTTAAGCAGTCACACGTTGTTTATCTTCTGCTATAAGTTTGTTCAGCAGCCATGTGTTGTTTATCTTCTGCTATAAGTTTGTTCAGCAGCCATGTGTTGTTTATCTTCTGCTATAAGTTTGTTCAACAGCCACATATTGTTTATCTTCTGCTATAAGTTTGTTCAGCAGCCACGCGTTGTTTATCTTCTGCTATAAGTTTGTTCAACAGCCACACGTTGTTTATCTTCTGCTATAAGTTTGTTCAGCAGCCATGCATTGTTTATCTTCTGCTATAAGTTTGTTCAGCAGTCACACGTTGTTTATCTTCTGCTATAAGTTTGTTCAGCAGTCACACCTTGTTTACCTTCTGATATAAGTTTGTTCAGCAGCCACCAGTGTTTATCTTCTGCTATAAGTTTGTTCAACAGCCACACGTTGTTTATCTTCTGCTATAAGTTTGTTCAACAGCCACACGTTGTTTATCTTCTGCTATAAGTTTGTTCGGCAGCCATGCATTGTTTATCTTCTGCTATAAGTCTGTTCAGCAGTCACACGTTGTTTATCTTCTGCTATAAGTTTGTTCAGCAGTCACACGTTGTTTACCTTCGCTATAAGTTTGTTCAGCAGCCACCAGTGTTTTTCTTCTGCTATAAGTTTGTTCAACAGCCACATGTTGTTTATCTTCTGCTATAAGTTTGTTCAGCAGCCACCAGTGTTTATCTTCTGCTATAAGTTTGTTCAACAGCCACACGTTGTTTATCTTCTGCTATAAGTTTGTTCAGCAGCCACGCGTTGTTTATCTTCTGCTATAAGTTTGTTCAACAGCCACATGTTGTTTATCTTCTGCTATAAGTTTGTTCAGCAGCCATGCATTGTTTATCTTCTGCTATAAGTTTGTTCAGCAGTCACACATTGTTTATCTTCTGCTATAAGTTTGTTCAGCAGTCACACGTTGTTTACCTTCTGCTATAAGTTTGCTCAGCAGCCACCAGTGTTTATCTTCTGCTATAAGTTTGTTCAACAGCCACCCGTTGTTTATCTTCTGCTATAAGTTTGTTAAGCAGCCACACGTTGTTTATCTTCTGCTATAAGTTTGTTCAGCAGCCATGTGTTGTTTATCTTCTGCTATAAATTTGTTCAGCAGCCATGTGTTGTTTATCTTCTGCTATAAGTTTGTTCAACAGCCACATGTTGTTTATCTTCTGCTATAAGTTTGTTCAGCAGCCACGCATTGTTTATCTTCTGCTATAAGTTTGTTCAACAGTCACACGTTGTTTATCTTCTGCTATAAGTTTGTTCAGCAGCCATGCATTGTTTATCTTCTGCTATAAGTTTGTTCAGCAGTCACACGTTGTTAATCTTCTGCTATAAGTTTGTTCAGCAGTCACACGTTGTTTACCTTCTGATATAAGTTTGTTCAGCAGCCACCAGTGTTTATCTTCTGCTATAAGTTTGTTCAACAGCCACACGTTGTTTATCTTCTGCTATAAGTTTGTTCAACAGCCACACGTTGTTTATCTTCTGCTATAAGTTTGTTCAGCAGCCATGCATTGTTTATCTTCTGCTATAAGTTTGTTCAGCAGTCACACGTTGTTTATCTTCTGCTATAAGTTTGTTCAGCAGTCACACGTTGTTTACCTTCTGCTATAAGTTTGTTCAGCAGCCACTAGTGTTTTTCTTCTGCTATAAGTTTGTTCAACAGCCACATGTTGTTTATCTTCTGCTATAAGTTTGTTCAACAGCCACGCGTTGTTTATCTTCTGCTATAAGTTTGTTCAGCAGTCACACGTTGTTTACCTTCTGCTATAAGTTTGTTCAGCAGCCATGTGTTGTTTATCTTCTGCTATAAGTTTGTTCAGCAGCCATGTGTTGTTTATCTTCTGCTATAAGTTTGTTCAACAGCCACACATTGTTTATCTTCTGCTATAAGTTTGTTCAGCAGCCACGTGTTGTTTATCTTCTGCTATAAGTTTGTTCAGCCGAAAATACCCATGCTTCCATTCGGATATGGTGATCTTGACCTCTCTGATCTTATATCTTGTAGCCAAATGTTTATAATTCTCGATTAGCTTGTTGAAGCTATAAACCAGGATGCGATCCACAGCTGATGAATTTTCTTTACAGCTGAATTGTTCCTTTCAAACACAAAAAAGTCAGTTGACTGGAGTACATTATCAATCCAGTTATTAAATGGCTTGTTACAGTAAACGCTTGCATCTGCCCATATACCCCCATATCGGGCCAAAAGTTTCACTCAAATGATATCAGATTTAGCTTGAATGGCCGCCGAGCTCTAGGCCTCATCTGAATAATACTTAGTCCGGTTTATAAGACGCTCAGCATTTTGCATATTAAGTGCCCGTATGCAGTACTTTTGATTATGCCGCTTCCAGGACCTCAAACATGCAGCCTGTAGCGGTGGTGCTTTATCCCACTCTTTGTTCCAAGTATCAAGATTGTACAAGGTAGACGCTTGGAGCATCGATCTGAAAGACACTGAACAGGAAGGGGCGTGTTATTTTCCCGTAAATCTGAAGAATTACTACCGACATAAGTGTTAGGAAATGGAACGTACACTGATTGAACAAATGTCACATTTCTTCTGGTCTGAAAAATAGAATGTATATTCCATGGTCCTTCTCTCAGAGTCACGGACATTATAATCATAAACACGCTTACGGTTATGACTAACATTAGATACAGATGTGTACTGTTTCTAAATGTCTCCATTGTTCTTTTATATATCAATTTTCTGATATATATATAGATATAGTTTTTGCTTGTGTTATCTCTAAATGTCAGCAATACCTGTATATGCAGCAGTTGCTAAAATACTGCTGTAACTCAGGTTGAATTCTGCATTGGTCAGTCCTGAAAATAGATTACAGTTTTTAAAATGTTTTATTTCTCATTATACATACATGTAAATAGAAACACATTGTTCATAATACAATCCTTAGGAAAAGATGTACATTTTTATACTAGCAAGTGCCTTCAGATTATGTTTATATATTATAACAATAAATATTAAAACCGCTCACAATAATGATATTACATTTTAACTAGTTAAGAATACGAAAATAATCCCATTATTTGTTTGTTACATACATAACATATAACGTATAAGTTTACTTTTTATAACTTAGTGTTGTCACAGCGTATATATATATGTGTGTGTGTATATGAAAAAAAAACCAGATTGTAAAACATAAGAAATAAGTTGTTGTATGTAGAGAATAGAGAAGGGATAGCATAAAGAAAAACGTTAGAGTGATAAAGAGGAGAAGTACTTGGCACTCTAAATCTACAATCAGCATGATGGTGTTACGAATCAGTTTGAATTTGTTCCATTTACTGTTATGTTGTCCAATATTATCTTTTGCCAATGCTACGGTTTTTTCTATCTTTTCAATATGTTTTAAATATTTTATAAAATTTACAAACATGGGAATTGTTTTTGTATACTTGTTATTGTAAAATATGTTGCTTTTATACAAGACTATATTACTGTTATAATTCGCATTATATATTTGTATTGAAAGGCGCGTTTTTTTCGTATCTATTAAAGAACTAAAAGGTACGGTTTGTACAACTTTCCACTTTGTTATTCCCATTTAATATGTGGTTTGAATACAATATTGAGTTTATGGATTTGCTGCAGTAAATGTATTAATTTTGTATATTGTTATTAGCTATGTTGCCCGCGTTCAGTTTCTGTTTCCATTAATTTGTTTGCCTTTTGTCTAATAGTTGTTTGATGTTGTTTTGTTCCATACTATCTGGTTGTGTAACGCTCGTGTGTTTTTTTTCAAAGTTTTACTCGACCATAATTGGACTATTTCTAACACAAAAAAATGGGAACGAATTGGTTTGTGTATTAATGTAATCATTTTAATTTAAATTGCATTCAACTATGATTTCTCCCCCTACTATATCTAATTTGTTTACATGTACATGTATATACATTTGTTGTCCAAACCCTATCATTTTCATTATTTAGTATTCTTTTTACGCTTTACGCATCCTGCTTTCATTACTCTTATAAACATGTTTAAATCGATTATTTTAAGATTTTCGTGATCCTGTATTATGAATTTTCTACTAATTTTATCAGGACTGGTTCATTTTCCCATACATAATCTGACTTGGGATTTTCTAAAACTATAATATTATATTTATAAGTGACAGTAATGTTTTGATATTACATAATCTGACTTGGGATTTTCTTAAACTATAATATTACATTTATAAGTGACGGTAATGTTTTGATATTACATAATCTGACTTGGGATTTTCTAAAACTATAATATTACATTTATAAGTGACAGTGATGTTTTGATATCACATAATCTGACTTGGGATTTTCTAAAACTATAATATTATATTTATAAGTGACAGTGATGTTTTGATATTACATAATCTGACTTGGGATTTTTCTTAAACTATAATATTATATTTATAAGTGACGGTGATGTTTTGATATTACATAATCTGACTTGGGATTTTCTAAAACTATAATATTATATTTATAAGTGACAGTAATGTTTTGATATTACATAATCTGACTTGGGATTTTCTTAAACTATAATATTACATTTATAAGTGACGGTAATGTTTTGATATTACATAATCTGACTTGGGATTTTCTAAAACTATAATATTACATTTATAAGTGACAGTGATGTTTTGATATCACATAATCTGACTTGGGATTTTCTAAAACTATAATATTATATTTATAAGTGACAGTGATGTTTTGATATTACATAATCTGACTTGGGAATTTCTAAAACTATAATATTATATTTATAAGTGACAGTAATGTTTTGATAACAGTTATTGTTCCAATATTGTGTCCGATTGTCCTATTGCACGACTGCTAAATTCAAACAAGACTGGACTTTGTAAGGGCATATCTCTGCTGATATGAACAGAAAGATGGTGTACATTTTTAAATCATACCTGTAGTTTGGAGTCAGATTTATTACACAAAAAGACCAGTCTCATTACATGTCAATGCTTAATAAATAATATACTTAACGGCCTCAAGTTTGGTATCATATGGGTATTTTAGATCGTTTAATTTGATTAAATACTTAACGGCCGCAAGTTTGGTATCATATGGGTATTTTAGATCGTTTAATTTGATTATATTAAACTGAGACATAGCCATTCTAGTCTTCAATCATATTGCAATAAATTCATCGATAAAAAAAATCAAACTGATTCAAACGTTCTCATTTTATAGCAGGGTAGTGGGTGTCAAATTTCTATGGATTATATTTATGTTGATGGCCGTTAACTTAACTTCAATAGTGCGTTTGTCCACCTCTAGCGTTCAACACAGACTGGACACGATTTCTCATTGGACCGGATACGTCGGATGTATTGGATTGGTATTCCACGCCACTGCCTGCATATATGGTCTCTAATACCATAGGTGATGACAAGCGATCCCAACAATGTTTGATAGGGTTTAGATCAGCTGAAATGTAGTAAGTCAATGTTATTTGCACGTAAATATTGAGCAGTTAGACGTGCAACATGCGGTCATGCATTATGGTGCTGTAGAAACATTCCTGGGTGTTGCTGGACGTATGGCAGAGTAACTGGCATAAGCACTTCACCCTCGCAACGTTGAGCCGTAACTTCACGACTAGCACTTTGACGTGCACCCCTTCCAGCACCATTTTCTAAGTAAACCAAGTTTGTCATTCCGTGGTAACTTATTCAACCTCATACCATCGTAGACGTCAACCAGTCAATCTTACAAACACACACACATCACTGAAGTGTTCTCCACATACAATGTCTAACTTTACTGTTCTATATTCACCGTTCATATACAATGTCTAACTTTACCGTTCTATATCGACCTTACTGTTCTATATTCAACGTTCATAAACAATGTCTAACTTTACTGTTCTATATCCACCGTTCATATACAATGTCTAACTTTACTGTTCTATATTTACCGTTCATAAACAATGTCTAACTTTACTGTTCTATATTCACCCTTCATATACAATGTCTAACTTTACTGTTCTATATTCACCGTTCATAAACAATGTCTAACTTTACTGTTCTATATCCAACGTTCATATACAATGTCTAACTTTACTGTTCTATATCCACCATTCATATACAATGTCTAACTTTACTGTTCTATATCCACCATTTATATAAATGTCTAACTTTACTGTTCTATATCCACCATTCATATACAATGTCTAACTTTACTGTTCTATATTCACCATTCATAATCAATGTCTAAGACTTTACTGTTCTATATTCACCGTTCATATACAATGTCTAACTTTACTGTTCTATATTCACCGTTCATATACAATGTCTAACTTTACTGTTCTATATCCACCGTTCATATACAATGTCTAACTTTACTGTTCTATATCCACCGTTCATATACAATGTCTAACTTTACTGTTCTATATCCACCATTTATATAAATGTCTAACTTTACTGTTCTATATCCACCGTTCATATACAATGTCTAACTTTACTTTTCTATATCCATCGTTCATATACAATGTTTAACTTTACTGTTCTATATCCACCGTTCATAAACAATGTCTAACTTTACTGTTCTATATCAAACGTTCATAAACAATGTCTAACTTTATTGTTCTATATCCACCGTTCATAAACAATGTCTAACTTTACTATTCTATATCCACCGTTCATATACAATTTCTAACTTTACTGTTCTATATTCACCGTTCATATACAATGTCTAACTCTACTGTTCTATATCCACCATTCATATACAATTTCTAACTTTACTGTTTACATCTTAGTCATAATATGCTTATTTAAATTCTTTCTTTTGGATATATAAAATAGTATTTTTGAAGAGTGTTTGACCTCACACCTATTATTATAAATTTATAAATTGTTTTTTGTTTTTTTGTTTTATACATGTATTATTCTGGATAAAATAATGAGTTGTCATTTTGAGGTGCATTTGATATATGTTAGCATGAATTATTTCTATTCGTTTGTTTTATACCACAGTAAGTAGATAATCTTGGTGTATATTTGGCTGATAACTGTTATTATAACATTGGCTGAAAGGATTGAGTGTTGTTTTATACCACAGTAAGTAGATAATCTTGGTGTATATTTGGCTGATGCCTGTTATTATAACATTGGTTGAAAGGATTGAGGGTTGTTTTATTCGTGGTGTTCACAAACACAATAAGTAGGAATTATTAAATAATTATCTTATAGAGTTGAATACTATTTTTCACTTACAGCTTCATATCGGTTTTATATCCGAAATAGTTCACTTATGGAGATTTTACTCTTGATGAGGGATGGGGAAGGATATGCTATCGCCGCGTTATACAGTTAATGTCCATTAGGCTGCCATCATACATTTGAATTCATTACATAAAGACAAAAGTATGAATGCAATACAGTACTATGCAGTTGAAATATTTTGTATTATGTTAACAATTCTAACTTAAAATGTCTTAGTATTGAGAAAGTGATGTTTTAACGAAATAGAAGGACCACATGAAACGACTATACAGACCATAGGTTTCTACAGCTCTTGTTTGGCATTTATAACCCAATTAACAAATATTGCAAATATTTTATCAACAATGCTTTTAATACTCAAACTTCGTCAACATGTGTTTTCTGTCAACATTATACATATCAGAGAACCTCACAAATTGTTATCACAGTGCATTTGTTCGACTGATTATTCCTTATGTAAATAAAACATGTAAATACAAAGTCTAATTTAGGTTAGTTTCTTAGGGCCACTTTTGATAAATAAAATATATTTATTTTACTTCGATAGTAAAACAATTTCTTACAACTTAAAGTGTAAGCAAACCTACATATTGTAGGTTACACGACACCATTGTAGGAATATATTGTAGGTTACACGACACCACTAAGTAGGAATATTCTACATATTACAGGTTACACGACACCAATAAGTAGTAAAGCAAACCTACATGTTACAGGTTACACGACACCAGTAAGTAGGAATATTCTAGGCTCTTTCTTCATGTACAAAATCAACAAATTAAGATACAGATTGATAAAATTACGTCATCACATGAATATGGAGAATGAACCTTGAATTTTTATTCCTACATAGTTTCGGCAAATTAAAATCAATTTATCGCTTCTTAAATCCATATGAAAACAAAATTTGTTGGGGCGTATGATCTACAATGGTTATGTTCTTGCAATCACTCATTAGCACCATGGAAACACACGTGGGTTGATAATTTAACCACAATAATGAACATCACTTTGTGATGAAATTGAAATGACACCCGTTTAAGGATTCCTACCACTCTGCATGTATTAATAATGATCATATTTTTAACTGTTATTATATTAGTGGTGACTTGCAAAATATACAGTTTATTTCCAAGCAGCGACTAGCAAGTTTGAATCCGCCAAAACAAAAAACAAATCTTTATCACTTATAACGTCCAATATTTTGAAAATACGCAATTAACCTTTGTTTGTCTTTACAAATGCCATGATGAGTTTTACCATGAACATTTTACACCTGGAAAAATATTAAGCACCCCTGCCCCACACAACCCGGAAATTTGACAATGAATGAAAACACAAGTGCTGAGAACCTTTCAGCTATGTAGGATTTTTCCACCATGGTTCGAATCCCACCCGGAGAATTTTATTTTAAATAACGATTTTTTAATTGAATTTATTTCATTTTTTTATTTGAATACTAAAATATTATTGTCACATACAATGTACAGATTCTAATCTGAACTTGTTGACTTTTTGTAATTTCCTATACAAAAAAGCTAGTAAAGGCTCAGAATCCATTTATTTATTATAGTTTATACAATCAAACAGTTATAGATTTTTCAGCTGTTCAATATGATGTTCTATGCACCAGAAAAACATAAATATTGACCTGAGCTACCGCCTTGGTCAGAATTAATGTTTGTTACATAGCACATCATATTGAACAGCTGAAAAGTCCATTATAATTGTATTATTGTAATAGTCCGGCAGATACCACACTGAAACTTGCATGGAAGTGTATAGTGAATTTTTTTGGTGATCATGCTAGCTTAGGCATTGCTTATGAAATACAAGCTTGATGACATTGTGTCATCAATGAGCATTTTAAAATATTCAAGATGGCCACCAATATGGCGGCAATTGAATTGAAAATTGTGTTTTCCACACATTTTGGTTTTAAAAGTGCAAATAAAATGTTTTGAATTACAGTAGTTGATTTTATTTAGTACATATGTGACTATCATCTGAAATATAAAGCTTACACAAAACAGAAAGTATGCTAGCCTCAGTATTTCATAAGTTTATGAAGAGTTATATGCTTATTGAAACTACGTCTGTGAGATATTGGCATGACAAGAGGAGAATACATGTACTTGGAATTCTGAAGCCAGAACAACTGGAAATATGGGGGTTGAGATTGCTTGTTTTAAGTAGAGTTGAAGATATTTTGTCATGTGTGAGTACCGATGATTATTGGTGCAAAGACCTATCCAAGCATGATTATATACATATATTGAACAACGTGAATAAACTAAACACCCATATTTTAGTATGTAAATATCAGTGATAAATAGATCCAAAGAAGTAAATGCTGATAAAGTAGTAGCCCATGGTAGTAAGCAAATATGATTGAAATTTGCATGACAGTTTCTATCAAATGATTTCGTAAACTGTTGAGAGATAGGCTGTCTCAAAGAGACAACAAAGTATTTGACACGATTCTGGTATACTCAAGAGTTATAGAATTGCAGACAAGTTCACATGAGATCGCTATTACAAACCTTCTAGCCCATCAACTAGCTTTAGTACCGACATCATTGTTTACTGATACAAGATATCTCATATCGCAAAATCAACGACTTTATTGCAGAAATAAGTACTGGTGCAACATAACTCAAATCAGCTAACAGACAACTAAGCATATTCATATACAAGTCTGCTGTTCTGTAATGGCCAATAGATGGTACTTGGGAAGATTATTTTGAAATTTTAAAGTTCAATACATAGAAACTAAGATGTGTACCTAATTTTTGACAGTTATTCTCAATTCAGCACAAAAGTATCACATGCTCTAGTAAAGAAAACACATGCTTGCAAGATACACCAGCTCAACCTTAATGTGCCAATTCCAGCTCAGAAAATAGGTTTAACAGTAACAGAATGGAAAAATCAACTGACAGCTAATCTCGTAAACTTGTTGTTACATGTACTGGAGAAAATGACATACCAGTTGAGATGAATAAATATATTGTTTTCAAAAGGGATGACATTAAAATCACACACGATGAGAAAGTTAATATCACTGCACAAGTGATCATAGCAGCACATAAACTAAACAGAGGTATAGCAGCAATTTCAAATGATACTTATGTATTATACTTTAACTTCATCATAATCTTCAGGAAACCCAAATAAATCTGTGCTAAAGGGATCAAATGTTAAGGAACTGTAGACATAAATATAATGACCATGGGCTGTCTGTTTACGATAATGCGGCAAGGTATTATGGCAGTGAAAAAGTTTTAAAATATATGAGGCTTGGGTATTCACTTATGTTGGCAGGCGAAGTTAATTTAAAACAATGCATACTTTAAATACTTTACCACTAACAACATGTTGTGAAGCTTTGTTGGAAATGCAAAAAGATCTCACATACAGGCATGTACTTGGTAACATGCATTGGGTTCTGATCCTACAAGCATTGATTGCTCCTGCACATCAAAAGTATCCTCAAGTATGAATAGTTTTATATCTAATAGTAATTTCCATCTAAATATTGCATTTCTAGTAAATTTGCGGCCATATTGGAAGCCATCTTGTTTATTTCAAAATGCTAAATAATGACAAAACATCATCCCAGTCTGTCACTTAAACATCAAACATATCAAAAGTATCCTTTAGTGTGACACTTTTTATATCTAAAATAACTTTTTATCTGAATATTGCTTTTCAAGCAAACTGGCGACAATTTTGAACGCAATCTTGTTTGTTTCAAAATACTTAATGATGTCAATATATCATCCAACATAAAATCAAAGAACTAAAGATAGACTATCACCTTAGCCAATAAATATTACTACACACTCTCATGTATGAATTGTGGATCGCGTGGTCCAGTGATAGAGCACCGAACCAATGATTGGAGGGTCATGGGTTCAATCCTCTGCCATGGCTAGGTGTGATGTCCTTGAGCAAGACACTTTTCCGCATATGCTGAGTACTGGTTCTATCCAGGAAGACTTTGAGCGTGATTTGCCTAAGTTGTATGAACTTGTTTTACAATCGAAGTAAAATAGATAAGTTAAAACTATGTATGAATAATTTTATACCTAATATTAATTCTCATTCAAATATTGCATTTGAAGTATATTGGCGTCCATTTTGGACACTATCTTGTTTACACTCTCATGTATGAATAATGTTATACCTAGTAATAATCTCCAACTAAATATTGCATTTCGAGCAAATTAGGGGCCATTTTGGACTTTTTTGTTTCGAAATGCTCAGTTATAACCAAATTTCCTTTCAGTGTTTGTCACGTAAACATCAACACATCACAAGCGTCATTTAGTATGAATAATGAAATACCTTAAAGTAATTCTCATCCAAATATTGCATTTCTAGCAAATTGGCGACCATTTTGGACGCCATTTTGTTTATTTCAAAATGCTCAATGATGACAAAATGTCATCCAACATAAAATCAAAGAACTATAGATAGACCATATATATACCTATGTATATACCACTTAGCAAAAAAAAATACTATATACTCTCAACTATATACTAAACAACATCTCATATATGAACTTCCCTTAATCTCAAAACAGTAATTATATCTCTACATAATTTCTCATTTATAATATAAATTACCGACCAATTCTGTATCTATTCAAATTGTGAATATCAGAATAAGCATCAACAAAATTTAATTACACATATCAATCAATTCTAACATGCTGAATTTCAATACTTCATCGTAAACACAATATCAATAGCCATAATACGTTCTCAGATTCCTAGGCCTATATTCTAACAAAACGCTTCTCAATACCGTGGATGTGTATTAAATTACAGACATTATCGTCAGAATGGATAAGAACAATTTATACAACTTTACATAGATACAATGACCAGTGATAGAATTTCCTCATTAGGAATATTGCACATTCATCGGGATATGGACATTGACGTCCATTTGGTGATCAATGTGTTTGTCTCGTTGAAAGTGAGAAATAATGCCGCAAGGTGTTATTAGCTAGATTGTTATAAACGAGTCTTTACTGTTCAATTTTCATTTTCGACCTGGGAAACATTGTTCCTTATATCCGAAGATTCGTTATGACCAGTGTACATTATAAACGTAAATATTGATATTAAATAAAGAAGGATCAGAATTGGAAAAGCAAAACTATTATATCCGGAATTGTACAACGGAGTTTACTGTAGATGAAACAAATGATCTGGTGCATGTCCTCTCTCCAGACAAAGAGGATAATTACTGCAACATAGTGACAATTAATCATGCATTCAAGAGTGTTCCTGAATGAGAGACATTTAGCTAATTATTACTGGTTGATTGGTCGATAACAAAATAATAATGAGTAAAATAAAATGAGTTAACAATGGCACGTTTTTTTCTGTATAGAAGTTAGGTTTTAAACATAGTTGTACTTGTACAAACCAGTACTTATTATTGTGTTTTAAGTTTTGTTACATGTTTATTGAAGTCTCTTTGAAATGTAATAAAATATATATAAAAATTCTTACTTATTATCTTTTAATCAACCAGAAACAAAGGGTGCCCTATTGAATAAAATATAAAGTGAAAGTACGTTTCTGAACCTTCACTACATATAAACACTCAATCAGCAGTGAGAGATGAGTGATAATATGACATGTTGTATGTCAATCTTCACAGAGACTGTGACCAGTTAGAAATTCAAACTTGCATCCCCTGGATGTTTCAATGTGTTTTATAGAAGATGACAGATTAATTTTCAAAATAATCCCAAATTTGCAAGTCACTGTGTCAAAATTAGCCTTGAGTTTAAGTTCACTGCATCAAAGCGACCCAAACCCCATTTTCAAGTCACTGTGTCAAAGTCATCATCAGTTTCAAATCACTGTCAAAATGATCCCCATTTTCAAGTCACTGCATCACAATGAGTCACTGCATCACAATGATCCCAAATTTTCAAGTCACTGCATCACAATGATCCCAAATTTTCAAGTCACTTTAATATCTCGATATCGCTTGATATTCCGGTAGTGTCGATAGTTTTGGCCTTCCCCAACTTTTCTCCTTCTTTGCGTATGGAAATATATCCTTTTTTACTTGATATTGTCTGTGTCGATATTTTGGATATCTTGATCCCAGTTTTTAGTTCCCGATTGATCATACCACACCTTTAATTGATATTTGTCTTGATATAATTATTGTTGACATAATAGTGTCATGTGAAAATTTACACATGCTATTTTTTACAGTTTGTTTAAGAGGCAACACTAATTACCAGCCAACGGTAAAGGTGTCAGTAGTAATAACTGACAGAATGTTGCAAACATTGTATCATCGAATTGGGTGATTGCATTTAAAGTGTATAAATATCATTTGATTCAATCAATTAGCCTCAACTTATATCTCACACTGCCGAAAAATTAAAAGAAGAACTCTGATATCAGCATTTATCACTACAGTGTAATTCTACTAATTCTACAGAACATAATATGAAAGTGAAAGTTCAATTGACGTACGACAATTATCAGGTGATGAAAATAAATATTGATCTTGAGACAAAATCTATGTCGATATTCTGATACCTCAATGTTTTTTGGCAGTCCCTCTAATATTGTGATAATGGGTTTTGAAATGATCCCCAATTCCCAAGTCAGTGTCAAAATTACCACTTTAAATTGACACCTAGAGAAAACACTGCATAAGTCGTCTTCACATAATGATGATTGTATCAAACTGTTTATTCAACATTAACACTCATTATACATGTATATATATATGTGAGCTGATTAGTACCTTATTATATAATAACTGTATTTAGTCTCAGCACCATAAAGTCATCTGCAGTGATCTGATAGTGGTCAGTCCTTTGCCATGTGCTTGTCCCAGTCCCAGCACACCTTAAGACACTGATATGTCCTTGTGGATCTTCCTCTTACATCTGTTAGATCACCACTTTGAACAGCAGACTTGACAACTTCAGACCTACAGATGACAAGTCCCAGCTTTACTGTTGATTTGATGATCCCATCCTGGAAATGAAAAATATTTACCATGATATAACATCTTGAAATAGTCCATGTACATAGTTATTATAAAGTGGTTACAATAATAACAAGAAATTCAGTGAATAAACAGGACCTAGTTCTGAGCAAAATATACTTTGTCTGTGGATGTGGGTACTGGAACAGCACATTATAAAACATTCTAACGTGAATATATAATAGTTATTTTACGAGTTAAAATAAAATCAAGAAGAAGGTTAAAATGGTGAAAGAACAAGTGTTCATTAGGTCATTTCTTGAGAGCCTCTCCCAGATGGTAGGTGCTGTGATAGTTATAGGTTGGAATGCAAAGTTGCAAATGAATGTAATTTCATTAAAAAGATCATTGAATCTGAAAAGAAAGACCTAATTTCTAATAATTATTTTAAACACTGAAATGTTTATTCATAAATGAACAAATGTATTTCTATTCTTACTAAGAATTTCATTATCAAGTTGTGTGGGTTTGATGTCATATTCAACACAAGTCAAGTTAAACACGACATATTCATTTTTATTGGTGAAGAAAAAACACTCAAAATGTATCTGCGCAAAACCACCGCTCTTCCGCAAGTAACTGGAAAAGTTATTTAGCAAAATTTATATGAAATGAATATATGGCTTTACATCTAACCAAGCTTAACCAATACGCTTATTAAGATCAACAGAAAAATGAAGGTGCCTTACAGTGTTCCTGGATCATTTTCCAAGATTATCTCAGATAGTATATACAGAACTTCAGTATAAAGTTTAGTATCAGTTCCCTTGTGTTTTGCCCCATATACCAGTAACACCCCCAACATAAATCATGCATGTTTTCTCATAAATGTACCAAAAAATATTCAACATAGTTTAATAATAAAATCGCTCTAGAACATTCAAGAAATTGGCATAGACTGGTGACTTTTTATGTCCAATTCTTTGTCACTTTTGTGTGAGTAATTTAATTATTTTATAATTTATTTCAAAATTAAAGTCAAGAAAACAATCAAGACCGAGGACCCTTAATTTTCTATTGGAATATCTCAACTAAACTTTACTTTAAAATTTGAGCTTGATATTTCAGGGCAGAAATAGACATATGAGTTAATGCCGTGTTCCCTTATCCTATAGAACAACGGTCCTAGAGCTGAACCACAGATACATCTGTAAATAACAAATATACAAACAGTTAAATGTGTTCTAATGATACCAATTGTTTTAATTTTATCAGAAACTAGAAATGTTCCTAGTGACACAAACACCCCTACTGTGACCGTATCATTATTGTAACAAATGTCAGGTTTTTTTACTAGTGAGTTGCACTACTACAGAGATGGCAATATCCACAACTGAACTTTATACTTGTATATGCTAGAAAGTTTGATCATTTTAATGATACCATTTTTTATTTTTAACAGAAACATTGAGGATTAATCCCCATTGTGCGCATAGGTCTGCCTGTATCTGGCTATCTGTACTCTTGTGGTAGTGAACGGTCCCTTAAACTTACTTTCTACCCTGTGTAGCTTCTATGTCTTCCATACTTGCATGCAGGCATTGAGGATAAATCCCCATTATACATGGATCTGTCTGTATCTGGCTATCTGTACACTTGTAGAGAATGGTCCCTTAAACTTACTTTCTACCCTGTGTTGCTTCTATGTCTTCCATACTTACATGCTGGCATTGAGGATTAATCCCCATTATACATGGATTTGTCTGTATCTGGGTATCTGTACACTTGTAAAGAATGGTCCCTTAAACTTACTTTCTACCCTGTGTGACTCCTTTGTCTTCCATACTTGCATGCAGGCATTGAGGATAAATCCCCATTATACATGGATCTGTCTGTATCTGGCTATCTGTACTCTTGTAGAGGACGGTACCTCAAACTTACTTTCTACCCTGTGTGACTCCTATGTCTTCCATACTTGCATGCTTGCACTGAGGATTAATCCCCACTGTGCATGGGTCTGCCTGTATCTGGCTATCTGTACTCTTGTAGAGGACGGTCCCTCAAACTTACTTTCTACCCTGTGTGGCTTCTATGTCTTCCATACTTGCATGCTGGCATTGAGGATAAATCCCCATTATACATGGATCTGTCTGTATCTGGCTATCTGTACACTTGTAGAAAACGGTCCCTTAAACTTACTTTCTTCCCTGTGTGGTTTCTATCACTTCCATACTTGCACTGAGGATTAATCCCCATTATACATGGAACTGCCTGTATCTGGCTATCTGTACTCTTGTAGAGAACGGTCCCTCAAACTTACTTTCTACCCTGTAAGACTCCTATGTCTTCCATACTTGCATGCTGGCACTAAGGATTAATCCCCATTATACATGGATCTGCCTGTATCTGGCTATCTGTACTCTTGTAGAGGACGGTACCTCAAACTTACTTTCTACCCTGTGTGACTCCTATGTCTTCCATACTTGCATGCTTGCACTGAGGATTAATCCCCACTGTGCATGGGTCTGCCTGTATCTGGCTATCTGTACTCTTGTAGAGAACGGTCCCTCAAACTTACTTTCTACCCTGAGTGGCTCCTATGTCTTCCATACTTGCATGCTGGCACTGAGGATTAATCCCCATTATACATGGATCTGCCTGTATCCGGCTATCTGTACTCTTGTGGTAGTGAACAGTCCCTTAAACTTACTTTCTACCCTGTGTGGTTTCTATTGCTTCCATACTTGTATGCTGTCATTGAGAATTTATCCTAATTATCCATAGATTTGCCTGTATCTGACTATCTTTACTTTAAAAAAATTGTGGTAGTAGACAGTCTCTACTACGGTAAAAGTGGATGGTCTCTTCTACAATAATAGTAGACGGTCTCTACTCCTGTAATAGTAGACGGTCTCTACTCTGGTAATAGTGGACTGACTCTACTCCGGTAACAGTGAACGGTCTCTACTCAGGTAATAGTGGATGGTCTCTTCTACAGTAATAGTGGAAGGTCTCTACTCCTGTGACAGTGGACAGTCTCTACTCTGGTAACAGTGGACAGACTCTACTCTGGTAACAGTGGACGGTCTCTACTCGGTTAACAGTGGATGGTCTCTTCTACAGTAATAGTGGATGGTCACTTCTACAGTATTAGTAGACGGTCTCTACTCCAATCATATTGGACAGTCTTTACTCTGGTAATAGTGGACGCTCTCTACTCCAGTGACAGTGGATGGTCTCTACTCTGGTAACAGTCAACATTCTCTACTTTGGTAATAGTGGACGGTCTCCACTTTGGTAATAGTGGACGGTCTCTACTCTGGTAACAGTGGATGGTCTTTACTCCGGTAATAGTGGATGGTTTCTACTCTGGTAACAGTGGAAGGTCTTTACACCGGTAACAGCGGACAGTCTACTCTGGTAACAGTGGACGGTCTCTACTCTGGTAACTGTGGATGGTCTCTACACCAATATCAGTGGACAGTTTCTACTCTGGTAACAGTGGACGGTATCTACTCTGGTAATAGTGAACAGTCTTTACTCTGGTAACAGTGGATGGTCTCTACTCTGGCAATAGTGGATGCTCTCTACTCTGGTAACAGTTGACGTTCTTTACTCGGGTAATAGCTGATGGTCTCTACTCTGGTAATAGTGGACATTCTTTACTCTGGTAATAGTGGACAGTCTCTACTGTGGTTATAGCTGATGGTCTCTACTCTGGTAATAGTGGACAGTCTCTACTCTGGTAACAATCAACATTCTCTACTCTGGTAAAAGGTGATGGTCTCTACTCTGGTAGTAGTGGACAGTCTCTACTCTGGTAATAGCTGATGGTCTCTACTCTGGTAATAGCTGATGGTCTCTACTCTTGTAATAGTGGATGGTCTCTTCTCTGGTAATAGTTGATGGTCTCTTCTCTGGTAATAGCTGATGGTCTCTACTCTGGTAATAGTGGACAATCTCTACTCTGGTAAAAGTGGACAGTTTCTATTCTGGTAATAGCTGATAGTCTCTATTCAGGTAATAGTGGACAGTCTCTACTCAGGTAATAGTGGATGGTCTCTACCTTGGTAATAGTGGACAGTCTCTACTCTGGTAATAGCTGATGGTCTTTACTCTGGTAATAGTGGAGGTCACTACTCTGGTAATAGTGGACAGTCTCTACTCTGGTAATAGCTGATGTTCTTTACTCTGGTAATAGTGGACAGTATCTACTCTGGTAATAGTGGACAGTCTCTACTCTGGTAACAGCTGATGGTCTCTACTCTGGTAACAGTGGACGGTCTCTACTCTGGTAAAAGTGGATGGTCACTACTCTGGTAACAGTCGATGTTCTCTACTCTGGTAATAGTGGACAGTCTCTACTCTGGTAACAGCTGATGGTCTCTATTCTGGTAACAGTGGATGGTCTCTACTCTGGTAAAAGTGGATGGTCACTACTCTGGTAACAGTCGATGTTCTCTACTCAGGTAATAGTGGACAGTCTCTACTCTGGTAATAGTGGACGGTCTCTACTCGGGTAATAGTGGACGGTCTCTACTCTGGTAACAGACGACGTTCTCTACTCTGGTAATAACATATGGTCTCTACTCTGGTAATAGTGGACAGTCTCTACTCTAGAAAA
The DNA here is from genome assembly GCA_029582155.1 of Panopea generosa. Taxonomy (NCBI): domain Eukaryota; kingdom Metazoa; phylum Mollusca; class Bivalvia; order Adapedonta; family Hiatellidae; genus Panopea; species Panopea generosa. The sequence continues at coordinate 60,166,725 of CM055898.1, read as the reverse complement.
GTGGATGGTCACTACTCTGGTAACAGTCGATGTTCTCTACTCAGGTAATAGTGGACAGTCTCTACTCTGGTAATAGCTGATGGTCTCTACTCTGGTAATAGTGGACAGTATCTACTCTGGTAATAGTGGACAGTCTCTACTCTGGTAACAGCTGATGGTCTCTACTCTGGTAACAGTGGACGGTCTCTACTCTGGTAAAAGTGGATGGTCACTACTCTGGTAACAGTCGATGTTCTCTACTCAGGTAATAGTGGACAGTCTCTTCTCTGGTAATAATGGACAGTCTCTACTCTGGTAATAGCTGATGGTCTCAACTCTGGTAATAGTGGAGGTCTCTACTCTGGTAATAGTGGACAGTCTCTACTCTGGTAATAGTGGACAGTCTCTACTCTGGTAATAGTGGAAGGTCTCTACTCTGGTAATAGTGGAGGGTCTCTACTCTGGTAATAGTGGACAGTCTCTACTCTGGTTATAGTGGACAGTCTCTACTCTGGTAATAGTGAATGGTCTTTACTCTGGTAACAGTCGACGTTCTCTACTCTGGTAATAGCTGATGGTCACTACTCTGGTAATAGTGGACAGTCTCTACTCTGGTAATAGTGAACAGTCTCTACTCTGGTAATAGTGGACAGTCTCTACTCTGGTTATAGTGAACAGTCTCTACTCTGGTAATAGTGAATGGTCTTTACTCTGGTAACAGTCGACGTTCTCTACTCTGGTAATAGCTGATGGTCACTACTCTGGTAATAGTGGAAGGTCTCTACTCTGGTAATAGTGGACAGTCTCTACTCTGGTAATAGTGGACAGTCTCTACTCTGGTAATAGTGGACAGCCTCTACTCTGGTAATAGTGGAAGGTCTCTACTCTGGTAATAGTGGAGGGTCTCTACTCTGGTAATAGTGGACAGTCTCTACTCTGGTTATAGTGGACAGTCTCTACTCTGGTAATAGTGAACAGTCTCTACTCTGGTAATAGTGGACAGTCTCTACTCTGGTAATAGTGGACGGTCTCTACTCTGGTAATAGTGGACAGTCTCTACTCTGGTAATAGTGAACAGTCTCTACTCTGGTAATAGTGGACGGTCTTTCACACTTACCTTCTACCCAATGTGGGTGCTTCAGTTTCTCCTCCGAAATCCCCGACTCCAGGCAGAGGAGGCTGATTGTCAGTGTCCATGGGACTGCCAGCATTGGACTCATTTGACAAATAAGGGCTTAATAGTCATCTTAGTTGGTGAACAGATATATATGCCATACCATAATTTAATATCAAGTTATGTACCACCTACTATACGAGGTATGACCCGAAAATAAAAGAACGACCCTATTATTTTTGTATTTAGCGCGTCACATGCAAACCAATGGTTTCAATGGATAGATTGGCACATCTTCTATTGTCATAAAACATCAAATCAACTTTCAGTCATCATTAAGTTCATGCAAAAGTCACCATAGTAACAAGAGTTTAGAAGTACGGGGGACTTTGAAATAAGATGCCATTTAAAAAAAAACCATTACCTTGGAAAGCAGACAACTTCCTCAATATTGTGCCAAATGTTATGAAATAACAGTGGATGTTATTTCAGATCATGTGCTAATGTCATTTAAAAATTTGACGTTATCGATAAACATTTGAATATTGTGCACACTTTTGAAATTACTTTTGAAATTACTTTTGAAATAATAAGTGCGAATTTTAATAGGAAAAAAATGGATGAAGTCACGCTTAGAGCGGAAATTTGGAGTGTGGTATTTTGTGTTGGGTGTAATATGACCCCAAAGGACACTCTGAAGGTTATTTACACAACTCTTCAACAGATGGCATATCCTGGAGTCTTATCTATTGATGGTATAAACGGGTTTCCAATGGTGAGACGAAAATAACTAACCATCAGTGATCTCGACGGCCGAAATATTGTGTGGTTTTCCTGGGATTCAAGTAAGATATTCATGAAAAGCCCTTTCAGTACCTCCGGACCAAGTGCCCAAGTATACATTTTGTGGTTATGATCTACGAGTCATCATAATATCGTGACATGTACCACAAGTGTGTTCAGTAACATAAAATTTGTGTTTTGCACAGCGGTTCATATTTCGAAAAAAAAAAGAATGACTTTCATTTGAATGTCAACTTGACGTCGCACAAATAACATCAAACTTCGCCGTACTTTGTTACATATACATTTTGACTTGTCAAAATTAATGTTAAATGGTGGTGTATGATATTGAAAATTTACATGCTTATAGTTTAAATATGGAAATTTAATCATGCCAAGTTTTGTTTGGATTGAAACACTAAATGGCATATTTCTAAATGGGTCCTATTACTTTCGGGACATTTCAGAAAAATTACTTTTTGTTCTTAAATATTATATAATAAGGATCATAAATATTTTATTTTGAAATTAGGCCAAAATCGACCTTTAATGCACTTGGTCCTTTCAAATGGTAATGATAAGCTTTGTATTCATTTAAAAAACAAAAAAATTTTTTTTTTGAAGTGTGAAAAATTAATACATTGCATGCCAGATCAAAGGAAACAACTTTAAAACCATATGTTAATTATAACCGTCACAGCCATTCTCAATTCAAAAAAGTTCATTATGCATTTTAAAAAAATAATTACCATTACTGAATGTCAAGAGGATTTGTCCTTAGGGTCTGTAACTCCTGCAGCGTCCTTCATACAGGACTTCTTGGCCTGAAGATCCGACAGCTTGTTCTGAATGTCATCTCTGTTGAGTAGTGTGGCAGAAGTAGGCATTCTTGGTATAGACATTTCCTCCTTTGATGTAAAATATAATAGAGTCATAGATAATTTTTAAAGTGATGAGTAAAATCAAAATTAACACGAGTATCTTATTTGAAACGCATTTTTTTATTTTTTAGAACAAATATATGTGCAAAGTCATCTGAACACCAAGTCTAATAAGTTAATACCGAGCTAATACAGTCTCTTTTTAAACATGAGAATTAAAGTCTATGACCTTTTCACAAAAAAACAACACTGACCTTTTCCCCCGTCGTGCAACTGATAAGACCCTGGGGTGGGGTCAAATTTGATACTTGGGTCAGGATTTGAACAAATTTGAGAGAGCTTCATGGAACAATGCTTCATACCAAATTTTGTGAAAATTTGTCAAGTGGTTTTAGAGAAGAAGGCGTTGGAAGAAAAAGTTAACGATGGTCAAAGGATGACAGAAGGACTTCGGGCATAGGGAGATTTAAAAAATGCACCTGTGAGCCTAAAGCTCAGGTGAGCTCAAAATAGACAGCCCTTAAATAATGCTTGATGACCTTCACATTGTCATTTGGATTGTTTATAAGCTAAACGATTTTTACAATGATTATGTAAATCAGTTGACTGATCAAATTGAATAAAAAATGAAATCACACCACTAATTTGATGCGTCACAATTTTTTGCAATTTCAAGCTGGATATATTCATGATATATTGGAAACAAATTGGAAAAGTTCTGATATATTTCCTTTAAAAACAAGGTTTATCCAAGTAATTGCCAACTTCCTTACTGCAATATTTGGGTGGAGGAAAGGCTTAACCCCTTGACCTGTGAGAAGCAAGTCACTTTCATATAGAAAGTATATAGATTTTTCTAAAACAGAGACCCATCTAAGGCCATATTTAAAAACATGTTTGTTTCCTGTTGCCCGACCCAGGTTACTAAAGTTGGGTAGGTTGGTATTTTTTATTTTTTTTGAAGAATTGGAGGAAATGATCAAGATGGTTGTTTACAGTAACAGCGAAACAAGACAAAAGTCGATTAAAACTAATGTCTAATATTAACAATATACACATGTATGTTTGCATTCAATACTTTTTGGTTTAAGGTAAATCAGAAATAAACATGATGTTCATTTCTATGTATTTATCTATTAAACTCAAAAGCTCTTTTCAAATACTGGTAATGCTGTATACTGGTATATTTTTTGACCTGGCTGTGTATTTATGTAGTTCATAAACCATGTTTCATTATAGTTTCTGAATGTATCGAGTCCTCCTTGACCAAATATTCTAAGGCATTGTCATTTAACTACCATTTACCTCTCAGTGCCGAGGTTGTAGGTTTCAGCCAAGCTTGGTACAAACCATTTATGTATTACTTGCAGAAGGATGGTGGTTCTACTCAAATTCATTCTGAGGTTTGCCAATACCAACAAAACTGGGTCATCTTCATCTCCATGGTACAGTGTTTTATTAAACAAGAGATATTAAAATTGAACGAAAACAAGGTTTCCCAGCAATTTATTTGTAGTAGGGCATCACAAAGATATACAAAGCTTTGCTTTGGTCTTTTTAGTAACAATAACCTTGATACCAGTGACCCCATAAGCAATCTCATCTTTTCAAATGTCTCAATATAAGCATCCTATAAACCAAGTTTCAATCTAATGTCTCATGTTCCCTTTAGTATTTGAGAGAAAAAACTATTTTCAGTAATGTTGATCTTGATCCAAATGAATTACAGAGGTTTCGTACCACTACAATTTTGTACCAAATTGAGATGTTCCGTACCACACATAGATTAATGCATAAACTATATAGTATTTCACACCATGGTTAGGTGTCACAATCATATTCTTATGATGATATTTGTTTGTAATTAGTGTGTGATAGTATTGGTGTATCACTGTAATTATCAAACAATGTGTATTTGGATCACGAATATTTCATGCTTGTGTGTGCCTACTAATTGAGTGAACTGTCTTAAAATTGAGGATACGTGTTTGTACCTTAATTATCATCACCTATTGTTGAAAGTAAGTGCATTATAATATGTTACTTTCATTTTTTTAATCTAATTTCTATACTTGTACATGAAATGAATGGGAAACGTGTATTAAACAAAATAAAGATTTAAATACTGTATATTTCATTTATTTTCATAATTTATTATGATATAATTTCTATACTTGTACATGAATAATAACTAGTATACATTTCATATCCAGGGAACCATATGAGTGATGGCATGAATAGGATCAGTGTGGCTCATGCATGTCGTAGGAAGCGACAATTTGAGTAATACAATAGAATTTGCTGAAACTCTGCTGTTCTGCAGGTATGAAGGTTCTAAATTCATTCTGCATATTCATTTGTTGATGTATTTTTTTAATCTGTATGTTAATTTGTTGTTTTTGAACATGTAGAGTGAACCTGGAATCTTTCTTCTTGATGGCGTCGTATAACCTTTAATGTGTTGGTATGCCGAAAAACCCCATTCATTCATTCATTAAGTGACTGTGACATTGATTTTGTCCCAAGTTACAATCCCATCCTTTGTATCCATATAAGCTAGCTATCCATAGAGACAATTTCATTAAAATATTTCAATCCTAACTAAAATTATTGAATTTAATAATTCCTGCAGCTTCTGTTTATTTTTATTTTAATTTAATCAACTGTCAATTTTTCTTTTGGTATAATTATACATTGCTAGGGTACTTTTTTTGAAATATAAATTTTTTTTTTTTTGTAAATATAATGTGATCCACGTGGCAATAAATTACACTCGCCGATACAAAAAGACCGGGAAATATTCAAAAACACTCCAATGTGTAAACGGCAATTAAAAAGCAGCACATGGGCGATACGCTACCTTATAAAACAAATGGTGGACAGTTTGTTATGAAAAGTTTACAAGATATAACGAGAGTTTTCTGATAATCATTGACGGATGCTTTAATGATATTAACGGCGTCCAAAGTAAATAAGAATAAAATACCCGAACAATATTGTACATGACTTCGTAGTTTAACTTTCTTTTGAACAGTTTTTTCCAAGTTGTTTTTTTTTCAGCCAGAATCGTATTCGTTTTTTTATTTGCCCCGAATTTCAACACACATTGTCTAAAATGATCTCGCATATTGCGAGTGTGCCAGTGTTTATTCCAAAGGCTGTTGATATTAATTAATAATGATCGATGATCACTCTGTTTCATATCATCAAAAATTGTTATCGGATTATAAAATTTAGCGAGAAATTAAAAAAAAAAGGTGTTCAGAAATGGCAATAAAATCTTTTGAGTCAGGGGTTTTTAGTGGGTTTGTCGAGCAACAGGAAACAAACAATTTTTTAAATATGGCCTAAATAAAAAATAAAACAGGTATTTTAAATAAAACATTGCCAAGGTATAAACTTAAATTTATCATTCTCAGCATTGGCTGATTTTATTTCCTAAGTAAGGAATCCGAGGGCAGATAGGTGTATGGTGCTGTCGAAGATCACTAACCAATGAGAACCTAGGTTCGAGTCCAACTCTGTCAAAAACTTTATGTGACAAGATCTGCTGGTTACTTGAGGAGGATGGCGACTCTACTCAGATTCATGCTCAGGAGGTTTTCTTCCACCAATAAAACTGGTTGCCATATATAACCTTTAATGTGTTGAAATAGGGTTAAACCACATTTAAATTTTTTCATGTCGACCACTTAGAAGACACATGAAGCCTACATTATGGAAAGAGTATACACCTGTGAAGATTCAACAGATCCTACACATTGTCAGATGGTGTAAATATAGTCTCTTCATCACATTAGATTGCATCAATATGTCTGTATCCAAACTAGTCATTACAATGTGACCTTGAAAAATATTAAAAAAATAACTTTGAAACAATCAAATATATAATTCAGTTAGACAGTAAATAAGATTACATTTACAGCCTGGTCCGGTTAGCTCAGTCAGTAGCTGTCCGACTTTCAATTATGCATTTGAATCCCCACCAAGCCACAGTCTCCAAGATGGCTGATATACAAAATTGTGTTTCATTTCATTCATCTCTCAAGTAGAAGATGGGTGTGCTTAAGTACTGGTTTACCTTTCGGGAATCCAGGAAACAGTGGTCAGTTAAATCATCTGTTAGTCCTCAATGTCACTTATAATAAACTATTTATACGTTGAACAAAAAAAATCCTTCTTTTTACTCAAACACTCTTTCAAAACCTAATCAATATTAATTTCCCTTAATACTTTTTCTCTGCCATTAACCTCTTCCTAAAAGGAAACTGTATTGACCTTCACCTGTTTGTTCTCTTGCAGGGAAATCTCAGGTTACATGATAGTTCAATAAAATTATGAAACATAGAACATAGCTGTTTAGATGGCCTCTACACCCACTGAGAAACAGTCCAGTAAGAGATCCACTGTCCACAAGAGGAATGTTCAAATGTAGCAATAAATCTAGACGAATCAACCAACTGCTTTGTTTTGGCCAGCTGATCCTTCAATTCTCTTTTGTCAGAATGAGCTTCTAGATCAAACTTTTCTCTGATAAACACAAGCTACTTTTGTTTTCACTATTTTATCAATTTGCATGTATCCAGTACGTCTGGCGCAATAAGGCTTTGAAATGACTGATGTACTTTCTGAAATGATTATTCTATGCTTTAAGTTTCACTGCATATGTACTTAAGTATAATGTAGATATTCAAACACATGCCCATATATGGAATTATATGCTTTTTTAAAAATAAATCTGCTATTATTTCACAAAACCTTGTCTTTAAGTTTTTATTTCTGCTTCCATGCTGTTTGTATCAGAGTATCAGGTACAACATTATCAACCTTCTCTAGGTGAAAATCCTGTCTTCTCTTTCTTCTTTTACTTCAGTATAGTGTCTTAACTCCAGCTCAACCATGGACTAAGCAAATGGAAACAATGATTAAAAAGTAAAAACACAATATTTAGCACATTACATCAATCAGTTTTCTGCCAACAAAGTGCAGACAAATTACTATTTAAACACAATTTTGACTGTCATTTTATGATGTAATTGGAATATCAAGGCATTTGTACCTATCCCTACTGGATCCGTCAGTGTATACTTTGTTTATGATTTATTATTTGTTCATAAAAATGTACCCTTGTATTTTTATTACTATGATTATTATTATTATACGACTTATCAATTTCCATTGTTATGATTGGTTAATTACTAATCATGTGTCCACCCATAGAAAGTGATATACACTTGGGAAAACAAACACATGTTAGGTGATGTCACAAGTATTTAGCAATATAACGTCAATAGGTCAGTGTTTTAGCAAAACAATATGCCTGGCCATAGCGGTCCATACCAATTTCTATGGACCTGGTTTCTGTTTCACCAACATATTGATATATATACTTGAACATTTAAAAACTTAAATCTAAGAAAAGCATCCAAGTGATCATGATTTTAGACTGGTTCCAGTATAATTTCATATGGTTTCATGGTCATTATGAGAGAACAAGTAATGAACCATCAAAAATTTATTTTAGCTGAAATTAGCGCACTAAGTTTTTAAATATGTTAGTAAAACTTATGAAGATGTTGGTGAAACAGAAGCCTGGCCTCTGTGTTCACTAAGTAACTTTGTTGTATGTCAATTTGACAATTTCCACATTGTATGTTTAAATGTTATCAATATCTAAAATGATTGTATATAAAAAATAAAATTTCTGAGTCAACTTGGATAATATAAAAAATATTATGAATATTGGTTAGTTTATGTTTACCATGATTTTTGTCAGAACAGAGAGGCAAGTTATTGTGAGTCATGGACATAGACCCTCCCTACCCCTCTCAGAACACAGAGGTAAGTAATTATAAGATATGACATAGACCCTCCTGGCCTCCCTATCAGAACTTAGAGATAAGTAATTGTGAGACAGAGACATATATGCTGACGTCCCAGAACTCCAAGATAATATCATTATGAGAATTCAATATAAAACAATATTATTAGACATACCTGCAACTGCCTGTTTACAGTATTGGATCTACAGCAAACAGTTACCATAACACAGCTCTGTAACATTAACTAAACTATTTGACATCATTGTCTCCTCCAACCCCAGATGTTCACCATAATAGATAACACGTCTCCTCCAACCTGAGATAATACGTTCCTAGTTTCATGACCCCTCTATGTAAAAAAAGTCTAGAATTAACAAGATGTCTGCACAATTAAATGTCTTTTCTCCGTCATTTTGTCACAGACATAATGTGTGGCAGGACTAGCTTTGACAAACTGTCTCATTTACACATCCTCATATTCTCCATTCATAAAAAATACTTTCATTCAATAAAATTGTTTAGTATCTGATATTAATAAACGTTTCAGTCACAGTAAGCATCTCAGACGATCAAGACTATTAGATAGCTTTTGTAATCAACTGGGAACCAGTTTATCTGGCTGATAATCTAGTCTTGATCATCTGCAACACTTTCTTTCTTTAAGACAATTATGTCTTGAAGGGTTCTACTGTGAACAGAAATTTAATGGTATTCTGTTAAAGTTTCTGATTGGTTAATTCACATATTCGGACTACCTCCACGATTTCTGAAGTAATTCAAAAGACTATCATTTATATGTTTATTTTTGAATTCATTGTTTATTTCTAGATATTTTCTATTTGACAAATGTCTTGTACAAGATAACTGCAATGATTTCCATTGGAATAAATATTTTTTAATTTAGTAAAACATAACCATTGCTGTGATGTGTTTGTTTAAGCCAATTAGATATCAATTACAGATTCTTCTTCATAATTTGTCAAGACGTTTGACTTCTAGATAAGCAATTGTCGCAGATGGTCAAAACTAGCTGATAAACTGGAAATCACAAACAACTGTTTGGATATTTACAATGCTTAGTATAGCCAATGTGCATATTTACTTTGAACAGAAATATACCTTAAAATTATTTCTCCCAAATTTATTTCATAAAGTATATGATTTAATAGCTGAATGCTTGTGCTGTAATGAAAACTAGTTCTTTCAATGAATGTGATTAATACCTGCATCAATTAAATTAGTGTCACTCACATCTCCAATTAATGTTGATCATGTATGTTTCAAGTTTTGGAGAAGAACTTTATAAAGTTGTAGACTTTCATTCTAATCCATTATATTTTGAATATTGCGCAAGTCTTTCTGTAAATACTGGAAATAAAATATGTATTAAAAAAAAAGTTTCAAGTCAATTACCTGAAAACTGAAGTAATTTGCTCCCCAAGAATTGAAATATGGTAAATACAGTAACTTTAATAAGTTCACTGTAAATTCATCCCAGCCCATTCCATTCCAGCTCAGCCAAGCTTATACTTTTTTAAATTAATCTTAAGTGCTGCGAAGACAGAAATAAAGTTTTTGGAATAAAACAAATACAGGATCACGAATATTGTCCCATATTCTGCTACAAAAGTTATCAACTCAGCCATTTTAACTTTCATACCTATATATATAAATAAATGTATATCTGCTTTTGCAAGTTAAAGAACTCGTTTGTATTTAAGGTAATAATGTGTAGGTTTGGTGAAGATCAGCTGAAAAAACTGCTCAAAACCTCAAAGACTAGACTAGAAGGTAATGCAATGGAATGCAAAAGGAATATATAAAGCTACACCTAAGGTTGATTTTCCCAGCATACTTCAGTGAATTCTAACTGATGGTTCAAGAGCAATGTGGACAAGATTCGGAGTAGTTTTCCAGACAAGATTATTAATTCTGAAAATACAAAAGGCCGCAACTTAGTAAAATTCATCCAACCGAAACACAAAAGAGATATGGCAAACTAAATCTCACAATAATATGACAAAACCTCACAACTTGACTTGACTCGACTGACTGAATGACTGATGAAGATATGAATTCTTACAAATTCTGATGTGTGGAGGAAGACGTCAGAATGAATCCTGGTAGAACCTTACTGCAAATAACTGGCAATTTTCTTACATGAAGTTTTTGGGACTCGAAGCAATGACCTCAGCATTGAGAGGCAAGTCATCTTGAGACAGCACCTTACACCATTCAGCCATTGAGGACCCTAGATAAATGTATACACATGCATATAGATCTATGTGTATACAGGCATTATATAATGTATCATTAAAGGGGAACGCAACCCTGTGTATAAAACAGGATAATATGAATAGCTATGAGTTCAGCTTTCTATTAATAGTATTATTATGCATAAATTCGAGTCCATAAAGATATATCAGCTCGTTTTGTAACGGTCATTTTCGCACATCGACTTTATGGTGGAAGTCGCCATATTGGATACATGTGTGACGTCATAACTGCACTTCCGGTTTAAAACATAATTGATTTATACGCTACAGCAGATGTAGAAACGTGCAATTATAGTCACCGGCAAAAGTACTCGCAAGAATAATAAAATGGATTTTAGTAACGGAGAATGACTTGTGGCCTACAACTTTGAACCAGAATTTTCAGAACCAGAGTTAAATGAATTAGAAGACGAGAGAAATAGTGAGACGGCACAGTTGTTCACACACGTGAAAGATTTTTGCAGCTGCGAAAACTGTAATGATGCTTTCGTCTGACGAAAATACGTGCTGCAGATGCAATTTCACACTATTGGAAATTTAGAAGATTTAGAATGTATCACAGAAATAATACAGAGATGTCACAGCAATGTCTTATGAAGTTTTCACCCAAAAAGATGATAACTGTTAAACAGTCACACCGATCATGAACCAGAGATCAAACCCGAAACCCATCAATCACAACTCTGACATCTTATCATGTAGCCTGACATTGATGATTGAATTTTTCAAAATAGTAAAATTACCCTTTGCTTGATAAAAAAGTAATTATTGCGGTCAGTGTTGATGTAGATCCAGGCGAGCCTGCACATTCATGCTGTACTATCAGGGTATATACTGTTTGCTACTCAGTCAATACATTATCAAAAAAAAACAACACTAATTAGACCAAGAATGGAATTTAAGGGAAAATGTTTTGTATATATATTTACCTGTCTAAGAGAGAATAAGAAATAATATTATATCTCTTTTCTTATCGTGTTTAGCTGGTGCGGTCATTGTTGCGTACTGAGAAATGGCTGATAAAATTTTGATTTCATATCCTTTTTAGTAAATTTAGATGAAGCATGAATGAGTTGGGTTTTTTTTTGTGTTGTTTTACATAACTGGCACTGTCTTTTGGTTATTCAAATGGTGTTACTACCCAATTTGATATATGATGATTATCTATTTTACCAGTTCTCTGAACATATATGAATGTGTCTCCTTATAGGGAGTGTCATATGAAATATAATGTCTACAGGCATATTGCACAAAGTGTATGTTACTGTCCAGCTACTGGCACCCTGCTGAGCTTTCATAATTCACCAACACCACATTCACACCATGTGGTAATGAGAAATACCCTGCCACCTTGTGCATATTGTACCCTAATAAGCGTGATCACCCCAGGTTTAATGACCCCAGGGTTTATGACAGGATGTTATATCACATAGTATTATGTCTTATTACTAATTTAAACATTTTCAGTTAATTAGGGTTTCAATATCAATGCAAACTTACAAGTAAAAAAATTATGTTATATGATTTTATGAATATTTTTCATAAATTGTATACCAGAACACTATTTTAACAGTAAAAAAAACTTTTCATGTATTAATGAATAAATAAAGGAACAAAGGTTTTACTTTATCTTTTTTCATTGCGAAGTAGAGGTAGTTCAAATGTCTATTCAAGAATAATGACCTAGTTGACTGTGAAAAAGCCATATATCAATAAACTAAATTGCCTATTGATTATAAAATTAATAAAATGAGTTTATGAACAATTAATGGTTGACTGAATATTTAGCATCAATTTTTGTCATCGAGGGTTTACTGTTCAGATGTTCAGTTAACCTAACCACTGTTTCCTGCAAAAGTTAACCAGTACTTGAGCACACCCAACAACCGCAAGTAACTGATAATTTTCCACTCGAATCAGCAGTGAGAGACAAATGATATTGAGACACAATGTTGTATGTCAGTCATCACAGAGACTGTCGCCGGGTTGGGATTCGAACTCGAGACACCAGGATTGATAGTTAGACACGTAACTGACTGAGCTAATCGGGCCTGTCACAATTAATTGGCCTTAATTTGTATTTTAATAACAACTTTTAGATACCATGTCGTTTTCACACCTTATGTTTTGGCATTAGCCTCTTGTTTTTATTGTTAATTGGATTATCACACCTGTTCAAACAGCCTGTAGTTATAATATTGTGAAAGTTTGATATATCAATTTCACAATATTTTGGAAGAGTATATAAAATTACAAATTAAATTTCAGAAATCAGCTGAGCTATATGTTATAAGCACATTTTTAAGAGCTTCCCACTGGATAATATACACTAAGTTTATATGTATGTCGCATATGGTCATCTTCGTACTGAAATCATCAGAAATTGTATCCTTGGATAGTAGTACGCCAAAGCATTGGTACGCTTCATTCTACAATCTTAAGTCCTACCCCAAAGTATAAAGGCGTTTTGCGCGTGATGTCACCAGAAGCTTGACACTGAGGCAATGTGAAATCACATATTAGGAAAACTAAAAACAACACTGCCCACAAAACATATCGCATTACTCCACCCACTTATTCCGCTGGAGAAAACAATGTTTAATGGGTTAAGTCCTTCAATTCAGAATCGTTTTCGCGTTTAATTATCTACCTTCGATGTTCACTAATGCACTGTATATCTGTATATAAACTGATTACGTATATTAGTGTATATACATAAGAGTTTCAGTAGAGAGCAGTCACTAACGACACAATACAATTTGTGCGATAACTAGAACGGAAGTGCAGTTATGACGTCACCGAATACCTCCATCACAAAAGAGCTACAAAATGGCGGCGCCCATAGCATTTAGGAAACGCTTGAAATCATGATATTTAATGTCATTTTTCTCATTTGATAAATTTCGTACAATTAAAATTTGTTGATTTTTGTGTTATTTACATGTCTATTTAACGATAAATAGCCATTTATATTCTGACGTGCGGTACCCTTTAAGAATGTCTTTTTAAATTCAATAGTGTTATACTACCTGAATGGAACTAGCTATAGAACAGAAGACATCCAAATGTACTTTCTCATCCTGACTTTATTCTTCATCAAATCTGAAAAGATGCACAATATTATCAATATTATAACAATAGATTATGGAAATAAGCTTTGAAATTGTAAATAAATTTCCCACAAATGCTTTGATTAAAAGTGTGTATAGCAAATTTAGTGTAAGTGGTTACTTTTCAGTGCTGCTGGCTTTCATACTTTTATTTGATCCTTTTATATCGAATTATACAAACATCTTTCATCTACATCTTTCTCGGTAGACCCTGTACTAGGCATATGTAAAATTTAATAATTAATGTGTGTTGACATATTGTCAATTTGATTTACTGTATTTATATTATCACAAAACTGTGTGTAGCAGTGTGGTGTACTGGATAGGGGTTGGCCAGTAATGTCAAAGGTTGCGAGTTCATTGCCTATCTTGATCCATGCCACCCAATAACAACACAACTACATGTTGCCTGGAATGGCCTCAAGAGTGGCCAACTTCATGTCCATTTTATTATTTTTTGTCATTGTAGTTTAATTACCAACACGTGTGATTCCGAATCATCAAATGAGTGATGGTTAGAATAAGACCATTGTACTCAGGCATGTTGTAAGACAAATTGAGTATTGGATAAAATTTGCTGAAACTGTGCAGTTCTGCAAGCATCTAGGTTCATTTAACATATTTATTGGTATGCTTTTTATGTAAATCTGTTGTATTTATACACGGAGAGCGAGTTTTGAATCTTCTATTGGTGTCACATAAACAGCTTTTTTACCTTATAAAAGAGAAGCCGATATTCAGCTACAATCATGTTTTTTTTCCCAACTGAAGCAAAACAACTTTCCAATGTGGAGAATTTTTCTTACATAAGGGGATAAAAAACACTAGATTTTAATAACAGTATTGCATTTTATTTTCCAGTTTGCTAAAACTTTAATAAAAAAATGCATTTTTCCCTTTATCAAGCTGTTTTAAATCTCCAATTTTGACTGCTAGAGCCTCTTCCCAATTTACAGACATAACCTGTAGGTGTTGGTATGCCATAAAACCACAATTCATTCATTTGCATGTCCACAGTTCCTTTTGACCAGCAACAAGTTAAAACTAGACTGTTATTAAGTGAAAAGATACTGGGCCTGTTTAGCTATGTCAGTAGTGTGACTGACTATCGCTCCTTGAGTCGTGAATTCGAATCTCTGCCCTGCCACAGTCTTTGTGATGTTTGATACACAAGTCATCTCATCATCATTCGGCTCCCACCATGGTTCAAGAGGGAAACAGTTATTTGTGGAGATGTTAGTGCTTTAGCATTGGACAACTTTCCAGGATCCAATGAAAGAGTTGTCAGGTTAACCAATCGTCTGTTAGCCCCATTGGCATAAAAATGACGCTACATATCTAAACAAAATTTACAAGATAAATGAAATCTGAATGTAAGAATTAAATAAACATAATTTAGTCTTACTATCAAGCATTATTAACTATTCATCTTCTGTAGAATACACGATTATACTCAAAATCTGTAATGTGGTCAGACTGACATACCGCTGCTATTACATAATTAGTCAAAAGAAATTCAAACCAAGATTGATCTCCACAAATAAAATAATAAATGTTCTGAGTTATTAGTGTTTGCTGCATTTATTGCAAAATTTTATTTTCAAGGACAGAAATTCAATTTTATTTAAACATTTGAGGACATATTTATCTTTTTGTTATAGTTGTTCGGAAAAATTTGTTAATGGTTCAAGAAAACTCATCTATAATTTATCAAGATTACAAAAATGTTCACCTTACTTACCACCATTCCAGTGTACTGGGGAGATAACACATTCACTGCCTTTCCAACATCCTCCAAACAGCTGAAAATAGGAATAAGTCAACAACATATTGAGCAACTTCAACACTTTGCTGGAATAATTGCATTCATAAAACTTTATATATATAAATTAAAACATCAAGAAGGCTTCTTACAACCGAACTTGTGTTTGATCTTTTACAGGCAGATCAAAACGAAATTTCTGTTTAATAACCCAAATATACATGTATACATATAACTTTATTCTGTTCATAAACTGTTCTTGCATATCAGATAAGTAAATCTGCATTTTTATGGAGACTATTAATTGCCAAAATAGATTGTTAAAATGGTGATATTTAACATAAATATATACCTGCTTTACATCTGGTGTAATTTTTACCAATACATTTTAAAAAATACAGACTTCCCATTGACAAAACAATCTGTAATTATGTCTGATGTAAAACTAAATCACTCAATCAATAATGTGATAAAGAAGGTTATTTGATACTTCTAAATTCCAAGGCTCAACAAAAAATATAATGACATAAGTGCCTTTAAAAAAAGACAAAAAAATACTGTGGTGAGAAGTTGCCACAGTTTGTTTAATTTTTTTTTATAATTTTCGGCAGTATGTGTGTAATAGAGCTATATCTGTACTGAAGTTATTCTAAAAAATAAAAATTTTTTTTTTCAAACTGCCACTGCATTATAATTAATGTATGTTCTTTAAGGTGCAAGACAGAGCACCGTGGGAACTGAAAGGAAACAATGTCGAAACTGTCATAACACAATTTTACATTGGAACGTAATTACTAATATGAAGCAATACTCGTTATCAGATGTTGCATTAATGAACAAACTATAGTATTATGGAGTACATACATAAAATGTCAACAAATATCAATAAATGAATGAAAAAATTAACTAGTTTCAGTCAATTAAATAGTTTATATGTTACTCCATACTTTAACAAATGCTGGAGCGAAAGTAATTCTTTTTGTAGCATCACTCATGTAACACCCTGGTAGCTGAACCATAAACAGGTTATATATTACCAGGATATAAACAAAAGATGATCATCCTAATAAGAAGCAACACAACATAAAATTATCAGAAGCATTTATTAACAATTGCAGTAAGGTTATAAAATAACTTGAAAGTTACTTTTATCAACATAAGTACTATTTACATGATTGTGTTTATACTGTTTGTCAAGTAAAACTGATACAAAAGTAAACAGAAAGATTATTTACATGGGCATCTGATTCTGGTCCCTTCCAGGCAACACATTGATACCAACATTCTCACAATAGTAACCTGAAATATATATGTTATACTTTTTTAAATACATTTTTATTATGCAAACCAGAGTTCACCTAAAAGAAAGATAATTAGACTAGAAGTGTTGTCTTCTTCTTTACAAGAAAATTATTATAAGTAAAGTTTATCACCAAAATAGTAAACAAACATATTGATTACCGGTATTCAATTTTTTGCTTTAACTGATTTACCAACTAGCTTTCTCAGTAAACATTTGAAATGCAAACAATGTATAATAATTTCTGTTTTAGTGTAGCTCTATTTTACCGGATTTTAAATTTACTTGATTTTGATCTCTTATGACGCTTTCTTTTCTAAAAGACAAATCTCTTGACAAGTTGTGAAGAAACATTTTAATCTGGAACTGAGATCTGATTGGCTGAACAAACGCACCACTGCGACAGTTATCTTTTAATGACATTTAAAACTATTTATTGTAAAGGAAGTCATAACAGATATCTTGTATAAGATGTTTTTCAAGTAGAAAGTTCCTTCAAGGCAATTGTCTAAATAAGCACAGGGAAAGCCCTCCATGCCAACATTCTCACAACAGACCAGACTGAAAGAGTTGTCTCCCATTCTTTACATTAAAAGTTGAGAAGGTCATCATAAAGTTTATCATTAAAATAGTTAACAAACATACTGATTACTGGTATTCAATATTATGCATTTTCAACTAATATAATTGTCTGTTTTAGAGCAGCTCTATTTTACTTGATTTGGTAAGAAATACAGTAAAGTTACACATCTTATTCGGAGATTTTCTCTTAAACACTCTTATAAATATATTTCTTATAATAATTGTCTTACATATTACTTATTTCTTGGTTACTTATAAATACAAATTGCATCTTATTTCAAGTTTTCCATTATATGTACTTAGTCAAGTGGTACAAATGATGATCACTTACATCTCATCCCTGAGGTCAGAGGTTTGAGCCCAGCTTGTTCAGGGCACACTTCATCAGGGCTTTACATTAACGCTCGCCCGACTGTCTGGGACAACTGAATCATGGGTATGGACAAGTAAAATATAAAGCTGCTAGCCCGACTGGACAAGTGAAAAATCATGAATTAAACACAGTATCTCTTTTTTGCAAATCCCCTGTCTCGTATTTGTGGAGACTCCAATAGTTTCCCCCAGGATTGAAAAAGGACAGGGTACCAACTGAAAAAGGGCATTTTTTGGCACATACAAAATAATAGAAAAAAAGTCATTACTTTATTGCGTGTTGTATTGAGTACCATTTTCAGCACTAATAACAAGTATGATACATGTATGTTTTGGTCAATGTATGAATCGTCTTAAATATTTTAATAAGGCTACTACAATATCATGTATTAATAATACATGTTATCAAGGAACTATAGAAGGATATATTATAGTTCCTTGATAATATTGTAGTAGCATTATTAATAATACATGATACTATTGTAGTATTGTTGTATTATTAATCAATTATAAAGTAATTAATTCAATAGTATTCGATAGTTCAAGTACCCTTACAAGATGAATAATATATTTACAAATAAAAAGTACCAGTTGTTATTTCCTAGAAAAGTGTTTGTTGAGCAATATTGTGTTTTAACCTTTTGTAAATGTATAGACATTCAGAATCAAGAGTACAAGTATATCATGCATAATTGATACTATCAAATTACTTAAAAAATGTATATTATCAATATTGCTCAACAAACACTTTTCTAGGAAATAGCAACTGGTACTTTTTGTGTACCCTTAAAAAATGATTACAACATTTACATAAAGAAAATTTAAAGTTGCAATTTACCTTACAGTCTCTTACACATTATGGGGGGAGTATAAAAAAATAAGAATATAAAAATGAGGTAAAAGAAGAAGATACACATTATATGTAAATTAATGTATTTTATGACATACTCAAGTTATCAAAATGATTTAATGATCTTGAAAATAAATCATATATATTGCAATCAAGTCAACTTTTTTTTCAAATGTTACTATGTTTAGAACATTGCAGTTCTTAAAATATATATTTCAATCAAGTCAACTTATATATTACTATGTTTAGAACATTGCAGTTCTTAAAATATAATATATTTCAATCAAGTCAAATTATATGTTACTTTGTTTAGAACATTGCACAGTTCTTAAAATATATTTCAATCAAGTCAACTTTTTTAAAAATGTTACTATGTTTAGAACATTGCACAGTTCTTTAATGGTTTTTGTTTATATTTCAGGTACATCTGAAAATAACAACAGTAAATTGTTACTACACCTTCCTATTTCAACTTTTTTAAACACTTTTTGACAGTTATTTTATTCTAATTATTGACCTTTATTTACTCATAATTCTTCTTTGTTTTTTGTTGGCCCATCTTCTTACAGCCCCAGAAAGACTCAGGTATTTTGAATTTCTGTGCAGCATCAGCAACTTGTGGGTGCTTTCAATTTGAAGTCTGTTTCTCGACTCTGTCACTGTTCTGTTTACATCAGAGAACACACGTTCTACTTCTGCTGTACTGACAGGAAGGACAGCTGCGACAGAACAAAGTTTCTCTATATGTGGACAGAAGTCACCTGCTGTCTTCTTCAGTCTATGAATGACTCTCAGTAGAGCTGATGGTCCATTTGTTGTCGATACATCTATTTCAGAAACCATGTTTTTGAAGTTGTCCCATTCCTCTAGGACAGTGTCAGTGTCCATGGAGTAGTGTTCACTCAATGTCTCAACTTCATCATTGCCTGTGAAGGAATTGAAGTCTTCATCTATCTTCAATGCTCCCATAGAATTGATTATATCAGTGTTCTCTATTCACCTAGTTATGTTGGCTATCAAATTGTCCAAGAATTCATCTTCTAATGTCTTGAGGGAGGCTACAGATTTCTGGTCTGGAGTAATGTTCTGATCTTGCAGAATCTTTTTTACTTTCTTGGTTCTAACGCCAGGACTATCTTTCAGCTTTTGGAGGGCATTCAGTGTACTCTGAAGTCTAGGCTGTACAATTGACAAGTCAATGTCATTTCTCTCGAATGTTAGGGTGAGGCTTGTTACATGTTTCAGTGCATCACACAGAAAATGAGTTAGATGTATCATCTTGTACGACTTTAACTTCTTGACAAGTCCATTGGCAGAGGGACCAGAGTCAATTTTCACTTTGTCATTTCCTGTTTCAATGGCATTCTCCAGATCCATCAGGATGGCAGAGTAGCAATCTCTTAGTGAAGTAACTGCATCAAGGTGGGACAGCCATCTGGTATGGGCAACCTTCTTTATTTTTCTAACTTCACTGTCTTCCAGAAGTTTCTGCATCTTCTCCAATGACTTTGTTCTGACAGCTGAACCTTTGTAGTACTTGAAAAGGCTGTTAAATGTTTCATCTGCTTCTTTGAATACTGGAATGTTTTCAAAACTGTCTTTTGCTGCTAGAGCTAATCTGTGGTTCTGACAGTGGATCGTCAATAGATCTGGTTTTACTTCCTTTAGTCGTGTTGAAACACCAGATTTCTTACCAATCATGACGCTGCAACCATCACTACCAAAGACAGCAAATCTGTCTAGAGTCAAGTTGGTCTCTATCACCTTCGTTGTCTCATTGAAGATGGCTTAACCACGTAAGCGAGGTGTTTTCTATTACCAACATCTGTTACTTCATCTGTCATGATTGAAAAAGCTGGACTGGCATTTACCTTGGTCATCATTGTCTCCTCTATGTCTTCGACCATAACTGTAATAAACTCATCAATAGTTCTGTGACTGGTATAGTTGGCATTTCCGCCTTGACTTAGATACTGCAGAGCAGGACTCTGTAAATCTTCAACAGCAAACTGGACGAAGTCTTTGAATACTGTAGTGTGAGGAATGTTGTGCATGATCAAAAAGTGAAGAGATTTCATGGCACATTCTACTGCTTTGAATTCTTTCTCTGATATAGAATCTGCGAATGCTGTCTCAATTCTTTGCTGTTCACATGTCTCGAGCTTCAATGCTCTCTGGTGTATCTCTGATGTTTCATGTAGGGTAACCTTGTCAAGTCTAAGTGATCTACAGCCTTGTTTAGTCCAAATTTCATTCCCATTTCTTGATTTCACGTTATGTTTCTGACATAAACTACAAAACATGACTTCTGTTAGAACGCCTTCTTCATTCTCCACTTTTTTGGAATGCAACCACCGTCTTGTCTGTTTCCAAGAGATGTTGAAACCATGAATTCTGTGTTTGGCTGCAACAGTCTTTATTGGTGTTGTGGTAGTCACATGGTCTGTTTTTTCCAAAGCAGGACTAAAAAAGAAAGAACATTTATTTCAATTCGATTACATTTATTTTAAAGTTTCCATATGCATATTATTATCAGCTGCTAAAGGAGGCTTTTTATCAACATAAAGTTACCCCAAAAAAATGCAGTCAATTATTTGATTTTTAAGGAATCTATTAAAACAAATCGATATTCAATTTAATATAGAAATTAATATTCAATTAAATATAGAAAATCAAGTCAATTCTATTCAAATTATTTAATCAATATTTAATTTTATATCAATATTAATATTCAATTAAATATAGAAAATCAAGTTAATTCTATTCAATTTCATATAAAAATCAATATTCAATTCTATTCAATTTAATAAAAAAATTATATCCATTTAATATAAGTTATGTATATCTTTAAATCACTGTTTAAAATCACATTACACAATCAAAACAAATTATGAAAAAAATTAAAAGATAAGGTACAAACAACAAATTTGCACAAAATGACCTATTTATATGTTGACATGCCGTAAAACATCATTCATTCATTATACAAACAACCGAGCCCAAGTAGTTTTTGTAAATAATGTCTACTTTCTAATGGAAACTGTGTCATGCGCAAGCGTTACTTTTGGACAATTGAGTACTACCCTATCTAAGAAACTCCGAGTAATTGCCTCCATGTGCATAAACTTTGGTAAACGTTGTAGAAGCTCTGTGCAGCCCCACATGCGTAACTTTTGGCCTATCTCCGGTACTACACTCTTTATAAATTGTTGAGATATTGCGATTGTGTCCACATGTAAAAATGTTTGTAAAACTTTGAAAGCATCAATTTTTTTATGTGGCAAGACACGGGATTTTTTAGTAATTGTACTTACTGTATTTGTTTTAAATGCATGCTAGGTCATTTTTTAAATGTAAAACATGAAATATTTGTGTATGTGTTTACTTTTATTTCCCTTCCTTTACAACTGGAGACCGTCGTATGTCTGTTAACTTCAACAACCATGGCCAATTTAATCGTCTTTTAGCTTTTCCATAGGACTAGTACCATAATTCTAGATAAAGTAAGGAAAAGCTGTTTTTTGTCAGGACAAGCAGATTTTAGAAATACTTGTCCAGTAATAAAAAACTAATGTAATGGCCTATTTATGTGAGAAAGTTTGATAGCTTTTCGCAGAAAAATCAATAAAAGGTAGTAACAGTTACTAAATAATTAAAATCAAACAACTTACAACTTCTCACACTATAATAAATTGTGGCCTGTTGGCTCAAATTCTATATTAGGTAGATATGGTTTTTAAAAACAAACAAACGTGTGGAAGTCTCAAATGTCATTGACATTGGCTTCTGTCATCTCTTACCGTAATTTGAGCAAGTGCTGGCATATGGCTTCTCAATAATTTTTATTGAGTTACTGTACTTGTCCACTGGCAATCATTTCTAACAAATCATTTTCGTTTTACATATTGAGTCAAATTTTTGATTCAAAATAGTGACCTCAACATGATTTTCAAAATACTGATGTGCATTACATACAAAAGATCCTCCCATTTACCTTCTTTCTAACATCCCCATTCTCAACTGAATCAACTGCACAATAAGGACGGGCAGTCAGGATGAACTTGCAGCACTTGCAGAAACCACAGGTGTGACACAGGAACAGTCCTTCTCATCTAGTTTATAGCTCTGTTAATGAATGGTGCAGTGTACATGTAAGGATGAGCACAGTAATCTGTTATATGACAGTGCGAGTCAATTATGAATTTAGAAAAAAAAATGATGTTTGAAAAATGGGGTATGAATACATGATTTCAGAAGTCTACTTTCACTTTGTCTACTGTACATACTGAACAGAAAAAAATTATCTTGAATGACACATGAACTCTACTTGTCTCATCATATTTTGATTGTGCAGAGATTGACAAACAATAAAATGTAAGTTTCATTGCTTTCATTTGGGGTCTTTAAAATGTGCATGCAAACTTTTTTTATTTACTATAGAATAGAGAACAAAAATCAATGATGGGCTTACACCTATATTGCAATAATATTTAATAGTTCCACTAAAGTAACTACCACTTTAACATATCACTGCTGTCGTAGGTTTGGGTGCAGTTTGGTCCAAAAACTTCTCCCAGTTTCATGCAGAAAGATGATTGTTCTACTCAGATTCTTTCTGGCGCATTCCCCCGCCAATAATACTAGATATGTCATATATAACCTGTCATGTGTTGGAAATTATTAACTTCTACAGCTTGTTATTTATAACAATTTCTTTTGTTGGGAAGAATCTATAACTTAGGCAGCTGTGCAAATCCATACCTGTATTTTTACCATTAAAACACATTTTCCCAAAGTTGCTGCAGGGTCCAAGTTAACCATCCAGGATCAAAGGAAAGAATGGTTAGGTTAACCGATGCTAAATCTTCAAACAATCAAAATGTTGTAGCATCTCTATGGGGTAGGGGCCAAGTTAACCATCCAGGATCAAAGGAAAGAATGGTTAGGTTAACCGATGCTAAATCTTCAAACAATCAAAATGTTGTAGCATCTCTATGGGGTAGGGGCGGCTGTATAATGATCTGTGTGTGTTCACAATCCCCTGACCGCCATGTTTTTTAATGAATCACTACAGTTTGAACAAACTTGGTAGAGGTTCCTCTGAAGAACATTTCTGTGAAATTATTTTAAAATCGAGCCAGTAGTTTCTAACACGAAGATTTTTCAAGTTTTTACTAATTAAACTTGCCCTGCCCCCTGGCCATGTTTTTCGACAAATCAAGATGGCTTGAACAAACTTGGTAAAGGGGCACCCAAGGACCATTTCTGTGAAATTATTTTAAAATCGAGCCAGTAGTTTCTGACAAGAAGATTTTTTAAGTTTTTACTATAGCTTATATAGTAAACTAACCCCAACCCCTGGCTGCCATGTTTTTTGACGAATCAATATGGCTTGAACAAAATTGGTAGAGGGTCACCAAAGGAACATTTCTGTGAAATTATTTTAAAATCAAGCCAGTAGTTATTGACAAGAAGATTTTTAAGGTTTTAATATAGCTTATATAATAAACTAACCCCACCCCCTGGCCACCATGTATTTTGACGAATCAAGATGGGTTGGACAAACTTGGTAGAGGGTCACCAAACGATTATTTCTGTGAAATGATTTTAAAATCGAGCAAGTAGTTTCTGACAAGAAGATTTTTTAAGTTTTTACTATAGCTTATATAGTAAACTTACCCCACCCTCTGGCCGCCATGTTTTTTGAAGAATCAATATGGCTTGAACAAACTTCGTAGAGGGTCACCAAAGGAACATTTCTGTGAAATTATTTTAAAATCGAGCCAGTAGTTTCTGACAAGAAGATTTTTTAAGTTTTTACTATAGCTTATATAGTAAACTAATCCCTACCCCTGGCCACCATGTGTTTTGATGAATCAAGATGGGTTGAACAAACTTGGTAGAGGGTCACCTTAGGAACATTTCTGTGCAATGATTTTAAAAACAATCCAGTAGTTTCTGACAAGATGGGTTGAACAAACTTGGTAGAGGGTCATCCAAAGAATATTTCTGTGGAATTACTTTAAAATCTAGCAAGTAGTATCTGACAAGAAGATTTATTAAGTTTTTACTAATTAAACTTGCCCCGCCCCTTGGCGGCCATGTTTTTTGATGAATCAAGATGGGTTGAACAAACTTGGTAGAGGGTCACCCAAGGAACATTTCTGTAAAGTTATATCAAAATTTGCCCAGTGGTTTCAGAGAAGTTGTTAGAAGCTAAAAGTTAATGACCGATGACAGACGACGGACACCAGGCGATCACAAAAGCTCACCTGTGAGCCTTCGGCTCAGGTGAGCTAAAAATAAAGTTTGCTCTCTCTCTACACATTGCATACTCTACAAGAGTTGTAATTTAACTTTTTTTTAAAAGCAAACTTGCTTTTCTTTTGTTTACTTTTTCTTGTAAGACTGTTCCAGATCCTAATAGTTTAATAAATGTCTCCTATTATAAGATGTGTCTTTTTCAGCACACTAAACATTAAATACGGTGTCATGCTGTAACGGGGAGGAAGATCTCAGTACGAGTCTGAGTAGGACACTGTATGTAACAAGCAAACTTTCTCACATAAAGTAACATATTATCTATGCTGTCAGGTACAGCACCTTGGAACACTGAGCCATGAAAGATCACAAGTACATCAATGAAAACAAATTATAACAGATAAAATAAAAATTACAAACCTTCATTTGCTACACAATTTTTCTGCCAATTGACTGGTCTGCTGGACACAATGTCAGAACACATCTTCAGATGCTCTATCTGTAATGCAGTCTTATACCTGTACAATTACATTCAAATATTGACATTATTGATTCACATTTAATGAAATTGGAGAGATAATTCATGCTCAATACATTACGTTTTAATCGTATGTTACTTATGATTATGTAACAACTTCACTGATTTTGTTTACAACAATATATGTGGCTTATAATTTGTTCTGTAAAAATTCCTTTAATATTAACAATGATAAGAGAGCTTTGAAATATTAATATTTAAATATTTAAGTCTTTAATAAAATCTTAACATAAAAAAAAGCATTTTAAATGATACATAGTACAAAGTTGCTCAATAGAAATTCTCCATAAACAGGTAAGTGGTGGTGTAGTGTATAAGGTGCTGGCCATTCTTGCAGCTGTCTCATGTCTGGTCCAATGCTTGACCCATTAATCTTCAGAAGTGCTGGTTATACCCAGTAAATAGAGTAATGCACAAATCTTACTTTAAAAGCCCTAGCCAATAAATATCAATAAAGATAAAATCAATGTGTATAATAGTAATAATCATGACCAAGAGACAAGTATAATAGCTTGTATGCATTTTATTTTTTTACATCTTAAATTGTTTGTATATATTTAATATATGTATTGGTAGAGGGCCTAATAGAAGATTAGTTTGTAACTAAATGTGTTACCTTCTGTAAATAAATACTATTATTGGTATTATTATTATTAAGGACCTTGAAATACAATACATATTTGATTTTGACAAAATATGAACATAATGAATATACCAGTATCAGCAGTAATTCAGACAGCAGTAGCACACTGTGCAGAGCCACGTTCACTTTTTTTGTTATAATGAGAGTATGTAGATGAAGTTCTATGGAGTGCTGGTCACGTTTCTCATGGTACTAGCTGAAGGTATAAGCTGGAAGAAAAAAATAACTTTCTCTTTATTGAACTCAATAAAAATGTCATGCCTCTGCATAATTTAAGGATCCTGAGCCATGTTATTGTCCCAATTTCTTAAAAAATAACGCTAATTTTGCCAAAGCCAGGAGCCACGACCACATTTTCAAAAATGCAAGCAAGATCCCTGAGAAGGATAAGAAACTTGCATCTCTCTACTAAATGTTTATAAAATAGGTAACAGGTAACTGATTTTATTTTAATTAGATGTTTTATACCGTTTTGAAAATACAAAATGATCTTGAATTTAAAATATTGCAGTTGGAAGTAGACTGTCAAGTACTTTCCTCAATTTGATGGGAATGTAGAGAATTTCATTGTGCAAAGAAAGAATTTTAACCAGATTTTGCAAGGTTTTGTGTGAATACACAAGTGTTCATAACATCTCAATCATTCATATTTCCTTCTTCATTCAAGTCCTTGACGATCTTTTGCCAGTAATAACAGATTAACTTTCAACAACCTGTGACAAACCCAGAAGAAATATTGAGTGACTGACTATACAAATCATTCATGGATTCATAGGTTTAGTCCCCAGAATAACCAGTTTTAGTGGTAACAATACTGACAAGTGGCTGTCAAAACCATATCATGAGAGACAGCGTTTAATCTGAACTGAAAAAAAAATGAATTATTATATTTCTTGAATACGAAACATTAATTAATCATGATTTAATCTTGCCAACTTAAAATGAAATTTACCTACCCATTTTACCATAATTTTTTTTACAAAAAAATACAAATTGATGTTACCGCTTTTCAATCACTTAAGAATCACTGCTAAATATTTCAATGCAAAACCAATATTTACACTAAATGCTTGTATATAACGTTTAATTAGCTATAAAATAGTAATTTTCTATCAAAAAGATAACAAATACATGCTTCATTGGCTTCACATTCATTCAAGATCACAGTAACAACAATATACGTCCAACAACATGGCAGCACCTGATTTCAATCCCATGACTGGATGACGCAGTGTCATAACTAAAATGATTTGAAGCTGCAAAAGTGCAAATAAATGAAAGCAGATAAAACTGCACTTACCTTTCACATGAATAAATATTTCTCAATGGATTTATTCCATAACAATATCAGTTCACTGAACAGAATGAGGTTTTTTAACTGTTCTAATTTTTTTTAAAAAAATACCATAGTAACCAAATAAAAACACTGATTTTAATATATCTTTTGTTTTAATTTATATTTTATTAATGTTTCTTTAAATATCCACTTCTTATAACAAACCCTTTCAACTATTCACTTATTTTTATTTTACATTTAACATGTGGTTCTGTGCTTATTTTAAATTCATTTTTTAAAAATAATCTATAAGAAGGTTAATCATCCGGAACCTCTGTAATTTTTTACATGCACAAGTGAAATCTTATTATAACTTTTGACCTTGACATGTAGTGCATTAATTTTCAGCAGACGTGTTTGGAATCGATATTGATAAACAAACCTAGCATTTGTCGAGGTTTTATGTAAATTGAAAAATGGACATAGTGAGAAACACATTTTATTCAGGTCTGTATCACAAAATGACTTTCTTACTTGTACCGGAAGCATTATTTTTTTATATTTTTCATTGCATTCAATGACCACGTGAATATTATTTGTCAATATTGCCGATTGTGCAGGATGTTAAAATACGCGTGTGCGATATTCATAATTCTCGGAAGTGATCGAAAACAGGTTACGGGTTCTCCAGGCACAAGCCACTAAGGGTTTTTTTTATTTATAAATAAACACTCAGAAATCAATAATAGTATACAGCTTAACATATAATTCAGAATGAAATTAAATAATTCCTGTGAAAGAGAATTAAATTATTTTCTTATGAAAGAGATTTATTATTAACTTTTCCGATTTCATGAATTACTGAGAACTGTAAACCCTGACTTCCGGTCGCTAAAATCTTGATATTTTTAGTTTTTACCTTGGTTAATAGGAGGCTGCGTGCAGATTTTTACTATTATCGATATGAGGATACGCACGTTTGCTTTAAGTTACCTTATCATATTGTCCATAATACATTTGAATCATAGTAAACACCTACCCGAGGCAAACTTTCAGCATACAACCAGCCTGTGTCAGGTGAAGGTCATTATTTTCTAATTTCGGCATACTCGGATTTCTTCCTGAAAATCATTTACTGTAAACCAGTTAAAACACGGGAGTTGCTGTAAAACATAGAAAATAATGATCATAAGTTAAAATAATATTTTATTACTTATTTATTTTACTTCGATTGTGCAACACCTTTTGCTCGAAGTCATCCCGTGGAGATCCAGTATTAAACATATACGGAAAATGTACCTTGCTCAAGGACACCACAAATAGCCGTGGTGGAGGATCGGACCTATGCTCTACCACTGGAGCACGCGCTCTACAAATATATTTTATTTTTCACTATGTGTACAATGGGGCAACAAAACATTGATGTACAATAATAGCTGGCTCTATTACACACAGACTGGCTCTATAATACCCATGCTGGCTCTATAACATATAGACTGACTCTATAATACCCACACTGGCTCGACAACACCCGGACTATCTATATAACATCAAGACTGGCTCTATACCATCCACTAAAGTTCTATAACATCCAGACTGGCTTTAAAACGCCCAGACTATCTCTATAACACCCAGACTGGTTCTATAACACACATACTATCTCTATAACATCCAGTTTGGCTCTATAATACCCCTCTATAATACCCAAGCTGGCACTATGACGTCCAGACTGGTTCTATGTTACTCATGCTGGCTCTATAACACACAGACTGGCACTATTACACCCAGACTATCTCTATAACACCAACTAAGGCTCTATAACACCCAGACTATCTCTATAACATCCAGTTTGGCTCTATAACACCCAGACTCTCTATAGCATCCAGACTATCTCTATAACATCCATACCGGCTCTATAATACCCAGACTGGCTCTTTAACACACATACTGGTTCTATAATACCCACACTGGCTCTATAACATCTAGTCCTGACTATATAACACCCAGACTGGCTCTATAAAACCAAGTACTGACTCTTATAACATCCTGTAATGAGACTAACACCCAGTACCAGACTGGCTGCATAACAACCTGTACTAACTATAACACCCAGACTAGCTATATAACATCCAGTACTTACTATATAACACACATATTGGCTCTATAACATCTAGTACTGACTATATAACACCAAGACTGGCTCTATAAAACCAAGTACTGACTCTTATATAACACCCTGTACTGAGACTAACACCCAGTACTGAGACTATAACATCCAGTAATGGCTTTATAATATCCGAATACTGATTCTTAACACCCAGACTGGCTGCATAACAACCTGTACTGAGATTAACACCCAGTACTGAGACGATAACATCCAGTAATGGCTTTATAATATCCAATACTGATTCTTAACACCCAGACTGGCTGCATAACAACCTGTACTAATTATAACACCCAGACTGGCTCTATAACAACTAGTACTGACTATAACACCCAGACTGGCTCTATAACAACTAGTACTGACTATAACATCTTTCCAGTTGATCCTGCTGGTTGGAATTTTTTTTTACCCCCCCCCCCCCCCCCCCCTCCCCTCCCCCTCCCTCCTTTAAAAAAATATTGTTGTTCATTCAATACTCTATGTTCTAGGTATTTGCCTGTCCTTTCTCTGTCCATATCCTTTAAAAGGATTTTCGGATTGACTGCAAATCAAAAAAATCCCCTACCTACCTACCCACGTTCTTTCTGGTATAGGTTGGACGTGGAAAATAACAATTTTTTAAGGGTGGCCTTAGTTATCACATATTTAGATAAAATAATGTACACTTGGTTTGTGGTGTCGGGGTACATCTCTATAGTGTAAGCTAGCACACTTTTCTGTTTGAAAAGAGCTCCAGGTTCAAGTCCTGGTGGGGATCTTGACACCTTTACAAAGTTGTACAAACTCCAAAAAATGGACCATTATATTGGTCAAAATTTTAATAAAAGTATTATAGAATGATGGTGTAAATACAATGCTGCCCTTTCATTACCAAGACTGCACATGAGTGCCCATAGCCACTTAACACAGGTAATAATTAATATATATAAGACAAAACAATTGTTATGGGCTTAAAAGCTATATGATGCTTATAGAATGTAGCAAATAGAACTATTACCTGAATACATAATTATAGACAAACAGGTTGGACTCAAAACCAGTCTCAAAATGTTACAATAATTTAGTACTGAAAGTAAGTAAAACAGAAGAGAGGAAGCTAACAGAGAAATACCACAAGTTCTGATTGTTTACAATAACTGAGATACATATACATTAAGTCACTGACAATATAGTTTAACCTGTGTTAGTGGTCACCTTTATTAAGAAACCATTTGTTGTAAACAGCCACAACCTAGACACTGGATTCTGTCAGCAAGAACTATAATATGAATGTTAGTGTTGTATAAAATATTCTGTACAAATTATTTTACCAAATAATTCTTTAAGAACTGCACCCAAATATGTACATCAACGGGTTGTTGTTTTACTACCTGGTATTTAACCATAAGTGATATACCTTAATCGAATAGGTGATATCACATATTTGAATAGGTGATATCATTTATTCGTACATATGATATCACTTATAAAGATATTAATAAGTGATATCCTCTATTCAAATAAGTGATATCACCTTTTTGAATAAGTGATATCTCTTATTATGGTTAAACAGTAAATCAGAACCCCATATACATAATCTTTTTGTGATATTTCGAAAAGTGGATTATTCAACCAGCGATTGGTTTATGTCAATTTTGAAAAATTAAGTATTACTGTAAACCACTTAAAAAAAATGTTAACACTGATATATAATTTATGAAACACATTAAAAATATTTAGTGGCAATTTATTCCCTAAACAAAAATAGATTTGACACAAAAGTAGCACCTCTGCACAAGTATGACCATTTGTATCCCGCTATATACCTTTGATAACTGAGGTTACTTGTTATATGTCTTTGGTATCCTATAAAAAACATTTATGCTAAATAATTTTTCACATTGTACCGGTAGTTAAAATTAGGAATATAATCTCTATCCCTGGTTACTCATTATCCTTCTTGTCATTTGGCACTCTAGATTACTCCATTAAATATACATCATTATTTAAGAAAAACATGTCTTTATTTCTGGTTACTTAGTTATCCTTCTTTGTGCGGAGTGTGTGATCCAGTGGTAGAGCACCAAACACATGATCAGACGATTGTTGGTTCGATCCTCCGTCACGTCTATATGTGATGTCCTTGAGCAAGACACTTTCCCGCATATGCCTAGTACTGGTTCTAACCAGGAAGTTGTATATTTATTCACGATTTGGAGTAAAACGTACTTATTATCAGTTAAAATGAAACATAATTCCATTTCTCAGAAAGTTGAACCTTCGCGTTTTGTGTCCCTCTGCAGAACATTTGAACTTCAACAAAGTCGTGTACAAAAATCAAGTATTGCAACTGTCAAATCAACCAAAACTTTCACAAAAACATCAATCCAACCTTCAATCCACAAAATCATAATGAGTTGTCCCTGGAAAGCTGGTTAGAGTAACCAGAATCACATATTTTAATGTTGATTTGCTGCACTGCCTGTAACACCAGTACCACCCCAGGGGTCAACTCTTTCTTCCAATCTGTCCCTACTGTATTCTGCCATCTGATACATAAATTCTCCAATGCTGGCTGTATTGCTGCAGTTGTTTGTAGATACAGTCAGCTTTCTCCAACTGGCTGTTAATGATGGATATTGCCTGAAATATACATGAAATATACATGAAATATACATATACATTTTTAATTATGTTTAAGACATTTTGAAATACATTACAAGTTATTCATCATTCATCAAGTTTTCCCAATGTAGGAAGACCTCAGAATGAATCTGAGTAGAACCACTTACTTTCCACTAGTAACTGGCAAACTTTCTCATATTTAATTTATCCGTGGACTGAACTGAGCTTGAACCCTAAACCACAACATTGAGGTAAATGATTTTGAGACAGCAATTTAGACAACCAGATCACAGACAGATAATTCTATAATTCTTCATAACAATTTAGACCAGGGCTTCTAAAGCAGTGTACTGACTTCTATATCTGTGGTTGGACCAACATAAGCTAACTACTGGTATATAACATTTGTAAATATGATAAAATTTCATACTGATTATGCATAGTTTGTTTAATTTTAATATGAACATTTGAAACATTTCCTCCATATTAACTACACAATCTGTAACAGTGTTTTATAACACAAACATGGGCAAAATTAATGTCACTTTTGGAACAGATGCAATATTTCTTTGCACTTCTTATACTACAGTATACAAGCAACAGTTTGACCTGTGTTGTATGTATTAAATAGAGATATTTGCAGACTTGTGTATTGTGAAAACACGCTTATCCAATATTTTAAGACAAGCTCAATGGGCAAGTAACTTTGAGAAAGGCACAGGCCCAGATCAAGATTAGACAAGTCCCAGGTATCAGGCTATCCTATTCTTTGAACACTGTGCATCACTAAAATGAACGCTGTTTCATTCAATACATATAATAGTAAAGTAAAGTATTTTGTATATGCTTGAAAAATGGATACTAGTATTACATTTTCCATCAGGTGCAATTTTAATATTATTGATAATACACACATGTAGTTATTTAGGCCTGTTCCGTTTAACCATAATTTTTTCTATATGTAAAGTAATTCTGAACCAATTTAGTGGATTTTTTTTCAAGCATTTTTATTCAGATCACCCTGTTTGATGGTGTACTTTATTGCAAAATTTTGATACTGTTTTTATTCACGTAAAAGGCACATATTTCTTCCAAATTTTAAGATCCTGGAGAAGGGATTTGCTTTGAACGTAACACAAATTAATGTTGTAATGTTCTACATTTAAAGATTTTCAAAATATTCATGCACATTATAAAGAGATACAGGATATTCCTCCCACATTTACCTTCTTTCTATCACCTCATTCTCTAATGGATCAACTGCAGAGCAAGGTCGGGAAGTCACAACTACCAATGTAACAAAGTTCAACAAAAACAACTACCAATGTTACACAACTCAACAAAAACAACTATCAATGTAACAAAGCTCAACAAAACAACTTCCAATGTTACAAAGCTCAACCAAAACAACTACCAATGTTACACAGCTCAACAAAAACAACTACCAATGTAACACAGCTCAACAAAAACAATTACCAATGTTACATAGCTCAACAAAAACAACTACCAATGTAACAAAGCTCAACAAAACCAACTTTAAAAGTAACAAAGCTCAACAAAAGCAACTACCAATGTAACACAGCTCAACAAAAACAACTACCAATGTTACAAAGCTCAACAAAAACAACTACCAATGTAACACAGCTCAACAAAAACAATTACCAATGTTACGAAACTCAACAAAAACAACTTCCATTGTTACAAAGCTCAACAAAAACAACTACCAATGTTACACAGCTCAACAAAAACAACTATGAATGTAACAAAGCTCAACAAAAACAACTACCAATGTTACAAATCTCAACAAAAATGGAATGACTCCTATGAAAATCTGAACTGGACAAAAAAACTATATATCAAGCCTAGAGTGGAAACTTGGAGTATGATAAAAAAACTTTGTTCGGTGTAATATGACCCCACAGGTTACCATGACGTTTATTTTGCACAACTGTTCAACAGAAGGTCTATCCCAGAGTCTTATTTATCGGTGGTACAAACGGGTTTCCAATGGTGAGACAACAGTCACTAACTGACAGTCGGCAATCTGGATGACAGAAATCTCATGTAGTTTTCCTGGGACTCCTATCAGATCTTAGTGAAAATCACTTTTATTTTGTCTGTATATTTATAAATTCTGCTCATAATACTGTGGATTTGTTTTGGTTCAATTTGAGACCAGATATTTTACTAAATATGTAAATAGTTTTAATTAGAGTATTGAAAGTTTTTTTCCAATCCATCAGTAATGAAGGATGCAAATAGACTTATTTTCCTTTTTATTAATTTTTATACCTTTCCTGTCTTTTATCTTACAAACAGCTAATGATAAAGTTTCTATCAATGTGAACTTTTTCAACATGATGGTGATCAGTTAACAGAATCAATACCTATTACTGAAAAATAAAATAGATTTGAAAAAATCATTCAAACATTGGCTAAGTTGTAGTTGTTGTTGTATGGTGTTTAGCGTTGCTTTCAACAATTTTTCAGTCATATCGCGAAGGTGTCTACTTGAGACAGTATTCTTAGTGCTGTCACACTAGAGTATCATGCCGCAGACACATGGTATGATACCCCACCCAGTCACATTATACTGACACCGGGCCGACCAGACCTAGAACTCTCCTCTAAATGCTGACCGTCAAGCAAGGAAGCTTCTAGTACCATTTTTAAAGTCTTTGGTATGATCCGGCCGGGGATTGAACCCACGACCTTCCGCATGCGAGGCGGACGCTCTACCACTAGACCATGCCGCGGTCGCTCATTGGCTAAGCAAAAAACATTGACTAAGGTTTTACAGCCCAAATCATGGCAATTCTAACTATATACATTGTATAACATGGTATGAGTGTGTTTATGAGATTTAGTCACTATAACATAAGTAGTTGGTTGAGAAACAGAGAATTGACTGATTGAATATTTAGCATCATTTTTATGCCATCCAGGGCTAACAGACGATCAGTTAACCCAACCACTGTTTCCTGGGATCCTGAAAGGTTAATCAGAACTCAAGCATACCCAATCTCTGCAAGAACCTGATAAATTCCCCACTTTGAATCAGCGGTGATAATGAGACACAATATAGTATATCTATTATCACGAAGATTGTTGCTGGACAGGGATTCGAACTCACGACCCTTGGACTGATAGTCAGACGTGTAACCGGCTGAGCTAATCGGAACTGGATCAGAGAAAGAGCTGAGCTAAAGATAAGATTGTAGCTGTATGA
This sequence comes from Panopea generosa, assembly GCA_029582155.1. Classification (NCBI taxonomy): domain Eukaryota; kingdom Metazoa; phylum Mollusca; class Bivalvia; order Adapedonta; family Hiatellidae; genus Panopea; species Panopea generosa. Next base: position 60,131,179 of record CM055898.1, on the reverse strand, counting down.
TGACGGTAAGGACAATGACGATGCCAGGGTCATGACAATAGCTCTTTACCAAAAATACGAGCTAAAAATAAATTAAAAGTTGAAGTGAGCCTAAATAACTAATAACTTTATTTTCCAATTATGGTTGGAAAGATCTCTACCTATTTTATACTGGATTCCAATTTTCCTCCGATTCCAAATCACTATTGAAAATCAACTCTCTTGTGTTGCTTTCTTATAACAAATGCAAATAGAACAATCTTCAGTTTATGTCTTAATTCATGATTAGTGAGATTTATCTACTTACTGATAAAATCATTTATAATCTCTTTGTCCAGTGCAGGTCTTGTTTTTGTACTCCTGGCTGAACTTCTTGAAAAGGTCTTCATCAAAAACACAACTAGTAAATGTCTGGCCAAAGCTATGTCGCTCCATTAAGCCTTTCTCAGGCAATATAACCAGCTGGGACACAGAAATCTTGATCCCATAGCCTGGAACAAGCTCAGTCTCATTTGAATAGTTCTGGAAAAAATGTAAAATACATCATTGCACAATACATTCTACTCTGGTGTTAGTACACCAGAGAGTCATCAAAGCAAGGTCATTAAAATAAATTCAAGTATTGTCAACATCGTAAGTTGTTACACATGTGAAACGATCTATTTAGTTTTATGGATACACTTTGTATATAACATTTTGTATATGACACTTCACATAACTTCATATGTGACACTTCACATAACTTCATATGTGAAAGTTCACAAACTTCATATGTGATGCTCATATACAACACTTCATATGTGACACTTCACATAACTTCATATGTGACACTTCGCATAACTTTATATGTGAAAGTTCACAAACTTCATATGTGATGCTCATATACAAAACTTCATATGTGACACTTCACATAACTTCATATGTGACACTTCACATGACTTCATATGTGAAAGTTCACAAACTTCATATGTGACACTTCACATAACTTCATATGTGAAAGTTCACAAACTTCATATGTGATGCTCATATACAACACTTCATATGTGACACTTCACATAACTTCATATGTGACACTTCACATGACTTCATATGTGAAAGTTCACAAACTTCATATGTGACACTTCACATAACTTCATATGTGAAAGTTCACAAACTTCATTTGTGACACTTCACATAACTTCATATGTGACACTTCACATAACGTCATATGTGAAAGTCCACAAACTTCATATGTGATGCTCATATACAACACTTCACATAACTTCATATGTGACACTTCAAATAACTTCATATGTGACACTTCACATAACTTCATATGTGACACTTCAAATAACTTCATATGTGACATTTCAAATAACTTCATATGTGACACTTCATGTAACTACATAATTATATGAAACATCATAAAACTTCATATGTGACACTCATAAATGAATTGTCACAGAACAATATTTCAAATAATAAATGAGATTATCTGTACGATGTTTAGCGTTGCTTTCCACCCAGTCACAATATACAGACACCGGGCTGACCAGACCTAGAACTATCCTCTAAATGCTGAGTGCTAAGTGAGGTAGGTTCTAGTACCATTTTTCTGATATGAACTGGCCAGAGATCAAACCTTTAACCTTCCGCATGAGAGGCAAATGCTCTACCATTAGACCACCACTACATTCCTATGTTACACAAACTGTTTATATACACATACTTGGTTTAATTACATTACATACGCTTTTTGGTATTAAATCTATGCTTGGGCAGCATGTGGCTTGACATTTGCTAAAATGATCAATAAATACAAGACTTCCAAATATTGTACCAGATAATTATTGTGATGTACATAATGTAAAATTTTACTTTTAGCCAGTTCACACTTTTCCTTAGTCAGTCGTAAATCCAAAATATTTTTCTGCTACAAATCAAGAGTGTTTTCATGCAGAATGGCTATGTATGAATTATTTGGTTAACGAAATAGATGACCAGTTCCCAGTAGTCTGAAATATAAATAGATGACCAGATCCCAGTGGTCTGAAACATAAATAGAAGACCAGATCCCAGTGGTCTGAAATTTATAGATGACCAGATCCCAGTGGTCTGAAATTTATAGACGATCAGATCCCAGTGGTCTGAAACATAAATAGATGACCAGATCCCAATAGTCTGAAATATATAGATGACCAGATCCCAGTGGTCTGAAACATAAATAGATGACAAGATCCCAGTGGGCTGAAACATCAATGGATGTTCCTGAATGCATCTAGTCACATTATATTAGAATATGGCCCAATTTTAAAATGTTTTACTGTTGGATGATTAACTACTGATTATTAGTTTGTCCTGAGTCAAGCATTCAGAATCACATGTTTGACAGAAGGAGGTAGTCTAAGTATGTGCGATAGATTTGTTTATTTGTGTGAATATTTAGCATCATTTTTATGCCATCAAGGGATAACAGATGATCCGTTAACCTAACCACTCTTTCCTGGGATCTTGAAAGGTTAAACCAGTACTCAAGTACACTCATCTCTGCAAGTAACTGATAACTTTTCCACTTGAATAAATGGTGAGATATGAATAACAATAAGATGCAATGTTGTATATCAATCTTCAAGGAGACAGTGGCTGGACAAGGATTCAAACTCATGACCCCTGAATTGATAGTTAAACCTGCAACTGACTGAGCTAACTGGGCCTGGCTGTGTGTTCCAATTTAAGATAAAATTCTGTTTCCATGGTTTCATGAAGCCACGTGTAACAGAACTCCTTTTTGTCAGATATGGAAACTACCAATAAGTTATCAACCAGCCTGATAACGGTACAGCATCGGGTGTATAGAATTTAGTGCAAGTCAAATGTCACCACTTAAACCAATTAATCAGGGTTTATTTATCTCTTTTCCTCTCTCGCATGTGCTTTTCCTTTCATGTGTTTGTTATGTTCATTTTGTAATATTTCTGATACATTATTTTATTTTTCATATTCTTATTTTAATCGTGAAATGATTGATAATACTCAGTTCTTGAAGTTTTGACTGGCATTTCTCTTTCTTCTTTAAACAAGTCGATATTTATTTTAGTGTTTAAATTTGCACCTACAAACTGACCCTTGACATTGTGGCATACATAATATGAACTAAGGCATTGCCTCTCTTGGGGTCGAACTTCAATTTTATAAGTATAGTAAACAAACAAATACTAAATACACTTTATAGTACATGTATTATATGTTTAGGATAACATTGCAGATGTTTCCATTATATATTTAATATGTATTATGTTTATCATAAATAAATCACTTATTACATGATTGAAACTTTATTCAAGGAACTATATCTCTAATTCCTTGGTTTGCAAAACAAAATCAAACGTTATAAGCATCATAAATGGTAGTGCGACATGTTGCACATCTATAGGAGCCTTTTAAAGTTTTTTTTATTTTGCGTTTCCCTAGTTATGGACAGCAGAAAGGATATCCAAATAATAAAGAAGCTGTCCATTCACGCCTTATTTAATCAAGCTTCATAAATAGATGCTGGTCACAAAATACCTTTTGACGTGGGTTTTTCTTTGGTTATAAATGTTTCTTGCATAATATAAATGTCACAGTGTGTACCTAAACTGTTAGGAGAGAAACATATGTCAACTGTCTGGTTAGCTCAGTCGGTAGAGCACTTGACCTGTAAGTGAAAGGTCCCAAGTTCGAGTCTGCAATGGTGCATATTTTTCTTGCCGTATTACATAAACATAATACATGTCTATACTATAGTTTACACTGAGCAGATAGCCAGTATGTATTTTTACTGGGGTTTCAAAACAATTTCAAAACAGACCTAAAAAAACAAAGGAACCAATCACAGTGCAGCCACCGTCCTTTTGTAAGTAACCTTAAATTTCTCACAAAATGTTTTTAGACTACCAGAGCGAAGATTGATCCGACAACTTCGGCAGTGAGAAGTAAATGGTTATTTAAAAACAACACTATGGACAACTCTGCCACAGAAGGAATCATTTGTATAATTCAAAACACCAGACATTGATACTGTATTCAAGCATAAATAGAGTTCTTGCAGTTTAAATGTTAAAATATGACTAAACCAAATGTATATTTCTGGACAAATGTTGGAAACATCTAGGACACAGGACTAGACTAAAATTTAAGAGAAGTCTCTGGTCGTGGCAGTAATTTGAACCTCCATCTCCCATGTACAAAGAAAAAACAACAGCATTGTGCATGACTGCGTACATAAACCAACACATTTACTAAAGTTCCCAAATTAGCAGCTGAGGCATCCAAATATATATGAAATATACAATCTGGACATAGGTTCCCTTCAGTTCTTATCCAGACACTTCTACCATCTGGTTGTAATACTAAACAAGACGAACAAAATAGACAAAAAATATACACCATGTATGATTATAAACTGCAGTCCACGGAAAATATACTTTTCGAATGTAAGGCAGTCAGAAAGAGTAAGCATAAGTTAGTAGCATTTTGTCCATGCAGCAGCAAACATTATAAAAAAATATACATTTTCAAAAGAGAATAATTTCATTAAAAAATAAAACAGACATTTCTTTTTTCACCATATCTAAGCCATCTCTTTTCATGTTGCTCGCAACTGCTGGGATTCGAACCCAGAACTTCTACAAAAGTGTAGATGTGTTTGCCAGTTACACCACAGAAGCATATCATGTTGTACTAAGATAATGAACTTAAATATTTACCAAATCAAATTATGTAAATTAATAGAAATTAATATTTAAAATAGCCCAAATTTCTATTAATAAAATGCACTCTTGTAACACAGCACTACATGTTTGTTTTCTAATACTATATACATGTAGTATAATAACAAATTTTGTGAAATTAAAAATCAGATCAACTTTTCCTTTTTTATGGGGGAAAACGCTTCAACAATCTGGAAGCTAGTCTTTAATCGAAATATACAGGTATTGATTTCAAGTCAGGTTAAAACATCTAAAGCATCAGCTGTGTGTTTTATGGTATTTTTTACATAAATATCTGTACTTTATAAAATGGTTAAATTTTGATATCTCGGTCCCAATTAAATACCTCCACTTTGTAAAATGAATCGCACCTTGGGAGTTTATTCATGTTATAAGTTAAGTCTATAATGTATCTGGCTGATAATTCAAGGGTTGTGAGATCCAATTGATGGTACTTGCAGGTAAAATTTAATATGTCAAATAAGGGCAATAATTTGCATTTTATTCATGCAAGAGTTATCTAACTTATTCATTGTAGTATGTTTTATGACTGGGAAGTCTTGTGTTAAGTTTAAATCAAATCAAATACATTGAGTGGTTGATGAAGTATGGACAAGATGGTACTTGCAAGCAAAACTAACCAGAATTTTTAAGTCAAACAAGGGCAATAATTTGCATTATATTAATCCAAGAGTTATCTAACTTCGTTATCATAGTATGTTTGATGACTGTGAAGTGTTTTGTTAAATTTCAAGTCAATACATGCAATGGATATTAAGATTGGGACTTGCACACAAAACTTCAACCAAGGTGGGACGCCGACATCCGGGTGGTCAGAATAGCTCTCTTTATTCTTCAAAAAGTCGAGCTAAAAACAATTTGAAAATTGTTTCAGGTAACAAAGACAACTCCGTCAGAATTTACAATGTATTTACCAAAACTCTAATGAAAACAAAGCAAAAGGCCAACTAACAATAAATGTATGTTATAAGTACTGTTCTCTGATTGAAATAATTTCATCATGATATGAACAGGGAGGTTACCGACTTATATTTATATAATTATATGAATACATACATCGTTGGAAACCGTAATTTATAATGTGTTTTTAAACAAGAGGCCCATGGGCCTTATCAGTCATCTGATTATCCAAAAAACATTCACATAAATCTATTCAGTCGTAAGAAATAACTTTTTGTCAATTTCTCTTATATAGATTTAGTAAAGTAGGCCTCACTGCAAGGGCAAAACTGTGTGACCCAGGGACATGCAATTCACAATTTTTATAAATGACCCATATATGTCCATAATCATGCTCACTATTTGTTTCCCAGTGCTTCTCCTATATTGAGAAAAAAATTTTTCAAAGTTTACCTTACTATGACCGTTTTCACAATTTTGATTCACCCGTGTGTACCAAAGCTGCATACAATATATCATTACAATTACGATTATGGTTTTGAGAAGAACTCAAAAAAGTAAATTGTTACGGACGCATGATGATGGACAAAAGGTCCATCGAGACAAAGTCTCAGGTGACCTAAAAAGACCGACTGAGATAAAAGTTGAGGGCATAATGGTAGACTAAATGCATTTAAAGGGTCTCTGTGGCCGAGTGGTATAAGGCAACATCTCAAGATCACTTAATTCTCACCGCTAAGGTCGTAGGTTTTAATCTTGCTCCAAAAACTGTATGTGAGAAAGTTTCCAGTTACTTGCGGAAGGACAGTAGTTCAGTAGTAGAGAGTTCCTCCACCAGCAAAACTGGTTAAGCCATATATAACCTGAAATGTGTTAAAAATGGCATTAAACCCGATTTAAAAAAAAGAATGCTTTTAAATCACTGTTCTCATTAATTAAAGTTTTATAACTATTATATCAACTACCGGTACTATAATATGCCGACGTACCATGTGTATCAATACAATTGTTATCATCAAGATTGACCAAGCTATTTCGCCATATTTGGCAAGGTCATCCTTTAAGAATGTTTGATTGCTGTGTCTCAACTCAGTATTTTAAAGAAAAATGGACAGATATCATGAAAAAATAAAAAGTTAAACGCTTTGAAAGGCAATAAAAAGTAAAGTAGCTGAAATTTTTAGCGAGTAAGAAGGAGCACAGCAAACACATGCCCAACTTGTTTTATTTTGATGCCAGAGTGCAACCCTCCATTACTGAGAGCACTTCCGTGCTAAAGATCAGGTACCCGTCACATGTGAAGTTGTTGGTTCAAGTCAAGCTATAAACATACAATTTATTAGAGTTAACCAATTTCCTCTGAAAGGTTCTACTCAGACTTATGATGTTACTTTTTGGAATATACAGAAGACCTTACGGTACCTTTTTATGTTTTTGTTCATTATTGCACCTAGAGTACAGCTTGCATTGTCACTACAAGGCACTGTTCACCCATTATCAACTTCCACATGTACACTTTTTCCCCCATGCCATTAACCCTTGCCTGGCGCTGTTATCAAAATTAGGATTCTGGGTAGTGATAATGCCCTGCCTAAATGAATTCTGAGTAGTGATAATGGTTTCGCCCTGCTCATCAGAATTATGCAAGGACTGTGAATATATGCCCAATGTAACGGTGATAATAGACAAAATTTAGTATAGATATACTATATTTAGACTTTTAGTTCCATGCCTGATAATGTTGTTAAAATACCTTCCCCTGTGCAATCCTATATGCAGATGTTCTGAACAAGTAGAAAATTGTACAAGTCACTGGCCAAGTAGAAATTTGTACAAGTCACAATTTACAAAAGTTTAGTCTGTTTAATTACTTTGATTGGTGCACATACATATGGGGATTCATTACCACTGACCAGTTAATCACTACTCTGGATCAATTATCTCCAGGCGGTATTCAATAAGATGTCCAAAAATACATAGGTGTAACTGTTTTGATGGCAGCATAATCAGTATAAGCTGGTTAGCCCCATAAGCTCAGTCAGTAAATCATAAAACTTCTAGAATTGAGGTTGTGGGTTAGATCCCTGGGGCTGGCCAATTAAAAACAGTCGTTCCGATGGGTATTTAAATCGAGGATCCATGTGGCGGTGCTATACACTGAGCACACTGAAGAATCAGAAGAAACATACAGTTGGTTTCAATCTGTAACCTGCACTATCCCCCTGGAACCTAAAAAGACCGGGTAATCACCAATATGGGATGTTTATGTCCGTAAAAGTAGGTAAGCTACTTTCGCGCCAAACACCATGACAACTACAGATATTAAAAAAAGTGTTGATGTTTACAAAGACTTGTATAGAAGGATAGGAAACTTGCATCTCCTGACTAAATGTTGATAAAATAGCACACAAAGGATTACTAATTTAGCATGAGCATTCACAAAATCTCACCTAGTTGCCTTTCCATCTCTATATAATTCCTTGATGTTTATGTCTATAAATTTTAGGTTAGCAACTTTCACAGCACACACTATGACAAATACAGATATTTAAACATATGGTAGATATTTACATTCGTAAAATGTTGAGTTAGCGACTTTTGTGCCACACACCATGACAACTACAGATAAAAAAAAATTGGTTGCAGTTTATGTTCTCTCAACACACTGTGAGTTTGTGTCCGACTGTAGTTTCAATTTCACATGCTTTGGCCCACGGGTGTTGGTGGTTTCATCAACCTACCAGTTCATTTACTTTAATTTTGTGTTAAAAACAGGTAGTGGTTTAGTCAACCTTAATTTAGTATAGTGTTATGTGGCACGCCAAATATACAGCAAGAACACTGACAATTGTGGATAGGTGAGAACCAGTTATGGTCTGTTGAACTAACTAGGGCTATAATTATGTAATTGAAAAGAATTAATGAGTAATAAAATATTTAGCATTAGTTTGTTTTAATTTAACCCTTAACTTCATAGATACATGTTTTCCCACACCAATCACAGAAGGCCTTTGACGACAGTGCAGGAAGAGTTCAGATTTCTCGTAATGAGCAATCTGAATACTTCCTGCACTGTTTTCCACTAAGTCAGTTAATATAAACATAATTAACCCAATAATTCAATTTTAAGCCTTCTATATTTGAGGTGTCCAAAGGCATCTATATTAGGTGTCCAAAGGTGTCTATATGAAGTAAAGGGTTAATTAAAACAATTTTAGGCAAAACACTGATCAATATCATATATATCACCAACATTGCTGATGAAACAATCAACCATGTGGATACTTTTTGTAAATATTGCCAATTGTGCAGGAAATTGAATACCATACCCAATGTAGTGAATGTACATTGGTCACTTACAACAGTCTTGCTGTTAAGCTAGCTTCTACAGCGATGTAGTTAAAGTGCACTGACTGTATTGGAAGTTGAGCAACGATGTACAGTGTTAGGGGAGTGTTAGTACTTGGATGGGTGACCGATGTTACTTTAATGGCATCGAGGATAAACTTTCGAACCTGTGCCTGCACAAATCTCTCTTTCTTTGGAATGGGATGGGATATGGCAATGAACTGCTGAAAGCCACAGACTGTGCTGTTGGGTATAAGCCCTAAAGGTAAAGCGGGGAAGAGTGTAGTGAGTGTACATATAGGTCACTAACAACAGTCTTTTCTGTGAAGCTAGCTTTTACAGCGACATGGTTAAGCAACGATGTACAAGATAAGCACATCGACATGGTTGATGTGCACTGACTATATTGGAAGTTAAGCAACAATGTACAAGGTAACTACTTGGATGGTTGACCGATGTCACTTTAGCGATATTCATAATTCTCGGAAGTGATCGAATTCAGGTCATGATCGAAAATACGTTACGGCACCAACATCAAACAATTGTTCAGTTATTTTCTACTCTCGCAAGATGGACATGATTATTTTGAGAGCCATTTCCAGGAAAAAAATTATACGATACTATGCAACAATTATCTATACACGTATATTTACCTTTGATAACACCAGCTAACTGTTGAAAACGCAAAAAATATATAAACAGCAATCAGAACACTTTTCATTTTACCCGCAATTACTTTGACCGAAACTTTGCGAAACATATTTACTGCAGAGCAATGACTTTGTCGTCTGGTTTGGTATTTTAATTATCAACTAAAGCTAAGAATTTTATTTATCAAAAAATCTAATTATTTTAATATCATTATTACAGTATTTTTTTTTGAAACAAGATTTTGTTAGTTATATTTTATTCGGAATAATAGTCATGAGGCAACGTATGGGTTAAAGGTCGTCGTGTTTTTTTTTAAAACGCACCACTTCTCACCGAGTTCTAGATGTCGCTAGAGCGATACCGTAATGGGTTTGTAAACAAACTCGCCCATTGGGCGATTTCGGTTTCGTCCCCTATTGACCTCTTCGAAATCCCGAATTCTCGTTGCGTGCGAGAGCGAGATTTCGCGCGAGACTTTGAGCTCAGGGGAATTCGTTTCACTGCGGTCGCTGCTGAAACAACGTAGATTTCACGCAAGTAAATTGAATTTTCATATATTTACAACACAGCTATTTATTAAAGCAGTTTAATAAAGTTTAATTTTAGAGAGTACGCTAGTATCAATGATGAACTTAAGAAATTATGTGGTTGTTGACCATGATTACCTTTTTACTGTGACTTTTATACCTGTTGTAAGTGGGTGGTGTTAGCATAATGTAAAATGGTGTATGTGTCTGGTATATAAGTGTAAATTATTAAGAAAAGTTATTCTTGCAGAAGAAATTAATTAATTTGTTTCAAGAACATAATTTATTACAGATATATAAAGATGAGTTAGAAGTTTAAAACTCCGTCTCTGAGGCTGTTTTGTACCAGTTGTAGTAGCCTGGTTTCAACACAGAAACGAACATTCCCGTGTAATTAAACTGTACATGTTTCATAATATATTTTTTTTAATTTTATTTGTTTACTCATCAACTATTTATAAGTGACTTAAGTTTATTGTTATATGAATTTTATTTCAGTTTAATTAAAATGCCGCCGGACAGTGGCAGTCTAGTATCAAACGGAGTTATAAGGATTAAAATGGACAAATATGATGGTTTAACCTTTGACGGATAGTGTCATATGGAATATATTTGCCTACAGGCATATTGCACAAAATGTATGCTACTTTCCAGTTACTGGCATCCTGCTGAGCTTTCATAATTCACCAACACTACAGTCACAACATGTGGTAATGAGAAAAAACATGCATATTGTACCCCAATTTGCATAATTCACCACAGATTTTATGACCCCCAGGGTTTAAGATAGGATGTATGTTATATTGCATAGTATTATGGACAATAACTTGATTTAAATATTTTCAGTTATTTAGGGGATCAGTGCCAATGGTAAGAAATTATGTCATGTCCGTCCCCTTTTTGTATCGTTCATCCCCTATATTAGAGTGAAATTAAACACAACCTCTAAATTTTTGTTCATTTTCTTTTTGATAAATTAGTCATATCTTAGTTGCACTCTGCAAACATAAAATACTTAATACATTGAAAAAAAGCGAAATTAATTCTATAAATTAAAAAAAAATAGAATGAATAAGCAGGGGTGTGTGTGTGTGTGTGTGTGTGTGGGGGGGGGGGGGACGTTACGGAAACAGACGTTCCATTTCCGTGTATATCTTTCCGAAATTACCAATTTTTTTTACATTTTATATAGTACCTCGGTATTACAGCGGGTACATGTGTAACTTTCTATTTATCTTCTTGGAAGAAGGGTCCTCCGTGGCCGAGTGGTCTAAGGCGCCGTCTCAAGATCACTTACCTCTCATCGCTATGGTCGTAGGTTCGAGTCCCGCTCGCTCCAAAAACTTTATGTGAGAAAGTTTCCAGTTACTTGCAGAAGGACGGTGGTTCTACTCAGTCTGACTCAGTCTGAGGTCTTCCTCCACCAGTAAAACTGGATATGCCATATATAACCTGAAATGTGTTGAAAATGGCGTTAAACCCCATTCAAAAAAAAAAAAAAAAAAAAAAAAATTCTTGGAAGAATATATACCAGGGATGCAGACTTTACAGTTTTTTGTCACAAACTGAAATTTTCTGATTTTATGTATTATTTCACAAATATACTATTATTAAAGCAAATATATCTCCTCGTGGTCATGCATTACAATGTGATACACGTAAATGTTGTAAATACAGTATATGAAGTAAATTTATTATAAATATATCAAATTTCTCGTTAATACAATAAATGTAAAAACAAAATAAAATGTATTTTAGTTACATTTCAACCCCAAATAATATACAAACAAAGTATACAAACACGCACAAAACGATAAAAAATAATCAACAAAAGTATCATGAGAAACTTATTTTTTTATTTTCTTTCATATCTTGTATTGTTTTCTTTCTTTTCATGGCTGTTTTATGTTACTTTGTTGTAATTAAGTACTGTCAGAAACACCACTGCGGTTTGTTATGGTGTGACGCGATTCCCCTGAGCTCAAGTCACGTACAGATCTCATCACGCACGAGAGTGAGATTTCACCTTTTCGAATTAGAGAATAATATATCTATACCTAAACAAGGTTAATTATGGGGTCCCATTTATATATTTCTCCCGTAATTGGGTCAAATATGATTTTCCTGGGTCCGGCCCAATGTCCTGTGTTCAAAATGGTGTGTTCATTTGACAACTGTTAATGGTTGTACCCGATGCACTACTAATTGATTTTGAACTGCTCGGTCTAAACCTAATTTTGCCTTTTAGATTACTGGCTCACCCGGGTACCATATACACTATATTCTATACACAAATGCAAAAGGTCCCAAGGATAAGCTGCATAGGGCCTATAAGTTGTATGTTTGTGTTTTAGATTCCTTAAGGGTAAGAAGAGTAGAGCTGATAAGAGAGTGTGGCAGAAATACCAATAAAAATAAATAAAGGACCTTTGTCATGATGACTGGACTTCATACCAATACTCCCTACCAAGTTTGGGCGAGAAATTAAAGTGGAGTAGAGCTGTCAAGGAAGTGATAATATTAACCATAAAAGATAAATGAAGGGGCATAACTCCAACAAAAATATTATGTCAACCGTAACATTATGTCGATATTAGCAACTAAACTTCATTGCAATACTTCCTAGTAAGTTGGTGATAATTGGTTGAGAAATTTAAGAGTAGAGCAGAAAAGATGGGGGAATGTATGCAAACACAAGGGCAACTCAAGATGGGGGAACGTATGCATGGACAAGGGCAACTCCATATGGGCAAATGTATGCATGGACAAGGGCAACTCTATATGGGCAAATGTATGCATGGACAAGGGCAACTCTATATGGGCAATGTATGCATGGACAAGGGCAACTCCATATGGGCAATGTATGCATGGACAAGGGCAACTCTATATGGGTGAATGTATGCATGGACAAGGGCAACTCTATATGGGTGAATGTATGCGTGGACAAGGGCAACTCAAGATGGGGGAATATTTGTATGGACAAAGGCAACTTTATGTGGGCGAATGTATGCATGGACAAGGGCAACTCTATATGGACGAATGTATGCATGGACAAGGGCAACTCTATATGGGCGAATGTATGCATGGACAAGGGCAACTCTATATGGGCGAATGTATGCATGGACAAGGGCAACTCTATATGGGCGAATGTATGCATGGACAAGGGCAACTCTATATGGGCAAATGTATGCATGGACAACGGCAACTCTATATGGGTGAATGTATGCATGGACAAGGGCAACTCTATATGGGCAAATGTATGCATGGACAAGGGCAACTCTATATGCTCCCCTCAGCATAAATGGTTGGGTGGGGCATAAAAAAAAAAAAAATCTTTTTGAAAGGTAAATACAATATTCATAGCATATATCAGTTGCCCTGGTACACCAACTGTTTTTGTATGTACATGTATTTCATCTTAAAGAACTTCCTTCTCGAACAAGGAATTTCATATTGATATATTTGATTTGTTCAACAGACGACCAGTTAACCCAGCCACTCTTTTATGGAAGGTTACCAGTACTCAAGCACACCAATCTCAATAAGCAGCTGATAACTTTACCACTGAAATCAGCAGTGGGAAACAATGACAATGAGAAGCAATATTGTATATCAATTATCACATAGACTGTGTCCAGGCGGCGAATCAAACTCACAACCCAAGCTAACTGGGCCCAGCTGCGATTTTAAGGATTATAATTTATTATGTGTGTAGTTTGAATAATTAATTATGTTTGTAATTTGAATAATTTATCATGTGTGTAGTTCCAATAATTCTAATATATAATGTGTGTAGTTTGAATAATTAATTATGTTTGTAATTTGAATAATTTATCATGTGTGTAGTTCCAATAATTCTAATATATAATGTGTGTAGTTTGAATTATTTTCAGCAGCAGTAACACCAATCTAGATTCTGTACCTTAGTAAATCAATTGTATAAAATAAAGCTACTGACATCTCCAGTGTGTTTCATTATTTATTGTATGATATTGTTTGATACTGTGTGATTTTGTATTATATTGTGTGTTATTGTGTAATAATGTGTGATATTGTATAATATTGTGTGATATTGTGTAAAACTGTGATATTGTATGATATTGTGTGATATTGTTTAATACTGTGTAATATTGTGTGATATTGTATAATTTTTGTATGATATTGTGTGATATTGTGTTATACTGTGTGATATTGTATAATATTGTGTGATATTTTATGATATTGTGTATTACTGTGTGATATTGTATTATATTGTGTGATATTGTATGATATTGTATGATATTGTGTGATATTATGTAATACTGTGTGATGTTGTATAATATTGTGTGATATTGTGTGATATTGTTATACAGGCAAACCTGTGTAAGTGGTGACCTCTATTAAGCAGCCACCTGCCTTAAGCAACCATATTTTCTATTCCCCATTTCTATGCTTTTGGAGTAAATCAACCTGTATTAAGCAACAACCTGTCTTAAATGTTCAAATTTGCTCCTTCCCTTGATTGGCTGCTTAAAACAGGTTTGACTGTACATAGTCTTTATCGACAACATCAACAGAACAGTGTAGTACTACTAGCTCAGTCCAAAACTTTTTGTTTGCCAGTAATTTTTAAATTAGGACAGTGGTTATAAGCAGACTCATGTGTATATCATATATGTGGTATTCCTCATCCAATATACCACAGCAGTGGTCTAGTGGTTAAGAGTCCACCTCGCATGTGAAAGGTTATTGGGCTCAATCCCTGGCCGGGTCATACCAAAACCTTAAAAAATTGTACTTTAAACTAACTCACTTGGCGCTCAACTATTACAGGATAGTTCTAGGTCTGGTTGGCCTGGTGTCAGTATAATGTGACTGGGTGGGATATCATACCATGCGTCTATGGCATGATATTTCAGTATGGCAGCACTTAGAATACTGTCTCAAGAAGACATGTGTCATGAAATGACTGAAAAATTGCAATGCTAAACACCATGCAACAATCCTCCATCAATAAAACATGTGTCATGCCCAACATATAAAAGTTGAAAACATTAAAGCCCACTAAAATCTTTTATTTTACATCATTTGTCATATTTGTTAGTATAACTTTTACAAATTACATTTGATAATCTTGTTTGTTAGTTTGTTTGAATATTAAGCATCATTTTATGCCACTGAGGTCTAACAGAAGATAAGTTAACCCTTTACTCCATAGATACGCGTTTTCCCGCACCTTTGAAAACAGTTCATGAAGAGTTCAGATTGCTCGTAACAAGCAATCTGAACACTTCCTGCACTGTTTTCCACTCTGTTAGTTAATACAAACATAATTCACCCAATAATTTAAAAGCCTTCTATATTAATGGTGTCCAAAGGTGTCTATATTAGAGGTGTCCAAAGGCATCTTTATTAGAGGTGTCCAAAGGCGTCTTTATTAGAGGTCAGCTGGTGTCCAAAGGCGTCTATATTAGAGGTGTCCAAAGGCATCTTTATTAGAGGTCAGCTGGTGTCCAAAGGCGTCTATATTAGAGGTGTCCAAAGGTGTCTATATTAGAGGTGTCCAAAGGCATCTATATTAGAGGTGTCCAAAGGCGTCTATATTAGAGGTGTCCAAAGGCATCTATATAAGAGGTGAAGTAAAGAGTTAACTCAACTGCTCTTTCCTGGGATCCTCGAAGGTCAATCAGTACTCGAGCACATCCATCTCCGCAAAACACTTATAATTTTTCCACCTGAATCAGTGGTAAGTGATGAACAACTATGAGACACAACGTCATATATCAACCATCATGGAGATGATGGCCAGGCGGAGATCCGAACTCATGATTCATAGTCAGACACACTACCAACTGAGCTAACCAGGCCTGACTGTATTTGTGTAAAACCAGTAGGTTGTAACTAATATTTTAGGATAATCCCATTTCCCCCTCCCCACCACCCCATATTTTTCAATAGATACTAACCTCCATGATAATTCAGAGCTGGTCATCTGTCTTCGTCTCCCTGGGTCTCAGGTACAGTCCATGGAACCATGGCATGTTTTTGTGATCATTAAAATCTCACAGTATTTGATATTCCACTCCTATCTCCTCCATGATTTCGTGAATTGATTCTGGAATTTTCACTGCAGTAACCTCCCCTAAAATAAAATTTTAAAAATATTAATTCCTAGATTTTCATTTTGTTTCAGATGAAAATGGATAAATCTTTATAATAATTGTGAAAGAAAACTACAAAGCAAGTACAAAAATGCTACATGATTAATCAGTAAATTAATATCAAGATGAAAAGTATTTAACAGAAAACATCATCTTTAGAATATTTTGATTACTACCATATACATCCTAATTAATGCTCCCCCTCTAATAAATGCTCCCCCTGTAATAAATGCACCCCCTTTCCATTTTTTATGGAAAATTAAATGACTTACCACTTACTATAAAAGTTGGTCTTTAATTAATGTAAATTTCAAGTCTTGTTTAAACATTCTTAATTTGAATAAATGCCCCATTACCTATCACTATCCTAATTGCATTGTATACACACTTTATATAAAATCTGAAATTGGACTTCTCAGGGGTCTAAAAAAAACCACCCCTTTTTGCCAATACATTGCCCTTGTGGGCATTTATTTTGCAGTATACAGTATATATGCTTTAGTATATCCTGTAATAGCCAACATTGATACTAAAATAAGTTGTAACATCCATATCAATACAGACTTTGTCCATCCATTCAGAAAGATAATCAAAAACATATCAAATTAGGTTTGTGAAATTTGCATTTGGATAGAGGACAATAAGGAGATAATGTAGGTCATCTTTTTTTTCATTTCAATAAAAATAATTGTTATTACAATGGCAACAAAATTAATAAACCAGTAGGGGACTCATGTATTGCATGTGTTGCGATGCCAGACTGACTGAGACTAAATTATAGACCAAAACTAAAGTGTAAATAATGACGTAACATCGGCAGTTATGTAATCTGTCAGGATGACACCACTAGTTGTTAACATACAACTCAGTAAACAAAAGTGTGTTTTACGAGGAGATTAACCTAGCAAAATAAACATTACAAACACAACAATAAAGATAATGAAAACATCTTTTAATTGAAATAACTAAAACTAGCTAATTAAACAAAACTAAACTATCAAATCATTATATACAACCTATTGTCCTTTACCTACAACAAGGTTTTGATTGATTGAATATTTAGCGTCATTTTTATGCCATCGAGGGCTAACAGACGATCAGTTAACCTAACCACTGTTTCCTGGGATTAACCAGTACTCGAGCACACCCCATCTCCGTAAGTAACTGATAACTTTCCCACTTGAATCAGTGGTGAGAGACGAATGATAATTAGACACAATGTCGTATATCAATCATCACGGAGACTGTTGCCGGGCGGGGGATTCGAACTCATGACCCCTGGATTGATAGTCAGACGCATAACCCACTGAGCTAATTGGGCCTGGCCCTACAACAAGAACCTACATGTACCAATAAACAGTTTTATCTCAGCCATTTCTTTGCTAAATAAGCAACCGCTGCTTAAGCAAGATTTCTACAGATCTATTCTAACACCACAGCAGGGTCTGAGATAACACTGATAACTACCAGCAAAATTGCTATTTATATTCTTAGAATTTAGACAAGTAATTTCAGAATTTCTTTCACTGAAAGTCTATACTTGGCCCAGTTTTTCAAGCATGAATTTAAACAGAAAGGGGTTCCTGCAAAACTCTGTTTCCTTGTCAGAGCCAATGATAAAACTGTATGATAGGTTCAATGCAAAATCATGAAACTGTATTTTGTGATTTAACTGTAATTTAGACTTGTATAGAAGGACTTGTATAGAAGGATAGGAAACTTGCATCTCCTGAATAAATGTTGATAAAATAACACACAAATGTATTTTAGATATCAATAAACCTTGGTTTCTCAGATATAATTTGATGTGTGTAGAGGGTACAGCTGGTACTGTAGTTGGTATTGTGGGTATAGAAGGTACAGCTGGTACTACAGGGGGTATAATAGGTGTAGAGGTACACCTGGTGCTATAGTTGGTAGTGTGGTTGTAGAGGGTACATCTGGTAGTGTAGTGGGTATGGTGGATGTACATCTGGTACTATAGTCGGTTATGTGGGTGTAGAGTGTACATCTGGTAGTGCAGAGAGTATGGTGGGTGTAGATGGTACAGCTGGTAATGTAGTTGGTAGAGTGGGTGTTGAGGGTACAGTTGGTACTATAGTTGGTAATGTGGGTGTAGAGGGTACATCTGGAACTATAGTTGGTCGTGTGGGTGTAGAGGGTACATCTGGTACTATAGTTGGTTATGTGGGTGAAGAGTGTACATCTGGTAGTGTAGAGGGTATGATGGATGTAGAGGGTACATTTGGTACTATAGTTGGTTGTGTGGGTGTAGAGGGTACATCTGGTAGTGTAGAGGGTATGGTAGATGCAGTGGGTACATCTGGTACTATAGTTGGTTGTGTGGATGTAAAATCTACATCTGGTAATGAAGTTGGTATTGTGGATGTAGAAGATACAGCTGGTAGTGTAGAGTGTATGGTGGATGTAGTGGGTACATCTGGTACTATAGTTGGTTGTGTGGGTGTAGAGGGTAAAGCTGGTACTATAGTTGGTATTGTGGATGTAGAAGATACAGCTGGTAGTGTAGTGGGTATGGTGGGTGTAGATGGTACAGCTGGTAATGTAGATGGTAGAGTGGGTGTTGAGGGTACAGCTGGTACTATAGTTGGTAATGTGGGTGTAGAAGGTACATCTGGAACTATAGTTGGTAGTGTGGTTGTAGAGGATACATCTGGTAGTGTAGTGGGTATGGTGGATGTACATCTGGTACTATAGTTGGTTGTGTGGGTGTAGAGGGTACATCTTGAAGTGAAGAGGGTATGGTGGATATAGAGGGTACATCTGGTACTATAGTTGGTTGTATGGGTGTAGAGGGTACATCTGGTACTGTAGTTGGTATTGTGGATGTAGAAATTACAGCTGGTAGTGTAGTGGGTATGGTGGGTGTAGAGGGTATGGCTGGTAATGTAGTTGGTATGGTGGGTGTTGAGAGTACTGCTGGTAGTGTAGATGGTATCATGGGTGTAGACATTACATCTGGTAGTGTAGTCAATATGTAGGGTGAAGAGAGTACAGCTGGTAATGTAGATGATATTGTGGGTGTAGAGGGTAAAGCTGGAAGCGTTGTTGGTGTCATGAATGCAGAAGGTACAGCTGGTAGTGCAGTTGGTATGGTGAGTGTAGAGGGTATGGCTCGTAGCATACATGATATAGTGGGTGTGGATGGTACAACTGGATGCATAGTTGGTATGGTGGGTGTTGAGGGTACAGTTTAAAGCATAGTTGGTATGGTGGGTGTTGAGGGTACAGCTGGTAGTGTAGTAAGTATGGTGGTTGTTGAGGGTACAGCTGGAAGTGTAGTTGGTATGGTGGGTGTAGAGGGTATGGCTTGTAGCATAGATGATATAGTGGGTGTGGATGGTACAACTGGAAGCATAGTTGGTGTGGTGGGTGTTGAGGGTACAACTTGAAGCATAGTTGGTTAAGTGGGTGTTGAGGGTACAGCTGGTAGTGTAGTTATTATGGTGGGTGTTGAAAGTACAGCTAGTAGTGTAGATGGTATGGTGGGTGAAGAGAGTCCAGCTGCTAGTGTGTCGTAGACAGTACAGCTGGTAGTATAGTTTATATGGTGGGTGTAGATGATACAGGTGGTAATGTAGTTGGTAATGTGAGTATAAAGGGTAGTTGGTAATGTCACCGTATTGTAAGTATGGAGGGTATAGCTGGTAGTGTAGGTGGCATTATGAGTATGGAGGGTACAGCTGGTAGTGTAGTTGGTATTGTGAGTATGGAAAGTATAGTTGGTAGTGAAGTTTGTATTCTGGGTATGGAGGGTACAGTTGGTAGTGAAGTTTGTATTGTGAGTATGGAGGGTATAGCTGGTTGTGTAGTTGGTATTGTGAGTATGATGGATGCAATGGGTAGTGGGGTTGGTATGGTGGATGTTGAAGGTACAGTGGATAGTTGAGTTGGTATGGTGATGGAGTCGATACATGTAATGAATATAAAGGATCAGTGTCTGATAAATTTTGTTTGGCAGATGTTGAGGATGTAGCTGAAAATGGTGCTAGTATACTAGATGTAGAGTGTAAAGTTGATGACGTTGGTATGGTGGTTGTATAGGGTCCAGTGGGTATAATGATGTTAGTCTGGTGGGTGTAAAGAGTACAGTACCATGGTGGTGGAGTTGGTACATGTATGAAGACTAAAAGGTGTTTAATTAATTTGGTATGATGGATTTTGAAGGTGCAGTTGGAATTGGAATCAGTATGAGGAATGTAGATAGTACAGTTGTCAGTGATGTTGGTATAGTGGGCCCACGGGGCACAGTACCCACTTACTGCTTGTTTAAATTTAAACAATAACTTTTTCCATATTTTTAACTAAATAAACAACAGGTTTATTTTTGTCTATTTGTCTGTCTATAAATGAAGTTTTAACCAAAACAATCATGTAGTATGCAATTTGATCTCACTGCCTATTGCACCCCAGGTAAAAAATTTGTCAATAGATTTATAAGAATGAAAACAACAGTTTTATTATCTTGTTTGATATTTACTGGTATTTTAATATCAAAATGTCACATTCTTAAATATGCCAGTTAGTTACTATTATGCTGTGGTCCAAATAGTATCTGGATACTTTATAAATTTACACAATATCAATTTCTAAATACGAATTTGGAAATATATATATATATTATATATATATATTAACTTATATTAATATAATTTAATACTTTCATTTATAACTGAAATATTATACTTTACAATGTTAATGACATAGGTTAATTGATTGTTAACATGAGAACCATCAAAATTATTGTATTTATAGGCTAAATCATAAATAATACAGCTTAATATATTTTTGTATATGTTTTTCTTTATTTCCAATACTTCTTATATGTTTGTGGTAACCTTTAATAGAATTAAAATTGGTTTTGGATTAATAACAACATAATTTTAAACAGTTGTATATTGAGTTACAATACTCCTAATCTTAGAAAATTAATTATTTATCTCGTAAAACTTGGTGCAAAACTATTGTAACTTGAGTAACAATAGTTTGCTCAAGTTACAATAGTTTTGCACCAAATATAAATTCAGTTTTATTGAATTTTCAATGCAACACTATTGTAACTCAAATTTTTACAAATAAATCAAGTTATATTAAAGCTTTAATTAATAACACTTGTTAATATTGTAAGTAATGCAGTTTTCATTTGAATTTTGAAAACTATTAGCAAAAATATCTAAAGACTAAAAAAAAAACAGTTTTTTCCTCCTCCTGAACAATTTGCAAAAACCTAGTTACAATAGTTTTGCGCCAAGCCCTTGATATTAAGTGTATCCCTTATTCAAATAATAACAATACAGGTTAACTCATACAATTGTGTGTAGTGGCATATTACTAATATAAAACACATCTATTTAGGCAAAGTATGTCAACTAACATACACATCAAACATATACAGTCAAACCTGTACTAACGGTCACCTGTTATAAGCAGCCACCTGCCTTAAGCGGCCAGTTTCAGACCCTCCCGTCGAAATTTACTATATAATTTAACTGCAATAGGCGGTCACCTGGCCGACGCGGCCAGCGGCCAACATTTTTGGTCCCAAATGCATTAAAAACCTCCTAAAACGGCCACCAAATGAACAAATTTAACCGTTAAATATCGATTTTGGCATATAAAAATTTCATTACGGCCACAGAATTAATATTTAATTAAAGTACTAAAAACCAAATAAATCAAATAATTATAATAAATCTTTAATTTAAAATAAGTTTCTTTTAGTTTAAACTTTCTTAATTGGCCGTAAACAAACCAAACAAAGCTGTTATTGTGTTCTACATATTCGCCATTTTTCTGACTCAAACCAAACAAAGCTGTTATTGTGTTCTACATAATCGCAATTTTTTCGACTCAAACACGAGTGTAGTGCGTGATAATTTTCACGTCTCTATTTTTAGCTCGCGTCAGATCAAAGTGTTTTGTGTAAACACGTTAACTGTGAAAAAGTCGGCATATAAAAAGACTAAAGAAGCTAACGTTTTTGAGACGATAATTAGAATGGCAGTTTGTTCGTGCTTTTAACGAACGATAAGGAATTAACTCATTAAGTTCACACTTGTAAAAAGCGCTAATTGTGGAAAATATAAAATTTGAAAATGATTTATTGTGACTTAAATCATAAACGTTTTGATTGTCAGCGTGTAAACAATGCCACCAAAACGGAAGTGTTTCACTTTGGATGAACGTGTTGAGGTTGTGAAATTGTGCCAATATACAAAAATACTTCGCTAATCTGGGTGAAAATTGATGACCCTGTAGTAGGCAGCCACCTGTCTTAAGCGGCCAATTTGGCCCTTTCCCTTGGCTGGCTGCTTAAGACAGGTTTGACTGTACAATTAAAGCTTATACATGTACATGACAAACACACAATTAGGCTTACCAAGTTGTGGACCTGAATGCACTATTCCCCTATACAAAAATACACCAGCTCAGCCTCACCACACACTACATGCTCTCTGTGACTCAGTTAGTTATCTGTAAATGATTAAAAGGTTTACAGTGCAAATTAAGAATAATACAGTGGTGTAAGAAAGACTTCCATTTATGAAACACATGTACATTACTCAAAATAAGCTAAACTGTCCAAAACAGAAAAGAGGAAAAGTATTAAAGATAAAATCATTTTATGAGACCAATTTACTTAATTGAATACATAATGAGTGAAATCAACAAACCTTACATTCAAATAAATCCTTTATAAAATCATTTAAATAACATTTAAACCCTCTGCAAAATCATACATGCATCCATTGTCATAACTTTCTAGGAATGGATAAGCATGAATGAAACAGTGTGTACGTAACCTACTAGGAGACAAATTTATGTAAGTGGTTCGGTTAGCTCAGACAGTAGAGCATTCGCCCTGTAAGCAAAGGGTCCCGGGTTCGAGTCCAGGACTGGCTGCATTTTTTTTTCGTTCTGTAACATTATTTACCTTGTTTGTTGCAAATACCTGTTTTTTTCCTACCAAGTTGCACTCAAAATGTATTTGACTGAAGTTATCACCTTCCAGGACAATGTTTACAAGAGGATTTTTTCTAGAGGAGAATATTATATTATCACCAGTAACTGGTACCAAAATGGCCGTAGATTTTTTTTGTGTACAGACCAAATAACACATGATTGATGGGGTTTTGAGCTGTTTTGATGGATTTGGAATGACAATCTATCAAATACAAAAAGGTAAGCAGAAAAAAATGATTTTGTAATTTTTTTACAGTTATTTTACGGTTAGTTCGCCGGTAATACGGTAAACACATTACCTTTGAAGACCATAATGCAGTTTGACAATTTTCCTACTCAAAATTAGAAATATACATATACCCCACCCACCCCTTAACAAATTGTAATGGACGAAGCGTTATTCGTGAGAAAAATTTTCCAAACACAAATATATTGATCTATCAACTAATTCGTGATTTCATTGCTCCATATCATTTTTGCATCTGACTTATTCCAACAGTTGTCATTTTAAAATTAATGTTTGTTTACATACGTTTCCGGAAGTGATCGCCATTTTGTCAGTTCAACCGAAGTATTTTTATAAACTTTGTTTTGATTGGTCAATACGGACATCTCAGAATCAATCGGAACATCGCTTAGCAATTTCCGTAAACCGTTCGAACGTTTCCGATTGGGCCAAATTTGGCGCCATCCTAAAATCACAATTTTTTTTCTCGAGATTTTAGAAGTAAGACAAAATGGCAGATGGATGAAACTGAAGAAAATTTTATGTTTTTGTATTATTTTACAATTAAACTGGACAATTTTCGATGCATCATCCTTTGGGAAGAAGATGGACATTCCAGCAACTGAGAGGAAAATTGCTTCGGAAACAAGGGGCCGCACACAAGTCAGTTCAACTGTTCCAGGTATATTCAAGAAAATCTCGGTATGATTTTGTTACCGGTTTTCGACACTTAAGAATCGCCGATAGATATATCATTGCTAAAAGGATGTTGACACTAAATGCGTTTAAATAACTGTTATGTAATATTTTGTTACCAAAAAGATAAAAAAAAATACATTGCTCTCATCGTGTTGCGACGTCCCATTAGACTACCAGGAAATGTTCATTCACTTTTAATTAAAAATAAATCTTCATTAACGAGCACAGGGGTACGGAGCCTAGCAAGAATTAAAATAAAAACAACAACAAAACTCTATATGCCCAATAATTAAAAACAAAATGATAAGGATCGGCTAAAATGTTCAATACTCTCAAATTTTGTCAGGTCAGAAACGATGTCGTTCAGCCACACGACTGCATAGCACGACTTCCCACGCTGAAACACAACCATTCGACTGCATTTGGATCGATGTGCGCTTTAAATCATGTATTCAGTGCCACAGATAATTTTTAAGGAATAGGGTTTTTCACTCATTGACTTTTATTAAAAGGGTGATTTTGATAACTTTTTTTAAAAAATAGGGTGAAAATCAAAAATAACAATGAATCCTACCTGTTAGTGATAATTAAGTACTGTAATAGCTGTATATTCATGTAGGCTAGCATGTAGATGGTCTGATTATGTAGCAAGTATAGAAACGTGTTGTCTGACAGAATTTAATTGTTTAACTTAAACAGTTTATAACATATTTACATGTTCACTGATACTTACAGGGTTCAAACTAGAGGGCAATGTGGGCGACAAAGTCGCTTTTTTCTCCATCACTTCGCGATTTTTTTTGGTCACAGCGAAGTTTTAAGTCGCCTTAATCTTCTCAGAGACTGTTGCCGGGTGGGGATTCAAACTCGCGACACCTGGATTGATAGTCAAAACTGACTGAGCTACTCCGGCCTTTCACAATTAAATGGCTTTTATTTGTATTTTAATAATAAATTTAAGATACCATGTCGTTTTCACACCTTATGTTTTGACATTAACCTTTTCTTTTTATTAGCTCACCTTAGCCGAAGGCTCACAAGTGAGCTTTTGTGAACACCTGGTTTCCGTCATCTGTCGTAAACATTTAGCTTCTAACAACTTCTCTGAAATCACTGGGCCAAACTTTATAGAAATGTTCCTTGGGTGACCCTCTTCCAAGTTTGTTTAAGCCATCTTGATTGGTCAAAAAACATGGCCACCAGGGGACGGGAGCAGGTTTAATACTTAAGACTTAAAAAATATTCTTGTCAGAAACTACTGGTCTGATTTTAAAATAATTTCACAGAAATGTTCTTTGAGTGACCCTCTACCAAGTTGTTCAAGCCATCTTGATTCGTCAAAATAAATTGTGGCCAAGGGGTGGGATTAGTTTACTATATAAGCTAAAGTAAAAACTTAAAAAATCTTCTTGTCAGAAACAACTGGCTCGATTTTAAAATAATTTCACAGAAATGTTCCTTGAGTGACCCTCTACCAAGTTTGTTCAAGCCATCTTGATTCGTCAAAAAACATGGTGGCCAGCGGGTGGGGTTAACTATATAAGCTTAAGTAAAAACTTCAAAAAATCTTCTTGTCAGAAACTTCTGGCTTGATTTTAAAATAAATTCACAGAAATGTTCCTTGGGTGACCCTCTACCAAGTTTGTTCAAGCCATCTTGATTCGTCAAAAAACATAATGGCCAGGGGATGGGGTTAGTTTACTGTATAAGCTATAGTAAAAACTTAAAAAATTTGTCAGAAACTACTGGCTCGATTTTAAAATAATTTCACAGAAATGTTCCTTGGAGGATCCTTCACCAAGTTTTTCAAACAGTAGTGATCTGTAATAAAACATGGCGGCCAGGGGGTGGGGTTACTTTACTATATAAGCTTTAGTTAAAACTTAAGAAATCTTCTTGTCAGAAACCACCAGATCAATTTTAGTTTGTTCAAGCCGTTGTGATTTGTTAAAAAACATGACCGCCACAGTGAGGTGCTAATTTACTATATAGGCAGCTATAGTAAAAACTTCAAAAGCCTTCTTGCCAGAATCTACTGACCTGATTTCAATGTAATTTCACCGACATTTACCATTGGTGAACCTCTACCTAGTTTGAAATCTTCTACGCATCTGTTACATCTTCAAAACAAATAAAAATTCTAACTACTCTCCCATCTCGTTTTTCCAGAATTTTGATTGTACATGTATTATTTAATATAATCTTTTAAGTTGGGTGACTCAAGGTCAGTCAGGTGAGCGATATTGGGCCATCTTGGCCCTCTTGTTGTTTATTGGATTATTGCACCTGTTTAATCAGCATGCAATTATAACATTGTGAAAGTTTGCTATATTAATTTCGCAGTATTTTGGAAGAGTATATAAAATTTTCAGAAATCTGTTGAGCTATTAAGTGTTACTAGCACATTTTTTAAGAGCTTCCCTCTGGATAATATATGCACCAAGTCTATATGTGTATCGCATAATGGTAATCTTCGTACTGAAATCATCAGAAGTTGTATGCTTGGGTAGTGGTATGCCAGTGCATTGGTACGCTTCATTTTGCAATCTTAGGTCCTACCCAAAAGTATATAGGCATTATACGCGTGACGTCACCAGAAGCTTGACACTGAGGCATTGTGAAATCACATATTAGGAAAACTAAACACAACGCTACCCTGCCCCCAACCCCACCTCCCCTTGCTGCCCATTTTTTATACATTTTTTGTTTTAAATTTTGTTTTGTATTAAACCGAATACTCTGCCCCATTTCAATTTTTTAAACGACCCAAAGTCCCCATCCCCACCGTCCAGCCCATTTTTTAATTATCTTTTTTTATTTTTTGTTTTGTATTAAATCAAATACTCTGCCCTATTTTTGTAAGTGACCCCAAGACCCTCAACCCTAACCCCCTATCCCCACCTTTTCTATGCCCTCCACCCCCCTAAAATTTTTTTAGGTGGCATACAGTAATCGCTGGGTCTGCTGTCCGTCAGTCTTGTATTTTGTGTCCGGCCTGTAACGTTGTCATGCATAGATAGATTTTGTTGATACTTTGTTGCTACAAATGATCAACATAACATGACGGCGTGTTGCGAGTAAGACCCATACCTCAAAGGTCAAGGTCACACATGGAGTTTGTTAGACAACTTGAGATTACGTGTCTGGCATGTAACTTTGTCATGCAAAGATGGATGTTAATACCAGCTACAAATAATCAGCATACATGATGATGTGTTGCGCGTTACGCCAGTAATCCCACTTCAATGGTCAAGGTCACAATTTAACTTTGTTTGACACTTTCAGTCTGATTGTGATTTCGAGTTTAAAAAGTGATTGATAAACATGACAGGATGGTGTGCTGCGTGTAAGACCAAGACCCGTATCTTAAAGATAAAGATCACATGGAGAGCTATTGCGATGACCCTGTCGGCGTCATCTGTAGACACCCAGGTTAAACTTTTGTGTTTAAGTTTGAGATATCTATGCAACCACTCATTGGATGTGAATGAAACTCGCATGTGTGTTCACCATCATCAATGGAACACACAGAGACAAGAACCATAACTCTGGATTGCATTTTGGCACATTGGCCCTTTTTGGACTTAGACACCCAGGGGCAAGCTTTGTTGTCTGCTGACAAATCTTGTAAGGTTGTTCGACAACCCTTCCGAGTCTGTTTGAGATTTCGTGTCTAGTCTGTAACTTTGTCTATATGGATGAATTTCAAAAACACTTTGCTCAATTTACCAACACAACATGACGATGTATTGCCCTAAGACCAAGAATTGTATCTCTAAGGCTAAGGTCACACTTCAATCTTTTTGAGATTATGAGTTTGGTCTGCTTTTTACAATCATGGGGGGATTGTAAAATAGCTTGACAAAAGTGATCAACATGTCATGATGTGTTGAGTGGAATACTTGGCTCTGTACTTCAGGTGTCAAGGTCAAGGTCAATTCCTTTGTTCAATATATGTTATTTTTAAAGACCACTTGGGGGTGAGGGCATGTGACAAGTTTACCAGTGACATTTCTTGTACTTATTTTAGAATAGTCGAGCAATGTCCTCTGGACAGGCCTTGTTTCAGGACATTTTTTGGGCATTACAATATTAGAAAATGTATTGAATATAATACATGATAATTCTTTCACATTAGTTTTCAGGGTCATTTGTCACACAATATTGACATTGTTCTTGTTTTTATTTTCAGGACAGGTTTTGCCCCCACAAGTCTTTTGGTTGCCACCATGCTTAATGCTTAAGGTAGGAATGTCTTCCAACTTTTTTTTCTTAAATTTGGGGGAATATTCACTAATAACGACAGGAAAATAACTGGCTTCTCCACCAATAAAACTGGATATTTCATATATAACCTATTGATTGATTGATTGAATATTTAGCGTCATTTTTGTGCCATCGAGGGCTAACAGACGATCAGTTAACCTATAACCACTGTTTCCATGAATAAACCAGTACTCGAGCACACCTCATATATAACCTAAAAATGGCATTAAACCTTAAAAAATGATTTGAGTATTCAGGGCTAGAATTTAACTTTTTTGTGCACTGGCAATTTTGGCCAGTGCCTAAAATTTCAACTGGCCAAATTTGAAACCAACTAGCCAAACCAATTTTCGCAGAAACTTGTAGTCCTAAATGTCTTAATAAACCCAAAGTTAATTGTTTCAAAGCCTGCGTGTTATTTAATATGCATTATTAGCTTTTTTTTTATTCATAGACCATGGTATCAAGGTTATTATATATGTTAAGGTACAATTCAAAGCAGTACTTTACAAAACAAAATATTTAAAAAAATAAAATTGTCTTTGTTATTTATTATACTACCATAAATAAATGCATACAATGATATATCATAAATAAACACTTTTAACTAAACCAAAATATGAATCATGGATTCAACAATAACAAGTGTACAGAGACTGGGATTGAGACATACTAACATTTCTATTTATAGAATTAATATAGCCAATGGCCGTTCGTTTTAAAATAAGATCTAGATCTAGCCAAGGACGATTGTTTAACATGTGTAAATGTGATATAATAGTAATATAGTTTAATTATTATGGATGATCTGTCGATCGCGGTGGTTTCTACAATTGACACACCATTTTGTCATTGTCAAGTTTATAGCCCTGTGTGATATTGAGCTGTCGCTCCCATTTCATTACAGTATTAACGGAAGGATTATTTCTCTTTTTTTCTTGTTGAGACTTTAATTCGTCGGTTCAATCGAGAAAAAGATGTTATTTTATCAGCCACTTTAACAGCTGACAAAATATGTAAACAAAAAATTTGACGGGTTTCAACTTTACTTTTATTTTATAGAGTGAGTGGGCGATCGATCAAACTAGACGCAGCCTACTCATTATGTTGTTGACAGGTTTTAACTTTACTTCCTTTTTGCAGAATGAACTTGAGATCAAAAACAATTGGACGCAGTCTACACATATTAAATATTTAATACATGTCATTGACAATCGTGCTGCTAGGGGGTAATTTGGCGCGAGAAGCAAAAGAAATTTGATAAAATTGACAAGAACTCGTTATTTTTACCAGGATAATACTTGTTTATTTTCAAAAATCAATAAAATGAATACAATAAGTAATTTTCTCAACTTGAAATCCACTCGCAAAAAAATGCCAGCTTAAGTAATTTCAACTCGCATTTTGAAAATACAGCTCGCATTTTGCGAGTGGCGTGTGCTTAAATTCGAGCCCTGAGTATTGTTTGTAAGAGTGTTGTTTTTAGCTCTACTGGCCAAAGGCCAGAAGTGCTTATGCGAAGGCGCGTTGTCTGTCATCTGTGAGCAGCAATTTCTCTGAAACCACTAGGCCAATTAAACTGAAACTTCACATGGGTGTTTCTATTGCGTAGGAGACTATACAGATTTATTTTTTTTCGATCTGAAATTCAAGATGGTCGCCGTTACTAAAAATAGTTCAAAACTTAAAAAATCTTCTTCTCATGAACGGCCCAACAGATTTTCAAAATGTTTATGTAGTAATGATGACCAACTATAGTTTTGTTAGATTTGTTCAAATGGTGTCCCTAGGGTTAAATATGACCCCGCCCCAGGGTTCAATTAGGGGACACATGTCATAATATTTTTTTTTTTATTTTTTTTTAAATGGAAATGATTTTGCCTATATCTTCACAGAAGCATTGTTTGGTGAAGAAGGTTAATATTTGTAAAAATGACTGGGTTCCACTGTCTTAAGGGGTCAGGAGGGGCCCCAAAAGGGTACAAATTGGGAATTAATAAATTCGTTTTCTTAAGAACCGGTATGTCAGATTTGTTCATATTTTGCATAAATTATCCCTATGTGTAGGGGTTTGATTGCAGATAAGAATTTTGGGGCTAAAATTTATAGGGGCCCTGTAAGGGGACCTAGAATTTTACATAGGGATACTATGGGAAAACAGAAAATTCTCTTTTTCTTTCATCTGTTCTGAAACCACTAGGCCTGTTAAACTGAAACTTCACATGGTTGTTTCTATTGCATAGGAGACTATACTGAAGATTTTTTTTTTTTTCGATCTGAAATTCAAGATGGCCGCCATTACTAAAAATAGTCCCAAAACTTGAAAAAAAATTCTTATGACGGCCCAACAGATTTTCAAAATGTTTGTGTAGTAATGATGACCAACTATAGTTCTGTTAGAATTGTTCAAATGGTGTCCCTAGGGTTAAAAATGACCCTGACCCGAGAGTTCAATTAGGGGACACATGTCAATATAATATTTCTATTTTTTTTTTTTAAATGGAAATGATTTTGCCTATGTTTTCACTAAAGCATTGTTAGGTGAAGGAGGTTCAGATTTGTAAAAATGACTGGGTTCCTATGTCTTAAGGGGTCAGGAGGGCCCCCAAAAGGGTACAAATTGAGAATAAGTAAAATTGTTTTCTTAACAACCGGTATGTCAGATTTGTACATATTTGATATAAATTATCCTTAAGTGTAGGGGTTTGATTGCAGATAAGAATTTAGGGGCTAAAATATATAGGGGCCCTGTAAGGCGTTTAGAATTTTACGTAGGGATACTGTGGGAAAACAGAAAATTCTCTCTCTTTTTTTCATTTATTCTGAAACCACTAGGCCAATTAAACTGAAACTTCACATGGATGTTTCTATTGCATAGGAGACTATACAAAAGATTTTTTTTTTCTATCTAAAATTCAAGATGGCCGATATTTCTATTGCATAGTAGAATTTCAAAAAGTGCTATGGCCACTATGAGTCAGTAGAGCATCCTCAGGCCCTCTTGGGCCTCTTGTTTATATTGAAATGTGCGAATTGTTGGTTAAAGTGTTGTTTTATATTTAGGACTGTGTGTATTGTTGTTAGGTGTTGTTTTGTATAAGGGAATATGTGCATTGTATGTGGAAGATTTGTTTTACATTTGGGAACATGTGCAATGTTGGTGAGAGTTGTTTAGCATTTGTGTATTGTTGGTGAAAGTGTTGTTTTGTATTTAGTAATATGAACATTGTTGGTGAGAGTGTTGTTTGCATTTACGAATGTGTTTTGTTGGTGAGAGGGTTGTTTTATATTTGGGAATATGTATATTGCTGGTGAGTGTTGTTGTGTATTTGTGATTATGTGCATTGTGGTATGTGTTGTTTTGTACTTACGAATGTGTATTAATTGTAAGTGTTGTTTTGTATTTAGGACTATGTGCATTGTTGGTGAGAGTGTTGTTTTGTATTTGGAATTATGTGCATTGTTGGTGAGTGTTTTGTTTTTGTGAATATGTGCATTGTTGGTGAGTGTTGTTTTGTATTTGGGAATATGGAGTTTGTTGGTGAGATTGTTGTTTTGTATTTGGGACTATGTGCATTGTTGGTGAGTGTTTTGTATTTGTGAATATACGCATTGTTGGTGAGTGTTTTGTATTTTGGTATATGTGTATTGTTGGTGAGAGTGTTGTTTTGTATTTGGGAATATGTACATTGTTGGTGAGTGTTGTTTTGTTTATGGGAATATGGACATTGATGGTGAGAATGTTGCTTTGTATTTGGGAATATGTTCATTGTTGGTGATCAAACAATTGTACATGTACCTTATACAAATCACTACTGATCAACCGAGCTGTACAAGGATGTACATTATTCAAATCACTCTTGGTAAACCAGTTGTATAAGGATGTACATTATGCCAATCACTCTTGGTAAACCAGTTGTACAAGAATGTATTATGAAGAAAAGGTTGAATATTTTGTGTTGAGCTAGATATAGTGAGGTTGGTGAGTGTTTGTTATTTTTTTGTTGGAAAAAATGTTAGGTGTTTGGGAAATGTTTGTTGTTGTTTAAGAATAATATGAGTGATTTTGAGGAGAATGTCTGTACGTTTTGCAAATTAATCTTGACCAACCAGCTGTACAAGAATATACATCATACAAATCACATCTGATGCTGTACAATGATAAGCATTATACAAATCACTCTTGATCAACAGGAAGAAATGACTGGAAACTGTTTGTATTGTTTAGAGTGTGTTTTATGTTTAGAGACAAATTTATATGTTAGGAAATGTTTTACTTTGTGTTGGGAATGATGTATATATTTTTATTGGGAGGCTTCAGTGTTTTGTATTTAGAGAGATATATGTGATGTCTGGGAGAGTGTTTGTTGTTTTATGTTGGGAGAAATTTACTGTGATGTTGGGGAGAAGGTTGGATCATTTTGTGTGGAGCAAATGATGTGATGTTGGGGAGAGTGTTTGTTGATTTTTATTTAGAGAACATTTTTGTGATGTTGGGGGGAAAAGGTTTGATAATCTTGTGTTGACCTAGATATATTTGATGTTGGTGAGCATTTGTAGTTTTTTGTTGAGTAAAATATGTGTGGTGTTTGGGAAAATGTTTTTGTTTTTGTTTTGAGAGTAATATGTGTGATTTGGGGGAGAATGTATGTACGTTTTGCAAATTACTCTTGATCAACTGGCAGTACAAAGATGTACATTGTGCAAATCAGTCTTTGATCAACATGTACTGTTATCTACCAGTTTGTATATTGTTGAGACAGATCAAGGTGAGAGGATATGTTATTTTGTGTTGGAAATATATATATGATCATAGTGCAGCTTGGTTTGGAAATATATGTATTGTGAGAAAGACAACTGCTTGAGTACTATGACAGTATAACATGACTACAATTCTGTGGAGTCTGGAATACTTTTCACACTTACGGGTTTCACTACGAGGGAACTTCACTTGATTGGATTATTACATCAGTAAACATGGAGGTCACACAGTGGACAACATGATGTCTCGATCTCTTGGAACACATTGCAACCTGAATGTCATCACACAGTAGAGGACATGGTGTGTCACCTGAGATTCACTCGCTTCACTGATGTATATGATGTGATATTGTAATACTGGGGATGGAGAAATGACATTATTTACTACAAAAATGTGATGTGTAACTACAACAAAAAGATAGACAAATTGACACTCTCTATCAGAGAAATATACCACGCGACTACACCATTGGAATAGGAAGATTGTCACCGACTACTTCTAAAACATAATGTGGAACTACAGCACTGATACAGAAGGATTGTTGCACTGTGCACTAGAAGTATGATTTGAAAGCTCAACATTTGGACAGAAACATTGCCATTTTCTGACACTGAAATATGATGCGAGACTACAACACTTGGGCAGTAAGTTGACCAAAGTTTAACACAGAAGTATTGGAGACAGTAGCAATTGGCCCATTGCTTTGCGTTTCATATAAATACTCTGTGGTAAAGATTGATCAACTTATTGTCCATGTGATGCAGTCTCACATCATATTTCCATGTTAGAGAGAGGCAATATTACTATCCTTGTGTTGAACTTCCAAATTATACTTCTAGTGCACAGTGCGACAATCCTTCTGTATTAGTGCTTTAGTTTCATATTATGGTTCTGAGGCAGTGAGTAACAATCTTTTTGTTCCAATGGTGTAGTCTCCTGGCATACTTCTGTGATAGAAAGTGTCAATTTGTCTATCCTTTTGTTGTAGTCACCTATCATGTTTTTATGGTCGGTAATGGTATTTCTACAGCACTACTGCTACAATATCACATTATATACACCAGTGAAGCAAGTTTGTCTCAAATGAAACACCATATCCTCTGCTGTGTGATGACAAGCAGTATGTAATGTTGTTTCTGCTGATAAGTTCATCTGACGGGTTCCACCTTTCTTTCCGAGTCCCTGGCCCCATTTATGGACGCAAGGATTGATGTTGGCGATTCGTTGTTGCAGTAGCCAGTAGTGCAGCGATGAGGGAACTTGACAGGATTGGATTATTACATCAGCGAACATGGAGGTCACTCAGTGGACAACATGATGTATTATCTCTTGAGCACTTTCAACTTTGGTGGTCGTCATACAGCAGAATGATCCTACACTAGTGGTCATCATACAGCAGTCAGCATAGTGTATCCTATAACTGGAACAATTTCTACACAGGTTGTCATCAAACAGCAGACAACATGATGTCTCGATCTCTTGGAACACATTGCATCCTGAATGTCATCACACAGTAGAGGACATGGTGTGTCACCTGAGATTCACTCGCTTCACTGATGTATATGATGTGATATTGTAATACTGGGGATGGAGAAATGACATTATTTACTACAAAAATGTGATGTGTAACTACAACAAAAAGATAGACAAATTGACACTCTCTATCAGAGAAATATACCACGCGACTACACCATTGGAATAGGAAGATTGTCACCCGACTACTTCTAAAACATAATGTGGAACTACAGCACTGATACAGAAGGATTGTTGCACTGTGCACTAGAAGTATGATTTGAAAGCTCAACATTTGGACAGAAACATTGCCATTTTCTGACACTGAAATATGATGCGAGACTACAACACTTGGGCATTAAGTTGACCAAAGTTTAACACAGAAGTATTGGAGACAGTAGCAATTGGCCCATTGCTTTGCATTTCATATAAATACTCTGTGGTAAAGATTGATCAACTTATTGTCCATGTGTTGCAGTCTCACATCATATTTCCATGTTAGAGAGAGGCAATATTACTATCCTTGTGTTGAACTTCCAAATTATACTTCTAGTGCACAGTGCGACAATCCTTCTGTATTAGTGCTTTAGTTTCATATTATGGTTCTGAGGCAGTGAGTAACAATCTTTTTGTTCCAATGGTGTAGTCTCCTGGCATACTTCTGTGATCGAAAGTGTCAATTTGTCTATCCTTTTGTTGTAGTCACCTATCATGTTTTTATGGTCGGTAATGGTATTTCTACAGCACTACTGCTACAATATCACATATACACCAGTGAAGCAAGTTTGTCTCAAATGAAACACCATATCCTCTGCTGTGTGATGACAAGCAGTATGTAATGTTGTTTCTGCTGATAAGTTCATCTGACGGGTTCCACCTTTCTTTCCGAGTCCCTGGCCCCATTTATGGACGCAAGGATTGATGTTGGCGATTCGTTGTTGCAGTAGCCAGTAGTGCAGCGATGAGGGAACTTGACAGGATTGGATTATTACATCAGCGAACATGGAGGTCACTCAGTGGACAACATGATGTATTATCTCTTGAGCACTTTCCACTTTGGTGTCGTCATACAGCAGAATGATCCTACACTAGTGGTCATCATACAGCAGTCAGCATAGTGTATCCTATAACTGGAACAATTTCTACACAGGTTGTCATCAAACAGCAGACAACATGATGTCTCGATCTCTTGGAACACATTGCAACCTGAATGTCATCACACAGTAGAGGACATGGTGTGTCACCTGAGATTCACTCGCTTCACTGATGTATATGATGTGATATTGTAATACTGGGGATGGAGAAATGACATTATTTACTACAAAAATGTGATGTGTAACTACAACAAAAAGATAGACAAATTGACACTCTCTATCAGAGAAATATACCACGCGACTACACCATTGGAATAGGAAGATTGTCACCGACTACTTCTAAAACATAATGTGGAACTACAGCACTGATACAGAAGGATTGTTGCACTGTGCACTAGAAGTATGATTTGAAAGCTCAACATTTGGACAGAAACATTGCCATTTTCTGACACTGAAATATGATGCGAGACTACAACACTTGGGCAGTAAGTTGACCAAAGTTTAACACAGAAGTATTGGAGACAGTAGCAATTGGCCCATTGCTTTGCGTTTCATATAAATACTCTGTGGTAAAGATTGATCAACTTATTGTCCATGTGTTGCAGTCTCACATCATATTTCCATGTTAGAGAGAGGCAATATTACTATCCTTGTGTTGAACTTCCAAATTATACTTCTAGTGCACAGTGCGACAATCCTTCTGTATTAGTGCTTTAGTTTCATATTATGGTTCTGAGGCAGTGAGTAACAATCTTTTTGTTCCAATGGTGTAGTCTCCTGGCATACTTCTGTGATAGAAAGTGTCAATTTGTCTATCCTTTTGTTGTAGTCACCTATCATGTTTTTATGGTCGGTAATGGTATTTCTACAGCACTACTGCTACAATATCACATTATATACACCAGTGAAGCAAGTTTGTCTCAAATGAAACACCATATCCTCTGCTGTGTGATGACAAGCAGTATGTAATGTTGTTTCTGCTGATAAGTTCATCTGACGGGTTCCACCTTTCTTTCCGAGTCCCTGGCCCCATTTATGGACGCAAGGATTGATGTTGGCGATTCGTTGTTGCAGTAGCCAGTAGTGCAGCGATGAGGGAACTTGACAGGATTGGATTATTTCATCAGCGAACATGGAGGTCACTCAGGGACAACATGATGTATTATCTCTTGAGCACTTTCCACTTTGGTGGTCGTCATACAGCAGAATGATCCTACACTAGTGGTCATCATACAGCAGTCAGCATAGTGTATCCTATAACTGGAACAATTTCTACACAGGTTGTCATCAAACAGCAGACAACATGATGTCTCGATCTCTTGGAACACATTGCAACCTGAATGTCATCACACAGTAGAGGACATGGTGTGTCACCTGAGATTCACTCGCTTCACTGATGTATATGATGTGATATTGTAATACTGGGGATGGAGAAATGACATTATTTACTACAAAAATGTGATGTGTAACTACAACAAAAGGATAGACAAATTGACAATATATGCATTGCTGGTGAGAGTGTTGTTTTGTATTTGGAAATATGTGCATTGTTGGTGAGTGTTTTGTATTTGTGAATACGCGCAAGTTGGTGAGTGTTTTGTATTTGGAAATATTTGTATTGTTGGTGAGATTTCTTGAAGCAGTGTTATTCGGCCACAAATGCCCCCGCCACAGGGCTTATAAGCATATTTTAAAAAACAATTTCACTGAAAGTTTAAGGTTTAGACCTTAGATAAGTTAACGTAGCATCTGTTGCCAGTAGGGACGTTCAGGTCCTTTTGGGCCTGTTGTTTATAATTAATGTTCATGTGCATGATTGTATTTATATTTTTTTAAATAAAGAAAATGCTGAATTTGACACTCTCTATCATGTAGATTTACACCTATGTGTGGTGTTTTGAGCAAGACACCTTTTCCCCATATGCTTATATTCTCATTCTCATATTCTAACCAGGAATACTTTGAGTATAATTTATAACTGGTTTCACAGTTGAAGTAAAATAAACATTAATCTGCTGGTATGATGTGCTGCATAATTGATAAATGGGACTTGTTAGGCTACATGTAGATTTACATTTCATTCAATACATTAAGTTTGTATCTCATGAACTTACAACAATAGTATTTATGATGGTTTGTTTCCCCTCCTGATGATTATTACAATCTAGAGTCTGTATGTTACACTTTGCCTTATGTGACAAGCAGCCATGAGACTTACATAATATATTTTCAGTAAATTCAATAGTGATGAATCTTTATTGATATGTTTGTCATTCTTGAATTTATGAAAATATTCTTTATTTTTTACATTATACAACTGTTATTGAACTCAGTGGTGATTAAGTGATGCTAGCTCAGTTGGTAATGTGTCTGACAGTGCAGGGGTCAACTGTTTGAACTCCCAAACAGCCACATGATGATTTGCCTGAACTTTGTTCTATAGCCTTGAATCTTTAAACTCTGAATATATGGGGAAATAGTCAGTGATTTGCAGAGATATATGCCTAATATAGATTTACAAGCTAGCGAACCCCAGGAATGACAATAAGATGTGCTGACTGCCATTATATAACTGAGATGATAAAAAAGCTCTTCCAATAATTGATGTTATCACTTTGAAAGGTTTTATACTTTAGGAGCTAATTGTATATATATATATATATATATATATATATATATATATATATGTGTGTGTGTTTTCAGAGTTGAACAAGATACTAGAGAGGGAGCAGGCAAAATGTATGGACAAACTCTGTGTGATGGGAGTACAGGTCATTTGTTCCCAGAAATCTGCACATACTAGCCAGGTATACATATTGTCTTAAACTGGAAACACAGAAGGACCACCCTCTGTCCGTAACAATAATTAAATTGCAATTAAAATCTCAAATGGGATCTGGAGTCATATTTTAGAGTGTAAACATTTTTTAACTTGAATATTTATTGATAACATTGTGAGGGATGGGTGTAAGTCACACTCAGTGGACAGTTCTAGTTAATTTTATCTCTAGTAAATGTGAAATAATAGTCATGTACATAAAATTTAGCTCCAGATTCTACATTTGTTTGTATCATGTTTTAAACTTATTTATTTTACTTCGATTGTAAAACAAGTTCTTACAACTTGGACAAATCACGCTCAAAGTCTTCCTGGGTAGTACCAGTACAAAGCATATGCGGAAAAAGTGCCTTGCTCAAGGACACCACATATAGCCGTAGCGAGGATCGAACCTACGACCCTCCGATCATAGGTTCGGTGCTCTACCACTGAACCACGCGCTCCACATATATCATGATTAAGTGAATTACATGTATATGCTCTTGTTTTGTCAAAAAAATGTTTGATTACTTAATCATAATCATATTGTTTTTGCTGGGACAGGTTAGCTCAGTCAGTAGCACCTTTGACTATCAATCCAGGGGTTGTGAGTTTAATCCCTTCCAGCCCTTAGTCTCCATGATGATTGATATATGATATTGTCATTCATCTCTCATCGTGAATTCCAGTGGGAAAGTCATCCCTTGAGAAGACCGGTATGCTTGACTACTGATTAACCTTCCTGGTGCCAGTTTCACTGAATAACTCAAACTGAGATTTTATTCAACTCAAAACATTCCATATCTCCAGTGTACAATCTAGAGCGCGCCATTGGCCCTTTTAAAACACAAATGGCGCAATTACGATGACATTGGGCCGTATGAGCGCAATACAAATACTGCCAATGTCGGGTTATTTCGTTTTTTCTGTACTCTCACAAATCAATCTTAGCAGACAAGTAAACTAGAAGCGAATCTTTGCATAACGGAAACAAATTTATTTGCAAGGGACTGGTTACCATGTGTTTATCGATAAAATCCACTCGTCAGTTTATAAATAAACCTGTACACCAGTCAATTTGAAGACTGGTTACCATGAGTTTAATGACAAAATCTTGCACGCTTATTTATAAATAAACCTGTACACCAGTCAATATGCAAGCGTTTTCGTCACTAATGTTAGGATCTATCCAAAACTGTCAGCGTGAGCATCTGCAATAATGAAAAGAATTTCTTACTTTTTTTTCTCCTACCAGTGCTAATAAAAGCAAATCAGACAATTCGGCAATTGAGCCAGATCGTCTTGCCACAGAGAAAAAATATGACAAGCCAGGATCGTTTCAAAAACTGGTTAACCTATGATGATAAAACCAGGCATATGAAATGTAGTATATGCACAAAAACAAGTAAATCAAACCCCTTTGTAGCAGGATGCAATAATTATAGAACATCAACACTTCTTAGGCACCAAACAAGTGCTGATCATTTACATGCATTAACAGATTCGAAGGAGCAGATGAATTTTAAACAAAAAGTTGAATCCTTATTTGGTAAGAAGAAAAATGCTTTAATAAGTGTAATGAGGTCTGTATACTGCATGTGTAAAGAAAAGATTGCTACTGTAAAATTTGGTTCACTGATTGATTTGATGAAACTACAGGGTTGTTCAGATATTGAGTTTGCATTCAGGAGGCAATGCAACATATCAGTCTGAGAGGTCAGCTGAGGAAATGCAAGATGCTATATCTATAGTTATTGAAAATTAATTAAAATGTAAACTCAACAACTGCACTGCTGTGTCACTGATGTGTGATGAAAGTGACGACGTGTCTATAAAAAAGAAACTAGTCTGTTATGTACGTTTTGTGTCAAAAGACAGCGACTTTGAGCCAGAAACAGTGTTTTTAGACAATATTGAGACAGACAAGGGTGATGCTGAAACAGTGTATACAAACTTGAAAGCTGCTGCACAGGAAAGGGACATTGATATGAATTAAGTTATGTTTCTTTGGTTCTGATGGAGCATCAGTAATGACATGTTGGAAAACAGATGTAAGTACTCGGCTTCTTGAAGATCAGTCATTATGTTTAAATATTCACTGCATGGCACACAAATTAGCACTGTGTACAAGCCAGTCTGCTGACTTTAAAGAAGTACAGGGAAATTCTTACAAATATATTCTACCATTTCAAGCATTCTTCCTTGCGGTCATCTAACTTAAACAAAATTGAAGCAGTATGGCATGACAAACAACTGAAAATAAAGGAAATACATTCAGTGAGATGGTTTGCTTTCTTAAGTGCTTTAGAGGCAGTATTCCATACATGGGCATCACTGGTTACATACTTTGAATAAGAAAAACAGGCTGAAAAAAGCGGAGCTGCTAAAGGCATACACAGTGAGATCACACAGTTCGAGTTCATAGGGGTCACTAAACTTTTGATGGACATTTTGCCCATTCTGACTAAACTTAGTTTGTCATTTCAGAAGGAAAACCTGGACATAGCACTTGTCCAACCTCTCATACAGTCAACAATAAGCCAACTAGAATATATGCTTGACAATGATGGGCATCGGACTTGACAGGCTGTCAGAGTGGTTTGTCAGTTGTGTTGTGATGGCTGTCGGAGTGGTTTGTCAGTTGTGACGTGACGGGCTGTCAGAGTGGTTTGTCAGTTGTGTCGTGACGAGCTGTCAGAGTGGTTTGTCAGTTGTGACAGATTTTGGGTTTCACTTATATTACTAAAGTGGAAGCTGACATTCCCATGGAAGTGACTGTTGACAAAAAGTTTCCGATGGCACCATATTTTCTGATTGTGCATTTGGTTCCTGTAGGTTTGTTTTGGTACACGTGGGTTGGGTTATTTCAAAATTTGCTGTTTTCTTGTTGGACAATATGTCGGAAATGTTTTTACTCTGGTCATTGTTTATTTTGCTATAATTGTAAAGTGAATTAACATTTTTGTGGCCAGAAATCTTTCTCTTTCACTGAAAAATAATGTGAACAGAATATCAAATTTATTCTGGTTGACATTCCATTAACAACATCTTAATGCATCCGTTTGAGGCAGTCGTCCGTTTATATACTCATTAGGAAGGAAAGGAAGGCAGTTGAGGCACACAAAGCTAGTTACAGGGAAAGTATACACAGGAAAATGGAAATAGTAACACGTTCATCATGGGATTGGAAATACAACTATAAAGAGTGTTACCAAAGTGGGTCTTTTGGCTACTAATTAGAATGCTGTTTCTGAATATT
The DNA here is from genome assembly GCA_029582155.1 of Panopea generosa. Taxonomy (NCBI): domain Eukaryota; kingdom Metazoa; phylum Mollusca; class Bivalvia; order Adapedonta; family Hiatellidae; genus Panopea; species Panopea generosa. Next base: position 60,089,263 of record CM055898.1, on the reverse strand, counting down.
TTATATCATTTACAGTAACTGCGAAGTTGTACATAATTACCAAATTTCAAGTAATACATATTGAGCGTTATGCCTTTTTAAAAAATGTTCAGGTCTATAACCGTAAAAAGGACATCAATAGATTAAAAGTAAAATAATTATTTCACGATGAATTTTTTTTTCTAGGCATTCCAACAAATATTGGTGGAGAAATAAGCGTTCGAATATCAACAGAATTGTGTCTGCCATTTTGAAAATAACAACAACATTTCTGGTGTTATACATCTATCTTAAATTGGTTATTTGACCTGGCATACATGTATATTACATATTAACATTGTAAGTGTATGGTTATGAAATAGATCTGAAAATATGATTGTAGATAAAAAGCACTGATTTGGATGTTATACTTGATGCTAACTTTTTTTGTGTGAAAATTTGTGATGGCGTAGTGGACTTCACAGCCATGTGTAAGGTTATGGGTTTGATCCCTGGTCGGGTAATACAAAATACTTGAAAAATAGAAACTTCTTCTCTTGGCACTCAGCATTTAGGCGATAGTTATAGGTCTGGTCGACCTGGTGTTGTTATAATGTTGCCTATATTGTGACTGGGTGAGGTATCGTACCATGTGTAGGTGTCTGGCATGATACTCTAGTGTGGCTCAAAGTACTGTCAGAAACATTGTTGAAAGCAGATAGACCCAATACAACAACAATCTTCTCGCAACAGTTTCATCGATGATTGAAGACATTACCTTTAATTTTTATTCGTCTGTCAATGCTGATTCAAGTGGGAATATTTTCTTGTTTGCAGAGATAAAATGCCATGAAAGAAATTGACATTACAATATTTTTCTCCCCAGCAAGAGATTCCTTAGCAAGTCATTTTAGTTAAATTACATCAACTGTAAAGGAATACACTTGCATTCATTTTACAGTTTGGACTGTTTCTTTATATATTTAGGTAAAATAATAACATATGTATATATATATATACCGGTATATATGGTTCCTGGTGTTGAGTACATCTTTATAGTGTAATGTAGCACACTTTTCTACATGAAAAGAGATTCAGGTTCAAGTCCTGGTGAAGACCTCAACACTAACAACTATTGTACAAAACAAACACTTAATTCTGTCAGTCAGAACTATAACATGAATGATATTGTTGTATAATGCATACTTCACAGACATTGAACTTACCTAATTATTTTCATTAATTGTCATGAAAACTCCAAATTGTTCTTATTCCTGAAAATTATGCCCCAACTTACTCATCAAAACATTTGTAATAATTCATAACAGATTTGCAATGTCTATATTGTAAGAAACCTCCAACATATATCCTTAGTTGGGATCAAACCAACATCTTCCATCTTAAAGATGGATGTACTTCATTGTACTACAAGGATGCATCTTGAAACTATATTACAGCACTGCACACTAATTATAAATATAATCCTGTTTTCACTGACTGCTACAACTACATCATTTGTTGAGAAACTTGTTTAAAAATAATTAAAAGACAATAACACTGCCAAAAGTCAATGGAACTAAATGCAACCCAAAAGAGGTTGCAAAACTGTATAGAAAAAAGCCAGTTTCCACTCAAATTGCAGCATGCACATGTTACATTTATATAATCAATATATCAATGGGAAACTCTTTATCTGCTATTTTAAGGTATATCATGATTTACCAGTTGGAAGTGTAAAAAAAAAAGTTAAGGATCAATGATGTATTTCACACAAAAAAACAACAACATAGTAACAAACAAATATTTTATTATACACAAAACAGCATTTGCGTGTTTATAGCCATACAACAATTACCGTAAACATAAAACAACAATTATTCATAATATTGTTAATATTCATCCAAATGAACCCAGATACCCACCTTTCACCACTAAGCTTGTATGTTCAAGTCCTGCTCGCTCAAAAAAAATTATGCGAGAAAGTTTGCCAGTAATTTGTGAAAGGATGGTGGTTCTTCTCAGATTCTTTCTGAGGTTTTCTTCCACAAATAAAACTGGATATGCCATAATAATTTTATAACTGGAAATGTGTTGAAAATGGTGTTAAAAAACAACTAAAAAACTAGATGCTCAAGACGCTCACCTGAGCTCACCAGATTTCAGCTGTCACTTCTTTTCAAATGTTGAGAATGATCTTGTTATCACATATTCTTCCTATGTAAAAACTCAAGTCCCCTTAGTGGACCCAGTGAACACTAGCTTTTTTATTTCAACAACCATGAAATACCTTCTCATGGGGACCATTTATCCCTTTACTCCAAAGATACCTGTTTTTCCCGCACCAATCACAGAAGGCCTTTGAATACAGTTCTTGAGAAGAAGATTTTTGAAATTTTGAAAATGACAAACTGATAAGACCCCAGGGTTATGAATTGAACACACTTGAGAGAGCTTTATGTAACAATGTTTCACACCAAATTTGGTGAAAATCTATCGGTTTCAGGTGGCAAGTTTGGTCCTCGGTTTAGCCTTATGGCTCCTCATAATCAACACCCAGTAGTGGACCTACACAGGATATGGATTCAACATTGATTCTCAAAAGCTGTATGATTTAAAAACCATGTATAATTAAGACGGTTATATTTTTAAATTTACTTGCATGTCTTCATCCTGTTCCACAAATTATTACTCTATTGTAGACTTTACGCAGTAATACTTTAGGAAAATCGAACATTCTCATTTTTCATTCATTTGTTTAAAAATAATGTTTAATTTGAGATCTGAACCATTGTGTTATGAAAATAAATTAGATTTGGTTCAATAAAGATGATTAAATTTCCATAAATGTCCAGAATTGGCCCCAAAAGGGTTAAATTTAGATTTTCAAAAAAACAAAATATGGAGGGATTTTGAAATAACACTAGCTCAATGGTTAAGGTCACATTAACTACTGAACCACTGCGACTCCTATCAAGCTGAGCATTGACTCCACAGTGGTAATGTAGTGGATAGAAGGTTGGTCACTCACACTGGACAGAGTTTTTAAGTTTTATCCTCAGCTTGACCTGATGCCCATAAAAAACAACGATCATCTACACGTCTCATACAACTATAACATTTCCCATAGGGCTCAATTGTAACATTTATGTCCAAAACACAGTGATAAAATAAAATCTGAGGCATGTTTCTGGGATCAAATTCTTCACTGGTTCCAGAATTGCAATAATAAAGGGAAGCATACCATGACCATTTTTTTTAAAATTCAATGCTTCAGTGTGTATCAATTTCTAGAGTAATAATATGCCAACAATTTGCCCCCAATGTGGTTCGAACCAACAAATCTGAAATGACACAGAATTACCCAAAAATATTGTATCAGTATCAAATTTTCAGTGGTGATTTCTACAATACTGACCCTTTAACACAAGGTACGACAGATTAAATCACTGCAATACAAAGCTCTGAAAAATGAAGAAAAAGAGAACTAAAGTTTTATTTCTACCTCCTTTATCTGTAGGTCCGGAGTACTCAAGGGAGATAAAAGTGGTGGGAGTCCTACACCATATACCAAATCAATCAAACTTTACTCATTACGTGAACCGTGGTGCTAGGTCAAGAAAAATATAATGAAAGGATAGACAGTTAGATGAGGTTGAATAGTTAAAAGATAGAAATAAGAATAAAGTTGGTCCTCCTAATTCTCATCTTTTCATCCCAGACCCCTCTGGTTACAGCAGCCACGACCAGAACAGCAACTGGAATCACCAGTGACTGCTTGTTGCTAGACCCCTGAAGGCCAGAATGAAAGTGGTGACAACCCCTGCTTGAAAGATACCAAATCAGATCAGGGTTTGATTAGCAACATCAGCACAGATTTTCCAGCAACGGTTTGTGGAAAGGACACATTTCTGTAGAAAGATGTGGATAAAGGTGGCTATCACCACTTTTCTATATAAACAAAACTTTGTTTAAACATTTGTTTAATGCTTTTTGAAACTTTCTATTCCCCCACCCCACTCCCTATTATTTTTGTTCATTCAATTTTTGTTATCATTGTTTGTCCTGCCTGTGTCTATTCATGGTCCGATACACCCACATCCAAATACATTAGACAAGGTAAACTATATAAAATCAAGGGTGGCAAAGGTAAACTCACCAGAAGGTCGGGAAGCGAACATAAATGGTGTTTTTTTTCTCAGCATTAATGAATTGCAATCAGCATTTTCCAAGAAGCAAAACATACAATTTTGTAAATATCTGATAAAAATACCAAATAACACGAACTAAACGAAGAGCTGAGATATATTTTTTGTTAATTTCTGATGTAGGTTAAATCCGAGGTATTCCGAAAAGACGTGACCGTTTCCGGTTAGATATAACATTAAAAGTTCAATAAAGAGCTATTTGTGAACTTTTTGTCGACAAACACATGTTAAATTCTATCCAAATAATTTATTGAATTAAACAGAACTAGTTTTTATAAATGCAAACAAATATTATAAAACATTGGATACCGCCTTTATTTCAGCCGCCACTCACCGGATGTTGACAAATTTAAGGAACACGGTCTAAAAATCGGCGCCTTCAAAAGTCAAATGCTAAAAGTCGGCGCATAGGTTATTGAAAGATAGGACGTGCTCCTAGCCTCGTTCTGGTGTTGATATGAGACAATATTAAAAATGGTCTATAACTTTTCTCATGATAACTGAGTACATATTGGTAAGGGGAATAACCTGTACAAGAATACTAGAGAACGTAGGCAGGAGTTATCTGTGCACGTAGGAAAAAATGACCTAGCGGGTATGGGAGATTTGAATGTGTTTGAAATAGTTATCGCTTTCCAACAGAAAATAAACTTTAGCCTTATTTTCTGTCTTGTCTTTGCTTTTACTCTTAATAATATTTTTACTTACTGCCGAAATGACAATAGTGTTTGGAACAGATCATTTACATATTTTATATAAATGACGGATGGGGAACCCGTTAGCCGTATTCTAAAAAACACGTACAAATGATTCAGTAAAATATCGATACATTTTATTTACTATACCCGCGCAAAGGTATATTTTGATCAGAAATCCACATATATTGCATATTAAAGTAAAGTTAAATGGGATATTAGTTTGTGAATCATTCGTGGATAGGTTGCTTTAAGATGAGTGACACAAATGTCACAAAGAACCACGTAGATTTGCACGTGTTAGGATTCATGTTGATAGAACAAATGTCAGTTCCAGTTAGTTCAGTCGGTTTGTAACTTTGTCATACATGGAGGTATTTTAGAATAAATTGACACAAGTTATCAACATGTCATTAAGATGTGTCAAGTGCAATACCCATATGTTAAAGTAATTTAATTCAAACAGAATATTTGAAATAAAACCTTTTGTTTACCTGCAATTATATATATCCCAAAGTGTGTGTATATCTGAAATGTGAGACCAATATATGTATATATACACACCTCTTTCCAGAAATAATTACAGGAAACTGTTTAATTATTTGTCATTGCAATTATTTGATTTTGGTTTGATTGTCCTTAAGGCACAAATTAAACTAAAAAACATTTCATGTGTTTCCCTGTAACATATGATATAAAAATTAAAGGTTAATATTAACATTTCAACAAGTATGGCTAACATGTTATTTAATATTGCAATAATAATTGAAATAATAGCTAAAACATAAATATATAGTTTGTACATTTCACAAAATAAAATCTTTGTGAAAGTATATATTTAATATAAAAACATGTCTGGGAGACTTGCAGCTTCTTCCGAGGCTCGGATGCAGATTCGAATGCTTGCTTAATGACTTGATTACAACAAGTCCATCATCTACTAAACCCGTAGAATCACTCATCCAAATTTCTGAATTACTTTGGCTCTGGTGATAAACATGACATGATGCCATGTACCGCTTAAGACCACAAACCTCACCTCACAGGTCACGGTCACAATTTCCGTCTGTTTGAGATTCGTACGTCATAGACTTCGTGTCCGGTCTGTAGTCATGCATTGATGGATTTAAATATTTTTTGGTAAAAAATATTAACATGACATGACGTTATGTCCTGCGTAAGACACAGACCCATACCACAAAGGTCAAAGGTGCATTTTGTGTCTAATTGACAATAATTCATCTTCTTCAGATAAAGTGCATCACCTTATTATTGGCATCCTCACTTTGTTTGAGATGTACAGGAGTTATAGACTCTTCCCGACTTAATTTTAGCCGAGATAATGGTTTCCGATCAATAGTGTTTAAAAAGGGTCTATGTATGTAATTTTTATTGCTAGTGTAGCAGTATAATTTATAAAATAGCCTACAGGCCAGTTTTGTTATTTGCCGATGTTGATCAAATTTTAAAGGTGTTATAGCATCCATCTGTCCGTCTGAGATATGTCTGTTCTGTAACTTTGTCATACAGAGATGGATTAAAAATACTTGACACAAAACATCAACTGATCATTACGTTTGTTGTTTGTAAGACCCAGACCCGTACCTTAAAGGTCAAGGCCACACTTTGAGTCTGTTTTCCAACACTCTGAGTCTGTTTGCCAACACTTTGAGTCTGTTTGAAATTTCTTGATCGGTTTGTAACTTTGTCATACATGGAGGTATTTTAGAATAAATTGACACAAGTTATCAACATGTCATTAAGATGTGTCAAGTGCAATACCCATATGTCAAGGTCACACGTTTTCGTCTTTAAATCCCTACTGATGGAATGTTGTTATTTTCACAGAACACTTAGGGGGCATGTGGTACTTATCAGGATGTTTCAAATGTTTTATTTCGTTTTAAATATCTCGTTTTAGTTTGAATAACGATTTTGTTCTGTTTTGGTGGATTTGACATACGAAACCATTCGGATTCTTTGTATTGATGCTTTTTATCCATTCTAATAATTATTTTATTTGCTAAGACATTAAAAGCGTTTTGTCCTGGTGTATTCCCTGTAAAAGACGCAAACTATTTGGTGTAAATAAAAACCATATTTTTATCATGAAAACTTGCTAGAATGAAACATTTTCGTGTTTAAGGTATCTAATGGTGACACCCCGTATCCCCTAACCCCTGCCCCACGTTGCCCCTCCCCCTAATTGAAACGCGTCCGCGCGTATGACTAAAGCAGTCACATCTTCAGTACTCCAGGTACTTTGATTATTCAGACGGACTTAAATTGACGTGTATTTGATGTATTTGTTTTCCAATATATTGGTCGCTATGCAATTGCTCCCTTGATGTATTTACATTGGGAACGGTAAAACAACATATCAAAATATGTGCAAGACTTGTTTTTGACAACAATAGATTTTCATTATTGTATGTATATTTTTGTACAACATGATTGTGATAACAATAACACTTGGTGAACGTGTCTTGACTACGTGTAGAATAATCTTTATAATCCTTACCTTATTCTTTATCTCTTCTTTAGTCTGCCCCTTTTACCTTGATGTTCTTATTAAAATTATCGTTTCGTTCTACTCTTGAATAAAACTTTTATAATGTACCATTTATGCCATGTTTTATCTCTGTTTCAATTATTTATGGAAAGAGCCGTAACTTATGTTGTTAAGAACTTGTGGCTTGACCTTATTGTACACATTGCGGCAATAAAATATGTTTAAATTCTAACACCTTTTTACCGATATCAGCGTATTCTTTAATGAAGAACATTTATTTCTTTATCCGTGAAAGAATATGTTTTAGTTCTTTATTCCAATACAAGTTCGTGCTTTCGTAAAAAACTATCTGCACTGGAAGTTAACACCTCGGTAGGCTTTCATGAATTTATCTACGTTTGAAGCTTACACATCTGTGGACTATCATGCACGGATGTACATGTTTGAAGCTAACACTTCGGTTTGCTTTCATGAATTTATATACGTTTGAAGCTTACACCTCGGTGGACTATTATGCATGGATCTACATGTTTGAAGATAACACCTCGGTTGACTATCATGCATGGATCTACATGTTTGAAGATAACACCTCGGTTGACTATCATGCATGGATCTACATGTTTGAAGCTAACACATCGGTGGGTTATCATGCATGTATCTACATGTTTGAAGCTTACACTGATCTCGTTTGACTATCATGCATGTATCTACATGTTTGAAAGCTAACAGCTCGGTGTACTATTATGCATGAATCTACATGTTTGAAGCTAACACGTCGGTGGCTATCATACATGGATCTACATGTTTGAAGCTAATACCTCGGTGAACTATCATGCATGAATCTTCATGTTTGAAGCTAACACGTCGGTGGCTATTATACATGGATCTACATGTTGAAGCTAACACCTCGGTTGACTATCATGCATGAATCTACATATTTGAAGCTAACACCACGGTGGGCTTTCGTACATGGATCTACATGTTTGAAGCTAACACCTTGGTGGGCTATCATGCATGGATCTACATGTATGAAGTAACACCTCGGTGGGCTATCATACATGCATCTACATGTTTGAAGCTTACACTGACCTCGGTTGACTATTGTGCATGTATCTACATGTTTGAAGCTAACACCTCGATGGCCATCATGCATGGATCTATATGTTTTAAGTTAACACCTCGTTGTGCTATCATGCATGAATCTACATGTTTGAAGCTTACACTGACCTTGGTTGACTATCATGCATGCATCTACATGTTTGAAGCTAACACCTCGGTGGACTATCATGCATGAATCTACATGTTTGAAGCTAACACCTCGGTGGACTATCATGCATGAATCTTCATGTTTGAAGCTAACACCTCGGTGGACTATCATCCATGAATCTACATGTTTGAAGCTAACACGTCGGTGGCTATCATACATGGATCTACATATTTGAAGCTAACACCTCGATGGGATATCATACATGGATGTACATGTTTGAAGCTAACACCTCGGTGGGTTATCATGCATGTATCTACATGTTTGAAGCTATCACCTCGGTGGACTATCATGCATGTATCTACATGTTTGAAGCTAACACCTCGGCAGCTATCATGCATGGATCTACATGTTTGAAGCTAACACATCGGTGGGCTATCATGCATGGATCTACATGTTTGAAGTTAACACATCGGTTGACTATCATGCATGAACCTACATATTTGAAGCTAACACAACAGTGGGCTATCATGCATGGCTCTTCATGTTTGAAGCTCACACCTCGGTGGGCTATCATGCATGAATCTACATGTTTGAAGCTAACACCTCGGTGGGCTATTATACACGGATCTACATGTTTGAAACTAACACCTCGGTGGGCTATTATGCATGCATCTACATGTTTGAAGCTAACATCTGTGTTGACTATCATGTATGTATCTACACTTTTGAAGCTAACACTTCGGTGTGTTATCATGCATGAATCTACATGTTTGAAGCTTACACTGACCTCGGTGGGCTATCATACATGTATCTACATGTTTTAAGCTAACACCTCGGTGGGCTATCATGCATGAATCTACATGTTTGAAGCAAACACCTCGGTGGGCTATCATACATGGATCTACATGTTGAAGCTAACACCTCGGTGGGCTATCACCCATGGATCTACATGTTTGAAGCTAACACCTCGGTGGGCTATCATACATGAATCTACATGTTTGAAGCTAACACCTCGCCGGGCTATCATGCATGGATCTACATGATTGAAGTTAACACCTCGGTGGGCTATCATACATGAATCTACATGTTTGAAGTTAACACCTCGGTGGGCTATCATACATGAATCTACATGTTTGAAGCTGACATCTCGATGGGCTATCATACATTGACCTACACGTTTGAAGTTGACACCTCGGTGGGCTAACATAGATGTACATGTTTGAAGCTAACACCTCGGTGGAAGTTTGAAGTAAAGTTTGATTTTTTGAGTATCAGTGACACTATTTCATTTTTTTTTTTTTATGTGACACAATTTTATATTGCCTTGTGTAATGATTCATAATTATTCTTCCTTATAAGGCATACACGTCACTAAGAGAAACAATTGCCTCATATACATGTCTATTTTGATTTTTTAAGGAATTCTTTGATGTTCCATAAATTAATTTTTCCTCAAATATATTTTGTTTAAAAAAATTTAACCTCGATGTTAACGTTCTCTTTCTTTCAACAAAAAGCAATGCGACCTCTTATATAACTTTTTCTTTTAGACGTTTCCACATATGACTCCAGGCGCAATAATGTCGATTTGATATGGAATTCTTTCAACTTTTCACCATCGTAGTTTAGACTTTTCACCATCATATATTCGATTTTTCACAATCGTTGTTCCGCTGTATCGACATTTCACCATCGTAGTTCCGTAGTTTCGACTTTACTTGGTGTAATGAATATGCCGCGATTGCCCCAATGGGACATCGTAGATAATTGGCGACGACCTACCTTGTTTTCTTATATTTCGAAGCCTCTTCTGCGTCACCGTAAGACACTCTCTCGGTGTTGACGTCAGCACTATGTGAGCGTTTAGCAGGCGTGCTACAGTGCAAACCCGGTCGCCAATAGAATCAATGTATCAAGTTAGTCGTTATAAATTTACGTCAAACAACCATGCATTAAACACATCACCATCTATCCTTTATGGTTCGTGCAAGATTTACAAACGTAGACGACAAGTTTGAGTGTTGTAATGCCTCGTCTTGATCACCTCTGACGCTTGATTATCTTCTTTTACATAAAATGTGAAGCGATTTTACGTTTATCCTTTAGGAAGAGGCTATTTATCAAGAATGTTCCCCTGTCACTGCGCATGATCAATATTTTTTCATATTCGCAATATCTCTCCTGCGAATATGAAAAACCCAAACCTCCATTTTTGGAGAGTATTGAACCTTCTTGACGTTTATCTATATTACATTTTTCTGCTTTGTGAAGGAAAAATGTTATTCTCTTGACGAATATACATTATATTTTTCTACATTGTGAAGGAAAAATAACATTTAGACATTGATTGGTAGGTGTTTTTCGATCAGAGTTCTGTAAATATCATAATAATGTGACTTTAAAATTTGGTTTTACCAGTGGGAGTTTGTTATTTTTAGGTTTTTATGAGTATAACAATGTAATCGATAACTTATATACCTTCATTACAAAAATTGTTACCCCCCCCCCCCCCTCCCCTCCCTTCCCTTACACACATACAAACATGTATATGGAACTGCCATTATAAGAGTTTAAAACCAAACATCAAAATAATACACCGCATTAAAATGCACCCCACCCACAAACAGATCTATAACAGTATACTGCAGTCTCAACAAACGTTTACTCTTCGAGAAAAAATGACAGTGATTGTTTCTATTTATACTTATTGAAGAGTGGTTTAAAACATTAAATATTGTTCTGTAACTTCTGTGTATCAATAGTAAGTGTGTTTTTTATTGTAGAAATTGTAAATACAGAAAAGAGGTAATACTTTCTTAGCTTTACACAGGAAGTCTATCAGGGAGAAAGTCTTTGTAGTACAAGAAAGTACAAACTCCTCCAAGGAGTAAGATGTCAGTTCAAGTCTGACCTTGGACAAATTGATAGACTTCCATTACTTTTTCATAATGATATATAATAAAGGCTTTCAATTGTGCAATGACGTGGACTTTGGTTAAAATATTTGGTATGAAATATGGTTTATTTATACAAATAAGACAATCATTAAGCAAAGTTTAACTTATAAACTTTTTAAACCCTATTTAGTTTCCATTCAGTAAGGCAAATTGAAATGAAAATAAAGAATATTGAAATACTTGCATACAATCATTCAGTCTGTATGTCAACTATATATATAGCACATGTTACTGTCAGTCACTTCACTTCAATTATTAATTATTGTATTCTATTTTTTTAATAATGTAAAACTTAAACCCAAAATAATACTGGTGTGTATGGCATGCTATAAGTACAAGCATTTAGTTATTTAAGATTTGGAGATACTAATTAGTTTGAACTTTTGATATATGACACTGTCAAAGGTTCACGTACAGCAGGCCAAAAATATAATTAGTAACATATTTTATGGTCATTTAGCGAAGAGAGTGGACATCTGATATATAGAAAATAGTGCATTATGTGTTAATGATGTGCAATGTTGAAACAATAGAAACTGCATTTCGTTTCTTTATGAAAATCAATTGAATTTGGGTAGTGCTTAAAGTACCAGTTTGCATTTCATTGGCACCATGATGTTGCTTTGCTTTTAGCTTGTAGGACATTACATTTCATGGGATGCTTACTGTAGCCTAGGTAGCCATAAAGATGTGCACAACTGTGCTTATTCAACAGGGCTTGGAACAAAGTCACTATTCAAACAATGACATTAAATTGGTAGCTAGATACTTTAATATAAAAAAAACATCATCATAGTTATTCTTTCATCTTAAATAGTTTGAAAATATATTGTAAATTATACAATTTTGAGTTTTCATTGAAAGATGAAAAACATTCTCTAGTCTAGTTCGGACTTCAGACATTAATCTTGCCTGTTTTTCATCACTGGATCAAACTCAAAATTATGCTACCATTCCTGAAATAAATACAAACTTATTTACTAATATAAGCATTTTTCACTATCCTCATTTCATAAATTCAAAACTGATTTACAATACGTAGTATGAAGCCTCCAACAGATATCCTTAGTTGGGATTGAACCAACATCTTCCATCTTAAAGACAGATGTACTTCATTGTACTATAAGGATGCATTTTGAAGCTGCATTAAACTTACACTGTACATTAATTATGATAGTTCAAATTCCTGTTTTATTTTTAAGTCTTACAGTAATTCAAGCTTTAAAAATGTTTGCTTTTAATTATCAATTTTGTAAAAATTTAATCGTCGCCATTAAGCAAACTTGAATAAACCGACAATTGGAAAACTTTTTTTCAATAATTTTACACTCTTTTTACAGCGACACACATACACATACAGGTATGAAGAGGTACATAGGTAAGAAAAGTAGACTTACCTTGACACACATACACTCCTTGTACATAGGTATGAGGAGAGAGAATCTTACCCCAACACACATACACTCCTCATACATAGGTACAAGGAGAGGGAGACTTACTTTGACACACATACACTCATCATATATTGGTATGAGGAGAGGGAAACTTACCTTGACACACATATATTCCTTGTACATAGGTATGAGGAGAGAGAAACTTACCTTGACACACATACACTCCTCATACATGGGTTTGAGGAGAGAGAATCTTACCTTGACACACATACACTTCTCATACATTGGTATGAGGAGAGGGAATCTTACCCTGACACACATACACTCTTATACATTGGTACGAATAGAGGGAATCTTACCCAGTTACACATAAACTCCTTTTTTCTTCTGTGTTGCCTTGAAACTGAGTTGTTTTTCTATTTTCTTGATATTTAGCCTCTTCCGTTATTTTCCGAGCTTTGATTGTTTGTTGTCAGAAGAGGAGGAAGTAGAGTAACTTGAAACGGCTCTTCTGATTGGTCAATTAAAATTTATACACTGGCACCCGGCGTATTCACCAGTAAAGGTAAGTAGAATTTCAAATTCGAGAACCATCGAAATGTAAACAAATTTACGCACATGTTTTGAACAGAAATTTGATAAGTTTTATATGTTGAACGCAAAACAACAGAAAGCGCTCTATTTAGCTTTAAGCGGCCATAGTTTTGTTTTATTAGGTGCGGCAGGTACAGGAAAGTCATTTGTTATCAGTGAAATTTTAAAACAATTAAAAAGTGTTGGTAAATGTGTGCATTTGACCTGCACAACAGGTATTGCCTGCTCTGTGTACAGAACAGAATTAAATTGCTGCACAGTTCACAGGTGGTCAGGAATAGAAGATGGAAGGCATTCAAGTGAAGACATTGTGAAAGTTCTCGCTAACAACATAAAACACAAAGATGTTGTGAAAAGGATTAAATCTACAAATACTTTAATAATAGATGAGTGTTCGATGCTGAGTACAAAAACATTTGAAACTCTCAATGAAGTGTGTTCTATTAGGGAGAAAGGGACTGTGTTTGGTGGCATCCAGCTTATTTTATGTGGTGATTTTATGCATTTATCTCCAGTTCTCAATGTTATGTATAATGATGACGGTAGTTACTGTTTTGAGAGTTGTTTATTTTCAACAGCGTTGCTTCATCATGTTGTTCTGTCGGATGTTCAAAGACAATCAGATCTAATCAAAGCAATTGATGAGGTTTCAAAGGGAGTTACATCACCTGAAACCATAAGTTCATCCAAAGTTTGAATCGACCTCTTGCAAATGATGTTAATTCAATTAAGCTGTTTGCAACAAACGACCTGGTCAATAATTTCAATAAAAAGAACATTATAGATTTTCCAGGTGAATTGTATGAATTTGATTCGGATGTCAGTGGCACAAAAAAATATTTGGACAAAATATGAGTTATGGACAATCCGGCCCTACGCAAATCCGGCCCCGCTACCAATCCGGCCCCTAGACAAAATGTCCTTGGTTAATCCGGCCCCACTTTTATTTTATAAATTATAGCATTTATTTTTTGGTATTTCTTATTAAAAAAGTAATATACTGAATACCGGTAGTTATTATATAATTTGAAATGCACATAATAATTACTGCGGGATTGTTATTGAAAAAAATGACTGGTAAAGGGAATTACTTAGTACACATATAATAATCAATGATTGTTAATGAAAGTAACTGTTTTGGGAGGAGATTAAATTGGACAAAACACACTTATGATTTATAATTCAATTTAATAAGAATGGCTATAGAAAATGAAATGAATATAATTATATTCGTCGCTTGCTCGCTCTCTCTCTCTCTCTCTCTCTCTCTCTCTCTCTCTCTCTCTCTCTTTCTCTCTCTCTCATTAAAATCAAAGATATTTACAAGAAACTCTCTCTCTCTCTCTCTCTCTCTCTCTCTCTCTCTCTCTCTCTCTCTCTCTCATTAAAATCAAAGATATTTACAAGAAAAAGATAATAAAAAAAACACAAAAACTATCGTCTACTTCTTCGATTAAAATAGAATGCAGCACAGTTTGCACAATGCACAACCCTAGTAATCAAGTTTACCTTTAATTTGCTATATAAAATAGAAATAAAAAGTGAGGCTGGATTGACCATGCTAAATGGGGCCGGATTGTCCAGGGGCCGGATTCTCCAGGGGCCGGATTCTCCATGGCCGTTTTGGAGTGGGGCCGGATTGTCCAGGTTCCAAAAATATTAGCACCTGGTAAACTATGGTTGAAAATAGATAGTCCTGTGATTCTTCTTAGAAATCTTTCGGACACATTAGTAAACGGAATGCGTGGAATAGTTGCAGACATTAATGAAACTGGGCCAGTTGTGATGTTTCCATCTATTAATGTCACAACACAACAACAGAAAGTTTCTTTCACAGGTACATATTTCAAGTTATTATAGTTTATTGTCCTTTTAATGTTCAACTGATAATTTTTGTAATTTGTTACTTTTCAAAATAATCTTAAAATGACCCAGGATACTATCTGATATCAACTGATATATTCAATGAAAAAACCCCATAAAATCGGAATAGTCTGACATTTCTTGTTTAAAAGTATGATATATATATGTTTAGGTTGTATAGATATATTTTGTTTGTTTTAATATTAAGCATAATATGGACAGCAGATCGGATATCTAAATAATAAAAAGCTGTCCATGCACGCCTTATTTAATCAGGATAACCGTTAACCTAACCACTCTTTCCTGGGATCCTGGAAGGTTAACTAGTACTAGAGCACATCCATATCTGCAAGTAATTGATAACTTTCCCACTAAAATCAGCAATGAGAAATGAATGACAATGACATGCAATGTTGTATATCAATCATCACAGAGACTGTGACTAGGTGGGAATTCAAACTCACAATCCCCGGTTTGATATTCAGACTAATTAACAGTGACTTGCTTTAAAAATTGAATGTAAAACAATATTTGAATGACATTTCCATTGTATTCTTACAGTTATATAACTATGCTCAGCCTGTTAGCAAATACATTGTTGTTGTTAATGTTTTTTCTGAGCATTTGAGTATATAAATCTTGCAATTTTATTTCTTTTCAGTTTTCAACCCAAGACTCAGTGTAAACGTTGCAGAGCGCAAGCAGTATCTGATTAAACTGGCTTTTGGATTGACCATACACAAATTGCAGGGTATGACCCTTGAAAGGTATGAAATGAATAATCACAATAATAATTGTTATGAAATAATATACTTAACTCCAGATATTTCATTTGCCTTAGTGTATCTTTACTTTAAAACAGCAAATATTTCATAAACATTTGAACCAGAAAATAGATGTTACTGTTTAATAGTACTGTTATTTTTTTTACAAAGTCTAACCCTGGTGCATAGGTTTTGTTTCTTTGAATATTAAGCATCATTTTTGGCAATTGGGGGCTAACAGAAGATCAGTTAACCTAACCACTCTCTCCTGGGATCCTCAACGGTTAACCAGTACTCCAGCAGACTAATCTATGCATATAACAGATAACTTTCTCACTTGAATCAATGAGATTCAATGTCTTATATCTATGTTCACATAGAGATTGCGACTGAGCAGGGATTCAAACTCACAACCCCTTTATTGATAGACAATTCACTACTACCGATTGAGCTAAGCGGGCCTGAGGTAGCTTAATTTATGAATATAAAAAAAACCAGACTTTTGGTTACACTTGGCAATGATGCATTTTATGCTAAAAACGTTATTAATTTGATTGGAAACAAAATGACTGAAACAAAAGGGACACAAAGCAGTTGTGATGTTTTTTTATGAAAAATATATGTAACAAATTTGGACTGTGTTTAAATATTCATATTTTCTTTAACTCAGTTTCATCTAATTTAAACTGCTTGCCAGTGAAGAAATGATGAAAATGTCATGTATTCCTTTCATTTTTTTTTTACAGAGTGGAAGTGGATTGCCAACAAATCTTTAAAGCAGGTCAACTTGGTGTTGCTATGGGTCGAGTCAAAACAGCTGCTGGATTGCACCTGATTAACTTTCATTCAAGGACGGTCATCAAGCAACCAGATGTTGTGACAGTGTTTTATCAGGAAAGTTTGTTGCCTGTATGTAAAGACAAGAGTTGCTGTGGAAACCATCAACGGTATATTAATTAAATGAAATACCTGAATATTATGCCTTCAGAATTTTTTTCTTGGAGGCATGTAGTCAAGTCAACACTTTGTCTGTATGTCCGTTGTGTCGTCCCCAAATCCTTGTAAGGGCTATTTCTTTATAACATTATCTTTGGTTCTTTGGTTCTATTATTTTTCACACCTGTCAGATGCAGCACTACCATGTTCACATATTGTCCTGTTTGTTTTAGACTCGAATGACTTTGATTTGTTCCCAGTTCTCACTGTTTTCGAATAATTTCCTTTTCTTCAGAGACTTGTGAGTTATGATGCTGTATGGAGTGGCAGCTGCACGAATGGATTTTCCAGCATTGGAATATAGCATTGTGTTGGGTTGCTTTATCATTATGTTGGATTGTATATTCATTATGTTGGGTTGTCATAGCATTGTGTTGGGTTGCCTCATCATTATGTTGGGTTGTATAATCATTGTGTTGGGTTGACTCATCATTGTGTTGGGTTGTATAATCATTGTGTTGGGTTGCCTCATCATTATGTTGGGTTGTATAATCATTGTGTTGGGTTGCCTCATCATTGTGTTGGGATGTATAATCATTGTGTTGGGTTGTCTCATCATTAGGTTAGGTTGTATATTCATTATGTTTGGTTGTCATAGCATTGTGTTGGGTTGTATGATCATTTTACTGGGTGGCCATTGCGTTGTGTTGGGTTGTCTCATCATTATTTTGGGTTGTTTCGTCATTATGTTGGGTTGTAAAATCGATGTGTTGGGTTGTCAGAGCATTGTGTTGGGTTTCTTCATCATTATGTTGGGTTGTATAATCATTTTGTTGGGTTGCCATTGCATTGTGTTGGGTTTTCTCATCATTATGTTGTGTTGTATACTCATTATAATAGGTTGTTAAAGCATTGTGTTGGGTTGTCTCATCACTATGTTGGGTTGTATAATCATTATGTTTGGTTGTCATAACATTGTACTTGGTCGTCTCGTCATTGTCGGTTATATTTACATTATGTTCTGTTCACATTTAATTATGATCGGTTGATATGCTATTATGTAAGGTTCACATGTCATTATGTTCGGTTGACTTGTCGTTATGTTGTTGAGCTAAAAACCAAGGAGAACGAATGAAAGAAAATGGCGACGGACATCGCACATCTGCTAAGGCAGACAGGAATGGAGATCTTAATTGATCTTTTTCAGGAGGAGAAGATTGAAATAACAACCATCTCCTCAATCTCCGACAACAAGTTGATGCGGCTGGGTGTTATGACAATTGGGGACAGGATCCGGTTGAGGGAGGCTGCAAAACAGGTATGCAAATCTAGAGCGTTATCAATGGTATCGGCCATTTCTAAACAGGGCAGACTCTTTCTTTTTAATGTTATTATCCAACTTTGATGACAGTTCCATAAGTTTTTTTGCGGGATTTTTTTTCAAACTGAAGAATAGATCCACTTCATTTCAACAAGGAAGCAAGAAAAAACTCTTAAAATTCCTTGATTTAAACCATAATTTCAATCCCAGAGGTAGATTTAGCGTGTTCCGTAACAGGCCACGCACAAAATAAAAATACTTCAGTACTACGTACGTTTAGAAAGCATAGAATCATTTTCTAAAGTAAATATTATATGCTTCAGTCCGTTTTTGTTTACTTAAGAACAGTTGTAAAGATTCAATTGACCGATACAGGTACAGGACATTTCGTTCCAAAGACAACTTGTCACAAGTTTCGAAACAATTCGTTTGTTTTGTTAAAAAAAAAACCCCAAAGAATTAAGAATATAAATGGTAATGACATAACATATCTGTATGGTCCTAATTATGATTGGAGTAGGACTGGAGTGACGAAATAGCGCAGTGGTTATCATTGTGGTTTATACAATATCAATGGACTGGAGTTCCACCATCATCAAGTTCTTTTTATTCATTTTTTTTAAATTATTGTATCTATACTGTAGTCTATATGCAAGGACTTAATTATATGTCTGCTATATATATATAAACCAAAGAAGTCATACATTTACTGACAATTCCGTATTACTTATTTTAAAATGAGCCTGGTCCAGTTAGCTCAGTCCGTAATACGTTTGACTATCAATCCCGTGGTCATGAGTTCAAATCCCCACCTGGCAACAGTCTTCATGATGGTTGATATACTACATTGGGTCTCATTATCATTTGTCTCTCACTGCTAATTCAAGTGGAAACGTAAGTTACTTTAGGAGATGTGTGTGCTGATGTACTGGTTAACTTTGGGTGTAACCCCACCATTGATTTTTGTTCTTTATTCTATAGTAAATAATAAAAGTTTGAAGGCTTGTCATTCATAGAGGGTCCCAAATGAAAGAAGTAAAACCTACATTTTACTGTTTGTCAACCTCTGCACTATCAAAATATGATGAGAAAAGTAGGGGTCATGTGTCATATAAGAGATTTTTTTTCTGCTCAGTGTGTACACTGGTGACAAAGTGAAAGTAGACTTCCGAAATCATGAATTCATACCCCAATTTCCAAGCATCATTTTTTTTTTCTAAATTCACAATTCAAACATGACAATGCTATCAAAATACATCAATAATGCCATTCAAATAAAAAAATGAGCATTAAAATAAGGAAAATGCATTTTTAAAGAAGAAGAATTGAGGATTATTTATAACCGCCATTATGCGACTACCCCACGGAAGCACTTCCTTTTTGCAATGGTGGCACTATGCCTTTGAGGATCCCAGGAAACAGGGGTTAGGTAAACTGATCTGATCATCTGTAAGCCCTCGATGGCATAAAAGTGATGCTGAATATTTAATCAATCAATCAAAATAAGCCATCCAGCTGGTTCAAAGAAGAAATAGCCTATTTAGCTGGTATGGTAATTAGCTGAAAAGTTCCCATTTTAATGCTTGTTCTGCTAGATATCTCTAAATAATTTGAAAGTTAGGAAACATCTTTGTTGTACTAATTATTAAGCATATTCATACTGTGAACTTAACACCATTTTATCATGACAAATGCATTCTCAGATAAGAACTTCATCTTTCGTATTTCTTATTCAATGTTTCACAAATATGTTGTTATATTGTAATAATTAGAAATGAAATTTAAACTGAACATCTTTGTTTAAATAAAATTTAAAAATAGTATAGATCCAAAAATATCTTGAATGTTTCTTGTTAGCAAAGTATATTTTCATGTTAATTTAAACATGATTCAGTGTGCCTCCTACCAGTATTGTGAATGTCATTGCCTCTGGGTCTACCATTCAGATCCCAGTGGTGCAAATAAGTTAAAATGCACATTTATAATTAAAATATCTTCTCTTTTAGAAACAAATACCATGAATGGTTATTTTGTCCACTTATATGGCTCTTTTATCAAAATTATTCCATTCATGACCCAGGGTCCTCCATGGCCGAGAAGTCTAAGGCGCTGTCTCAAGATCACTTACCTCTCACAACTAAGGTCATAGGTATGAGTCCTGCTTGCTCCAAAAACTTTATGTGAAAAAAAATTGACAGTTACTTGCGGAAAGACGATGGTTCAATAGAAAAACTGGATATGACATATACATGTATAACCTGAAATGTGTTGAAAATGGCGTTTCAAACCCCTGTAAAAAAAAAGAAACGCATTTACCGGGTATGACCTCTGTTCCCATTTCAGGGAAAATGTATATTGCACAATTTTCTCCACTGGACAGCTGTCTGGATGTAAATGCTATGCTTGGTTATAATGTCCACAAAGATCTTTACCAAAATTGTCAAATTCCTTGGTCTTCTGTTGATGCCCAAAGTGTCGGGGCTAATATGTCACTCAGGTGACCGTTAAGGTCCATGGGCCTCTTGTATTGTTTCTATTAAGAAAAAGGTTAATAGAGAGAGAGATTAAGATTTATTTCTTCCAATATTATTCCCTAAATGAGTTACTTTTTAATAACAATCCCTCATAGATCAATATGTCTATTTCAAATTATTGAAGAACTTAATATTTCAATATTCCAAGTACGTTTCATCCAGGGGCTGGATCAGTAACGGGGCCTGATATTCCATAACTCCACTGACATAACTATTTAAATGGGATGTGCAATATATATCAGGAGACCAACCTTTTTTAGTGGTAAATAAAAATATGTTACTTTTGATTAATCTGAAAACAAATTTAAAAGCAAAAACTGATTTCATTTGGGAAAATTTAGTGACCTAAGGCACTGTCTCAAGATCACTTACTGCTCAGGCCATAAGTTTGAGTCTCGCTTGCTCCAAAAACTTTATGGAAGAAAGTTTGCCAGTTTCTTGTGAAGGACATTGGTTCTGCTCAAATTCATTCCGAGGTGTTCCTCCACCAGTAAAACTGGATATGCCATATGTATTCTGAAATGTGTTGAAAATCACTTTTAATAGGGATAAAATAATGTAATAAAATTTCAAGTAAAACTTCAAGACTTAGTATATCTTAATATAGGCATTTAACAGAAAATTTTGCGGTTGTTGTTTTAAATTTTCATTGTTCATTTGGCCACATCTTCTTGTGATACTTAAAAAAGTAGTAAATATTTTTTTATTTGAATGGAATTATTGATGTATTTTGAGCATTTTGAAAGCACTTGCATTGGCATATTTAAATTATAAATTTAGAAGAAAAAAAATGATGCTTGGAAATAGCGGTATAAATACATGATTTCTGAAGTCAACTTTCACTTTGTCGACAGTGTACACACTGAGCAGAAATAAAATCTCTTATATGGCATATATTATTATGACCCCTACTTTTGTCATCATACTTTGGTAGTGCAGAGGTTGACAAACAGTAAAATATTAGTTTCACTTCTTTTATTTGGGTCTCTCTATGAATGACAAGCCTTAGAACTTTTATTATTTACTACAGAATAAAGAACAAAAATCAATGCTGGGTTTACACCTTAATTTATTTCAGGTCAGTAGAGGTGAAGAAGAAATTGCTGGGCCAAGTTTTGAGCAAAGTGTTGCGCCAAGTATTCGGCCAGTTAGACAAATTCTGGGTGAGAGAAATCGTTTATTCGGCAGGCGCCCCATAAAAACGAAACAAAAAGGAAAGAAAACCCGTTTTTCAGGATGGACAGGCCAATTCGTTTGTTTATCAAGTAAAACATGTCAAAAAATTTCAACAACATCGGAGAAAGAAATCTTAAGAAAAGCCGGATTGGGTTTAAAAAAAATAAGGATGGAAAATGATGATGAAGAGGCGGCCGTCTTGGATAATATCATGTCGGACCTTATAAATGAAGGGGGTGAAACAGTTGGTTTTCCTCAGTTGAAAGACGCTGGTGGAGTTGAATTGTTAAGAACTGTACAGAATTGTAGAAGTTTGTGTATCATAGACTGTCCTGGGACTTCAAAGGAATTAAAATGTAATGGTTCACAGGCCAAAATCTATGTACGACCAATTCAAAAGAACTTAGAAACCAGATCATTAGAGACTGATGAAAGGGAACATTCCCAACAAGTGAAGACTGTTTGTGAAGGGTGCAAAATAGAGTTTTACATGAGAGAACTCCGAGAGCATCTGGCTTTATGTCCTTCTGAAAGTCTGCCAGACATACATGTAGAGCCAGATGACCTATACCTCCCTGAGTTTTCAGTGAATAACAGCAGGACTGAAGAAGTGAATATAGATGATATTGATAGCACATTAACTGATATCGTAAATGGCACTATTAGAACCATTTCCTTTCAAGATGATTCCACTGAAACATCTGCAACTGAAACCATTAATACAGCTGAACAATTTCAATATACCAGACACCTACTATTGAACAATTAGTAGAAAAGGTAATTAATTTATGTAAAGAAAACAATGTGGATAATCCTGTGGAAATACTCAAATTAATGCAACAAGAAATAGTTACAGGGCGGCCATTAGAGATAGAAAACACATCAGAATGTGCTGAGGGAGATACAAACTTCATTATGGTTGATCGCGAAAATATCCTAACAACTGGCTTCGAGGAACTCTTTGGGATTCAAAAAAATGAACTAGGAAAGACTCTGGAAGTTCAGTTTTACAAAGAGGTAATGTATAGATATTGCATAAGCAGAACCTACCTAGCAAAAGGGCATCAATTTTAAAAAAAATCTTGGTTCGCTAAGAAAACTGTTTTTGTCTTTCTTTGTGACAATGTATTATACTTACATACAACTGATTGATTGAATATTTAGCTTCGTTTTTATGCCATCGAGGGCTAACAGATGATCAGTTAACCTAACCACTGTTTCCTGGGATCCTGAAAAGTTAACCAGTACTCGAGCACACCCCATCTCTGCAAGTAATTGATAACTCCCCCACTTGAATCAGCAGTGAGAGACGAATGATAATGAGACAAAATGTCTAATATCATTTATCACGGAGACTTTTGCAGGGCAGGGATTCAAACTCACGACCCCTGGATTGATAGTCAGATGCATAACTGACTGAGCTAATCAGCCCGACATAATTACTTACATTCAACATATGCATCAGCTGTAACATACAACAAATACAATGTCATTATTACCTAACTTTAGGTTTAACCGTTTTGCGTTTAGTTGCGTTTATTACTTGTTTTGGTGTTTGCCTCCAATCTCAATCTGTGCATGGGTGGTGAGTTTTATCCCAAGCATTGTTGTCTTCTGACAACTCTTGTTTAAACATTTCTAGTAAGCCTTGGTTACCAAATATGCTGCTTCAAAGAGGCCTCACCTATATCGCTGATATTTTTTTATATTACGACTAAAACTGCACATTTTAATATCAAACATCATATATTATGGATATTCTGTTCAATAACTTATATTGTATTTTGTCTCTGTAGTGTAAAATTCTTTAATTTTGTGGAGCAAATACTAAATCGGGTTTCATGATAAAATCCAACATTGGGCAGAACATGTATCGGGTTATGCTAAAACCATGACGAATAAAAAGGAAAATGCCGGCTTGTGTATTAACTAGTTTACAACAAGTAGGGAATCAACCATTACCTTCAAATGGGACCGTCATCTTTGTGATTCAATAAACTTGCCAATTGAACAGAAAGTTTAATTGCTTTGTGGGTGGGGGTGGGGGGAGTGCAAGAGTACACTGCGACAAAGATTCTTTCTAGTGATAGGCTTTGAAACTCATTGGAATAATTCTTGCGCTGGAACTTGGGATTGTTTCATGCACATTAGTTTAGTCTGAAGCTTTAAGTTTGAAACCGTTCTCAAACATATAAAGTTAGTTTTGTGCTGAAACTTGGCTTTGTTTCATGTGCTTTAGGTTGTTTGAAGACTTAGGTTTGAAACAGTCTTCAAGTGTATAGACACGTTGTCTGAACAGCTGGTCTCATCATTTAAAATAGTGTTGAGCATCAGTTAGTTCAACACTACAGGGTTTGAAACATTATACTGTATACAGTATAGTTGATTGGTATGATCATTTGTCTGTATGATTTATTATATAAGAATCATTTTATTTTTTTTGTTTGAAGTTTACTAAACATGAGACAAGAAGCCTGAGGAAAATTATATATTATATAGTTTGAACAAAATTGTTTAACATAGTTTCAAGCTAGGATGTTTCACAGCTTCTAAATCCAGTAAAGACAAAGTCACCTTAAAGGAGATCCTGTTTTAAGTTTAAGATACACACTCAATATCTTGACAAAGTTGTCTAGGTGATACATCTTTAAGAACTTCTAATTTTAAATGTTTTCCTTTCAGACTGCTCTTGATTATGGAGGCCCAAGGAAGGAGTTTTTTAGACTTGTGCTAAGAGAAATCAAAAGCAAATATTTCGACAATCATCTGAGGGATTTATTAGCTGAAGATTATGAAATGGTTGGAATTGTCTTTGGTAAGTATATAAAAAGAAAAAAAAATTATTAACTAGTTTTCCCAATTTTAATAAAAAAATAAATAAGAAAGACGCACCATACAGCACTTTCTAGCTTCAAATTAAAAATATCAATGTTCTGTTCATTTATAAATTTAAAGTGATCAATTGAACGGACATGGAATTACTTTACATATGTATTTTTCTCGGGGTGACCAGCAGTCAACCCAGATGCGAATGTGTATTAAGTACAATCATACATAGGATGTATGTACAGTTGTATGCAAATGGTGCCGAAAGGGTTAAGTAATTATCAAATGCTGTTTTGAGGATAAAGAATAAACATTCTACATGCTGCAAGGGTCGTATGTGGTTGCAGGTAGTGTGACATATTGCACGTTTCTGTTGAGCCTTTTAAAGATTTTTATTTCGCATCTCCCGAGTTATGGACAGCAGATCGGATATCAAAAAATTTAAAAGCTGTCCATTCACGCCTTATTTAATTATTTTATTTAGGTTGCAGGCTACTACATAATTGAATTTGCTATGTTCAACACTAGCAAGTGTTGATTTGCATCATGAAATGGCATAAAAGTTTAATTTCTAAATAGTTGTGAATCATTCAGGTTATCCTTAGTTGGTGAATGTCGGAATGAAGAAAATAACAGTAATAACCTTTTAGCATTGTCAGTAGTTTATCAAGAATGTTTTTTTAATGTTTTATTGGTCAAAATTGGTTGACAGTACTTTCACCATATGCATACATTTCATTGCAAAATTGGTAAGAGTTTTGGGATTTTACTAACAATCAAAAGATGACGTAGTCATTGGCATTTTAGTCCTTAAGCACTAACTTGACAGTGTACATGGCAAGTGACGTACATGTGTGTAAGTTTTTTTTAAGTAAAATGTACCTAGTCACAAACACATGATGTGTTGGTCAATGAAAGTCGACACGGTTTTCACCCTATGCTCAATGATTGTGAAGTACCGGTAATGTTCTATTCGCTAAGAAGGATGTGTAACAGTTCATGTAAACAAATTGCCTGTCCAGTGTTTGAATACTTGTAATTGACAGGTTGTGTCCGAGCGAATGTGAATTGTTAAAATCTCAAGGTGTACGTTTGATTTCACCTCGTCATAAAATCACAAAACTCATCAGTTTCAAATATTTAAGTGTAAAATACATGTCATGGGTATTTTATGGTTTAATTTGCAACAAGTAACTTATTAAAAGTCACTATTTACTATATTAGACTATTTATTAGTACAATAGAGAGTCACAAATAATTCTTTCAGTAATAAAAGTGGTACCGGAACTAGATATAATAAGCAAGTTAGTAAAACAATTTTAATTTCAAAGAGAACAAAGATAAAATGCTTTTAAATGAATGCAATTTCAAATTATAATAATCTGTCTTACTATTCTTATCTATATAATTTCTCTGGTTTGGCTGTTTTAATCTATTTTCTGTAAAATGTTTTAGCTCTTAGTACATTACAAAACGGCAAAGTACCAAACTTCATGGACGAAAATATGCTGGAAGAACTATGGGATAGTCAGAGTCCATCCCCATGCATAAAAAGACTGCGTAAGGGTCTCAATCATTTGGGACTGTTTGAGGTACAGTAGTTTGATATTAGCAGATACCTTTTTCTTATACAGACACTATTGTCTCCATGAGCAATTTTAGTTTTAATGTTCAATACCTGCAAAGTATGACAAACATTTAAAAACTTTGACTTGCCAGTTGGTAATGAGCATCAATTAGTTTTATTGATAACCTTGTTTTCATTTAATGTATATATAATCCAGTCCCTTGTACCTTTTGTTTTGCACATATTTTTATCTCAGTGAATGTACCTTAATGCTTATTATACTGTTACCAATATGAAAGTATTATTCTTTAAAAATATTTGA
Organism: Panopea generosa; assembly: GCA_029582155.1. Lineage (NCBI taxonomy): Eukaryota > Metazoa > Mollusca > Bivalvia > Adapedonta > Hiatellidae > Panopea > Panopea generosa. The sequence goes on along the minus strand of CM055898.1, from coordinate 60,062,432 downwards.
TAAGCTGCCATTGAATTAAACAAACACAAAATAAATGTTCACTGTCCTTGTTATTTTGATTATAATAAATGTGAATAAAATGTGTAAGAATGACCCTGTCAAAACTCGTAGGAAATCTACTTACATCCATGGAAATGGAATAGATATGCAGTTGATTATCATTTTAGTTATACATATTAGCATTTAGAGTATACAGTAATATTTAAACTTATTGCGAACAGTTTAAACATTTGTTGATGCTTATAAATGTTTATATTCACAGGTTTGCAGACAGCTACCTTCATTTAGATATATATTTCATCACCACTCTGTTCAGTTGACAGTAAAACGAGTATTATCTCTACTAAAACCCAATTTTAGTGAGATAGGCAGCAATATGTATTTATTGGAAAAAACAGTCTACAACATGTTCATAAAATACATAAGAGAAGTAGCAAGTAGGTGTACATGTTTATTTTAGTAAAACAATTCATATAAAGAGCTTAAATAATGAGTAAGCGACATATGACTGAGTAAATGTGTTATAAAACTGTTAACATGTTTTCTGTCCATCTGCACAATGCCAAACTCTTCCAATTGAATCAGATCTCTTATGGATCATTTCTATGGACCTGATACCTAGATCATGAAATAAAAATACCTGATCAATAAAGAATATGATTTAAACATGTCATCACAATCACCTTAATGTTTGGATAACTAGCATAATTTTTATGCCATCAAAGGCTAACAGGCGGTATGTTAACCTAATCACTCTTTCCTTGGATCCTGAAATGTTCAGCAGTACTCGAGCACATCCATCTCGCAAGTAACTCGCAACTATCCTACTGGAATCCACATGAGACGCAAATGACAATGAGACACAATATCCCTAGATTCATGTAAATCAGCAAGACACCTCCCCTGGATTAATACATGAAGATAGATATAACTTTGAGCTCATTTAACATTCAATACTTTTCTCAGCTCATCAAACACTCAGTGGTGAGCTATTGCTACCACTGTTTGTCCATACAACTTGGTCTGTTAAGTTTTTTTATTAGTTTTATTCTTTTATTTTACTAACATCATTTTTCATTGACCTTAACCAGACATGATCAAAATTTTGAATGCCATGACAGTTTTGACAAGTTTGACAACCAGCCTGATAGGTCCAGGAACATTAAAGTTATTGTACATGTATAATTTTGAAAAAAATGTTATAATTTGTCTTGTTACTACAGCAGCACATAGTTTTCATGCAAACATGCCCTAAATTGGTGAGAATGTTACTTGCTATGAGATTTCAGATATTAGATAACCAGCTTGATCAGGTCATAGTTCAGCAGGCTCTCATCTGAGCAAACTTTGCAAAGTTACATTTGTCTGTTGTGGACAACAGCTTCTTTGTCAGAAACCACTCAACTTTCTTTTCCCAAATTATGTGTTACTCTGTAAGTTCAAATAATGACCTAGGAGGTCAATTTTTAAATTGTGGACATGAAACTCATATAAGTGCCTTGAATCCTGTTAGGCATATTGTTAGTTTTCCTTTTAAATTTTTGTATTAAATTGTGGTAGGGAAACAACAGCATATTATACACAGAGAGATGATTTTAAAGAAAACAACATTGTCATACAATTTGCTTTTTGTGTCTTTTCAGGTGGATGCCGTGACCTTGTGACACTGTCGAAGGTTTTGGAATTTGTGACTGGCACAGATGAAGAACCGCTATTGGGATTTAAACTGCTTCCATCTATTGAGTTTCAAGAAAGTGTTTCTTCATATCTACCAACTGCAAACACATGTATAAATTTGTTAAAGCTTCCTCGGACCTGTGTGACTGGAACACTTCCAGAAGAGGTTAAACTGTTTGCATTATATGATTACTTCTTCACTAACACTTACTATGGTTTAAAATGATAATACATTAAGGTATGGAAACATGAAATCTAGCTTTTGTGGTTGTAGCCAGCAGAACTTACATCATGGTAATGTGTCTGTTGACTAGTCAAAGAATATCAGTCCAGTAACAATACAATTATTACCCTTGAATTATTGAAAAGGTTATAGTTGTGTTGATTTCCTTGTTATGGTTTGGTTTTAAGTAACTATACCTAACAATGTTATCAGAATTCAGTCACATGTTTTACATGGATGCACAATGAGGTTCAATGACTCTGGGTTGCAGTTTTACTTCCCCTTTATTACTTTTCCATCATCATAATAGTCAACAGCTCTTTTACAGTAACTCGCTCATTATTCAAACTTTTCAGAGTACAAGTTGTTACAATATTCATTTTCATCTTAACAATGATGGTTATCTGATTTAAAAACTTACTACACATTTCTCAAAAACTTGTATTTTAAAACAATATTGGAGACAATACTAGGGTTTATTATAATTGTGACCATGTGTAACCCTAAATCCTTACCATTATAACAACTTGCAATGAAGAGACATGATTTATAATGTTAAAACATATTTATTACAATTTTGGGTAAAAAAATGCTCCTTTCTAACTAAAGCCATAAATTGATTCTCATTTTGTTGCCAGATTATTTTTTTCAGGCAATCATGTCCACTAAAATGAATTAAGAAGGGCTTGTCCTTAACATATTTTGAGGATTACATATTAACATGCAAATACTGTTATGAAAACGTTGATTGAAAACATTTTTAGCTGATGTTGTTGACAAACAGATGATGAGGTTGTGCGGGAAAGCCTCTATGTTAATATTTTGACTAAGAAAGCAACTATTTTGAAGATGATGTCTATCATTATGATCATGTGGAATGTTATGGCCACTTATATTATTTATGTATGGAACACTCATCACCATGAAGGCAACTATTTTTATGATGATATTTACTATGTAGTTTGACTCTGAAAGCCATAGTGATGATGACAATTTTGACATGTAAAGGTCACTATCATGATTATTGTGTTTACTGTTGAATTCACTATGATGATATTGTGTTGACTGTGGAAGTCACTATGATGATATTGTGTTGACTGTTGAAGTCACTATGATGATATTGTGTTGACTGTGGAAGTCACTATGATGATACTGTGTTGACTGTTGAAGTCACTATGATGATTATTGTGTTGACTGTGGAAGTCATTATGATGATTATTGTGTTGACTATTGAAGTCACTTTGATGATTATTGTGTTGACTGTGGAAGTCACTATGATGATATTGTGTTGACTGTGGAAGTCACTATGATGATATTGTGTTGACTGTGGAAGTCACTATGATAATATTGTGTTGACTGTGGAAGTCAATATGATGATTCTGTGTTGACTGTTGAAGTCACTATGATTATTGTGTTGACTGTTGAAGTCACTATGATGATATTGTGTTGACTGTGGAAGTCACTATGGTATTGTGTTGACTGTTGAAGTCACTATGATGATATTGTGTTTACTGTTGAAGTCACTATGATGATTATTATGATGATGATTATTATGTTGACTGTGGAAGTCACTATGATGATTATTGTGTTGACTGTGGAAGTCACTATGATGAAATTGTGTTGACTGTTGAAGTCACTATGATGATTATTATGTTTACTGTTGAAGTCACTATGATGATTATTATGATGATGATTATTATGTTGACTGTGGAAGTCACTATGATGATTATTATGTTGACTGTGGAAGTCACTATGATGATATTGTGTTGACTGTTGAAGTCACTATGATGATTATCATGTTGACTGTGGAAGTCACTATCATGATTATTATGTTGACTGTGGAAGTCACTATGATGATTTTTATGTTGACTGTGGAAGTCACTATGATGATATTGTGTTGACCGTTGAAGTCACTATGATGATATTGTGTTGACTGTTGAAGTCACTATGATGATTATTATGTTGACTGTTGAAGTCACTATGATGATTATTATGATGATGATTATTATGTTAACTGTGGAAGTCACTATGATGATTATTATGTTGACTGTGGAAGTCACTATGATGATACTGTGTTGACTGTTGAAGTCACTATGATGATTATTGTGTTGACTGTGGAAGTCACTATGATGATTATTGTGTTGACTGTTGAAGTCACTATGATGATTATTGTGTTGACTGTGGAAGTCACTATGATGATATTGTGTTGACTGTGGAAGTCACTATGATGATATTGTGTTGACTGTGGAAGTCACTATGATGATATTGTGTTGACTGTTGAAGTCACTATGATGATATTGTGTTGACTGTGGAAGTCACTATGATATTGTGTTGACTGTTGAAGTCACTATGATGATATTGTGTTGACTGTGGAAGTCACTATGATGATATTGTTTTGACTGATGAAGTCACTATGATGATATTGTGTTGACTGTGGAAGTCACTATGATGATATTGTGTTGACTGTGGAAGTCACTATGATGATTATCATGTTGACTGTGGAAGTCACTATGATGATTATTATGTTGACTGTGGAAGTCTCTATGATGATTATTATGTTGACTGTGTAAGTCACTATGACAAATATTGTGTTGACTGTGAAGGCCACTATGATGAATATTATGTTGACTGAGACGGCCACTATGATGATTATTATGTTGACAGTGGAAGTCACTTTGATTATTATTGTGTTGACTGTGGAAGTTACTATACTTAATATTATTGTGTTGACTGTGAAGTTCTCTATCATGAATATTTTGTTGACTGTGGAGACCACTATGATTTTTTTAAGGTTGACTGTGAAGGTCACTATGATTATTCTTTTGGGTTGAATGGGAAGCTGAAGGTCACTATGATGACTTTTAGGCTGACTGTGTAGGCCTTTATAATGATTATGTTGATTGAATGTCATTATGATAATTATATCTTCTTTAATTACTTAAATGATTATATTAAAGCTCCACATTACTAAAATAAAAAATAAAAATTATGTTACTGATTTGTTTTTATTGCTTTTAACGAATAAATAAAACCTACTTGTATAAATCCATGCTCTAGTTTCCAAGTTTTTGCAGACGTCCCTTAAAGATAATATTGACAATAAGTATGCCTAAGAAATGTGAGCTTTTGAAACCTGACTTTAGTTCATTTTGAAGCACCGCCAGCAGAAGAATGGCAAAGGGGATGTAAGTGTTAATAAAGTATTCTCTGTGTGTATTATTTTTAATCAGTAACTTATGAAAGGGTCCATGTAACATGTTTGGTATGTAACTTTATATTTAAATGATTAAGATAAGGTTCAATATTTGTCAAGATCAGTTTATTTTTTGAAATCAGTCAAAAAATGAAAGAGTGGACCTGGTCAGCTCAGAAGTGCATTTGCCGAAAAATGCATGATTTTTTTTCGAGTTTGAATTCCCCCACACCTGGTCAGTGTCTCCTTGATGATTGGTATTTGACATTTTGCCATCTTTCTCTCGCATTTGATTTATGTGACATCACATGGGAAATATTTCAGTTACTTGTAGAAATGAATGCTGAAGTATTGGTTAGCCTTACAGGAATCCAGAAAAAGAAGATTAATTTTACTCAAAATATTAACACAAGCAAAACCAAAGGAACTTTTAACTACATCCTAAAGTTAAATGAATATAAAAATAAATCGACATGTCTTTTAGTGAACATTAACACAGCATATTTTAATGCTGCTGTATATGTTCACTTGCAAAAGGAAGTTTTTTTATTGTGCACATGAAGTTAAAACTGAAAATACAAAAACCTTTGACTTTTGTATAGTTCATTATTGACAAGTACAGCCTTTCCCTGTTTTTAAGTAATCACGTCTCAGTTGATAAAGGCTTGTGCAGACAATAATTAAAATTATAACTTCTGATTTATAAAAAAAGAGATAAAGATCATTTGCAGCATAAGAATTACAAACAATTTTTTTATTCCCACGCTGCTAGCTATTACACACATAACAACAAAATTAAAGAGTTTTTGTATAAAGTAAGCTTTACAAACTTCAGTTGTTTAAATATCCTTCTGGCTTTAAAATTTGTATTTTAAAAATCATTAGTCATTTTATGTTTTATCAGTTTAGATGTTGTATCTTTAACACAAGGAGATCATATCGGGATTGGATTCTCGGTTTAAATTATTGTCCAAAAGGCTAAAGAAGTCCTTGACTGCTGGTTTCATAGTCCAGTTTGTTACTGCTGAACGACACAGCAACACTTGTATTACTTTTTTGTATTTCCAGTGCAGGTTTATGGTACTCCAGTAAATCTCAATACTGCATTGCATCATTTTCAATTATTTCTAGTGCTTTGCAATAAATGTTGATACCAGAATTACAGCATGTCCAACCTGTAGGGCAGTGGACTTCCAGTTGTTGTTTACAATACTCGCTAAGTTGCAATTGCCCTAAATCAAATATTGGTCTGCCATCTGGTTCAACTACACTGCCTTCAATATCTGACATGTCCTGATACACGACGTTTTGAGCTTAGTTTACTGGATTATTTAATTGTCCAGATGTCCACAAACATAATGGGGATGAACGCACTGTGCGCAACCTGTGCGATGCCCATGCAAGTCTCCATATGTTAAGCTTTTCATTTATTTTTGACATATAAACGTAATAGAGAGCACAAATGTGAACCTCGTTTAATATATCGAGTAAGCCCTCATCTTATATGTAGTGAAATAGTTCATGATAGTAATCCAAAACACCTTCATAGACATTTCGCCAAAGACGCTCTACTCTTTGATTATGTACACTTTTTCCAGTTATAACACTGCCAATACCACGACGTTGTAACATATAATCTGTTATTTTAACATTTTCCATGCCTTTATCAGTTCTGATCCGCAAAGGTAAAACAAATTCTTTAATACCTTTAATAAAGAATTGCAATAAGGTATCCGCTTTGTTGTTATTTGCACATTCGAGAAACATGATCAACCTGCTGAATCCATCAATTCCTGCGGCAATTACAAAGTGCCAGCGTAGAAGTTTGTGGTTGGTATCTATATGCCACAAATGATTTGGTCCTTGTACATTATATACACGGCGGTGAAGACGCCCTTTCTTTCTTTCATTGATACCATCCTGGTCATGTTCATGAAGTATGTCTCTAAGTCGCAATCTTGGAACCTGCATAATAGTATGTCTACATGTATATAAAATTTGAAAATATACATATTATGCATTTGTAGCAAAACGAAGTCTATAGTTGATTGATTGAATATTAAGCTTCATTTACAATCAGTTACCTAACCACTGTTTCCTGGGATAATGAAAGGTTAACCAGTACTCGAGCACACCCCATCTCGGCAAGTAACTGATAACTTCCATCAGCGGTGAGAGACGAATGATAATGAGACACAATGTCTTATATCAATCATCACGGAGACTGTTGCCAGGCAGTGATTCGAACTCGCGACCCCATAATTACTTACATACAACAAATGCACCAGCTGTAACATACAAATACAATGTCATTATTTTTTATAGAAATATATTATAATGAATGAGATATACGTATAGTAAAATAAGTTGGAATTTTGTGGTTTATAAATAAAATTAAAATGCATAAAATATAAAATAATGAGAGAGTGCGAAAGTCGTAACCGATGCCAGGATGGTAATAAATAGAATTGGTCAATATAAAATTTGTTAATAAAGAAATGGCCAATGTTAACAAAATTACCTTAATATTTTTCTGGCATAATATTTGGTTCAGCATTCTTTCACCACAGTTTGGAAATTGTTCTATAGTTTCTCTAACAACACTTTCAAGTTGGGCATCGGCGATTGTTGAAAATATAATTTTTCTGAGACCAAACCGTCGCCTTCGTCGATAAACAGTACTCTCTGAAACTGATAATAGCTTGGCAATCTCACTTATCTTAAACTCTGTTTCAAGGAGATCATCTAGTAGCGTCTTCGAAATTTGGAACTCTGGTTGACCTGGCTTTAAACTAATTTTACAGGGTTGTACACTCGCATAACTAGAACACTCGATCCTTAAATTCATCACATCCGATTTATTCACAACTCCCAAACAGTGTATTTCATAAAGGGTCAATTTGCATACTATGTCGGGAGAAATTTTCTCATCTGAGAAATTTTGAACAAGTCTTTCTAATCCATGTTTGCGTAATATTGATTCCATTTTTAAAATTAACAATGTTTTTCGCTTATTATATCCATGTTCCTGACATTTGCTCTCCCATGTAATGATATGTTTTGTAATGTGCATGAATTATAACTCTGCTTTCTAAACACAATGTTATAGCAACCAAAAATAATACTTCAACAAGATAATGATAAGACAACCCAACACAATGTTATAACGACCTAACATAATGATGAGACAACCCAACACAATGTTATGAAGACCCAATACAATGTTATTTCAACCAAACATAATGATGAGACAACCCAACACAAGGTTATGACGATCCAACATAATGATGAGACAACCCAACACAATGTTATGACGACCCAACACAATGTTATTTCAACCCAACATAATGATGAGACAACCCAACACAATGTTATGACGACCCAACATAATGATGAGGCAACCCAACACCATGTTATTTCAACCAAACATAATGATAAGACAACCCAACACAATGTTATGACGACCCAACATAATGATGAAACAGCCCAACATTATGTTATTTTAACCAAACATAATGATGATACAACCTAACACAATGTAATGACGACCCAACATAATGATGAGACAACCCAACACAATGTTATTTCAACCAAACATAATGATAAGACAACCCAACACAATGTTATTTCAATCAAACATAATGATGAGATAACCCAACACAATGTTATGACGACCCAACATAATGATGAGACAACCCAACACAATGTTTTGACGACCCAACACAATGTTATTTCAACCAAACTTAATGATAAGACAACCCAACACAATGTTATGACGACCCAATATAATGATGAGACAACTCAACACAATGTCATTTCAACCAAACATAATGATAAGACAACCCAACACAATGTCATTTCAACCAAACATAATGATGAGATAACCCAACACAATTTTATGATGACCAAACATATTGATGAGACAACCAAACACAATGTTATTTCAGCCAAACATAATGATAAGACAACCCAACACAATGTTATGACGACCCAACATAATGATGAGACAACCCAACACAATGTCATTTCAACCAAACATAATGATAAGACAAGCCAACTAAATGTTATGATGACCTAACATAATGATGAGACAACCCAACACAATGTTATTTCAACCAAACATAATGATAAGACAACCCAACACAATGTTATGATGAACCAACATAATGATGAGACAACCTAACACAATGTTATGACGACCCAACATAATGATAAGACAACCCAACACATTGTTATGACGACCCAACATAATGATAAGACAACCCAACACAATGTTATGATGACTCAACATAATGATGAGACAACCCAACACATTGTTATGATGACCCAACATAATGATAAGACAACCCAACACATTGTTATGATGACCCAACATAATGATAAGACAACCCAACACAATGTTATGATGACCCAACATAATGATGAGACAACCCAACACATTGTTATGATGACCCAACATAATGATAAGACAACCCAACACAATGTTATGACGCAGCGTCAATACGAAGCTACACAATTAAGTTTTTGTCCACCTTATATTCGCTCGAAGTGTCATTTCTAATTTCACAAAACATTCTCACTTTCAATCATAATGGGTTATTTTCACGCCAGAGGTTCCAGATTAAGAAAAGTTCTCAGCAAATATTAGAGTTACTATTGACATTTAGGATTTAAAGGCATGAGACACAAATGCCGAGATAGATACCATTACATAAGAGAGCTGACTGGGGTGGCCTAAAAGAAACATGGACGACTTCCACTGGGACAAGACTGTGTGAATCAGGTTAATATACCCATTGCTCTGTTGAGCAATTGTGGCAACTTATTCTCAGACTCCATCAGAACAGCCAAAAACAAATTCATTCGAATGAAAAGAGCATCATTAAAAAACAAGTTACCATGGATCAAATCAAACTAAACGCTTATACAGGAAACGAGACAAACTGTACAGAAAATACGAAAAACTAAGACAATCAAACAACACTAACTAATATTACCTCGACTTAAAACATATCTGTCGTAAAGCAACAAATATGCATATGAAAACTACATTGAAGACACTCAACATCAATACAGTTTCAAATACAGAGCAAACCAAACAAAGACCAAATAACAAAAAGCTATAGACACTCCTAAAACACTCAAAATAAGACGCTATGGGTATAGATGCACTAAAACAAAATAAACGATATCAAGAAGACAAAGCAAACATCCTAAACGAACGATTTCAATCAGTCTTCACAAACAAATCCCCTCTTTCACTGATATTGCTCTCTCTGAAATTATAATCTAGGACTCAGCAGAGGTAGGGAAATAAACCCATACAACATATATCTGCATAAGGCGGCTGATACTGACAAGATCAGGCCCCGCGTTCGTAAGTCTGTTAATAAGGCAGATTTTCTTCAGATTCTCTTCTCAAAATGTCTCCAATCTGGAACCGTTTCATAGCCTCGGAAGATGGCAAATGTTTGCACAATCTACAAGAAGGGCCCAAACACTGATCCTGCAAACTATAGTCATTCTCCTGGATTAAGTCGTTCCTATACAACAAATCACTTGCTAACAGACCTTGCAAATACAAGACCGAGTCTTCTATCCCATTCTCTGGCCTGCAGACAAATCCAAACAAATTCTGACTTATACAATTTTTCTTTCTTCCCTCGCACTATTGTCCAGCGGAATTACCTCGATGGAAGTAGTGTCATTCTTGAGTCCAATCAGTTCAGTCAGGCTGTGTACCAGGTTTAACATGTGTCCCCCTAGAAATCTGCTCTGTTTAACCTGCGTTTTAATACAACATGTCTATTATCTCTATTATGATTTCGTTCTTTTTCTCCCTTTGTCAGTTGATGTGCGTCAAAGCCTATATCCTCAAGAGGGGTTTGGCTATGTGGAAGAGATATAAAGAAGCCTTTATCCTCACGAGGGTTTGGCTATGTGGAAGATAGAGGCACGGTGTAAAACGCTGACGCTTAAGCTGACAATATAGATAAAGAAGGAAACCGCTGACAATATGTACAAAGAAGGAAACGCTAACAATATGTACAAAGAAAGAAACGCTGACGATATAGCAATTGAAGGAAACGCTAACATTATGTACTAAGAAGGAAACGCTGACGATATAGCAATTGAAGGAAACGCTGACAATATGTACAAAGAAGGAAACGCTGACGATATAGCAATTGAAGGGAACGCTGACAATATGTACAAAGAAGGAAACGCTGACGATTTAGCAATTGAAGGAAACGCTGACATTATGAAATACTATATTTTATTCCAGAAGGAAATATACATACATATCTTTATGGCAGATTTTCATATTACAGTAAAATATTATGATGGTAAAGATCAAGGTTTTAAGTAATTAAATTATTAGAGATTTGTTTGCCACCATCATAATGCAATAAGAAATTAAAAAATGTTATATTGTGTGGAATTTTTTGTTTAAATCCATTTATATCAATGTATTTGTGCATTAATTTTGTCTGTTTTTTTGTGTGTGTGTTTAAGGATATATAGGGTTATTATATCCATTTAAAAACGATTGAATAAATGAATTCAAACATGATTGTTTGATCACACAATGGTATATCGTTTTTAAACTATTTGGGACTTACTATAAATGTAATCAATGATCGTTTAAATAAAAAGCGGTCGTATAGTTGGATCAAAGATATAATTGATGTTAATTATATTAATCCGTGACAATTTTGAAACGTTTGTCTAATAGAATGATTTCAGACACGATTGTTTGATCACACAATGTTATATCGGTTTGAAACTATTTGTGTCTTAGTGAACATGTTATAATTGCTAAGTTTAAATCAAACACTGATGTATAGTTGGATCAACGATATAATTGATGTTAATTACATTAATCCATGAAAATGTTGCGGTCTTTTAATAGTTTGTCTAATAATATGATTTCAAACACGAGTGTTTGATCACACAAAGGTATATAGGTTTGAAACTATTTGTGACTTAGTGAAAATGGAATAATTGATAATTTTGAATTAAAATCGGTTGTATTAACATTAAAAATACAAGTTAGACAATCTGAGAAATATTCATGTATAAAATGGTATAGGTGTATGTTGATTTCATTCTAAATTATTTATGCGTTTAAGTTAATATATTCTTCAATTCTAATAACAAGTTTGGGTGTATGCTATAGACAATTTATAATCAATTGATTTAGTTTATATCAGCTGTGTTTTATAAGGACTTTATTGTGAACATTCGCTACTATATGGTACTATCCATGATTGTAGATGGAAAACAATAACCGTGAGATGAAAATTGCCAAATGTATGGCATAAATACACTCTTGTACACTTAATATAAACATGAATTTAACATGTTTATAATCATTTATATTATCATACGTTTAAAAAAACATATATAACTTATACAATCAACTTAATTTTAATAGTTGATAACATATACGCAATTATTATGCAAACATTATGCAAATTCATAGCATAAAAATAATAACGTACCTGTTGGTACTGGATTATATGGCATATTGCACTCAATACACACTACTGAGAGCGGTGGTAGGGAATATTATGGATACTACCATCCTGATATTCAATATAGAGTTACACAAGACTATTTTTTATTCTAAATATTAGGGACCAGTTATTGTTAATCAGTTCATTTCAGATCTGATCTGAGATGATATTTGATTTTTTAAAATAGATTTTACTATTGGCGCTTTTAAGGTATGTGCGAGCTGCCGGGTGCCCTATAATACATTTTTCACAGTTTAACTTCATTTTGTTTTAACACACTCTTAAACCATTCTGCACCATTATTGATGCAGAATGGAACGATTAACAGTGACTGGTCAGTTTTTGAAAATAAAATGCGATATGCTGATTGTTAATACCCTTTTCAGATGATACTGTTCATATATACATATAGCATGAAAGTAGCTTTAACCATCAAAATTTGTTCTAAAATAAATCATATTTTATATATTCCATTGCAGCCAAACCATCATAGGTCAGTTCATCTCTACCACCAAACATTATGATTCGGGTTTTACAGCACACCATAATTTGTTGATGGTTATACTTTTGACAATTATTGGTGGTACGCTGGATAAATGGTTACATAAGATAACTACTAATTATATTTACCATTGTAACCACACACAGTTAGTGTGTAGAAATAACACTTTAGATAGAATTAAATCTTATCTAAAGTTTATAGTTAAGTCGAATACCGCTGACAATACAAGCAACGCGATTTGCGCTATGAATAGCGTTGTTTGACTTATAATATTGGTAAACAACCATAGGTGCACATCACATAATATAAGCACTTACATGCACTAAGTTTAAACAATTAACATATGGGTTTATATTATATATGGCTGCAATCGGTAAATACAACAAGAAAATATATATTTTTGTCAATTTATCTACACATTATAACAATCGTCAGATCGTCAGTCTATACATAAATTTTATTATAAGTATAATCGAAGTTATTAAATAGTAAGCACCGAATCCAAGAAAATAATTAGGGTAATGCAACATAGCTAAAGATAAACATCAAGTTAGAATGTCAACACATCTAAATATGTGATATCATCCTCATCCATCACTCATTAATCATCACAGAAATGCATAATCATCTTTTATGTTTTTTAATAATCATCTTATCCTGCTCGCTAAAATGACTGGTTCAAAGTGCAAGGGTAAATAAAAACTTATATGTCATTCGCTACTGTGTAAATCAAAAATGACTTTTGTGATCGGACATTACAGGCAAAGTACTTGTCTGAATATTTTAGCCATGACAGTTTTAGTTAGTTTTCGTACTCAGGATTTAGGACTTTCCAGTTTCGCCAGGAAAGCATATCTTTGACGTTGTGCCATACTTCTCGGTAAGATCATTCAAACTATTTGATAATAAAAAATATTTGCTCTACATTGTAATGTTTGCAAGTTTGCATGTTATTATTCATAGATAGAATGGCTATGCAATCTATGTGTGTAGTACTAAGGTTTTTAGTCCCTCGGCCAGGTTATCCCGGGGGCTTGCCAAATGTGGACTGTTAAATGTTTAATTTTGAAATTTTGATGTTTTTGGTGTTCCGCCGCAGAGCTGTTTATAAAGTTCCTAAAGCTGTGAAAATCTATCTTAAGAATTATGTAAATTATACATGCGCCAAGCATTGATTGACTTACATGACAATATTTAATTTTCATATTAATTCTTTAATATGCTATGACCTTAAGCATTAACCCCCGTTGTCTCAGCTCCGTCTTTAATTGATAGTTAATACAATTTTATGACACAGGTATTCCCTCCCCACTCCAACCACGCAGGCAGTTCTGCACTTGTTGATTGCATATTAATTAACGATATTTGTGACAGTAGCCTGCATGTCACATTTGTCGTCTGCATAATTATTTACGATATTTGTGACAGTAGCCTGCATGTCACATTTGTCGTCTGCATTTTCACTGTAATTAAGAGTAAGCATGTAATATGCATTATTTTATTTTATGTAGTTATTTATGTCATAATTGGTTTATTTTAATATGAAATTTAACAAAATAATAAATATGAATATATTTCGGCTATATTATTTAAGAATTGATCATAGAAGCGATATAGACAGTTTGTGTCGTATGCATTTTCAATATAGCTCTTTAGCGTCAGCGTTTCGTTTCTTTCTACATATCGTCAGCGGTTTCCTTCTTTGTACATATTGTCAGCGTTTTCATTCTTAGTCTAAATGCTGGTCAGCGCCAGCGTGGGACTGCACTATTATTATAAGAGGCGTAGTTATTTATGTCATAATTGATTTATTTTAACATGAAATATAGCAAAATAATAAGTAAATATACTCTGGCTATATTATGATTTGATCATATTAGCGATATAGACAGTTTGTGTCGTCTGCATTTTCATTATAGCTCTATAGCGTCAGTGTTCCCCTTCTTTCTACATATCGCCAGCGGTTTCCTTCTTTGTACATATTGTCAGCGTTTTCATTCTTAGTCTATATGCTGGTCAGCGCCAGCGTGGGACTGCACTATTATTATAAGAGGTGTAGTTATTTATGTCACAATGGATTTATTTTAACATGAAATTTAGCAAAATAATAAGTGAATACATTCTGGCTATATTATTTAAGAATTGATCATGTTACCGATATAGACAGTTTGTGTCGTCTGCATTTTCATTACAGCTCTATAGCGTTAGCGGTTTCCTTCTTTGTACATATTGTCAGCGTTTTCATTCTTTAAAAGTTAGTCTATATGCTGGTCAGCGCCAGTGTGGGACTGCACTATTATTATAAGAGATGTTGTTATCTATGTCACAATGGATTTATTCTAACATGAAATTTAGCAAAATAATAAGTGAATATATTTGGGCTATATTAATTAAGAATTTATCATATTACCGATATAGACAGTTTGTGTCGTCTGCATTTATTTAGCGTCAGCGTTTCCCTTCTTTCTACATATCGTCAGCAGTTTCCTTCTTTGTACATATTGTCATATTTCTCTACAACCTCCGGTTGGAATTTTATGAAACTTGCTAGGATACATCATTACCAAGTGCAGATACGCACATTGTCTTTGTGTTCTGGTTCGATGATTTTTCACGGAGTTATGGCCCTTTGATTCTGTTTGTGACCAAATTCTTGTCCGGGCTATTTCTCTACAACCTCTGGTTGGAATTTATTTTATGAAACTTGCTAGGATGTATCATTACCAAGTGCAGATGCATATAATGTCTTTGTGTTCCGGTTCGACGATTTTTCACAGGTTTATGGCCCTTTGATTCTATTTGTGACCAAATTCTTGTCCGTGCTATTTTTCTACAATCCAATGTTGGAATTTTGTGAAACTTACTAGGATGCATCATTACCAAGTGCAGATACGCATATTGTCTTTGTGTTCCGGTTTGATAATTTTTCATGGAGTTATGGCCCTTTGATTGTCCGATAAAAGTTTTACAGTTTTTTAGTTTTTCTTTGTACATATTGTCAGCGTTTTCATTCTTAGTCTAAATGCTGGTAAGCGCCAGTGTGGGACTGTAATATTATTATAAGTGGTGTAGCTATTTATGTCATAATTGATTTATTTTAACATGAAATTTAGTAAAATGATAAATATGAATATATTCTGGCTATATTATTTAATAATTGATTTTCAGGTTGTTGTTGTCGTTGTCGGGGCAAATGACATTACATCCATTTCACCAGCACAGATACTCGGCGATCTGTGCAAAGATATCCGCCGCGCGTCCCAAACTGTGAGACAATTAGTGTCCAAAATACTGCCACGAGCACAGAACTTGTTCCCTGGAAATCAGCTTCATCAGAACTTCTTAGATAGCTGGAACCAGGATGCTGGATTGGTGAACCGTCAACTTCATGAGTTAGCCTCGGATGTTAGCTGGATTGAGATCATCGCCCACCCAGAGTTCCACACAATTTTTGGTGCCAACAGACGATTTCTGAGCAAGGATGGCCTCCATCTCAGCTATGAAGGCACAAAGACATTGACGTCCAACATCGAGACACATGCTCGAACATCGGGAAGTTCCATCGTGTCTGGATCTAATCGCATCTCAACCACCGCCACGCTTCAATGTCGGACATCTATCGCGCCCATCGCCACACCTCTATGCCGGACACATATCGCGTCTAGACCTGATTGCATCTCAACAATCGCCACGCCTCAACGCCGGAGATCTCGTCATCATTGTCCAATGTTACCATCTGCTTCGATCACCGGTCTGAAGAAGATTACACGGAAACACCCTTCAATTACAACCAGAAATCGGCCGTCTGAACCTCGAACATCAAAGATCCAACATCGTCGGCCTGCACAACGACACACTTCCACCAAAGTTACAAAGCCTAGGACGTCGACCTGTTTTCTCATAGAGTCGGACTCCAGATACCATTTCAGTACCGATATTTTAGTTTTTATTCTTTATTCTTTATTTACATGAACATGTGTGTCAGTGTGCGTGATAAGGTATAGGGTTAGTCACCTGAAGTGACCAATGATTAGGTATAGGTTCAGTCACCTGAAGTGACTAGTGATTAGGTATAGGGTCAGCCACCTGAAGTGACCAATGATTATGTATAGGTTCAGTCACCTGAAGTGACTTGTAATTAGGTATAGGGTCAGCCACCTGAAGTGACTAGTTGGTATAGGTTCAGTCACCTGAAGTGACAAGTGATTAGATATAGGTTCAGTCACCTGAAGTGACTAGTGATTAGGTATAGAATCAGTAACATGAAGTGACTAGTGATTAGGTATAGGTTAAGTCACCTAAAGTGACTAGTAGTGATTAGGTATAGGTTCAGCCACCTGAAGTGACTAGTGATTAGGTATAGGGTTAGTCACCTGAAGTGACTAGTGATTAGGTATAGGGTCAGCCACCTTTAGTGACTAGTGATTAGGTATAGGGTCAGCCACCTGAAGTGACTAGTGATTCGGTATAGGGTCAGTCACTTGAAGTGACTAATGATTAAGTATAGTGTCAGTCACCTGAAGTGACTAGTTATTCGTCATAGAACAAGTTATCTGAAGTGACTAGTGATTCGTTATATGGTCAGTCACCTGAGGTGACTAGTGATTCGTTATATGGTCAGTCACCTGAAGTGACTTATGATTCGGTATATGGTCAGTCACTTGAAGTGACCAATGATTACACAAATACAATCAAAGGACCATAACTCCATGAAAAATTATCAAACCAAAACACAAAGACAATATGCGTATCTGCACTTGGTAATGATGCATCCTAGTAAGTTTCACAAAATTCCAATATTGGATTGTAGAGAAATAGCACGGACAAGAATTTGGTCACAAATAGAATCAAAGGGCCATAAACCTGTGAAAAATCGTCGAACCGAAACACAAAGACAGTATATGCATCTGCACTTGGTAATGATGCATCCTAGCAAGTTTCATAAAATTCCAACCAGAGGTTGTAGAGAAATAGCCCGGACAAGAAGTTGGTCACAAACAGAATCAAAGGGCCATAACTCCGTGAAAAATCATCGAACCGGAACACAAAGACAATGTGCGCATCTGCACTTGGTAATGATGCATCCTAGCAAGTTTCATAAAATTCCAACCAGAGGTTGTAGAGAAATAGCCCGGACAAAAACTAAGGGACACACGGACGGACGGAGCGGCGACTATATGATTCCCCCTTTTGGTAGAGCATAAAAACACTGATAAGCCACTGGAGTGGACCAAATTCTACCCCGGGGTCATTGGTTTCATGGTTTGAACAAACTTGCGAGTTTCATATTAGAAAATACCAAATTTGTTAAAAAAGCAAGAAATGTCGTTGGTGTCACATATCTCCAAAATGGTCTGTGAAAATTACAATATATTTTATAATAGGTAGCAATTTAAATATATTCCTAAGTAATGGACTGATGTTTTAAACTAGACACACATTTGCATGGTTTTTACATTAAAGTGTGACCTTGATATTTGTGTAACATTGACCTTGATATCTGATGTAAAGGTCTTGGTATTTCTACAGGAAAATGCAGGCGACACATCATCGTGACATGACAAGCTATTTTAAAATCCTTCCATATTAGACAAAGTTACAGACCAGACACATAATATCAAACAAACTGAAAGTGTGACCTTGACCTTCGTGGTAAGGTTTTTGGTCTTACTCGCGACACGTCGTCCTGCAATTTTATCAAGTGCGAGTGAAATATTTCTGACATCCAGCCATGCATGACAAAGTTACAGAGCGGTCTTTAAATCTCAGACTCAAAGTGTTGTCAAACAAACCAAGAGTGACCTTGACCAGTGAGGTACAGGTCGGGTCTTATGTCATCTTGACCATTTGATCAAATGTGAGCCAAGTGTTTTTGAAATTCATCTATGTATGAACAAAGATACAGACTTGAATTGAAATTTCAGACTCAAAGTGTTGTCAAACAAACTCAAAGTGTGACCATGGCCTTTAAAGTACAGGTCTGGGTCTTATGTGCGACACATCGTCATGTCATCGTGATTAATTGAGCCAAGTTAAAGACAAAGTTACAGACCATACACTAAATATCTAACAAATTAAAAGTGTGACCTTGACCTTGGAGGAAAGGTTTTGGGTCTTACACAAGTTATCCATAGGTGATAAAGTTACAGACCTGACAGTAATTCTCAAACAGACTTAAAATGTTATCAAACAAAGATGAATTGTGACCTTGACCTTTGAAGTTGGAGTCTGGGTGTTACCCGCAACACATTGTCATGTTATGTTGATCATTTGTAGCAAGTATTTAATAAAACCCATCTATGCATGACAACGTTACAGGCCGGACACAAAAGTCTCACAATTAGTGTTATCAAACAAACTCAGTGTGACCTTGACCTTTTAGGTATGGGTGTGGGTCTTACGTGCGACACGTCGTAATGTTATGTTGATCATTTGTAGCCAGTATTAATAAAAACGACCCATGGGCCTTAACGGTCACCTGATTATCCAACAAGAGTTGCCAGAAGACAACAAAGCTCGCCTATTGGATAACACTCATCACCCATGCAAAGATTGAGATTGGAGGCAAACACCAAAAGTTAAACAGAACTAAACGCAAAAGTTTAACCTGGGTGTCTACAGACGAAAAGTTAAGTCCAAAGGGCCAATTCCTTTGCCAAGATGCAAGCCAGAGTTATAGTTCTTGTCTCTGTGTGTTCCAATGATGATGGTGAACACGCATGCGAAGTTTCATTCATATCCAATAAGTGGTTGCATAGATATCTTAAACGAAAAGGCAACTGAACGCAAACAATTAATCTGGGTGTCTACAGACGAAAAATTTAATCCAAAAGGGCCATAACTTTACCAAAATGCAACCCCAAGTTATGGTTCTTGTCTCTGTGTGTTCCATCGATGATGGAACACACATGTGAAGTTTAATTCCTATCCAATTAGTGGTTGCATAGATATCTTACCTGATAAAAACTTTAACCTGAAAAATTAAGTTGAAAAAAGAGCCGTAACTCTACCAAAATGCAATCCAGAGTTATGGTTCTTGTCTATGTGTGTTCCAATGATGATGGTGAACACACATGCGAAGTTCCATTCATATCCAATGAGTTGTGGCATAGATATCTTAAACTTAAACGCAACTAAACACAAAAGTTTAAGTTAACCTGGGTTAAAGGGCCTTGGACTTCGTACAGGCGCGCTAAAAAGTCTATTCAGTCATAAGAAATAAGTTTTTTTTGTCAATTTCCCTTATATACTTTTAGTTAAGTAAGACCCACGCCCCAGGGCCAAACCATGAGACCCAGGAACATGAAATTCACAAATTTTATAAAGGATCCATGGTCGTCAATAATCATGTGCTTCCTATAATGAGAAGATTTTTAAAGGTAACCTTTAATTTTTTTAAAGCCCCATCTACTAGGACCGTCAGACCCAGGGACATGCAAATCACAATATTTATAAGGGACCCATAAAAAAATTATGTGTCCATAATCATGCTCACCATTTGTTCCCCAGTGCTTCCTATATAAAGAAGATTTTAAATGTTTACCATGCAATTCACAATTTTGATTCACTCTTAGGTACCAAATTGCATACATTTCATTACAATAAATGAGCTACAGTTTTTGAGAAGTCGAAAATGTGAATTGTTTACAGATGCACTAAATGCTAAGGCCCCAACTCCAGGACCAAACAGTGAGACCCATGGACATACAATTCAGTTTTTATAAAGGACCCATATGTGTCAATAATCACGCTCACCATTTGTTTACCAGTGCTTCCTTTTTTTAAGAAGAAGGATTTTAAAGTTTACCTTGAATTTGACTGTTTTGGCCCCATCCCCAAGGCCCCAGGGGAGTGGGGACCATGCAATTCACAATTCTGATTCATCCTTATGTACCAAAGCTGCATACAACATTTCATTAAGACTGAGCTTACAGTTTTTGAGAAGAAGTTGAAAATGTCAATTGTTTACGGATGCAAGACGGACGACTGACAAAAGGCAATTGCAAAAGGTCCCTTAAGACAAAGTCTCAGGTGACCTAAAAATTCATCTATGCATGACAATGTTAGAGGCCAGACACGAAATCTCACACAAAGTGTTATCAAACAAACTCAAAGTGTGACCTTGACCTTTTTGGTATGGGTGTGGGTCTTACGTGCTACATGTCAGGATGTTATATTGATAATTTGTAGCAAGTATTAATAAAATCCATCTATGCATGACAAAGTTACAGACAGAACACAAAAAATATCAGACGGACAGACACTGTGATTACTATTTAACACCCAAAAAAATTTGAGATACATAAAAATCTGTCATACTGTTTCTGAGAAGTTGTTTGAAGTAAAAGTAAATAATGAACGGAAGAGAGATGATGGAGACAGGGTAATCACAAAAGTTCACCTGAAAGGTTACAACAAAAAGAGAATAGAATTGTATCAATATTTTATTATTTAGTTCACACATTTATTTCTTTTTTTAATAATTGCAGACTATCTTGGACACATTGCATGGCGCCCCCCGTCCACGGGTACAGTAGCACCAGTTATAAAAGAGGCATCTTCCGAGGCAAGGAACGCTATTGTAGCAGCAACTTCATCTGGTTGACCTGCGCGGCCAAGCGCATGTGTCTGCTTTGACCTCTCAAGAAACTAGAATTTAAAGAAATTTATCATCAAAAATGCATGCAATGTTTTTTAGAAAAATAACTGACAAATTATCTTCATTGTTTAACTATGCAAGATGAATTAAATCTATTGAATAAACAATAATCATGATCATACAGACTTCTTAAAACCCTCAACTGAAACATGCACTTCAAATAGAACCTCTGTTTCTTAATGCTAAAATAAATGTGCATGCAAGGATAATGCAGTACACAAACAATACTTCAGGGAGTATGAAAGCAATTAAACAATTAGATAAATGTGTGGTCTAAGAGAGTGTAATATTTAACAATGAAAGACTGATTCAAATCATGGAAACACAGATTTATTTTCTGATTCGTGCAATAAATAAATAACACAGATATACAAATTTCTAAAATTATTTTTTTGTTGAGTACTGTATTTTGAAGAAGAAACCAATGTGCAAAGAGACTATTATTAAACTCGATATTAAAGTAGCATGTCACATTGTCTATCATTAATTTAATCAAAATTAAAGTAAAACATTAAAACACAGTAAGACACTGTCTATCATTTACTTACCGTCTTTAAAGTAACATATTAAAACACAATCTGACTGTGTCTATTATTAACTTAACCAACTTAAAGTAGCACATTAAAACAAAATGTAACATTCACTTTCATTAACTTAAAAGTAACACTTTAAAACAAAATGTGACATTGTGTATCACTTTCTTAACAAACTTTAAAGTAACACATTAAACACAATATGACATTGTCTATATTAACTTACCGACTTTAAAGTAACACATTAAAACACAATTTGACATTGTCTATTACTTTCTTACCAAACTTTAAATTAACACATTAACCTCTTACTCCATAGATACGCGTTTTCTCACAGAAGGCCTTTGAAAACAGTGCAGGAAGAGTTCTGCTCGTTACACTTCCTGCATTGTTTTCCAATCTGTCAATTAATATAAACATAATTCACTCAATAATTCAAAAGTGTTCTTTATTAGGTGTCCAAAGGTGTCGGTATTAGAGGTGTCCAAAGGCTTCTATATGAAAGAGTTAAAACACAATATGACACTGTCTATATTAACTTACCGACTTTAAAGTAACACATAAAAACACAATTTCACATTGTCTATCATTAACTTAGCCAACTTGAAGTTACACATTAAAACACAATGTTACATTGTCTACCACTTTCTTAACCAGCTGTAAAGTAACACATGAGCACAATATCATATTGTCTATTATTAACATAATTCACTCAATAATTCAAAAGCGTTCTTTATTAGGTGTCCAAAGGTGTCTGTATTAGAGGTGTCCAAAGGCTTCTATATGAAAGGGTTAAAACACAATATGACACTGTCTATATTAACTTACCAACTTTAAAGTAACACATTAAAACACAATATGACATTGTCTACCATTAACTTAACCAACTTGAAGTAACACATTAAAACACAATATGACATTGGCTATCATTAACTTACCGACTTTGAAGTAACATAATTAAATACAATGTGACATTGTTTATCATGAACTTAGCCAACTTTAAAGTAACACATTAAAACAAAAAGGACCTCTCCTATCATTAACTTACCACCTTTAAAGTAACACATTAAAACACAGTATGCCATTGTCTACCATTAACTTAACCAACTTTAAAGTAACACATTAAAACACAATGTGACATTGACTATCATTACCTTAACAGACTTAAAATTAACACATTAAAACACAATGTGACCTTGCCTATCATTAACTTAATCAACTTTAAAGTAACATATTAAAACACAACGTGACACTGTCTTTCATTCAATTAACCAACTTTAAGTAACACATTAAAACACAAGCTGACAATGTCTATCATTAACTTAACCAACATAAACTAACATATTAAAGACAAGTTGACATTCTCTATCATTAGCTTACAGACTTTAAGTAACACATTAAAACACAAGTTGACATTCTATATAATAAGCTTACAGACTTTAAGTAACACATTAAAACACAAGTTGACATTGTCTAATATTAACTTAACCGACTTTACAGTAACACATTAATACACAAGAGGCCCAAGAGGGCCTGAGGACGCTCTACTGACTCATAGTGGCCATAGCACTTTTTAAAATTCTACTAAACAATAGAAACATCAGGGCGGGTTCATTTTTAACTCTAGGGACACCATTTGAACAAATCTAACAAAACTATAGTTGGTCATCATTATTACATTAACATTTTGAAAATCTGTTGGACTGTTCATGAGAAGAAGATTTTTTAAGTTTTGGACTATTTTTAGTAACAGTGGCCATCTTGAATTTTAGATAAAAAAAAATAAAACTTTTGTATAGTCTCCTATGAATAGAAATATTCAGGTGAAGTTTCAGTTTAATTGGCCTAGTGGTTTCAGAATAAATGAAAAAAAAAAGAGAATTTTCTGTTTTCCCACAGTATCCCTATGTAAAATTCTAAGTCCCTTATATGGACCCTATATATTTTAGCCCCTAAATTCTTACCTGCAATCAAACCCCTACACTTAGGGATAATTTATATCAAATATGTACAAATCTGACATACCAGTTCTTAAGAAAATAATTTTACTAATTCCCAATTTGTACTCTTTTGGGGCCCATCCTGACCCCTTAAGACAGTGAAACCCAGTCATTTTTACAAATCTGAACAAATCTAACAGAACTATATCATCATTACTACATAAACATTTTGAAAATCTGTTGGGCCATTCATGAGAAGAAGATTTTTTAAGTTTTGGACTATTTTTAATAACGGCCTTTGGCCAGTAGAGCTAACAATATGACCTCTTCTATCATTAACTTACAAACTATAAGTAACAAATTAAAACACAATGTGAAATAGTTTATCATTAACTTACCAACTTTAAAGTAACACATTAAAACACAATGTAACCTCTTCTATTATTAACTAAACCAATTTTAAAGTAACATATTTAAACACAATATGACATTTTCTATCGTTAACTATCCAACTTTAAAGTAACACATTAAAACACAAGCTGGCATTGTCTATCGTTTACTTAACCAACATTAAGTTACACATTAAAACACAAGCTGGCATTGTCTATCATTTACTTAACCAACATTAAGTTACACATTAAAACACAAGCTGACAATGTCTATCATTAATTTAACCAACATAAACTAACATTGTAAAGACAAGTTGACATTCTCTATCATTAGCTTACAGACTTTAAGTAACACATTAAAACACAGGTTGACATTCTCTATCATTAGCCTACCAACTTTAAGTAACACATTAAAACACAAGTTTACCTTGTCTTTCATTAACTTACCAACTTTAAAGTAACACATTAAAACACAATATGACATTGTTTATTATTAACTTACCAACTTTAAAGTAACACATTTAAACACAATGTGCCATTGTCTATCATTAACATAACCAACTTTACAGTAACACATTAAACACAAGTTGACATGCTCTATCATTAGCTTAACCGACTTTAAGTAACACATTAAAATACAAGTTGACTTGTCTATCATTAACTTAACCAACTTAAAGTAACACATTAAAACACAATGTGACATAGTTTATCATTAACTTACCTGACTTTAAAGAAACACATTAAAACACAATGTGACATTGTTTATCATTAACTTAACCAACTTTAAAGTAACACATTAAAACACAATGTGACATTGTCTGTCATTTACTAAACCGACATTAAGTAACACATAAAAACACAAAGAGACATTGTTTATCAGTAACTTAACTGACATTCAGTAACATTAACACATTAAAACACAATATGACATTGTCTATCATTTACTTAACCAACATTAAGTAACACATTAAAACACAATATGACATTGCCCATCATTAACTTAACCAACTTTAAAGTAACACATTAAAACACAATGTGACATTGTCTATCATTAACTTGACCGACTTTAAGTAACACATTAAAGCACAATGTGACATTGTCTATCACTAACTTAACCGACTTTAAGTAACAAATTAAAACACAATGTGACATTGTCTATCATTTACTTACCAACATTAAGTAACACATTAAACCACAATGTGACATTGTCTATCATTAACATAACCAACTTTAAGTAACACATTAAAACACAATGTGACATTGCCTATCATTAACTTAACCGACTTTAAGTAACAAATTAAAACAAAATGTGACCTCATCTATCATTAACTGAACCAACTTTAAAGTAACACATTAAATCACAAGTTAACATTGTTTATCATTAACTTAACCAATTTTAAGTAACACATTTAAACACAATGTGACATTGTCTATCATTTTCTTTGACATTGTGTACCATTAACTTTACCAACTTTAAAGAAACACATTAAAACACAATATGACATTGTCCATCATTAACTTAACCAACTTTAAGTAACACATTTAAACACAATGTGACATTGCCTAACATTAACTTAACCAACATTAAGTAACACATTAAATCACAATGTGACATTGCCTAACATTAACTTAACCAACATTAAGTAACACATTAAATCACAATGTGACATTGCCTAACATTAACTTAACCAACATTAAGTAACACATTAAATTACAATGTGACCTCGTCTATCATTAACTTAACCAACATTAAGTAACACATTAAAACACAATGTGACATTGCCTAACATTAACGTAACCAACTGTAAGAAACACATTAAAACACAATGTGACATTGCCTAACATTAACTTAACCAACTGTAAGTAACACATTATAACACAATGTGACATTGCCTAACATTAACTTAACCAACTGTAAGTAACACATTAAAACACAATGTGACATTGTCTAACATTAACTTAACCAACTGTAAGTAACACATTGAAACACAATGTGACCTTGTCTGTCATTAAAACACAATGTGACATTGTCTAACATTAACTTAACCAACTTTAAGTAACACATTAAAACACAATGTGACCTCGTCTATCATAACATGTAACTTAACCAACTTGACACAATGTGACATCAGGGCACTCGTTTGACCGAATATCGGCCTTATTCCCCTCCTAAAATAATATGGTTTTTTCCCCTTTCTAAGAAAAAAATCCCCTCGAAAACAAAAATAAAATCGGAAAGAAAATCACGAAGTTACTCGTTGGCCGGACATAAGAACGAATAGTTTTGAGTATGAATCCAATAAAACATTCACGAGTCTTCTCCCTTGATTGATTGTCCAATGAATTTTCTCATAACAAGTCGGTATGGATTTCTTCAGATTTTTTGGATATTGCCCTTAGCAGGTGAAAAATGTCACATAATCAAATACATTACCCGCGAAAAATAACATCGAAAACAGCAGATAATTGTAAAAAAAAAAGACATCTTATTCAAACAGAAAAGTTTGCAAGCAAAACAAAATTAACAAAACCCGGGGATCCATCCCACTACAAGCTCACTAGAGCCTCAAAAATCCTCTGACGTGCCATGTTCCGATTCCCAAAAACGTAAAGCCTCGCGGTCTGAAGCTGTGTCTAGTTCTGATTCTGATGGCGAATCGGACATTGTCCATGTTGATAAGAAACGTCATGTATTAGTTCCTGATAATATGTTGTTTGACACAACTAGATATGAACTCTCTTTCAAATGGTTGTATTATAGTGCCTCTAAGGAACGTTACTGCTGCAAATATTGTGAATTTCTGTACAGTAGTACTATTACTTTTGGAAATGATTGAAAACAGTATTAATAAGTGTGAAAAGTAGTATATTTATATGGCTAAAAATTCCCCTATTAGTCTTCAAACGACGAAAAATTCCCCTTTCAGAGGGTATGGGTACCTGTCTCCAAAAGTTGTCTAGTGCCCTGGACATTGCCTAACATTAACTTAACCAACTGTAAGTAACACATTAAAACACAATGTGACATTGCCTAACATTAACTTAACCAATTGTAAGCAACACATTAAAACACAATTTGACATTGCCTAACATTAACCTAACCAACTTTAAGTAACACATTAAAACACAATATGACATTATCCATCATTAACTTAACCAACTTTAAGTAACACATTAAAACACAATGTGACCTCGTCTATCATTAACTTAACCAACATTAAGTAACACATTAAAACACAATGTGACATTGCCTAACATTAACGTAACCAACTGTAAGAAACACATTAAAACACAATGTGACATTGCCTAACATTAACTTAACCAACTGTAAGTAACACATTATAACACAATGTGACATTGCCTAACATTAACTTAACCAACTGTAAGTAACACATTAAAACACAATGTGACATTGCCTAACATTAACTTAACCAACTGTAAGTAACACATTAAAACACAATATGACATTGTTTATTATTAACTGAACCAACTTTAAAGTAACACATTAAAACACAATATAACATTGTCTATCATTAGCTTACCAACTATAAAGTAACACATCAAAACACAATGTGACACTGTCTATCATTAACTTACTGACTTTAAAGTTACTCACTGAAGCAAAATATGACATTTTCTACCAGTTACTCCATCTGATGACATACTTAAAAGTTAAAAGTAACACATAAAAACATCAGTTATTTAATTTGTATGATCATTATATTACATTGTATTTACTTGAATAAACAACACCACGTTTCCAGTGGGCAGAACAACAGTCACTCTCTTGTCAGGTCATTTAGTTGCCACAAACAGTGAAGATGAGTATATCACATGCCCGATGACCTTTAACCTTAATCTTTGTCTGTTTTGTTAAGGCACTATGATATGGAGGTAATTATGAAACCACCCATAGCCCCCAGTTATACAGAATCTCATTCTGAGTGATGTTTCACCAATATATAAATTAAGAGGTACTGGTCACGAAAACACAAAGTATGAACGTTTGTTTCATTGTTTTCTATATAGGTTACATACCGCTTCATATGCCTCATCAGACAGGCCTCCTCGCTTCTGCAACTCAGTGATGGTGACTCCAGGACTGAAAATTTACACCAATTACAATTTAACAATCTCTGCAGGGTTCTCCACAGGAAGGAATGCAAGTGCTGAAGTAAGAGCGTGTAAACACCTTCAACACATTTTCAAGCCCTGTGTAAGACACTCATTGAAATATATGTCAAGGCAAAGATAATTCTTTATCAAATACTTTCGAAATCTGTTTGGTGGTTCATGAGAAGATTTCTTTTGTATTTTTTACTTTTTTCAGCAATAGCAACAATCTTGAATTTTCGATAAGAAAGAAAGAAACTTTTATTTGCAATTCAATAGGCCTTAGGCCCGTGTGAACATATATAAAACAGGAATAAATTTACATACATGACGTAACACATACTGTATCTTATATTACAAAAATGTAAAGAAACAAGAGAAAATATCACGTATGCATAACGCAATGTGCATACATATATATATATATACATAAAACATATATATATACCAGATACACGGTAATCAATTGGTTTTATTTAATGAGGTTACATTTAATCAAATCCATACATCAACAATTTGTGGAAAATCAAACGCAGAAAATAGAGAAATACTGTCATTTATTTTTGTTACGGAGAAAGTACATGTATGATGTTAATACACAAGTAAGTATACTTTATAATTATTAGAATATACAAATTATTATTTTTTAAAGCCACAATCAATATGTTTACAAGCAGACATAACACAAGTACTTACTTACACATACCATATGCATATACATGTACACATTCATACGTATATATATTTTACGTATATATCAAATACAGTTTAAGCCAGAGACACGGAAAATACAATAGTGTTATGTATTTTCAAAGATGTTTCTCTTTTCAAAAGATTTAAAAAAATACATGCTTAAATTTCTAACTACATTTTCATCTTTACTACCGAAAAGTTGTACTAGTTTATACATACTTGGTTTATACCAAAAGTATTTATTTATAAATGTTTTACGTAATTCTACATATAATGAACACTCCATAATGAAATGATATTCGTCTTCAATTGTTTGACAAGAGTTTCATTTTCTATCTTCAAATGGGATACTTCTTGGTCTATGCCATCTACCAGATTCTATTTTAAGGTGGTGCGATGAAACGATTAATCTAGTAATTGCTATCCTAAATTTGGGTATAGTTATACACTTCAGAAAGAACTGATAGTTAAAAATAATAATTTCTCTAAAAAATCTTGCCCTTCTGTACAGTTTCACATAATTATTTAAAGGGAGAATATCATGAAAACATGCTACAAATATCTTAAAATAAAAAAAAATTCAAAATGAATAAAAAGCATCTAATTATCATTAATAAATCAAAATCTGAATTGTTTGGTATGGCAAATCCTCCAAAATGTGACAAAATCGATACTGAAATTGGAGTGTTAATCTTGTATCAATGGCAAAACAACTCTTTAAAAAATAACGCCCCCTTCCCCACCCCTTAAACTCCCATATGTTATTACAATGCATTATATTTCTACTGAAAAGGTGTTTGCACGTTCAAATCTTGTGTTGTGCCCCACTCTTAACCAAACTCCTGGATCCAGCCCTGTGTATAACGGATAAGGCGGGTAGCCCAACTCCTGGATCAAGCCCTGTGTATAACGGATAAGGCGGGTAGCCCTACTCCTGGATCCAGCCCTGTGTATAACGGATAAGGCAGGTAGCCAAATGTAAAAAAAACCTTTTTAATATATTATTTTGACAAGTTTAAATATACTTGTACATTTATTTTAGCAATGTGGGGTCAGTGAGTATGTATATGCCTGATATATTGGCAAAAAAAATATATTTTAAGGCCGTAATAAATTAATTGCTAGATTATCATCCCCGCCTGCCCCCTAATTTTCATGCCACCCTGACCCTTTTTATTTTCATAAAAAAAAAAAAAAAAAAAAATTAGTCTAATGTTATCATCATCACATTTTCAATCCTTATATTTACATTATATTCTCCAACTTTTTTAGATAAAACTATTTCAATGTTTTTGCCATTTTGATAATAAAAAGCAAATTAAATGCATCAAACAACTACTCAATGTCATGAATGTACCAGTGACGTTGTCAACATACTTCATAAAAGTGCACGCATTTGTATGGCAACTTACAGCAAACGCCATGTGAACCTCATGGCAACGTGAGGTCTCACTAGCAAAACAAAATCATGCAACCAATAAAATGCAAACTGGTCCTTTTTAGCTCTGCCCAGCTGCAAATGTTTTTTATTAGGAAATGAAATGCAGTTAATCTATATAGATCCTTTAGGCTGATTGCAGTAAAAATGTAAATATTTAGTCTTAAATCCGTGTGATGGAAATATCCACTGTTGGCATTCGTCTATATTGAGTATGCCGTAATATTAAGAATGTTATTCATTGGGCTAAGAAATTTAAAGGGAGTTAACATAGCATTGAACACTGTAACTGTCCTGACAGGCCTGTTATTGCTGCAACTAAAGAGAAGGTTGGTGCTGAGAAGGCCATGATAGACGAAGATGGGGGGTATACAGTTTCTGAGAAAGCTAATAGTATTGGCATTTCAGAAGCCGTCCTGACAAGAATGATCATTAAAAGCAATTAAAGGGATGCAACTCTGCCAAAAAGTCAATGAACCAGAATGCAACGATTAATATGCACAACTGGACACCTTACTGGTACTTCATAGCAAGTTTAGATATGGTCGGTAAAATTATCATAGAGCCATAAATTTACCCTAAATTAATAGACTTGAACGTGTTGATGACATATGGGCTATAACTGCACTAAAAGTGAACAGACCAGAATACAACAATAATCTGAGCAATAAACTTCAAACTGGTACTCCCTAGCAAGTTTGACTAAAATCAACTGAGACATTTAGGAGAAGTATAGAGCAGATGCTGACAAGAAGTATTACAAATATACATAAATATGCCATTACCAACACACTGGAACTATATAGTAAACAATGCAATTAAGTTCGGTTTGCCAATTTTACTGCCATAGCAACAATATTTTATCTAATTGAAAAAGTCATATGCATAATATCTTTATTGACCTCTATCCATATGCTAAATTTCACAAATATAGCTTGGATATTCTTTGTGTTACCACAGGATCAAGGTTGTATCTGTAATTTTCCAATTTTGTTGCCATAGCAACCACAAATCTTGTCTAACCTAATAAAATTACCTGTATTGTCCCCTTATATTGCCCTCTAGTCACATGCAAAGTTTCATAAACCTAACTTGGATGCTTTTTGATTAATCTTTTGGGAAGATAAACCAAAAGTCCCCCTCTGGAGACATCAGTAGGGGGACCAAAAATAAATAAAGGGCAATAAATATGCCAAATGCCGAGAACTACAACAATGTACATAACTAGAATATATACTTCCTTACAAGTTTTGCAAATATTGGTTAAGAAGGTAACCAAAAGTAGATGAACAGAAACGCAATCACGAAATGTCGACTGAATTTCATAATGATAGTAAGTTTGGGTAAAATTAGTTGAATAGAGCTGACATGAAAGTGGGACATACACCATAATGTACATAAGGACGGATGGACGAACAAAAGCAACTCTATGCCCCCTCACACCCATAAATGGAAGGGACAATATAAGAATGAACTTAAAAAGTTAACTTTTTACATGCCATAAAAAGATTTATTATGATATTGCTTATGTAACTTACTTGACACAATTTACTCGAACTTGTTTTGGTGCTAATTCTGAAAAACAAACAGACACAGTTTTTTTTATATTATTTGATAAAGGGAAAACCAAAACAATATCAGGCTGCCCATCATCGCAAGCAGCAAGATGGTCAAGATCAATTTTATTCTTTCATCTGTTGTACAAATAATATAAAATGTTCTATACAATTAATTTTCTATACATGTACTGAAATTAATATTTTCAATTTCAAACTGTATATTACCACAAATACCTTGTAACTCACACATAAGTGTTAAGATCGAGACATACCATATGTTAACAGTTTCTTTCACAAACAGCTTTTAATATCAGATGGGACAGAAATAGTTGATAAACAAATGACATGGAATTTCCATGAAAATCCAGTTTTCCATTTGCAATACATTGTTAGGGCAGCACTAATACATGTATTTAAAACAAAAATTGCTAAGTGTAAAAGGGCAATAATTTTGCCAAAATGCAATCAAGAGTTATGGTTCAGATCTCTTTGAATTTCCTAGATGATGCTCACAGAACACACATGTGAAGTTTCATTCATATCCAATGAGTGGTTGCATTGATATCTAACCTGAAAAAAAATATTTTAACCTGAAAAGTCAAGTCAAAAAGGGCCATAACTCTGCATAAATGCAACCCAAAGTTATGGTTCTTGTCTCTGTATGTTCCATTGATAATTCTGAACATATAAGTGAAGGTTCATTCATATCTGATGAGTGGAGGCATAGAGATCTTACCTGACAACAAACAACCTGAACAAGCAAATTCAGTGAATTTATGTCCCCCACTTTATTAAAAAAAATTGATTCTAGCATTCTTAAGTTATTGCATGGAAAGTCCCAAATATACGATTTTTCACAAATTAAATGGGCATAACTGTAGAACGACAAATGCCACAATCCCTTAACTCGTACTTAGCTTGTCTTTTGTCAGGGCGAGTACAATAATCCTCCTATTCTACGAATAAACCAATCAAGTCATTTATTTTAAAATAGAAACTGCATCCCTCTAGTCAGGTCGGGCACCAGCCTTGCATGTGGCAGGTCGTGGATTCGATCCCAGGCGAGTTCATACCAAAGACTTGAAAAATGGTACTAGAAACTTTTTCCTTTGGCGCACAGCATTTAGAGGATAGTTGTACAACTAGTCGGCCCTGTGTCAGTATAATGTGATTGGGTGGGCATGATACTCCGATGTGGCAGCGCTTAGAACACTGTCTCAAGTAGACTGTGCGCCATCGCAATATTACTGAAAAATTGTTGAAAGCGACTTTAAACACCATTCAACAACAACATATTTTGAAATAACAATAGAATTCAGAAAGGTAATTATAAAATGGTAACATTATGTGATGACATGGTCAATCCATTCAAAATTAAACATTGCAGCCATAATCAGACATCACATACGTTTATGAGTACCATGATTTGACAGCATTATAATTTCATCAAGTCAAAGTTTCAAATTAACCATATTTTGAACTATACATACCTAATGCAACACATCGCGTAAACTGATCTACAGCACTTTTCGACATATTGTAAGACAGAACATTTGGAAACTGAAATACAAAATTATGTTAAAATAGCATGCTTTATAATAAAAGAGCCAATTTTTTTTAAGAATAAAAAGGAATCAAAATTTTAACAAAATTAATACAGGTAAAACAATATGAACTTTTAGAAACACATTGAGGTTTTACTTTAAAATACTGAACACAGCATTCCATTTTAAATCAATCCCAACAGTACTTCCTGAGTTAGTTTACTCAAACATGTTATCAAAGTATTCTATAGTCTTACAACTCAATGGAATAGTTTATCTATTATGAACATACTTTACAGACTTTAGATGTTAAGAAAAACATTTTGACAAACCCAAATTTTGTCCCTCCTGGCCCCTTATGGAAATTCAATTTTCGATACTTATTGATATACTTCATTGTCTCTCACTGCTGATTCAAGTGGGAAAGTTATCAGTTACTTGTGGAGATGGGGTGTGCTCCAGTACTGGTCAACCTTTCAGGATCCCAGACACAGTGGTTAGGTTAAATGATCATCTGTTAGTCATCGATGGCATAAAAAGGATGCTAAATATTCAATGAATCAATCAATGCACAGACATCAAATATTGAACTCTTAACAAGTATGTTATTTGTTTATTTTTTTGCATATCCAAAGTTACTTTCATCTGACAAATACATAAAAAGAATTTGAGTAGTTTGAACTGATTAGGAAGCAGTAAGGGTGCTTATGGAAACTAATGAGCTCCATTTTCAGTATACACCACCATCCTAAAGACTCAAAAAATGGCAAAGTATTTAATTAAATAGCAAAAATGATATTTGAGGGAGGGGTGGGGTCCCAGCATGCAAAGTTGAACCAGGGCAGAGTATTCTATTTTAATATTAAATAAAAAACTTTTTTTTAAAAAAAATGTGTTTGCTGGGTGAGGGGTTGGGGGGGGGGGGGGGGGGGCAATCTTGAGCTCCTGCAGGAAAGATAAAAGAAGAGAATAGTATTGAAATTTATTTTTATTTAATACAAAACAGCAAAAAAATTAAAAAAATTAGATTAAAAAATGACTAAAACCAAACCAATAATAACAATCAATCTGGAATAATCTGCTGCCAATATTCCAAGATGAAAATCACAAAATGTCAAATTAATGCATTCAAAGAAATCAATTCCGTAAGTATACTAATTTTGATGATTTTCATCCAATTCTTTTCTTCAAGTACGCGTAATTTTATACAAGGGTGACAGAAACTGGACGGTTAATTGTTCATTAGCTCAAGTAGTAAATAGATATGATGCTGTTAATTATGTCTTCCTTTTAGAGAAAGTCACTGGGGATATATTTAATCAGCAGTAAAGATGGAATTCAGATAATCAATTAGGAAGCAGTAAACAGTCCAAACTCTATTGTAGATAGAATAACAAATTATGAAAACATTTTTTGGGCCTAATTATAATGTATTTTTGATTCAGATTTTGTTTACTGACAATTCCTTGAAATAATTGGTTTACTTCACATTGGAGGTTTATGTTTGCATTACTGCTCTTCAATGCTGTTTTATACAATTAACTTCTAAAATATAAAAATAAACTTCAAGATATTGTGTAAAACATTAATTAAAGTAAATTTTACATAACAGATATATTTAATGGACTGCTTATTTAAAAGGTTATGTATATATTGTGCACACATCCTAGAGAGAGAGCAACACAACAGGTCAATAGTAATTGTAGCACTACAAGTCAGGTTAATAGTAACTTTAGCACTACCAGTCAGGTCAATAGTAACTGTTGCACTACAAATCAGGTTAATAGTAACTGTAGTACTACAAGTCCGGTCAATAGTAATTGTAGCACTACCAATTGTAGCACTACAAGTCAGGTCATTAGTAACTGTAGCACTACCAGTCAGGTCAATAGTAATTGTAGCACTACAAGTCAGCTTAATAGTTATTGTGGTACTACAAGTCAGGTCAATAGTAATTGTAGCACTATAAGTCAGATTAATAGTAATTGTAGCACTACTAGTTAGGCCAATAGTAATTGTAGCACTGCAAGGCATGCTAATAGTAATTGTAGTACTTCAAGTCTGGTCAATAGTAGTAGTAGCATTTCAAGTCAGGTTAATAGTAATTGTAACACTACTAGTTAGGTCAATAGTAATTTTAGCAGTTCAAGGCATGCTAATAGTAAGTAGCACTACAAGTCAGGTCAATAGTAACTGGAGAACTACATGTCAGGTCAATAGTAACTGTAGCACTTAATGTCAAGTCAATAGTAATTGTAGCAATACTAGTCAGATCAGTAGTAATTGTAGCACTACTAGTCAGGCCAATAGAAATTGTAGCACTACAAATCAGGCCAAAAGTAACTGTAGCACTACATGTCAGGTCAATAGTAACTGTAGTACTACATGTTAGGTCAATAGTAATTGTAGCACTTCTAACTGTAGCACTACAAGTCAGGTCAATAGTAACTGTAGCACTACAAGTCAGGTCAATAGTAATTATAGCACTACATGTCAGGTCAATAGTAACTGTAGCTCTTCTAGTCAGGTCAATAGAAATTGTAGCACTACAAGTTAGGTCAATAGAAATTATAGCACTACAAGTTAGGTCAATAGTAATTGTAGCACTACAAGTCAGGTCAATAGAAATTGTAGCAATAGTAATTGTAGCACTACAAGTCAGGTCAATAGAAATTGTAGCACTACTAGTCAGGTCAAAAGAAATTGTAGTTCTACTAGTCAGGTCAATAGAAATTGTAGCTCTCCAAGTCAGGTCAATAGAAAGTGTAGAGCTACAAGTCAGTTCAATAGAAATTGTAGCACTACAAGTCAGGTCAATAGCGTTACAGTTACTATTCACCTCACTTGAAGTGCTACAGTTACTATTGACCTGGCTTGTAGTGCTACAGTTTCTATTGACCTGGTGTGTAGTGCTACAATTTCAATTGACCTGACTTGAAGTGCTACAATTACTATTGACCTGACTTGTAGTGTTAAAATTTCTATTGACCTGACTTGAAGTGCAACAATTACTATTGACCTGACTTGTAGTGTTACAATTTCTATTGACCGGACTTGTAGTGCTACACTTTCTATTGACCTGACTTGGAGAGCTACAATTTCTATTAACCTGACTAGTAGAGCTATAATTTCTATCGACCTGACTAGTAGTGCTACAATTACTATTGACCTAACCTGTAGTGCTACAATTTCTATTGACTTGACTTGTAGTGCTACATTTACTATTGACCTGACTTGTAGTGCTAAAATTTCTATTGACCTGACTAGAAGAGCTACAGTTACTATTGACCTGACATGTAGTGCTATAATTACTATTGACCTGACTTGTAGTGCTACAGTTACTATTGACCTGACTAGTTATGCTACAGTAACTATTGACCTCACTTGTAGTGCTACAAATACTGTTCACCTGACTTGAAGTGCTACAGTTACTATTGAACTGACTTGTTGTGCTACAGCAACTATTGACCGGACTTGTAGTGCTACAGTTACTATTGACCAAACTTGTAGTGCTATAGTTACTACTGACCTGACTTGTAGTGCTACATTTACTATTGTCGTGACATGTAGTGTTACAATTTCTATTGATCTGACTTGTAGTGCTACAATTTCTATTGACCTGACTTGTGATGTTACAATTACTATTGACCTGACTTATAGTACTACAATTTCTATTGACCTGACAAGTACTGCTACAATTACTATTGACCTGACCTGTAGTGCTATAATTACTATTGACATGACAAGTAGTGCTACAATTACTAGTGACCTGACATGTAGTGCTACGGTTACTATTGACCTGACATGTAGTGCTACAGTTTCTATTGACTCGACTGACATGTAGTGCTACAATTTCTATTGACCTGACGTGTAGTGCTACAATTACTATTGACTTGACATTAAGTGCTACAGTAACTATTGACCTGACTTGTCTTGTAGTACTACAATTACTATTGACCTGACATATAGTGCTCCAGTTACTATTGACCTGACTTGTAGTGCTACACTCACTATGAGCATGCCTTGTAGTGCTAAAATTACTATTAACCTGACTTGTAGTGCTACAATTACTATTGACCTGATTTGTAGTACTACAATTACTATTAACCTGACTTGTAGTGATACAATTAATATTAGCATGCCTTGCAGTTCTACAATTACTATTGACCTATCTAGTAGTGCTACAATTACTATTAACCTGACTTGTAGTGCTACAATTACTATTGACCTGATTTGTAGTGCTACAGTTAGTAGTGCTTCAATTACTATTGACCTGACTTGTAGTACTACAGTTACTATTAACCTGATTTGTAGTGCTACAGTTACTACTGACCTGACTTGTAGTGCTAAAATTACTATTAACTGACCTGACATGTAGTGCTACAATTTCTATTGACCTGACTTGTAGTGCTACAATTTCTATTGACCTGACTCGTAGTGCTAAAATTACTATTGACCTGACTTGTAGTGCTACAGTTACTATTGACCTGACAAGTAGTGATAAAGTTACTATAAACAAGACATGTAGTGCTACAGTTACTATTGACCTGACTAGAAGTGCTACAATTACTATTGACCTGTCTTGTAGTGATACAGTTACTATAGACCTGACATATAGTGTTTCAATTACTACTGACATGACTTGTAGTGCTACAGTTACTATAGACCTGACTTGTAGTGCTACAGTTACTATTAACCTGATTTGTAGTGCTACAATTACCATTGACCTGACTAGTAGTGCTACAGTTACTATTGTCCTGACTTGTAGTACTACAGTTAGTAGTGCATTAATTACTATTGACCTGATTTGTAGTGCTACAGTTACTATTGACCTGACTTGTAGTGCTACAGTTAGAAGTGCTACAATTACTATTGACCTGACATGTAGTACTACAGTTACTATTGACCTGACATGTAGTACTACAGTTACTATTGGCCTGATTTGTAGTGCTACAATTTCTATTGGCCTGATTAGTAGTGCTACAATGACTACTGACCTGACTAGTATTGCTACAATTACTATTGACTTGACATTAACTGCTACAGTTACTATTGACCGGACTTGTAGTGCTACAGTTACTATTGACACGACTTATAGTGCTACAATTTCTATTGACCTGACTTGGAGTGCTACAACTACTATTGACCTGACTTGTAGTACTACAATTACTTTTGACCTGATATGTAGTGCTCCAGTTACTATTGACTTGACTTGTAGTGCTACACTTACTATTAGCATGCCTTGTAGTGCTAAAATTACTATTGACCTAACAAGTAGTGCTACAATTACTATTAACCTGACTTGTAGTGCTACAATTACTATTAACCTGACTTGAAGTGATACAATAACTATTGACCTGACTAGTAGTGCTACAGTTACTATTGACCTGACTTGTAGTGCTACAGTTAGTAGTGCTACAATTAGTTTTGACCTGACTTGTAGTTCTACAGTTATTATTAACCTGATTTGTAGTGCTACAGTTACTATTGACCTGACTAGTAGTGCTACAGTTACTATTGATATGACTTGTAATGCTACAATTAATATTGTCCTGACTTGTAGTGCTACAGTTACTATTGACCTGACTTGTAGTGCTACAATTAATATTGACCTGAGTAGTTGTGCTACAGTTACTATTGATCTGACTTGTAGTGCTACAGTAACTCTAAGCCTGATTTGTAGTGCTACAATTACAATTTGCCTGACTAGTAGTGCTACAATTATTACTGACCTGACTAGTATTGCTACAATTACTTTTGACTTGACTTGTAGAGCTACAATTACTATTGATTTGACTTTTAGTGCTACAGTTACTATTGACCTGACTTGTAGTGCTACAGTTACTACTGACCTGACTAGTAGAACTACAGTTACTATTGACCTGACTTGAAGTGTTACAGTTACTATTGACATGACTAGTATTGCTACAATTACTATTGACCTGACATGTAGTGCTACAATTTCTATTGACCTGACTCGTAGTGCTACAATTACTATTGGCCTGACTTGTAGTGCTACAGTTTCTATTGACCTGACTAGAAGTGCTACAATTACTATTGACCTGACTTGTAGTGATACTGTTACTACTGACCTGACTTGTTGTGCTACAGTTACTACTGACCTGACTAGTAGTGCTACAGTTACTATTGACCTGACTTGAAGTGCTACAGTTACTATCGACATGACTAGTATTGCTACAGTTACTATTGACCTGACATGTAGTGCTACAATTTCTATTGACCTGACTCGTAGTGCTACAATTACTTTAAGCCTGACTTGTAGTGCTATAATTTCTATTGACCTGACTTGTAGTGCTACAATTTATATTGACCTGACTAGAAGTGCTACAATTACTATTAACCTGACTTGTAGTGATACAGTTACTATTGACCGGACTAGTAGTGATACAATTACTATTGACCTGACTTGTAGTGATACAATTACTATTGATCTGACATGTAATGCTACAATTTCTTTTGACCTGACTTGTAGTGATACAATTACTATTGATCTGACATGTAATGCTACAATTTCTATTGACCTGACTTGTAGTGCTACAACTTCTATTGACCTGACTTGTAGTGCTACAGTTACTATTAACCTGATTTGTAGTGCTACAATTTCTATTGACCTGACTAGAAGTGCTATAACTACTATTGACCTGACTTGTAGTGATACAGTTACTATAGACCTGACATGTAGTGATACAGTTACCATAGACCTGACATAAAGTGCTACAGTAACTATTGACTTGACTAAATGTGCTACAATTACTATTGACCTGACTTGTAGTGATACAGTCACTATTGACCTGACATGTAGTGATACAGTTACTATAGACCTGATATCTAGTGATACAGTAACTATAGACATGACATGTAGTGCTACAGTTACTATTGACCTGACTAGAAGTGCTACAATTACTATTAACCCGACTTGTAGTGATACAGTTACTATAGACCTGACATGTAGTGCTTCAATTACTATTGACATGACTTGTAGTGATACAGTTACTATAGACCTGACTTGTAGTGCTACAGTTACTATTAACCTGATTTGTAGTGCTACAATTACCATTGACCTGACTAGTAGTGCTACAGTTACTATTGACCTGACTTGTAGTGCTACAGTTAGTAGTGCATTAATTACTATTGTCCTGACTTGAAGTGCTACAGTTACTATTGACCTGACTTGTAGTGCTACAGTTAGTAGTGCTACAATTACTATTGACCTGAAATGTAGTGCTACAGTTACTATTGACCTGACATGTAGTGCTACAGTTACTATTGGCCTGATTTGTAGTGATACAATTTCTATTGGCCTGATTAGTAGTGCTACAATTACTACTGACCTGACTAGTATTGCTACAATTACTATTTACTTGACATTCAGTGCTGCAGTAACTTTTGACCTGACTGGTAGTGCTACAGTTACTATTGACCTGACTAGTAGTGCTACAGTTACTTTTGACCTGACTTGTAGTTCTACAGTTACTATTGACATGACTAATAGTACTTCAGTTACTATTGACCTGACTAGTATTGCTACAATTACTATTGACTTGACATTTAGTGCTACAGTAACTATTGATTTGAATTGAAGTGCTACAGTTACTATTGACCTGACTAGTAGTGCGCTACAGTTACTTTTGACCTGACTTGTAGTGCTACAGATACTATTGGCATGACTAGTATTGTTACAATTACTACTGACCTGACTTGTAGTGCTACAGTTACTATTGACCTGACTTATAGTGCTACAATTACTATTTACCTGAGTTATGGTGCTACAATTACTATTGACATGACTACTATTGTTACAATTACTATTGACCCCAGTTGTAGTGCTACTGTTACTATTGACCTGACATGTAGTGCTACAATTTCTATTGACCTGACTTGTAGTGCTAAAATTACTACTGACTTGACTTTTAGTGCTACAGTTACTGTTGACCTGACTTGTAGTGCTACAATTACTATTGACCTGACTAGTAGTGCTACAATTTCTAATGACCTGGCTAGAAGTGCTACAATTACTATTGACCTGACTTTTAGTGGTACAATTACTATTGACCTGGCATGTAGTGCTCCAGTTACTATTGACCTCACTTGTAGTACTACAATTACTTTTGACCTGACATGTAGTGCTACAATTACTATTGACCTGACTTGTAGTGCTACAATTACTATTGACTTGATTAGTATTTCTTCAATTACTATTGATCTGACATGTAGTGCTACAACTGCTATTCACTTACTTGTAGTGCTTCTATTTCTATTCACTTAGACTTGTAGTGCAACAATTACTATTGACCTGACAAGTAGTTCTTCAATAACTATTGACCCGACTAGTAGTTATTCAATTACTATTCACTTGACTAGTAGTGTTACAATTACTATCCACTTGACTAATAGTGTAACAATTACTATTCACTTGACTAAGTAGTGTTACAATTATTATTCATTTTACTAGTAATGCTACAATTACTATTCACTTACTAGTAGTGCTACAATTACTATTCACTTAACTAGTAATGCTTCAATTACTATTCACTTGACATGTAGTGCTTCAATTAATATTCACTTGACTAGTTGTGCTTCAATTACTTTTCACTTTACTAGTAGTGCTTCAATTGCTATTCACCTACTAGTATTGCTACAAATACTATTCACTTACTAGTAGTGCTTCAATTACTATTCACTTGACTAGTAGTGCTTAAATTTCTATTCGCTAGACTAGTATTATTATAATTATTATTCACTTACTAGTAGTGCTACAATTATTATTCATATGACTACTAGTGCTTCAATAACTATTGACCTGACTAGTAGTTCTACAATTACTATTCACTTACTAGTAGTGCTACAATACTATTCATTTGACTAGTAGTATTACACTTATTATTCATTTGACTAGTAATTCTTCAATTACTATTCACTTGACTAGTAGTGCTACAATTACTATTCACTTATTAGTAGTGCTACAATTACTATTCACTTAACTAGTAATGCTACAATTAATATTCACTTGACATGTAGTACTTCAATTACTGTTCACTTGACTAGAAGTGCTTTAATTACTATTCAGTTGACTAGTTGTGCTTCAATTACTATTCATTTGACTAGTAGTGCTTCAATTACTATTCACTTGACTAGTAGTGCAACAACTACTATTCACTTACTAGTAATGCTACAGTTACTATTGACCTGACTTGTAGTGCTACAGATAGAAGCGCTTCAATTACTATTGTCCTGACTTGTAGTGCTACAATTACTATTGACCTGACTAGTAGTGCTACAATTACTATTCACTTACTAGTAGTGCTACAATATTATTCATTTGAGTAGTACTGTTTTAATTACTATTCACTTGACTAGTAGTACTTCAATTACTGTTCACTTGACTAGTAGTGCTTAATTACTGTTCACTTGACTAGTAGTGCTTAATTACTGTTCACTTGACTAGTAGTGCTTAATTACTGTTCACTTGACTAGTAGTGCTTAATTACTGTTCACTTGACTAGTAGTGCTTAATTACTAGTCTCTTGACTAGTAGTGCTACAATTTTTTGTAGTTATTTATTGAATCGTAGCAGCCATCTCTTTGAATCACTTTAGGTAGGTATCTAAGAAGTTGGATAAATACAAGAGCAATGTTGGACACTTCGCAAATTCTTGTACTGACCACTTCTTGTCAATGCTCTATCATTGTATGTAGTTTCAAAGTATCCATTTCAAAACTTTTCAAGGTATACTTCAAACAAGGTAAAATAACAAACAAAGGGGGCTAATTCTGCGAAGACAGAATAAAGAGTTATGCTTCCTGCACATCTCCTTATTTCCTCTATCATTGTGTGAAATATCAACTAAATCCCTTGAACACTTTTTTGGTTATGTTCCGGACAAGCATAATAAAATATAATAAAAGGAGATAGTTAAGAAATTGGCAAGGTAAATTTACAGTTCTTGAACAATGTACTTTCTCTCAATGTCCTCTATCATTGTGCGAAATATGAACCAAATCCTTTGACTAGTTCTTGAGTTATCTTTATGACAAGTATACTAAAAGTAATAATTGAAAAATGAGGCACAGTAGAGTTATGTTTTATTAGACACTGCACTTCCCCTTAATGTCCTATGTCCTTGTATGAAGTTCGAATAAATTCCATTCAACACTTTTAGAGTTATGCCCAAGACAAGTAAATTTAACAAGAGTTGTCAGAAGACAACAAAGCTCGTCCCTGGGTGTCTAAGTCCAAAAAGGGCCATAACTGTGCCAAAATGCAATTCAGAGTTATGGTTCTTGTCTCTGTGTGTTCCATTGATGATGGTGAACACACATGCGAAGTTTCATTCACATTCAATGAGTGGTTGTATAGATATCTTAAACTTAAACGCAAAAGTTTAACCTGGGTGTCTACAGACGCCGCCGAAGCCGCCGGGGTCATGGCAATAGCTCTCATTGGACTTCGTCCCAGCGAGCTAATAAAGGTAGATTTTTGCACTACACTTCCTCTCAATATCCTCAATCAATGTGTGAAGATTTAACAAAATCCCGTTGTTTTGGAGTTGAGCTTCGGACCAACATGTAAATTAAAAAGGGAACATTAAAAACATAAGCAAGGTAGAGTTATGGTT
The DNA here is from genome assembly GCA_029582155.1 of Panopea generosa. Lineage (NCBI taxonomy): Eukaryota > Metazoa > Mollusca > Bivalvia > Adapedonta > Hiatellidae > Panopea > Panopea generosa. The sequence goes on along the minus strand of CM055898.1, from coordinate 60,017,815 downwards.
CTTGTACACTGCACTTGTGTTAAGTTTCAACAAAATCACTTGAATGATTTTTTAGCTATGCTTCAGACAAAAATGTTACGGACACACACACGGAAGTTCTCACGAATGGGTATTTAAGTGGCTTCTTTGCATCAATCGTATACTTGTGTGGCTAAATTTTAGAAAATTTTAGCCACGTAAGAGAAAAAAAGCCACATAAATGCTGTTTTTTAAGTGTCTAGAAACAGCCACGTAATTACTTTTCAACAGCTTTTCAACTGTCCATAAAAATTACTAACCCTAAGCCCTAAACTCTTAACTACCCATTTGTTTGCCCAGACGGACGGACAAACGAAGACTATTATCATATTCCCCTTCGCTTTCAGTCCGTGGATAATATGAGGACAATTTATTTTGAACATCCTGACCAGGTATTACGCTTACAATATCTGAGCCTCATATTGAAATAAAACAAGAAGAGAAAAAAGAATACATACCGAGCGAAGACCGTTGACACTGGATACATTTACTATGCTACCTTTACTTTTGATGAGATGTGGAACAGCCAGCATGGTCAGGTGGTAAATCGACCTTAAATGTATTATGCATGTGTCGCATATACAAAACATACCACTTGTATGATATCAAAAAATAAATATGAAAAAGTTGTGAGTTAAGTTGAGTTTAGGGTATCATACATTTTCAACACAAGATATTTAATTTAGTGGATGTTCTCCAAACATGGCATAAACAAGATTTTTGGTGGTTCCCACACAATGACCATGTTCCAAGTCCCGCTGGATTCCATTCCACTCCTGAAGATCAAAGCAAATATTTTATAAAGGACAGAATCACGAGTTTATAACTATGTGAAAAATCATTACAAAAAAAAAACATATACAATATGCCCATCTCCTCTTGGTAGTGATGCATCCTAGATATTTCATAAATGTCCAGCTAAAAGTTTTAGATCATTAGTTCAGAAAAAGATAGACGAAATCAAATGTCCAAAACTCTTAGAAAAAATAACAAACTGCAATACAAAGACAATTATGTGCATCTCCACTTGGTAGTGATGCATTCTGGTAAGTTACATAAATTCCAACCAGAGACTGTAGAGAAATAGCATGGAAAAACCAAACTAAGCAAAAACAATGGATATGGTAATAGACAGAATCAAAAGGCCATAACTTTGTGCAAAAACATAGAATTAAACCACAAAGACAACAATTTTATGCACATCTCCATAAGGTCGTAATAAATACTAGAAAATTTCATAAAGTTCCAAGAAGTAGGTGTAGAGAAATATACTAAATTTGGACTATGCTTTGGTTATGGATGGAATCAATGGCAATCATCGAACCGAAACACGAAGACAATATTCACTTCTCTACTTGGCTGATTGATCCTTTATTTCTTCCATCCTAGACTGTTTCATAAAATTCCAACATTAGGTTATAAAGCAATAACCCTGACAAGGATTTGGGGACACATACAGGAACAATGCCATGGTTTCTTTGTTTAAATATCTAGCTCCATTTTTATGCCATCGAGCGCTAAAAGATGACCATTTAACCAATCCATTCTTTTCTGGGATTCTGAATGGTTAAATAGTACTTAAGCATACTTATCTCAACAAGTAACTGATAACTTTGCCACTTGAATCAGCGATGAGAGACGAATGACATTGAGATGCAATGTCGTTTAGATGCAATGTCGTTTATCAATCATTATTGAGACTGGCCATGTGAGGATTCTAACTCACGGCCCATGTACTGATAGTCAGATGAGCTACAAACTGAGCTACAAGAGCAATTTTTGAAAATGTAAGGGACTTACCTCTGACATTGAAGTAGGTCAGTTCGGATATCATAGATAACTTCTGTGTAAGTTTGGTGAAAATAATGAAACCTCTAACATTAAACACTGGAGTTGCCCAGTTCCAGAACTTGTCAAATATATTACTAATCTGCACAAGTTTGGTAAATATCAAACGAAAACTGTGTGTGCTAGATTGGGTGAAACCCGGCATGACTGGACAAAAAAACAGTTCGAGCCAAGGGTTATTCGAGCCAAGTATTGTTTAACATCACACCATATATGCACATGTATAGACATTGTACACCTGTCACCATGTTATTGTATCTCGTGTATATGCTTTTATCAGATCCAATTAATGATATTAATAATTCTTGTTTATTTGGGAAAAGCAATACACTAGAAAAAATTCAAATTTTTAAACTTAATTGCACTACAATTGCTTTATTTGCCTTATTCGTTGTTATACCATAAATACATGTACATTATAACATAAGTGTAATAACTATATTTAGCTATCCAAGTGCACACATGGTCAAATAATGCAATATTTGACAATTCAACAGTAAAATCCCAATTTGGCCAGTTCAAGAACTTGTCCAAGATATTATGGTTATATAATTACTTTGAAAGTTTGATGACGATCCAATGAAAAATGCAGGTGCTAGAGTAAACAACGAAAAGTTGAAGGAAAACGGACGTTGGACACAGGGTGATTAAAATAGCTCACCTTGAGCTTTGTTCAGATGAGCTAATAAAATATCAGAAAGCTGACGTAGTTTTTCATATTATTAGATTTGATCGTCTACAGATGATATAAAAACATTTTCATTCTTACATTTGCCTCAGCTCTGTAATATACACACATACTGTTTAGATTTTATGTATATAGTGGGTACTCACCGAACATTTATGTTGAACATCCTGTCAAATTGTTCCAGACTAGTATTTTCAATGGAACCCAACTCCAAAATCCCGGCACAGTTTACCTAATATTTTGAAAATGGTAAGCAATGCATAGCATATTGTCTTTAATAGTTAGATTTAAACAACTATTCCTCCAATAATCCTCAAAATGATAATACCCTACTTGGACACTTTTAGAAACATTGGTATGACCTGATTGGTTTATGAAACAAGAGAGTCAAGTTGGCCCTAAATCGCTCACCTGTGGCAGAGGAGACAATGGCAAGAAGGCAATTATTGCAGGTGCTAGAGTGTACATAAATTCATATAATACAATTTAATGGAATTTTTGTCAATTCAAGGGCCATAACATCCGACATTGATTATCCAATTTGGCCAGTTCAAGAACATGTTCAAGATAGTAAGGTCGCATACAACTGTGTAAGTTTAATGAAGATCAAATATAAACTGTAAGTGCTAGAGTGCACACAACATCAAATACACACAAATTTTGACAATTCAAGGACCATAACTCTTACAATATTTATCCAATTGGCCAGTTCAAGAACTTGTTCAATAAATTATGGTAAGATGATAACAGTGTCAGTCTGTAAAAGATTTAATGAAAACTTGCAAGTGCTAGATGCACACAAGGTGAAATAATGCAATTTTTGATGATTTAAGGGCCATAACTCAGACATTAATTATCCGATTTGGCTAGTTAAAGAGCTTGTTTGAGATATTATGGTTATATAACAACTATGGAAAATTGATGAGGATCAAATGAAAATTGAGAGTGCTAGAGTGCACACAAGGTCAAATATTGCATTTTTTAATGTTTCAAGGGCCAAAATTCCGACATTAATAATCAGATTTGGCCAGTTCAAGAATTTATCGGAGATATTATGGTTATATAACTACTGTGCAAGTTATGTGAAGAGCAAATAAAAAATGTGGGTGCTGGAGTGCACACAAGGTCAAATAGTGCATATTTTAATGTTTCAAAGGCCATAACTCCGACATTATAAATCAGAATTGGACAGTTTTGAACTTTTTTTTTTTTTTATGATAATTTTTTTTATTTCATCAGTTATATTACAGATTATATACATATAATGAAATATATTACAATTCTTCAAAACAATATTGTCATATAATCAATTCAGTTCAACTTGTAATACTTGTATCGCAATATATTATTGTGACGAAATAATTTTATTTTTTTAGAGGAATAGAGAGGAAGAGAGAAGAGGGATGAAAAAAATAAGTATAGAAATTGGACATTGCTTTCCCTTTGTTTAAAAATTAAAAGGGCATTTTTATCAACATTTATTAAGTTTTAAACAATTATAGAAAAATTAAAGTTCATTTAAGTTCATGTATATGCAATTTATCTTTATTTAGAGCTATGAATCTTTCTATTTCTATACCTTTATATAAGTTCTGTTTAAAAACTTGAAACAATGGGACAGTTTTTATACATGTACATTTAGAGACAAAATATTTAGCAGAAAATATTATATAGTTGAGGTTTTTTTTATTGTTTACTTTTTCAGTACAGCCGAAACTAACTAATTTATAATTTAAAATAATGCTTATATCATTTTTACTATTTAAAAGATTCTGTAACCGGCTCCAGAAATCCTGAACATGATTACATTCCCAAAACATGTGCTTTATGGAATCTGTATTCATATTACAAAAGTCACATAAATTAGAGTTAGTCAATTTGAATTTATATAGGGATTTGTTTTTTGGAAAAATTCTGAGTAGTTATTTATACTGAAAATTCATTAATCTACATTCAATTGTATAGGTACTATATATATATTTTTCTCCAATCAATATTTTCAAGTTCTGTTTCCCACTTCTTTTCTGACTTCATTTCTGGTTTTATCTAGTTCAACAACTTGTCCGAGATATTATGGTTATATAACAGCTGTGCAAGTTTAGTGAAGATCAATTAAAAATGTGGGTGCTAGAGTGCACACAAGGTCAAATAATGCAGTTTTTAATGTTTCAAGGGCCATAACTGTAACATTTATAATCCGATTTGGCCAGTTCAAGAACTTGCACGTGATATTATGGTTATATAACTACTACATAAGTATAGTGACGATCCAATGCAAAATGCAGGTGCTAGAGTGCACACAACAAAAAAGTTTACAGACAGACAACAGACGACGGACAACAGGCTCTCTTGAGTTTTGTATCTTAAATGGTAGTGAACATGCATGATTGTGAAGTGTTATTGATGTATGACTGTATCAATGTCATGTGGGTATTGAGATAGGAGTGTGTTCTAAAACTGGAACCAAATTTTCTCATAAATAAAAGGGGCAATTATTATTCTGCCAAAAATTAAAAGTGAATCATTAATAGTAGAGAATATGTGCGGAAATTTCGCTAACATCTGGGTAGTGGTTACTAAGATATGAACTTGCTAAAACCCTTTAACCAAATTTTGTGACTCCTCCTTGCCCCTTATCGTATTTTCTATGACTAGACATTGTTTCAGAACTCAAATTGAATAATAATGTTTCACAAATGGATGAAAACAATATGTTTTCCCATAGTATTCCTATGAAAAATTCTAAGACCCCTTTCACGACCTCTATAAATACTGGCACATTGATTCTTATCTTCATTCAAACCCCTACTCATGGGGATAATCTATGCCAAATATAAACCTATTTGACTGACCAGAAATTCCCAATGTTGATCCTTTGGGGGGTCTTCCTGACCTCATGAGACAGTGGAACCTTGTCATTTTAACAAATTTATATAAATCTACCTGACCAAACAATTCTTCTTAGAAAATACAGGCAAAATCAGTTACATTTAAAGAAAAATTAATATGTATTATAATCACATGATTGATTGTGTTGCCTAAATGAACCTTCGGGCAAGTTTTCTTTACCCCAAGGACACCATTAAATTTTGTGCAAATATAATAGAACTATAGTTGGTGATAATTACTTCACAAATACTTTCAAAATCTGTCTAGTTGTTCCTAAAAGAAGATTTTTAAAGTTTATTAATCTTTTTAGAAATGGCAGCCTTTGACTTTAGAATAAAAAAAATAAAATTCTGTATAGTCTCCTATTCAAAACAAGCATCATCCATGTAAAGCTTTGATTTAACTGACCTACTGGTTTCAGAGAAAGTGCTGCTAATGGACGACAGATGAGACAAAGCGCTATTGCATATTAGCATTAAAGCTAAAAATAATGCCAAAGCAAGTACAAAATAGCTCCCCTTTTCCTTGGAAATCAAGTTAATAATGTAGATAAAGCAGTTTGCTAAATGATACAACACATGGTCCTAATGGTGGGTCATACCAACCAAACATTTGGGTCAGGCACTCTACCAATGGCTCATTCACCAGTCTCAAGAATTTATCTTCAATTCCATTGGTTGAATGCCGACCAAGATATTTTAACCATATGCATATTAACCAGGATACTGAGAGATCCAAAATGGTTGACAGTAGTTTCCAGTATACGTCTAGTATCTTCCTCATTCACAAGATCACCTGGCACAACCAACACCTGTAAGTATGTAACAGATGAACCTGAGTAAGTTTGATTCAACATGAAAATAATCATACTGGTATAGTGGTGCCAGATGTTGACATGTATTTAACCTTTACCTGTATAATTATGATATAATTCATGTAATACACAAAAGATGAGATTAATGGAGGAAATAATACAAATATTACATCAGAAATTAATATAATTACAATATATTGTTTTACATCATTGCTGACACAATACCGCTGTTTGACATCCTTACTGACACAATACCGCTGTTTTACATCAACACTGACTATATACAAGCCTTGTCTAGACTAAGACAAGACTAATTGTAATCTGGTAACAATGCCAGATTCACCTATCAAACTAAAACTTTAACTTAAAACTCAACTATACTGTCAAACTTGCCTACAGCAGCCAGAGGGACGGAGAAAAAGTGGCCTTTTAAGACATGTTGTTGCTTAATACAGGTTTATTTACTCTGAAAGCATAGAAATGGGAAAAAGAAAATATGGGTGTTTAAGATAGGCAGCTGCTCAGTAACCCCTTACACAGGTTTGACTGTGATAATAGAGGTAACCGCTTACAGAGGTTTGACTGTGATAATAGAGGTAACCGCTTACAGAGGTTTGACTGTGATAATAGAGGTAACCGCTTACACAGGTTTGACTGTGATAATAGAGGTAACTGCTTACACAAATTTGACTGTGATAATAGAGGTAACCGCTTACACAGGTTTGACTGTGATAATAGAGGTAACCACTGTCGCAGGTTTGACTGTGATAATAGAGGTAACCGCTTACACAGATTTGACTGTGATAATAGAGGTAACCGCTTACACAGATTTGACTGTGATAATAGAGGTAACCGCTTACACAGGTTTGACTGTGATAATAGAGGTAACCACTTACACAGGTTTGACTGTGATAATAGAGGTAACCGCTTACACAGGTTTGACTGTGATAATAGAGGTAACCGCTTACACAAATTTGACTGTGATAATAGAGGTAACCACTGTCGCAGGTTTGACTGTGATAATAGAGGTAACCGCTTACACAGATTTGACTGTGATAATAGAGGTAACCACTTACAGAGGTTTGACTGTGATAAGAGGTAACCGCTTACACAGGTTTGACTGTGATAATGGAAGTAACCGCTTACACAGGTTTGACTGTGATAATAGAGGTAACCGCTTACACAGGTTTGACGGTGATAATAGAGGTAACCGCTTACACAGGTTTGACTGTGATAATAGAGGTAACCGCTTACACAGGTTTGACTGTGATAATAGAGGTAACCGCTTACACTGGTTTGACTGTGATAATAGAGGTAACCGCTTACACAGGTTTGACTGTGATAATAGAGGTAACCGCTTACACAGGTTTGACTGTGATAATAGAGGTAACCGCTTACACAGGTTTGACTGTGATAATAGAGGTAACCGCTTACACAGGTTTGACTGTGATAATAGAGGTAACCGCTAACAGAGGTTTGACTGTGATAATAGAGGTAACCGCTTACACAGGTTTGACTGTGATAATAGAGGTAACCGCTTACACAGGTTTGACTGTAATAATAGAGGTAACCCCTTACACAGGTTTGACTGTGATAATAGAGGTAACCGCTTACACAGGTTTGACTGTGATAATAGAGGTAACCGCTTACACAGGTTTGACTGATAATAGAGGTAACCGCTTACACAGGTTTGACTGTGATAATAGAGGTAACCGCTTACACAGGTTTGACTGTGATAATAGAGGTAACCACTGTCACAGGTTTGACTGTGATAATAGAGGTAACCACTTACACAGGTATGACTGTGATAATAGAGGTAACCACTGTCGCAGGTTTGACTGTGATAATAGAGGTAACCGCTTACACAGGTTTGACTGTGATAATAGAGGTAACTGCTTACACAGGTTTGACTGTGATAATAGAGGTAAACGCTTACACAGGTTTGACTGTGATAATAGAGGTAACCCCTTACACAGGTTTGACTGTGATAATAGAGGTAACCACTGTCGCAGGTTTGACTGTGATAATAGAGGTAACCGCTTACACAGGTTTGACTGTGATAATAGAGGTAACCGCTTACACAGGTTTGACTGTGATAATAGAGGTAACCACTGTCGCAGGTTTGACTGTGATAATAGAGGTAACCGCTTACACAGGTTTGACTGTGATAATAGAGGTAACCACTGTCGCAGGTTTGACTGTGATAATAGAGGTAACCACTTACACAGGTATGACTGTGATAATAGAGGTAACCGCTTACACAGGTTTGACTGTGATAATAGAGGTAACCACTGTCGCAGGTTTGACTGTGATAATAGAGGTAACCGCTTACACAGGTTTGACTGTGATAATAGAGGTGACCGCTTACACAGGTTTGACTGTGATAATAGAGGTGACCGCTTACACAGGTTTGACTGTGATAATAGAGGTGACCGCTTACACAGGTTTGACTGTGATAATAGAGGTAACCGCTTACACAGATTTGACTGTGATAATAGAGGTAACCACTGTCACAGGTTTGACTGTGATAATAGAGGTAACCGCTTACACAGGTTTGACTGTGATAATAGAGGTAACTGCTTACACAAATTTGACTGTGATAATAGAGGTAACCACTGTCGCAGGTTTGACTGTGAATTCCTTAATGGTAAGCCAATCTACCAACACAACAAATAAGAAAACTGATGCATCTTATATATGAGTGTCATTATTTTCTATCACCTTTCCATGTCCTTGGACACATGCATCGCTGACTTTCTGTAGATTCTCTACCTTTCTCCCTGTGATCGCTACTGATGCCCCTAATTTTGAAAACAGTTTAGCTGTGGCTGCACCAATGCCGGAACTTGCACCTTGTAGAACAATTATGGTCATCATTAATAATAATTAATAATACAACTTACCATGCAGGAGTTAAATTAACCAACGACTTTTATATTAACCTAGTGTTGTATCACAAATGATTCATCGTCTTGTGATTTCCAGATAGCTTAGCTCTCGTATGTAAAATATCAAGGTACTTCCTGACTGGTACAGACATCTGAATGACTTTGATTTGAGATAGTAAAATGAAATGTTAATTGTTATATACATATAAAATCTTTGATAAAATATTTCTATTTTTATCTTGTTTCTTAGAGAATGGCATGAAAAATAAATGGTAAAAAATACATGCAATCTTTCCAAAAAATAATTATGAAGGAAAATCAGTGACCTGAGTGAAATAAGCTGGGATCTGAACCCACACCTCTCATGTGCTAAGTGAACACTCTACTAATATCACTACAAAAGCTAGCTCTATTGTTTTATAGTGACAGCACATATATATATATATATATATAAAGGGAGATAATTAAATTCACAACAACAAAATTTACGATTTTTGGGATTTTTTCAGATGCTCACTCACAATGTATGATATATATATATATATATATACGGAGATAATTATTTGTGAATAACCAAGACATAAAAGTACAGGCCAGACTGTGGCGAGTGCGCCTAGCTACAATGCAAACCATAGAAACAATATCAAGGCCTCTGCCATGATAACTCCGTTGTTGTGAATTTAATTATCTCCCTTTATGAAATTAAATATATATATGAATTGGCATAACGTTGTTCATCCAGACGATCATAAACCGTTTGAGATAAAACCGTGTTCCAATTCGTGCTCGTCGGGCCTTACGCTGGTCAGATTGTTACAGTGCACTACCGAGCTGTTATGGGCATGATATCATTTGCAATACACGCGAAACCAGTGGCAATGCCTCTGTATCCCTGAGCCTGAACCCCATAGAACATGTATGGAATGAATTGGATCGGTGGGTCAGGTCCAAACATCAAATTGATACCATACATGATCTATGAAATGCACTTCTGTTGGAATCAGGCAACATATTCCAAACAAGTTCACAGAGATGATGTATTCAGGTACGCATTTGTCCACACTGATTACTGACGTTTTAAAAAAATCAGTTATTGCACTTTATCAGCACTTTGTCTTTTTCCAATGTTACATGATCATTTTTATTGTTCTGGAATTTTCATTTTGACCCTTCTTCATTTATTTGATCAGGAAAAAACATGTGATGTCTGATTTTTTGCAGTAAATTACACAGAAACATTAATATAGTCATAAAGCTTCAATGAAAATTTTTTTTAACCCTGAATATATATTTATTAGCAAAACAGACACTTTTGAAGTCGATGTAAAGTTTTCATTTTGGGTCAGTGTATATAAATCTTTGAGTTTATATGCAGGTTTATATTATACAAAATGATATAATTTTTTTTTGAAAAATGAATATCCAATGGCGGAATTATTCTTTAAAAAAAACGCGGGGATACCCCTTAAATCTTATATTTTATTAGAATTCACTATATTGTAACAGGACCAGATTTTATATTAAATCTGTGTTAAGGTTTTGTAAGAGTTTCCTCCCATTTACCATTATATTAAGTTATAGGATTTATTTATGCATCAGTGATTTTACCTGTAATATTCCCGCCAAAAAGGTCATATGACTTAAATTGGTAGGAATAAGGATCAGTTGTGACCAGATAACCTGTCCAAAGAGGAAGGCAGACATCTGGAAATTATACTAGTCTTGAATTGTTTAACACTATATAGAAGGTTAATAAAGTATAATTATGTTTTATAAAATTGTTTTGGACAGGAGTAGGCTGTGTTTTATGTAATTTGTTATTTTAAATTGTGTAAAATATTGTATTTCTGAATTTCATTGAAGTTTGAATTTGTTGCAAATTATAGCAGTATTTTCTAACCCCACTTTCCTATCTCTTATGCACATTGTTTGATTATGATTTGCAGAAATAACCAACAGCACTGTGGAATGGAAAGAGAGAGATACACTTAATTCCACAAATTGGTATATGTTATATTAATTAATGTCTTATGTAATTAGAAAGCAATATTCTGTTTACAATATATTTATTGTTTATATGGTTCCAGTTATTATAACCAAGTTCATATATGTTTAAAGTAAACATATCAATCATATATGTGTAATGTAAACATGTAAACCATATGTGTTAGGTAAACATATAATTTATATGTATAATGAACATATGTAAACCATATGTGTAATGAAAATATATAAACCATATGTGTATGGTAAACATATAATTTATATGTGTAATAAACATATGTAAATATATGTGTAGAGTAAACATATAAATCATATGTGTAATGTGTTTAATATTATTTTGTCATCATATGTATAATATTGTACGATTATTATAAGATAGTGTATGATATGTAATTTTCATGAAAAATAATATTTGTAATAACTGTATATTTTCAGAGTGTTGACTCCATTAAACAACCATACGTGTTTTGGAAATTATTAATAACCGGGAAAGACCCCAAAAGTAACAATATTTCTACTGGAAATAAATGCTTGCCAGTTCATATTTTTGTTGCACCCCTCCACCTCACAGGTCCGCCTCCTCTAAACTGAAACCCTAGATCAGCCCCTGACATCTACAACAAATTGGGCAATATTATAATCCTACCTTAATGTTGATACCAGTGTGTTCATTTGTGAGCTTGACCTGTACCAGTTCGTCACCACTGCCGCGGCGCTCAGTGTGGAGACAGAAAAATATCGGGGCACTTTGAGATGATCCCCATTAAAATGAGCGGAAAGGGAGGCCACCCACACACTGCTAACATATATATATGTAACCCGTTATATTTCATTATCGTTCGATCTCATTGTTTTTCTTTACCATAAGAATTTAGTTTTTATCCAAATACACGTACAAGTAAATCCATAGTCAGTATCACTGATGACGAGAGAGATAGTATAATTATCTGACAGGTCGAAATGCAGTACATGCACTCATGTGAACTCCGAGTCCAACCTGTACAGCTGCTGTATACATAAATGACAACGTGTGTTGGTCATGCAAATAACACCCTTGACCATCTTTAACAATTCGATATAAACTTTGACACAGAACAACAGCGTAAAAACGGAAAACAACTCACCTGTTATCAGGGCAACTTTACCAGCCAGCTTTCCAATGGAGGTTGCCATTTTATCTGTGAACGAATGGGGGCTGTCTCAACACTCATTGTTTTGGATCATTGTCTCAACGCAATGGCGGATATACTCTTTAAAAAACGGCGTATGCCCCTAAACCCCCATATTTATTAAAATTACTATATTTCTACTGAAAAACATGTATACATGTTCGGATTTTATTTTGCGCCCCTGAGTACGTCCCTTCTAAACTGTTATGCTGGATCCGCCCCTAGGGCAACGCTCATTGTTTTTCGATTAGGCATCACGTGTATGATAGTTGTTTTATTTTATGATTAAATAGTCGATAAATAAATTGAAATTGCCATTTATAAGTACAATAAGGTAAACTGTGAATTTACACAAAAAGATCACTGAAGAATCCCTACACGTAATCATAAGTGTATATTCATCTAAAACATAAAATAAAACGTAAATTGCATTATCCAATACTAAAAGTGCGGGTCAGATGATGGCGAATATTTTTTTTTAAAAAATAAATCAAAATAAATCACCTCGGATGTTTTTAGAAAAAATAAAGATAACGCTATGTTGCCGTAACCTGTTTACGATCACGACTTGAATTCGATCACTTCCAAGAATTACGAAAATCTCGCCCGCGTATTTCAATTCCTGCATAAATGCCAATATTTACAAACGGTACTGTAGGCTTATCCGCATATTGAATGCAATGAATAAAAAATGCTTCCTATACAATAAGAAAGTCATTTTATGATACAGACCTGAAAAATGTAATTCTATGTCCATTTTTCAGTTTACATAAACACAGTCATGATCGAGCTCCGGCACGTCCTTTTTGGAACCAATGTAACGTTGTAAACTGACCCCTGGTCATTATTTTATATAGAATAATGACCAATTTTCTATAAAATACTGACACCCCTTATACCTATTACTAACATACTCTATATCAATTCAAGTCACTGTCGTGTTTATTTTGCTTATATTTGTTGTTGTTGTTGTTGTTTCTGCTGCTGCTGCTGCTGCTGCTGCTGCTACTGCTGCTGCTTCTGCTGCTACAGCTGACACAACAGCAGTATATCTTAGAGGCCCCGCTAAGAAATAAACGTACATCTATTGAAAAATGAAAGTTGCCGAGTGGTTAAGGTCTTTGACTCCTAATCCAGCGGCCCGGGTTCGATTCCCGGGCGAGGAGGCTAGAAATTGTGAAACACATGTTTCCCACTCAACAAGAGGAGTTCTGGTAAGCAACCCAGCGTTACTGGATTGAAACCCAGGCATCCTCGCCGCCTGAAAACTAGCCAATTCTGGCTATCTAAAAGAGGGCGTTAAACTGACTATGAATAATATGAATATGAACAAATTTATGAAATAGAAAATAGGGGTCTTATCGTGAATTTTTTCACAAACAGCAATTACATTAAGATTTTGTAACGTTGAAACTTGTGTTACGTCGAATGAAGTTTAGGCTACTTCAACGATGCACGCGATGCAAATATTTGCTTCTACCGCATTTTGTGAAATATTTCACGGAAAGACCCCCTTTTTATTTCATAAACGTGTTCCGAATTTTTCTAGCAAAAAGACTGCGTAAGTCGTTAGTAAATTGAATCGTTTTCCGTCGACCAAATCGTTCACCGAAGCTCGTATGGTGCTTCTCTAAGACCAAAAGAATCGCGCATTTTTTAAAACATTTAACGCCCATCATAGCGACATTTTATGAAATTTCCGATTGACAACACTGACTCATATCATTCTGTTTCCCTTGTCAAGAGCATCCGAATGTTGTTTTTGAAATTAATCCAGCGAAAAAAAAGCCATTTTTACTCCATATACTTCAATTTTTCATAAAGTAATTGTACGAAACAGCCTTTGCTAAATAAATCAAAGTACCAAAAGTACTGGTAGCCGGTGCATGTTTTTATAGAAAAATATTTATTGAAGGTTCACGAAGAAAGTATAATAAGGAAGAGTGTTTTTAATTTTTCCCTTTTTTATCCAATTATTGAATTTATTTCTCACAATACAGCAACAAATTGTTGAACATAAACAACGTCACGTCTAGAGTGGACATTTTGAGAGGTGGTAAAATTTTGTGTTGGGTGTAATATGACCCCACAGGATACTCTGAAGTTTATTTCACACAACTCTTTAACAGAAAGCATATCCTGGAGTCTTATTTATTGGTGGTACAAACGGGTTTCGAATGGTGAGACAAAAGTAACTGACCATCAGCGATCTGGACGACCGACATATTGTGTGGTTTTCCTGGGATTCAAGTCAGATTTTGATGAAAAACACTTTCAGTACCTCCAGACCATGTGCCTGAGTGTACATTCTGTGGTTAGGATCAACGAGTCATCATAGTATCGTAACATGTACCAGTAGTGGGTGCAGTACCACAAAAATGTGTTTTGCACAGCGTCCATAGTTCGAAAAAAGAATGACTTTCATTTGACCGTCAAACTCCCCCGTTCTTTGTTACATATACATTTTGACTTGTCAAAATTAATGTTAGTTGGTGGTATACGATACGGAAATTTTGCATGCTTATAGTTTAAATATTGAAAAGTATTCATGTCAAGTTTTGTTTGGATTGAAACATTAAAAGGTATATTTCTAAATGCGTCTTATTATTTTTGGAACATACCTCGTACATGTATAGAGTTCGTGTTATAGTAATATTAAAATGTATATCGCTTGTATTGAAGTAATGATACTATGTATACAGCTTGTGTCGAAGTAATGTTACTATGTACGTAATTCGTGTTGACGTTATGTTTCTAAGTATGTAGCTCGTGTTATAGTAATGTTACAATGTATATAGCTGGTGTTGAAGTAATGTTACTATTGATGAAGTTCGTGTTGACGTAATGTTACAATGTAAATAGCTTGTGTTGACGTAATATTACTATGGTTATAGCTTTTGTTGGCGTAATGTTACCAATTATGTAGCTCGTGTTATAGTAATGTTACAATGTATATAGCGCGTGTTGACGTAATATTACTATGTATATAGCTTGTGTTGACGTTATGTTACTAAGTACGTAGCTCGTGTTAAAGCAATGTTACTATGTATATAGCTTGTGTTGAAGTAATGTTACTATGTATGTAGCTTGTGTTGACATAATGTTACTAAGTATGTAGTTCATGTTATAGTAATGTTACTAAGTACGTAGCTCGTGTTATAGCAATGTTACTATGCATATAGCTCGTGTTGAAGTAATGTTACTATGTATATAGCTTGTGTTGACAAAATGTTACTTAGTATGTAGCTCATGTTATAATAATGTTACTATGTACGTAGCTTGTGTTGAAGTTATTTTACTAAGTATGTAGCTCGTTTTATAATAATGTTACAATGGATTTAGCTTGTACTGAAGTAAAGTTACGATGTATATAGCTTATGTTGACGTGATGTTACTATGTATGTAGCTCGTGTTTACGTAGTGTAAATATGTATATAGCTTTTGTTGACGGAATGTTACTATGTATGTAGCTCATGTTGACGTAATGTTATTACGTATATAGCTTATGTTGACGTAATGTTATTATGTATGTAGCTCGTGTTGGCATAATGTTACAATGTTTAATGCTTATATTGACGTAATGTTACTATATGTAAAGCTTATGTTGACGTAATTTTACTACGTATGTTGCTCATGTTGACGTAATGGTATAATGCATATAGCTTGTGTTTAAGTAATGTAACTATATAAGCAGTTTTTGTTGACGTAATGTAGCTCTTGTTATAGCAATGTTACAATGTATGTAGCCTGTGTTGACGTAATGTTACTATGTATATAGTGCGTGTTGAGGTAATGTTGCTTTACATGTATGTAGCTTGTGTCAACGTATTGTTACTATGTTTATAGCTTGTGTTGAAGTAATGTTACTATATATGAATATAAATTGTGTCGACGTAATGTTACTATGTATATAGCGCGTGTTGAGGTAATGTTGCTTTACATGTATGTAGCTTGTGTCAACGTAATGTTACTTTGTATATAGCTTGTGTTGAAGTAATGTTACTATATATGAATATAGCTTGTGTCGACGTAATGTAACTATGTATATAGCGTGTGTTGACGTTATGTTATTATATATATAGCTTATGTTGACGTAATGTAACTATGTATGTAGCTTGTGTCAACGTAATTATACTATATTTGTAGTTTCTGTCAACGTAATGTTGCTATGTATATAGTTTGAGATGACGTAATGTTGCCATACAGCAAACAGCATTCCAGTCACTACTTCACAATGATAATATCGTTATCCGACCAGCTGACAAAGGATCTGGTATTGACAATGTGGAGTATATAGACAAATTATATAGAAAAATGGAATCAAATCAATCGTAAAAGGAGACCTAAGCAGATCTCACTCTAAAATCTCTCAAAAAAATCAAGAAACTGGTTAACAAAATGTACAGGGTCGGGGCCATATCAAAAGAAATGCAGGCATACCTTATTCCAAGATACCCGAGGGCAGGTAAATTAAATGGCAAACCTAAACTACATAAACCAGATGCACCATTCAGAGCCATTGTCAATGATATTAACACACCAACTGAAAGGTTAGCAGAGGTAGTTGAATATGAACTAAATGAATATGTCAAACAGTCACCTAGTTATTTACGGGACACTTCCGATTTTCTACAGAAGCTTACGCTGATTGTAAAACCCATCCCAAGTGAGACTATACTTTTCTGTTTTGATGTTTGCAAGCTTAATCCGTCAGTTCCAAAACGTGAAGGCCTTCGAGCATGTGGTGAAGGGTTGGCAAAACGATCAAATCCAATTATTCCAACTGGATATGTCTTACAAATGATAGAAACTGTACTTGACAACAACAGTTTTGTTTTAGGAGACAAACACAACATACAAACTGATGGGGTTGCAATAGGTTCAAGATTAGGTAAAAGTTTTGCATGCAGCTATATGCGGAAATGGGACGAGCAACTGTTGAACTTTGAGATACAGCCATTGTTCTACAAAAGATTTATTGATGATGGCTTTGGGTTGTGGACAGGTGGGATTGAAAAGTTAAAACAATTTGCTATATTTGCAAATAACATACATATAAACATAAAAGTTGAATTTAGGTGGAGTTGTCATCAAATTGAATTTCTAGACACGCTTGTGAAGTTGGAAAATGGCCACATTCATACAAAACTATACAAGAAACCATCAGATAAACAACTTTATCTACAGAAAAATGTCATGTCATCCGGCGCATACTAAGAGAGCGTTGGCCTATGGCCTAGGAATAAGAATCAAAAGAATATGCGAAAGACAAACAGATTATAGTAAACAAAGAGAAGACCTGAAGCAACAGCTAAGAAAAAGAGAATACAGCTGTAATGAGATCGAACAACAACTGCAACGGGTAGACAAGATAGACAGACAAGAGTTGCTGCAAACAAAAAAGAAAAATAAGTCAAAAGAAAAAAGAGTTACGTTAGTGCTGTCTTACTCCAAAATGTTACCGGACATAAGGAACATTCTACGTAGACATCAGAAAGTTCTACATAATTCGGAACGTATGAAATCTGTTTTTCAAGGTCTACCAATGTTAGCCTTTTGGTGGGATAAAAATATCAGTGATGTATTGGTACACGGCAAAACAAACAGAGCGTGTAAGTCTTCTGCTGCTATACGTTTCTGCCATGTTTGTCTAATGATTCATGAAGGGGATGTTACTTGACACAACGAACAGACACATTTACAAGACAGTTGGGAATGCAAGCTGTATTGATTCAAATCTGGTGTATGGTTTACTATGTAAGCAATGTAACAAAACAGTGTATGTTGGAGAGACAGAACGAATGTTAAAGGAGAGGATAAGTGAACATCTGCGTGATATAAGGCAGCAATCTGACAAACCGATCAATTGTCATTTTGAAGGACATTATGAAACGGACTTGAAAGTTGTTGTGTTGCAAAGGATATACCAAGAAGGTCGTGTTTACAGACAAATAGTAGAGGAGAAATGGATAAGGAATCTGGCAACAAAATTCCCGCATGGTTGCAATGTTAAATATAACACTTGAATTCAACTTCTTTAATTAATGTATAGTGCGGGAAATGACGTTACGTCTTTTGACGTTGTCCATACAGGATGTGACGTCACGTCATCATTATAGAAAAACAATTTATAGGAAAATGGACGTTACCTAGCTGCAATACTAAATTTTCAATTTTTGATAAAGGTCAAGTGGACGAAAATTAAATATTGAGTGAATTGAATTGAATTTATGTATATAGCTTATATTTACGAAATGTTACTATATGTATAGCTTCTGTTGACGTAATATTTCTATGTATGTAGCTTATGTTGACGTAATGCTTTTAAGTATAAAACTTTTGTTGATATAATGTTACAAAATATGAGGCTGATGTTGACGTAATGTTACTATGTATGTAGCTTGTGTTGACCTATTTTTGCTATGTATGTAACTTGTGTCGACGTAATGTTGCTATGTATATAGCGCGTGTTGACGTAATGTTACTATGTATATAGCTTGTGTTGATCCAATTTTGCTATACATGTATATAGCGTGTGTTGACGTAATGTGACTAGGTATATAGCGCGTGTTAACGTTACGTCCTATACATCTATATAGCGTGTGTCGTCGCAATGTTACTATATATATAGCGAGTGTTGACGTAATCTTGCTATACATGTATATAGCTTGTGTCGACGTAATAGTGCTATACATTTATATAGAGTGAGTTGACGTAATGTTACTATGTATGTAGCGCGTGTTGACGTAATGTTGCTATACATTTATATAGCGTGTGTCGACGTAATGTTACTATGTATGAAGCTTGTGTTATGGAAATGTTACAATGTATGTTTCTTGTGTCGACGTAATGTTACCATGTATATAGCGCGTGTTGACGTCATGTTCCAAACATGTATATAGCGTGTGTATATGCATGTAGCTCGTGTTTTAGCAATGTTGCTATGTATGTAGCTTGTGACGACTCAATGTTACTATGTATATAGCATGTGTTGTCATAATGTTGCTTTATATGTATATAGCGTATGTTGACGTAATGTTACTGTGTATGTAGCTCGTGTTATAACAATGTTACAATGTATATTGCTTGTGTAGACGTTATGTTACTATGTATAAAGCGTGTGTTGACATAATGTTTTTATACATGTATATAGCGTGTGTAGACGTAAGGTTACTATGTATGTAGCTCGTGTTATAGCAATATTACAATATATGTAACTTGTGTCGACGTAATGTTACTATGTATATAGCGCATGTTGACGTAATGTTGTTATACATGTATATTGCTTGTGTCGACGTAAGGTAACTATGTAATTATGTAGGTCGTGTTATAGCAATGTTACAATGTATATAGCATGTTTCGACGTAATGTTACAATGTACATGTATATTGCGCGTGTTGACTTAATGTTGCTTTACATGCATATAGCCTGTATCGACGTAATGTTACTGTGTATGTAGCTCGTGTTATAACAATTTTACAATGTATGTAGATTGTGTCGACGTAATGTTACTACGTATATAGCGCGTTTTGACGTAATGTTGCTATACATGTATATAGTGTGTGTTAATGTAAGGTTACTATGTATGTAGCTTGTGTTGACATAATTTTACTATACATGTATATAGCTTGTGTTGACGAAATGTTGCTTTATATTAAGCTTGTGTTGACGTAATGTTACTATACATGTATATAGCTTGTGTTGACGTTATGTTACTATGTTTGTAGCTTGTGTCGAAGTAATGTTACTAAACATGTATATAGCTTGTGTCGACGTAATGTTACTATGTATATAGCAGGTGTTGACGTAATGTAACTATGCATATAGTTCGTGTTGCTTGATGTTGCTATACATGTTTATAGCTTGTGCCGACGTAATGTTATTATACATGTATGTAGCTCATGTTATAGCAATGTTACAATGTATGTAGGTTTTGTCGACGTAATTTTACTATAAAGCGATTCAGCTACTTTGAAACTACGTCATTCTATTTTTAGATGGAACCTTCCGTATAAGGGGTGTTTGTAGTATGATAGCAGATTTATCTGTTACATAAACTATAAAATAAACTAGATATCAATATTAAGTGTGTTGTACTACTGTCTGTGCCGATAGCGTAGTGGTAACGGGTTGAACTGTCAACCCAAATGTTGCGAGTTCGAGCCTTATTTATGTTGATTTCTTTTTTAATTTATTTTCCATACAAGTATCCCAGTGGGCCCCTTACATTATTACATGGCGGTATCAAGGTTTTTACGCCAAAGAAATTAGAGCTGTGTAAAGCGGTTTGGCTTTTTTTTTGGTTAAAATACATAAAATATCATTTGTGCAGATGGGAACATTTTTATTATTTCTGCCAAGTTTGGATGACATTGGGAACTGTTTGGTAAAACCTTCGAAATTGTGAAAAAGCAACCTGGTCAACCTCAAGTTTTTTTCCGCATAACCCAACAGAGGAAAATCTATGGAAACAATGCACTTTTAGAACCATTGATAATGTATAGAGTGTTCAAGAAGCGCATGTCTCGATATGTAGAACAGTACAAAATTATTTGTTTTACGGGACATATATAGCGTAGCGTCTCACCACACCAAATCAAAATCATCTATCTGATTGTAGCTTCCGAGGAGCCTCCGATGCCGGTTCCGACTTGCTGCTGCGGATTACAGCTGACGTAATATGTGCATATGAATAAAACATTGTAAGTAAATTTTCTCCGCGAACGTTGATTTTAACAAAAAATCGTTGCATTTTATTAATTTTGTAGTTGTTTTAACGGACAATAGTATAACACAGTTAAAATTATATATCAAGGCACTCTAATATTTTTATGGCAAATAAAAATGCAAATATAAATTCAACATAGGTACGTCTCGAACTCACGACTTTCTGGTTGACAGTTAAAACCGTTACCACTACGCTATCAGAACTGACAGTAGTACAAACACTTAATATTGATATCTAGTTTATTTAATAGTTTATGTAACAGATACATCAGCTATCATACAAAAAACACCCCTCATACGGAAGGCTCCATCTAAAAATAGAATGACGTAGTTTCAAAATAGCTGAATCGGTTTATATGTAAGTGCGTGTTGACGTAATGTTGCTATTCATGTACATATAGCGTGTGTCGACGTAATGTTATAATGGACATGTATATAGCGCTTGTTGACGTAATGTTGCTATACATGTATATAGCATGTGTCGACGTAATGTTACTATGTATGTAGCTCGTGTTATAGCAATGTTACAATGTATGTAGCTTGTGTCGACGTAATGTTACTATGTATATAGCGCGTGTTGAAGCTTTGTGTGGACGTAATGATACTATGTATATAATGCGTGTTGACGTTATGTTGTTATACATGTATATAGTGTGTGACGATGTAAGGTTACTAGGTATGTAGCTCCAACTATAGTAATGTTACCATGTATGTAACTTGTGTCGACATAATGTTACTATGTTTATAGCTCATGTTGACGCAATGTTACTGTACATGTATATAGCTTGTGTTGACGTTATGTTACTATACATGTATATAGCTTGTGTCGACGTAATGTTACTATGTATATAGCTCATGTCGACGTAATGTCACTATACATGTATATAGCTCATGTTGACGTTATGTTACTATACATGTATATAGCTCATGTTGATGCACTGTTACTATACATGTATTAAGCTTGTGTCGACGTAATGTTACTATGTATATAGCTCATGTCGACGTAATGTCACTATACATGTATATAGCTCATGTTGACGTTATGTTACTATACATGTATATAGCTCATGTTGATGCACTGTTACTATACATGTATTAAGCTTGTGTCGACGTAATGTTACTATGTATATAGCTCATGTCGACGTAATGTCACTATACATGTATATAGCTCATGTTGACGTTATGTTACTATACATGTATATAGCTCATGTTGACGTTATGTTACTATACATGTATATAGCTCATGTTGACGCAATGTTACTATACATGTATATAGCTCATGTTGACGCAATGTTACTATACATGTATATAGCTCATGTTGACGCAATGTTACTATACATGTATATAGCTCATGTTGACGCAATGTCACTATACATGTATATAGCTTGTGTTGGTTCATGTTGACGCAATGTTACTATACATGTATATAGCTCATGTTGACGCAATGTTACTATACATGTATATAGCTCATGTTGACGCATTGTCACTATACATGTATATAGCTTGTGTTGGTTCATGTTGACGCAATGTTACTATACATGTATATAGCTCATGTTGACGCAATGTCACTATACATGTATATAGCTTGTGTTGACGTTATGTTACTATACATGTATATAGCTTGTGTCGACGTAATGTTACTATACATGTATATAGCTCATGTTGACGCAATGTTACTATACATGTATATAGCTCATGTTGACGCAATGTCACTATACATGTATATAGCTTGTGTTGGTTCATGTTGACGCAATGTTACTATACATGTATATAGCTCATGTTGACGCAATGTCACTATACATGTATATAGCTTGTGTTGACGTTATGTTACTATACATGTATATAGCTTGTGTCGACGTAATGTTACTATGTATATAGCTCATGTTGACGCAATGTTACTATACATGTATATAGCTTGTGTTGACG
Source organism: Panopea generosa (assembly GCA_029582155.1). NCBI lineage: Eukaryota > Metazoa > Mollusca > Bivalvia > Adapedonta > Hiatellidae > Panopea > Panopea generosa. The sequence goes on along the minus strand of CM055898.1, from coordinate 59,994,844 downwards.
TTATGTTACTATACATGTATATAGCTCATGTTGAAGCAATGTTTCTATACATGTATATAGCTTGTGTTGACGCAATGTTACTATACATGTATATAGCTCATGGCGTAATGTTACTATACATGTATATAGCTTGTGTCGACGTAATGTTACTATGTATATAGCTCATGTTGATGCACTGTTACTATACATGTATATAGCTTGTGTTGACGTTATGTTACTATACATGTATATAGCTCATGTTGAAGCAATGTTTCTATACATGTATATAGCTTGTGTTGACGCAATGTTACTATACATGTATATAGCTCATGGCGTAATGTTACTATACATGTATATAGCTCATGTTGACGCAATGTTACTATACATGTATATAGCTTGTGTTGACGTAATGCTACTATGTATTTGGTTCATGTTGATGTAATATTACTATATATAGTTTGTGTTTGTGTTGGAAAACCATCAGAGCAAATTGAAATATATTTCAAAATATATTTTTTAAATGGAGTATTTAATCTTATTTTTTTTCCAATTTTAAAATTGGCTGAAAACTTTTCTTTCCAATATAACATTTCTATATGTACTCATTGACCCCGTGTTTCCAAAGGATGTCTATTTGAACATGCCAATATAGTATTTTGAAATATTTTTTAATTTGGCTACGCGGTTAAAATAAAATAGATTCCCGGTTAAAATTGCGACATATTTTGTGACGTACTAAATGAGACATGTGATGTCATTTTGATTTTAATTTGATCCCTTATGCATGTTTACACGTAGCAAATATTGCTTTATCTTGGAAATAGTCAGAATGGTGGTGCAGAGGTGTTTAATCAGTATTTAAGTGCTGTCTATTTTTAAATAGGGGTTTCGTTTGAAGTTTACCACAACGATTTAAATATCGATTTTATTACATTTTGTTGGATTTGATATTCTGAACCATTCTTTATCCGCTTTTTTATTGGTGTTTAACGCCACTTTCAACACATTTCAGGTTGTATATGGCATATCCAGTTGTACTGGTGGAGGAAGACCTCAGAATGAATCAGACTGAGTAGAACCACCGTCCTTCCGCAAGTACCTGGAAACTTTCTCACATTAAGTTTTTGGAGCGAGCGGGATTCAAACCTACGACATTAGCGGTGAGAGGTTAGTGATCTTGAGACAGCGCCATAGACCACTCGGCCACGGAGGGTCCTTTATCCATTTTAAAAACAATTTTATTCTTAAGATATTTAAAACGTTCTTTTTCCCTTTAAGGGACAAAGCATTTCTAGATATCTCTTTTTCTGTAACCCAAACATTAAAGCCTGGCCCGATTAGCTAAGTCGGTAACGCGTCTGACTGTCAATCCAAGGGTCGTGAGTTCAAATCTCCGCCCGGAAACTGTCTCCGTGATGGTTGATATACGACATGTCTCAATATCATTTGTCTCTTACCGCTGATTCAAGTGGGAAAGTTATCAGTTACTTGTGGTGGGATGTGTTACAGTATTGGTTAGCCATTCAGGATCGCAGGAAACATTGGTTAGGTTAACTGATCGTTTGTTATCCCTCGATGGCATAAAAATGACGATACACATTCTATAAATCAAGACCAAACATTACATTGAAATATGAGGCAAAAGTGAATCCTCTCAAGACAAGTGGCTAATAGTAAACAGGTAAAAAGAAAATATAACACAACTGAAAGATCAAAGAACTTTTTGTTGACTGTATATCATGTACACTTGTTGATATACGATAAGCGCTTTGTGCATATAAGTGTCAATTGTGCTTTTAAGTGTATCGTTGTCCATAAACAACAACCACACATGGAAATACTGCATCGCGCATTATCGCTTAAAGCATGATATATAAAAACTTTACGGTATTTTATATTAGGAAAGGTGTTCACTTGAACTGGTGTATATAATAAGTACTGCTTTCATGGTCATAAAGTACCCACGAGTTTGTTGACACATACGTAGGCACACATCTTAATGCATTGTTAACGACTGCTTTAAAATTTACAATACAGATGGCGTTGGGTATGTTTCACTTTTGAACTGATACAACTGGAGTTAAGGATTGTTTTCATCGATTTCTTTACAGGTATAACTTAAGAGCCCGTATTGGAAAGTGAACAGCACTAGGAATGATGATGAAGCATGTGTTCACATTCTATGGAAGTGTCAAGGTACTGTTTTGTTATTGGTAGTTAACTTGGTAATTTCGAGATAAACATTTCAGTAGACAACAAAAATATAATGACGTATGTAAGGATTTATTTGTTGATAACTCATTTTGGCCGTGATCTATATATTTTATACATATACTTTTAATATAACTGTTTTACAATATTAGTTTTTATTTACTTTGTATATTAACTAAAATTTGTACACTGCCTGTGTAGTAGTGTCAAGTATTTTTAAACACTGCCTGTGTCAAGTATATTTATACACTACCTGTGTAGCAGTGTCGAATAATTCATACACTGCTTGTGCAGTTGTGTCAATTATATTTATACACTGCCTGTGTAGTAGTGTCAAGTATATTTATACACTGCCTGTGTCAAGTATATGTATACACTGCCTGTGTAGTAGAGTCAAGTATATTCATACACTGCCTGTGCAGTAGTGTCAAGTATATTTATACACTGCCTGTGTAGTAGTTTCAAGTATATCTATACACTGCATGTGTAGTAGTGTCAAATATATTTATACACTGCCTGTGTGGTAGTGTCAAGTATATTTATACACTGCCTGTGTAGTAGTGTCAAGTATGTTCATACACTGCCTGTGTAGTAGTGTCAAGTATATTTATACACTGCCTGTGTAGTAGTGGCAAGTATTTTCATACACTGCCTGTGTAGAAGTGTCAAATATATGTATACACTGCCTGTGCAGAAGTGTCAAGTATATTCATACACTGCATGTGTAGAAGTGTCAAGTATATTCATACATTTCCTGTGTAGAAGTGTCAAGTATATTCATACACTGCCTGTGTAGAAGTGTCAAGTATATTCATACACTTCCTTTGTAGAAGTGTCAAGTATATTTATACACTGTCTCTGTTGATGTTTCAAATATATTTATACACAGCCTGTGTAGTAGTGTCATGTATATTTATACACTGCCTGTGTAGTAGTGTCAAGTATATTCATACACTGCCTGTGTAGTAGTGTCAAGTATATTTATACACTGCCTGTGTAGTAGTGGCAAGTATTTTCATACACTGCCTGTGTAGAAGTGTCAAATATATGTATACACTGCCTGTGCAGAAGTGTCAAGTATATTCATACACTGCCTGTGTAGAAGTGTCAAGTATATTCATACACTGCCTGTGTAGAAGTGTCAAGTATATTCATACACTTCCTGTGTAGAAGTGTCAAGTATATTTATACACTGTCTTTGTTGATGTTTCAAATATATTTATACACTGCCTGTGTAGTAGTGTCATGTATATTTATACACTGCCTGTGTAGTAGTGTCAATCATATTAATACACTTCCTGTGTAGAAGTGTCAAGTATATTCATACACTTCCTGTGTAGAAGTGTCAAGTATATTTATACACTGTCTTTGTTGATGTTTCAAATATATTTGTACACTGCTTATGTAGTAGTGTCATGTATATTTATACACTGCCTGTGTACAAGAGTCAAATATATTCATACACTGCTTGTGTAGTAGTGTCAAGTATATTTATACACTGCCTGTGTAGAAGTGTCAAGTATATTTATACACTGTCTGTGTTGAAGTTTCATATATATTTATACACTGCCTGTGTAGTAGTGTCAAGTATATTTATACACTGCCTGTGTAGAAGAGTAAAATATAGTTATACACTTTCTGTGTAGAAGTGTCAAATATATTTATACACTGCTTGTGTAGTAGTGTCAAGTATATTTATACACTGCCTGTGTAGAAGTGTCAAGTATATTTATACACTGTCTGTGTTGAAGTTTCAAATATATTTATACACTGCCTGTGTAGTAGTGTCAAGTATATTTATACACTGCCTGTGTAGAAGAGTCAAATATATTTATACACTGTCTGTGTAGTAGTGTCAAATATATTTATACACTGCCTGTGTAGTAGTGTCAAGTATATCCATACACTGTATGTGTAGTAGTGTCAAGTATATTTATACACTGTCCAAGTAGTAGTGTCAAGTATATTCAAACACTGCCTGTGTAGTAGTATCAAGTATATTTATACACTGCCTGTGTAGAAATGTCAAGTTTATTTATACACTGCCAGTGTAGAAGAGTCAAATATATGTACACACTGCCTGTGTAGTAGTGTCAAATATATGTACACACTGCCTATGAAGTAGTGTCAGGTATATTTATACACTGTCTGTGTAGTAGTGTCAAATATATTTATACACTGCCAGTGTGATGAGTGTCAAGTATATTCATGCACTGCCTGTGTAGTACTGTCAAGTTTATTTATACACTGCCTGTGTCAAGTATATGTAAACACTCCTGTGTAGTAGTGTCAAGTATAATTATACACTGCCTGTCTAGAAGTGTCAAATACATTTATACACTGCCTGTCACTGTCCGTCAAACTGCCAATGGTATGAAAATGTATCTGCTCCGTCAAATTGACAATGGTATGTACATGTATCTGCTCCGTCAAACTGACAATGGTATGTACATGTATCTGCTCCGTCAAATTGACAATGGTAGGTACATGTATCTGCTCCCTCAAACTGTCAATGGTATGTACTTGCTGTATGTATCTGCTCGGTCAAACTGACAATGGTATGTACTTGCAGTATTTATCTGCTCCGTCAAACTAACAATGGTATGTACTTGCAGTATATATCTGCTCCGTCAAACAGACAATGATAGGTACTTGCAGTATATATCTGCTCCGTCAAACTGACAATGGTAGGTACTTGCAGTATGTATCTGCTCCGTCAAACTGACAATGGTAGTACTTCCAGTATGTATCTGCTCCGTTAAACTGTCAATGGTATGTACTTGCTGTATGTATCTGCTCCGTCAAACTGACACTGGTATATACCTGCAGTATCTATCTGCTCCGTCAAACTGATAATGGTATGTACTTGCAGTATGTATCTGCTCCGTCAAACTGACAATGGTAGGTACTTGCAGTATGTATCTGCTCCATCGTACTGACAATGGTAGGTTCATGTATCTGCTCCGTCAAACTGACAATGGCATGTACTTGCATTATGTATCTGCTCCGTCAAATTGACAATGGTATGTACTTGCAGTATGTATCTGCTCCGTCAAACTAACAATGGTATGTACTTGCAGTATGTATCTGCTCCCTCAAACTGACAATGGCAGGTACTTTCAATATGTATCTGCTCCGTCTAACTGACAATGGTAGGTACATGTATCTGCTCCGTCAAACTGACAATGGCATGTACTTGCAGTATGTATCTGCTCCGTCAAACTGACAATGGTAGGTACATGTATCTGCTCTGTCAAACTGACAATGGTATGTACTTGCAGTATGTATCTGCTCCGTCAAACTGACAATGATATGTACTTGCAGTATGTATCTGCTCCGTCAAACTGACATTGATAGGTACTTGCAGTATGTATCTGCTCCGTCAAACTGACAATGGTAGGTACATGTATCTGCTCCGTCAAACTGACAATGGTATGTACTTGCAGTATGTATCTGCTCCGTCAAACTAACAATGGTATGTACTTGCAGTATATATCTGCTCCGTCAAACTGACAATGGTAGGTACTTGCAGTATGTATCTGCTCCGTCAAACTAACAATGGTATGTACTTGCAGTATGTATCTGCTCCCTCAAACTGACAATGGCAGGTACTTGCAATATGTATCTGCTCCGTCTAACTGACAATGGTAGGTTCATGTATCTGCTCCGTCAAACTGACAATGGCATGTACTTGCATTATGTATCTGCTCCGTCAAATTGACAATGGTATGTACTTGCAGTATGTATCTGCTCCGTCAAACTAACAATGGTATGTACTTGCAGTATGTATCTGCTCCCTCAAACTGACAATGGCAGGTACTTGCAATATGTATCTGCTCCGTCTAACTGACAATGGTAGGTACATGTATCTGCTCCGTCAAACTGACAATGGCATGTACTTGCAGTATGTATCTGCTCCGTCAAACTGACAATGGTAGGTACATGTATCTGCTCTGTCAAACTGACAATGGTATGTACTTGCATTATGTATCTGCTCCGTCAAACTGACAATGATATGTACTTGCAGTATGTATCTGCTCCGCCAAACTGACATTGATAGGTACTTGCAGTATGTATCTGTTCCGTCAAACTGACAATGGTAGGTACATGTATCTGCTCCGTCAAACTGACAATGGTATGTACTTGCAGTATGTATCTGCTCCGTCAAACTAACAATGGTATGTACTTGCAGTATATATCTGCTCCGTCAAACTGACAATGGTAGGTACTTGCAGTATATATCTGCTCCGTCAAACTGACAATGGTAGGTACTTGCACTAAGTATCTGCTCCGTCAAACTGACAATGGTAGTACTTCCAGTATGTATCTGCTCCGTCAAACTGTCAATGGTATGTACTTGCTGTATGTATCTGCTCCGTCAAACTGATAATGGTATGTACTTGCAGTATGTATCTGCTCCGTCAAACTGACAATGGTAGGTACTTGCAGTATGTATCTGCTCCATCGTACTGACAATGGTAGGTTCATGTATCTACAAGGTCAAACTGACATTGGCATGTACTTGCATTATGTATCTGCTCCGTCAAATTGACAATGGTATGTACTTGCAGTATGTATCTGCTCCGTCAAACTAACAATGGTATGTACTTGCAGTATGTATCTGCTCCCTCAAACTGACAATGGCAGGTACTTGCAATATGTATCTGCTCCGTCTAACTGACAATGGTAGGTACATGTATCTGCTCCGTCAAACTGACGATGGCATGTACTTGCAGTATGTATCTGCTCCGTCAAACTGACAATGGTAGGTACATGTATCTGCTCTGTCAAACTGACAATGGTATGTACTTGCAGTATGTATCTGCTCCGTCAAACTGACAATGATATGTACTTGCAGTATGTATCTGCTCCCTCAAACTGACAATGATAGGTACTTGCAGTATGTATCTGCTCCGTCTAACTGACAATGGTAGGTACATGTATCTGCTCCGTCAAACTGACAATGGCATGTACTTGCAGTATGTATATGCTCCGTCAAACTGACAATGGTAGGTACATGTATCTGCTCTGTCAAACTGACAATGGTATGTACTTGCAGTATGTATCTGCTCCGTCAAACTGACAATGATATGTACTTGCAGTATGTATCTGCTCCGTCAAACTGACAATGATAGGTACTTGCAGTATGTATCTGCTCCGTCAAACTGACAATGGTAGGTACATATATCTGCTCCGTCAAACTGACAATGGTATGTACTTGCAGTATGTATCTGCTCCGTCAAACTGACAATTGTATGTACTTGCATAATGTATCTGCTCCGTCAAACTAACAATGGTTTGTACTTGCAGTATGTATCTGCTCCGTAAAATTGACAATGGTAGGTACTTGCAGTATGTCTCTGCTCTGTCAAATTGACAATAGTATGTACTTGCAGTATGTATCTGCTCCGTCGAACTGACATTGGTATGTACTTGCAGCATGTATCTGCTCCGTCAAACTGACAATGGTTGGTACATGTATCTGCTCCGTCAAACTGACAATGGTATGTACTTGCAGTATGTATCTGCTCCGTCAAACTGACAATTGTATGTACTTACAGTATGTATCTGCTCCGTAAAACTGACAATGGTATGTACTTACAGTATGTATCTGCTCCGTAAAACTGACAATGGTAGGTACTTGCAGTATGCCTCTGCTCCGTCAAATTGACAATGGCAGGTACTTGCAGTATGTCTCTGCTCCGTCAAATTGACAATGGTATGTACTTGCAGTATGTATCTGCTCCGTCGAACTGACATTGGTATGTACTTGCAGTATGTATCTGCTCCGTCAAACTGACAATGGTAGGTGCTTGTAGTATGTATCTGCATCGTCAAACTGACAATGGTAGGTACATGTATCTGATCCGTCAAACTGACAATCGTATGTACTTATAGTATGTATCTGCTCCGTCAAACTGATAATGGTATGTACTTGCAGTATGTATCTGCTCCGTCAAACTGACAATGGCAGGTACTTCCAATATGTATCTGCTCAGTCAAACTGACAATGGTAGGTACGTGCAGTATGTATCTGCTCCGTCAAACTGACAATGATAGGTACTTGCAGTATGTATCTGGTATGTGAGAATATTTATTGTCTGATATATCAAGCTTCGATTGATATAAATACTGTTTTGAGGAGATGAATGTATTATATATTTTGTTATTAATCAAAAATTATCCAAATATACTTATCAAGCTATCAGAAATTATACTAGATGGTCTACTATATATGTTTATTTCATGTGTTCAATATGTTTACATTTGTGACAATTAAGTAACTGACTGTCATATACTATAAATAATCAGGTGCTTCTCTCTCTCTTTCTCTCCTTCCACAGACACAGACACACACACACACACACACACACACACACACATATATATATATATATATATATATATATATATATATATATATGTAGATAATTATTTGTGAATAACCAAGACATAAATGTACAGACCAGACTACGGCGAGTGCGCCTAGCTACAATGCAAACCATAGATACAATATCAAGGCCTCTGCCAAACCAATAAATTTGGTGTCGACCATGACTTATATACTATGGAATTACATGTAACACATCTGGACAGGGTAGACAAATTTACATACATGAACTGATAGCTTTATATTAGTAGGATCCAGTTAAGGATTCATGACTACTCACATACTATATAAAGGACAGATTTATAAATATTTATATATATATATAATATTATGTATACATGCATCGTAGTAGAGTACTGAGCTTACTTTCATTTTACAGTTAAAGTGTGCATAGTTGTACTGAAATGTAGAATTATATACTAGTAATTACATTGTAGCATTGTATTATTATCCGTCCTTTTAAGATACACGATTACTAAACCAAACGGAAACTGTTTGTGCAGAGTAATACCTCGCTATCGCGTTCATCAGTTTTGATATAATCGGTACGGATATTGTAGAATGATTGAAAATATAAAGGACAGGTATTGGTTGTTTGTTATAATAATACAATCGGATGCACTCGGGCAACACTTGATATTGATAGTGTTTATGGTTCAAGTAGACTTGATTTGAAAACAGTCATCTTAACATTAATTAGGAGTTGAAAACAAATATATAAAATATTGTATTTCACTCATTTTAGACATGTGTAACTCCGTAACACTTCCATTGTTTACAATTGAATTACATGCCAGATAAGAAACATAGAAAATGATTAAGTCATGTATGAATTAAGAATTGGGGGAACTAGACCAGTTGCCGTTACCTGCATTATAAATCTATTATTTTACACAATTCAATTCTAGCTATTTCTACTCTGTGTATTAAGTAATATCAGAAAAGAAAGCAATTCTCTTTAAACATACATAAGTGACACATGGATTTGTTATGGGAGTAAAAGTAAGTACAATATAAAGTCTTATCATCAGGATTCTTCATCCGCTTTATATCTATCCTGATTAATTACTATCCACATTATTGTCTGATCCGGGTCATACATTTCAGGACGTAATGTCGTATGTTATATCTGGTTCTTGTCATACATTTCAGGACGTAATGTGGTATGTTATGTCTGGATCTGGTTTATCACGTCAGGACATAATGTCATATGCTATATATGGTTCGTGACATTCCCTTAAGGACGTTATGTCGTATGTTATATCTGGATCTGGTTTATCACGTCAGGACATAATGTCATATGCTATATATGGTTCGTGACATTCCCTTCAGGACGTTATGTCGTATGTTTTATCTGTTTCTGGTCATTCCCTTCAGGACGTAATGTCGTATGTTTTATCTGTTTCTGGTCATTCCCTTCAGGACGTTATGTCTTATGTTTTATCTGTTTCTGTTCATTCCCTTCAGGACGTAATGTCGTATGTTATATCTGGTTCTGGTCATTCACTTTAGGACGTTATGTCGTATGTTTTATCTGTTTCTGGTCATTCCCTTCAGGACGTTATGTCGTATGTTTTATCTGTTTCTGGTCATTCCCTTAAGGACGTTATGTCGTATGTTTTATCTGTTTATGGTCATTTCTTTCAGGACATAATGTCGTATGTTATATCTGGTTCTGGCCATTCACTTTAGGACGTTATGTCGTATGTTATATCTGTTTCTGGTCATTCCCTTCAGGACGTTATGTCGTATGTTTTATCTGTTTCTGGTAATTCCCTTCAGGACGTTATGTCGTATGTTTTATCTGTTTCTGGTCATTCCCTTCAGGACATTATGTCGTATGTTTTATCTGTTTCTGGCCATTCCCTTCAGGACGTAATGTCGTATGTTTTATCTGTTTCTGGTCATTCCCTTCAGGACGTTATGTCGTATGTTATATCTGGTTCTGGTCATTCCCTTCAGGACGTAATGTCGTATATTTTATCTGTTTCTTGTCATTCCTTCAGGACGTAATGTCGTATGTTTTATCTGGTTCTGGTCATACACTTCAGGACGTAATGTCGTATGTTATATCTGTTTCTGGTCATTCCCTTCAGGACGTAATGTCGTATGTTTTATCTGTTTCTGGTCATTCCCTTCAGGACGTAATGTCGTATATTTTATCTGTTTCTGGTCATTCCCTTCACGACGTTATGTCGTATGTTATATCTGGTTCTGGTCATTCCCTTCAGGACGTAATGTCGTATGTTTTATCTGTTTCTGGTCATTCCCTTCAGGACGTTATGTCGTATGTTTAATCTGGTTCTGGTCATACACTTCAGGACGTAATGCCGTTTTTTATATCTGGTTCTGGTCACTCACTTCAGGACGTAATGTCATAAGTTATATCATGTTCGAGTCATTCACTTCAGGACGTAATGTCATGTGTTGTATCTGGTTCGTGACATTCTCTTCAGGGCGTAATGTCGTATATTATATCTGGATCTGGTTTATCACGTCAGGACATAATGTCATATGTTATATATGGTTCGTGACATTCCCTTCAGGACGTTATGTCGTATGTTATATCTGGATCTGGTTTATCACGTCAGGACATAATGTCATATGCTATATATGGTTCGTGACATTCCCTTCAGGACGTTATGTCGTATGTTTTATCTGGTTCTGGTCATTCCCTTCAGGACGTAATGTCGTATGTTTTATCTGGTTCTGGTCATACACTTCAGGACGTAATGTCGTATATTATATCTGGATCAGGTTAATCACTTCAGGACAAACTGTCCTATGTTATATCTTGTTCGAGTCATTCACTTCTGGACGTAATGTCATGTGTTGTATCTGGTTTGTGACATTCCCTTCAGGACGTAATGTCATATGCTATATATGGTTCGTGACATTCCCTTCAGGACGTTATGTCGTATGTTTTATTTTGTTCTGGTCATTCACTAAGGACGTAATGTCGTATGTTATATCATGTTCGGGTCATTCACTTCAGGACGTAATGCCGTTTTTTGTATCTGGTTCTGGCCACTCACTTCAGGACGTAATGTCATAAGTTATATCATGTTCGAGTCATTCACTTCTGGACGTAATGTCATGTGTTGTATCTGGTTCGTGACATTCCCTTCAGGACGTAATGTCATATGCTATATGTGGTTCGAGACATTCCCTTCAGGACGTTATATCGTATGTTTTATTTTGTTCTGGTCATTCACTAAGGACGTAATGTCGTATGTTATATCATGTTCGGGTCATTCACTTCAGGACGTAATGCCGTTTTTTATATCTGGTTCTGGCCACTCACTTCAGGACGTAATGTCATAAGTTATATCATGTTCGAGTCATTCACTTCAGGACGTAATGTCATGTGTTGTATCTGGTTCGTGACATTCCCTTCAGGACGTAATGTCATATGCTATATATGGTTCGTGACATTCCCTTCAGGACGTTATGTCGTACGTTTTATTTTGTTCTGGTCATTCACTAAGGACGTAATGTCGTATGTTATATCATGTTTGAGTCATTCACTTCTGGACGTAATGTTATGTGTTGTATCTGGTTCGTGACATTCCCTTCAGGACGTTATGTCGTATGTTATATCTGGATCTGGTTTATCACGTCAGGACATAATGTCATATGCTATATATGGTTCGTGACATTCCCTTCAGGACGTTATGTCGTATGTTATATCTGGTTCTGGTCATTCCCTTCAGGACGTAATGTCATATGCTATATATGGTTCTGGTCATTCCCTTCAGGACGTAATGTCGTATGTTTTATCTGGTTCTGGTCATACACTTCAGGACGTAATGTCGTATATTATATCTGGATCAGGTTAATCACTTCAGGACATACTGTCCTATGTTATATCTTGTTCGAGTCATTCACTTCTGGACGTAATGCCATGTGTTGTATCTGGTTTGTGACATTCCCTTCAGGACGTAATGTCATATGCTATATATGGTTCGTGACATTCCCTTCAGGACGTTATGTCGTATGTTTTATTTTGTTCTGGTCATTCACTAAGGACGTAATGTCGTATGTTATATCATGTTCGGGTCATTCACTTCAGGACGTAATGCCGTTTTTTATATCTGGTTCTGGCCACTCACTTCAGGACGTAATGTCATAAGTTATATCATGTTCGAGTCATTCACTTCAGGACGTAATGTCATGTGTTGTATCTGGTTCGTGACATTCCCTTCAGGACGTAATGTCATATGCTATATATGGTTCGTGACATTCCCTTCAGGACGTTATGTCGTACGTTTTATTTTGTTCTGGTCATTCACTAAGGACATAATGTCGTATGTTATATCATGTTCGAGTCATTCACTTCTGGACGTAATGTCATGTGTTGTATCTGGTTCGTGACATTCCCTTCAGGACGTTATGTCGTATGTTATATCTGGTTCTGGTCATTCATTTCAGGACGTAATGTCGTATGTTTTATCTGTTTTTGGTCATTCCCTTCAGAACGTTATGTCGTATGTTATAATGTCCTATGTGATATCTTGTTCGAATCATTCACTTCTGGACGTAATGTCATGTGTTGTATATGGTTCGTGACATTCCCTTCAGGACGTTATATCGTATGTTTTATTTTGTTCTGGTCATTCACTAAGGACGTAATGTTGTTTGTTATATCATGTTCGGGTCATTCACTTCTGGACGTAATGCCGTTTTTTTATATCTGGTTCTGGCCACTCACTTCAGGACGTAATGTCATAAGTTATATCATGTTCGAGTCATTCACTTCAGGACGTAATGTCATGTGTTGTATCTGGTTCGTGACATTCCCTTCAGGACGTAATGTCATATGCTATATATGGTTCGTGACATTCCCTTCAGGACGTTATGTCGTATGTTTTATTTTGTTCTGGTCATTCACTAAGGACGTAATGTCGTATGTTATATCATGTTCGGGTCATTCACTTCAAGACGTAATGCCGTTTTTCATATCCGGTTCTGGCCACTCACTTCAGGACGTAATGTCATAAGTTATATCACGTTCGAGTCATTCACTTCTGGACATAATTTCGTTTGATATATCTGGTTCGGGTCATTCACTTCATAACGTAATGCCGTATGTAACATCTGGTTCGGATCATTGACTACAGGACGTAATGTCTTATATTATATCTGGTTCTGATCATTCACTGAGGACGTAATGTCGTATGTTATATCATGTTCGAGTCATTCACTTCATTACGTAATGACGTATGTTATATCTGGTTCGGATCATTGACTTAATGACGTAATGTCGTATGTTATATCTGGTTCTGGTCATTCACTTCATTACGTTAAGCCGTATGTTATATCTGGTTCGGATCATTGACTTAAGGACGTAATGTCGTATGTTATATCTGGTTCTGGTCATTCACTTCATTGCGTTAAGCTGTATGTTATATCTGGTTCTGGTTATTCACTGAGGACGTAATGTCGTATGTTATATCTGGTTCGGATCATTCAATTCAGGACGTAATGTCGTATGTTATATCTGGTTCTGGTCATTCACTTCAGGACGTAATGTCGTATGTTATATCTGGTTCGGATCATTCAATTCAGGACGTAATGTCGTATGTTATATCTGGTTCTGGTCATCCACTTCAGGACGTAATGTCGTATGTTTTATCTGGTTCTGGTCATTCACTGAGGACGTAATGTCATATTTTATATCTGGTTCTGGTCATTCACTTAACGACGTATGTTATATCTAGTTCGGTTTCATACACTTCAGGACGTAATATACATTGTAATATCATGTTCGGGTCAATCACTTTAGGACGTAATGTCGTATGTTATATATTGTTCGATTCATTCATTTCAGGACGTAATGTTGTTTGTTATATCTGGTTCTAGTCATCCACTGAGGACGCAATGACGTATTAAATATCTGGTTCTATTGATTCACCGATGACGTAATGTCGTATGTTTTATCTGGTTCGGGTCATTCACTTCAGGACGTAATGTCGTTTGTAATATCATGTTCGGGTCATTCACTTCAGGACGTAATGTCGTATGTTATATCTGGTTCTGGTCATTTACTTCAGGACATAATGTCGTATGTTATAATTTGTTTTGGTCAGTCACTGAGGACGTAAGGTCGTATGTTATATCTGGTTCTGGTAATTTACTTTAGGTCATAATGTCGTATGTTATGATTTGTTCTGGTCAGTCACTGAGGGCGTAATCTCGTATGTTATATCTGGTTCTGGTCATTCACTTTAGGACGTAATGTCGTATGTTATATCTGTTTCTGGTAATTCACTTCAGGACGTAATGTGGTAAGTTATATCATGTTCGTGTCATTCATTATAAAAAGGTACTTTTAAAATATTCTTCATCTGCGAAAAAACGTGACTGTACAGGCGGCGCATAAATCGGCATTTTAATTACGTTCTTGAACAAATTTTACCCAAATACATGTAAAATAATCTTAAATGTCAATGTTATTAATGAGCAAGTTATGAACAAAACAAACCCTATTACTTCAGATGTGTATGTTTGTATTTTTGTTTGGAACATTAATCACATCCTGAATGTCGACATTGTTCACATTTACTTGGTATTTATGGGAACAAGATCAACATTCTTAGAACGACAAGAAGCATTAAGTTTTCATCTTCGAAAAAGTCACAGTTAGTAGTTTACCAACTCCCATTACCACGGGTAAAATTTATAGTTCTAGATATTTGGATGTGGAATGTTCTCGTTTGTATTTATAGGAGCGTGATTAATATTGAATTTCTTAGAACGTCTGGAAGCACCGAAGGGGTCATATTTAATAGTATACTCACTCTCAAATTGCACGAGTGGCATTTATAATTCTATATAAGTCAGGATGTTAAAAGTTCTTGTTTAAACGAACGCTATTTTACACCAAGTGATTAAATACACCTTCATTAGTTACACTGACTGTAGACGTGTACTGATGTATGAACGGTAGCATACAGTTTGTTTGAATGAACATGGTAACACCACTTTTCACAAAAAGCTACATTATCCGTGTACACCTAGTTTTCATTGTCATTTGGGTCTGTGGAGATCCCCCCTGGGTTGGCTATTCACCGTTGCTCTATGTGACGATATTGTCACTGGGTTCTTGAATGTAGCATGTATCTCTAGAAGATCGCCTGGTTTACTGTTCTATAAAGCATCGTTTAAATATGAAGATAATTAGTCGAACACCTTATTCAAACGATTGGCTACCTGTATTTCGAAAGGATCGATTACTTATTTACAAACGCCGGGCTCAGTCGGTATCGCGTCCGACTATCAATCCAGTGGTCGTGAGTTCGAATTCCCGCTTTGCTACTGTCTCCGTGATAATTGATATATATATATATATATACGACATTGCGTCTCATTATCATTCGTCTCTCACTGCTTATTCAAGTGGGAAAGTTATCAGTTACTTGTGGAGATGGGATGTGCTCGAGTACTGGTTAACTTTACAGGACCCCAGGAAACAGTGGTTAGGTTAACTGATCGTCTGTTAACCCTCGATGGCATAAAAAAGATGCTAAATATTCAATCAATCAATCAGTTATTTACAAATCATTTGCAGGTATTCTACATAATCGCTAATTACATACTTTATTAATAATATAAATTCAATAAATGCTTTTAAAACCAATATTTTATGTCTATTTTGAATGATCGATTACAAGTACTTTAACTGAATGACTATTTAAATTCATTTCATGTTGATCGAATGTACTTAAGATTATATTTTATACACGAATTATAAAAAATCGAATACGACTGATTTATTTAAATGATCGAATCCCTGCACAAAACTGCATGTTATTTGCATGGCTGTTGTCGACGTATATTAAAGTGTAAACTGTTGTATACAAATCAATATCTAAACAAATACAAGCTCTTAAAAACTAGCATACATATGTACAGCGCTGTGGGACGACCTTTTCAAGAGGTCGATCAGCATTCATGAATGATAAAAATAGAAAACATCGTAACAAGTTAATCGAAAACAATATTAATGTTAAATATACGATGTACAAGTGTATTAAAGTAGCACGTAAATCACGAAATAAGGGAAGGTTACGTTAGGAATGCATATCAACTCACACTGGACGATACTTATGCATTATGTATACATAATGGGTATTCATGCTTCACTAGAGGCACTATCAAAGTACATGTATATGTTGGTATATAGTTTCTTTACCTACCATATTTCTGTATAGCTAAAACAACTGAGATCGTATGTGCTCTTCAGTGGAAGTGGACGAATGCATAGCAAGATATGATCATTATCATTGATGTGTATCCGGCAGTATATCTCTCACTTATTATTTTGCCTATCAAATTGCCCCTTTTTACTGTCACAGAAGTTACTTTGTGATCAGTGGTTTCTGAATGTGACAATCGTAATAATGCTCTCATAGTTAAGTATTCACTTTCCCGTTTTCATTGCATTATCTCAAGTCTCAAATACTCCAGTTTGAAATAATAACTATAATTTCATTATCATATATCTGTACTTCAATTGCAAATAGTATTAAAACCAGTCTGTAACCTGAACCAATGTTATGTTTCTTTTTAATAATCACTAAAATTACAATATAATTGTAATTATGGAATTAAGTTATCTTTTTGATCTATTTAGTTAAGCGACAACCAATATCGAGTTTATATCAATACTAAAATAGGCGTGTCATAGCAATCAGTACATCTTACAATGTTTACATGCACATCTGATTAAATAATAACAGAAAAATAAGTATTGATCGATATCATATATCAATTACTCCGTCCTTCAGGAAACGGCGTAGTTAAATAATCACTGGTAACAGAAAATTACGTATTTAATGTTTTCTAAAACAATGGACGGATACTATTTATCTTTCTCATTTGTTTGTTTTCAGTAAACACAGGACGGTCGTGTTCTATTTATTTAAATCATAAACGCCATCATGTATCAATCGATGTTAAGTTTATTAATAATCGATAGCCAGTCAATGGTTACAATGAAACAAAATGATTTATTTGTTTTTTATGGTTTGATAACACTTTCTATGCATTGGAGTATAGCACGACATTTAACGCATGGTCTGTGAGGGATTGCATTTAATAGCACACCACATACTGTGTCAATAATGGAAACATCTTAAATTAATGGCTGAATGTCAGGATGGATTCATAAATGTAAACTATTTTGTAACTACATCCGTTTCAACTGTTTTAATTGCACGTAGTAAGAACTAAGGTAAGCGGTGACATTTTCCTAACCATCATTTGTCATGTAAAACTTTCTGTGCGTGTTTGTTACTGAAGTGAACTAGGATACATGTAGAAACTCTTCAGCATTGTCTGTTTGTCAAGATGTACACATTTCTATATGTTCTGCAAACATTAACTTACATAGACGAGTTTTTATAAGCAGATACATTATGTTTAGTTTCTTTTTTTCTATTTAGCATATATACAGGATCCTCCGTGGCCGAGTGGTCTAAGGCGCTGTCTCAAGATCACTTACCTCTCACCGCTTAGATCATAGGTTTGAGTCCCATTCGCACAGAAAACTTTATATATGAAAGTTTCTAGTTACTTGCGGAAGGACGGTGGTTATACTCAGTGTGACTTAGTCCGAGGTCTACCTCCACCAGTAATGGTTATGCCATATGTAACCTGAAATGTGTTGAAAATGGCGTTAAACCCCATTAAAAATATAGTATATATACGAGGAACGATGAAACATTCAAATATAAATGCAATGGACGGTTTTATATTCAAGGGATTCACGCGAAATTTGACGCATGTATACATACATGTCATACGTGGCTTTTGGTACATTGTAATGATCAGTATAGCCGTACCTGTATCTCTACTCGTTTATACTGATGTAGGACGCCACAACATACATCCGAAATACGCTCATGTGTGAGAATCGTTTTACTCTTGGTATAGGGAATAGGTATATTTTAATGAACTTTGTTATGTACATCATGGGATGTTCTACACGCTGGTTTCAGAAATTTGAATAATTTCAGTACATGATACACTCATTCCCGTAGACCCAAAAGCGCAACAAACTCTAAAATGGTCGCCAAAGTCAGGGAGATAGTAAATAAGGATGCACGATAGACAACTAGGTAAGTGGCTAAGTGTGTTGGAATATCAACAAGAGCTACTGATACCATTCGGAAGCGCCACTTGAACGAAAGATCTATACCAGATGGATGTCGCATTTGTTTACTGATGACCAGAAACGTACTCGCGTTAAAATAGCAATACTATTGTTTAAACAGTTTCCCGGTTCTGCAAACGAAAAGTGCTTACACAATTGAGGAAATACTTCATTAAATGCCGTCCTACCACAGGTCTTCGCAATGTTTACACTGTGCACTTGCTGCATCACACAAAATGAAGCTTGAATGCCATGAACTATTTAAAATAGGAACATGTTGTTGTGCTTCGCCATCCATCATATTCGTATGACCTAGCTTCGTTTTGTTTCCTAAAGAATACCTAGTCTAGAAGACACTTTATGTAACAGAAACATCTCGGATTTTCAATATGCCAGTGTATGTACAGCATTCCCAGAAACGATTATGAAAAAGTATTCCCAATTGAATTTGTGAATGTCAACTGGGGTGAATATGTTGAAGCAAAACAAAATTTGAATGAAATTGCTAGCTATGTATTGGTTGTACTACGTCCAGTAACATGTATGTGTGAGCGCTCCTTGTAGTGGTATAACACACTGTTTCGAGGTATACTTTAAAAGTTTCGAAATAAATACTTTGATTATTTTCGATAATGTCCACACACAAAGGAGATCTTATTTGTTGGTAATTTATATTTATACACATAATACGGATAAAACCAGTCTACCAAAATACAGTTGAATATTTGTTGTTGGAATTGATCTCACATAACCAGATATACGTAATCATATTGATATATAGTCTGTGGTTTTATTATAATTTGTCCGCTGACACATTGTAATTACGTAGATAAGATATCTGATTGAGTGGATGATGCAGAAATGGACTGCGATATGTTTACAAGTACCCAGTTATAATTGGTTGATATATTTGTATTGAGTGTTGCCTATAGCAAAGTTACAGTCTTAGCAGGAGTTTGAACTGAACTTAATAAAATTGGGAACTACAAATTATAAATATTTGATACGTAATGTAACCATTTTATTAGGGATGACTGAGTTACAAAACAAAGATGAATAGTAATCTGCCATCGGAGGAACATAGATAAAAAGTAGGAGGCGAGAGGAGTTTTCAAATTAACGCAACTTATGATAAAAAATAAATGTAGAATGAAAGCTAGAATGGTTAAAATCGAATGGTATCTTATATATATAAGACACATGCGTGTGATATTTTTAACAACTTGTTGAACCTTTTTATAATAGCTACATGAATTACGTCATTGACTGTCTTCAGTAAAAATGGTGAGAAATTAATAAAGTAATGCAACATAAAGTACATTGTGAATAGTACACTGGAAAATCTCAAGTTGACATGTTTAAGTAAATCGGAGCATATAACTAACTGTTTACATGTATGAGATTACTAAAACGTGAATCTTGTTGTTGGGTTTTGTTTATTGTGATAATTGGAATAAAACATTGCAGAAAAGTGCAATACAAGATAACTGAGACGATATGATACAATACAATACTAGATAACTGAGACGATATGATACCATACAATACTAGATAACTGAGATGATGTGTTACCATACAATACTAGATAACTGAGACGTTATGAGACCATACAATACTAGATAACTGAGACGATATGAGACCATACAATACTAGATAACTGAAATGATATGATACAATACAGTACTAGGTTACTGAGATGATATGATACAATACAGTACTAGGTTACTGAGACGATATGATACCATACAATACTAGGTTACTGAGATGGTATGAGACCATACAATACTAGGTTACTGAGATGGTATGAGACCATACACATAAACTCTATTAGATATAATCACAGAAACTGAGTGAAACTAGCCTGTATTTTATCATTCATGGTAGTTCATTAATAATAAAAAAATAATAAAACCAAAACTGCATAAACACTTCAATACAAAATAATCAAATGCACTTTGGTTAATATACCACATTAAATGATTGCGTAATACTACATAAACTACACATTTATCAGCGTCAGTTTATACGGTTATGATGATTGACATTTCACGAAACGTTATAAAAATAAAGAGTAATTACTATCTAAATGAGCTGGATTGGTGACTATTGTGTTATTATGCTTAATGATGGACGCCATACATTGAAATAGGAAATTATGTTATCTTTTCTTCATTCAACCTTCGTTTTATGAATGAAGGCAACTTCCGTCATAAACCAATCGATATGCATGATTAGTATTAACGCCTGTTCATGCACAACTGTTATCTAGTATCGTACGCGGAATCATCCCCCCAAATGCATTATTGTTATTGTTATCAAATGTTTCTTCCACGACAAAACAGCACACTTCATGTATATACGAGATTCAATATATTCTGTCACTAGTACTAAAACAATATTACAGAAACAAACACAGACACGGTTTCGGAGTCGCTCTGTCCGTGACATAAAACGTAGTAAAGTAGTCGCCCTTGGACATACTGTCGAGACATTAAACTATCCTGGCACCAAGGGCACTTCTAGAAGCATAGCATCTGCCAGAGAGCTTCTTCTTAAGCAAGAGAATAGAAATCAAAGTACTTGAACTATTCGAAGTACAAATAGCCGGGCAATACTCAAAGCATCTATATGGTGGTATTTTATTTTATACAAACAGCACTTTTGTGGGGGATGCCATTAACATAAGGTGGCTTTCAAATGCACGAGTAGTTAGTGCCGTTATGTAAGGAGTTTTCCACGGAGGCGCATTAGTGACATAATAAAGCATTAGTGACAGAATATAGCATTAGTGACAGAATATAGCGAATCCCGCTCGAATGAGGTCAGAAGGTTTTTTTTACAATTCCAATACTTAAATAGAATAAACTTTTAAGGGACCACCAATTGAACCAATTGAATGTTGTATGAATCATTTTATGAGTGAATTGATAGACGGATAAATGATCTTGAAAATATGCCTTATTATCAGAGTTGATCTTCGAGTTGGTTAATCACTTATGTTCAGCTAGTTGTCAAATAATAACATTTTTGTCTACAACAAACACAGTGTCATTGACTATATGGAGTTCAAGTTTATATTCTTAATTGCTCAGAAATAGATCCGTTTATACGATACGGTCAATGTTAAACTCAAAGTACATAAAGTACTGACACCTTGGCAAACAATGGTCAAGTAAAAATGAAATAATAAAGTTTATGTCAGATGTAGCCCGGGCAAACAATGGTCAAGTAGAAATGAAATAATAAAGTGTGTGTCAGATGTAGCCCGGGCAAACAATGGTCAAATAGAAATGAAATAATAAAATTTGTGTCAGATGTAGCCCCGGCAAACAATGGTCAAGTAGAAATGAAGTAATAAAGTTTGTATCAGATGTAACCTGGACAAACAATGGTCAAGTAGAAATGAAATAATAAAGTTTGTGTCAGATGTAGCCTGGGCAAACAATGGTCAAGTAGAAATGAAATAATAAAGTTTGTGTCAGATGTAGCCCGGGCAAACAATGGTCAAGTAGAAATGAAATAATAAAGTTTGTGTAAGATGGAGTCCGGGCAAACAATGGTCAAGTAGAAATGAAATAGAGGGTCCTCCGTGGCCGAGTGGTCTAAGGCGCTGTCTCAAGATCACTTACCTCTCACCGCTATGGTCGTAGGTTCGAGTCCCGCTCGCTCCAAAAACTTTATGTGAGAAAGTTTCCAGTTACTTGCGGAAGGACGGTGGTTCTACTCAGTCTGACTCAGTCTGAGGTCTTCCTCCACCAGTAAAACTGGATATGCCATATATAACCTGAAATGTGTTGAAAATGGCGTTAAACCCCATTCAAAAAAAAAAAAAAAAAAAAAAAAAAAAGAAATGAAATAATAAAGTGTGTGTCAGATGTAGCCCGGGCAAACAATGGTCAAGCAGAAATGACATAATAAAGTTTGTGTCAGATGTAGCCGGGCAAACAATGGTCAAGTAGAAATGAAATAATAAAGTTTGTGTCAGATGTAGCCCGGGCAAACAATGGTCAAGTAAAAATGAAATAATAAAGTTTGTGTCAGATGTAGCCCGGACAAACAATGGTCAAGTAGAAATGACATAATAAAGTTTTTGTGTCAGATGTAGCCCGGGCAAACAATGGTCAAGTAGAAATGAAATAATAAAGTTTGTGTCAGATGTAGCCCGGGCAAACAATGGTCAAGTAGAAATGAAGTAATAAAGTTTGTGTCAGATGTAGCCCAGGCAAACAATGGTCAAGTAAAAATGAAATAATAAAGTTTGTGTCAGATGTAGCCCGGGCAAACAATGGTCAAGTAGAAATGAAACAATAAAGTTTGTGTCAAATATATCCTGGGCAAACAATGGTCAAGTAGAAATGAAATAATAAAGTTTGTGTCAGATGTAGCCCGGGCAAACAATGGTCAAGTAGAAATGAAATAATAAAGTTTGCGTCAAATGTAGCCCGGGCAACTAATGGTCAAGTAGAAATGAAATAATAAAGTTTGTGTCATATAGAGCCCCGGCAAACAATGGTCAAGTAGAAATGAAATAATAAAGTTTGTGTCAGATGGAGCCCGGGCAAACAATGGTCAAGTAGAAATGAAATAATAAAGTTTGTGTCAGATGTAGCCTGGGCAAACAATGGTCAAGTAGAAATGAAGTAATAAAGTTTGTGTCAGATGGAGCCCGGACAAACAATGGTCAAGTAGAAATGAAATAATAAAGTTTGTGTCAGATGTAGCCCGGGCAAACAATGGTCAAGTAGAAATGAAATAATAAAGTTTGTGTCAGATGTAGCCCGGGCAAACAATGGTCAAGTAGAAATGAAATAATAAAGTTTGTGTCAGATGTAGCCCGGGCAAACAATGGTCAAGAAGAAATGAAATAATAAAGTTTGTGTCAGATGGAGTCCGGGCGAACAATGGTCAAGTAGAAATGAAATAATAAAGTTTGTGTCAGATGGAGCCCGGGCAAACAATGGTCAAGTAGAAATGAAGTAATAAAGTTTGTGTCAGATGGAGTCCGGGCAAACAATGGTCAAGTAGAAATGAAACAATAAAGTTTGTGTCAAATATATCCTGGGCAAACAATGGTCAAGTAGAAATGAAATAATAAAGTTTGTGTCAGATGTAGCCCGGGCAAACAATGGTCAAGTAGAAATGAAATAATAAAGTTTGCGTCAAATGTAGCCCGGGCAACTAATGGTCAAGTAGAAATGAAATAATAAAGTTTGCGTCAGATGGAGCCCGGGCAAACAATGGTCAAGTAGAAATGAAATAATAAAGTTTGTGTCAGATGTAGCCCGGACAAACAATGGTCAAGTAGAAATGAAATAATAAAGTTTGTGTCATATAGAGCCCCGGCAAACAATGGTCAAGTAGAAATGAAATAATAAAGTTTGTGTCAGATGGAGCCCGGGCAAACAATGGTCAAGTAGAAATGAAATAATAAAGTTTGTGTCAGATGGAGTCCGGGCAAACAATGGTCAAGAAGAAATGAAATAATAAAGTTTGTGTCAGATGTAGTCCGGGCAAACAATGGTCAAGTAGAAATGAAATAATAAAGTTTGTGTCAGATGTAGCCCGGACAAACAATGGTCAAGTAGAAATGAAACAATAAAGTTTGTGTCAAATATATCCTGGGCGAACAATGGTCAAGTAAAAATGAAATAAAGTGTGTGTCAGATGGACCCGGGCAAACAATGGTCAAGTAGAAATGAAGTAATAAAGTTTGTGTCAGATGGAGTCCGGGCAAACAATGGTCAAGTAGAAATGAAATAATAAAGTTTGTGTCAGATGTAGCCCGGACAAACAATGGTCAAGTAGAAATGAAATAATAAAGTTTGTGTCAGATGTAGCCCGAACAAACAATGGTCAAGTGGAAAAGAAATAATAAAGTTTGTGTCAGATGGAGTCCGGGCAAACAATGGTCAAGTAGAAATGAAATAATAAAGTTTGTGTCAGATGGAGTCCGGGCAAACAATGGTCAAGTAGAAATGACATAATAAAGTTTGTATCAGATGTAGCCCGGGCAAACAATGGTCAAGTAGAAATGACATAATAAAGTTTGTGTCAGATGGAGTCCGGGCAAACAATGGTCAAGTAGAAATGAAATAATAAAGTTTGTGTCAGATGGAGTCCGGGCAAACAATGGTCCAGTAGAAATGAAATAATAAAGTTTGTGTTAGATGGAGTCAGATGAAGCCTGGAACATTATATAAGCATACTGATGAAAAGTGGTTTAGTTTAAGCTCGCCAAAATGCCAATAGCAAAGGTGCGAGAGTAAACAATACTTAGACCGACTGTGATTTATCTGAGGTTACTAACTACATACAAACCGTTGTTTTTTTTTTATGGGTACAACAATATACATAACTGGGGATAATTTAGGTTATTTGTTTGAATTGTTTAGTTCGTAGACTTTTGCTGTAACATTTTTATTTATCATTGTATTCTTATAAACATCAGGGAGTTTGTGCCGCTATATAGTTGCAGTTATTTTGCGAAAATTTGATGTTTATCGGTGCAGTTTTTTTTCATCTACTATTCAAACAAGTGTAGCGTTGCAAAAACGGGTTTTATTTTTAAGATGTTGTTGTTGTTGTATGGTGTTTAGCGTCGCTTTCAACAATTTTTCAGTCATATCGCGACGGTGTCTACTTGAGACAGTATTCTGGGCGCTGTCACACTGGAGTATCATGCCGCAGACATGTGGTATGATACCCCACCCAGTCACATTATACTGACATCGAGCCGACCAGACCTAGAACTGTCCTCTAAATGCTGAGCGCCAAGCGAGGAATCTTTTAGTACCATTTTTAAAGTCTTTGGTTTTTCCCGGCCGGGGATCGAACCCACGACCTTCCGCAAGCGAGTCGGACGCTCTACCACTAGACCACACTGCGGTCATTTATTTTTAAGTAAAATAAAATCACTGTGTGCTGTATCGTATGCTTGTTTACATCCTTTAATAAAATAGCACCAATTATACGCACCTCAAAATGACGTCAATATAATGGTTACGGCACAGGCGGCATTATCGGTGTTTGGATTACCCCACCCCACTTTACCGATAAAGAAAAAAAATCAACCCCCTTTAAAAAAATTGCAAAAAAGCAAAAAAAAAAACCCTATATATTTTTTTTTTGCCCTTACCTTAACCATAAAGCTCAAAAATTAAAAAGGAAAAAAAAGTTGGGGTTATAGGGTTATGGATTTAGATATATAGACAAGGTTACCAACTTTACACTGGGCCATGGTTACACCTATTACATTCAATCAATTATTTCACCGATCAAATTTAGAGATTTATCCACACTATAAATGGTTGTAGTTTCCGAAACCGAAAACAAAAATCAATTCTCATTGACCGTTATTCCGTGACAAGTCGAAATGCATGAAAAAAATATAATATTTATCGCAGGTCAGAAAAGAAGTGGAACACAGAAAAAGCCAATATAACCGCGATATATCAATAATTCTCCAAGAGTGCCGGTATCCACACGTTGCAAACAAAACTAAAGTGTAAATGGAACTTATTTAACATGTTTACCTGTCTCAAATCGCTGTATTCGAATAACTATGTTCGTTTTTCACGTTTTAATTCAAAATACAGAAACGGAACTCACTTTTCTCTCCATCAACCTGACACCGAATGAATTATGAAAGCAGCAATCTGATTGGTCGGTGAAACTTCATTGAGGATTTGATGGAGAGATGGGTGGGGTGGGGGGGTAACAAAAAATATTTTTTTGCTTTTTGGCAATTTTTCTAAAGAGCGGTGAATTTTTTCTTTATCGTTAAAGCGGGTAATCCAAACACCGATACTGCCGCTTGTGGGTTACGGTAAACTATTTTGTTCAAAACAAAATGACGTCGGGGCTGATGAAAATGGATACTACTAGTATACTATACTATATCTTTTCTAGGATCCTAGTTTTATAGGATAGTAGTAGTTTATGGAATACTGTAAGAAAAAATAGCATTGCCAGTGAAAATCTGTTTGTCGCCCGTGGAATTCGAACCCTGGTCGTATGCTTGAATTCGAATGCGAAAAGAATAATTAATCATTCAAATATACAATAACGAAATTAGAAAGTAGCAAAAATAGTTTATATCCCTAAACTTAATTAGAATAATCGGCGTTTCGGAACTAAACTGTAAAAACTATTTCAGGACGACCTTTGGTTTTTGAAAGTGTTAATCATTTATAGAACATATTTTGTTTGAATCGTACGAAGCTTCGAAACACTGGTAAATTTGACTAGGGTAAAAACTGTTTTTAGACATAGTTATGGTATACCTAATGTTATGTATGTTTACTATCAAAGGCGACGGAAATAATCGTCGCTCCGTCCGTGCGTGCGTGCGTCTGTCCGTTCCGTGCGTCACCAAATTCTTGATCGGGTTATTTCTCTACGACGTTTCTATGGAATTTTGTGAAACTTGCTAGGATACATCACTACCAAGCGGAGATATACATATTGTCTTCGTGTTACGGTTTACGGAGTAATGACCCTTTAATTCCATCTATTACCGAATCCGTGTCCACGTCAAATTCCACAACTACTCCTTGGAAATTATTGAAATTGCTATAATGTATTATTACCAATCAGAGATATGCACATTGTCTTTTCGTTTCTGTTTGATTATTTTGCACATTATTATGGACCTTTGATTCTGTTCATTACCAAATCCTTGTCTTATTTTTGTTTTCCGCGCTGTTTCGATAGTACAATCTTTAGTTAGACATTTATCAAACTTGCTAGGACACAACTCTACTTAGTTTAGATACACATATTAATTTTGTGTTTCGGTTTGATGATCTGCCATAAAAAATGGCCCTTTGACTCCGTCTATTATCAAATCCTTATTCGCGCTATCACTCTCAAACTTTTAGTTGGGAATTTATAATACTTTCTAGGATGCATCACCACCAAGTTGAGATACTTATATTGTCTTTGTGTGTTTAGTTGGAATAATTTTGCACAGAATTATGGTATTTGATTATGTCCATTACCAAACTCTTGCATTGATAGACCATAGAAGGGATTTCATTGAGTCTTTGAACATACATGGAAATAAGTCAATGAGCGGAAGTACTACACATTTATTAAAAAAGTAATATCTTCCCTTTTCACTGATTTAACTTTACAAACGATGCAGCTACTACCCAATCAAGCACTTGTTCGGGAAGCGTCCATCGGTTCCATCGATATCTTGTCGTATGTACATGTATATTATAATGTAAATATGCTGTTGTTTCAGCTGAAAGACACAGAGTAGTAAACACGGACAGCGCCATAATTTCCGCCATGATGGATGTGTGTCTTCGCGGACGAAGCCATTCTTTTGTAAGATCGTTCGACGTTAAAGAATTCAAAATACAGCTGAGGTGAGCATTTTGTTGTTATATGTATAGAGTATTCCTGACTCGACATTACTTTTAAATGTGTACATCAACTGTTGGTCTTAATGGCCAAATGGTCAGATGGGTGGTCGAATGGTCTCATGTGCTGTTTCAGCTTTTAAGTGAGACAAAGACAATATATTCATATAACCATATATTACAGCGTTATTTATGTCCACCATCCCGCTGACCCATTATATTTTTGTCTTGTTCTTTTCGCTTTCGGTAAAATCAACGTATAGAACGGTTGAATGTTACAACATGAGTGGAAATACGCTGTTATACTTGAAAAAGATATTGAGAGTTACAAATGTAATTACTTGTAATATGCTTTATAGCATCCTTAAAGTTTATATGATTTATGTAACAGTGAGTAATAACAAGCTTCAGTTGTTCTCGCATTAAACAAAGCGTACTTCATAAAGTGAACATTCCAATGGCTATGTCTTATATACATGTATATCTTATTGAGTATTTTATATTGTTTATATATATGATATTCGGAAAAGTGACTGTGTTATACCTCTGCTATGTAAATAATACATGCAGGACTCACGAGTTGTAACTGAAGCGAAGCCTCTAAAAATTTTGTGAACGTCTTTTAGCCGAAAAAAGTATGTTTAATTTTCATTTAATATAAGTCTTTTTATTTAATGATGAAGAATGCATGCAAATTGTAGCCGACATATCTAATTCATTGATTTCTTTTAAGTACAGATGTGCACATTGTTGGTAAATGGCAGCGGTTTTAGTTGATTTAGAATAAATGAGTAATCATTTTGTAGCACTGCCTAAATCAATACAGTCCACTTATGCCAATAATAACAACCGAGCACGCCAGTGGATTCTATTGCAGACGACATTATTTCTTTGTAATTGCACCATGGGTGTGTTTTTGTAATAAAAACACTATAAGGTCTTAAACTGGTCGTTAAGGAAAACGATAATTTAGAATCAATTAGTGGTGTAGTATTTTGTTTCTAATTCTCTATAACCATTTAATCATTGTAAAAAAAAATTCTTTTTTTTATTGAAAGTAAACAGAACTCGAAAAAGGTCAATTGTACATATAAAACAATGTGAGCCATTTACTGGAGGAAGAAACTAGCAATACACATTATTCTATTTACTAACTCAATAAGATATATATTACGTTTGTATTCATATATACCTTCCGATATATAAATCTGCTTTGTGACGTATATAACACGATATACAAGTCTGCTTTGTGACGTATATAACACGATATACAAGTCTGTTTGTGACGTATATAAC
Source organism: Panopea generosa (assembly GCA_029582155.1). Taxonomy (NCBI): domain Eukaryota; kingdom Metazoa; phylum Mollusca; class Bivalvia; order Adapedonta; family Hiatellidae; genus Panopea; species Panopea generosa. The sequence continues at coordinate 59,965,443 of CM055898.1, read as the reverse complement.
ACGATATACAAGTCTGCTTTGTGACGTATATAACACGATATACAACTCTGTTTTGTCACGTTTATAACACGATATATAACTCTGCTTTGTGACGTATATTATACAAAATGAACTTTTCTGGTAGATAGCACATTATATTGCACAGCTGAAAAGTCCATAGCTGTTTTATTATATGAAATAGAAATAAATGAATGCTGAGCCTTTATTAAATCTAGTGTAGCTTTTTTGTACGTGTAATGACAAAAAGTCACCAAATTAAGATTATACATTTTATGTAACAATAGTAGACCTATAAAAATAAAGAAATTTAATAAATTTACCTAAAAAAAATATTGAAAATAAAATCCACCGCGTTGGATTCGAACCATGGCGGAAAAAACAAAATCTTGCATTAGTTTAACATCTTTACATTACTCGGCCGCAGGCACATCTTGATACACGTTTGTTATCTTTATATTTAATAAAACTAATCATTCGATGGTTTCTCTCGTAAATACTAGAGACATATATTAATTGATTAAATAGTTGCAATTTTTTGTCGTATCGGCATCTTTATTATTATATTGATAATTTTACTGAAATCGGCCGCAATTTTTTCATAGACATTTGATAACAACGCCGCATTCGGAACATCTCAGTTTTTATCGTTTCGTTCGGCTAACACTTGGAATTCCAAGCAGATAACCGTGGTATATCTAATTTTATGCACAGTTTTGGAAAACCAAAAAGTAAAAACAGTTTAATTTCATATTATAATAGTATTTTGATCAATGAGGGACCATTCTGTCCAATCAGAATTCATTTATTTATAGATTTTATAACAACATGTTATATTCGTCACAAAGCAGTTATGTATCGTGTTTTATTATATAATCTACAAATAAATGAAAATAAAATAATAAAACAGCGATTAAAATTTTCCAAATCCCATACTGATAACTAATCGGTAGTAAGTTATACGAATCCCAACTACCAACTACCTACCAACTTTACACTCATCCTTTTGAGAGTATTGTCATGTTTGAATTGTGAATTTAGAAATGAAAAGATGCTTGGAAATTTTGATATGAGTACATGAATTCGTCAAGATACTTTCACTTTGTCAACAGTGTACATACTGAACAGATAAAAAAAATATTTTGGATGACACATGACCTCTACTTTTCTCATTATATTTTGGTAGTGCCGAGGTTGACAAACAATACAATGTAAGTGTCACTACATTCATTTGGGTCTCTCTAAGAATGACAAGCATGCAAACATTTTTTATTTACTATAGAACAAAGAACAAACATCAAAAGTGGACTAACACCTCAAACCGTTACAGTTTTCTAGCCCTACCATTAAGTGAACAAGGGAAATAAAAATGACAACATGTAAATAATACATGGCATAACTCATAGATTCTGGCAAAACGGATAAGGTTACTAATTATAGAGATAGAGTCAATGCATTTGTCAATTTATAAAACATTTAAATGTAACTGTAAGTTTTCAACAACAGTCAACAGTCAATAGTGTTAGTTTATCACAAATACATGCAGCGATGTCCCAAATACACTTCCAGTATAATGACATGCCATACGCACTGTGTGCCGAATATCAACTTTAGTTACTTTTGTTAGATTACATTCAGTTATGAAAGAACCATATGTAAGTTATATCATTGTCTTGTGATACGTGTATACTTGTCACTGTCGTGGCATAACTTGTACATAATTCAATAAACACTTAAATGTCTGTCTAATATTAACAATGATAGCTAATATATACCTTATTTTACTTTTTGTTGGCTTGTTTGTTATTGTACATACGAAAAACGTATAACATATAACTGTTCCATTTGCAAATATGATTCAAAACATATCTGTATGTAAACAATACTCTCCTATAGGCCATATCTATATATAAACAATACTCTCCTATAGGCCATATATATATGTGTAAACAATATTCTCCTATATGCCATATCTATATATAAACAATACTCTCCTATAGGCTATATCTATATGTAAACAATACTCTTCTATAGGCCATATCTAAACAATATTCTTCTATAGGCCATATTTATATATAAACAATACACTTCTATAAGCCATCTCTATATGTAAACAATACTCTTCTATAGGCCATCTTTATATGTAAACAATAATCGTCTATAGGTCATATCTATATATTAACAATACTCTTCTATAGGCCATGTCTATATGTGAACAATACTCTTCTATAGGCCATATCTATATGTTAACAATACTCTTCTATAGGGCATCTCTATATGTAAACAATACTGTTTTATAAGCCATATCTATATGTAAAATATACTATCTTGTCGGCCATATCTATATGTAAACAATACTACCCTATATGCCATATCTATATGTAAACAATACTCTTCTATAAGCCATATCTATATGTAAACATTACTCGACTATAGGCCATATATATATGTGTAAACAATATTCTCATATATGCCATATCTATGAATAAACAATACTCTTCTATAGGTTCTATAGGCCATATCTATTTTAAACAATACTCTCCTACAGGCCATATGTACGATATGTAGGTAGGACTATTTTATGTAACTTGTACAAGACGTAGGTAGGACTTTTTTATGTAACTTGTACAAGATGTAGGTAGGACTATTTTATGTAACTTGTACAATATGTAGTTAGGACTATTTTATGGAAATTGAACAATACTCTTCTATAGGCCATATCTATTTTAAACAATACTCTCCTACAGGCCATATCTATAAGTGAACAATACTCTCCTATATGCCTTCTCTATATGTTATTAATACTCTTCTATAAGACATATCTTCATGTAAACAATACTCTTCTGTAGGCCATATCTATATTTAAACAATACTCTTTTATAGGCCATCTCTTCGTCAACGACCTCCGCCGAATCAATCTATTTTCTAAAAATCCTTATCACATGAAACATTAATACGTGTGTTAATGGGGACTATAGTAATACCTTGTTATAATTTGATATACTAGTTCATGCCGCGTGATAAGAGTACAACAGTAATAACCATTATAGTGGTTGATATTTCCTTAATTGATATTAAAAATTTAGTGGCACGCTTATATGTTTTCTCAGTTATCCGAAACGATAGACCTAACAACCGTGTCAGATCCATTGTTGTTCCCACCATCATATCAATAATTAACCTAGCGCAGAATTTCATTAAGTTGAAAAAGGATTGAGTTATTGTTCGGTAGCTTCAGTGATATGTCCGTGTGCAAGAATCTTATTATTAAAACCTTAGTGACAAGAGATTTACATTCATTAAAGCGAGGACCTCTGGTGTGTTGAAAAGACTTATAAAGAGAACCATCCGATGTCATCAGACCATTTTTTCTTTCCATATCCGGATATAAGGGTGTGCCAATGCTGCAAAATCAAGATGTAGGTACGGCTATTTTATTTAACTTGTACAAGATGTAGGTACGGCTATTTTATTTAACTTGTACAAGATGCAGGTACGACTATTTCATTTAACTTGTACAAGATGTAGGTACGATTATTTTATTAAACGTGTACTAGATGTAGATACGGCTATTTTATTTAACTTGTACAAGATGTAGGTACGATTATTTTATTTAACTTGTACTAGATGTAGATACGGCTATTTTATTTAACTTGTACAAGATGTAGGTACGAATATTTTATTTAACTTGTACTAGATGTAGATACGGCTATTTTATTTAACTTGTACAAGATGTAGGTACGGCTATTTTATTTAACATTTACAGGATGTAGATACGGCCATTTTATTTAACTTGTACAAGATATAGGTACGAATATTTTATTTAACATGTACAAGATGTAGGTAGGATTATTTTATTTAACTTGTACAAGATGTAGGTAGGAATATTTTATGTAACTTGTACAAGGTGTAGGTAAGACTATTATATGTGGACTATTTTATGTGGACTATTTTATGTAACTTGTACAATATGTAGGTAGAACTATTTTATATGGACTATTTTATGTAACTTGTACAAGATGTAGGTATGACTGTTTTATGTAACTTGTACAAGATGTAGGTATGACTATTTTATGTAACTTGTACAATATGTAGGTAGGACTATTTTATGTCATTTGTACAAGACGTAGGTAGGATTGTTTTATTTAACTTGTACAAGATGTAGGGAAGACTATTTTATGTAAATTGTACAATATGTAGGTATGACTATTTTATGCAACTTGTACAAGACGTAGGTAGGACTATTTTATGTAACTTGTACAATATGTAGTTAGGAATATTTTATGGAAATTGAACAATATGTAGGTAGGACTATTTTATGTAACTTGTACAAGATGTAGGTAGGATTATTTTATAAAACTTGTACAAGATGTAGGTAGGACTAATTTATGTAACTTATACAAGATGTAGGTATGAATATTTTATGTTACTTGTACAGACGTAAGTAGGATTATTTTATTTAACTTGTACAAGATGTAGGTAGGACTATTTTATGAAACTTGTACAATATGTAAGTAGGACTTATTTATGTGACTTGTACAAGACGTAGGTATGACTATTTTATATAACTTGTACAAGATGTAAGTAGGACTATTTTATGTAACCTGTACAAGACATAGGTAGTATTATTTTATTTAACTTGTACAAGATCTAGGTAGGACTATTTTATGTAACTTGTACAATATGTAAGTAGGACTAATTTATGTAACTTGTCCAAGATGTAGGTAGTACTATTTTATATAACTTATACAAGATGTAGGTAGGACTATTTCATGTAACTTGTAAAATATGTAGGTAGGACTATTTTATGTTAATTGTACAAGATGGAGGTAGGACTATTAAATGTAACTTGTACAAGATGTAGGTAGGATTATTTTATTTAACTTGTACAAGATGTAGGTAGGACTATTTTATGTAACTTGTACAAGATGTAGGTAGGACTATTTTATGTAACTTGTACGATATGTAGGTAGGACTATTTTATGTAACTTGTACAAGACGTAGGTAGGACTATTTTATGTAACTTGTACAGTATGTAAGTAGGACTTATTTATGTGACTTGTACAAGACGTAGGTATGACTATTTTATATAACTTGTACAAGATGTAAGTAGGACTATTTTATGTAACCTGTACAAGACATAGGTAGGATTATTTTATTTAACTTGTACAAGATATAGGTAGGACTATTTTATGTAACTTGTACAATATGTAAATAGGACTAATTTATGTAACTTGTACAAGATGTAGGTAGTACTATTTTATATAACTTATACAAGATGTAGGTAGGACTATTTCATGTAACTTGTAAAATATGTAGGTAGGACTATTTTATGTAAATTGTACAAGATGGAGGTAGGACTATTAAATGTAACTTGTACAAGATGTAGGTAGGATTATTTTATTTAACTTGTACAAGATGTAGGTAGGACTATTTTATGTAACTTGTACAAGATGTAGGTAGGACTATTTTATGTAACTTGTACGATATGTAGGTAGGACTATTTTATGTAACTTGTACAAGACGTAGGTAGGACTATTTTATGTAACTTGTACAATATGTAGTTAGGACTATGTTATGGAAATTGAACAATATGTAGGTAAGACTAATTTATGTAACTTGTACAAGATGTAGGTAGGATTATTTTATATAACTTGTACAAAATGTAGGTACGACTGATTTATGTAATTTGTACAAGATGTAGATAGGACTAATTGATTTAACTTGTACAATATGTAGGTACGACTAATACAAGATGTAGGTACGAATATTTTATATAACTTGTACAGGATGTAAGTACGACTAATTCATATAACTTGTACAAGATGAAGGTACGATTAATTTATGTAACTTGTACAAGGTGTATGTACGTCTAATTGATATTGTACAAGGTGTAGGTACGACTAATTTATGTAACATGTACAAGATGTAGGTACGACTAATTCATGTAAATATTACAAGGTGTAGGTACGACTAATTTATGTAACTATTACAAGGTGTAGGTAGGAGTAATTTATGTAACTATTACAAGGTGTAGGTATGAGTAACTTATGTAACTTGTACAAGGTGATGGTAGAACTAATTTATGTAACTTGTACGCGTTATAGGTACAACTGTTTTATGTAATTTGTACACGATGTAGGTAGGACTAATTTATGTTACTTGTACGCAGTGTATGTACGAATATTTTATGTAACTTGTACAAGGTGTAGGTACGACTAATCAATGTAAATTGTACAAGATGTAGGTAGGACTTATTGATTTAACTTGTACAATATGTAGGTACGACTAATTAATGTAACTTGTACAAGATGTAGGTATGACTAATTGATTTAACTTTTACAATATGTAGGTACGACTAATTAATGTAACTTGTACAGAATGTAGGTTCGACTAATTTATGTTGTACAATGTGTAGGTACGACTAATTTATTTAACTTGTACAAGATGTAGATACGACTAATTTTTTTTGGAACTATTACAAAGTGTAGGTAGGTGTAATTTATGTAACTTTTACAAGGTGTAGGTACGACTAATTTATGTAACTTGAACAAGGTGCTGGTAGGACTAATTTATGTAACTTGTACGCGGTGTAGGTACGACAGTTTTATGTAATTTGTACAAGATGTAGGTAGGCTTAATTTATGTTACTTAGACGCAGTATATGTACGAATATTTTATATAACTTGTACAAGATGTAGGTAATACTAATTTATGTAACTTGTACGCGGTGTATGTACGAATATTTTATGTAACTTGTACAAGGTGTATGTACTACTATTTTATATAACTTGTAGAAGATGTGGATAGGACTAATTTATGTAACTTGTACAAGATGTATGTACAACTAGTGTATATAACTTGTAAAAGATGTGGGTACAACTATTTTATGTAACTTGTACAAGATGTAGGTACGACTATTTTGTATAATCGTTTGGTACATGTCGATTAAATTTATAACTTATGAATACGTTTCTATAAACTAAGCGCCGTAAAAGAACAATTTTAATGGAAGTGTCATGTTTGCTGCAAATGAATAAAACTCGTTTATAAAACTTCGTTTAGATAAACATCATACATATACCATGTATTAAATCAGTATGATCTAAATGAAACATCATACATTTACCATGTATTAAATCAGTATGATCTAAATGAAACATCATACATTTACCATGTATTATATCAGTATGATCTAAATGAAACATCATACATTTACCATGTATTATATCAGTATTGTCTAAATGAAACATCATACATTACCATGTGTTATATCAGTATGGTATAAATGAAACATCATACATTTACCATATATTATATCAGTATTGTCTAAATGAAACATCATACATTGCCATGTATTAAATCAGTATGGTCTAAATGAAACATCATACATTTACCATGTATTATATCGGTATGGTCTAAATGAAACATCATACATTACCATGTTTTATATCAGTATGGTCTAAATGAAACATCATACATTTACCATGTATTATATCAGTATGGTCTAAATGAAACATCATACATTACCATGTATTATATCAGTATGGTCTAAATGAAACATCATACATTTACCATATATTATATCAGTATTGTCTAAATGAAACATCATACATTACCATGTTTTATATCAGTATGGTCTTAATGAAACATCATACATTTACCATGTTTTATATCAGTATGATCTAAATGAAACATCATACATTACCATGTATTATATCAGTATTGTCTAAATGAAACATCATACATTTACCATGTATTATATCAGTATGGTCTAAATAAAACATCATACATTTACCATGTATTATATCAGTATTGTCTAAATAAAACATCATACATTACCATGTATTATATCAGTATGGTCTAAATGAAACATCATACATTACCATGTATTATATCAGTATGGTCTAAATGAAACATCATACATTTACCATGTTTTATATCAGTATGGTCTAAATAAAACATCATACATTACCATGTATTATATCAGTATGGTCTAAATGAAACATCATACATTTACCATGTTTTATATCAGTATGGTCTAAATGAAACATCATACATTACCATGTATTATATCAGTATGGTCTAAATGAAACATCATACATTACCATGTATTATATCAGTATGGTCTAAATGAAACATAATACATTACCATGTTTTATATCAGTATGGTCTAAATGAAACATCATACATTTACCATGTATTATATCAGTATGGTCTAAATAAAACATCATACATTTACCATGTTCTATATCCGTATGGTCAAAATGAAACATCATACATTACCATGTATTATATCAGTATGGTCTAAATGAAACTCATACATTACCATGTATTATATCAGTATGGTTTAAATGAAACATCATACATTTACCATGTTTTATATCCGTATGGTCTAAATGAAACATCATACATTACCATGTATTATATCAGTATGGTCTAAATGAAACTCATACTTTTACCATGTGTTATATCAGTAATGTCTAAATGAAACATCATACATTTACCTTATATTATATCAGTATTGTCTAAATGAAACATCATACATTTACCATGTGTTATATCAGTATTGTCTAAACGAAACATCATACATTTACCATGTGTTATATCAGTATTGTCTAAATGAAACATCAAACATTTACCATGTATTATATCAGTATGGTCTAAATGAAACATCATGCATTACCATGTATTATATCAGTATGGTCTAAATGAAACATCAAACATTACCATGTATTATATCAGTATGGTCTAAATGAAACATCAAACATTTACCATGTATTATATCAGTATGATCTAAATGAAACATCATACATTTACCATATGTTATATCAGTATAGTCTTAACGAAACATCATACATTTACCAAGTATTATATCAGTATGGTCTAAACGAAACATCAAACATATACCATGTTTTATATCAGTATGGTCTAAATGAAACATTTTATTGTAATGAGAATCGAATATAAAGTATGCAGTTGGTTATAATTATTATGATAATAATTAAATGGCGGAGAGATGGCGCGATTTGTCCGTTGCCTATCATTGATGTCGAACTTATTTCTTGATATTCGTCTTTGTACTTGCTTAATGCAGCTCTCTTAAGTATCCAACTACCTCAATATACAGTTTGTTTTGCAAATGGGAATCAAAAGTTACACAAATACCATGTTATGCGAACATTTCATTTTATTTTACCATAAAATGACTATAATGTAATCTAATATTATAATCGATTACATTATATTATAATGTGCGTAGACTGTTATGTACATGACTAGTTAACTAACAGTCTTACATAACATGACTAATTAGAGAATTAGAGAATAATACATTTCTGCAATTAAATCAAACATTCCCACAGCAAAAGGTTGGCAGCTATCTGCCACTCTATAGCCCTCCCAAAGGTGATGCAGTTGGATACCCATATTTTAAAAAGCAATGTCGAACAACAACTTTCAATTTGATGAAAAAGTACGACTGCTTAAATATGTTGATGTTTCTGTGTTAGAAATGGGAGGTAAGAGGTATCATTATATCTCCTTTGTGTGTACTAAACGAAACTCAATTATTTACAATAATTATCTTATATTCTCGGACATTTACTTTAATCAAATATATTGCTTTCTAGTTTTCTTTAAATGTTGAAACTATGTATCATTATCATGGTCCACAACACACTGTTACTATAGTAGTATTAAAATGCCATTTTCTGCTGGAACTCGTGTTTTATACAAGTTTTTTTTTATATATCCATTTGTCGCCTCACTATTTTAAGTTTGCATTTATTTGCCACCTCTCACTTTAGATTTTTTTTCACATATAAGTGAAATGTTTGTTGATAATACCGGTGGTTGTCCAGGATACGCCGAGTCAGTTTCTTGGTCGTGGTTAAATTGGATTTTCTGACATTGAGGTCTTTCTTTAGTCCCTTTTTCCACCCTGAAATAAGATATTGCCGCTAGAATATATTGAAATAGTTGTTAAGATTATGGTAAAATAAATTTCACTCGACAACTATCTGTAGATTGTTCTGCTACTATTTTAGATGAAATTTAGTTGTTGACTTTATATACAAATGTTCAATATGGGGAGTTTGTCTCGTAGCCCCATCCAATCATTTATTTGTAGATGTGAAGCTCTAAGCCGGCACGTATCCGATCATATATTGGTTATGCGTAGTTCTAGGCTGGTGCCCATCCGATCATATATTGGTTATGCGTAGTTCTAGGCTGGTGCCCATCCGATCTTATATTGGGGATGCGTAGTTCTAGGCTGGTGCCCATCCGATCATATATTGGGGATGCGTAGTTCTCGGCTGGTGTTCATCCAATCTTATATTGGGGATGCGTAGTTCTAGGCTGCCCATCCGATTTTGTATTATGATGCTAAGTTCTAGGCTGGTGTTCATCCAATCTTATATTGGGGATGCGTAGTTCTCAACTTGAGTCCATCCAATCTTATATTGGGGATGTGTAGTTCTAGGCTGGTGCCCATCCGATCATATATTGGGGATTCGTATTTCTAGGCCGGTGCCCATCCGATCTTATATTGTGAATGCGTAGTTCTAGGCTGGTGCTCATCCGATCATATATTGGGGATGCGTAGTTCTCGGCTGGTGCCCATCCGATCATATACTGGGGATGCGTAGTTCTTGGCTGATGCCCATCCGATCTTATATTGGGGATGCGTAGTTCTCGGCTGGTGCCAATCCAATCATATATTGGAAATGCGTAGTCCTCTGCTGGTGCCCATCAAATCATATATTGGGGATGCGTAGTTCTCGGCTGGTGCCCATCTGATCATATATTGGGGATGCATAGTTCTAGGCTGGTGCCCATCCACTCTTATATTGGGGATGCGTAGTTCTAGGCTGGTGCCCATCCGATCATATATTAGTTATGCGTAGTTCTAGGCTGGTGCCCATCCGATCTTATATTGGGGATGCGTAGATCTAGGCTGGTGCCCATCCGATCATATATTGGTTATACGTAGTTTTAGGCTGGTGCCCATCCGATCATATATTGGGGATGCGTAGATCTTGGTTGGTGCCCTCCGATCATATATTGAGGATGCGTAGATCTAGGCTGGTGCCCATCCGATCTTATATTGGGAATGCGTAGTTCTAGGCTGGTGCCCATCCGATCATATATTGGGGATGCGTATATCTTGGCTGGTGCCCATCCGATCTTATATTGGTAATGCGTAGTTCTCGGCTAGTGCCCATCTGATCATATATTGGGGATGCGTAGTTCTCGGCTGGTGCCCATCCGATCTTGTATTATGATGCTAAGTTCTCGGCTGGTGTTCATCCGATCTTATATTGGGGATGCGTAGTTCTAGGCTGGTGCCCATCCTATCATATATTGGGGATTCGTATTTCTAGGCCGGTGCCCATCCGATCATATATTTGGAATGCGTAGTTCTCGGCTGGTGCACATCCGAACATATACTTGGGATGCGTAGTACTCGGCTGGTGCCCATCTGATCATATATTGGGGATGCGTAGTTCTTGGCTGGTGCCCATCCCAACTTATATTGTGAATGCGTAGTTCTCGGCTGGTGTTCATCCGATCTTATATTGGAGTACGTATTACTAGGCTGGTGCCCATCCGATCTTATATTGGTAATGCGTAGTTCTCGGCTGGTGCCCATCTGATCATATATTGGGGATGCGTAGTTCTCGGCTGGTGCCCATCCGATCTTGTATTATGATGCTAAGTTCTCGGCTGGTGTTCATCCGATCTTATATTGGGGATGCATAGTTCTAGGCTGGTGCCCATCCTATCATATATTGGGGATTCGTATTTCTGGGCCGGTGCCCATCCGATCATATATTTGGAATGCGTAGTTCTCGGCTGGTGCACATCCGAACATATACTGGGGATGCGTAGTACTCGGCTGGTGCCCAACTGATCATATATTGGGGATGCGTAGTTCTTGGCTGGTGCCCATCCCAACTTATATTGTGAATGCTAAGTTCTCGGCTGGTGTTCATCCGATCTTATATTGGGGATGCGTAGTTCTAGGCTGGTGCCCATCCGATCTTGTATTATGATGCTAAGTTCTCGGCTGGTGTTCATCCGATCTTATATTGGGGATGCGTAGTTCTAGGCTGGTGCCCATCCTATCATATATTGGGGATTCGTATTTCTAGGCCGGTGCCCATCCGATCATATATTTGGAATGCGTAGTTCTCGGCTGGTGCACATCCGAACATATACTGGGGATGCGTAGTACTTGGCTGGTGCCCATCTGATCATATATTGGGGATGCGTAGTTCTTGGCTGGTGCCCATCCCAACTTATATTGTGAATGCGTAGTTCTCGGCTGGTGTCCATCCGATCTTATATTGGAGTACGTATTACTAGGCTGGTGTCCATCCGATCACGACCTACCGATCACGACCTACCGGTCATGGGCCGGATGCTCCACCACTGGACAACGCACTATAAACTTTGTTTATATACTGGTACAGTTTATTTTCATAATTTGAGTCTTCGATCCATCATAAAATGATAAATTTTAAACAGTTTAAAACATCATTATATGGACTGACAGCTAAACATGTACATGTAATATGTTTTATAAATAGTATAAATACGCAAATACAGCATGAATAACAGGTCTGTTATATCGCTACACCGACTACTTGCCAATACAAGATCACTACTTCTTTATATATCAAACCTTGATTCTACTTCGATAACTTACCAATCAAAGATCGCTTATTCCAGAAATAATTTATCCATGGTATCTACGTCGACTTCATACCAATCCTAAGTCGCTACTTCGAGTACTGACCGATCAAACTTCGGTATTTATTTACTTATCCAAGGTCGCTATTTCGGTTACTTACCAATCCAATGTCGCTACGTCGATTACATACAAATCAATGGTCGTTACTTCTATTATTTATCAACCTAAGGTCCCTACTTTGATTACATGCCAATCCAATGTCGTAACTTTGATTATTTGCCAATTCATGTTGCTACTTCGATTACTTGCCAATCCCTGTTGCTATTTCGATTACTTGCCAATACAATGTCGCTACTTCGATTACTTGTCAGTCCAAGTTGCTATTTCGATTACTTGCCAATACAATGTCGCTACTTCGATTACTTGTCAGTCCAAGTTGCTATTTCGATTACTTGCCAATACAATGTCGCTACTTCGATTACTTGTCAGTCCATGTTGCTACTTCGATTACTTGCCAATCCAATGTCGCTCCTTCGATTACTTGCCAATAGTTGTTGCTATTTCGATTACTTGCAAATCCATGTTGCTACTTCAGTTACTGAACAATCCAAGGTTATTTCGATTCTTTAGTAATACATGGTCGTTACTTTTACTACTTACTAATCCAATGTCGCTATTTTGATTAGTTGCCAATCCATGTTGCTACTTTGATTACTTACAAATCCATGTTACTATTTTGATTACTTGCCAGTCTATATTGCTACTTTGGTTACTTAACAATCCAAGGTTATTTTGACTTTTTAGTTATACATGGTCGTTACAACTACTTACTTATCCAATGTCGCTACTTTCATTTTTTGCCAATCCATGTTGCTGCTTTGATTAATTGCCAATCCATGTTACAACTCCGATTACCTGCCAATCCATGTTGCTACAACGATTAATGTCGTAACTTTGATTATTTGCCAATCCATATTGCTACTTCGATTACTTGCCAATCCATGTTGCTATTTCGATTATTTGCCAATCCATGTTGCTTCTTCGGTTACTTAACAATCCAAGGTTATTTTGACTTTTAAGTAATACATGGCCGTAACTTTTACTACTTACTAATACAATGTCGCTACTTTGATTATTTGCCAATCCATGTTGCTACTTCGATTACTTGCCAGTCATTGTTGCTACTACGATTACTGGCCAATCCAATGTCGTAACTTTGATTATTTGCCAATACATGTTGCTACTTTAATTATTTGCTAATCTATGTTGCTACTCCGATTACTTGCCAATTCAATGTCTCTTCTTTCAGAACTTCCTCATCCATAGTCGCTACTTCGATTTATACCAGTCTAAACTCGCTACTACGTGTATTTACCAATCCTAAGTTGCTATGTGAAGTACTTATCAATACAAATCGTTACTTCTTTTACTTTCATTTACTTATTCAAGGTCGCTACTTCAAATACCCTTATTTCGATAATTTTTTAATCCAAGGTCGTTACTTTGATTACATGTCAATCCAAGTTGCTCCTTTTTCTTTCTTACCAAGATCCAATTCGCTTATACCATTTCGGTTATATCCTCATTCAATGTTGCTACTTTGGTTACTTTCTAATCCAATTTCACTACTTCGATTACTTACCAATCCATGTTGCTACTTTGAATATTTACTAATCAAACAATGAGAGTAAAATCGGATTTGTTATCATAAACACTATCTAATTTACATATTTTACTCGTGTTTATACGTTTACAAATATAATCAATAGAAAACGGAAATAATTCTTCATTTGAAAATCGAATACCCAACTGGCAGTTGGTTGGTAGTTGGCGATTCCGCCGAATCCCAAACTGAAAGTTTGAATCGTCTTCTGTTGAATATATTCATTGTATTGGGAGAACAACACGGGCCTTGTGTTTTCATTTGTTATAGATTGATTTCTATCGAATTGATTTGTTTAATAAATATAAATAAGCGATTAAAAAAAAAATCCGAATCCCCAACTGGCAACTGGTTGGTAGTTAGCGATTCGACCTTATCCCCGTATGGACGTTTTGAATCTATTTCTAGTGAATATATTCATTGTATTGTAGGAACAACGCGGGAATGCTGTTTTTTTTATTGTTATACAATGTTATTCTATTAAATTGTTTCGTTAAATAGATATAAATCAGCGATTTAAAAAAATCCGAACCCCCAACTGGCAACTGCTTGGTGATTGGCAATTCGCGTCTTCTGGTGAGTATACTCTATATATTGAACAACCAACACGGCACTGGTGTGTTATTTATTATTAACTGAAATGAATTCAGTACAAAAACAGTTTATAGTTATAAAAAAACTCACCAGTGCCGCGTTGTTTCTTCAGTATATCGCGTATACCCACCATAAGGCGATTCAAAATGACCAAGCAGTTGCCAGTAGGGAATTCGAATTGTTTTTTATAATTGCTGATTTATATTTATCTAAAGGGAACACACCTGAAATGTTTCCACAAGAGGCATGCAAGAGTTGAGTTTCTTTACAATTTCTGACTCAATGGGCTTTTTCCAATTACTTAATAGTTGCCAATGTCTTGTTCTCCATACATACATGTAAATGATGTATTGATCTCTACACATACATGTAAATGATGTCTTGATCTCCACACATACATGTAAATGATGTCTTGTTCTCAACACATACATGTAAATGATGTCTTGATCTCCACACATACATGTAAATGATGTCTTGTTCTACACACATACATGTATATGAAGTCTTGTTCTCCATTCATACCTGTAAATGATATCTTGTTGTCCATACAAACATGTAAATGATGTCTTGATCTTGCTCTCCATACATACATGCAAATGATGTCTTGTTCTCCACACATACATGTAAATGATGTCTTGATCTTGTTCTCTATGCATATGATGCCTTGTTCTCCACACATACATGTAAAGGATGTCTTTTTCTCCATACATACATGTAAATGATGTCTTGATCGACACACACACACACACACACACACACACACACACACACACACACACACACACACACATACATACACTAACTTACTCGTTCGTATAAGATTTAATTGTAATATCGTTCTATGTTAAACTGAAATATCTGAACAGTACCAACTCTAGCTTATAAATAATGTATACATTAAGCTTTGCGTAAACACATGATAATACAACCATGTCACCGCCCAAGGGCATCAATGTCAACGACTTAACTGTCTGTGTATGGAAATCTTTACATAAAATATTTAAGTATATAAACAATCACATATTGATTATAATACGGCTGTTTGGACAGGATATTTAATACATCAGAAATAATGCAAATAAAATTCTGATTTAAGACGGATAACTTTATCATGCTGCACTACTGTACTAAACTTCCTTATTGTGTTGATTTTAACATGGTTGATTCTGTTTAGGGTTTCGCGAAGATTAAACTAGCCTAAAATGTGATTTTGGTCCGTATTTAAAAATAGATTCATACAATAATTTATCTGGATTTTGATTTATAGGTAATAACAGTTTTGCAATTTAATTTGGTTTCCCTAGTCAGTAATAGAAGTGAAGGAGAAGCAGGAATTATTAATTATAAATCATCTGCGACCTAACGATGATTGGATTCTAAACAATATTTCCACTGCGACTTAACGGCGGCGGGACTCTAAACCATACGTCCACTGCAACATGACGGCGGCGGAACTCTAAACCATACGTCCACTGCAACATGACGGCGGCGGGACTCTAAACCATACGTCTACTGCAACATGACGGCGGGGGGACTCTAAACCATACGTCCACTGCAACATGACGGCGGCGGGACTCTAAACAATACGTCTACTGCAATATGACGGCGGCGGGACTCTAAACAATACGTCTACTGCAACATGACGGCGGCGGGACTCTAAACCATAACTCAACTACAACATGACGGCGGCGGGACTCTAAACCATATGTCAACTGCAACATGACGGCGGCGGGACTCTAAACCATACGTCCACTGCAACATGACGGCGGCGGGACTCTAAACAATACGTCTACTGCAACATGACGGCAGCGGGACTAAACCAAACGTCAACTGTAACATGACGGCGGCTGGATTCTAAACCATACTTCAACTGCAACATGACGGCGGCGGGACTCTAAACCATACGTCCACTGCAACATGACGGCGGCAGGACTCTAAACAATACGTCTACTGCAACATGACGGCAGCGGGACTCTAAACCATACGTCAACTGTAACATGACGGCGGCTGGACTCTAAACCATACGTCAACTGCAACATGACGGCGGCTTGACTCTAAACCATACAACATGACGGCGGCTTGACTCTAAACCATACAACATGACGGCGGCTTGACTCTAAATCATGCAACATGACGGCGGCGAGACTCTAAAACATACGTCCACTGCAACATGACGGCGGCTGGACTCTAAACCATGCAACATGACGGCGGCGAGACTCTAAACCATACGTCCACTGCAACATGACGGCGGCGGGACTCTAAATCATACGTCCACTGCAACGTGACGGCGGCTGGACTCTAAACCATACGTTGGACTCTAAACCATACGTCCACTGCAACATGACGACGGCAGGACTCTAACCATACGTCAGCTGCAACATGACGACGGTGGGACTCCAAACCATACGTCCATTGCAACATTACGGCGGCGTAGAGTCTCTATACCATACGTCAACTACAACATGACGGCGGCGGGACTCTAAACCATACGTCAACCGCGAGCAAACGGCAGTGGGGGCCTAAAGCATATGTTCACTTAGACAAAGTGTGGCTGGACTATAAACCATACATCCATTTAGACACTATAACGGTAATGAGACTCTACACTATACGTCGACTGCGACGTGATCGTAGTCAGACTCTAAACCAATTTACCACTGACTTTTTTTGGAATGTAAGAATAAATAACAGCTATTAAAATTTGGCTCACTTCAAATTCTAGTATCTTAACGAAATGTTTTATACGTCGGTGTACGAGCTTGGTAGATAAAACCAGTAGTTTCAAACCTAGAAATAGAGCAATACAATGCACACTTAACAGTAATGGGTAGCAGAGACATGACTTAATGTTCAGTTGAATAAAACACATATATATCAGTAATTACCATATGAGTTACCTGTCAGATTGTTGGACGTTTTGACTAGTTATTACTTCTTAATGACGATGTAGTGTGATAAACAATATTGGAACAGTATTGACTGTTAACATTGGGGAGTCAATGCCAGGATATCAACTATCATCTGGTACGTAGACATTAACATTACAACCTGGAACAAAATAGCGCAACATATAATTAAGTGTCATATGTAAGCATGTCGAGGTTTGATATACGGTGTATAAGAATCGTCCGTTTAATCACGTTTTATTCTTTTAAGTATTCGATTATTCGTATCTACTTGGGTGTTAAGTAGCATGGTCAGCATGGTGGAAATTGTTTTTCCATTATTCATATCTACCTAGATGTCAAGTAACACGATCGGCATGGTGGAAATGGTTCTTCCGTTATTCGTATCTACTTGGATGTCAAGTAGCATGATCGGCATGGTGGAACTTTATCTTCCATTATTCGTATCTACTTGGGTGTCAAGTAGCATGATCGGCATGGTGGAAATTGTTCTTCCATTATTCGTATCTACTTGGATGTCAAGTAGCATGATCGGCATTGTGGAAGTTGCTCTTCCATTATTCGTATCTACTTTGATGTCAAGTAGCATGATCGGCATTGTGGAAGTTGCTGTTCCATTATTCGTATCTACATGGATGTCAAGTAGCATGATTGCCATGGTAGAACTTGCTCTTCCATTATTCGTATCTACTTGGATGTCAAGTAGCATGATCGGCATGGTGGGAGTTACTATTTCATTATTCGTATCTACTTGGATGTCAAGTAGTTTGATCGTCGTGATGGAAATTGTCTTTCCATTATACGCATTTACTTGGATGTCAAGTTGTATGATTGGCATGGTGGAAATTGTTCTTCCATTATTCGTATATACCTGGATGCCAAGTAGTATGATCGTCCTGATGGAAATTGTCCTTTCATTATTTGCATTTACTTGGATGTCAAGTTGTATGATTGGCATGGTGGAAATTGTCCTTCCATTATTTGCATTTACTTGGATGCCAAGTAGTATGATCGTCCTGATGAAAAATGTCCTTCCATTATTCGTATCTACTTGGATGTCAAGTGGTATGATCGGCATGGTGGATGTTGTTTTCCCATTATTCGTTTCTGCTTTGTTCTTCCATTATCCGTATCAACATGGATGTCAATTTATATGATCGGCATGGTTGAAAATTCCAACACCATAAAATTAACACTAAGATTGTAGATTTTAAAAATTAAATATTATTGTTATGTTTTTACTTAATGTTTTTGCTTACATTTATTTAATTAAATCTTAATGTTTAGTTATTAGTTTTTGGGGGCGGTGCTTTAGCAACCGCTCTCATAGCTAACATGATTATTTTCCTATAGGTGTCAACCCGCCATTGATTTTTGTTCTTTATTCTATAGTAAATAATAAAAGTTTGAAGGCTTGTCATTCATAGACAAACCCAAATGAAAGAAGTGAAACCTACATTTTACTGTTTGTCAACCTCTGCACTATCAGAATATGATGAGAAAAGTAGGGGTCATGTGTCATATAAGAGATTTTTTCTGCTCAGTGTGTACACTGGTGACAAAGTGAAAGTAGACTTCCGAAATCATGTATTCATACCCCAATTTCCAAGCATCAGTTTTATTTTCTAAATTCACAATTCAAACATGACAATGCCATCAAAATGTTCAAAATACATTAATAATGTTATTCAAATAAAAAATGAGCATTAAAATAAGGTAAATGCATTTTTAAAAAAGAAGAGATGAGGATTATTTATAACCGCCATTATGCGACTACCCCACGGAATCACTTCCTTTTTGCAATGGTGGTACTATGCCTATACCGCAAATCTACAACCGTGTATCGTATTGATGCAAACCTGACAACCACCAATCAAATAGTTCCATCCCCTGATAAGCGTTCGAACTCACTATAAACAGTAGATTCGCCTATTTCAACGAAAACATTAATATTATAACCGACAGCGACGATTTATACCTATAAACAATTGTGTATCGTATACATTCCAAGTTTATATTCAGTGCTATTAATCAGCACACAGGAATTAAAGCGCATGAATACAGACGCGCTAAACTATGGTCACGTGACCAAAATATTTTTCAGGACGCCATGTTGGACAGCAATTCAAGACAGACAACTGCGTTTTTAACTATCTTAAATATATTTACCATATTTCATTGAATACGGGAACGAAACTTTTCTAGATCTGTCCCTTATGCCAAGGAACTATACTTATATAGTTCCTTGCTTATGCCAGTAAACAATCAATACTCGTTCTAAAAATAGAGATATGCTAATGTCGATTTTCTCCCAAATGTTTAAAAATAGACTTGTATTCCTAAAAAGATTTCGAGATTGATCGAATTATGGAAAATGTCAGTGCTGTTTTATTTGTTATTTAGTAAATATTCCATATATGCCCAATAATTGGAACGGTAGATAATATCCATTTAAACATATTAGAGTAAAAGCATTTGTGTTTCCGTAGCAAAAATACGCAAACATCCAGATGTGTCTAAAAATCGGCGCCATAACATATTGGCTAGAACGGTTCCGTTTATGGGGTGATATGGGGCCCCAGAAAATATAAATGTAAAAATCAATTATTAATGTCGACATACACATTTCTACTTTATATCTTTTAAACGAATTGTTTCACTGTTGCGCTAGAGAAATCAATAAAGAAAATAGTAAATGAATATACTCAAAGTTGAATTCATCGTGCTAGATTCAGAGCACTTTGATATTTATACTGTCATTTATGAAAATATCACCAGTTGAGTTGAAGATACAAATCTCGTATCATTGATTTGAACTAATATCTTGAAGTTGGACATTTGCCAAATTTAACAGTTGTATTACTACTATAGCAAAAAATACACTTTCAAAGGCAAACCATTCAGTTACATTCTCTGACTTGTTCGAGGAAAGGGTCAACGTTAAGCATATAACATGTAGATTTTGTACCCTGTATAAGAATCAAAGGTTATCGGGATTATTTTACTTCAACGTAGGCAAACTGACCTGTTTGTCTAAAACAATAGCGACATTTTACATTTTATATGCTCCGCCCCCGTTAGCACTGTAGTGCTTTGATTCTTCTAGATATGAGATTAATAAAATGAGACTATTTTTATCCAACCTCCAAACACGACTTAACTCTATGTAACAATATAACGTTTCTTTAAATCAATATAATTTCTTGAAATTGCCTAAATTTCTTTAATATTCTAAGGATTTCAAGTGTTTGACATATGCTGTAATAATTGTATGTACTTTCTCATTTATTTAAATTGTATTATTACAACATATACAGAGAAGTATTGAAAATGATAATGTATATACGAGTACAAGTTTGTTATAGACATTTAGTTGACCGTTTTAAATATGTTTTTCTTTTGATATAAGTAATACACACGTGTCTCAGAATGACCAGCGTCTTGCAAAACTAATGTAATACCACAGGTATAATGTTGTCTTAGATAAGGTGCAATTAGGCATTACCATTAACAGTTTAAGTGTTGATGAATATCAAATTAATGATAATTATATCATTAATCATTTCTCCGTCGTTTAAATGTCAGCAGTTTATTTGGAAACAATCAGGAGTCACGGAACATGACCACGGTTGATACATAGATAAATTTATGAACCATTTTCATCAATAAACTCTGTGATTGTTAAATGAGTATGATTCACTGGTCCTAAACTACAGTTCGACAGACAGGTTCACAATCTTGCTTTTTTGGAGGACTTTCCACTGTTGTTATTTCTTGTTCTGATGCCTCGAGTTTGGCTGATTGTTATTTTAAGTTTCTGCTACCTCTAATTTGGCCCACTTTTGTTAATTTTGGTTATGTAGCCTCGAGTTTGGTTCACTGTTGTTATTTCTTGTTATGTTGTCTCGAGTTTGGCTCACTGTTGTTATTTCTGGCTCTGTTGCCTCGAGTTTGGCTCACTGTTGTTATGTCTAGTTATGTTGCCTCGAGTTTGCCTTACTGTTGTTATTTCTAGTTATGTTGCCTCGAGTTTGCCTCACTGTTGTTATTTCTGGTTCTATTGCCTCTAATTTGGCCCACTGTTGTTAATTTTGGTTCTGTTGCCTCGGATTTGGCTCACTGTTGTTACTTCTGGTTCTGTTGCCTCTAATTTGGCCCACTTTTGTTAATCTTTGTTCTGTTGCCTCGGATTTGGTTCACTTTTGTTATTTCTGGTTATGTTGCTTCGAGTTTGGCTCACTGTTGTTATATCTGGTTATGTTGCCTCGAGTTTGGCTCACTGTTGTTATTTTTGGTTCTGTTGCCTCGAGTTTGGCTCACTGTTTTTATTTCTGGTTCTGTTGCCTCGAGTTTGGCTTACTGTTTTTATTTCTGGTTCTGTTGCCTCGAGTTTGGCTCACTGTTGTTATGTCTAGTTATGTTGCCTCGAGTTTGGCTCACTGTTGTTACTTCTGTTTCTGTTGCCTCGAGTTTGCCTCACTGTTGTTACTTCTGGTAATGTTGCCTTAAGTGTGGCTCACTGTTGTTAATTTTGGTTCTGTTGCCTCGGATTTGGCTCACTGTTGTTATTTCTGGTTCTGTTGCCTCTAATTTGGCCAACTTTTGTTAATTTTTGTTCTGTTGCCTCGGATTTGGTTCACTTTTGTTATTTCTGGTTATGTTGCTTCGAGTTTGGCTCACTGTTGTTATATCTGGTTATGTTGCCTCGAGTTTGGCTCACTGTTGTTATTTTTGGTTCTGTTGCCTCGAGTTTGGCTCACTGTTTTTAATTCTGGTTATGTTGCCTCGAATTTGGCTTACTGTTGTTTTTTCTGGTTCTGTTACCTCGAGTTTGGCTCACTGTTGATATTTCTGATTATGTTGCCTCGAGTTTCCCTCACTGTTGTTATTTCTGGTTATGTTGCCTCGAGTTTCCCTCACTGTTGTTATTTTTGGTTATGTTGCCTCGAGTTTGCCTCACTGTTGTTATTTCTGGTTATGTTGCCTCGAGTTTCCCTCACTGTTGTTATTTCTGGTTATGTTGCCTCGAGTTTCCCTCACTGTTGTTATTTCTGGTTATGTTGCCTTGAGTTTGCCTCACTGTTGTTATTTCTGGTTATATTGCCTCGAGTTTGGCTCACTGTTGTTATTTCTGTTTCTGTTGCCTCGAGTTTGCCTCACTGTTGTTACTTCTGGTAATGTTGCCTTAAGTGTGGCTCACTGTTGTTAATTTTGGTTCTGTTGCCTCGGATTTGGCTCACTGTTGTTATTTCTGGTTCTGTTGCCTCTAATTTGGCCAACTTTTGTTAATTTTTGTTCTGTTGCCTCGGATTTGGTTCACTTTTGTTATTTCTGGTTATGTTGCTTCGAGTTTGGCTCACTGTTGTTATATCTGGTTATGTTGCCTCGAGTTTGGCTCACTGTTGTTATTTTTGGTTCTGTTGCCTCGAGTTTGGCTCACTGTTTTTATTTCTTGTTATGTTGCCTCGAGTTTGCCTCACTGTTGTTATTTCTGGTTATGTTGCCTCGAGTTTCCCTCACTGTTGTTATTTCTGGTTATGTTGCCTCGAGTTTCCCTCACTGTTGTTATTTCTGGTTATGTTGCCTTGAGTTTGCCTCACTGTTGTTATTTCTGGTTATGTTGCCTCGAGTTTGGCTCACTGTTGTTATTTCTGTTTCTGTTGCCTCGAGTTTGCCTCACTGTTGTTACTTCTGGTAATGTTGCCTTAAGTGTGGCTCACTGTTGTTAATTTTGGTTATGTTGCCTCGGATTTGGCTCACTGTTGTTATTTCTGGTTCTGTTGCCTCTAATTTGGCCAACTTTTGTTAATTTTTGTTCTGTTGCCTCGGATTTGGTTCACTTTTGTTATTTCTGGTTATGTTGATTCGAGTTTGGCTCACTGTTGTTATATCTGGTTATGTTGCCTCGAGTTTTGCTCACTGTTGTTATTTTTTGGTTCTGTTGCCTCGAGTTTGGCTCACTGTTTTTATTTCTGGTTATGTTGCCTCGAGTTTGGCTCACTGTTTTTATTTCTGGTTATGTTGCTTCGAGTTTGGCTCACTGTTTTTATTTCTGGTTATGTTGCCTCGAGTTTTGGCTCACTGTTGTTATTTCTGGTTCTGTTGCCTCGAGTTTGGCTCACTGTTGTTATTTCTGGTTATGTTGCCTCGAGATTTAGCTCACTGTTAATAATTCTGGTTCTGTTGCCTGGAGTTTGGCTCATTGATATTTTTTGGTTCTGCAGCCTTTAATTTGGCTCGCTGTTGTTATTTCTTGTTATGTTGCCTCGAGTTTGGCTTACTGTTGTTTTTTCTGGTTATGTTGCCTCAAGTTTGGCTCACTGTTGTTATTTCTGTTTCTGTTGCCTCGAGTTTGGCTTACTGTTGTTATTTCTGTAAATGTTGCCTCGAGTTTGGTTCATTATTATTTTTTGGTTCTGCTGCCTTTAATTTGGCTCGCTGTTGTTATTTCTAGTTATGTTGACTTTTGTTTTGGCCTATTGTTGTTATTTCTGGTTCGCTTGCCTCCAGTTTGGCTATTTTTTGTTATTTCTGGTTATGTTGCCTCGAGGTTTGGCTCATTGTTGTTATTTCTTGTTCGCTTGCCTCCAGTTTGGTTCACTGTTTTTATTTCTGGTTATGTTGTCTCAAGTTTGGCTCACTGTTGTTATTTCTGGATATGTTGCCTCGAGTTTTGGCTCACTGTTGTTATTTCTGGTTCGCTTGCTCCAGTTCGGCTCACTTTTGTTATTTCTGGTTATGTTACCTCGCATTTGGCTCACTGTTGTTATTTCTGGTTACGTTGCCTCGAGTTTGTCTCGCCTGTTGTTATTTCTGGTTCTGTTGCCTCGAGTTTGGCTTGCTGTTGTTATTTCTGTTGTCTCGAGTTTGCCTCATTGTTATTATTTCTGGTTATGTTGCCTCGAGTTTGGCTCGCTGTTGTTATTTCTGGTTCTGTTGCATCAAGTTTGGCTTGCTGTTGTTATTTCTGTTGTCTCGAGTTTGCCTCATTGTTATTATTTCTGGTTATGTTGCCTCGAGTTTGGCTCGCTGTTGTTATTTCTGGTTCTGTTGCATCGTGTTTGACTTGCTGTTGTTATTTCTGGTTCTGTTGCCTCGAGTTTGGCTTACTGTTGTTATTTCTGGTTATGTTGCCTCGAATTAGTCTCACTGTTGTAATTTTGGTTGCTTCGAGTTTCCCTCACTGTTGTTGTTTGTGGTTCTGTTGCCTCGAGTTTGGCTCACTGTTTTTATTCCTATTGCCTCGAGTTTGGCTCACTGTTGTTATTTCTATTGCCTCGAGTTTGGCTCACTGTTGTTATTTCTGGTTCTGTTGCCTCTAATTTGACCCATTGTTGTTATTTGGTTCTGTTGCCTCGAGTTTGGCTTACTGTCGTTATTTCTGGTTTTATTGCCTCGAGTTTTGGCTCATTGTTGTTATTTCTGGTTCTTTTGACTCGAATTTGACACACTGTTATTATTTCTGGTTATGTTGCTTCGAATGCATTAAATACAAAAATACCGCTATAATATTTTATCCTGTCAGGAAATGATAACTATCGAAGTTCTTTAAAATAATGGATAGGTGTTTTATATGGCGTATCCAATATGAGTTAAACAAAACTAGTCTAGCAGCCTTTATCTGTATTATAAGAATCTTATTAGTATTAGAAGTTGCACAAATACCCCAAATAGTCGAGCAATTGTCCAATATAGGCTGAATATGAGTATTGTAGACTGAATAAAAGTTTCATTTCAAGATTTAAGTATTTAGATATACGTCTAAATAGATATAAATTTGAATTAAGTTTATCACATAATTTACTGATGTGTGTGCTCCAACATAATGTTTCATCAATAATGTTACATTTTTGATTTGTGAATTGTTGAAGTAAATGAAAAAAAGTGAATGACGATATCCATTATAAACGTAAATGGCACATTAAAAAGGTAAAGCGAATTTTTCAATTGACTTAATGCACAACGTTTAGGAAAAGTAGTATAAAGTCATAATTAAATTAATGAATGTTTTCATAACTGAAGTGCGGGGAAATTAAACGCACACCGAATAGAAACATATCATTTTCGAGATTAAGTAAAGCAATCAAGGGAGTCTGGAGTATGATGAACATAATCGAATTATTAATGGCTAGTAGTGAACATTTTGTATGTTTTATAAAGTAAACCCAATCACTTGACATTAAACAAAACAATAACGACTGCCTAGACAATTTGTAATAATTGTTATTATATGGCATAAAAAGATATATGGAATGTGTGTAAGTGCGTTCGCGTGTGCGTTCGTACGTGTGCGTTCGTGCGTACATGCGTGTAAGCGTATATTAATGCTTGATGATAATATGAAAACATTTTCTGTACTCATTGATATTTTTGAGACATGTATAGTTAATTTGAGTGTCACACATAAAATTTACATCAATTCATTTTACTGAAGTAATGTTTACTATTGTATTATATAACCTTATGTTGTCATTGATACCCCACCCAGTTACATCATACTAACACTGGGTCGACCAGACCTAGAACTATCCTGTAAATGCCTAGTGCTACCTAGGTTAAGGAATATTACTATAGGGGATCATTTCAAAACCGGCTACCCCGAAAATAACTTATTTTGGCGTGAGAATATCATCAAAGTGCTACATGTATAATGTAGTATATATATAGTTCTACACGTATAATGTAGTATATATATATTTCTTTGAAATGGATTTAACGCCATTTTCAACACATTTAAGATTATATATGGCGTATGCAGTTGTGTTGGTGGAAAATATATCAGAATAAATATGATAAGAACCACCGTCCTTCCGCAAGTAACTGGTAAACTATCTCACATGAAGTTATTGGAGCGGGAACCGAACCCACGACCTTAGCGGTGAGAGGTTATTGATCTTGAGACTGTGTCATAAATCATTCGACTGCGGAGAACCGCTTGTATAATTTTACATGCGAGCATTTATTATGAAATATCTTTAATGTTAGAAAAATATCTCTCCGCACATTTCACTGTCGGTCTTTCTGTACAATCATAAACCATATTTTGCCTTAGTCAATATGACAATATCCAGTAATCTCACAACACTCACCTGAATGCAAATAGCTCATTACAGATGGTCGTCGGAATCGTGCCTAGTGCTCTAGTGGTCCCCGTGTATATTGGTTATTATAAATCTTGCCAAGGGTTTGGAAAAAAAAACAACTGAACTAAGGATGAATTGAATGGGTCACAGTGTGACCAGTTATTATTATGCAATATATGTAAAGCACATATGTGTCATAAAACATGATTATCATTATGCATTATTAGAACGACACACATGTGCCATAAATGTTTTATACATTACATCTTCAGAAGCAAGGCACACATGTGCCTTAATATCAATAACATATATTGCAAATATTCAAATAATACCGAAAAAAAAAGAAAAGAAATGTGAAGGGTTCGACAGAATACGCCACTCAACATATATGTTAAATATCTAAACGGAATTATGGACCATATACCTGATCTGTGTGGAGCAGGGGGTGGTCGGGGTAACAAATAACTACGTGTGTTCCGAGAGTGTCTTGATTAATATCTCCACTGACCAGGTAACTGGCCAATCAACGACGAGCTAATCCGCCATGCTCCCAGCAGAGCTAATTGCGTATGTGTGAAAACCTGTGTGGTCCGAGAGTGTCTAGATTGGTAACTAAGATGGCCCCGTAACTGACCAAACAACGGTGATGCTTCCCACAGAGTTTATGAAAGTGCTTGCGGTAAAAACTGATTATACTATACACGCTGCTCTTAGCTCGAGTTATAAAACGCGCTATGATTTCCATAGCTATTATTTACAGTTTTGACACACTGTATAAGACATAAGATGTGTCTTCTACTACTGTTATCATAAACATTATAAATTAGCTTATCGGTACGATCTTTCATTCGAATTATTTTTAATTCGCTACACACTTTGTAACTTTTATGTTCTTATGTATACTATAATTTATGTGAACAATTATTAATCAATGTCGGATCTAGGTGAGCGTACCCTCATCTCTATATCAAGTATTCTTCGCTATTCTCCTTCTATGACGATATGATCGACATATTGACACCGGGCATTTTTGTGTTGTACTGCAATCCACCATAATCTATTATTCTAGTTTTAACGAAGTTCAGTTTGAAAAATGCAATAAGATCTTTAATTAAGTTGTCAAACAAAGCATATAAAACAATAGAATTACCAGGTGTAACTTTAAATAGCTTTGTTAAAATTTATTTCCATTAAAACAAAAGGTGACAAAATGGTGAAATACGAATACTTAATAGATTAACTTGTGTCTTTATAACGTATTGAGTGACAGGAGAAGAGATTGTGATTTATATCACGTTTAAACAATGTAATCGACAGTCATTTTGTGTGATGGTTCTTAAATCAAAACGTTATCATTATCAACCGGAAATGCAAACCTAGCAACTGGTGAGCAATGTTTCATTAATTTATCTATATATTTATTTATTTATTTAATTCGTTATTTTATTATTTATTTTATTATTTATTTATTATTTTTATTTATTTATTTTCTTATTGATTGATTGGTTGATTGATTGATTGATTGGTTAATTTATGTATTCATTTATTATTTATCGATTTACTTATTTGAGAATAAAGGTACTATTCATGTATTAGAAATAAAGAAACTTTTTATTTCAACTGTAACCGTAACAAAATCGGAAAGTGTAAATATTTGTTTATACATTCATACCTCATAGTAACTATATTCAAATGATACTACACGGTTTATATACTTTCATATTTTATGCTATGTTCTAATACTACTACACGATTTCTACATATATATTATTTCATACTTTATGCTATGTTCTAATATTATTACATGGTTTGTACTTACATTATTTCATACTTTATGGTATTTTCTAATCATTTTTGATATTACATGATTTCTATTTATATTATGTCATACTTTATGGTATGTTCTACTGATACTACACTATTTCTACTTATATTATGTCATACTTTATGGTATGTTCTAATTAAACTACTAGATTTACAATCCATTCTTAATAGTATGTTGTGTTGATGATATATGATTTATACTTATTTTTCTCTCTCTCTGTCACTCTGTCTCTCTCTCCATGTCTTTATCTCTATGTCTTTCTCTATCTCTTTCTCTGTCTGTCTCCGTCTCTCTCTATCTCTCTCTCTCTCTCTCTCTCTCTCTTTCCATATATTTTCTTTTTCATATCTCTCTTTTTCTCTCATTCCTACTTTCTACTCAATGTATCTCTCGTTCCTACATAATCATGTGCCTTTTGTCATAAACTTAAAGCATACATATACAAAATACTGAATGCTGTTTTGTATTTATTTAATATTGATATGCCCAAAGTGGGTTTGTACACCTCGAACACGTTTGATAAATATCGATACATATTGTCTTTACTTTCACTGACAAGGTCCTTACATTACAGCGAAATCAATAAAAATAGTATTTTATATTGTGTTTGTTCAAGTGCACAACTTATTTCTAATCATTATTTTTATATAGACAGTATAGAGTTATGCTAGTGTAATATATATAAAGTCTTCGCGATTTTTTTTGTTATTCGTTAATGTGTATACAAGTGAATACTTTATTGATTAGACAAGGAATTAACAATAATCATAATTGATCATAGTGAACCAGTATATATATAATCCATCGCCTTGTGTAAATACATTTTATATAATGATAAGATATGAATATTCAAAGATGCATTTCAGTTATTTTACTATTCATATTACAGTCCGTGAAAACCATTTAATTAATATTATTGTCAAAATATTTAATTCTATATTGTAAAATCTTGTTTATTTATAGCACACAATAATAATACAACAAAGCACATAATTATAATACAACATAGCATACATTGAAAATACAACATAACACACAATAATAATACAACATAGCACACATAAATATTAAAACATAGCATAAAATGACAATACAACATAACACACAATAATAATACAACATAGCATACAATAATAATACAACATACAACATAGCACACAATGACAATACAACATAGCATACAACAATAAAACAACACAACAAACAATAATAATACAACATAGCATACAATAATAATAAAACATAGCTTACAATAATAATACATCATAGCACACAATAATAATAAAACATAGCATACAATAATTATACAACATAGCACACAATAATGATGAAACATAACACAAAATAATAATACAACATAGCACACAATAATAATAAAACATAGCATACACTAATACTACAACAAAGAATACACTAATAATACAACATGCCATACAATGATAATACACCATATAGCATACACTGATAATACAACATAGCATACACTTATATTACAACATACAAAACACTTATAATACAACATAGCATACAACAATAATACAACATAGCACACAATAATAAAAAAATCATAGCATACACTTATAATACAACATAGCACACAATAATAATACAACATACCATACAATATTAATACAAAATAGCACACAATAATAATAAAACATAGCATACAATAATAATAAAACATAACATACAATAATAATACAACATAGCACAAAATAATAATAAAACATAGCATACATTAATAACACAACATACCATACAATGATAATACAACATAGCACACAATAAAAATACACCATAGCATACAATAATAATAAAACATAACAGACAATAATAATACAACACAGCACACAATAATAATACAACATGGCATACAGTAATAACACAACATGGCACACTATAATGATACAACGTAGCACACAATAATCAAACAACATAGTATACATTAATAATACAACATAGCACACAATAATAATACAACATAGCATACGATAATAATACAACATATCACACAATAATAATACAACATAGCATACGATAATAATACAACATATCACACAATTATAATACAACATAGCATACGATAATAATACAACATAGCACACTGTAATAATACAACATAACATACACTTATAATACAACATAACACACAATAATGATACAACATAGCATACAATAAAATACAACATATCACACAATGATAATTCAACATAATATGCAATAATAATACAACATGGCATACAATAATAATACAACATAACACACAATAATAATACAACATGGCATACAGTAATAACACAACATGGCACACATTAATGATACAGCGTAGCACACAATAATCAAACAACAAAGTAAACAATAATAATACAACATAGCACACAATAATAATACAACATAGCATACAATGAAAATACAACATAGCACACAATAATAATACAACATAGCATACAATAATAATATAACGTAGCACACAATAATTAAACAACATAGCATAAAGTAATAATGCAACATAGTATACAATAATAATACAACATATCACACAATAATGATACAACATAGCATACAATAAAAATACAACATAGAACACAATAATGATAAAACATATCACACAATAATTATACAACAAAGCATACAATAATAAAACAACAAATTACACAATAATAATACAACATATCACACAATAATAATACAACATAGCATACAATAATAATACAACATAGCATAATGTAATAGTACAACATAACATACAATAGTTATACAACATAGCACACAATAATAATACAACATAGCATACAATAACAATACAACATATCACACAATAATAATTCAACATAATATACAACATGGCATACAATAATAATACAACATAGCACACATTAATAATACAACATAGCACACAATAATAATACAACATGGCATACAATAATAATACAACATAGCACATAATAATAATACAACATATCACACAATAATACAACATAGCATACAATAATACAACATAGCACACAATAATAATACAACATAGCATACAATAATACAACATAGCACACAATAATAATACAACATAATATACAATAATAATATAGCATATCACACAATAATAATACAACATAGCATACAATAGTACAACATAGCACACACTAATTAATACAACATAATATACAATAATAATATAGCATATCACACAATAATAATACAGCATATCACACAATGATAATACAACATAGTATACAATAATAATAATACAATGTAGCACACAATAATAATACAACATAACATACAATAATAATACAACATAGCACACAATAATAATACAACATAGTATACAATAATAATACAATATAGCACACAATAATAATACAACTGACAATACATTAGTAAATAAAATCAACATGTATCATTCATACGAAATATACATCTCACAAAAAATAATCGCATTCGTTTAGCGAGCAACTCACCAGTGTTGATATGCGATATTTTGAGGGTCGGATACCTCATAATTCACTGTACCAACACACCATTATATATTGCAAACAAAGGGCTGTGTGGATTAAGGGTCACATGAAAAATATCGACTATATTTATACTGTCTCATACGCACACATATGGTTTTAGTGATTTAATGGGAGCTGTTAAATAAGTTCCATTTACATTCAAGTTTTATTTTATTACTAAATCAAGGTTATATTGGCATTTGTGTATTCCTATGGTGTCTTCGACCAGCGTTATATGTTGTATGTTTTTTTCAAACATTCAGATTTGTAACAGATATGTTTTAAAAGTAATTAGTTTTTGTTTTGCGAAAATTACAATTATTGTATTAACCAGCCCGGGTTCGAGCATAAATCTCTAACTTGGTTAGTGAAATAGTTGATAGTAATTTGTTGGTATAAACCGTGGCACAATGTCGAGTTGGTAACATAATCTATACATCTATATCTAAATCTATAACCTGATGACCCACCGTCATATTTGTTAAAGAAAACTAACATTTATTCATATATATTCATAAAAAAAAAAGTATGGGGGTAATTTTTTTAATGGGTTAAGATTTCTTTTGCTTCTGGACGTAAGGTAAAATAGGTCATTTAAACACCGGCACTGTCGCCAACTCGCAAGCACGATAGCCCGCCTATCCGCCCGCCAATCCACCCCCGCATGAACACACTCCCGCACACACGCACGCACGCACGCACGCACGCACGCACGCACGCACGCACGCACGCACGCACGCACGTACACACACACACACACACGCACATCCATTTATTGGAAATCTGCATAAGCCTTGTAGATAAAGTATTGGTTAATGTTGTATTTTTTCAATATCAAATGGATAGAAATGCAGTTCGTCACTTTAAGTTAGGCGACGTGAAGAGGCATTCATAGGGTAAATGCTTGTTAGGCGACGTGAGGAGGCATTCATAGGGTAAATGCTTGTTAGGCGAGTGAGGAGGCATTCATAGGGAGGCATTCATAGGGTAAATGCTTGTTAGGCGACGTGAGGAGGCATTCATAGGGTAAACGCTTTCTAGAGGATGAGAAAATAACAAGAAATGCATTAATAATAAACACAATGTAAACAGAACACACGGCGTGCTTTATATTAAAAATGTAAATAAAATACACGGTGTGCTTTATATTAACAATGTAAACAGAACACACGGTGTGCTTCATATTAACAATGTTAACAGAACACACTACATGCCTTATATTAACACTATCAACAGAACACATGGCATGCCTTATATTAACAATGTTAATAGAACATACGACGTGCTTTATATTGACAATGTAAACATAACACACGGCGTGCTTTATATTAACAATGATATTAAGAATGTAAACAGAACACACGGCGTGCTTTATATTAACAATGTAAACAGAACACACGGCGTGCTTTATATTAAGAATGTAAACAGAACACACGGCGTGCTTTATATTAACAATGCAAACAGAACACAAGAAGTGCTTTATATTAACAACGTAAACAGAATACACGGCGTGCTTTATATTAAGAATGTAAACAGAACACACGGCGTGCTTTATATTAACAACGTAAACAGAACACACGGCGTGCTTTATATTAAGAATGTAAACAGAACACACGGCGTACTTTATATTAACAATGCAAACAGAACACAAGAAGTGCTTTATATTAACAATGTTAACAGAACACACGGCGTGCTTTAAACAATGTAAACATAACACACGGTGTGCCTTATATTAACAATGTAAACAGAACACACGGTGTGCTTCATATTAACAATGTAAACAGATTTGTCCTTTATGTTATAACATTGGTCAATATAAATGTTGTATAAAGATGAATTAACATCACTTATTGACTTTAACTAAAAAAGCTTTTCCATTACCATTTACAATATGTTGATTATACTGTAGTAAGTACTGGAATAGGTATGTTGTTAGTGTCACTCAATTTAATTACTTGAATATTTAACACATGCAGATCATCTTTTACTGTAGAGCGGGTCGTTCATTATATAAACAAATGTTTGTGGACATATTAAATGGAACATAATATTGTGTTGACTGAAATCGATATGTCTCTAAATACAAGTATGTTCTTCTAATGGCTATTGACAAAAGATAATAATGCTCTTGTTTTCAAAGTAAATGATACCATAATTATAAGAAAATTAGTAGTAAACGTAAACGTTTCATTGCATGGTTCTCGTTAATACTTTCTTTCCGCAACTTCTATTATATGCATATGATTGAGCAAAGAAACTGTTACAGTCATCTTAATGTAAATTAATTAATTTTATAGTGAATTCAAAGATATTTTAAAATTTATTTTTTTAACAAACAACATATTCGTCTCAACTGTTTAATGCAAAGCATGCACTCATGTTTATCCAGTTTATTGTATTACACGTATGTATATCAATTCAAGTCACAGCATATCAATTATAAATGATTTCTAGTCATTTACTTTTCAGTGCCACCAGGGGATCGGTATAACAAATACACATATATTATTGGCTTTATTTGTCAGCTACACAAAACAATCATTCAAAAGCTGTTTTCTTATGAATAAGCTTTTTAGTTAAAGCAATAAAACGGAGTTTATCTGTGTTTTTTTATGATTTACGAAAAAAAAAACCTATTAATTTATTTAGATATTTTAATATAATGAATATTGTTTGTACAATTCCAGTTATGCTCCATTGGTAGGCAGACGACCTAACACATCATATTCGGCGCGAAAAGCCTTCTCCCCATCGCCACGAATCCAGTCTGCACAACCTAGAATCACCATGACAGCCACGCCACGGACACATGTGAGTACAGCCGGATTCTACGACTGGTCGTCTGAGGAATCAGGAGGAGATGTATCAGTTGCTAATATTTATCGAAAAATCGCAATAAATCAGAAAAATAAATACAACAAAGGAAACAAAAACTGGTGCGCTGACGGGATTCATCTTAATCCAGGAAGAATGTTTGTCCGGGACAAAGCTGATTTAACAAAAGGAGAACGTGACATTATTGCTGGAATTTATAAAAATAGGGGTGATGTTAATAAAGAAGTTGGAAACGGCATTGCAACGCATATTAAAAGTCACAAAGATGCTTGGTTAATAGGAAAACAAATACCTAAGAAAATGGGCAGTCCCGTTGAGTCAGATAAGTGTTCTGTTAGAGTACCCGATCATTTCTTCAGTAGACTGGAGTCCCCGACACAAGCGCCATGTTATTTGTGTGACAATTGTAAGGAAGATTGTATTCATTTGCAAAGTTGTCAAGAACTCCGAAATACGAAACATGAAAAGTTTGGTAGAACGGCACCGCCATCTTCACCGAGAAACTCTCCAAAGACACAGAAAAAAACACGGACAAAACCATCGAAAACAAACATGTCTGAAGGTGCCGTGTTTATTGAATCCGGCAAAACATTTTACGATCCTGACGAGGGTTCGAAGAAAAAGAAGGTATTCGTAGATGTGTTCCTTCCTAAGTTCCCAACGCAAATATTAAACGACGAAAAAACAAGCATATCAATTGACTTAGAAATGGATAAATGCAAAAAGAAAAATAAACATGAAAACAGTCAAACGAAGAAATCGTCAAATGATCAAATTGAAGAAAAATTATTTCAGCTGGAACCGCTTAACGAATCCATCGGTTAGTGACCGCGCTTGAAATGTTTAAATCAGAGCTAAAAGCTTAACATTCGGTTCATGTCAGTGTTTGGATGTGTTTTCAGAACAGCATCCCGGGCCAATAATAATAAATAGCCAATTTCGATATCGAAACAACACCAAACGCTCAAAGTCATTTGGAACTTTTACAGTACATTGCAACTTTATCAGCTATAAACTTTACTGTACACAATTTCAAAACTAAAAACGTATGCGCAAAAGATAAATAAGCGTATATTATTGATTGAACTGTTTTGAATTGCCACACATTTCACATGCATATGCCAGTTTTTCATTTACATCTTATCAAACAAAACATCAACAATGAATCTTTATTGTTCAAGTAAATACCTGATTAAATAATTAGATAGCAAATTATTAGTCACGTGTGTATTAAATAAGCATAATACAAGGTGGGAAGAATACGTACATCGATCATTAGACTTGTGTTTTTATCTCATAAGTTATCTCAATGAAGCACACGTGCAATGCTTGTAGGATCGTTCACATTGACGAATCGTATACATGTATATCAACGTTTTGCCGTGCAGTTGTAAGAAAATATTAAATCATTTTTGTTCGACTGTGTTTTTGTCTTTGGTGATATTTTTGAGAGTCATAGTAGCATGCATTCTGTTGGTCTAATAAACATAATATTAAAATCTATTTTACCTAATATGACATATTTCTATTGCTGATTCGGTTTGTTATTGAGAGTATATACAATTTAAACAGCATTACTTGTTATAAATCAAGATACTGATGCACATTGAACACAATATCCCTTGAATGTTTTTTACACATGTTGTAAGTGAACACCTACTTTCTTTGTATTCATATTGTATTATTTATAGATTTTAACATGTCACTGGATTTGACACGCCATATTCAGTCTGATTGTAAATGTAAAATTAAACCAATGTGCAGTTTTGTTTATCAGTCTATGTTAAGTCTTTCCCAATAATATTGATTTATATATACTTTTCTCTGATCGATATATCGAGCACACACACGATAGTAAAATGGAATTCATCCTTTAATTTAAAACATACTCATAGGGTAAATGCGTGTTAGGCGACGTGTGAGTCAAATAGTCTTCTAATTGGCCGTATCCAAACGACCTGCCTCTACCTCTTACCGATGCGACGAGACTCGTTACTTAGCAAAAGCTATAATGAACTTTTCCAGTTTAATACAATTTAAATAAGGCTGAAATCTAAAATTGATAATACTACAGTTGTGAGATATGTGCGTTTATATGATTAATGCGATGTATTGGTACAGTTAGTAGGAGGTAAATGTTGATATGGAACTTCTAGTTAAGTTAATAACAGCAATATACAAACTGTTCTAAATGTAAGTCGTTATCAACTATTGTTTTGTAATTATACTTTAAAATATTTCCATACTTACTAAATCATATTGTGATGTTAAATGTATGATTATTTCTTTCTCTGAAAAAATGACATTTGTCTCACGACATAAAACTACATTTTATTTGGGAAAAAATGTGTTGACATTTCTGTGCAATTTCTGTTTGTTAATAATGGTTGGTAGTTTATATGAACCATTGTACCGCACGATGTTTCTTCTTTGTTTTGTTCTATTTTGGTGCTTAATTTATTTAATCTTTACCATACATTGTATCAACGTTCGTTTTTTAACATCATTTATAATGTTGCATCAAGTTATTCATCTCTATCGGACGAGCCTTTGTTTTTATTTATTTATCTATTTAAAATACCATGTAATATTATATGACCATATGTACCATCAAATTAATATTTACATGTAGAAGTAGATCAGTTATTTATTTTACTTAATGGATTTGACATTTTCAGAAGAGATATGTAATCGGTAACTTTATTGGTAACATGGTTAATTACTTATTGTAACTAAGCTAAAAAGTGGCAGGTCAACTCGTAAAATAGTTAAATGTCAAATTGTTAAATAGCTACACATATATTGTTAAAATTGTAAACTAAGATCGAATTGTTAAAGGGTAACTTTAATGCAAAAATAATTTATGATTAATCAATTCAAATTGGTTTTCTAAATACAATCCGCAAGTACACACCGACATCGGTTGCCATATAGCACAAATCTTATCGGGGCACCTGAAA
The DNA here is from genome assembly GCA_029582155.1 of Panopea generosa. Classification (NCBI taxonomy): domain Eukaryota; kingdom Metazoa; phylum Mollusca; class Bivalvia; order Adapedonta; family Hiatellidae; genus Panopea; species Panopea generosa. The sequence goes on along the minus strand of CM055898.1, from coordinate 59,927,386 downwards.
TAAATTCGCCAATCTAGATGGGGCGTAATGACGCCAACGGGGGTCAACCAATCAGAATAACCGACAAAATACCGCGCCGACCTGTCATTGTGTCATTCGCTGTAAACATACATGGCTGATCGCATAGCTCTGCTTGTTTATGATTATTAGAAATCAGTAATTAAGCGCTTACACACGCCAATATGGGAAAACAGTGTTTGATCAGAAATTGCAGGAAATCAAAATGTAAAGACAGTGTTAGTTTGCATAAATTTCCTAACAGTAACTTGTTGAAAAGTGCATGGATTGAAATTGTGACACTCTGATACTTGGGAATAACACAAATCTCCACATTTTCAATCGCTAAAACAATATACATTTATTTTTTAAGGAAAAAAACCCATGCCAGTGATCACGAGAGGTCATGGAATATTCCAGAAAGATCTAGGTCAACTCTATTTTTCGAAAATGTTCAGCGGTCTATTTTTATATTTTTGAAAAATCATGCGTTCTGACTAATAATTGACACGGTCATAAATCAATGTTTGTTTTGATTGGCGGATCCTGTGTGCTACCATGACTCGCCGTTATGGCTTCGGGCAGTTAGAAATTGGGGACGGGTGTCGTAAATTATGTCAGTTTACAGTTCGGCAATTTAACAAAGCCGTGATATATGTCCTGGGGTATATGGACTAATCAAATGTACGCGTAAATATGCGACATTAATGATCTGTTTTCACAGTTGACACCTGTGACCGGAATTTTTATACCATCAAGGGGGAATAAAACCATATGGCGTCGCAGATCAGCATGATGTCTGCTGGTAATTATAGTAAAGTAATTATTTTTTTAATTATTTATTCGTCTGTGAAAGATCCTGTTCTAATTAATTTATAAATATTATATGCATTACCGATTTAGATAAATTTTGAATTTATGTCCGATTTTAACTTTTACGTTTCTGATCTGATCTGATGACAGAAGCAATTTATTAACATACATGTAGATTTACATGTAAAAAAAAAAATAGCATTGGGATTCTTTTTAAAAATGTGCAAGAAGGGAAAGTAATAAAACGAGTTTTTTCATAAGTAAAATTGTAGCACGGAAATGGAACACATAATAGAATAGTAATAAATCATTTCTATTTTTACTATTATATTAACTGATAAATTGTTACTAAACCTACCATTATTATAATAACAACTACCATTATGTATTATTGTTATTTATTATCCATAATAATATATCTGATAATAAATATGTAGTAGTTGTATTAATTATAATAAAGGTAGAAATAATTTATAAGTAGTAGTAAAGGTAGTCTTTAATTATTATTGTATATAATCTGTTTCTCCATCGAATACCACCGGTTCTAACTGGTATGGTTGGATGCCATAATCTAGGGTTTCGTGTTCTTAATCACTGCTTGAGCCTGAGAAGTCCGATAAAATGTCACTTACGTCGGAATCCCCATTAAAATAACTCTCTCGTGAAATGTTTTCGTCCATCGCAGCCATCTTGAATTAGATCGCGTTATGGGTATGACACCATCGGTAATCTCATTCGGGTAACTCCGTTAATTATTTCGTGTATTTCCGTGAGAGGTGTAATGTGCGTTACTGTTTCCCAGATTTACCGATGAACAAGCGCGAATTTCATAAAAACAAAACCATTTTTATAAACCTCTAATTAATTCTATTAAATTAATTTAAAAAATAATTTGCATTTTGGGTACCCTTTAAAAAAGGTTACAGGTCAAATGTTTAATGTATTACAGTTAAAATATTAGATAGGTACAAGTCAAATGTTAAATAGTTATAAGTCAAATGTTAAATAGTTACAGGTCAAATGTTAAGTAGTTAAGATATCATGTGAACATATCAAAGGTAACATGTTTCATTATATACTGTTTTTATGAAATAGTTGAATTGTTATAACTGTTTTACAGCTTGTAACGTAGATATATTTATATTCTATCCAAAGAAACAAATGATATAATTTCTCCACACTATATTTGCATAACCTATTACATTATTTTCATATTTGTTCTTAGTTTCATATTTTAAACATTTCGAAGTTTCACGCCCTCTGTTTTGCTCACATGTATAAAGCATAACAAGAATCACTACTATATGATACATGTTGGTAACAGAGACAGAGTAAAAGTCAGAAACAAAGGCAAGTGTAAATGAAATAAACTGTGTTATTGTCCAAACACGTTTCGTGTTTTGTTTTTATCAAGCCAGTTTTCCTGTTGCAGCATGTATTCTCATTCAGTCTATTTGTAATGGCTAGTAATATATTCTCCTCCGGTCTGTTTGTAATGTCTGGTAAGGTATTCTCCTCCGGTGTATTTGTAATGTTTGGTAATGTATTCTCCTTCGGTCTATTTGTAAAGTCTGGTAAGGTATTCTCCTTCAGTCTATTCGTAATGTCTGGTTATGTATTTTACTTCGGTCAATTTGTTATGTCTGGTAGTGTATTCTCCTTCGGTCTGTTTGTATGTCTGATAATGAATTTTCCTCCGGTTTATTTGTAGTTTCTGGTTAAAATTTCTCATCCGGTCTATTTGTAAATCTTGTAATGTATTCTCCTCCTTTCTATTTGTAATGTCTCGTAATGTATTCTTCTCCGGTCTATTTGTAATGTCTGGAAATGTATTATCTCCCGGTCTATTTGTAATGTCTGGTTATGAATTTTCCTCCTGTCTATTTATAATGTCTGGTAATGTATTCTCCTCCAATCTATTTGTAATGTCTGGTAATGTATTCTCCTCCGGTCTATATGTAAAGTCTGGTAATGTATTTTCCTCCAGTCTGTTTGTAATGTCTGGTAAGGTATTCTCCTTTTGTATGTTTGTAATGTCTGGTAATGTATTCTCCTCCGGTCTATTCGTAATGCCTGGTAATGTATTCTCATTCGGTGTATTTGTAATGTCTGGTAATGTATTCTCCTCTGGACTATTTGTAAATCTGGTAATGTAATCTCCTCCGGACTGTTTGTAATGTCTGGTAATATATTCTCCACCGGTCTATTTATAAAGTATGGTAATGTATTTTCCTCCGGTTTGTTTGTAATGTCTGGTAAGGTATGTTCCTCCGGTGTATTTGTAATATCTGGTAATGTGTTCTTCTCCGGTGTAATTGAAATGTCTGGTAATGTATTCTCCTCCGGTCTGTTCTTAATGTCTGGTAATGTGTTCTCCTCCGGTCTGTTCGTAATGTCTGGTAATGTGTTCTCCTCCGGTTTGTTTGTAATGTCTGGTAAGGTATGTTCCTCCGGTGTATTTGTAATGTCTGGTAATGTGTTCTCCTCCGGTGTATTTGAAATGTCGTGTAATGTATTCTTCTCCGGTCTATTCGTTATGTCTGGTATTTTTTTTTATAATGTCTGGTAATGTATTCTCATCCAGTCTATTTGAAATGTCTGATAATGTATTATTCTCCGGTTTATTCATAATGTCTGGTAATGTGTTCTCATTCGGTCTATTTGAAATGTCTGATAATGTATTCTTCTCCGGTTTATTCATAATGTCTGGAAATGTGTTCTCATTTGATCTCTTTGTAAAGTCTGGTAATGTGTTCTTCTCCAGTCTATTAGTTATGTCTGGTAATGTATTCTCATTCTGTCTATTAGTAGTTTTTGTTTGTGTAAAATTATTCTAACTTAATTTTCAACATTTTTCAGGAGAAAGAAAAAACCTTTTCATTTTTTTTTAATATAAGCATGCCCACCTACCAGATATTGAATCGTTCCAAACATTACAGTAAGCATCGCTAGTCCCAAGATCATACACACTTAAATTGAATGTATTCAAATGTAAAATAAGGCGTACTCGAAACCTTTTGGAGTCACTCAGACCTCTTCCAAGTCAAAACATGCAGCTACAAAGCTATCATCTGAAGTACCTATTGCTGTAATTTTATCTTGTTCTTTATTTTTTCCCGCAGAAGCGTTATGCATATGGCGTTCATACTAACCTATCAAATCAGCTTTTCCTGCTCAGAAGCATTCCTCAACATATTACAAAAATCATATTGATCATTTATTGGTCTCTAAAAGGCTATATATATATTGTAATATTTATCAAACAATGCTCTATAACCAAAAAGGTGGCAGATCTTCCCGCCCACACTTTTCCAAATAGAGTCTGTGCATTTTACTAATGTTAAGGTCAGGGTCTAATAACACTTTTTTGTGTCTTTTCTACAATAATGTCTTTCAATAACTGGAAAAGATTCAATGTGAGTTTTAACCTGATTTACCTTGTCAGTTGGTATCTTGTTGGGTTTCATGTTGTGTTTCCCTCTTTTTTCACTCTCGTAAACACCTGGTATAAATGTAGATTTATTCAGAGCTGTTTGAACCATCTGAGCAGTGATGCCAAGGGTGTGAAGAAAAAAGGTTTTGCATACACCAACATTTTTGTCATTCTTTTGCAAAGGCCACTGAAATGACCAACCTCTTCTCATACTACCGGCAACCTACATCGTTTGGCTTGCCTTTTCTTTTGGTTGTGAATAAAAAAACTGTCGTTGTTGAGTAATATCCCCTAATCCTCAAAATTTGTGAAATGTTTACTCCCTTTCCTCTGTATTTATATGAGAGTGACACTTATACCTGCATAAAAGGCCACAACCCTTTTTAATTTGTTTTGCTGGTTGTAGTTTCCCTTTGTGATTAACAAAACTCTTACCTGTGTTTTTACACCTTTTGTTAACATTTCTTGCCCACTGCTCAGTGTTACGAAACCGCTTTCTGCCCCCTGGAGCTACCTGCCACATGGTTTACTTGACTAAAAATCTCAAGATCATTTACATTTTCTCTATCTACATTATGACTTATTTCCTCACTAATATCCCCTTGACCATTTACAATCTCTATATCTACGTTATGACCCATTCCCTCATCAACATCCCCGTGACCATTTACAATCTCTCTCTATCTACATTATGACTTACTCCCTCACCAATACCCGCTCGACCATTTATCATTACCCTATCTACATTATGACCATTTACCATCTGCCTATCAACATTATGACCTACTCCCTCACCATTACCCCCTTGACCATTTATCATCTCCCTATCTACATTATGACCTACTCTCTCACCTACATCCCCTTGACCAGTTCCCATCTGCCTATCTACATTATGGCCTATTCCCTCCCCAATATCCTCTTGACCATTTACCATCTGCCTATCAACATTATGACCTATCCACTCACCAATACCTTCTTAACCATTTACCTTCTCTTTACCTATATTACAACCTTCTTCCTCATGAATACCCTCTTGACCATTTACCATCTCCCTATCTACATTAAAATCTTCTTCCTCACAATTATCCCCTTGACCATTTACCATCGTCCTATCTATATCACGACCTACTCCCTCTCGAATACCGCCTTGACTGTTAACCATCTCCCGTTTTACTCTTTGATCCCTTTTCAGTTTTGTAACCCTTTTCTTTGACAGGTTAACTGCTTTACTTAATGGCATCTTTTTTAGGAACAATTGAGATATTGTATCATTTTCTGATGTTACCATATCAGAATCAGACATGTTTTGGTGTAACATTTTTGTTTAAAAATCAGTAAACAAGAATTCACTTCCAGAGGTATCATATTCTGAGAAACACTCAAATTCTAAAATGCCTTCATAACAATTACAAATTCTAGAAATAAATGCTAAGGGAATATTGTGTTCATCCTCAACATCATTATCATCAATATCACCACCTAATAAAATCTCTGTAAAATTTTCATCTAAAAGTTTGTCTATAAAACTCTAACTTATAATAAAGTATACGTCTGATAAATCACTCAGTTGGTCAGATTCTTCTATGTAGGCATTCTTTTTCTCCTCTGCAATCTGAAGCATACAAGAGTATTCACCATCACTTTTTTCGGAAAATCCTTCAAATTCTGAATCAGACTGTGTTTGATCTTCAAGATGCGTTATAGAAACATGAGTTACTTCAAATTGAATCTCATCTGTGACTGGACTGAAACTGGCGGCCAAATGTTTGAAAAATAAACATAGGTTTTCCAAACTGTTTAAGGTGGTAAGGACAGCAGTACCATCAAGGCACGCCATCCAGACATCATTTCTTGAATGGGGATCAAACACATGATACATTTTGTCCTTTTTTATGAGAGCTACAGTGTAACATTTAATCGTTAAGAAAGAATACTGATGTAGTTCCTGCAATGACTCTGTTAAGCTCATGAAGGGTTTGTTTATGGCATTGGTATAAACTTAACTAACACAGGATTGTTCAATGGTAAATTGATACTGCTCCCATGTTTGAGGCAGTTTTGTTACCAAAAGGTACTGCTCTTTCAGGCCATTAAAATTCAATTTTGATATATGGCATCCTCTCTTGACAGAATTTCATCTAAGTCATGGTTATTCCAAGATGATGGTTGCCTCTGTTTGGCGTTAATAATAGCCACATAGCTTTTGGCAACACACTGCTTCCCAGCATCAAAGTATTGTAAATGGCACTGGTGTGTTGTAGCCTTAACAGAGAGCATTCTAAAACAAAACAAAAATATATATTTAACAATATTGAAAGTGTATTATTTAATCAGCCAAATTCAAAAGACAAGGTCTGTTCATACAGAAGTAATATTGATAGAAAACATGAAAAAGAAAAGTTCTTAAGGACAAAAAAAAACCTCCGTCTATATAGTTATTTAAGTACAATGTGTAGACTGATAAGCACTGGCTCCTAACTGTAATGGGTTCGAATCCTTTCAGGAGCAGACATTTTTATGCATGGAATTGGATTGACTAGCTTAATAAGGATTGTCTGTGGGTGCCTGTCCGATCATGAACAAGAGACCTAAATGGGCCTAAAATCACTCATCTGAAATACCTACGTGACATAGTTTGTTTAAGAACATATTGTGATGCTAAACATGACGTAGCTCAACTAGCCTTTAGTCAGTTTGGCCAATTTCAGAACTTGTTCAAGATATAATCCGTACCAATTAAGCATCTGTGCAATTCTGGATACAATCAGTTGAAAAATGTGGGATACAAGATCAAATAGTCAATACTTTGGTGTAAAGCAGGACATAACTCCATTAGCCTTAGGTTGATTTAATCCATTTAAGAACTTGTCCGAGATATTATCCATATATCCATACCAAGTATCTGTGCAAGTAAGATAATAATTGGTTTAAAATGTGGACTCTAGCATAGCAAACCAAACTTTAACCCATCCACTTCATATAAGATGATTACTTTTTCCTCTAAATATTTATAAGTTTAAATAAAAAAACAACAACATGATAAACTATACTTAAACGTGTCATTTAAATAAAAAGGATATCAATATATATAAATACTCATCTAATAATTCAGCAATCGTTTTCAAATGCTGGATGAAATTTTCAAATTGTCAAACTTTGGAGGGAAACAAACTTGTGTGTTGAAGGTCGAAATTTAAAACAAAAACTAATTTAATATAAATTATCTTATTTTTTTAATCAATTATTTTTATTTTTCATTTTTAGTACAATGATGATAGATTATAATTATATAATTAAAAATTGAAAGAATTTAAAAATATTTTATTAAAAAGGGTAGTATTTTATGCATTCAAAATTATTTTAACTTGAGTTAATGTCTGGTAATGTATTCTACTCCAATCTGTTTGTAATGATTGCAATGTATTCTCCTCTGGTCAATTTGTAAATCTGGTAATGTATTCTCCTCCGGTCTATATTTAATGATTGGTAATGTATTACCCTCCTATCAATTTGTAATGTCTGGTTAGATGTTATCTTCCGATTAAGTTGTAATATCTGATAATGTGTTCACCTCCGGTCTATTTGTAGATCTGGTAATATATTCTCCTCTAGTCTATTTGTAATGTCTGGTAATGAATTCTCCTCCTGTCTGTTTGTAATGTCTGGTAATGAATTTCCTCCTGTCTATTTGTAATGTCTGGTAATGTTTTCTCTCCGATCTATTTTTAATGTCTGGTTATGCATTCTCCTCCAATCAATTTGTAATGTCCGGCAATACATTCTCCTCCGGTCTATTTTTAATGTCTGGTTATGCATTCTCCTCCAATCTATTTGTAATGTGTGGTAATGTATTCTCCTCCTGTCTATTTGTAATGTTTGATAATGTATTCTGCTCCGGTCTATTTGTAAATCTGGTAATGTATTCTTCTTCAGTCTATTTGTAATGTCTGGCAATACATTCTCCTCCGGTTTATTTGTAATGTCTGGTAATGTATTCGTCTCCTGTCTATTTGTAATGTCTGGTAATGTATTCTCCTAAGGTATATTTGTAATGTCTAGTAATGTATTTTCCTCCTGTCAATTTGCAATGTCTGGTGATGTATTCTCCTCCGGTATATTTGGAATGTTTGTTAATGAATTCTCCTAAGGTGTATTTGTAATGTCTAGTAATGTGTTCTCCTCCTGTCTATTTGCAATGTCTAGTAATGTATTCTCCTCCTGTCAGTTTGCAATGTCTAGTAATGTATTCTCCTCCTGTCTATTTGTAAATCTTGTAATATATTATCTTCCTGTATATTTGTGATACCAGGTAATGTATTCTCTTCATGTCTTTTTTTAATGTCTTGTAATACATCTACTCCAATCTTTTTGAAATATCTGGTAATGTATTCTCCTCCGGTCTATTTATAATGTGTGGTAATTAATTTTTCTCCGGTCGATTTGTAATGTCTGATATTGAATTCTTCTCCGGTATATTTGTAATATGTGGTAAAATATTCTTCTCCGGTCTATTGTTAAAGTCTGGTATTGTTATTCTCCTCCGGTCTGTTTGCAATTTCTGGTAATGTTTTCTTCTCATTTTTATTTGTAATGTCTGGTAATTTATTCTCCTTTGGTCAATTTGTAATGTTTGGAAATGTATTCTTCTCCGGTCTATTTTTAATGTCTGGTAATGTATTCACCTCCTGTCTAATTGTAAATAAGGTAATGTATTCTCCTCCTGTTTATTTGTATTGTCTGGTATTGTATTCTCTTTAGCTGTATTTTTAATGTCTGGTAATGTACTCTTCTCGTGTCTATTTGTAATGTCTGATACTATATTCTCCTCCTGTCAATTTGTAATGTCTCATAATGTGTTCTCCTCCGGTCTATTGGTAATGTCTGGTAATGTATTCTCCTCCTGTTTATTTATAATGTCTTGTAATGTATTCTCCTCCGGTCTATTTTCAATGTCTGGTAATGTATTCTCATCCGGTGTATTTGTAAATCTGGCGATGTATTTTCCTACTGTCTATTTGTAATGTATGGTAATGTATTGTTCTCCTGTCTATATGTAATGTCTGGTAATGTATTCCTCTCCGGTCTATTTGTAAATCTTGTAATATATTCTCCTCCGGTCTATATGTAATGTCTGGTAATATATTCTCGTCCAGTCTATCTATAATGTCTAATAATATATTCTCCTCTTGTCTGTTTATAAATCTAGTAATATATTTTCCTCCGATGTATTTGTGATGTCTGGCAATGTATTTTCCTCCTGTCTATTTTAAATGTCTGGTAATGCATTATCCTCCAATCAATTTGTAATGTCAGATACTTTATTCTCCTCCTGTCCATTTGTAATATCTGGTAATGTATTCACCTGCTGTCTATTTCTAATGCCTGGTAATGTATTCTCCTCAGGTGTATTTGTAATTTATGTTAATGTATTCTCCACCGGTCTATTTGTAATGTCTGATAATATATTCTCGTTCGGTATTTTTGTAATGACTGGTTATGTAATCTCCTCCAATATATTTGTAATGGCTGGTAATCTATTGTCTTCCTGTCTATTTCTAATGTCTGATATTGTATTTTTCTCTGGTCTATTTTTAATGTCTGGTAATGTATTCTCCTCTGGTTTATTTGTAAAGTCTAGAAAGGTATTTTCGTACGATCTGTTTGTAATGTCTGGTAAGGTATTCTTCTCCGGTCTATATACAATATCTGGCAATGAATTTCTCTCCGGTGTATTTGTAAAGTCTAGTGATGCATTCTCCACCCATCTATAAATGTTGTAATGTATTATAATGTATTCTCCTCCAATCTCCTCTGATGTTTCTGTAATGTCTGTTAAGATATTCTCCTCCGGTCTATTTGTAACTCTGGTAATGTATTCTCCTCCTGTCTTTTGGTAATGTCTTGTAATGTATACTCCTCCCGTCTATTTGTAAATATGGTAATGTATTGTCCTCAAGTCTATTTGTAATATCTCGTTATATATTTTTGTCCGATCTTTTTGTAATGACAGGTTATGTATTCTCCTCCAATGTATTTGTAATGTCTGTTAATGTTTTATCTTCTGGTCTATATGTTATGTTTGGTAATGTATTCTCCTCTGGTCTATTTGTGATATGTAGTAATGTATTCTCTTCCGTTCTATTTGTAATGTCTTAAAATGTATTCTCCTCCGTCTATTTGTAATGTCTGGTAATATATTCACCTTATGTCCATATATTTTGTCTGGTAATGTATTCTCCTCAGGCCTGTTTGTTTATCTAGTAATATATTTACTTCCGGTCTATATGCAATGTCTGGTAATGTATTCACCTCCGATATATTTGTAATATTTGGTAATGTATTCTCCGGTCTATTTGTAATGGCTGGTAATGTATTCCCCTCCGGTCTATTTGTAATATTTGGTACTGTATTCTCCGGACTATGTGTAATGTCTGGTAATGTATTTTCCTCCGGGCTATTTGTAATGTCTGGTAATGTTTTCTCCTACTGTCTATTTGTAAATCTGGTAATGTATTTTCTTCCTGTCTATTTCTAATGTCCAATTATGTATTCTCCTCCTGTCTATTTGTAATGTCTGGTAATGTATTCACCTTATGTCTCTATATTATGTCTGGTAATTTATTCTCCGCAGGTCAATTTGTTAATCTAGTAATATATTCACCTCCGGTCTATATGCAATGTCTGGTAATGTATTCTCCTCCGATATATTTGTAATGTCTGGTAATGTATTCACCTCTTGTCTATTTTTAATGTCTGATAATGTATTCTCCTCCGATCTATTTGTAAATCTGGTAATGTAGTGTCCTCCTGTCTATTAGTAATGTCTGGTAATGTATTATCCTCCTATCAATTTGTTCTGTCTGGAAATGTATTCACCTCCGGTCTATTTGTAATATTTGGTAATGTATTCTCCGGTCTATTTGTAATGGCTGGTAATGTCTTCCCCTCCTGTCTATTTGTAATATTTGGTACTGTATTCTCCGGACTATGTGTAATGTCTGGTAATGTATTTTCCTCCGGGCTATTTGTAATGTTTGGTAATGTTTTCTCCTACTGTCTATTTGTGATGTCTGATAATTTATTCTCCTACTGTGTATTTGCAAATCTGGTAACGTATTCTCCTCATGTCTGTATGTAATGCCTGGTAATGTATTCTCCTCCTGTCTATTTGTCATGTCTGGTATTGTATTCTCCTCCTGTACAAGTTCACCATTTGCAAGGTTGTTTTCAACGGAGGCATTATTTCTGAAATTTTATTAGTTTTGATAAAATTCTTTAAAAGTTTCCAGCATTTTCTGGGATTATTAGTTTTTACTTCGATTAAAGTGAAATCGATATTTTTTAACAATCGATCTTTCGCATGTTTTTTTTTCAAATTATTAACTTTATACCTAACTTTTTATAACTTTAATAATCTGACGCCGAATTGGTTTTTGGTGCTTGACGTTTTTTACGGTCACGTTGTCTTGACGTACGTCTTATGTCTGAATCATACCAAGTTTTATCATTCGTATAGACACATAGTTGGAAGGGATGCAAAATTCAACTGGCTCCATAAATTTGGAAGTAAAATGTCAGGCAATATCAACATAATTGTAAAGAAATGACCAGTCGGTATTCGAAATAAGATCATTTAATCTTGTGAAATCTGCCCTTTTGTAAATCCAAACACGTCTGGTGATATCGAATTAGTAAGTTGACAAAACTGTATATTCATACATCATGTACCATAATGGTCAGTGACGTCACGGAGCGTTTCTATAATACCAGAATCACGAGTTTCTATAGACAGTGGCGTAGCTTCCTATAAGCACTGTAGGCACGTGCCTACTTTTTTTCTGAAAAATTGAAAAAATAAAAATGCCAAAAATGTAATAAAAATCGGAATCATAGCGGCGGTAAACTATAAATTTGCAACAAAAACATCATTGAAAATAATCCAGATATTTAACATAATTTTATCAATGTATTTGGTTATAAAAACAGTGCATTCAAGGTTAATATTAAGGATAACCAGGCGCCGTTAAAAATAAGAAATGTACGCGTCAACGCACCTACTGTGGCCTGGCTGTAAAAATGTTTCGGGGAGCATGACCCGGACCCCCTACAACTGTGCCTACACCTCGTTTTCAGCAAAGCTACACCCCTGATAGAACTCAAAAGAGCGATGGGTCTATTAATGTTGAAATTGCGGTGCATCGTTAAAATATAGCGGCGGACCGATAAAATAAAGCGTTATATAACGGTGCATCGATATATTGTAACGGTGGACCGCCACTTTTAACGGTGCATCGATATATATTTAACGGTACAACGGTCTGTTTTACAGGTGTATTGTTAAAACAAAAATATCGGTGCACCGCTATTATATCGGTGCACCGATATTTGTGTGCTTTTGACCCTAATTGTACACAATACAAGCTTCACACTATCTAGTATACTTTCGTTTCCACCGGAGCAGATTTCTGCGCAGACTAATAACCGCATGGACAAAAGTTGCCAATAAAGGCGATTTTTCTACGCTTGTCTGCATGTACAATGCGTGGAAATTCACAATGGATGGGTACTACACAATAAATACATGTGTATTTCCACGCATGAACCTCTATAAACTCTGCTCAGACAATCTGCATTATTGAAATTGATTGTCTGTGCGTCTGTTAATACTGCACGACAAAAAGTAGCTTAGGGAAAAAAACATAGCAAAAATACGCGCCATGGAAAACGGGCTTAACACTGGTAAAGGCTCATTAAACTTCCGAAACGGTCGTTTTTAGTTTTAATGTAAGTCAGTTATATATACTCTTCCAGATGATAGAATACATGTTTGTTTGATCACTCAGAGACTTTGCAAATGAAAAAATATTATAAAGTACATTATTAGAACAGAAATAAAAACGGGTTTTGTTTACAAATTAATGTTCATCTCTTTCCAATAAACACCTTCGGCAGACAACGGGGAGTTACGAAGCTTGTTCAGAAACGCGTCGGTCAGTTTTATATGATCAATTCACTTCAGAGAAAAACATAGTATGGGGAACTGTAGGGGATGCGGTTAAAAAAAATAACGGCATGCGGTTAGATAGTTTTTAACAACATCCCCTTTATTTCCCTCAGTTAATGAACTGGAACCCACGAGCAAATTTATTGCACGTAAGCGAGGAATCGTTCATATAAAAATAAGAATAAAATTACTATTTAGCTCCCAGGGACGAATGTCCAAGGGAAGCTATTGCCATGAACCCGGTGTCGTCGGCGTCGTCTGTAGACACCCAGGTTAAACTTTTGCGTTAACGTTTAAGATAGCTATGCAACCACTCATTGGCTATGAAAATTCGCATTGTGTTCACCATCATCGATGGAACACACAGAGACAAGAACCATAACTCAGAGTTGCAATTTGGCAAAGTTATGGCCCTTTTGGACTTAATTTTTCGTCTGTAGACACCCGGGTTAAACAGTTATTGCCCTTCTTTGACTTAGAATTTTGGTTTAAGTTTTGCATGCAAGTACTGTCAATTCCATATTACACCAACCGCTCAATGTATTTGATTAAAACTTTACATATGGCTTTGTAGTCATGAAATCAGCTTAATTTACCAAGTCAGATAACTCTTGCCAGATATTTTTGCAAATTAAGGCCTTTGTTTTACATTCTATAACTCAACAGTCACTGCATGTATTTGATTGAAACTTTATTCAAAATATTGCAGTTATCAGACCTACTTAATTTTGTCAATTTTGTAAGTTAAATAAGACCTATTTGCTTGGATTTGTCAACATTCTCAATCAAGTTTGTACTTCTGTGACAAATATTCGAATAGTCGAGCGCGCTGTCCCTCCGACAGCTCTTGTTTGTTCTGTGATTCCCGAAAACAGATCAGACATCTGTCCATCCATGCCTTATTTAAACAGGCAAGAGGTGTAACTGAGTATCAAACGAAAGGTTGTGATTAATGCTTTCCAGAAAATGTGCCCGAAGAAAAGGCCACACCTAATGTGACAATTAGACTGTAAAAACGGTGACTGGAAAACTAAAAGACATGTCTGAAAACCAAGACACCGTAATACACCTAGATTTACATATGTATAGATTTAGCTATTTAAGGCATTAATAATCAAGTTTCTATTATTTTATGTATCAGATATGAATTTAATTTTTATTTATACTGTTGCCATATTTACCAATTAGGCCTAAAAAAGTTGTTTATTTCGGGTAACTCGACACTACCTAACAAAAGTGTAGGCCTTTAGCTTTTATAACCGATCGCCGGAAGTGCACCACCGGAAGTGATCATAGTAACGATAGCAGCAACATTGCGGCCTCCAGCGAATGCTTCCTCGCCATCGTGTATGACAAGTGTGTCCACATACAGACATAACATATACTCGCAGAAAACGGATAGTATCGACAACGCAAAATAAATAATTTACCTACCTACTCTATTTTGTATTTCCATGTAGTAGGAACCACACTATTAATTAATGTATGCCTAAGTACCGTATACACTTGGTCAGTTCCGTCAATAGACAGGTTTACGGTATGTTGTAAAAAAACCCGAAAGTTTTTGATTTTTTTTTAACATCTTCTCATTATTGTTCCAGTAAGTTAATGTTCATATCGATTGTTTTAATAAACGGAAGTATTTTTTTAAACACCAGTAATCAAATCACCGTAGTTCGACTCTTCATGAAACGATTTCCGCAACCACTGTTTTTCATTCTGTTAGTACTTTGAATTCTTTTCAATATGCATGTTACCATAATTATCAGCTCGCACCTTTGGCACCCGCACTCAGTATTATGTATGCATTTGTTTGGTGTTAATACACTTATAACGGCGTTTTGTGAGACCATTTAGCATCATATTTGCTTTTTAGTGCAAATCAAAGCACGTTGTCGAACGATTTGATATTTTTTAAGTTGATCGTCTACTACATGCATAGTCCATCCGCTGTTTCATGGGCGGATCTTCTGCATCGATTTCAGTGATTTCAGTGCGGATTAAATCATCTATACTATTGACAAAAACACTTACCAGTTGTTAAAATATATTTATTATTGTCCATAATGTAAAAATATCAACAAACCACACATTAAACATTTAAACAACTTAGTTTTTGCACACCTACTTTAAAATCGACAGTTATCATGTTGAAAATTAGATCACCAGTGTCACTTGTTTACTAAATCATGGGCTTGCATAATTAGATCACCAGTGTCACTTGTTTACTAAATCATTGGAATCTTGCAAATTGGGTTATTTAACGGTAGTCACACTGGAAGGTAAGGCATGTCGGGGCAATTAAGGTATGTTGCTTATCAACGAAATCTTTTGAAGGAATGTCTCATGCGACATGTGTTATGACGCTCGGGGAAACCCTGGATGTGTATTGACTGTAGCCCCTGTATTCGGTATGGCCGACTTTTAGTCATTCAAAAAGGGGAGACTACTCTGAAAGGTTTGTTTCGAAGGAGTTTGCAGGAAATTTAAAAAAAACGATAACAGACAATAGTTGGCATAATAATGGATGGGGGAATCAAATAAAATTGAAACAAACGAAACCATTGATAGTCCATGAAGCTATCGCGATAGTTATTTAATACTGACTATGGATAGTGTAATATCAACAAGTAACTATCGCAACGCATCAACAGTTCTTGGACAAAGGTGGGAGTTGAGTCTGAAGGCAAGGTGCAGATTTTGTTGTTATGTAGCAAACCCCAGAAACTGTTTGGAACATAAAATATGAAGCGAGTCGTTAAGAAGTACCAACAACTTTATATGCAGTAGGCAAGAAACAGATTTCGTCGTTATGCAGCAAACCACAGAAACCGTATAGAAAATACAATATGGAGCGAGTTGTTAAGAGGTACCAACAACTTAATATGCAGAAGGCAAAGATGCAGATTTTCTCCGTAAAACAGGTACTGTTTTTTTTATATAAAAAAAAATAAAATCATTGACTTAAACAGTATCAATATCCAATGTGTTATGTGTCTACGTCTGCACCTGCTTTTATATAAATGCAAGTAATAAGTGGATTCTGTCTGCTGTTCAATGCATTTTATAAGCTTGTCTTTTTGAAGAAAACAAACACGAAGAGCTATTGTCATGACCCTGGCATCGTTGTCATCGTCCGCTGGTTAAACTTTTATGTTTAGCTCAGCTTCTTATATCTTTCAGAACAAACAACTTGTGTTATGGTGAAACTTTTTTTCTCTCTTCAACTATTTATTAAACAATTTTTACATATTGATACATATAGTGAAGAACATGTTTTAACACATACAAAAGTAAACAAATAAAGACAAAATTAAACTGGTCATAATCTATACAAAAGTGTATCATATTAAATAGAGTTTAAATTTGTGAATGGTTGAATTATTATGGTGAAACTTCATAAACACATATTATGTTAAAGACATAATGTATATTATATGTAACTAGTTTATGTTTGTGGATTTTATGAATGCGTTATTATAATCCATTTTGAACTTCTACTCTTTTCAGAGCACTGGCCACAGATTGTCATTGGTACTTCCAGGAATGGTGACAATTGGTTATGTCATGTATTTAGTTTGCCCAAACAATTGACTTGAACAGTTTACATGAACTACTCTTCTATTCACAGGTATCTTTGGTAAGTAGTATCTTTTGAGATTTGACACATATCTTGCCTTGACAATGTCTGTGGTTTTGATTGTCATGTTAACAGGTATTTTCCAGGCTTACTATGTCTGAGTGTCATTTTGAAGAAAGCTCAAAACTTGTAATAACCGCTTTTAACTCTGCTTACTGGGAAGGGTCATTACTGGGTGTTGTTTTTTTGAAAGGCACTGCATCGAGCTTGGGATTAAACCTGCTTCTTCGGTCGTGAGTGCCAAACCATATATCCACTACAGTACAGCCATGCTTAAATAGTTTGAATAGCTAAAATCAAATTATTTAGATAATGTAATGCTTTACATGTATACCAACTAATATTAAAGTAAATACAAACATTGTTCATACTGATACATTTTTGTGAGATAAGAAATCTTCAGGGGTCGTAATCACCAACCATTCATAAGTATATTCTCCCTTAGATGTCTAGTTTACCATGAGAGATAGAATAATTGTGAGCGTGTATTTGATTATATATTAGGTGTTCCGGCGTGCTTGCAAAATTTGGCCTAAAAAAATGGTATCAAAGTGTTTGTTTCTATATTCATTCTTGAGTTCAAGTTGTAAGAATATTCTTAAGAATGGTTGATGAATACCACTCCATGTCTCACTGAACTGCTGGCTTGCCTCCATGTAGAGCTATTGCTCTTCTCTTTAAAATTGTAGGTTGTTAATCCTACAATTCTATGAACACTTCGGTACGTCACTGTCAAACGACGTTTTGAAGGTATGAGTCACGTCTAATTTGTTGTAGAAAAGTTCATACTGTCAGTTTAGTCAAAGAGTTAATAGTAAGCGTCACATCAGTTGATAGGTATCCACATTATCATTGAGAAAATTATATAGTAGACTTTTTTTCTATTTTAAGTTGTTACAGGTCTTGGTCTAGAGAAGGATTTATACACAGAGACATGATTTTGCAGTGAAGTTACCACTGGAGGGAGATGTATTATACTTGTGGGGACCCGGGTACATGCATCCTATAACAGTCAAAAGGTACAGGTACCGCATGGCAGGCAATAGATACAGGCACACATTATAATAGACAATAGGTACAGCATAACATAACAAACATTTCTTTAAACAAATTATTTTCTGGAACATCTTGACAGGTTTTCACCAAATTTGGTATGAAGCATTGATACATGAAACTTATTTTCTTTAAGTATGTTGTTTTTTGTTTTTTTTAATTTCTAGTGTGAAATAACCTATGGAAGAGGAACTACTAGCAGCTTCATAGATATTAACCCCAACAGTTGTTGTCTTAACAAGACACTTTTTAATGTGGCAAAAAAGTCGAAGTGATATACTCTGACATTTTTCTATGTAGATATTATACAAGTGCCTAGAGAGAGACCTTACACAGCATTGGGATTGAATTTTGACACCCCTAAAAAAGGAATAAACAATCTAAACAAGCACTTGTAAAGGTTAATGGTGTCTGAAATGTGCTAAATTCCTTTGTTAGGTTTTACATATACTTTTAAATTGAAATAATTATAGTATTATTGTAATTGTAGTACTATTGTAATTAAAGTGTTCAGTCATTTAAGACATGTACCATTTATAGAAAAAATGGAAAACAAATATAAAAACAAAAGAGAAATAAAAGAAATAAAAAAGAGAAAAAAAAGAGAAATAATAAAAAAATGAAAAAAAAAATGAGAAAAAAAAAATGGTACAATATATTTTTATTACATTACGTATATGTATTTTATGTCATAAATATAACATTGTCTATGAGAGCAGATCAAGATTGTCTTTATGATGTAAAAACAAGTTCACATACCTGCTAATAAACTCACCAACTGTGACAATTATTGAACTATTGCACAATTTAGTGTACAAGATGTTCAAAACTATTTACTCAGATAGTTAATTATTTATTTTTTATCGATTTTGATTTTGTGCCTTGCTCTAAAAGATTATGTATGTTTTGTATATTTTGTAGCTTCCTGGAATCCAGGCTAAATCGATACGGAATCACATTTTTTCGCCCGGAGTCCAGGCGGACATGGAATTAATGCCGAAATATCCGTGTGGATATTTCGTGTTCTCCGCCCGTAATATCTATTTGTCTGCATGGAATTCTATTTGTCTGCACGGAATTATACTTGTCCGCCCGGAATTGCTATTCTTACACGGATGTTTAAGACTTAAACATTATGAGAGCACGGACATGTCATACTTAGAAACTTTTCAGTACCAGACATTTTGGACTTGTATAACAAATTAAAATGAACTTGTTCCTTAATGTTTGTAAATAATATCAAGTAAACAAACAAGGGTTTGGGTTTCACCTGATTTCACTGGTCACTTCTTTTCAAATTTTGAGAATCATCTGTGTTCACATGTTAAAGTTTCTGTGCCCTTCCTGGGCCCCATTGAACATTCTAGCTCCTTAAACTAAACAAACACTTGAAACCCCTACTCATATGGACCATTATATATACTATGAACGAATATGGCAAATTTGTTTGTAAGATTTTTTTATACGAATTAAAACTCTTTTAAACAAAGGACCGAGTCTCTGCTGTAAATTATGACTAAACAATGTTTGAAACAATAAAAAATAGACAAGAAAAACATTATTTCCTGTTTTTCCATAGTTTTCCTATGTAAAATTCAGTCCCCTTATTAGGCCCCAATGGATCCTAGTTTTATTTACTTGAAAAAACTTGAAAACCTGAAAGTAAATCTCAAATCACTTTAACTGTTATTTGAAAACCTTTACACAAACTTTCATCCTTTTGAAATTCAACCAATCAAATTGCTTTCGTGTTGTGTGGCTATAGTAAAGATTTTGTGATGTTGAATATTATAACAAAATAATTAGGTTGTTGTGGCCTAATTTAGTAGTGTCAGCTAGTACGTGTCCATTATGGTGATATTGGCTATATTTGAAACAGGTAGCGTGGAATTGTTAAAAACGTATCGATAGCTCGATAGGAGTAATGTTTTTAAGATCTTTATTACATTTTCATTCTTTGATTAAAGAATAAATCATTTTGAAGTTTATTTCATCAAATTCCACTAAGTATTAAGAAAGAATAACTAAACGGGTTTATTTGTCATAAAACTAATTTAAGTTTACATTGAACTTATAGCGTAAAATTTGCTTCGTACGATATTGGAATGTTTGTTGTTTCATGATTTGCACGAAACTTGCTAATGTATGAGGCTGTTTTGCTATATATAATGACCGTGTTATGGGGAAACTGTCCAGTATAGGAAAACATCTTTGGAGTTGGCGTGACGAGAAGGATTGAGCATGTTTCTGTTCCAATACATAACGGCAGATTGGTATGTGAATTTTATATTATGTTGTATTTAAATGTCTGATAGATATCTTTTTTGACATAATCAGGTCTAAGTATAGTTGTATAAAGTGTTCATATCCATTCCGACGACAATGTCTGTAATTTAATACGCATTCACGGTATTGAAAAGCGTGTTGTTAGAATAAAGTCCGAGGATTCTGAGAATGTATTTTGAGCTGTTGATATCATGTTTACGATGAAGTATTAAAATACACAATGTTACAATCGATTGATATGTGATATTAATTTTTGTTGATATTTATTCTGATATTCACAATGTGAATAGATACAGAATTGGTTGGTGATTGATATTATAAGTGAGAAATTATGTAGAGATATAATTGCTACTTTGAGATTGACGGAAGGTGATATATGAGATGTTTAATGCCATGAAATTGCAGATAGTAAGAATTGAATGCACTGTTATTATATATTGATAAAAATACATGTACCATGAAATTGATAGATGGTAAATAATAGAAGCCATGTCATTACATATTTGACTAGCTAGTAAATCTGAGTATAGAGTTCCAGGGAAGATAATATTATATAGCTATCGCCACGAGGGACGATTGATGCTAAATCTACGATAATTCGGACGCGATAATAGTATCTTAAATACCATATTAGTGCATTTTTAAAAACAGTTTTAACATTCATATGATATAAGCAGTTTGGATCGCAATGTAGATTACGGAACGTGTAGGATATAGAACTGTGTAAAAAAGTGTTAATACCATTATAGGACCTTTTTAAACCAGCTGTGCTTTTTTGTTGAGTAATTATCTTTAATTTGTTTATATTGTATAATTGTATATTCGTAATTGTATTCATGTAAAGTTAAAATTGAATATTTTACTTTGTGTATGCTTGTATTCTACCCTCGTGAGTTGTCAGCCCTTGGTCATTTTGCTACAGATATAGCAAAGACTCCATCCATACACTCAAAATGAACCAGCTGTATCTGCTGATGAACTATCCAAAGGTCAAGAAAATGCCTCTTAACGGCAATGAAGTTTACAGATCTAATTTATACCAGCAGCAGATATAAACGTGTAATGATGTCTCACAACCACCAGGGAATAAATACATGCATCACATGAGTAATTTACAGGTTCGTTTTTTTGTAATGAAATGCATTTGTTTACATGTATACTTTAATAATATTTTTCATAGTAACATATATGTTTATAATTTCTATAATTATAAAAAATTGTGAAAACCCATGACATTGTCAGTGTTTTTCCCTCATGAAAATTTGTTTTGTCACTATGAACAAACCTGCATGTTTTTGAAGTGTTTTTAGGTAAGTATGACATTCTTCTTTTATCTGTTGAAAATAATAAAATCTTGTGTAAACCAGAAAAAATAGTCAATAACAATAGCAGTGAATAAATTTGTTTAATTTTGTTGCTGTTTTATGGTGTTTAGCGTCGCTTTCAAAAGCTTTTCAGTCATATCGCGACGGTGTTTACATGAGACAATATTGTGAGCACTGTCACACTGGAGTATCATGCCGCAGACACATGGTATGATACCCCACCCATTCACATTATAGTACCACCGGATCGACCAGACTTAGAACTCTCCTTTAAATGTTGAGGAAGCTTTTAGTACCATTTTTAAAGTCTTTTAAGTCTTTGGTATGACCCGGTCGGGGAAAATAATCCATAATCTTTCGCATGTGAGGCGGACCTGCACCGCGGTCTTTTTAATTTTGTAAATTTAATGTCAGTTTATGTTTTTAAGGGAGACAAACTTTGGAAATTCATTTGATTCTTTATCCAAGTTCAGAATTCAGAATATAAAATTATAAACTTGACATTAAATTTTATGATGTGTTTGAGTTACAATTATTTATTTATTGTTTTTAATTTTTCAGATGCCACAAAACGTGATGTACACCTCTACTGTTTGCAATCAGTATTTGCCGATGATGGAATGGGACCAACAAGATTGAAGTGTATTAATTGAATGACAGTACATAACCCTGTCAGTTGACAAGCCGGACATGATTGCGAATATAGTTTTGGATGAGTGAAAAGAAGTATACTCATCTTTAGAATAGTCTCGATTATCTGAAGACAGCCTATGACAATGCAACTTAACAAAATATTGAATGAAATTCAGAATGTGCCCAACATCTAAATTATGGAAAACATCTGGTAAAACTTTATGGCGGAGCTGTTGAGGCACTAGCACTATCGTTATTCTTGCTGACAGCTTTGTACATAAAGAAGAGGCCTTCTATTTACAATTGAAAATCAAAAGGAGGAACAACTATAAAAAGAAAGCACATCCACTTGTGTTTTCAGAAATTCTCACCTTGATAATAGTAGTTATGGGTTAGAACTGCTATATTTAGACTTGCAGAATATGGTCACACTGTACAAGCAGTGACTCGAAACAACTAGTGATTGATGAACCAAATGTCAATAGAAGCAATACCTCTGTGCACAAAAAAAAAACTGCGGTGTACCTCTTAGCTCTGTAAATTATTGATTTCTTATTTAGTTTGCATTGTAGTTAAGTACAGTTTACACTGAAATGAATGGATTTAATTTGGTAAACTAATGATATAACTTTACATATGAATGACAACAGAAACACTCTGTCCAATAGCCACTTCATTACCCCTCTCCTCAACCCCCTACCCCCCCTCTCAACCCTCCCCCCCACACATTTACTTTTGTAAATAATACTTGGGGAAAATGTACTAACACAGTGGGAACAGGGCATCTGATTGTGAGTTTGAGAGTTAGTAAGAAAAAATGTTGAATTAATAATTGCAAATGAATATATTTGTAAATGATATTCATAAGCATTTTTGTTGTCATTCTTTTACTATTCTAATTTAGTTTCATTACGATAATATAGTTTCATTACAAAGTGAGTTTGTAAACTAATATATTTTGAAGATCATAAATATAGAAATGTATATTGGAATGGTTTAATATTGATTATTTTAATGATTGCAAAACAGAAATTTGAAAAATAAAGAACTTGTTTTGTCTTTACCGGTCATTATCATTTGACTTGAACTTTATTCATCACGTGATAACAGTGTTTTGTTTTAACATAAATTTTGTATAGGGTATAACTTTTTCTTTACTCGAGTGGATGAGGAGTTTTAACTATTATTTTTTTTACTTTTCTTTGATTTGAACTCTAACACTATAATGTTTATTTTATATATATCATGATTTTTTCTTTTTTTTATTCTTTTTAGGAGTTGTAAACGTTTTCATTGTTTATATGGAAAAAAAAAAATATTATATTTTTAATCATTTACCATTTATTGGTTAAAAAATTGTGCCAAGAGTAATATGGATGATTTCTTAACTGAAAAACAAATTGAAGTACCCATAATAGATATACTTTTACAGGATACCTTCCTATCCATTCAAAAACAACATGCTCTCTTGAAATCCAACAGTATGATTCATTATTTAAATTGTCATGAAAAAAAAAACAGGATTGAAATAAATTTGAGACATTGTTTTTGCTTCTGTGTGTTTAATACATTTTAAAAGCGTGTATGACAATAGTATAAGACAGAACCTGCCAATTTTTATTTTTCTGTCCATTTCTTTATTTTTAACTATACTGGTCAAAGGCCAGCAGGGCTTATGTCATGGTAAATTGTCCGACGTCCATCTGTTATTCTGTTTCTTGTAGACGTGATAGTACTTATTTTCATTGAATCTTAACTAAACATACACACCAGTTATATAACCACAATATCTCGGACAAGCTCTTGAATCAGCGCGATTCGACCACAAATACCCCCGCCACAAGGCTTATATGCACATTTTACGTGAAACTTTAACATTTTTTTCTGAAAGTATAAGGCCTAGACCTTAGATTTTTTTCATGTTGCATGGCATGAAGGTCGCTTAAAATATTTGTTAAGGTTTGGGTCTCTGGGGTAAAATTTAAGGCTGCCACAGGTGTCACTGTTTTACATTGAGTTACATAGGGAAAATGTTGTAAATGCGATAGCACCGTCATTTTTCATTGATTATTAGCTAAATTTGCACAGCAGTTATATAACCACAAGATCTCGGATGAGTTCATAAACCAGCATAATTCGATCACAAATACTCCCACCACAGGGCATATAAGTACATTTTAAGTGAAACATTAAAAAACATTTCCTCAAGGCCTTGATTTTAGATATTTTACTTATAGCATTACATGATAGTCTCCTAAAAGATTTGCTGATGTTGAACTTACAAAAAAATAACAAAAAAACATTTCCTCTGAAATGTTCATCTGTCAAGATATTGCAAGTAAAGCGATTCAGGTCCTTTCGATTCTCAAGTTTCATTTATCAATTAATAATTTCATATATGCCAGATAGAACCCTAATTTTAAGGGGCAATATTTAAAAGGCTGCCATATACCGTCTTGTTTGGAATGCATATAGCTACAGAATGGCTTATAGCATTTTTACATGCAGGACTGAAATGAATTTGAAATTGTTTGTTGCTGTTTGTGTTTCAGATTGTTAATAAATGTGAAACGAATCATATCATTTTACTTTTTGTATCAGTTATAGATAAGAAAATGCATATTTCATGGTAATTTGTCCGTCCATCCTTTTTGTAGTCAATACATTTTTTTTATAATAATTAGTTTTTTTGCCTTGACATTTGTAAAGCATGTATGTATATTCTGATAGTCCGAGCGAAATTCTAAAAATCTGTCCGGACATTTAAGAATTCCGCACAGATATTTAACAATTCCGCCTGGACATTTTAGAATTTCGCCTGGATATTTTAAAAGTCCGCCCAGACATTTTAAAAGTACGCCCGGACATTTATAAATTCCGCCCGGACATTTTAAAATTGTCACATGACCCGGACTAATATAAATATTTCGTTGAATTTACTATATAAATGTTACTAAAATAGAAGTCCGTGCCAACTTAGTTATATTCGCCCGGACATTTAGTCCGCCTGGAAAATCACTTTTGTCGGCCTGGATTCCGGGTGGAATCCGCCTGGAAGTTTTCGTACAGATTGAAGTAGATTTGTATTAATTTTTTTTTTTATATTTCATTAGAGAATTTTTATGTGGTAAATAAAACAAAAGATTGCGTAAAATATTAATTTTCTAGCACGAATTTCATTTGAAATCGGTGCGACCAAAATAACAATATATTTTTGTTTCACTGTCTACTGCCGACATTAAAATTTAGTATGTGTAATGATGACTATTATTAGGTAAATTTAAAGATTTTTTAAAAAAGTCATGATATTATAAAAGTTTATGTTGATGTATTGTCCAATATCTATGGAGGTAAAACAGATTTGCTTTTTGGTGTGAAGTTTCTAGACAGACTTTTAAGGTTTTTTTATAGCCTCAGGTGCTGTTTTAAGATCATCAGCTTGGTCCAAACAATTGATGTGATAACTCTCCTCAGAGGTTGCAGGTACAAGCCCAACTTGGCTCAATAAAAATATGTGAAACTTTCGGTCAAGACAAAAGGTAAATAACTTAAGAACCATTTGAACTTGTAGATAATGAGTGAACAATCTAAATAATGTGATATGTCAACGGGTTTGGAGGGAGGTCAGGAACACCTGTTGATCTCTAAACCTACCAGTTTAGCATAAAAACTCATTTCACATGTGTTTAACCAGGTTTTCTGACAGGGTGGATGGACTAGCGTGTGTTTACATTTTTATTTTGACTCAATTACATCTGATAGCATTATTTTTTCATTACAGCTGCCCTGTAAACTTATTCAATTTATTATTTCTGTGAACTACCACCTATACGTTGTTTTAACCAAAAAGATATTTCATCTTCCTTCAGAAATATAATTTCGTGGCTAACCAAATATAGAAATACTTCTAGGTTGAGAATAGCCTCTCAATTGTCAAAAGGTTATTTTTGTGAGGCTGGTCAGTTGAGTGACTCTACCTGTAAGTTTATCATGGGTGCTCATTGTTGTTTACAACTGTATGTGTGTCATTTTTGTTATGTGCATGTTCTTGTCTTGTATTCGATGTATTAATGTCTGTACTTTTGTTCAGTTACATTTTTAGAAGTACATGTCTTTGCATTACTATTCATTGTTGGACAAAATAACTTTGTCTTCTTAATTACATGTTTTTCTTAATTTTGTATGTAAGTGCATTCTGGTAATAGTTGCTTCTTGTTTATATACATACATTGTAGTTGTTTTTAGGTTTATTTTGGTTAGTTTTAAATTTACCCTTGTTAATTTCATGAATTAATCTATCTGTTGAGAAGTGGATGTTATTTGGTTCATTATAGATATCGGATCTGAGGTGGTATTTCCTAATTGTGTAATACTAATATAACTTTTTCTTTTAATCAGACTTTCCAAAATTGGTTTAAACTTATTTATTTTACATTGATTATGTCCTTGTAATGAAATATGAACAATAATGGTGTTCTTGAGTACTGGTTAACCTTCAAGGATCCCAGGAGTACTTGAACCGGTTATGAAATATAAACAGTAATGGTGTACTGGGGTACTGGTTAACCTTCAAGGATCCCAGGTGTACTTGAGCCTGTCATGAAATATAAACTGTAATGATGCACTTGAGTTCTGGTTAACCTTCAAACTCAGGAGTGCTTGGGCCTGTTATGAAATATTAACAATAATGGCGCACACTTGAGTACTGGTTAACCTTCAAGGATCCCAGGAGTACTTGGGCCTGTTATGAAATATAAACAGTAAGGATGTACTTGAGTACTAGTTAGCCTTCAAAGATCCCAGGAGTATTTGAGCCTGTTATGAAACATAAACAGTAATGAAAGATACTAGTATATTTTAAATGACAAACTGTGTTCTGGGTGAATTTGACAAAACCACTGTTCTATATACCTTGAAGGAATTATATTGGCATATTACCGTCAATTCCCTGTCCTAAATACACACGCCCAGCATGAAGATATACTTATAACTTAGAGATATACGCGTCTAAAGTGTATAATTGCATAACCTCTTTATTACAAACATCGGGTTTCTGAAGCCACGTTTTTGTTTTTGTTTACATCTGCCATTTTCAACGAACTGCTTTCGGGTTTCCGATCAATCATCGGATAACATCGTGAAGACTCGTTCCCGATCTCATTTTCGAGGCTTTGGTTCAGGAAGTTTACGGAGTTCAATGAAAACATTGCGCAATACTTTATTGCGGGACGTATTAAAGTTTTGGCCAATATTCAATTACTGTTAATTTGATAACTTTCAAGAAGATAAAGGTTATACGTCAATACATAAGCATTATTTTGTGCATACTGCATACAGGAAAAGTCTGGATTAACAGCGTGTTTGTGTTACTTGCCAATATAATCCCTTTAATCGAAATCTACAACAAGCGCAGTACAGATATGCACTATTATGTTTATTTTCAACCTTGGCACAAAAGAAATTAGCTACCTACCTACCCACATGAAACACACTGAGTATTTATTAAGGATGACCTTAGCATATAACATTTGGGTATAATTTATACACTGTTTCACTAGCAACATCTTAATAGGATAAATAAGGAAAAGGTCACGGTCACATTTACTTACTAATGGAAAACAGTGTAGTGGTTTATACACAAATGTACCTACGTAGTAGAAATGTAATACCTTAGCGGTGGTTTTAGTGGTAGATCATCTGTCTTGCGTGTGGAAGGCACTGGTCTGATCCCCAGTTGGATTATATCAAAGACTTGAAGCTTCCTTGTTTGCTGTTCAGCATCTAGAGGTTAATTCGAGATCTGGTTGGTCAGGTGTCCGTTTATTGTGACTAGTAGGGATTGGGGTTAGAATACTGTCTCGATATGACTAGAAAATACGACCATGCAACAACTTTATATTAATTTAGTTTTATCAAGGGTAACGGTCAGCAGCCTGATCACAATTTTAAAAAAAAACAAAACGGAACAAGTATTGAAAATTATTATAGATTTTTATTTTTATATAGTTTATGTAAGTTTTTACTGAATAAGCAGATACAGGTGTGGATGTTGTTGTCTTTTTCCCTTTTTATGCGGTCCATGGGTCAAAGTGGTTGAAATGTCCATCCGCCCGTCTACACGCAAATGGGTATTTAAGTGTCGATAGTTAGTTTTTTTTTTGACAGTTGAAAAAGATTTAATTTAAATATATATTTGTTAAAATACACTTGCTATACATCATCACTTGAACAAGGGCATATAACATAGTGACAGACCATTGTGACAATTGGTGATGCACTTGTTGACAACAAAATGACAGACCATTGCGACAATTCGTGACGCGCCAGTTGACAACATAGCGATAAACCATTGTGACAATTCGTGATGCACCAGTTGACCACATAGTGAGACCATTGTGACAATTCTTGATGCACCAGTTGACAACATAGTGATAGACCATTGTGACAATTGGTGATGCACTTGTTGACAACATAATGACAGACCATTGCGACAATTCGTGATGCACCAGTTGACAACATAATGACAGACCATTGTGACACTTGGTGATGCACTTGTTAACAACAAAGTGACAGACCATTGCGACAATTCGTGATGCACCAGTTGACAACATAGCGATAGACCATTGTGACAATTCGTGATGCACTAGTTGACAACATAGCGACAGACCATTGTGACAATTCGTGATGCACCAATTGACAACATAGTGACAGACCATTGCGATATTCAGAGATGCAACAGTTAACAACATTACGACAGACCATTGTGACAATTCGTGATGCACCGATTGACAACATAGTGACAGACCATTGCGATATTCAGAGATGCAACAGTTAACAACATAACGAAAGACCATTGGGAAAATTAGTGACGCACCAGTTGACAACATAGTGACAGACCATTTTGACAATTCGTGATGCACATGTTGACAACATAGTGCCAGACCATTGTGACAATTAGAGATGCACCAGTTGGCAACATATCGACAGACCATTGTGACAATTAGTGATGCACCAGTTGACAATATAGCGACAGACCATTGTGACAATAAGTGGTGAACCAGTTGACAACATACTGACAGATCCTTGTGACAATTCGTGATGCACCAGTTGACAACAAAGTGACAGACCATTGTGACAATTAGTGATGCACCATTTGACAACATAGCGATAGACCATTGTGACAATTAGTGATGCACCAATTGAAAACATAGCGACAGATCATTGTGACAATTTTTGATGCACCAGTTGACAACATAATGACAGACCATTGCGACAATTAGAGGTGCACCAGTTGACAACATAGTGACAGACCATTGTGACAATTCGTGATGCACTATTTGACAACATAGCGACAGACCATTGGGACAATTAGAGATGCACCTATTGACAACATAGCGATAGACCATTGTGACAATTCGTTATGTAGCAGTTGACAACATATTGACAGACCATTGTGACAATTAGAGATGCACCAGTTGACAACATAGCGACAGACCATTGTGACAATTCGTGATGCACTATTTGACAACATAGCGACAGACCATTGGGACAATTAGAGATGCACTTGTTGACAACAAAGCGATAGACCATTGTGACAATTCGTAATGTAGAAGTTGACAACATAGTGACAGACCATTGCAACAATTAAAGACGCACCAGTTAACGACATAGCGACAGAAAATTGCGACAATTAGAGATACACAAGTTGACAACATAGTGATAGACCATTGTGACAATTAGTGATGCACTAGTTGAAAACATAGTGACAGACCATTGTGACATTTTGTGATGCACCAGTTGACAACATAGTGGCATACCATTGCAACAATTATTGATGCACCAGTTGACCACATAGCGACAGACCATTGCGACAATTAGTGATGCACCAGTTGACAACATAGTAACAGACCATTGCGATAATTAATGATGCACCAGTTGACAACCTAGTGACAGACCATTGTGACAATTCGCGATGCTCCAGTTGACAACATAGTGACAGAC
The DNA here is from genome assembly GCA_029582155.1 of Panopea generosa. Classification (NCBI taxonomy): domain Eukaryota; kingdom Metazoa; phylum Mollusca; class Bivalvia; order Adapedonta; family Hiatellidae; genus Panopea; species Panopea generosa. The sequence goes on along the minus strand of CM055898.1, from coordinate 59,897,201 downwards.
AATTGCGCAATTCGTGATGCACAAATTGACAACATAGCGACAGACCATTGTGACAATTCGTGATGCACTTGTTGACAACATAATGACAGCACATTGGGACAATTAGTGATGCACCATTTGATTACATAGTGACATACCATTGCGACAACTAGAGATGCACCAATTGACAACATAGTGATAGACCATTTGGACAATTAGTGATGCACCATTTGATTACATAGTGACATACCATTGCGACAACTAGAGATGCACCAGTTGACAACATAGTGATAAACCATTGGGACAATTAGTGATGCACCATTTGAATACATAGTGACATACCATTGCAACAATTATTGATGCACCAGTTGACCACATAGCGACAGACCATTGCGACAATTAGTGATGCACCAGTTGACAACATAGTAACAGACCATTGCGATAATTAATGATGCACCAGTTGACAACCTAGTGACAGACCATTGTGACAATTCGGGATGCTCCAGTTGACAACATAGCGACAGACAATTGCGACAATTCATGATGCACAAATTGACAACATAGCGACAGACCATTGTGACAATTCGTGATGCACTTGTTGACAACATAATGACAGACCATTGGGACAATTAGTGATGCACCATTTGATTACATAGTGACAGACCATTGCGACAACTAGAGATGCACCAGTTGACAACATAGTGATAGACCATTGGGACAATTAGTGATGCACCATTTGATTACATAGTGACATACTATTGTGACAACTAGAGATGCACCAGTTGACAACATAGTGACAGACCATTGCGACAATTAGTGATGCACCATTTGATTACATAGTGACAGACCATTGTGACAATTCGTGATGCACTTGTTGACAACATAATGACAGACCATTGGGACAATTAGTGATGCACCATTTGATTACATAGTGACATACCATTGTGACAACTAGAAATGCACCAGTTGACAACATAGTGATAGACCATTGGGACAATTAGTGATGCACCAGTTGATCACATAGTGACAGACCATTGTGACATTTTGTGATGCACCAGTTGACAACATAGTGGCATACCATTGCAACAATTATTGATGCACCAGTTGACCACATAGCGACAGACCATTGCGACAATTAGTGATGCACCAGTTGACAACATAGTAACAGACCATTGCGATAATTAATGATACACCAGTTGACAACCTAGTGACAGACCATTGTGACAATTCGGGATGCTCCAGTTGACAACATAGTGACAGACAATTGCGACAATTCGTGATGCACAAATTGACAACATAGCGACAGACCATTGTGACAATTCGTGATGCACTTGTTGACAACATAATGACAGACCATTGGGACAATTAGTGATGCACCATTTGATTACATAGTGACATACCATTGCGACAACTAGAGATGCACCAGTTGACAACATAGTGATAGACCATTGGGACAATTAGTGATGCACCATTTGATTACATAGTGACATACCATTGCGACAACTAGAGATGCACCAGTTGACAACATAGTGATAGACCATTGGGACAATTAGTGATGCACCATTTGATTACATAGTGACATACCATTGTGACAACTAGAGATGCACCAGTTGACAACATAGTGACAGACCATTGCGACAATTAGTGATGCACCATTTGATTACATAGTGACAGACCATTGTGACAATTCGTGATGCACTTGTTGACAACATAATGACAGACCATTGGGACAATTAGTGATGCACCATTTGATTACATAGTGACATACCATTGTGACAACTAGAGATGCACCAGTTGACAACATAGTGACAGACCATTGGGACAATTAGTGATGCACCAGTTGACAACCTAGTGACAGACCATTGTGACAATTCGTGATGCACTTGTTGACAACATAATGACAGACCATTGGGACAATTAGTGATGCACCATTTGATTACATAGTGACATACCATTGCGACAACTAGAGATGCACCAGTTGACAACATAGTGATAGACCATTGCGACAATTAGTGATGCACCATTTGATTACATAGTGACAGACCATTGTGACAATTCGTGATGCACTTGTTGACAACATAATGACATACTATTGGGACAATTAGTGATGCACCATTTGATTACATAGTGACATACCATTGCGACAACTAGAGATGCACCAGTTGACAACATAGTGATAGACCATTGGGACAATTAGTGATGCACCATTTGATTACATAGTGACAGACCATTGTGACAATTCGTGATGCACTAGTTGACAACATAGTGACAGACCATTGTGACAATTCGTGATGCACCAGATGACAACATAGTGACAGACCATTGTGACAATTCGTGATGCACCAGTTGACAACATAGTGACAGACCATTGCGACAATTAGTAATGCTTCTGATGACAAAATAGTGACAGACTATGACGTGGTGATAATTATGCAAAGCTTCTTATTTTTGTGTCAATCTTTAACAGTAGTTATGGTCCCCTTTCTTCTTAAAATTCTGTACTGAATTGATTTCCGATCAATTACGGACGACTTCATGTCTACAAACACATTTCTAGTTATACCTGTAACGGGGAACCATAATGTATGTTTTCATTCTTATAATGACTGTACGACCATGCCAACAAATAAGCATGTTACTTCTTAAATACATGTTTAAGTGATATTTTTATTTGAAAACATGAAATTGCGAGCCAGTAGCAAGTTATTTCTTGTAGCTACAACAGTAGAATATGTGAAAGTGATCATCTCTGTTCAGAAACAACCTGCCTTAATTCCTATCACATATTAAAAGTTTTTTTTATAAATAGCATGCTTTTGCAGATGCCATTCCTTTGTATTCATAAATGACTGGGTCTTTAAAATTCTCATACTTATTGCTTGATTCAGTTTAAAACTTGAAAAATGACATCACTTCTTCTTTAGGTTGTTTATTTAGTACTTATTTTAGAAAAAAAAAGTATACTTGGCTTGTGGTGTTGAGGTACATCTCTATGGTGGAAGCTACATTGAACAACTGTACACAAACGTGCACATGGCCACCTAACGCATGCAGTGATTACATTGTGATATAGGAATAGGTATGGATTTAAAGCACAATGTTATGCTAATAGAATGTGACTACTGGTATAGCTATAAGCTAAATACACATATTGTCTGTTGAACAGCAAATGGCCCATATAGCTTAGCATCAGTGACTTTATTGTCCCTTGTTAGCATCAATTTCAGAAAAATAAATTAAACTATTCATATGCATGTACTTTTCTGTTATAAGTTTATGTTTCAAGTATATATATATGCGTCAAACAATCGAAGAAGTGACAATATTTGGCTTAAATTTAATAAAAAAAAGTCTTATAGTTCTCAAAACTGGCAAACAAAGGGACAGACGTTACCACTTCATGACACATAAATATTTGCAAAAGTACGTAAAGCATATATTTTTCCCATAGTTTCCTTTGATAAAACTAGAAACTAAACCTTTATTGTTGAACACTCATGAGATATCAACTTGCATGTATAACAAGCAAACTGAAGTACACTCGTATACAAACACGTTCGGATTCATATACTTCGCACGTGGTACATATAAAATAACATCCTCGTTTAAATTAACTAATCATTATTAAAAGTTTTGTACAAACTTGTTCATGAAGAAAACAAGTGGAATATAAGAAGGCAAACATGCTATAAGGTTACATGAATCTGAAACGGACTCCTCAATTTCCATAACAAATGGTAAAGTAAAGTAAACTTATACGGTAATGGTATATATGCAAATCTAGATCACACTGTAAAGCATATATAACATAAAGATTAAAACAAATTCAGTAGATATTTAATGTTATATTTAAGAAAGACACAGAATATGATATGGATATTTAATGAATGTCAAGAAAAATAATACATAATTCTTATTATCGCATAGAAATTAAAATTAAACATGCTCAAATTCATTTTTCTATTTGGACTGATTACATAAACAGATGAAAGCACTTTGTGTGATGACACAATCTTAACAGATTGTTTGTTTATTACGGTGTTGGCAAGTACAAACTGGGGTAAATGTTTACATGTACACACTGGGGTAAATGTTTACATGTTCACACTGGTTTAAATGTTTTATGTTCACACTGGGATAAATGTTGACATGTACAAACTGGAATAAATGTTAACATGTACACACTGAGGTAAATGTGAACAGCGACAAACTGAGGTTAATGTTTACAGGTTCAAACTGGGGTAAATGTTCACATCTACAAACTGGGGTAAATGTTTACAGGTTCAAACTGGGGTAAATGTTGGCATGTACAAACTGGGGTAAATGTTTACAGGTTCAAACTGGGGTAAATGTTGGCATGTACAAACTAGGGTAAATGTAGGCATGTACAAACTGGGGTAACTGTTTACATGTACAAATTGGGGTAAATGTTTGCATGTACAAACTGGGGTAAATGTTTACATCTACAAACTGGGGTAAATGTTTACAGGTTCAAACTGGGGTAAATGTTGGCATGTCCAAACTGGGGTAACTGTTTACATGTACAAACAGGGGTAAATGTTTGCATGTACAAACTGGGGTAAATGTTTACTTATACAAACTGGGGTAAATGTGTACATGTACACACTGGGGTAAATGTTTACATCTACAGTCTGGGGTAAATGTTTACAGGTTCAAACTGGGGTAAATGTTGGCATGTACAAACTGGGGTAACTGTTGGCATGTACAAACTGGGGTAAATGTTTGCATGTACAAACTGGGGTAAATGTTAACATATAGAAACTGGGGTAAATGTGTACATGTACACACTTTGGTAAATGTTTACAGGTTCAAACTGGAGTAAATGTTTACAGGTTCAAACTTGGGTAAATGTTGGCATGTACAAACAGGGGTAACTGTTTACATGTACAAACTGGGGTAAATGTTTGCATGTACAAACTCGGGTAACTGTTTACATGTACAAACTTGGGTAAATGTTTACATCTACAAACTGGGATAAATGTTTACAGGTTCAAACTGGGGTAAATGTTGGCATGTACAAACTGGGGTAACTGTTTACATGTACACACTTAGGTAAATGTATATATGTACAAACTAGAGTTAATGTTTACATGTACACACTGGGGTAAATGTTGGCATGTACAAACTGGGATAAATGTGTACATGTACACACTGGGGTAAATGTTTACATGTACAAACCGGGGTAAATGTTTACATGCACAAACTGTGGTAAATGTTTACATGTACAAACATGAGTAAATGTTTACATGTACACACTGGGGTAAATGTTTACATATAGAAACTGGGGTAAATGTGTACATGTACACACTGGGGTAAATGTTTACATCTACAAACTGGGGTAAATGTTTACAGGTTCAAAATGGGGTAAATGTTGGCATGTACAAATTGGGGTAACTGTTTACATGTACAGACTGGGGTAAATGTTTACATGTACAAACTGGGGTAAATGTTTACATATACAAACTGGGGTAAATGTGTACATATACACACTTAGGTAAATGTATATATGTACAAACTAGAGTAAATGTTTACATGTACACACTGGGGTAAATGTTGGCATGTACAAACTGGGATAAATGTTTACATGTACAAACTGGGGTAAATGTTTACATGCACAAACTGTGGTAAATGTTTACATGTACAAACAGGAGTAAATGTTTACATGTACACACTGGGATAAATGTGTACATGTACACACTGGGATAAATGTTTACATGTACAGACTATGATAAATGTTTACATGTACAAACTGGGATAAATGTTAACATGTACACACTGGGATAAATGTTTACATGTACAAACTGGGATAAATGTTTACATGTACAAACGGTGGTAATTGTTTACATGTACTAACTGGGGTAAATAAAATATGTTTAATCCTGATGATTCACGTTAATTAGTTTGGTCTTTGGTTAATGCTTAGTTTGTATTTATCTGGTCCTTAGTGCTTAGTTTGTATTCACTTGGTTCTTGATAAGTGCTTAGTTTGTATTTATCCGGTCCGTAGTGAGTACTTAATTTGTATTTGCTTGGTCATCGATTAGTGCCGAGTGTGTATTTACTTGGTCCCTGGTAAGTGCTTAATTTGGATTTGCTTGGTCTTTGGTTAGTGCATAGTTTGTATTTACTTTGTCTTAGGTCAGTACTTAGTTTGTATTTACATTTACTTGGCCAATGGTTAGTGCTAATTTGGTATTTTTTTGTTCATGGAATAGTGCTTAATTTTTATTTACATGGTCATGGATTAGTGCTTAGTTTGTATTTACTTGGTCATTGGTTAATGCTTTATTTGTGTTTACTTGGTCATTGGTTAGTGCTTACTTGTTTGTATTTACTTGGCCATTGGTTAGTGCTTAGTTGGTTTTATGTATATGGCCATTGGTTAGTGCTTAGTTAGTATTTAATTGTTCATGGGTTAGTGGTTAGTTTGTATTTAATTGATCCTGGGTTAGTTTTTATTTGTATGTACTTGATCATTGGTCAGTGCTTAGTTTTTATTAATTGTTCCTGACTCAGTGCTTGGTTTTATTTACTTGGTCTTATGTTAGTGCCTAGTTTGTAATTTGTTATCATGGGTAAGTGCTTTTTTATGTACTCGGTCCTTGGTTAGTACTTAGACAGTATTTATTTGATCTTAGAGTAGTGCGTAGTTTGTATTACATATTCATTGGTTAATACTTAGTTTGTATTTACTTGGTCATTGGTTAGTGCTAAGTTTGTATTTGCTTGGTCATTGGTTTGTGCTTAGTTTGTATTTACTTGATCATTGGTTAATGTTTAGTTTGTATTTACTTGGTCATTGGTTAATGCTTAGTTTGTTTTTACTTGGTCATAAGTTAGTGCTTAGCTTGTTTTATTTGGTCATTGGTTAGTGGTTAGTTTGTTTTTATTTGGTCATTGGTAAGTGCTTTGTTTATTTACTTGGTCATTATTAAGTGCTTAGGTTGTATTTACTTGACCATTGGTTAATGCTAAGTTTGTTTTATTTGGTCATTGGTTAATGCTTAGTTTGTTTTTCCATGGGCATTGGTCAGTGCTTAGTTTGTATTTACTTGGTCAATGGTTAATGCTTAGTTTGTTTTTAATTGGTTATAAATTAATGCTTTGCTTGTTTTTATTTGGTCATCAGTTAGTGTTTAGTTTGTATTTACTTGACTATTGGTGCATGCTTAGCTTGTTTCTATGTGGTCATTGGTTAGTGCTTAGTTTGTATTTACTTGACCATTGGTTAATGCTTAGTTTGTTTTACTTGGTCACTGGTTAGTGCTTAGTTTGTATCAACTTGGTCATTGGTTAATGCTTAGTTTGTTTTTACTTGGTCGATTGTTAAGGCTTAGTTTGTATTGTATGGTCATTGGTTTGGGCTTAGTTTGTATGTATATGATCAATGGTTATAGCTTAGTTTGTTTTTGTATTGTTAATGGCTATGGCTTAGTTTGTATGTGTATGGTCAATAGTTATGGCTTAGTTTGTATGTGTATGGTCAATGGTTATGGCTTAATTTGTTTGTGTATGGTCAATGATTATGGCTTAGTTTGTATGTGTATGGTCAATGGTTATGGCTTAGTTTGTTTGTATATTGTCAATGGTAATGGCTTAGTTTGTATTTGTATGTTCAATGGTTATGGCTTAGTTTGTATTTGTATGGTCAATAGTTATGGCTTAGTGTGTATGTGTATGGTCAATGGTTATGGCTTAGTTTGTATGTGTATGGTCAATGGTTAGGGCTTAGTTTGTGTGTATTGTCAATAGATATGGCTTAGTTTGTATTTGTATGGTCATTTATTATAGCTTAGTTTGTATTTGTATGGTCATTAGTTATGGCTTAGTTTGTATATTCATGGTCAATGGTTATTGCTTAGTTTGTATTTGTATGGTCAATGGTTATTGCTTAGTTTGTATGTGTATGGTCAATGGTTATGGCTTACTTTGTATTTATATAATCAATGTTAAGGGCTTAGTTTGTACGTGTATGGTCAATCGTTATGGCTTAGTTTGTATGTGTATAATCAATGGTTATGGCTTAGTTTGTATTAACTTGGCCATTGTTTACTGCGTAGTTTGTTTTACTGGGTTATTGGTTAATGTTTAGTTTGTTTTTACAAGGTCGTTGGTTAAGTCTTAGTTTGTATTGTATGGCCATTGTTAGTTTGTATGTGTATTGTCAATGGTTAGGGCTTCGTTTGTATTTTTATTATCAATGGTTATGGCTTAGTTTGTATGTGTATTGTCAATGGTTAGGGCTTAGTTTGTATTTGTATAATCAATGGTTATGGCTTAGTTTGTATGTGTATGGTCATTGGTTAGGGCTTAGTTTGTATGTGTATGGTCAATGGTTAAGGCTTAGTTTGTATGTGTATAATCAATGGTTAGTGCTTAGTTTGTATTTACTTGGCCTTTGATTAATGCTTAGATTTTTTACTTGGTCATTCGTTAGTGCTTATTTGTATTTACTTGGTCCTTAATTAATGCTTAGTTTGTTTTACTAGGTCGTTGGTTAAGGCTTAGTTTGTATTGCATAGCCATTGGTTAGGGCTTAGTTTGTATTTATTTTGCCAATGGTTAGGGCTTAGTTTGTATTTGTATAATCAATTGTTAGGTCTTAGTTTTAATATATATGGTCAATGGTTATGTCTTAGCTTGTATTTCAATGGTCAATGTTTAGGGTTAAGTTTGTATTTGTATGGTCATTGGTTATGGCCTAGTTCGTATTTCAATGACCAATGGTAAGGGCTTAGTTTGTATTTGTATGTTCAATTGTTATGGCTTAATTTGTATGTGCATGGTTAATGGTTATGGCTTAGTTTGCATGTGCATGGTCAATGGTTATGGCTTAGTTTGAATGTGCATGGTCAATGGTTATGGCTTAGTTTGTATGTGCATGGTCAATGGTTAGGGCTTAGTTTGTATGTGCATGGTCAATGGTTATGGCTTAGTTTGCATGTGCATGGTCAATGGTTATGGTTTAGTTTTTATGTACATGGTCAATGGTTATGGCTTAGTTTGTATTTGTATGGTCAAGTGTTATGGCTTAGTTTTTATTTGTATGGTCATTGGTTATGGCGGCTTAGTTTGTATTGTATGGTCATTGATTAGGGCTTAGTATGTATGTGTATGGCCAATGGTTATGGCTTAGTTTGTATTTGTATAATCAATGGTTAGTGCTTAGTTTGTTTTTTCTCTGGCAATTGATTAATTCTTAGTTTGTATTTACTTGGTCATTAGTTAATGCTTAGTTTGCTTTTACTTGGTCGTTGGTTAAGGCTTAGTCTGTATTGTATGGTCATTGCTTAGGGTTTGGTTTGTATTTATTTGGTCAATGGTTAGGGCTTAGCTTATATTTGTGTAATCAATTGTTAGGGCTTAGTTTTAATGTAAATGGTCAATGGTTATGTCTTAGTTTTTTATTTCAATGGTCATTGGTTAGGGCTTTTTTTGTATTTCATTGGTCAATGGTTAGAGCTTAGTGTGTATTTGTATTTTTATGGTCATTGGTTATGGCTTAGTTTATATTTGTATAGTCATTGGTTATGGCTTAGTTTGTATTTGTATGGTCATTGGTTAGGGTTTAGTTTGTATAAAAAGTATGGTCAATGGTTAGGGCATAGTTTTTATTTGTATGGTTAATGGTTAGGGCTTAGTTTGTATTTGATGGTCAATGGTTAGGGTTTAGTTTGTATTTGTATGTTTAATGATTATGGCTTAGTTTATATTTGTATGGTCATTGTTATGGCTTGGTTTATATTTGTATGGTCAACGTTTAGGTCTTAGTTTGTTTTTGTATTGTAAATGGTTATGGCTTAGTTTGTATTTGTATGGTCGTTAGTTATGGCTTAGTTTATATTTATATAGTCATTGGTTATGACTAAGTTTGTATTTGTATGGTCATTGGTTAGGGTTTAGTTTGTATTAGTATGGTCAATCGTAAAGGCATAGTTTTTATTTGTATGGTCACTGGCTATGTCTTAGTTTGCATTTGTATAGTCATTTGTTATGGCTTAGTTTGTTATTGTTTGGATATTGGTTAGGGCTTAGTTTGTATTTGTATGGTAAATGGTTAGGGCCTAGTTTGTATATGTATGGTAAGTGGTTTAGCTTAGTTTATATGTGTATGGTCATTAGTTAGGGCTTAGTTTGTATGTGTAAGGTCAATGGTTATGGCTTAGTTTGTATTTGTATGGTCACTGGCTATGTCTTAGTTTGCATTTGTATAGTCATTTGTTATGGCTTAGTTTGTTATTGTTCGGACATTGGTTAGGGCTTAGTTTGTATTTGTATGGTAAATGGTTAGGGCTTACTTGATATATGTATGGTAAGTGGTTAAGCTAAGTTTATATGTGTATGGTCATTAGTTAGGGCTTAGTTTGTATGTGTATGGTCAATGGTTATGGCTTAGTTTGTATTTGTATAATCAACGGTTAGTGCTTAGTTTGTATTTCTTTGGCAATTGGTTAAAGCTTAGTTTGTTTTATTTGGTCATTGGTTAGTGCTTAGTTTGTATTTACTTGGTCATTAGTGAATGCTTAGTTTGCTTTTACTTGGTCGTTGGTTAAGGCTTAGTCTGTATTGTATGGCCATTGGTTAGGGCTTAGTTTGTATTTATTTGGTCAATGGTTACGGCTTAGTTTGTATTTGTGTAATCAATTGTTATGGCTAAGTTTGAATGTAAATGGTCAATAGTTATGTCTAAGTTTTTATTTTCAATGTTCATTGGTTAGGGCTTAGTTTGTATTTCAATGGTCAATGGTAAGGGCTTAGTTTGTATTTGTATGTCAATGGTTAGGGCTTAGTTTGTATGTGTATGGTCAATGGTTATGGCTTAGTTTGTATTTGTATGTTCGTTGGTTATGGCTTAGTTTGTTTTTGTATGGTCAATGGTTAGGGCTTAGTTTGTATTTGTATGTTTAATGGTTATGGCTTAGTTTGTATTTGTATGTTTAATGGTTATGGCTTGATTTGTATTTGTATGGTCATTGGTTTTGGTTTGGTTTATATTTCTATGGTCGATGGTTAGGGCTTAGTTTGTTTTTGTATGGTTAATGGTTATGGCTTAATTGTATTTGTATGGTCATTGGTTATGGCTTAGTTTATATTTGTATAGTCATTGGTTATGGCTTAGTTTGTATTTGTATGGTCATTGGTTAGGGCTTGGTTTATATTTGTATGGTCAATGGTTAGGGCTTAGTTTGTTTTTGTATGGTTAATGGTTATGGCTTAATTGTATTTGTATGGTCATTGGTTATGGCTTAGTTTGTATTTGTATAGTCATTGGTTATGGCTTAGTTTGTATTTGTATGGACATTAGTAAGGGCTTAGTTTGTATTTGTATGGTAAATGGTTAAGGCTTAGTGTGTATTTGTATGGTCATTAGTTAGGGCTTAGTTTTTATTTGTATAGTCAATGGTTATGGCTTAGTTTGTATTTATATGGTCAATGGTTAGTGCTTAGTTTGTTTACTAGTAGTTTGTCATTGGTTAGTTGTAAGTTGTGTATTTAGTTGGTTCTTGATTTAATTAAGTATTTATTCTGTTTTTATAGTACTTGGCAATGGACTTATGCTTAGTTTTGGAATTGATTTGTACTTGGTCTGTCATATTCAGTGACATTGCTATTGGTAACCGGACCTTGTTTTTGGTACTTGGTCTACCAAATTCAGTGACATTGTTATTGGTACTCGGTTTGTCATATTCAGTTGCATTGTTGATACTAGGTCTGTCATATTTAGTGACTTTGTCATTGGTACTCACATTCAGTGACCTTGATATGGATTTCAGTCTGTCATAATTATTCCCAGCTTTCAGACTCAATCTAATTGACCGATAGATCGAGGACCAATCTGAAAATGGTGAATACATAGTTATGTTATTATTAACGATTTTTTTGTGATATAGTTATTATAAAAAATCATCGTTGAATTACATTTAATGTTCATATTTTACAAAACCTAAACATACTTTATGTACTCGAGACTTTTAAAATAGATATATAGAATCTGCATAATAGATTTACTTGGATCTACTTAACTTACATGAAATTATAAAATGTAACACATAAATTCAAGGCATTCAGCTTAATTCATTCCGCATTCAAAATCATCATTTAATATCGTATACAAAAACATATAAAATGTCCAACAATGATATAAATACATGTTCAAACTAATATCTACGTTGTACGTGATCACCATACGATCTAAGTATTAATCATGCTAATACAAATTAACGCTCATCATGCGTTCTAATTATCAACAAACGGCACGGGCCGTGGAGCAAGAAGGTAATTTACATGGATACGTGAGATAGATTGTTTAAACCAGTCTACATTTAAAGTGACATCGTACATAAAACGGCGTTTTATGTGTATTTCATTTAACTGGTGTCACATTATTTTCTTTAATAGCTGAGGAATGGGGCATTTTCTGTTGTTCTCATGTTTCGCTATTTTTCGTTAAAACAGATACCGGGATAATCACATATATTCGGTTATATGCAACGATACGGTCATAGCCATAAGAATGAGCGTGTTTCTGGATAATTTTGTCATAACCCGTTGTAAATAATGAAAGGAAGTTGTTGGTGATTATTTTTTTTAATTCAACTATTTCGTGTTATTATCTGTTTGTGTGTTTTTCGCGTAAGTACATTTTATAACAGGGCTGTAATTAACAACTTGGATGTATTTAATCGCATTAATTGGATTTTATTGTATCACCGGTAAGTATGTTTTGTTAATTGACAATTGTCGTGTTACATGTATGTATGTTTAATTGTTGTATAAAACATAACGAGTTCACAGTAAAACAAATGTAAGTGCTTTGTTTTCTTTCGCATATTTAGTTCATTGTGTTCATAGATTTAGTTTAGGGCGTACTGTGGTGTTTAGAATTACATGCATATAATAATGTAGTACTGTTTTGTATAAAACGGAGAAATCGACATTTAATTCTGATTCAGCCGTACCAAAGCACAGGTTAAACGTCGGGAGAATGAATATAACTGCCTATCACATTTTACTACTTGCCATCGCTTATTTGCAGTTTGTGTTGTCTACTGAAGTTTTTCTTCATTTTACATATACATGTACATATTTTACATATACATGTACATATAAATATGTGAAACATCAAACAATTGCAAATGTTAAATGTGAACATAATATGCATTGTGTGTGTTAAAACGGGAAGATCAATTTTAAATATGGTTGTAGAAGATTTTCTCCTACAAAGTTTATTAGGTGAGACTAGGAAAGTGCAACAGACGAGACTCTGCTAATGGAGATGCAACTATTTAGCAAACGAGTTCATAGAAGGAGCATTACGTAACGCTATGGTCACTTTGTCCAAACTGAAGTTATTCCCGGAAGAGGATGTGCGAGGGGATGCAAGCTATTCTCCTTCTTGGAATAAACTAAACGTAAAAGCAATGATTTTTTTGTCAGTTAAAAATTTGATGTCAACACTTTTTCAAAAAATAATTATCACATTAATATGTCCTCTCTACTCCTCCATTTTTAATCTTTGCCACATACTTTTGAATGTTATGCATTTTTCACAATATTCTCAATCTTAATTCAGGGCAGGGCAAGGCAGGGCAGGGCACATTATGCTATTAAATATCACAGACAACGTCAATATTATATCATATCTGGTACTATATCACTTATCTCATTAGTATTACGTGCTATATTCAAACAATATGTTATATGACACGACTTAACTGGAATGTTTCACATAATTGTTGTATAACTATCATTTATGTAACACTTAGAGAGGATGCTATATTGTCAACTGCGTGTCTTGTACATGTGAACGTGCTGTTGTCACTATGATCCCGGACTTCGTCATTCAAATTTATTCTATAACTAGATCTGGGCATTATCTGGCGACGCATTCAAAAGTTCTATAAATGGTCTTAGTCTACAGGATTTATGGCTGTGGATATATTGATGTATGTTAAATAAAACTAGTAAAAGTGTTGCTATGTACAATACAATAAATTGCATGCTGATACCAAATGAGCCTAACTCTGGCATCGGTATTGAAGGGAAAAAAAACAACCTCTAAAAGTTCGCATTTCGCTGACACTTAAAATACAAAAGTGGAAATGTCGGTTGTATGAGTGAGTTAACTGTAGCAGCCTTTTGTGGTCTTATGATCAGACTGCTTGCTCAGGGACTAAGAGGCACCCAGTGTTTATCCTTGTGGACTCATGCACGGGTATTTTAAACACAAAACCATCGTGCCTTGTGGACAATGTGCCCTTTTATAGCAGATGTAAAGCCGTCAATTTCGTATGCTGGAAGAGCTACATGTATGGAGACCACATAGAGATCCTGACGCATAGAGCTCGATTATAAACTTCACCGACGGCTGGGAGCTCTATGCGTCAATATGCCCCATAATCCAACATAAAGCTTATCGATTTGGATATATCGACTTCAATATCAATTAAAACTATTTAGAGATCTAGTATAACATCTACCACTTCTTCCACAACAACAACGTTAACAATCATCATTGCTGTCGATTTCATTATCAATATCTTCATCTTTAACATTGTCTTCGCCATCATCATTATCATCTTCATCATCATCATCATCACCATCATCATCATCATCATCATCATCATCATCATCATCATCATCATCATCATCATCATCATCACATTCAGCATAATTGTCTCCATACACAGTGACTAAATTCTTGAAATACATGTATACAAATGTACAATATAAAATGTTACTTTACGAAGGATGAAATTTAAAACAACACCTCTTTTAATGATTCAACAATGCAACTATATTGTATAATTGAATGATGCTAATTTATAAAAATAAATGAGTTCTTCTTTAACTAATACATTGCACACATGAAACATATTTAATCTTTAGCATCTATTTCATGCATTGGGCAAACCAAATGACACTAGGTGTAACAGAGATGCTGAATAACAATTGAACACCTAATCAACAACGACCCCCTTTTACACACTTTATAAACGCCCAAATAACTTGTTAATAACCTTCAACTGAAAAGAAGATAAATGAAAAAGACTGACGGGATCAACTGTTAGTCAAAAAGTTAAACTAAAAAAAACTAATCCGTCGTCGTCATAATACCAAATATAAGGGTGGCAATATTATTAAACAAAAATGACCATTAAACAAATGAGGAAAATAATCCGAATTTTATTATAGAGATGGTCCTAGTGTAGGGTTTTAGTGTAGATTCCAACAATAGTGCTGATGGACATTTAGACACTGCATAATTAATCATATTAATGATGGCGTTTAGGGTCTAGCAAATAATGTGACAGTCTTTTAATTCGAGAGCTCTATGCGTCAAGATGTCAGACCCGTTTTAAAGTTGAAGTGAATATTTCTCTCGGGAGCTCTAAACGGGAGTCAGTTAGTTGTGTAACAACACTGTTTTTATCTGATATATGAACTGAAGTGGAACATTGAAAGTAACCAACAGCGCAAGAAATCAAATAAATACAGTCTTATGTAACAACACTAAACTAACTACATGTAACTAGATGTAATTGAAACAACGTTGTTAAAGAATTAACTACAATGATATCACGACGCCTTCGTCGTGCTTTAGATAACATTCCAGTGATATTACGACGTGTTCGGCGTGACATAGAAAGTATTATAGTGATTTCACGACGTTGTCGGTGTGCATAAGACAACACTCCAGGAATATCACGACGATATCGGCGTGCTTAATACAACATTCCTGGGATATGACGTTGTCGGTGTACTAGAGACAACATTTCAGTGATAACATGATGTTGTCGGTGTGCTTTAGACACTATTTCAGTAATATCATGACGTTGTCAGTGTGCTTGAAACAACATTCCAATGATATTATGACGTTGTCAGTGTGCTTGAGACAATATTCGAGTGCTAATACGACGTTGTCAGTGTGCTTGAGACAACATTTTCATTGATATTGTGACGTTGTCGGTGTGCTTGAGACAACATTTCAGTAACATCATGACGTTGTCGGTGTGCTTTAAACAACAATTCAGTGCTATCATGACGTTGTCGGTGTGCTTGAGACAACATTTCAGTAACATCACGGCGTTGTCAATGTGCTTGAGATAACATTTCAGTGATATCATGACGTTGTCAATGTTCTTGAGACAACATTTCAGTAACATTACGACGTTGTCAATGTGCTTGAAACAACATTTTCACTGATATTATGACTTGTCAATGTGCTTGAGACAAATTTGTATTGATATCATGACGTTGTCAGTGTGCTTGATACATGTACAGCATTTCAGTAATATCATAACGATGTCAGAAAACTTGAGACAACATCACGATGCTGTCGGTGTGCTTTAGACAACATTTCATTGATATCATGACGTTGTCGGTGTGCATTAGACACAATTTCAGCGATATCACGACGTTGTCAGTGTGCTTGAGACAATATTCGAGTGATATCACGACGTTGTCGGTGTGCTTGAGACAACATTTTCATTGATATTGTGACGTTGTCAACAGGCTTAAGACAACATTTCAGTGATATCATGACGTTGTCGGTGTGCTCGAGAAAACATTTTCATTGATATTATGACGTTGTCAGTGTGCATGACACTACATTTCAGTGATACAGACCGTAATCTGTTCAAGTACACCAAACGAACGCAAACGAAACGAATATCAAGCGCAATTTAAACGATATACAAACGGACTAAAAATGCGAACGAAACGATACACGAAACGAAACTATACACAGACGCAACAGGACGAATGATCCCCGAACGATACAAAACGATAATGCAAACGTTAAACGCAACAAATATTAAAGATTCAGATATCCTCTAATATTATCGTAGTTATATTGACAATGAAATAAATAATTAAACGAAATGATTGCTCTCTTTGTCATTTAAAATCTTTAAATTGCTATACCTGTAACTTTAATTTAATTTCTTTGATATACGTTTTTATCCCGAATTATCCGTGAAAAACATTGCCTCGGCTTGTAAAAGTGTGATAAAACAATCAGGTGACGCATGGCCTGCTTACACAACTCCCCCAATTAACGGATCTATTTATCTGAACATTTATGTAAGTGTTCTGTTATATGATTGACAATAAAGAAAATCTGTTCAATACTTCAACCTTTTCCACTTAGGGCTTTTCCAGAATTGTATATAAAAATAGTTCATATATATAAAAAAAAACACACGTAAAGGTTAGTGTTTGTTTGTAACTTGTTGTCTTCTTAAATGTTTATTTTCAATATAGACATTTGTTAAAAAAGATTACTATTAAACTGATAGAGTTATTAATAACTACAAATATCTAAATTTATGTACAGAATGAACACACTGTCCCTTTCACTGTCACCTTGTGCCAATGTCCGATGAAGTCACCAGAAAAAACAAACATTTTATTCACTAAGTGGTTATCTTGGAAATTTTTGATGAACGGATATCAAAGGAATTCTATCGGTGTAATGTATATATAAAAGTCCTTGAAAGTGTCAGACATGTTTATGTTATTTATTTTCAAAAAATAAACACTTGTCAGATTTCGTAGGAAATATATAAAAATAATGGATTAAAGTTTAGTCAACGATGATAAACCGGTATGTAAATTTTATTTTAATTTCAAATGCTTTATATATTTTGTTTACTGTTAACATCAATGTACTTTTTATGGGGAGGGGGTGGGGTATTTCCCGTAACACGGCTTGTTGATCAAAGAAATTACTAATCAAACACGTTTTGAGCAGATATGGCTCACTGATCACATATAAGAAGTGTGCTATTAATACTACGATTGACTCTTCCGATAGCTTTCCTACTATCTGTAATGATTTAGCCTAATTTGACCCCATTTCGCACACCTTTTATGTTTTTATACGATTTGTAGGAAATATCTGAACAGACAATTTATAAAATTTCAAGAAGGAAAAAGGTCTAAAGACGGAAGTACCAGTGATTTTAGAAGCCCTGCAACAAGACATAAAACTTTTACCCTTAAAGGCATCTTTTTTTTTTATGAAAACACACCCGCCTCCTCCCATGCATTTACCTTAGTGAAATAGAACGCGACGTAAAATGACGCAAGAAACTGTTAGAGTAACGACATTGCACATTGGCAAGAAGTCAAAAATAAATTGTATCGGAGTTATAGACATATGCTACATAAAGTATATACCCCAATATACCCCACCCACTGCCGATGTGCATGGGACAACGTTTCAGATGATATCACGATGTTGTGGGTGTGCTTGAGACAACATTTTAGTGATATCACGACGTTTTCTGTTAACTTGCGATTATAAGTGTTGCTACACAGTGGTGTCATGCTATAGAAACAATGATAGAATATGATAAACCCAACCCAAACACATTAAACACAGGGTCTTCCTGGAACTATAATGCCGTAGTGTATTGTCATAAAACAATTATAGAAACAATGTACCCAGCGCAGACGTTATAGTACATTAGTGTAATATCGGAGAAACAATTACACGATACAATATACCCCACCTAGACACAGGGTCGACTCATCCTGGCTCTATCCTCCATATGGAAGGATTTCGCTTAATACATGTATGACAAGATGCATTGAAAAATTATTTCAAATATTGACAATATAATCATTTCACCATAGACTGCATATCCTTATTTCGTTTTATACAATATAAAATTTCATTTGTGAAATTAAATAGATCACATGGTTGGTTCTCACTCGGCATTTAAAACAACGTTTTTTTCTCTACCATAATATATGGTAACATTAAGACTTCACTGAATTCGTTCATCATAGTTTTTACTGTGTAACGCATACAACCTTAATGACTTGGTGATTATTTTAACTAAACATGTATACACACGCACATTATTTAAAGTCAGTGACAGTGTTTTTGCATAATTGGTTAAACAAATATTTAGCATCTTTTGCAGTGTTATATATCATCTCATAAAACTATAAATTACTGTCCACCGCTATCATTACAAGCGTATCATATAATTATTTATCTTGTACACGCATTTCTCAATTATGCTGTCAAGCAGGTAGTGTGACGTTTATGTGAAACTGTAAAATAAATATGTCCATCTCTTTTTGTTCTTAATTGTGTATGTAACAATGGTTACACTTTGCATAATACGAATTCAGTATGTGTTAAAAACCCTTAAGGGTCAGTAGAATAAAGTTGTTTACGGTTGTCAAGCGACAGTATAATACATATATAAGGCAAAATGTATTAATCAAAGTTATTTCAAACTACATACATGTATATAAAACCATTAGTGAGGTATTAAAAGAAGCTGCGGATCCAGATTTGGTGGATCATGGGATAGGTCCGCTACATAATGTATGTGAGGTGTGCCCTGACAACTCTTTATTACTGATTCCATCTACTTCGGTTGCAAATTTATTATTTGAACCTACTCATCAACTCGTGATAAAATGAAGTCATCGTAAGGTTAAGGTTGACGCTATTGGCGGTACATGTATTGGCGGTATGGCGGTACATGTATTTGCGGTACAATGGCAGTACATGTATTGGCGGTATGGCGGTACATGTATTGGCGGTACCGTGATGTATCAATTCATATGTTAATGTTAAAGTGCACTGAACCCTATTATATAGAATATAAAGCGTGTGCTGTCATATATGTTTAGAACTCAGTTATATAAATCTAATATACAAAATAAAAAATAGTAAACCCTACTTAACTAGCCTACTATTATATTGTTAAATTACATAAATGAAATAATTGATAATCTACCCGGTTATTAGAAGCAGTAAATTAATAAAATTGAACGACGATGTGACCATACAACCACACTCAAAACGGTTTGTCGTTTTGGCATATCGACGTCCTTCAGAATGACAACACGCCAGCAAATGCGCCAAATATCGTTCTGTCGAGTTGTCGTGTTGTTGTGTCGGCGCCCCGCCAAAACCACTTGGCAGACACCAGCAACTATAGCTTAATATATTCACTGTATAACACTAGGACATATCAACTATAGTATATGATTGTATATCCAATATTGAATAAGCAAGTAACTACTATGATATGGGCTTGCACATATACTACCGGTATTTTACAGAAAACTTTTGAACATTTCATAATTATAATTTGATGTTAACAACATTAAATTTTGAAAATATGTAAGATTTTAAGACCCATACATAATAATTATCCAAATAGTTTTGCTAAAAGTACTTTATTATCCAAAACTCATTTATGTCCCCGGTGTCGGAAGACTCGAATAAATATAATGGTTCAACTGTCCGTCTGTTTGTCCTTTACACTTTTTGCATCAGTATGTACTTCATGATCTCTGCTTCTCTTGCAGTTGACAAGTGATTCAATTCAAACCTGTCATCAAAAACAACTGGACACCCACGTAATGTCGGGTCGTGTCAGTCTGAATGTATTCGAGAGTTAATGTTCCTTTTTTCAGCGACATCTGTACATGTGTTTTACATCTGAATTGGTGATTTTAACTCCTCCTACAGTTTATATGGAATGCTATTCAGTTTATTCATCCTCATCATCAAAGTGGACAAGCGAGTATTGTTGGCATGTTCCGTCCCGACTTACAATATAGAAGTAGTTTACATGCGATTCCACTGAACCTTCGTATAAAGATCATCATGTTTTCGGGAAGTTTTGCCCTTTATAGGATTCTTTATAGTTTAGTCAGTTAAATGAATACATTGCTTTTAACCTGAGTGTACAGATATGCATGCCGCTTTAATAATATATTCTATTTAAAGAACTTAATGTCAGTGGCAGCTCATGTTCAATGTATCAGCGAGCAGCAAGGTATCTTAATATGTAGTATTCTAAAGAAATGTTAGTATGATAAGTTTGTATGATCAAAACAAATAGCGATTTTATTTCGCCTTCAACCGCAGCAGGCTCAGTTTGTAACACGTCTGACTGGCAAGGCAGGATGTCTAAGCTCGAGTTCCCGCCCGGCCATAGAGTCTGTAAGGAACTGTGTTTAATACAATGAAACTCTCATCTCTGAATGTGCAGAGAAGTAGTCAGTGATTTGCAGAGATAACGTGTTTCTAATTTACTGGTTGAACGCGTAGCGGATCCCAATAACCGCCGTCATATAACCTTATTGATGGAAAAAGACGTCACACCCTGTCCACATCATTCCTGTATATTATGTCACCGCCAACATTATGGCAAAGCATAAAAACGTCTGTCATATCCGTCCACATCATTCCAGTATATGTCATCGCCAACATTATGACATAGCATTAAAACATCTGTCACATCCCGTCCGCATCATTCCAGTATGTCATCGCCAACAGTATGGCAAAGCATAAACAACTTCTGTCACATCCCGTCCACATCATTTTAGTATATGTCATCACCAACATTATGACAAAGCATAAAAACATCTGTCAAGCACGGAGGGGGATAGCAAGTTCCAATTTTTTACCAAAAATGTAAATTGTTTTGAAAGGCTATCGTGTTCAGGCAATAAAATAAACATATTGCTATGTTAAGGCTATGTACATAAAACCATGATAAAAATAACACTGACATATAAAAAAATGTACCGCACACAAACACCCATAAAACATAAAACTCTTTTGTTTAACGACGATGTGACCATACAACCACACTCAAAACGGTTTGTCGTTTTAGCATATCGACGTCCTTCAGAATGACAACACGCCAGCAAATGCGCCAAATATCGTTCTGTCGAGTTGTCGTGTTGTTGTGTCGGCGCCCCGCCAAAACCACTTGGCAGACACCAGCAACTATAGCTTAATATATTCACTGTATAACACTAGGACATATCAACTATAGTATATGATTGTATACCCAATATTGAATAAGCAAGTAACTACTATGATATGGGCTTGCACATATACTACCGGTATTTTACAGAAAACTTTTGAACATTTCATAATTATAATTTGATGTTAACAACATTAAATTTTGAAAATATGTTAGATTTTAAGACCCATACATAATAATTATCCAAATATTATTGCTAAAAGTACTTTATTATCCAAAACTCATTTATGTCCCCGGTGTCGGAAGACTCGAATAAATATAATGGTTCAACTGTCCGTCTGTTTGTCCTTTACACTTTTTGCATCAGTATGTACTTCATGATCTCTGCTTCTCTTGCAGTTGACAAGTGATTCAATTCAAACCTGTCATCAAAAAACAACTGGACACCCACGTAATGTCGGGTCGTGTCAGTCTGAATGTATTCGAGAGTTAATGTTCCTTTTTTCAGCTACATCTGTACATGTGTTTTACATCTGAATTGGTGATTTTAACTCCTCCTACAGTTTATATGGAATGCTATTCAGTTTATTCATCCTCATCATCAAAGTGGACAAGCGAGTATTGTTGGCATGTTCCGTCCCGACTTACAATATAGAAGTAGTTTACATGCGATTCCACTGAACCTTCGTATAAAGATCATCATGTTTTCGGGAAGTTTTGCCCTTTATAGGATTTACAATGTGACAATATCACGTGATTGACATGATACATGTCCACTGCAACTATTCTTCTAATGCGTACATCGTACACCTGACATGTGGAACTTACTAGTTTCTTTATGGTTTAGTCAGTTAAATGAATAAATTGCTTTTAACCTGAGTGTACAGATATGCATGCCGCTTTAATAATATATTCTATTTAAAGAACTTAATGTCAGTGGCAGCTCATGTTCAATGTATCAGCGAGCAGCAAGGTATCTTAATATGTAGTATTCTAAAGAAATGTTAGTATGATAAGTTTGTATGATCAAAACAAATAGCGATTTTATTTCGCCTTCAACCGCAGCAGGCTCAGTTTGTAACACGTCTGACTGGCAAGGCAGGATGTCTAAGCTCGAGTTCCCGCCCGGCCATAGAGTCTGTAAAGAACTGTGTTTAATACAATGAAACTCTCATCTCTGAATGTGCAGAGAAGTAGTCAGTGATTTGCAGAGATAACGTGTTTCTAATTTACTGGTTGAACGCGTAGCGGATCCCAATAACCGCCGTCATATAACCTTATTGATGGAAAAAGACGTCACACCCTGTCCACATCATTCCTGTATATTATGTCACCGCCAACATTATGGCAAAGCATAAAAACGTCTGTCATATCCGTCCACATCATTCCAGTATATGTCATCGCCAACATTATGACATAGCATTAAAACATCTGTCACATCACGTCCGCATCATTCCAGTATGTCATCGCCAACAGTATGGCAAAGCATAAACAACTTCTGTCACATCCCGTCCACATCATTTTAGTATATGTCATCACCAACATTATGACAAAGCATAAAAACATCTGTCAAGCACGGAGGGGGATAGCAAGTTCCAATTTATTACCAAAAATGTAAATTGTTTTGAAAGGCTATCGTGTTCAGGCAATAAAATAAACATATTGCTATGTTAAGGCTATGTACATAAAACCATGATAAAAATAACACTGACATACAAAAAAATGTACCGCACACAAACACCCATAAAACATAAAACTCTTTTGTTTAACGAGACATAAAGAATTTCATAATTTCTGCTGGAATTTTACAAAAAGGTGTCCACCTATGTTTATAGCCATTACTTTACACTGTACGTGGATAACGATGCGTCATGCACAGTTCAATTATCGGCAAATTTCAAATGACGATTGTAATTAAACGTCAATTTACAACCACAATACGATGCGGTGTCAAGATGAAATGGTCCCATGATAAATTTTCTTACGCATACCTTTGTTAAGGCATGGCGTCACCATAACAACGGCTATATAATTATAGTATCGAAATCAAAAGTAGGGCATTGAGCATGTGATGAAATCGCCAAAATAACTCGACCGAAGTCAAAGAGTAGATAAAAAACTTTCCACATTGAATAATGCTCCGTCTCCATGTCTGCCGGGCATCTTACATTCAGATGAACTTGACCAGTAGTCAGATCACACGCATGACAGTTTTTGCATATGCCATCGCATATTGAGGAAGAATTTCATTTTATTATAATAGTGTCCTAATTTTAATTTTATAATTCAACATTATTGCGTCTGACGTCGCCGCTTTTTTACTTATCAACAAAACAAACTTCGCTCCTTTCATTAATACTGTAGCATATCATTTCATAAGTACTGAAGCGTTTTATTTCATAAGTACTGTAACGTTTTATTTCATAAATACTGTATTGTTTTTTTTTCATAAGTACTGTAGTGTATTATTTCATAACTACTGTGGCGTTTTATTTAATAAGTACTGTAGCGTTTTATTTCATAAGTTCTGTAGCGTATCATTCCATAAATACTGTAGCGTTTTATTTTATAAGTACTCTAACGTTTTAATCAATAAGTACTGTAATGTTTTATTTAATAAATGCTGTGGCCTTTTATTTCATAAGTACTGTAACGTTTTATTTAATAAATACTTTAGCGTTTTTTTTCATAACTACTATTTCATTTTATTTCATATGTACTGTAACGTTTTATTTAATAAGTACTGTATCGTTTAATTTCATAAGTACTGTAAAGTTTTATTTCTTAAATACTGTAGCGTTTTTTTTCACAAGTAGTGTAGCGTTTTATTTTATAAATACTGTAACGTTTTATATAATAACTACTGTAACTTTTTATTTCATAAGTAATTAAACGTTTCATTTCATAAGTACTGTAACGTTTTATTTCATAAGCACTGTAGCGGTTTTTCACAAGTACGGTAGCGTATTATTTCATAAGTACTATAGCGTTTTATTTCATAATTACTGTACCGTTTATTTTAAAAGTACTCTTACGTTTTAATCAATGAGTACTGTAGCGTTTTATTTCATAAGTACTGTAACGTTTTATTTCATAAGCACTGTAGCGGTTTTTCACAAGTACTGTAGCGTATTATTTCATAAGTACTATAGCGTTTTATTTCATAAGTACTGTAGTGTATAATTTCATAAGTACTATAACGTTTTATTTCATATGTATTGTAAGGTTTAATTTCATAAGTACTGTAGCGTTTTTTTTTTATAAGTACTGTAGTGTATTATTTCATAAATACTGTGGTGTTTTATTTCATAAGTACTGTAACGTTTTATTTAATAAGTACTGTAGCGTTTTATTTAATAAGTACTGTAGTGTATTATTTCATAAATACTGTAACGTTTAAATCAATAAGTATTGTAGCGTTATATTTCATAAGTACTGTAGTGTATTATTTCATAAGTACTCTAGCGTTTTATATCATAAGCACTGTAGCGTTTATTTTAACAGTACTCTAACGTTTTAATCAATAAGTACTGTAGCGTTTCATTTCATAAGTACTGTAGCGGTTTATTTCATAAGTACTGTTGTGTATAATTTCATAAGTACTATAACGTTTTATTTCATATGTACTGTAACGTTTTATTTCATAAATACTGTAGCATTGTTTTTTTCATAAGTACTGTAGTGTATTATTTCATAACGACTGTGGCGTTTTATTTAATAAGTACTGTAGCGTTTTATTTTATAAGTACTGAAGTGTATTATTTCATAAGTACTGTAACGTTTTAATCAATAAGTAGTGTAGCGTTTTATTTCATAAGTACTGTAGCGTATTATTTCATAAGTATTGTAACGTTTTATTTAATAACTACTGTAACTTTTTATTTCATAAATATTGAAGAGTTTTATTTCATCAGTACTGTAACGTTTTATTTCATAAGTACTGTAGCGTTTTTATCATAAGTACTGTAGCGTTTTATTTCATAAGTTCTGTAGCGTATCATTCCATAAATACTGTAGCGTTTTATTTTATAAATACTGTAGCCTTTTATTTCATAAGTACTGTAGCGTATTATTTTATTAGTACTGTAGCGTTTTATTTTATAAGTACTGTAGCCTTTTATTTCATAAGTACTGTGGCCTTTTATTTCATAAGTACTGTAGCGTATCATTTCATTAGTACTGTAGCGTTTTATTTTATAAGTACTCTAACGTTTTAATCAATAAGTACTGTGGCCTTTTATTTCATTAGTACTGTAGTGTTTTATTTCATATGTACTCTAACGTTTTATTTCATAAATACTGTAGCGTTTTATGTAATAAGTACTTTAACGTTTTAATCAATAAGTATTGTAGCGTTTTATTTCATTAGTACTGTATTGTATTATTTCATAGTTCTGTAGCGTTTTATTTCATTAGCTCTGTGGCGTTTATTTCATAAGTACTATAACGTTTTGTAGCGTTATATTTCATAAGTACTGTAGTGTATTATTTCATAAGTACTATAGCGTTTTATATCATAAGCACTGTAGCGTTTATTTTAACAGTACTCTAACGTTTTAATCAATAAGTACTGTAGCGTTTCATTTCATAAGTACTGTAGCGGTTTATTTCATAAGTACTGTTGTGTATAATTTCATAAGTACTATAACGTTTTATTTCATATGTACTGTAACGTTTTATTTCATAAATACTGTAGCGTTGTTTTTTTCATAAGTACTGTAGTGTATTATTTCATAACGACTGTGGCGTTTTATTTCATAAGTACTGTAACGTTTTATTTAATAAGTACTGTAGCGTTTTGTTTTATAAGTACTGAAGTGTATTATTTCATAAGTACTGTAACGTTTTAATCAATAAGTAGTGTAGCGTTTTATTTCATAAGTACTGTAGTGTATTATTTCATAAGTACTGTAGCGTTTTATTTTATAAATACTCTAGTGTATTATTTCATAAGTACTGTAGCGTTTTATTTCATAAGCACTGTGGCGTTTATTTCATAAGTACTGTAACGTTTTATTTCATAAATACTGTAGCGTTTTATTTCATAAGTACTGAAGCGTATTATTTCATAAGTATTGTAACGTTTTATTTAATAACTACTGTAACTTTTTATTTCATAAATATTGAAGAGTTTTATTTCATCAGTACTGTAACGTTTTATTTCATAAGTACTGTAGCGTTTTTATCATAAGTACTGTAGCGTTTTATTTCATAAGTTCTGTAGCGTATCATTCCATAAATACTGTAGCGTTTTATTTTATAAATACTGTAGCCTTTTATTTCATAAGTACTGTAGCGTATTATTTCATTAGTACTGTAGCGTTTTATTTTATAAGTACTGTAGCCTTTTATTTCATAAGTACTGTGGCCTTTTATTTCATAAGTACTGTAGCGTATCATTTCATTAGTACTGTAGCGTTTTATTTTATAAGTACTCTAACGTTTTAATCAATAAGTACTGTGGCCTTTTATTTCATTAGTACTGTAGTGTTTTATTTCATATGTACTCTAACGTTTTATTTCATAAATACTGTAGCGTTTTATGTAATAAGTACTTTAACGTTTTAATCAATAAGTATTGTAGCGTTTTATTTCATTAGTACTGTATTGTATTATTTCATAAGTTCTGTAGCGTTTTATTTCATTAGCTCTGTGGCGTTTATTTCATAAGTACTATAACGTTTTATTTCATAAGTACTGTAGCGTTTATTTCATAAGTACTGTAACGTTTTATTTAATAACTACTGTAACTTTTTATTTAATAAATACTGAAGCGTTTTATTTCATCAGTACTGTAACGTTTTATTTCATAAGTACTGTAGCGTTTTTATCATAAGTACTGTAGCGTTTTATTTCATAAGTTCTGTAGCGTATCATTCCATAAATACTGTAGCGTTTTATTTTATAAGTACTGTAGCGTTTTATTTCATAAGTAATGTAGCGTATTATTTCATTAGTACTGTAGCGTTTTATTTCATTAGTACTGTAGCGTTTTATTTTATAAGTACTCTACTGTTGTATTTCATAAGTACTGTAGCGTTTTATTTCATAAGTACTGTAGAGTTTGATTTCATAAGTACTGTAACGTATCATTCAATGAATACTGTAGCGTTTTATTTCATAAGTACTGTAGAGTTTGATTTCATAAGTACTGTAACGTATCATTCCATGAATACTGTAGCGTTTTATTTCATAAGTACTGTAGTGTATTATATTTTAAACTGATGATGATGATACGTGTAACTTGCAAACTGTATGTATACGTACTGGCGAACAAATGACCTTTTTGACAAAATACTTTTGATTTAGTTTAAACTAATTTCCTTCGATTTCGAAACAAGTTCTTACAACTTGTACAAATCACGCGCGTTTTCTCATGGATAGAACCGGTACTAAGCATATGCGGAAAAAGTGTCACTACACATAGCCTTTGGGGGGGGGGGGGGGGGGATCGAACACACGACCCTCCTTATCCTGGGTTCGGTGCTCTACTGCGGTAGATATTGTTGGATTTTGTTTTGAATATTAGTATGTCATTTGGAAACGTTTGGTATATACCATTTACTGACCTGCAGTACTAATAAATACACTTTATTTTGGGTGAAATGAAAAGTCTCCAAAAAATAGCAACACTTTCTTGAATATTTAAACAATATGTGTTATTTTGTGAACTTATGATGCATGTTCGGATTTCTACTTGCAGGCGTACAATGCTCGTGTTCAGAACTTCGGCCAAACATAGACCAATCAAAAGGTAGGCAATCATTTTTTAGCATTTTTAGCATTTTAGGTAGCTTCTACAATATCTTTGCCAAAGACAATTTTATCATCAAAAATGAAAAAGTTTGGTATTGATTGTTATTTACATGTCATGTTAGTATGTATACGAGAGACAATCGAACATATTCGAGACAACGCCTATATTTCTTCACGACCCATCTTTGGTGTCCAGTTTTTCACTATTAATTTGTTATGCCACCTGTAAACGATGTATTGTTTATTCACTGCATTTACATTATTAAAGCACCAAAAATTGTATCCTATTTGTAAGTTATTTAGTACTTATGTTTATTTAATTAACATTTTGTATATGTACCGTCCGTTTTATTTGTTTATTTGAGAGCGGTTATAAACATATTATCGATTTTGTATCATCGATACAGGATTACATGTTATCAACGCAATATATTTGAGCCGGGTACATATTTTGTTTACGTTTTGTGCTGGATGCCCGGTGAAATTGGCATATTCTAAAATAAAAGGTCATTTTTCCTAATTCACATACACATTATTTCACATTTTGAATACGCGACGAGTCACATATGTTAATTACTTTATTTATACCGTTCAATGATGGACTTGCCAAATGATCAACGACATCTGAATCGACTGTCGCCCGTTTTATTTACTTTAGAACGGTTATAAATATAATACAGAGTTTGTATCATCCGTACCGTAAAGGCAGGTTAAGGTACTCATTCACCCAGTTTGCACGCAAAGCGGTTGATTGATTGATGATTAGATATTTAGCGCCATTTTTTGCCTGTGAGGGCTAATAGACTAAATAACTTAACAACTGTTTCCTGGGATCCTGGTGGGTTAACCAGTACTTGAGGACACCCCATCGCCGCAAGTAACTGATAAACTTTCCTACTTGAATCAACGGTGAGAGGCAAATGATAATGGGACGCAATGTCGTATATCAACCTTGTGCTGATAGACGCGCTAGCATCCGAAGCGGTAAATACCCGCTTTACCTACACCGTTCAAACTTGAACTTGAATATGTGTCACAGATACATATCTTAAAATGACGAGAACTGGAAATAGAGACCCGAAACTGCAAAATGTGTCCTGTCTCCATATAAATGCTGCATATTTATCAAAAATGTTTACTTGACCAATCATTTCAAAGACGAAATGACTGCAATCAGGAACGTTTTAGTTTTGACAAAAAAAAAACGTTACTAATTACATTTTATTTAATCCCAGGAAATCGCAATTGGGACTTCAACTTTATCCCTAGATGTGTATAGTCATGTCCTACATATTATCTTGTTGTACTTTCGATTTCGTTTCAACAACTCTAAGATACATACTATACCAGGGTTATATTATATATTTTTCATATTCATGTACTTGTATTAATTGTGAATTTCTATTAATATATTTATTTATTGTTCATTTGTGTTTATATACTTTCCTGAAAATTGGAGAACATAAAAGAATGAAGTTAAAACACTTCCGAATAATAGCTTTGAACCAAAATCTACATTGCTAAACTTGACTCCTTGTATAAGATTAGTGTTTTCAGAAGGCCGTGAAATTATATATCGAACTAGATGAAGTTAGCAATAATGTTTAGATTAGGAGTTTACCGAAAAACAAGAGAAAATAAATGATATATTTTTTAATCCAGGGAAAATACACGATACCTTGGTTTAACGAGGACAAGTGCACGACACATTGGTTAAATAAGGGAAAAGGTTAAACAAGGGAAAATGAGCGACACATTGATTAAACAAGGGGAATGTTAAACAAGGGAAAACGAACAATACCTTGGTTTAACAAAAGAATATGAACGACACTTTGGCTAAACAAAGGAACATGTTAAATAAGGGATCATGCACGACACATTGGTTAAACAAGGGGAAATTGTCAAGCAAGCGAAAATGAACGATACCTTGGTTTAACAAGGGAAAATGAATAACACTTTGGTTAAACAAGGGAAAATGTTAAACAAGGGAAAATGAAGGACACTTTACTTAAACAAGGGAAATTGTTAAAAAAGGGAAGCAGAGTTGCGTCACAAATGTAAATATTAAATATTTAAAAGTATATTAGTGATCATATTTAGCCAGCAGTAAATATAACGTTGATTGATATACGGCGGATTGATCTAAAATATTTTTGTTTTTACTTTTAGTTGCCAAGATGTGCCATAAGGGTACTGTACAAGGAACAGAAGTTTATATAGATTCACATGTGTTGGCATCTACCACACTTAACCCAAGGAAAGATGTGTTTTGCACGTGCAGTGCAAAAATTCAAAATGTTAAACAGACTACAATCTATTCACATTTCAATGTATCTTATGTCGGCATCACAGACTGCGGCACTGCCATGGAATATAAATATCAAGAAAAACACATCAGATATCCTTGTGTGACAAGAACATTCAATGTCAACACAACCACATCTACGGATGTGACAGTTTACTTTCTTCGGAATCAAATTATAAACTACCCGGGGAGGTATTGTGTTATGTTACGTAAGTAGACTTGATATTTTGGATACCATGTTAATATGTACACTGTAAATATATTTGGTATATGGGATACCATGTTGATACGTTAGTATACTTGCTATTTGGGTTACCATGTTGATACGTACACTCTAAGTATATTTGGTATTTGGGATACCATATTGATACGTTAGTATACTTGGTATTTGGGATACCATGTTGATACGTACACTGTTAGTATATTTGGTATTTGGGGTACCTTGTTGATACGTAAGTATACTTTGTATTTTGGATACCATGTTGATATGAATACTTGGTATTTGGATACCATGTTGATATGTAAGTATACTTGGTATTTGGGATACCATGTTGATACGTACAATGTAAGTATATGTGGTATTTCGGAAACTTTATTAATAGGTAAGTATATTTGGTATTTGGGATACCACGTGGATACGTTAGTATACTTGGTATTTGGGATACCATGTTGATACGTACACTGTAAGTATATTTGGTATTTAGGATACAATGTTGAAACGTAAGTATACTTTGTATTTTGGATACCATGTTGATATGTATACTTGGTATTTGGATACCATTTTGATATGTTAGTATACTTGGTATTTGGGATACCATGTTGACACGTACAATGTAAGTATATTTGGTATTTGGGATACCACGTGGATACGTTAGTATACTTGGTATTTGGGATACCATGTTGATACGTACACTGTAAGTATATTTGGTATTTAGGATACAATGTTGAAACGTAAGTATACTTTGTATTTTGGATACCATGTTGATATGTATACTTGGTATTTGGATACCATTTTGATATGTTAGTATACTTGGTATTTGGGATACCATGTTGACACGTACAATGTAAGTATATTTGGTATTTGGGAAACTATGTTAAAAGGTAAGTATATTTGGTATTTGGGATACCACGTTGATACGTTAGTATACTTGGTATTTAGGATACCATGTTGATACGTACACTGTAAGTATATTTGGTATTTTGGTAACCATGTTGATACGTAAGTATACTTTGTAGTTTGGATACCATGTTGATATGTATACTTGGTATTTGGATACCATGTTGATATGTAAGTATACTTGGTATTTGGGATACCATGTTGATACGTACAATGTAAGTATATTTGGTATTTGGGAAATTATGTTAATATGTAAGTATATTTGGTATTTTGGATATCAAGTGGATATGTAAGTATACTTGGTATTTGGGATACCATGTGGATATGTAAGTTTACTTGGTATTTGGGATACCATGTTGATACGTAAGTTTACTTGGTATTTGGGATACCATGTTGATACGTAAGTATACTTGGTATTTGGGATACCATGTTAATATGTAAGTATATTTGGTATTTTGGATATCAAGTGGATATGTAAGTATACTTGGTATTTGGGATACCATGTGGATATGTAAGTATACTTGGTATTTGGGATACCATGTGGATACGTAAGTATACTTGGTGTTTGGGATACCATGTTGATACGTTAGTATATTTGGTATTTGGGATACCATGTCGATAGGTAAGTATATTTGGTATTTGGGATACCATATTGATACGTAAGTATACTTGGTATTTAGGATACCATGTTGATACGTAAATATACGTGGTATTTCGGAAAATATGTTGATATGTAAGTATACTTGGTATTTGGGATATCATGTTGATATGTAGGATTTCAAAACTGTCGTCTACTAGCGCAATCTTTCAAATCCAATTTGATAGAGGGACTGGTGTTTAACATATTCATTCAGCTTTATTGGCGGAAAAAGATCCCAGAATGAAATGAGAAGAACTACCATGTTTCCACAAGTAAATTATTGGGACCAAGTTGTTATCATCAGCGGTGGGAGGTGAGAGAAGACAATTAGTCCACTCGGTGATGTAACTGCGGCAGTTGTAGCTACTATTTTTTGTATTAATTGCGAAGCTTGCTGGCACTTATTTAAGGCGAGGTTTGCTAAAAAAATGCCCTTTTTCAATTGGTACCCTGCTCATTTTCAATCCTGGGGACTACACGATAGAAAGAATATCTTTAACTGTTATAACGACGACTGTATGCGTACACCGATATCAAGATAGTCTTTGATCACTTGTTATATATAAATGACACTCGACTTTCAATTATTTCGATAATGAAACCCACATTTCTCAAGCTAATTTAGAACTATTTACCGAACCCTAAAATAATTTATTCTGATTTCAGAGTCTTGCGCTGACAATAAGTTTCAATGTGACGATGGTCAATGTATTGATGAATCAGCCAGGTGTGACGACTTTCCTCAATGCCGAGACAAGTCGGACGAAAACGGCTGCAGTAAGACATCCATCAATTATTTCATTATAGAACCTGCTTATGATAATAATAATACTAATGATAATGATCAAAAGAAAAAGAAGAATAATAATATAAAGAACATTAGGTATCTTTAATGCAATATTTATCAAAGCTCTCAATAACGAATGAAAAAAACAACAGTCATAAGTTAGCAATAACAATGATTGTAAATTAACTGTCACACTGATTGTAAGTAAATTAAAACAAAGATTGTATCAAACAATAACAATGATTGTATTAAACAATCAGAATGATTGCAAGTATACTATAACAATGATTGTTTTAAACAGTTACAATGATTGCCAGTAAACTATAACAATGATTGTAAGTTAACTATAACACTGATTGTAAGTAAACTATTACAAAGGCTCTGAGTAACATATTATAATGATTGTAAGTAAACAATAACAATAAAAGTAAAACTATAACTATGATTGTATGAAACAATAACAATGATTGCAAGTAAACTATAACACTGATTGTATTAAATAATAACAATGATTGTATTAAACAATAACAATGATTGCAAGTAAACAATAACAATGATTGTATTACATAATAACAATGAGTGTATTAAACAATAATAATGATTGCAAGTAAATAATAACAATGATTGTAAGTAAACAATAACAAAGAGTGTAAGTAAACAATAACAATGATTGTAAGTAAACAATAACGCACTGATTGTAAATAAACTATAACAATGATTTAAAGTCAAATATAACAATGAATGTAAGTAAATAATAACAACGATAGTAAATAAACAATAACAATGATTTTAAGTAAACAATAACAATTTTTGTAAATAAACAATAACACAGTGAGTGTAAGTAAACTATGGCAATGATTGTAGGTAAACTTTACTAATGAGTGTAAGAAAACAATAACAATGCTAGTAAGTAAACTGTAAAAATGATTGTAAATAAACTTTAACAATAAGCGTTAGTAAACAATAACAATGACTTTTTAGTAAACAATAACAATGATTGAAAGTAAACGATAACAATGATTTCAAGTAACCTATAACACAATGATAGTAAGTAAACTATAACAATGATTGTAAGTAAACAATAACAATGATTGTAAGTAAACAATAACAATGATTGTAAATAAACGATAACAATGATTTTAAGTAAACAATAACAATTTTTGTAAATAAACAATAACACAGTGAGTGTAAGTAAACTATGGCAATGATTGTAGGTAAACTTTACCAATGAGTGTAAGAAAACAATAACAATGCTAGTAAGTAAACTGTAAAAATGATTGTAAATAAACTTTAACAATAAGCGTTAGTAAACAATAACAATGACTTTTTAGTAAACAATAACAATGATTGAAAGTAAACGATAACAATGATTTCAAGTAACCTATAACACAATGATAGTAAGTAAACTATAACAATGATTGTAAGTAAACAATAACAATGATTGTAAGTAAACAATAACAATGATTGTAAATAAACGATAACAATGACTGTAAGTAAACAATAACAATGATTGTAAGTAAACGATAACAATGACTGTAAGTAAAGAATAACAATGATTGAAAGTAAACGATAACAATGATTGCAAGTAACCTATAACACAATGATAGTGAGTAAACTATAACAATGATTGTAAGTAAACAATAACAATGATTGTAAGTAAACTATAATAATGATTATAAGTAAACTATAACATGATGATTGTAAGTAAAGTTTAACAATGATTGTTATTAAACTATAACACAATGATAGTAAGAAAACAATAACAGTGAGTGTAAGTAAATAATAACAATGATAGTAAATAAACGATAACAATGATTGTTATTAAACTATAACACTTATAGTAGGTAAACAATAAAAATGAGTTCAAGTAAACTATAACACAATGATTGTAAGTAAACGATAACAATGACTGTAAATAAACAATAACATTGATTGTAAGAAACCTATAACACTGATTGTAAGTAAACTATAATAAACAATTACAATGATAGTAAGAAAATGATAACAATGATTGTAAGTAAACTATAACACTGATAGTAAGAAAAAAACAACAATGAGTTTAACTTAACCATAACATATTGATTGTAAGTTAACAATAACAACGATTGTAAGTAAACTATAACAAAGAGTTGAAGTAAACAAAAACACAATGATTGTAAGTAAGCGATAATAAAGATTGTAAATGAATCATAACACAATGATTGTAAGTAAACGATAATAATGATTGTAAGTAAACAATAACAATGATTGTGAGTAAACAATAACAATGATTGTAAGTAAACAATAACAATGATTGAAAGTAAACGATAATAAAGATTGTAAATGAATCATAACACAATGATTGTAAGTAAACAATAACATTGATTGTAAGTAAACAATAACAATGATTGTAAGTAAACAATAACACAATGATTGTAAGTAAACAATAACATTGATTGTAAGTAATCTATAACAATGATTGTAAGTAAACTATAATACAATGATTGTAAGTAAACGATAATAATGATTGTAAGTAAACAATAACAATGATTGTAAGTAAACAATAACAATGATTGTAAGTAAACTATAACACAATGATTGTAAGTAAACAATAACATTGATTGTATATAAACAATAACATTGATTGTAAGTAAACAATAACAATGATTGTAAGTAAACTATAACACAATGATTGTAAGTAAACAATAACATTGATTGTAAGTAAACTATAACAATGATTGTAAGTAAACTATAACACAGTGATTGTAAGTAAACGATAATAGTGATTGTAAGTAAACAATAACAATGATTGTAAGTAAACGATAATAATGATTGTAAGTAAACTATAACAAAGAGTTGAAGTAAACAAAAACACAATGATTGTAAGTAAACGATAATAAAGATTGTAAATGAATCATAACACAATGAATGTAAGTAAACGATAATAATGATTGTAAGTAAACAATAACAATGATTGTAAGTAAACAATAACATTGATTGTAAGAAACCTATAACACTGATTGTAAGTAAACTATAATAAAGATTGTAAATGAATCATAACACAATCATTGTAAGAAAACGATTATTATGATTGTAAGTAAACAATAACAATGATTGTAAGTAAACAATAGCAATGGTTGTAAGTAAACAATATCATTGATTGTAAGTAAACAATAACACATTGATTGTAAGTAAACTATAAAACAATGATTGTAAGTAAACTATAACACAATGATTGTAAGTAAACAATAACATTGATTGTAAGTAAACAATAACATTGATTGTAAGTAAACTATAACATTGATTGTAAGTAAACTATAACACAATGATTGTAAGTAAACGACAACAGTGATTGTAAGTAAACTATAACACAATGATTGTAAGT
This sequence comes from Panopea generosa, assembly GCA_029582155.1. NCBI lineage: Eukaryota > Metazoa > Mollusca > Bivalvia > Adapedonta > Hiatellidae > Panopea > Panopea generosa. Next base: position 59,860,477 of record CM055898.1, on the reverse strand, counting down.
CAATAATGACAATGATTGTAATTAAACAATAACAATGATCATAAGGTAATAATAACAATGAGTGTAAGTAACTTACAACAATGAATGTAAGTGAACGATATCTATGATTGTACGAAATCAATAACAGTGATTTTAAGTATTAAACAATAATAATGATTGAAAGTAAACTATAACAATAATTGTATGTAAACTATGATAATGCTTGTAAGTAAACTGTGACAATGAGTTTAAGTAAACAATAACGCAATGATTGTAAATAAACGATAACAATGATTGTTATTAAACTATATCACAATGATTGTAAGTAATCTATAACATTGATAGAAAATAAACAATAAAAATGAATTTAAGTAAACTATAACACAATGATTGTAAGTAAACGATAATAATGATTGTAAATAAACTATAACACAATGATAGTAAGAAAAATATAACAATGATTGTAAGTAAATAATAACAATGATAGTAAATAAACGATAACAGTGATTGTTATTAAACTATAACACAATGATTGTAAGTAAACTATAACACTGATAGTAAGTAAAAAATAAAAATAAGTAAACTATAACACTGATAGTAAGTAAACAATAAAAATAAGTTTAAGTAAACTATAACCCAATGATTGTAAGTAAACGATAACAATGATTGTAAGTAAACTATAACAATGATTGTAAGTAAACAATAACACTGATAGAATGTAAACAATAGCAAAGAGTGTAAGTAAACAATGATTGTACGAAATCAATTACAGTGATTGTAAGTAAACAGTAGCAATGATTGTACGTAAACAATATTAATGATTGTAAGTAAACTATAACACTGATTGTAAGTAAACTACAACAATGGTTGTAAGTAAACATTAACAATGATTATAATATGATAACTATTATTGTACGAAATCAGTTACATTGATTGTAAGTCAACATTTACAATGATTGTATGTAAACAATAACAAAGAATGAAAGTAAACTATAACAATGATTGTAAGTAAACAATAACAATAATTGTAAGTAAACAATAATAATGATTGTAAATAAACAACAATAATGATTGTAAGTAAACAATACTAATGATTGTAAGTAAACAATTATAATGATTGTAAGTAAACAATCATAATGATTGTAAGTAAACAATAATAATGATTGTAAATAAACAACAATAATGATTGTAAGTAAACAATAACAATGATTGTAAATAAACAACAATAATGATTGTAAGTAAACAATAATAATAATTGTAAGTAAACAATAATAATGATTGTAAGTAAACAAGTATAATGATTGTAAGTAAACAATAATAATGATTGTAAATAAACAACAATTATGATTGTAAGTAAACAATAACAATGATTGTAAATAAACAATCTGCTAAAAGCTGCTAAAACAATGCTCTTTTGAAAGTCAGAGATCGATTCAAACAAAATACAAATAGTTATGGCTATGACATCAAATGATAACCGTCTAGATAAAATAAAATCTTATGCTTAAAATGATGGTATATCTAAACTATTTAGACAAAATTATCTTGTAAATATGATTATGATTCTGCACCATTTGCTTCTACCAAAACATGTTAACAATAACAAATAACCGCTGAAATCCTGGAATATCGTTATCACTTTCATGGGCATATAGACACTATCGCTGTTACTTACAAATGTACCTGTTAATGTGATTCATAACTAACTGCACTTGAGTGCAACAAGCATATGGCCAGTTTTTGATATTACATGCACACACGGCAATTTAAAAACAGTTTCATTTACCTCTAGTTCTAAACATTACATATGTTCATGCTGCAAATATGACAGTTTATTCAAATTTTACATCCTTAAATTCGATGCAGTTTAGGAAAGGGGCAACACTCTTGTTACCATATTTCGCATGGTTGCAGTCATACAAGTAACATTTTTATGACAAAACGTGTAACAAATATATCATTTTCATCGGTTGTTTACATAAGAAAATGTCAATATGTCTTTTCAAATGGAGATATAGTAATAATGAAATGTGCGTATTATGATGATTTGAGAAATCAGCATCTATCAGAATTTTTGAATGGCAATCATAATGGATTAAATTTATTTTATAAATTAATGAGTACACAAAACAATAATTTGTTGTTCTTGACTTTACAAGTTTTATATAAAACAAGAAATGTCACTGTTATTGGTCACATGCCCCCCCCCTCCCCCTCCCCCCCCCCCCCCCCCCCCCCCCCACACACACAAATGGTCTGTGAAAAATAACAATATATGATATAATAGGTAGCGATGTATCCATGAATATAAAGAGTAATGGACTTATGTTTCAGACTAGACAAGCTATTTTAAAATCCCTAAATGTAAGTTACAGATCAATTGTTGATCAACTGATAAATTGAGCCAAGTGTTTTTGAAATCCATCCATCTATGATAAAGTTAAAGGACAGACTTGAAATCTCAAACAGATTCAAAGTGATGTCATACATACTCAAAGTGTGACTGTGTCTTGGTTTTACTTATGACACGTCGTCATGTCATCTTGATAAAGTGAGCCAAGTTAAAGACAAAGTCACAGACTAGACACCCAATATCAAACAAATTGAAAGCGTGACCTTGACCTATGAAGAAAGGTTCTTGGTCTTGCATGCGACACTTAATTATGTCATGTTTATCAACTGAGCCAAGTGTTTTTTAAATATACACAGAGATGACAAAGTTATAGATTGGACAAGAAATCTCACACAGACTGAAAGTGTTGTCAAACAAACTCAAAGTATGACCTTGACCTTTGAGGAAAGGTTCTAGGTCTTACACGTTACACTTTGTAATGTCATGCTGATGAATTGAGCCAAGTGTATTTGAAATTTATCCATAGTTGACAAAGTTTCAGACCGGAAACGAAATCTCAATCAGACTGAAAGTGTCATCAACCAATGTTAAATTATGACCTTGACCTTTGAAGTGGGATTGTTGGTGCAACGCGCAACACATCGTTATGTTATGTTGGTCATTTGTAGCTAGCATTAACAAAATCTATCTATGCATGACAAAGTTACAGGCCAGACACGAAATCTCAAACAGACTGAAAGTGTTGTTAAACAAACTCAAAGTGTGACCTTACCCTTCAAAGTACGGGTATGGGTCTTACTCGTGACACGTTGTCATGTTATGTTGATCATTTGTAGTAAGTATTTATTAAACCCATCTATGCATGACAAAATAACAGGCCAGACACGAAATCTCACACAAACTCAAAGCGTTGTTAAACAAACTCAAATTGTGACCTTGACCTTTGAGGTACGGGTGTGGGTCTTACTCGCTACATGTCGTCATGTTATGTTGATCATTTATAGCAAGTATGAACAAAATCCATCAAGGCATGGCAAAGTTGCAGGCCGGAAACGAAATCTCACACAAACTCAAAATGTTGTCAAACAAACTCAAATTGTGACCTTGACCTTTGAGGTACGGGTGTGGGTCTTACTCGCAACATGTCGCCATGTGATGATGATCATTTTAAGCAAGTATCAACAGAATCCATCTATGCATGACAAAGTTACAGGCCGGAAACGAAATACCGGACTATACTATATGCCACCAAAAAAAAAAAAATTGTGAGGGGGTGGGGGGGGGGGGGGATAAAAAAAAAACAACGTTAAATACGTCCTCAATATGAAGTTTTAATGTTTTCATATTGTTATATAACATTACCGTGTGTTCCTAATCAAGTGTAAATGCAGAATCAACGATAGGTGTTTCCTGCATAAGTTGGCATTCACACACACACAGTCCGTGTTATTTACCGACATTGGATACGTCAGAAATGAACATTTATAAAAAATACTTACAGTCAAATTCATATGACTTGTCTAAAAAAATATAATAGAAAACGATGATTTATATAAGCACGGAATTGGACGACTGCATGCTTTGCAATACGATTAACTGTCCATTTGTAACATGTTATCAATTATATCCTCTAACAGACGGAAATTCATCCCACTCTGCAGTAGCCAATCAAAAGCCACTAATAACGGTCACGTGTTCAGAGGGTAAATACCTGCCTACCACAACAGCAACAAATACTCCAACAACTACAACGAAATTACCGACAACAACCACTTCATTCACGACTAAAACTGAAGGCACCTTTTCCACTACGACAACGCCCACACCTACAACTAGAACCACGCCTATGGTCACGACAAGTATACAAACTACGAACACATTACAGCATAAAACGCAACCATTCTCGCCGACAACAAAGTCGTTTAGTACAACAACAACAACAACAACAACAACAACAACCAATGATACGATTGCATCCACAACTACATACAAACCTATGACAAGCATGAGTCAGTCACCAACTACACCTATAACTTCGACTGAGACAACAACTAAGGCCACAACAACAATTAAAGATATCACAAAACCAACAACTACATTACCTATTGCCACAACACCTTCAACTCAAACAACAACACAAACCACTACAACAGCAGTTAAAAGTACCACAAACACATCTAGCAACCACACTATAACCACACCTACAACAAAACCTACAAGTACAATCTCTAAAGTAACACATTCGACCATAGCAACAAAACTACCTACAAGTACGACCGAAACAATAAGTACAACAACGGTCGACCGACCATCAGTATCTACAACATTTACTGTACCAACACACAGTGTGTCTACCACAAAATCAACAACAGATATTACCTCCATGACAAAACCTTCAACTCCAAACAAACATTCATCAACATATAAGATATCCCAAACGGCTTCGTCCATTACGAACATGACAGGTATAACCGACACAACTACCACCAAAATCATATCAAAAAAGACGGTACGAACTTCATCAACTACAGCTTTAGCCAGTGATTCAACTTTTACTAAAATAGAAACAATTGCACAAACGCAACAGCGCACGACCTCATCTATTGGGACCGATAACTCAACAACAACAAAAACAAAGTCGACGACTACAATGATGAAATCATCTACAGTAGCTACAGCCAGCCCAGACACAATACAAGCACCTGAACCCACGCCGATATTAGGCCCTACTACAGCTCGATCTGTGACCACATTTAAACCAGGTATGTGAATCAAGGTTTGTTTTAATGTTGTACAATAGATTTTATTTAAGTTACTATTGTAACAACTTGTGTCTTGTTTTAATGTTCAGGCTCAAGAAATAGTATGCTTAATTTGTTTTATTTTTGATAATAAATATTTATACACCTTAAAATGCACATGTAATTATGTTCATACAGAGGAAAAAAACATAATTATAACAAATACGATAATTCATCTATAAGAGTAGACGCAGCTTTCAGATGACAGTCGCCACAACAACAAATACAATTTATTAATAATACATCCAGAAGAAATAAAATCAGTGACTACTGTTAGTAGTACCTACTTAAACGTGATTTTATTCATTAATGGCATCACATGGCATCACCGTGCATTAATCTAATAAGTTACAAACTTATTGACAAATAAGCAAATCATTACCACTGGTCATTTATGTGTACAAAGTAATAAATTATCGAAATATCAAATAGACATATAAAACTATGAAATATAAAACACAAACATAAACACACCTATCACATAAAAGCTGTCGTGGAACATGTATTTAAACATCTGCAATAATAAAATCATTTCAACTCGTATTCGAGAAGCAAGTTAATCATAAACATTGTCTTAACTTAGATTATGCCTTTCGCTTATATATTTTGCTACATTAAAAATATTGTTTTTATTCCATGATGGCAAAATGTTTTTAAATCTATTTATATTTGGAAATGCAGTATGTTTAATATGCTTTATGCAATATGTTTTAATTGTTTAATGTCTTGAACAATATACGAGAAAATGATACACTTACTCAACAACCCTCGCATGACATACTCTGCATCCACGATTTGCCCTTTGTACATTTTTGTATCTCCAATTTCTAAGTTAAGAACACTCAGACAAAATATTATTTAAATTTAACAATTGGTTTATTTGACAAAATCCATGTAACTTTTATATACAAAACATATAAATTGATGCATTAGTCGCAAATGACCATGAGCAAACAGATAACCTAATTACAATATTACAAATATTCATGTGTTTAAAGGGGCGTGAGTTGGATGCATATCTCTATATGCCTGCCTGCCTGCCTGCCTTGCCTGCCTATACCTACCTATATCTACCTAAAGCTACCTATACATCTAAAACTTATTGCTGCATAAGGGAATATTTCTATAAATGTCATTATAATTATGCTTGATATATTTATTCTATTCGTTTAACTTTTTATTTATTATGATAATACTAATTATTATTATTATTGATATTTAGAAATTATAGTAAGCCTCACGTCTAACTATACAGTTACGCCTCTTTTTGCCACGGTAACATGATTCTTGCGCTTAAAAAGTTCTATGTAACTTGGTTTGAACAAATTTCAAAATGGTTCATAGTGGTTGTGATTTCTTTCTGCAGATGAGTTGAGCAAACGCTGACATAGCATATGCTGCAATAGGTCATCACTTGTTTTAAAAAGTGACTTTAACGGATTTTAACAGATGTATGTATTTGTGAACGTTTGGGGATTTCTTTTGTAAATCTTAAGATGTCACTGCACTGTCTTTAAAAAATCGAGCTGGTGTCAATCTATCAGCTATTGTGCATTTTATGTGGAGTTGCATTACTACTATGACGAAAACAAACTAGTATTTCTTTCACCGTGGGATTCCTAAACCTTTTTTTATATAGAACGAAAAATGAACTCAACTATGTAGTGTGTCGTTTTTAGGGTCATTGCGGCATTGCGAGACCGCATAGAGCTTCTGACGCATAGAGCTCCTCGAGCAGCTATGCGTTGCGTTCCGACGCATGGAACTCCCGGGCAGCTCTATGCGTTAAGCCTCGATGTATAGAGGAGCTCCTGGGAGCTCTATGCGTCAAATATACGAATCAACTTTAAAACGGGTCTGACATCTTGACGCATTGCACTCCCGAATTTAAAATGTCATACTGGCTGTCACGTTAATTGATATACCCTAAACGCCATCATTATTATAATTATGCAGTGGCTGAATGTCCATTAGCTCTGTTGTTTAAATTTACACTAAAAGCCTGCATTAGGACCACCTCTATAATAAAATTCGGAGTTTTCCTTTTGCTTAATGATCATTTTGTTTAATAATAATTATATTGCAAGCTCTATATTTGGTATTTTGACCGCTTGTACGACAACGGATTAGTGTATTTTCTTTTAATTTAACTCCGGAACTTTGACCACCGTCATTCTTTTTAACTTATCTTTTTTCAGTTGAAGGTTATTAACCGTTCATTCAAATTTTGAATATGATTATGTCGCCGCAGTCTTTATTTCAATGATAAGAGCAATATATTTATATATATGTATATCACTAACTCCATGTTTTAACTAATAAAATCCTAATTTACATAATGTATACCTGATAAGCGAGGTTCAATAAGTAATATTTGATGACTTTGTTAATATTTTGATATGTTAACATTATTAAATAAACATGAAAAAATATGTTTCCAATCGTTACTGTTTACTTTTTTGAACCAGTATTTGATAATTATATATTCGTATTGCATAGTAATTTGTTCTTTGTAACTCTCTGTAAATAGATTTGGTTTGTGTCGATACGCTTACACCTAGCAGCGTTTTGCGAAATTGTAAATGTAGCCGTTTGATTTGATACGTTTGAATAACAGCAATATTTGGGTTGGATAATTTTATATATGAATGATAGTTTATCATATAACTCGAGAACACGCTTTTTCGATATATTAAAACATTTATGCAAGTCTTTTTGTAACTCAAAAATAGCTTTTTTGGCTTTAAGATTAGCTAAATGCTTCGCTCATGGTGAAAACAATTCGTCAATACGAGAATTTATTGAAAATATCAAGTTTTGCATTATTCAAATATCTCCGTGTTCCACAATTTCCACTTTCCTAAATACCATTATCGTAAGCCTGACTTTTACAGTATTTACTTTATGTATTCATATATCGCAATATCTATTTAAACATTAACACTCTCCAGCATTTGGAGCGAAGATTATAATGTCATCCGCATAAACTAATAACAATATGTGTAGATGTCCTATATATACCCCGACTCTCCCTTTTATATAATATTCCTCTTTCAGGTCATTTCTGTACATTGTAAACAGGAAAAATGACAAACAGTCACATTGTCTAACCCCTAAACATTACTTTTGACCTTACATTGCTAAACAGCGTTTTTATGATATTTCAAAATAGTGTCTGTCGTTTCCATTTTTGACATAAATCTAGTAAAGTGCTACAATGTACCTCTGAAATAGTTAACATTACTTAAAACTGCCGGTACCTTCTTTGTGGATTAGAATAGTATAACCATCACTCCAACTATCTGGGAATAACGGTGGTCATTATATTGATCAAGTAAATGAGTAATATATGAAGTTAGATAATTTACTCAATTAACAATTGAAATCCTTTAAGACCATATTTGGACATTCTGAATGACCGTGGTCTTATTTATACACTGCTGACCTAAATTCTGGATCAGAAATAAGAATATTTAGTTTTTCAAACATAATTTGTGATTCAGAGTTTAGAATAGTTTCATTAAACTATAAAACATCCTCGTCGGCTTAAAAGCAAGATATGTTGAGTTATTAATGGCCTTGAAGTATTCCACACATGTTCAGAGCTTATATTTTAGGATTGTAAACTGTTTTAGTTATTTCCAATAATGTTTAGAAAGGCTTTGGTTTATAACTTATCCTGTTGAAAATGAAAACTTCGAACATGTGTCGCATATGCTGGTCGGACATTGGCCGTGTTGATTTTATTTTTATCTCTTGTTTCTTTACAATATTCATTTTAAAATGTAAAATGGTGTTCTAAGTGTTTACACTCATTATTTTAAGGAGTTGCTTCTTTTTGACTACATACACATGACTACAACAGGTTTACACTTAGTAAGAATGGTTTCATCTTGGAAAGAGTCCAAATGACGATGCGAAGATCGTCAAAATAGTATTTAAGTGTTGTCTATTTTTAGAATGGGAATTTCTTTTCAAGGTTATAACAACAATTTAAATATTAATTGTGTCACGTTATGGGGATTTGACATACCAAAACCATTTGGATTTTATTTATTAACAATAATGAGATGCTTATTATCCATTTTAATAATAATTTTATTTAAGACATTTTATAGCTTTTTTCCAATATACTCCCTACAAATGTATAAACTTATCATTTATGCAAAACGTGTTAGCCAAAAAAAAATTATATTTAACAGTGATCACTTTAAATTTTATGTTCATTGATAATAACAGATGTAAAAATACAATACAACTACAAGTAAAATCTGCCAATTTTTTATCATCATGAAATACTCTCCCATTTGCGACCCTGTCCCAAAACCCCGTTTGTATAAGAAAATCAGGAAATGTGTTGTCTGTGGCAACGTAATCTCACTACTCACCAATTTGAGAATATAAACCCCTACTAATATAATGTATATTGGCTATTTGATATTGTTTGTATATGTATAATGTTATGAAGAAGAACGCCATAAACATTTATCTCAATTAAAAGCGTTTCTGCTTGAGTTAGATAGTACCATATAACAAAGTTATACACATAAATCACATTAAACTTGAAAAATAAACGAAATAAATCCAACCAAATATTATGTTCACTGCCTGCCCACTTTGTAAATCGCTCTCCTGTTTATTGTCATATTGCAAATCGTTGTTGTCTATTTAAAAAATAGAACTGTGTAAACCGGTTGGGTATTATTTTTGTTGAAAATGTTTACAATGGTCATATTTCGTTGTACATATGAGAATATTTGAACGTTTTCATGGGTTCTGCTAAGTTTGGATGAAATTGGGTACTGGTGGATGAATATAATTCATATCAGTTTAAAGCTGCGTAGTGATACACTGCAACAACTGAGCAGAATTGTCAAATATGAAGGTGTGTCATCAAAGGAAATCCATCGAGAATTACTTGACCATTTTGTAAAATTGTTGCAGGATATCTCATATGATGAGTGAAGTGAAAGATTTGTGATACAGGTGAACAAGGTGAGCCAGACACGTTATATTGTATAGTTGGAGTCATCATCGGTGGAGAAAATTTGCCCGTTCATGTTTACGTCGTATTGTTGATTTTCTGTTTGCTGATTATTTGGAAATGTATAATTACTTTCCATTTTGACTTATCTCTGTCACTTATACAGTATCGGCAGGCGAAATAGGTTTACATTTTCTGCCCATATAAACGGTTATAATGTACCAAAACTGAGACACATTGGCAACTGAAAGTAACTTAACGATAACTATACACAAATATCCAAAATATCGAGCAATTCACAATTACAACGGGTACATATTTCTTTAAAACCGATTTTTAATGCAAGCTGAAAATTTGAATGTCTGCTATATTTGGTACATGACCATGGACGTATTAAGTTAAATTATATTTAACCTGGTTCTTTCAAAACAGTATTAGCATATAGATTTATTATTTGGTACCTATTGCGAAGAAATCAACAATGAATATTTCGATAAATACCAAAGAAAAATATCAATGTTTTATGTTTTACTACTACAACATTTCTTTCATCTCTAGTCATGATTTAGGAAAGATGAATGGATTTTTATGACTGACAAAAGGTAGAATATCAAATGATTATAACAGATTGATTATATTTCAGAACGCAAGACAGACAGTCTTGAATTGAAAGACACGCGAGACAGTAAGTTACTTTTACAGTGTAATCAATATTACTAAGAAACTTCTCTGCATAACACGTAAACAAATGAAAAACACATGAAAATTAAATATTTCTTATTTAAAATAAGCAAATGTTTTCATTATATCAAGCGTATACAAGTAATTATATATATATCTACATTTTCTTTCATTTATGCGTCGTTCGCGGATCAAGTTTCTGAAAGATGTATGATTATCTCTATCATATATAATTATACATGTCCTTCATATAATGTGCGAGTAGTCATGAATCCTTAAATGGATCCTAGTCATATAAAATTATCAGTTCATGTATGGAAAACGTCTTTCCAGTCCAGATGTGTTGCATGTAAAATCATAGTATACATGTTTAAGTTAGGGTTGTCACCAACTTGATTGAGTTGGTTAATGGTATGATCTTGTGTAAGTTATGGTTGACACCAATTCTATTGAGTTGGTTAATGGTATGGTCTTGTGTAAGTTATGGTTGACACCAATTCTATTGAATTGGTTAATGGTATGGTCTTGTGTAAGTTACGGTTGACACCAATTCTATTGAGTTGGTTAATGGTATGGTCTTGTGTAAGTTACGGTTGACACCAATTCTATTGAGTTGGTTAATGGTTTGGTCTTGTGTAAGTTATGGTTGACACCAATTCTATTGAGTTGGTTAATGGTATGATCTTGTGTAAGTTATGGTTGACACCAATTCAGTTGAGTTGGTTAATGGTATGATCTTGTGTAAGTTATGGTTGACACCAATTCTGTTGAGTTGGTTAATGGTATGGTCTTGTGTAAGTTATGGTTGACACCAATTAAATTGAGTTGGTTAATGATATGATCTTGTGTAAGTTATGGTTGACACCAATTCTATTGAGTTGGTTAATGGTATGATCTTGTGTAAGTTATGGTTGACACCAATTCAATTGAGTTGTTTTTTGTTATGGTCTTGTGTAAGTTATGGTTGACATCAATTCAGTTGAGTTGGTTAATGGTATGGTCTTGTGTAAGTTATGGTTGACACCAATTCAATTGAGTTGGTTAATGGCATGATCTTGTGTAAGTTTTGGTTGACACCAATTATATTGAGTTGGTTAATGGCATGGTCTTGTGTAAGTTATGGTTGACACCAATTCTATTGAGTTGGTTAATGGTATGATCTTGTGTAAGTTATGGTTGACACCAATTCAGTTGAGTTGGTTAATGGTATGGTCTTGTGTAAGTTATGGTTGACACCAATTCTATTGAGTTGGTTAATGGTATGATCTTGTGTTAGTTATGGTTGACACCCATTCAGTTGAGTTGGTTAATGGTATAGTATTTTGTAAGTTATGGTTGACACCAATTCTATTGAGTTGGTTAATGGTATGATCTTGTGTTAGTTATAGTTGACACCAATTCTATTGAGTTGGTTAATGGTATGATCTTGTGTTAGTTATGGTTGACACCCATTCAGTTGAGTTGGTTAATGGTATGGTCTTGTGTAAGTTATGGTTGACACCAATTCTATTGAATTGGTTAATGGTATGGTCTTGTGTAAGTTATGGTTGACACCAATTTTATTGAGTTGGTTAATGGTATGATCTTCTGTAAGTTATGGTTGACACCAATTCAGTTAAGTTGGTTAATGGTATGGTCTTGTGTAAGTTATGGTTGACACCAATTCTATTGAGTTGGTTAATGGTATGATCTTGTGTTAGTTATGGTTGACACCCATTCAGTTGAGTTGGTTAATGGTATGGTCTTGTGTAAGTTATGGTTGACACCAATTCTACTGAGTTGGTTAATGGTATGATCTTGTGTTAGTTATGGTTGACACCCATTCAGTTGAGTTGGTTAATGGTATGGTCTTGTGTAAGTTATGGTTGACACCAATTCTATTGAGTTGGTTAATGGTATGATCTTGTGTTAGTTATGGTTGACACCAATTCAGTTACGTTGGTTAATGGTATGGTCTTGTGTTAGTTATGGTTGACACCAATTCTATTGAGTTGATTAATGTTATGGTCTTGTGTAAGTTAAGGTTGACACCAATTCAGTTGAGTTGGTTAATGATATGGTTTTGTGTCTTTGATTTAAATTGTAGCCGGATGCACTCGTCGAAGTCTGGTCTGGTCTGTAGAATCATACCTATTTGTTCAAAAACATGTATCTCCATATACGATATCATACGTGAATGTGCACATGAAAAGATCTAAACAAATCGGAAAGTCTGTTATTTTGTGATTTCAATTCTCTCACTTTATGAAATAATAACATACGGTATCACTGTATCTTCATGATCCAACGGGTTTTCTATGTCTTTTATGTAGCCTGTGTCATCAATCCTTAACTTGATTCTACTCATGTAAAAATATCAGTTCATGTATTTAAATTGTCCTTCCAGTCATGATGTGTTGCATGTAAATCTTTACTATATAAGTCATAGTTGACACTTTTTCTATTGGGTTAATGGTATTGTCTTGTGTCTTTGGTTTGCATTATAGCTAGTTGCGCACGCCGTAGTCTGATCTGTAGATTTATGTCTGGTTGTTCACAAATAATTATCTCCATTTATATTACTTTTTTGTATGTCTGAATTAATGTTAATATATTATACTTTCTATATTGTAAGAATTAGCTTTACGTTAATATATTTACAAAACAAAGTATATTATGAAATATATGCATAGTTGATCTTTTAAGAAATATTTCTATATAAGAAATACATATTTAGAAGTGTAACTGTGAAAAGTCAGCTGCTTTTCTCAAATATATTTTATTCCTTACCTTATGTACTTACTGCATTCCTGGACAATGGATATGATTTTATATCATTTATGTGTATTACAAGGGAGCAGACGTTATGTACCATGATGATTGTCTCACTGCGAGGGTTATACACATAACATATACTTTTTATTTCAGTTATAATTGCTGGAATAGTAACTGGTGTACTTGTACTGTTTCTGTTAGTTGCTTGCATTATTTATTGGATTCGAACATCGAAATGGTGAGTATGGCGTTTAATGTCAATACATCAGTCAAAAAGTATAAAGTACTTCTTATTCATGCAAACTTAATTTTTCGTTGTTACCTATGTTCGAGTTAATATTTTCCCAGATATCAATTATAGGATCATACCTCTTACTTTGGTTTGTGTTCCCGTCATTATGATCCAAGCGTTATAATTACAAGTGATTACCAATACCGGAGATAAAGGCGCATTAGTGATAATGGTGCAGATCCCGCTTAGGCCTACTTACATAGTTTCTGACAAACGCTAGAATTATTTGTCAATAATTATTTATATTTTTTAAAAATATATGCTTCATCTTTTTCAAAATCTCTGTTTTATTGTCCCTTGCAATTTAATAATGTTTGTCGATAAATACGTTACAGAGTCTAAATATATATTCTGAAAGATATAATGCTAGGAATACTTTCCGCCGTGTTAAGGGCTATGAATCCGTTACTATTAAATTGAACTACATTATCTTATCTTTCTGATGTTAAAATGTTGGTTAATTTTTATTTAGAAGTTTTAAAACTTTCAATAATTTTTATTTTATTTTATTTGCATGCATGATCAATACCACTTTTATTTTGCGTTATATAGTAACTTTACGACACATGATAATAGAATATGTATGTACATACAATTTAATACGCTGAAGACTACCAAAATATATTTTTTCACCAGTGATTTTACACATGGCCAAAAAGCTTTTTTGTACAAATGATAATATTGAGTAATACATTACGTTTCTATATCATACTTAAGTTAAAGCCGCATTAAACTTCCAAAATGCCCACTTTTTGATAATAACAAAAATGATTGTAATTAAATGTGTTTAAAGTATTGCTTAAACCATTCCTGCAGACCCCTTAGTGATTGTTTTAAAAAAAGCGAGAAAATAAATAACTTCGATCAAAAAGTTATTTTCTTAACCGAATGGTCCAACTTTTAACTTTTGTTTCCGTAATGACTCGGTTACTTTTCGAAAATACACAAATGACTACTGCAGTGGTAGTGTGCGGATTAAGACCGTTAGATAAGGGGTTCATTTACATGATTAGAAAAGTGTTGTCTTCGCTAATATTATGTATCGCTGTTGGGTTTTTCTTTTTTTTATATATATATTGATGTCTGCAATAAAACTATGTCGAACGTAGTACGCATTTTATTATTTATACGCATTGAAAAACAATGAGTACATAATACTAGTTTGGTCTAGAAAATCTTGCTCAGGATCGTCCCTTGCATATACGCGTAATACCATCGCACAAGCTATTACGTCACATATCACTTTATCGCAGTCAATTTTGAGAGGCTACCATGGGTGGTTTATTAAAAAAGTAATTTTATATTTAATTCTATATAACATGCAATAAATTAGCTGGTGGGTTCCAGTTCATCAAAACACTGAGGAATAAAGGGGATGTTGTTAAAAACTATCTAAACCAGGTGCAGATCCTAGATTTCAGTTTAGAGGGGGCGCCGCATTGAATGAAAATAGATGAAACATAGATATCGGCGTTGTTTTAATTATTTGTTTGCCTCAGTTTGTCCACCAGTGTGTTTTTTTTCTGCCTTGGTACTTTTGAAGATTTGGCCTAAGCAGTGAATATATTTTAATTGTATACATGTTTTAGTAGACTGGTCCATTTAAAATCATTTACACATGTCATGAAATGCAAATATACATACTTTTTCTTCTGTGTTTGACTTTCAGCTTCTTTTTAATTTTTGCTCGCTTTGGTGGTGCCGCCATCACAAACTTTTTCGCGTAAAATTACCCAAACCGATAAAGATTTAACGACAAGGAAAAAAAACTTAAAAAAGACCAAACACTGGGCAACACGAAAGTGGAATATACTCAAGCATCATGCTGGATGTAGTAAGTTTGTGCGTATTTTAAACATAAAAACTTTGATGATATCGTATTTTGCATTGTGCCCGTCCCACTGTCGAGGTGTTTGATTTAAGTAGCTTGACTTCTAGTTCTGATCTTAAAACGGAACCTTCTGCAAGGCGCCATTGTCTTCCTTGGACTATATAAATAATCCTCAGCCCTCTTGCCTCATAATTCGTAAATTTCAAATAAACTAAAATCATTCTAATATTTAGAAAACATACAAATAAATGATTGATCAAACCAATCATCTATATACAGTACGAAGTAGTTTTCGACTACCTGTTGCTCAACATTATTTATTTTATATGGTGTGACTAGCTATACAGATAACGTGCCGGAACAACATATGTCAAAACTATTTCAAACTTAAAGAACTCAAACCAAAACTAATGCTATAAAACAATGCCCCGTTCAAGCACGCAAGATACACTTAAATGTTTGAGATCAATATCATTATAATTAGAACCAGAACTAAAGCTTTGAAACAATGCCCAAGATACACGTGTCACAATAATTAAAACCAAAACTAAAGCTTTGAAACAATGCCCTATTCCAGCTCACAAGTTACACTTATAAGTTTCAAACGGCAATCCTTAACAAAGCCAAAAAAAAAATAGATTTGTCAAAATTCAATCTTCCCCCGACGCAATTAAGCTTCTCCGATTTTTTCAAGTACACTCTGGCGCTGAAATTTTGAAATTGTTGAAAGAAACTTGAACATCTGATATTAATGTAAAGCTTATTATGTACACCGTTCTCCCTGTACGTTATGATGATACTCATCTGATATTAATGTAAAGCTTATTATGTACACCGTTCTCCCCGTACGTGATGATGATACTCATCTGATATTAATGTAAAGCTTATTATGTACACCGTTCTCCCCGTACGTGATGATGATACTCATCGATGCCACAGGTTTCCCATACGGGCGACGCCTCCAAATGAATATTGGTTATTTTTAATTTTTGGAGGATAGTGCAGAGATACAGATTATCCTTTTGTATCGTTTCAATACATGAAACCTCGATATTTGCTAAAGTCTATCCGAACGACTGATAAATATGTTTTAGTTGGATGAGCCGGGATCGAACCTGCGACCCCTTGGTTCTCAGTCCAAGGCCTTAACCACTGAACCACTATTTGGCTGTAATTTTTCTTTCCACTAAGTAGAAACTGCTGTCTTTATGTATAGGCAGGTATTTACAGTGAAATAGGGTGCATCATTTATCTCTTGGATATCTTGTCAACTAATGTTTATGTTATTTTCACTACTATAAAACTATCACTCACTTTTTAATAAATCATTTCTTAAAACCTATACTTGTTAAATTATTACATATTTACAGCCCAAAAAAGAGGGTTTCTTTATACTTTATGGCTATGCATACATTATTGATATCAAATGTTAACACTGGTAGTAAACAAGCAAATGCAAATGTTAAAATAAACATTGCACCATAGCTTTGATTACCATAAGCTATTTATATTAATTTAGACCAATTTCCATCATGCAATTTCCTGTCAGATTTTGAAGGTCGGTTACTTATAGTAAGTTGTTGAGTTCTTGTAAATTCCATTTGTAACCATGTCTTGACAAGTTTTAATTCTATTTTATCGAGACTGTTCTTTCACATTTTTCAGGTATACAGGGTAAGTAATATTTTTTTTAGAAAAGTGATAAATTATGGTGAATTATTCTGATGGAGTTTAAACTTGTGTATGTTAAATGCTATTATCATACTTTCTGGCAACCCTTTGGACACTCTGGTACAAGGGATGAACTACATGTATGTGCATAACACGTTGTTTAACTTAACTTAACGTAACGAGATTGAAAGCATGTCATTATTAACATAGAAGAACCATTATTCGCAATTCAATAGCCCATAGGCTTGTGTGAAGATATACAAAACAGACATATATATAGATACATGACGTAACAACACTGTATCCTATGTTACATGATTCTGTACAATTTATTCAACCATGTCTTTGTAAGCATACCTTTATCATTTTTTATCATAATTCCTGAATGTTGTATTTTTTTCTCTCAATTTGTTGGTATTGAGACTTTTAATTAAGTTAACTTTAGGGGCACTTTCTTTTGGAACTATGTCTTTATTTATATGTACTGGTTAATATTTGACAATAATTCGACTACATCTGATTCTTATTATAAAAGGTAATGGTAAAAAATCGAAAATTTATTTGTTTAATATGAAAAGTATCCAGTAATAAAACTTAACAATATTATATAGTTTTAGGTTTTATTTCAGAACCGACGCCTTTACAACAACGACTCAAAGGCCAAGTCGAACTATCAAACCAAAAATGTATACAATCAAGCCGGCGGTTCAGGGACCTGGAGACTACATTTATGTCGCCAAATCAACCCCGACTCATGCCTGGTACCCATCACAAGACGAGTACACAGTAAAACCTTAAGAAGTAGAACCGACAAATCAGTTTACTTTTAACAGTGAATGAGAGTGTTTAAGACTTGAGATACTTTTAGTTCTATTCCAGCCCATGAATGAGGATATTACTGTAAACATCACTAAACCATTGCTAAAAAGCCAAGAAGATTTGAAACTTTTATTGTGATTATATAACACTAATACAAGGTTATATGTTATATGTGGAGAATTATTATTATATGTTTATGATTAACATTTAGTCGGGAATGTTTGAAGATTTAAAACCAAAATAGCTTATACTAGTATGTATACACGATGTATACTGAATGTTCAATATCACTATGCGACTTTATTTTGATGATTTACTCGTTCTAGCTCAAGTTTCGTTTTATAAAATATTGCTGATTTAATATACATGATATATTATTATATTTGTACCATCATATCGTCACATATTAATATATTCCATAATGGACGTGTATAAACACTCTATCGTTTCATTCATTTAATGCCATGTTACAGTATAATCCACATTGATCTGATTATATAACTAAAACTTGCGTATTTCGACATGTGCCCGCTTTGTCGATTTCACGCTGCATCGTTTCATGTCCGATTGTTGTATTTATCACAAACAGTAATGCACCCTTAAAATATAGCCACACATAATTATATCAGTTGTTAAAATGAAAATACATTTATGGGTCTTTTTAGCAAGGTAAATAATATGAATATTTCTAATACAAAGCTTATCTAATATTATCCTCCCTTGGATGATTAAGTCACTTATAATTAAAACAAAACATAATATCGAAGGTTTTTTATTCACAATAATACATTTATATCACGTGATAAAATATAAAACTGAGATAAAATTAGCAGCGAAAATATAACGAAGTTTATTATCTATTTCAAAAGTTTTGCAACGATGACATGATATTTACTATGGAATAGAAAAAGCATGGGAATCTACTAGGTATCAGCTTTTTCTAATTACATGTTATGGCATATAAAAAGGTTAATCAACGTCTGTTTCGTATTTTGAGATATAATTCCCGAAAGCAGTACACATATCTGGTAAAACCCGAATACAGGGCAAAAGATATTTAACAGATATGTGAACTGCCCCGGGGAATTATATTCTGTTATACAAACCAGATGTTGATTAATGTATGTATAAAATTTCTAAGTACACACAATGAACTTTGTTAAAATATGTTGTTACTAAAATATGACTTAAGGAAAAACTAATAAGTATCACTCCAACTGGGAAATATCAATTTTATTTTCCCTAGAATTTCCCTAAAATCACAGGCAAAACTACGAAAATATTACTTTATTTCTGTCAATGTCTTTAACTATACATACAGGGAGTCTTAAAATGTATGATACCATTTACAGCTTATATATGTCTTTAGTAAATAAATACATATTTACATTAACAACAACACACTATTACACAGAAAATAAAATGTTTATTGATATATAATATGCACATACTAATTACCACACTGTAACACAGGAACAGGAACAGCTCACTTTTCAATGTATGTTCTCAATGACGTCCCTTCTGTGTGATGACGACATCATGCCTGAAAATAGCAACATTTCTTCTAGGGCTTGTATACCCTGTCTTTTAATCATCCCCATTGATAACACTCAAAAGGGTTAAGATCCACCTCCACCCCACCCCCACCACAATATCGAAGGAACTATAACTGTCATCGAGTGTCCTATTAAGGCAGAAAAGGACATACACTGCTGTATAAGGTGTAGCAATATCCTTCTGGAACCCTGTATACCTCTTTTTTATATACCCAGGTGGAGTTAATTATTTACACTGTCTAAGAGTTCATCTCTCAGTTAGTGGAGAATGGCCAAACCATACCAAGGGAACTCATTGCTGAACAGACGGTTATTCACTCATTGTGCAATGGGTTTTCAATGCAAGTTTCTTTTAAAATAAAACAATAATAAACATTTAAACGGATACAATATATGAAATACATATCACAATATTATATATATGATTCATTTACTAAACATATGTACTTATTAAACACTCACACATAATGTTTAAATCCCCTTTGAAAATTTGAGAATTAGAAGACTAAATATTTATTGTATTGGCCCATCAGTATCCTCGATTGAAACGAAAGTGTTTCCAAGTTTGGAATGATTTCATGAGATAGTATTCTCATTTTGTATATAATTACTGTCTACCATCAATTAACATTTTATTGTCGAGTAAATTGTCTCTTTAAATTGCCGTATATATATATATGGCAGCTGAACTGACATATTCATTTTAAATAAACTTTTATAAAACAAGGTTTTTAATTACTTCGATGTAACACCTCATTTTAATGCATCTAACAAATAAAATGTAACCATTTAAAGGTAATGACAACCTAAGTTACAAACTTACCACATTGAAAATGCATTAACAGTTATTAACAACAAATATACAAAAATATATAACAAAATATATGTATTTTATGAGTACCTACAAATGTTTCAACAGGTTTAACAATAAGAATTCTCTCTGTTTGTAAGTTTATAAGCAGAGGTAGGTTAAGCGATTACATAAAAAAAACAACAGAAAACACATAATGATTTCTGTATAGAAACACATAATGGTGTATGTACAGAACATATAAAATGGTGTCATTGATGACTGTACAGCAAGCATATTATAAAGTCATTGATGTCAGTACAGAAAACATATAATGATGTCATTGATGCCTGTACAGAAAACATATAATGATGTCATTGATGTCTGTACAAAAAACATATAATGGTGTCATTGGTGTCTATACAGCAACATATAATGATGTCATTGATGTCTGTACAGAAAACATACAATGATGTCATTGATGTCAGTACAGAAAACATACAATGATGTCATTGATGTCTGTACAGAAAACAAATAATGATGTCATTGATGTCTGTACAGCAAACATATAATGATGCCATTGATGTCTGTACAGAAAATACATAATAATGTCATTGATGTCTGTACAGAAAACATACAATGGTGTATGTACAGAAAAGTACCATAATACTTGTACAGAAACACATAATGATGTATGTACAGAAAAATATCATGATGTCTGTACGGAAAACACATGATGATGATTGTACAGAAAACACATAATGACGTCAATACAGAAAACACATAATGCTGTCAGTAGAGAAAAAAACATATAATAATAACAGTACAAAAAAACATATAATGATGTCTGTACAGAAATAAATATAAAGGTGTCTCACAGTACAGAAACAAATCAAATGTCCATGCAGAAAACAAATAATGATGTTAGTGCAGAAAACACATAATAATGTCAGTACAGAAAACATATAATGATGTCAGTACAGAAATCATATACTGATATCAGTACAAAAACTCATAATGATGTCAGTACAGAAAATATATATTGATGTCAGTACAGAAAACACATAATGCTGTCAGTGCAGAAAATATAATACATAATGATGTCTGTACAGAAACAAATTATGATGTCAGTACATTAAACATAAAATGATGTCAGTACAGAAACACATATTGATGTCTGTGCGGTAAACAGATAATGATGTCCGTACAGAAAACCCAGAATGATTTCAGTACAGAAAACACATATTGATGTCAGTGCAGAAAATACATAATGATGTCTGTACAGAAACAAATAATGATGCCAGTAAAAAACATAAAACATGTACTGATTTATGTACAGAAAACACATACTGATGTCTGTACAGAAACATATATTGATGTCGAAACAGGAAACACATAATGATGTCAATACAGAAAAAACATAATGATGTCAGTGCAGAATACACATAATGATGTCTGTACAGATAACACATAACGACATGATATCTGTACAGATAACACATAACGACGCTGTAGAGAAAACACATAACGATGTCTGTACAGAAAACACATAATGATGTCTGTACAGAAAACACATTATGATGTCAGTGCAGAAAACACATAATGATGTCTGTTCAGAAAGTTAATAATGATTTCAGTACAGAAAACACATAATAATGTTTGTACAGAAACACATAATGATTTAATGATGTCCGTATAGGAAACACATAATGATGTCTGTACAGAAACACATAATGATGTCAGTGTGCAGAAAACATATCCTGATGTCAGTACAGAAAACATATCCTGATGTCAGTACAGAAACATATAAAGATGTCAGTACAGAAAACACAGAACGATGTCGGTACAGAAAATACATATTGATGTCAGTGCAGAAAACACATAATGATTTCTGTACAGAAACACATAAGGATATCTGTACAGAAACACATAATGATGTTAGTACATAAAACATGTAATGATGTCCATACAGAAAACACAGAATGATGTCTATACAAAAACACATAATGATGTCTGTACAGATAACACATAACGACATGATGTCTGTACAGATATCACATAACGACGCTGTAGAGAAAACACATAATGATGTCTGTACAGAAAACACATAATGATGTCAGTGCAGAAAACACATAATGATGTCAGTGCAGAAAACACATAATGATGTCTGTACAGATAACACATAACCACATGATGTCTGTACAAATAACACATAACGACGCTGTAGAGAAAACACATAATGATGTCTGTAAAGAAACCACATAATGATGTCTGTACAGAAACACATAATGATGTCAGTGCAGAAAACATATAATGATGTTTGTACAGAAAAAGAAACATGTACTGATTTCTGAACAGAAAACACGTAACGCTGTCAATATAGAAACACATAATGATTTCTGTACAGAAAACATATAATGATGTCAGTATAGAAAACACATAATGTTGTCAATACAGAAACACATAATGATGTCCGTACAGAAAACATAAAATGATGTCTGTACAGAAAACACATAATGATGTCTGTACAGAAAAAAAACATAGTGATGTTAATACAGAAACACATAATGATATATGTTAGAACAGAAACACAAACCGATGTCTGTACGTAAAACATAATGATGTCAATACAGAAACACATAATACTGTCTGTGCAGAAACATATAATTATGTATGTACAGAAACACATAATGATGTCTGTACAGAAACACATAATGATGTTTGTACAGAAACACATAATGATGTCTGTACAGAAACACATTATAATGTCTGGAGAATCACATAATGATGTCTGTATAGAAACACATAAGGAACACATTATGATATCAATACAGAAAACACGCAAGATTACGTGTTAAATAGTCTGGTGTGCAGATTTATATCTTGTTGTTCACAAGTAATTATCTCCATATATATCATACATTGTGAATGTGATTCTGAAAAGATCCCAAATATATAAGAAATTCCACTGTTGTGATTTCAATTACCTCCCTTTATAGATATCAGTTTAAAGCTGAATTTTACAGGAACGACATTGATAAAGGAAAGCAATGCAATACATGTTAAACTACCTCGAGAATTACTGTACGAATAATTGTTAACATTTTTAAAACCTTTTACAAGCATTATAAAATCAAACTAATTAAATGTTAATCATAAACCTCAAATGTATATACATTATGCGTTTGACAATAATAAAAAAATCTCTTTTATGGAAATTTGGCTAATGTGGTGAAGAATCACACGGTTAATGGTTATTACTTGAATAAACTATTGTCATATCTGTGGGTGTGTGTGTGTGTGTGTGTGTGGGGGGGGGGGGGGGGGGGCTGGTAAGATTTTTATCAGCATTAAAGAGGAAATAATGCTCACTCAAAACATATGTAAAACAAATTTGATTATATTGACGATGATATAAATAAGTCAATACGAAGAGTCATTCCAACGAGTAAGAAAAACAACAGACACGGTTTAAACATAAACAGTTGTGTATGAAAAGAGTAAGATTTACAACCAGAATAGCAAAATTAACTTATTTTGACATAAACCTAATATATATAACGACTTTACCATATAAAAAAAGCTGTACCCATATTACTTCAAGTACAATTTTAGCTGAAGAGATATTTCGCTTAACATTTGAATAGGCACATGCTCGTATAACCAGTAAAACGAACAGTTACGATATAATTAATATTTTACCAGTAGTCTAACTATCCAAATGTAACTTTGTATTATATTTGAAAGTAATACAAAGATGTAGTTTAGAATAACCTGCAGTTGTTGCTTTATATGTTTAGTAATGCTGCCAAGGAATATATCGATTGAATATATTAAGATATCGAACCATAGATTCAACGGAGGAAATTATATAAAAGCATGCTCACTACAATAAACGAAATGCTTTTTTTGAATGGGGTTTAACGCCATTATCGACACATTTCAGGTGATATATGGCATATCCAGTTTTATTGGCGGATAAAGACTTAATACTAAATCTAAGTAGAAACACCGGAAAGAAGTAGCTGGCAAAACCATGACAATTGTTGAATTGCTTGGTTATATCAAATTCACCTGTTTTAGTTTATATATATATATATATATACTTCATCTATTTAAAATATCAGTGACACTTGAACAAATGATGAAACAATTATTTGTATTTTTACTTACTCCACACACAGCAAACATTGATGTGTCTCTCATAATTAAGACATGAACACAAGCTCATTGTTTCATATTTTCAATCTGACTTTCAGTCCATGGAATCATATTTCCATATAATCATTAAGTTATGTTTGGCTGGTTATACATTATTATAAATTATTATTGCGGACATAATCCTTACGTAACATACGCACTGTACACATGTGTCATGTTTGGACGTACATGTTATTTATGTAGGTTATGCCACATCGCCATTGATTTCCTCTGGTTTTGTACCATGTCATTCCAGTGTCTCCCTTCATTTCCTAACTTTGTAGGACCTATTACGCAACAACCAACAAATTCTCCGTGACCAATCAAATCATTGTCCACTACATGACATTCCAATATGACTTTTGGCAAAAGTTCAGAGGGCACGTTAAAGGACAAAGCCTCGTTCCAGACTGGATTATGAGTACCTTTTTTAACCGATGTTTTCTTTCGTTTTACTTTTTTACCATCAACAACAAGTGTTATCCGTACAAATGGATCTGAAAGAAATATATCACTGTAATAGGTTTGATTATCCCTTTAAATTTACGATATTCTAAGCCATCCACATAACAGTAGTCACTATGGAATACAAATATTTCACTTTTTCTTCAAGCGCTTCGTGAACTACATATTCAACCCATTCGCATACATCCAGTAAAGCCAATTTACTCATTTATGTTAAATATAAAAAGAGAAATATTTCTGTTTCTGCCTGTGTAATTATGTTTGTCCGGCGTAACACAATAATTATTATTATACAATCAATATTACTTAATATAAGATATGCACATATATTATAACAGGTTATGGCACTGTTCACGTAATCATTGAAACATAAAAAACTTGAAGTAGAGTGAAATCATTAATACTAAGGGGCTGCTTCTGACATCTCATGTCTTCTTTTATCAAATCTGATAGTCAAAGACAATTGCTATTATTATCCTTGTAAACGATTGAAGTTTACCTGATGAAGGAGTCGTAGTTGGAACTCGCAAATCTTTGGCTTTCATAACGACGACTGTGAGCCTTTCTGCCGTGGGTAAATAACTAAGTGACAGCAGTAGCTCTCCAAGTTCTGCACATTCCTGGGTATCATAAACAAGTTAACATTCGATGTTAATTGAAGGGAGAAAATGCAATGACAATTTAAAAGCTGAACGATCAGATTAATTCTTTTCATTTTAAAATATATTTAACCATTTATCTTAAAGCAGCTAAACACGTATTGATCTTTTAAGATGTTTTAAAACATGTTTTAGACTTTAACATGATGATAGCTTAATTTCTGCCAATATGGATAGGTAAACAACAATAAGTTTAATAAGTTTAATAAGTCTAATGTTCCCGATTTGTTAAAATTGATATATGCATAAGGAATATTTTGTTTTATATTCCTGATTTCATAACAATTAGATGCATACATTTCACGATACTATCTACAATGTTATATCTTTTAAGCATTTAAACATATATATTGAAACTACTAACTGAATGTACCTGTGCTTGTTTTTGGATGTCACACCACATTTCCACACTGTTACTGGTTTCCACTGTCGACAAATCAATCCTGACTTCGCCCACCAATTTATGGCGGGAAAACTTGTCGTAATCATAAAGCAGAAATACGATCGTTGCTTCTTTCAAATCCTCATATGTGGCCGGAAACTTGAAATACTCATTGTAAAACGGATTGGCGGTTTTTCTTTTAACTGATGACTGCCGGGCTCTTTCGTCTACTATAGGCTCTACACTAACTTTAATATAAGGGTCACCATATCCTTGATCTGGGTCCAGATGTTCTGATGGCGGCAGGTCTTGTGCTGAAGAAAGGTAATGTTAATACATGTACTGTAGGCGTTTAAAACTATTTCCTCTGACAAGCATGCATACGTTTATGTAACATAAACAGTATTGACTACACAGTTCCAGGAAGTACATACTTAAATAAACAATTTCATTTAATTTACAATAGTTTTCTATATTACCGTTTACAGGAAATCGCTGCATTATAAAATAAAGAAAGAGTTGATTAAAAGAGAACAAAGAGTAAAATCAGTATGTAAGTCATGTAACTCAAAATTTGGATGAGTGCATCAGCAGTACAATAACTGGATATGTTGTAGTGTTTAGTTAATGATACATCTATCACATAGATTTAAGACATTGAATGTTCTTATTAGTTATAAGTCTACCAGTAACAGGACAAAAACTGGATATAACTGGTTAATCATAAGGCTTCCATTGATAGGACTATTATGAGACATTGAGTGTTCTTGTTATAAGTTATATATATAAATATATCAGTTACAGGACAAAACATGGCCATAGAATGTTTGGTTTATTATAAGTCTACCATCTACAGGAACATTACAGGACAATAAGTGTCTTATCAGGTATATGGAAGTTTTATTTTAACACCAGATGTTGATAATAATATCAAAATGGCCGATATAAATTTGACTTATTACAGTGTGTGCATATTGATCTGCGTCATTTATCTCACTAATTACAGTGTGTGCATATCGATCTGTGTCATTTATCTCACTAATTACAGTGAGTGCATACCGGTCTGTGTCATTTATCTCACTAATTACAGTGTGTGCATACCGATCTGTGTCATTTATCTCACTTATTACAGTGTGTGCATACCGATCTATGTCGCTTATCTTACTAATTACAGTGTGTGCATATCGATCTGTGCCATTTATCTCACTTATTACAGTGTGTGCATGTGCATACCGATCTGTGTCATTTATCTTACTGATTACAGTGTGTGCATACCGATCTGTGTCATTATTTTCATTAATTACAGTGTGTTCATACCGATCTGTGTCAATTATCTCACTAATTACAGTGTGTGCACACCGATCTGTGTCGCTTATCTCACTTATAACAGTATGAGCATACCGATCTGTGTCATTTATTACACTAATTACAGTGTGCGCATATCGATCTGTGTCATTTATCTCACTAATTACAATGTGTGCATATCGATCTGTGTCGCTTATGTCACTAATGACAGTGTGTGCATACCGATCTGTGTCGCTTATCTCATTAATCACAGTGAGTGTATCGATATGTGTCGTTTATCTCACTAATGACAGTGTGTACATACCGATCTGTGTCATTTATCTCACTAATTACAGTGTGTGACTACCGATCTGTGTCGCTTATCTCACTAATTACAGTGTGTGCATATCGATCTGTGTCGCTTATCTCACTAAATACAGTGTGTGCATACCGATCTGTATCGCTTATCTCACTAATAACAGTATGTGCATACCGATCTGTGTCATTAATCTCATTAATTACAGTGTGTGTGTGTATCGATCTGTGTCGTTTATCTCACTAATTACAGTGTGTGCATATCGATCTGTGACGCTTATCTCACTAATAACAATATGTGCACACCGATCTGTGTCATTTATCTTACTAATTACAGTGTGTGTATATCGATCTGTATCGTTTATCTCACTAATTACAATGTGTGCATACCGATCTGTGTCGCTTATTTTACTTATTACAGTGAGTGTATATCGATCTGTGTCGCTTATCTTACTAATAACAGTGTGTGCATACCGATCTGTGTCGCTTATTTTACTTATTACAGTGAGTGCATATCGATCTGTGTCATTTATCTTACTAATTACAGTGTGTGCATACCGATGTGTGTCGTTTATCTCACTAATGACAGTGTGTGCATACCGATCTGTGTCGCTTATTAAACTTATTAAAGTGTGCGCATATCGATCTGTGTTGCTTATCGTACTTATTACAGTGTGTGCATACCGATCAGTGTCGCTTATCTTACTAATTACAGTGTATGTGTGTCGATCTGTGTCGTTTATCTCATTAATTACAGTGTGTGCATACCGATCTGTGTCGCTTATCTCACTAATAACAGTATGTGCATACCGATCTGTGTCATTAATCTCATCAATTACAGTGTGTGTGTATCGATCTGTGTCGTTTATCTCACTAATTACAGTGTGTGCATATCGATCTGTGTCGCTTATCTCACTTATAACTGTATGTGCACACCAACCTGTGTTATTCATCTCACTAATTACAGTGTGTGTATACCGATCTGTATCATTTATCTAACTAATTACAGTGCGTGCATACCGATCTGTGTCATTTATCTCACTAATTGCAGTGTTTGCATACCGATCTGTGTCGCTGATTTTACTTATTACAGTGAGTGCATATCGATCTGTGTCGCTTATCCTACTTATAACAGTGTGTGCATACCGATCTATGTCGCTTATTTTACTTATTACAGTGAATGCATATCGATCTGTGTCATTTATCTTACTAATTACAGTGTGTGCATACCGATGTGTGTCGTTTATCTCACTAATTACAGTGTGTGCATTCCGATCTATGTCGCTTATTTAACTTATTAAAGTGTGTGCATATCGATCTGTGTCGCTTATCTTACTAATTACAGTGTGTGCATACCGATCAGTGTCGCTTATCTTACTAACTACAGTGTGTATATATCGATCTGTGTCGCTTTTCTTACTAATTACAGTGTGTGCATACCGATCAATATCGCTTATCTTACTAATTACAGTGTGTATATATCGATCTGTGTCGCTAATCACACTAATTACAGTGTGTACATATCGATCTGTGTCGTTTATCTCACTAATTACAGTGTGTAAATATCGATCTGTGTCGTTTATCTCACTAATAACAGTGAGTACATATCGATCTGTGTCGCTTATTGTGTCAGTATCACGATGCTATTGTCACTATATTGGAGGTCAAACATGACTTTTAATCTTATCAATTCTGCTGACCATACATTGATATGTAGGCTGATGATTGAACCTTGTTATCCTTATACGAAGCACGACAATCAACAGTACCCGTGCCCAGTTATTTGCCAATTCCACAGGATCATATTTATATAGCCTACAACAATTTTGTCAGGAAATGAATTACAATTTAAACGCAAAGTGTCGATGTTATTTATTTAGCGAACACATTTCGGTAAATGAAGTCGCGGTCGGTCGTCTAAGTATAATATCTGTCCGATTAATATTGATTCTATGCGTACATCGTGGTATAAAAAAGGTATAATGCAGAGACGGATATTGATTCGGCAGCCGTACCACAAGGCAGAGAGGCACTGTACTGATATATACAAGTAACAATACAAAGCTGTTTAAGTATATGTCTCGTATATGTGGTCTTGTATCTGAAGCATATCGACAAATCAACGCTGTCAATGGTTTAACGGTGCGTAAAGTTAAAGTTTCAAATATGACATTTTAAGTAATTTATAACGCAATCAATAAACTTATTATGTATGCATTTTTTCTGGTATTACTACAAATTTAAAAGGAATATCAATGTTTTTTTATATTTTATATAAAATTTAACTCAAAGTTGAAAAAACAATTAGTTTAAACATGTCGTTTCAGTAGTACTTGGATTCTGACATGTTTATACAGTTATACGTTCAAAGGTATAAAGATTCCGTTGATCCCTAAATATTTGTAAAATAGATTCTGACATTGCCGTGGTTCGTTTGTTTAACAGGCGTTAAAAATGACATTCAGTTTATATGTGTTGCGATATTCAACGGAGAGAATCCTACCTAAAGGCGTGTTAAAGGTAACATGAATTTATGGAACTCAGCCCAGGCTATTAACTTTACGGTCAATATGCTGTATTTGTTTAGCGTTAATTCACTTGCTAAATCAGACAATTATTTGAAACATTGCTCACGTTATAAATGATAATTTAGATATGTAAATGTTTTATAGAACTTACTAAGGCCTAGCTTAACCAGTATTTTCTACACTTAAAAATCAATAAATAGCTGGTATTATTGTAATATTTAGCATACATTGTGGCTATCAGGATCATATCTGGTGCAGTTGTTTATCGTTAGAAAAGTGTATTTAAACTCGCTCAATCGCCAATAATTGAATTAGACCGTGGAATAACGTAAATGATTTAGCATGTTTACTCTCCATAAACGTTCAGAAATGTCCTGGCATCATCGATTAAACGCGAGTAAGCGATTAAGTTTAAACTTAGATTTATACGATCAACGTTCTGGCGCAGTGGTCATATTTGTGGTTTATGAACCGTGCGATCCGGATTCGGTTCGACTGTTCGAATGACTAATTACACATTAATGAAAAACACGCGACTCTTCATTTTTTATGTTCAAAATATGTTAACAGTTTTAGGCCTGCTCATATATTTCAGTAAATACTACCCATACGCCAATGAAAGTTCATTTGTGTTTGCACTACTACAAAGGGGATGTAAACGGCCAATGAGTCATTAAAGCACTTACGGACGATCAATGTATGACAGCCATAACGGTCATCACGGACGGTCAATGTATGGTCGCCATAACATCACTCACGGCCGATCAATGTGTGACAAGCATAGCAGTACGTCTGGAGCAGCACTTGTGGGTTGAGTTGCCAGTACAGAATGGACTTGTGGTTTTTTTTGGTACTTGTGGGGTGAAATGTTCACCCCACAAGTGCGAATACCCGTGCAAATGGCATTGTGGGGTTAATTTAATTTTCTTCACATTTTTCTTTTACTTTTTTTTCACCTTTTTTCATTCTTTTTTAGTGTCATTAGGGTTGGATCTCAAGGTTTGTGATATTAGGGTTAGAAAGAAAATAGTTTTTGTTTTGTTTTATGAAAAAAAAGATGTTTTATAACATATCAAAACCTCACCCCACAACATCACTTCCACAAGAACGTCCGCACTTACGGACGGTCAATATGTGACAGCCAAAACAACATTCGGCCAATGTATGACAAACACAAGAGTACTAACGGACGGTCAATATATGATTCAGACATATGGACATAGATTGCATTACTTTATTATATGACAAAAAAAAAACATGTATGGCAAAACCTACTGTTTGACCCCACACACTTAACTAAAGCACATCATCTTGCTATGATAATCCGAACATTTCATTTTTGATGACCTGCATAAACATGAATATTGACAAGAAATCTGATTTATCAAGGGTTTCCGAAAATTCGAATGTGGCCGATATGTAACTGCACGTTAATTTTGGTAAATTATCAACATTTCTGAAATAAAAATACCTAATTTACTCACAATGCATTAAAGAAGATATACTATGAAACAACAGCCTTAAAAACACCCACGGACAGTCAATTTTAAAGACATGACCACCGCATAAACGCTGTCGTCATAATTGAAAGGAAAAGTACACTTCACCTTCAATGACGTGGTCATATATATAAGTTCAGTTGGGCGGTCTATTCTATACGATATTTTTTCTAGTACTGGTTATGGTACATACTATACACACAAATAAAACATCTTTTGATCAACAGCATTAGCGGACTCCACTGAAATACAACAGCCAACAGTTTGAGGTTATAGTTATGCAATTATGCAAAAGTGCATTTCAACATTGTCAGCATGCATAAAAATGAGAGAGAGAGAGAGAGAGAGAGAGAGAGAGAGAGAGAGAGAGAGAGAGATGAAGGAATTGAAGTGGTAGGATATGGATGATGAATACTTGATGAAATCATATAGTTTATACACATTTACACTTAAACATACATGTATAAACCCAATTACGTTAACAAATGACCGTAACAATATCAGTCGGAATCGGTCTAGCCAACTTTACAAAGTTTATTGAAATTTAATAGTGTACACAAATAGCGCGAAGAAATGTTTACCTTCAATCAGATGAACAACTAGGTCAGAAGTCCTAAAGTCATATTTAAGTCTCACATGTAAACGGCCAAAGCTTCTGTCTAACGATGCTTGCTGCAAGACAGCATCTTTCCTGGGATACAAATCTGGCCTAATAGCACCTGCAAGGTAAACATGTCTTTAAGCAAACACACAGGTTCACATAGGTAGAACGATAAGTATGAATATCAGTACAAGTCTGACAGACTTTCGTGTGCTTGAGTCATGACATATTAAAGGGATATTGAACGATTGAAAGTAACATTCAGACGTAAAATAATGTAGAGATGAAACAATCTTCCAAGCATTTTCACAATGAACATGTCTCTATCTGTACTGATAAACAGTCTGTTGAAATCAGCTCGTCTGTTGGACATCTCTGTATTTGTACTGGTGCAATGGCTGTTGAAATCACTTCGTCTGTTGGAAATGTCAGTATTTGTACTGAAGCGGTAGCTGTTCAAATCATTTCGTCTGTTGGACATGTCAGTATTTGTACTAGTGCGGTGGCTGTTAAAATTACTTCGCCTGTTGGACTTGTCTGTATTTGTACTAGTGCAGTGGCTGTTCAACTCACTTCGTCTATTCGACATGTCCGTACTTGTACTAGTGCGGTTGCTGTTGAAATCACTTCGCATGTTGGACATGTCTGTATTTGACTGGTGCGGAAGCTGTTGAATTTGTACTGATGCGGTGGCTGTTGAAATAACTGCCTCTGTTGGACATGTCTGTATTTGTATTAGTGTGGTGGCTGTTGAAATCACTTCGTCTGTTGGACATGTCTGTATTTGCACTGATAAAGTGGCTGTTGAAATCACTTCGTCTGTTGGACATGTCTGTATTTGTCACTGGTGTAGAGGCTATTGAAATAAATTTGTCTGTTTGACATGTTCATATTTGTACTGGTGCAGCGGCTGTTGAAATCAAATGGTTTGTTGGATATGTCTGTTGGACATGTCTTTATTTGTACTGGTGCAGCGGATGGTAAAATCATTTCCTAAGTTGGACATGTCTGTATTTGTACTGGTGCAGTGGCTGTTGAAATAATTTCGTCTGTTGGATTTGTCGGTATCTGTACGGGTGCAGTGGCTATTGAAATCACTTCGTCTGTTGGACTTGCCTGTATTTGTACCGGTGCAGTTGCTGTTGAAATCACTTCGTCTGTTGGACATGTCTGTATTTGTACCGGTGCAGTGGCTGTTGAAATTAATTCGTCTGTTGGACATGTCTGTATTTGTACCGGTGCAGTGGATGTTGAAATCAACTCGTCTGTTGGACATGTTTCTATTTGTAACGGTGCAGCGGCTGTTGAAATCACTTCT
The DNA here is from genome assembly GCA_029582155.1 of Panopea generosa. NCBI lineage: Eukaryota > Metazoa > Mollusca > Bivalvia > Adapedonta > Hiatellidae > Panopea > Panopea generosa. The sequence goes on along the minus strand of CM055898.1, from coordinate 59,826,715 downwards.
TCTGTTGGACATATCTGTATTTGTAGTGGTGCAGTGGCTGTTGAAATTACTTCGTCTGTTGGACATGTCTGTATTTGTACTGGTGCAGTGGCTATTAAAAGCAACTCGTCAGTTAGACATGTTTGTATTTGTACTGGTGCAGTGGCTGTTGAAATAATTTCGTTTGTTGGATATGTCTATATTCGTACTGGAGCAGTGGCTGTTGAAATCACCGCGTCTGCTGGACATGTCTGTATATACTGGTGCAGTGGGTATTGAAATCACTTCGTCTGTTGGACATGTCTGTATCTGTACGGGTGCAGTGGCTGTTAAAATCACTTCGTCTGATGGACATGCTGGTATGTGTAACTGTGCAGTTCCTATTGAAATCACTTCGTTTGTTAAATATGTATGTATCTGTACGGGTGCAGTTACTGTTGAAATCACTTCGTCTGTGGACATGCCTGTATTTGTACCGGTGTAGTTGCTGTTGAAGTCACTTCGTCTGTTGGACATGTCTGTATTTGTACCGGTGCAGTGGCTGTTGGAATCAATTCGTCTGTAAGATATGTCTGTATTTGTATCGGTGCAGTGGCTGTTGGAATCAATTCGTCTGTAAGATATGTCTGTATTTGTATCGGTGCAGTGGATGTTGAAATCAATTCGTCTATTGGACATGTCTCTATTTGTACCGGTGCAGCGGCTGTTGAAATCACTTCGTATGTTGTACATGTCTGTATTTGTAGTAGTGCAGTGGCTGTTGAAATCACTTCGTCTGTTGGACATGTCTGTATTTGTACTGGTTCAGTGGATATTAAAATCACTTCATCTGTTGGACATGTCTGTATTTGTACTGGTGCAGTGGATATTAAAATCAATTCGTCTGTTAGACATGTTTGTATTTGTACTGGTGAAGTGGCCGTTGAAATAACCTCGTCTGTTGGACATGTCTGTATTTGTACTGGTGCAGTGGCTGTTGAGAACACTTCATCTGTAAGACATATCTGTATTTGTAACGATGTAGTGGCTGTTAAAATCATTTCGTCTGTTGGACATTTCTATATTTGTATTGGTGAAGTGGCCGTTGAAATCAATTCGTCTGTTGGACATATATATATTTGTACTAGTGTAATGGCTGTTGAAATCGCTTTGTCTCTTGGACATATCTGTATTTGTACTGGTGCAGTGGCCGTTGAAATCACTTCGTCTGTTGGACATGTTTGTATTTGTACTGGTGTAAAGGCTGTTGAAATCACTTCGTCTGTTGGACATGTCTGTATATGTACTGGTGCAGTGGCTGTTAAAATCAACTTGTCTGTTGGACATGCTTGTATTTGTACTGGTGTAGTGGCTATTGAAATCACTTTGTCTGTTGGACATGTTTATATTTGTACTGGATCACTTCGTCTGTTGGATATGCCTATATTTGTACTGGTGTAGTGGCTGTTAAAATCACTTCGTCTGTTGGACATGTTTATATTTGTACTGTCGCAGTGGCCGTTGGAATCAATTCGTCCGATGACATGCCTTAATTTGTACTGGTGTAGTGGCCGTTGTAAGCACTTTGTCTGTTTGACATGTCTATATTTGTACTGGTACAATGGCTGTTGAAATCAATCCGTCTTTTGGACATGTCTCTATTTGTAACGGTGCAGCGGCTGTTGAAATCACTTCGTATGTTGGACATGTCTGTATTTGTAGTAGTGCAGTGGCTGTTGAAATCACTTCGTCTGTTGGACATGTTTGTATTTGTACTGATAAAGTGGCCGTTGAAATAACCTCGTCTGTTGGACATGTCTGTATTTGTACTGGTGCAGTGGCTGTTGAAAACACTTCATCTGTAGGACATATCTGTATTTGTAACGATGTAGTGGCTGTTAAAATCATTTCGTCTGTTGGACATTTCTATATTTGTATTGGTGAAGTGGCCGTTGAAATCAATTCGTCTGTTGGACATGTATATATTTGTACTAGTGTAATGGCTGTTGAAATCATTTTGTCTGTTGGACATTTCTGTATTTGTACTGGTGCAGTGACCGTTGAAATCACTTCGTCTGTTGGACATGTCTGTATATGTACTGGTACAGTGGCTATTAAAATCAACTCGTCTGTTGGATATGTTTGTATTTGTACTGGTGTAGTGGCTGTTGAAATCACTTTGTCTGTTGGACATGTTTATATTTGTACTGGATCACTTCATCTGTAGGACATGTCTGTATTTGTACTGGTGTCGTGGCTGTTGAAATCACTTCGTCTCTTGGACATGTCTGTATCTGTACTGGTGCAGTCGCTGTTCCAAATAACTTTGTATGTTGGACATGTCTATATTTGTCCTCGTGTCTTGGCTGTTGAAATCACTTCGTCTCTTGGACATGTCTGTATCTGTACTGGTGCAGTCGCTGTTCCAAATAACTTTGTATGTTGGACATGTCTATATCTGTACTGGTGAAGTGGCTGATCAAATCACTTGGTATGTTGGACATGTCTGTATCTATACTGGTGTAGTGGCTTTTGAAATCACTTCGTCAGTTGAACATGTATGTATCTGTACTGGTGTAATGCCTGTTGAATTAACTTCGTATGTTGGACATGTCTATATTTGTTCTGGTGTCTTGGCTGTTGAAATCACTTCGTCTCTTGGACATATCTGTATCTGTACTGGTGCAGTCGCTGTTCCAAATAACTTCGTATGTTGGACATGTCTATATTTGTACTGGTGTCGTGGCTGTTGAAATCACCTCGTCTGTTGGACATGTCTGTATCTGTACTGGTGCAGTCGCTGTTCCAAATAACTTTGTATGTTGGGCATGTCTATATTTGTACTGGTGTCGTGGCTGTTGAATTAGTAATGGTGTAATGGTGTAATTACTGTTGAATTCACTTCGTCTGTTGGACATGAATGTATCTGTAAAGCTGCAGTGGCCGTTGAAATCACTTCGTCTGGTGGACGTGTCTATATTTGTACTTGTGCAGTGGCTGTTGATATCACTTGGTCTGACGGACATGTCTGTATCTGTACTGGTAAAGTGGCTGTTGAAATCACTTCGTCTGTTGGACAAATCTGTATTGATGCGGTTGAAATCACTTGGTCTGTTTGACATGTTTATATATGTACTGGTGCAGTGGCTATTGGAATCACTTCGTATGTTAGGCATGTCTGTATATGTACTGGTGCCATGACTGTTGAAATCACTTCGTCTGTTCTATATTTGTTTTTTTGGGGTGGCTGTTAAAACCCCGCCTTGTGTGTTGGACATAGGTTTATTTGTACTGCTGCAGTGGCTTTGAAATCACTGGATTTGTTGGACATGTCTATATTTGTACTGGTGCAGTGGCTGTGAAAATCACTTAATCTGTTGGACATTTCTCTATTTGTACTGGTGCAGAGACTGTTGAAATCACTTCGTCTATTGGACATGTCTATATTTGAACTGGTGCAGTGGCTATTGAAATCACTTCGTCTGTTGGACATGTCTGTATTTGTACTGTTGCTGTGTCTGTTGAAATCACTTGGCATGTTGGACTTGTCTATATTTGTACATGTGCAGTGGCTGTTGAAATCACTTTGTCTGTTGGACATGTCTGTATTTGTTCTTGTGTAGTGGCTGTTGAAATCACTTCGTCTGTTGGACATGTCTGTATTTGTACTTGTGAAGTGGCTGTTGAAATCACTTCGTCATTTAGACATGTCTATATTTGTACTGGTGCAATGGCTGTTGAAATCATTTCGTATGTTGGATTTGTCCATATTTGTATTGGTGATGTGGCTGTTGATATCATTTCGTCTGTTGGACATGTCTGTATTTGTACTGGTGTAGTGGCTGTTGAAAGCACTTCTCCTGCTGATATGTGTTTATTTATACTGGTGCAGTGTTTGTTAAAATCACTTCATCTGTTGGACATGTCGATATTTGTACTGGTGAAGTGGTGAACTCATGACTGTTGAAATCACTTCGTCTGTTTGACGTGTATATACTGGTACTGATGCAGTGGCTGTTGAAATCACTTCGTCTGTTTGATATGTCTCTGGTGTAGTGGCTGTTAAAATCACTTCGTCTGTTGGACATGTATATACTTGTACTGTTGCAGTGGCTGTTGAAATCACTTCGTCTGTTTGACATATATATACTTGTACTGTTGCAGTGGCTGTTGAAATAACTTCGTCTGTTTGTCATGTCTCTGGTGTAGTGGCTGTTGAAATCACTTCGTCTGTTGGACATGTCTGTATTTGTACTGGTGCTGCACACTGCACAAGAACAAATAAAGACGTACCAAACAGATGAAGTGATGTTGGACATGTCTGTATTTGTACTGGTGTAGTGGCTGTTAAAATCATCTAGTATGTTGGACATGTCTCTATTTGCATTGGTGCAGTGGCTGTTGAAATCAATTCGTATGATGGACATGTCTATATTTACTCTGGTGCAGTGGCTGTTGAAATCAATTCGTATGTTGGACATCTCTGTTTTTGTACTTGTGTAGTGGCTGTTGTAAACGCTTCGTCTGTTGGACATGTCTATATTTGTCCTGGTGCAGTAGCTGTTGAAATCACTTCTTATGTTGGACATGTGTGTATATGTACTTGTATGGTGGCTGCTTTAATCACTTCTTCTGTTGGATATGTCTGTATTTGTACCGGTGCAGTTGCCGTTGAAATCATTTCGTCTGATGGACATGACTATATTTGTATAAGTGCAGTGGCTATAGAAATCACTTCGTATGTTGGACATATCTATATTTCGCACCATTGGTGCAAAAAATTACCAAGTGTCTTCTTATTTTATATACACTTGGTACCTTATTGCACCAGTTGAACTATTGCAGTGGCTGTTAAAATCACTTCGTTTGTTGGACATGTCTTTATTTGTACTGGTACTCTGGCTGTGAAAATCAATTTATCAGTTAGACATTTCTGTATTTGTACTGGTGCAGTGACTTTTGAAATCACTTCGTCTGTTGGACATGTCTATACTTGTACTGGTGCAGTGGCTGTTGAAATCACTTCGTCTGTTGGACATGTCTCTGGTGTAGTGGCTATTGAAATCACTTCGTTTGTTGAACATGTCTGTATTTGTACTGGTGTAGTGGCTATTGAAATCACTTCGTCTGTTGGACATATCTGTATTTGTTCTGGTGTAGTGGCTGTTGAAATCACTTCGCTGATTGACATGTCTCTATTTGTCTGTTGGACAAGTCTGTTTTTGTACTGGAGCGGTTGCTGTTTAAATCGTTTCGTCTGTTGGATATGTCTGTACTTGTACTGGTACGGCGGCTGAGGAGATCACTTCGTCTGTTAGATATGTCTGTATTTGTACTACGTGGTGGCTGTTAAAATCTCACTTTTTATGTTAGACATATGTTTATTTGTATTGGTTTGATGGCTGTTCAAACCCAACCTCGTCTATTGAACTTGTCTGTATTTGTATTTTTGTGGTGGCTAATAAATCCTCTCTTCATATGTTGATCTTGTCTGTTTTTGTAATGGCGATGATGGCTGTTCAAACCCCTCTTCGTATGTTGAAAAAATATGTATGTGTACTGATGTGGTGGATGGATTGAATACACAGTCGTAAACATTGCTACATATTATAATCATGACGTCACAAAACTGTTTTTGTAATTATTATATTTGTATGGAAACACAGACGTAAACATTGCCATCCATTATAATTTTGATGTTTCAGATAATGTTCTATTCGGTATAACGTGTTTGCTTATTGATCACGAAACGTTCTGTTGCGCCTTTCTAAATTAAGTCCATACAAGTGGTTTTGTAAAATATCGACATTTTAATTCCTTTTTGAACATATTTTTAGACAGTTGAAATGATTATAGGAAAGCAATCAGAAACCAGCAATCATATCCGCGAGAAAAGGCATTTGCTGTAATCTGACTTTTTTATTTTAAATTGCGTTTCGCAAGAAAAATGTATTGATTATAAATATTTGAAAAGACTGTATTGTTTCAAACTTTGCAAACATGCCATAACTCTTTCTGGACGAATCAAGTTAAATATATTTTTGTGAATTTGGTTTTGTTGATCTCTGTAATAACTGGTCACTGGTATTTTGTATTTTTTAATCTGCTTTGTTGATAAAAAATAATAAATGTATTATGTGTAAACAAGCGGTATAATGACAATTACGTACTTTTGTCTTTTGGCCATAAAAATGGAATAGTCACATGAATAAGAAAATAGGCTAGCTCAGTCGGTAGCGTGTCTGTCATCGCGTTGTAATTTCGAATCCCCGGCCATAACTCTGTGATACCTGATCATGAATTTTGTTCTACGATTTTTCCACTTCTGATGGACTCAGCAAACCCTAGGAACGAAATTTGATCAGGTGCAGTAACTGCCGTTAAAACTAAAATATTTTTGAAAATGAATAACGAAAACAGCATGCTAACAATTCTTATTGAGGATTTACTAAAAACAGACACAATAAACATCAACAATACTTTACCAAATGAAGGGTCAAACACAAAACTGTCTACACTAGTGTCACTGCGGGCACTTATGCTGCTTGTGTCGTCATTTCCGATGAACGGGTCACTTTTAATGCTTCCCCGGGACATGGTGGAAATGCTACCACGTGATGAAATTGAAGTAGAGCGTGGCTGCACTGCTCGGTGTTCTTTTGATATATGGATATCCTAAAAGACAATGCATCAATTAACATGAGTTCAAACGGGACAGTGTTATTGGTAATTGGGGCAATCAAATGACTATTCTGGGACAAGACATGTAACGGGGCATATTTGAAATCACCTTTTTACGAATATTTCGTCGTTTTGACACATATTCAGATCAAGTTTTTTCATATTCGCCAAATTCTTATGACATGAGCATTGTTCTCAATGTCCATACAAGATAAGAGTTTAAAGAGTTTATTCTTACGAAGTAAATGATACTATGATTCGTGGCATCTACGACGTTAACAGCTTAAAGAGGTCATTTTAAGCAATTAAGGACTCACAGCACTATTATATCCATTAAATACCTCGGAAGGAGGTAAAAGTGAAATATGGTTCCCTTTTTGCTATTGTTTAGGATTTTATATTGCAGTGATATATTAATTTCTACCATGCGTTAAATGTTTTTAGAATTCAGTACTGGCAAAGTGACGCTGATACCATATTTCTAGTGTGTCATTTTAGACTTAATCAAATGATATCGTGGGCGGATTGTTGATATATTATTACTCTGAATACTAAACTAAACTAAACTACACTGAGGCATTTGATCATAACGTTTCTAGTATAAATTTAATAAGCATCATGCGATTAACTAATCATTAGAAAACAACATAATCACAGTTGTATAGCATATTGATTCGTTTTAGGCAAAAATATTAATGGAAATATGTTATTAAAGTGTAGAAATAAAAAAAAGAAATAAATGAGTTCAGTATTTAGTGGTTGCATGTATTTAATGATAGTTTGGAAGCATTTGCAGAGTGTTTTGCTACTGCTTACTCGTACTACAGTGAATAATCGCCAATCAACCAAACATTCTGCATATTGTTTAGAAGCGTTTATAACGCTAACAATAACTGTTCCCCGTCAACAATCGCCAATCTACCAAACATTCTGCATATTGTTTAGAAGCGTTTATAACGCTAACAATAACTGTTCCCCGTCAACAATCGCCAATCAACCAAACATTCTGCATATTGTTTAGAAGCGTTTATAACGCTAACAATAACTGTTCCCCGTCAACAATCGCCAATCTACAAAACTTTCTACATATTGATTACAAGCGTTTATAACCCTAACAATCATTTCAATTCAATTTCAATTCAATAGTTTATTCCGGCATATGAACATACATGTTCATCGCCATGACATATGTATAGGCGGCGGTTACAACAAATGTGAGAAGAGCATGATATAATCAAGTAATATACAATATAAATCTAACATTATATATAATTTATTCATCAAAATAAATATAAAATTAATTATATCAACTGTATGAGTGTGTGTGTATACAGCACATGGATAAAGAGACGTTCTACATCTTTATTCATACCCTGGACGCAGAAAGTGTATTGACGATCACTAATCGCCAGCGACAACTTATTGTTATCACACAATAGCGAGACAAGGCTAGCGGTCAATGCCATTGTTTGCAGCATTATAATATTATAGGCCAGAGTATAAAAACAAATTATTTGAAGTTCACATTTATAACATTTATCAGATTCTAATAAATAAACTGTCTATTAAGTACTTGTATGATTACGTCTCTTATTTGCTTAATAACTACATTTTGCAAGTTTCATATTACACCAGCTTGTTTAGAGATTAACAATAATATGAATATCTGTTTTGTCGGCCAATGTCAGTAAATATTTGGGAGACAATCCGTTGTTATACCCCTATAGAAAGGACAAACAATAACAAAATTATATTCGTCTTTTACAACATTCATCTGACAATATATACATTTTCTATTTGATCTATCTATATTTCTATAACGACCCTCTTCAATGGCAAGTTTGTGAGCCGGAACAATGTAATCTTGTGAGTGCAATTCGGTGATTATTTTTTAAACACATGACATGTATTTTTCTAAACCAATATCAGTTTTAACATCTCTGTAAGTACTAAGTTTAGGCATGTTATTGAGCAATGAATAAAATATTTGGTAGTACTGATCATACAATCGTTCAATTACTTTGATGATTTGAAGTTTGCTAATAGACATTTCATTCTATAAATAACTACAACCAAGTTGATTCAATAAAGATTTAACATTTAAGGCCCAAGAACCTTTAACAGATTTAATTTTATCGCCAATAAAACATTTATACATCAACGATTCAGGACAATTGATATTTTTTGCCAGTATTTAAGGATTCTTTCCTTACGTATACTTTCTAACGGGACTTTACCTAGTTCACCGTATATTGTAGCATTAGTAGTCTGATATCTGACATTCATAATTTGTTTAAGAAATTTTAAATAAACTCTTTCTATATCTTGAGCTTTATGGAGTCCCCATATTTCACACCCATAGTTTAAAATTGATAAAACCATGTTATCAAACAGTTTAAGCGTTTCACTTACACCAAGAGGAAAGCATCCAACAACGTATTAAATGTAAACAAAGTACGTAGAGCTTGGTCTGAGAAGGTTTTTTGGGTATTAAAAACTTGCCACTTGATGACATCATAACACCTAAGTAACAATACTTGTTTACAACCTCTAACTCTGTATTGTCATAATATATATGTAAATATTCTCGTATTGTTCCTAGTTTAAATAACAGTATAGTGTAAATGTTCGCCGTCAACAATCGCCCATCTACCAAACTGTCTACATATTGATTACAAGCATTTATAACCCTAACAGTCAATGTTCCCCGTCAACAATCGTTCATCTACCAAACTGTCTACATATTGATTACAAGCATTTATAACCCTAACAGTCAATGTTCCCCGTCAACAATCGTCCATCTACCAAACTGTCTACATATTGATTACAAGCATTTATAACCCTAACAGTCAATGTTCCCCGTCAACGATCGTCCATCTACCAAACTGTCTACATATTGATTACAAGCATTTATAACCCTAACAGTCACTGTTCCCCGTCAACAATCGCCCATCTACCAAACTGTCTACATATTGATTACAAGCGTTTACAACCCTAACAGTAAATGGTCCCCGTTAACAATCGCCCATCTACCAAACTGTCTACATATTGATTACAAGCGTTTATAACCCTATTAATAAATGTTCCCCAATCTAACAAACTGTCTACATATTGATAACAAGTGTTTATAACCCTAGCAATAAATTATCCCCGTCAACTGTCGCCAATCTACCAAACTTTCTACATATTGATTACAAGCGTTTATAACCCTATTAATAAATTTTCCCCAATCTAACAAACTGTCTACATATTGATAACAAGTGTTTATAACCCTAGCAATAAATGTTTCCCAATCTAATAAACTATCTACATATTGATTAAAGCGTTTATTACCCTAACAATAAATGTTCCCCGTCAACTATCGCCAATCTACCAAACTTTCTACATATTGATTACAAGCGTTCATAACCCAAACAATAATTGTTCCCCAATCAAATAAACTGTCTACATATTGATTACAAGCGTTTATTACCCTAACAATAAATTATCCCCGTCAACTATCGCCAATCTACCAAACTTTCTACATATTGATTACAAGCGTTTATTACCCTAACAATAAATGTTCCCCGTCAACTATCGCCAATCTAATAAACTGTCTGCATATTGATAACAAGCGTTTATAATCCTAACAGTAAATGTTCCACGTCGACTATCGCCAATCTACCAAACTTTCTACATATTGATTACAAGCGTGTATAACCCTAACAATAAATGTTCCCCGTCAACTATCGCCAATCTACCAAACTGTCTACATATTGATTACAAGCGTGTATAACCCTATCAATAAATGTTCCCCGTCAACTATCACCAATCTAATAAACTGTCTACATATTGATAACAAGCGTTTATAACCCTAACATTAAATGTTCCACGTCAACAATCGCCAATCTACCAAACTGTCTACATATTGATTACAAGCGTGTATAACCCTAACAATAAATGTTCCCCGTCAACTATCGCCAATCTACCAAACTTTCTACATATTGATAACAAGCGTTTATAACCCTAACAATAAATGTTCCCCAATCCAACAAACTGTCTACATATTGATTACAAACGTTTATTTCCCTAACAAAAAATGTTCCCCGTCAACAATCGCCAATCTACCAAACTTTCTACATATTGATAACAAGCGTTTATAACCCTAACAGTAAATGTTCCCCATCAACAATCACCAATCTTCCAAACTGTCTATATATTGATTACAAGCGTGTATAACCCTAACAATTAATGGCTCCTTTTAACAATCTTGTCAAATTTAAATCTCTTAAGTTAAACTGCAACGTAATTTATTCTTTATTTGCAGTGCAGTAAGTAAATACAAAATACCATCTAAACGCTGTTATGGTGTTTTATTACCCGATTACTTGGGGCTCTGTGTGAATAAAACAATATCAAAGACATGTCGAATATAAACAATGTGGCCGGTTGATTTATATAACTGTAACCGGGATTTTGTAAGGAATAATCCAAACCCAGTGTGTTTTTATAACAGTTTATGGATGTATGATTTAGCAAGTTAAACGCATAACAGCATGCGATTGCATAAATAAGTGCAGTAATAACATTTTATCATAGTTGTTAATATTGCATAAAGAAACGTAGAACAACATTCTTGTGATAAATAGTGCTTGCAATCTTTGCATCAGTAAGTAATAAAACATATTACTTTTATGTCACATCCATTTTTAAAAATTAATCAAAGGACTAAAGGGCCTGAAGGAAGGCTCGCTGCTTGTGATAATTCGAAAATGTAGGTTCGTAAAATTGGAAAACTAAGTTAGATTTCTGATATGTTAAAATTCATTGGGATTTAGATAATAAAGTGGTGTGATTAATATTTCTTTTGTGTATCTGTATAAATAATATCCTGCATACAATATAGAGTCCATATCAATACTTTTCCAACAGTAGCCATCAAACGGTTTTAATAATGCATTTGAAAAAAATGCAAACACCATGGTACATACCGCCTTCTGTGTGAAAATTGACTGAATATTTGATGACCCTGGTGAAAATGCATTTCAGGCAATTTTATAAACTGGTAACGTGGTAGTCCAGGATTCCTTTCCGCATCTCCACAAAAATGTTATCAACATGAACAACCTATATGAAAGCTTTACAAACAAACCTTCATATTCTGATGTTTCTCTAAAATCGAAAGAATTGAGTAGTGATGTACAACTCCAGTCAACTTTAATATCTCCAGTTCAATAGTTATGATTTATGGATAACGAAATGCATTCAGCCCAAAATGTTCCTGATTGTCCGAGAATATACAACACATATCTATAACTCTTTGTCTAGACCAAAACAAACATGACCTACTTATAGATTTACGCGTATATTGACTTTGAGTTATGTTCGATTCTCATATAGCTTTCAATCAACAATATAAACAATCAATAAATAGCATTATAAACGGTGTTGCGTGACCTAGATTTAATCAATCTAAAAAAATACAACACAGAAACACAACAAACATAAACAAGTCTACGTGATTTTTCATTCTATTTATTTTAGATTAATGTTTTCAACAATATGAGAGCAATTATATATAAGAAATGAGTACGTTAATTACATAATGATCAATACAATGTTTTAATCTTTTCTTTTACAGACAAATAAAAAAATCCAACAAAATGAATATTTAATTTATATATATTATCTTCTTCTATTGCATCTATTAATGATAAATCGATTCCATACAATAGATAAGATAGTTCTTTAAAATCGCTAACGTTGCTATTTACAATCGATAATGTTGCTACTTACAATCGATACGGTAGCTACTTACTATCGATAATGTATTTACTTACAATCGATAAGGAAGCTACCTACAATCCATAAAGTAGCTCCTTACAATCGATAAGGTAACTCCTTACAATCGATAAGGAAGTTACCTACAATCGATAAAGTAGCTCCTTACAATCGATAAGGTAGCTCCTTACAATCGATAAGGAAGCTACCTACAATCGATAAAGTAGCTCCTTACAATCGATAAGGTAGCTCCTTACAATCGATAAGGAAGCTACCTACAATCGATAAAGTAGCTCCTTACAATCGATAGGTAGCTCCTTACAATCGATAAGGTAGCTCCTTACAATCGATAAGGAAGTTACCTACAATCGATAAAGTAGCTCCTTACAATCGATAAGGTGGCTCCTTACAATCGATAAGGTAGCTCCTTACAATCGATAAGGAAGTTACCTACAATCGATAAAGTAGCTCCTTACAATCGATAAGGTAGCTCCTTACAATCGATAAGGTAGCTCCTTACAATCGAAAAGGTAGCTCCTTACAATCGATAAGGAAGCTACCTACAATCGATAAGGTAGCTCCTTACAATCGATAAGGAAGCTACCTACAATCGATAAAGTAACTCCTTACAATCGACAAGGTAGCTCCTTACAATCGATAAGGTAGCTCCTTACAATCGATAAGATAGTTCCTAACAATCGATAAGGTAGCTCCTTACAATCGATAAGATAGTTCCTAACAATCGATAAGGTAGCTCCTTACAATCGATAAGATAGTTCCTTACAATCGATAAGGTAGCTCCCTACAATCGATAAGGAAGCTACCTACAATCGATAATGTAGCTCCTTACAATCGATAAGGTAACTCCTTACAATCGATAAGATAGTTCCTTACAATCGATAAGGTAGCTCCTTACAAACGATAAGATAGTTCCTTACAATCGATAAGGTAACTCCTTACAATCGATAAGATAGTTCCTTACAATCGATAAGGTAGCTCCTTACAATCGATAAGGTAGCTCCTTACAATCGATAAGCTAGCTCCTTACAATCGATATGGTAGCTCCTTACAATAGATAAAGTAGCTCCTTACAACAGATAAGGTAGCTCCTTACAATCGATAAGATAGTTCCTTACAATCGATAAGATAGTTCCTAACAATCGATAAGGTAGCTCCTTACAATCGATAAGGTAGCTCCTTACAATCGATAAGCTAACTACTTACAATCGATAAGGTAGCTCCTTACAATAGATAAGGTAGCTCCTTACAATCGATAAAGAAGTTACTTACAATCGATAAGATAGCTCCTTACTATCGGCAAGGTAGCTCCTTACAATCGACAAGGTAGTTCCTTACAATCGATAAGATAGCTCCTTACAATCGACCAGTTAGCTCCTTACAATCGATAAGATAGCTCCTTACAATCGACAAGGTAGCTCCTTGCAATCGATAAGGTAACTCCTTACAATCGATAAGATTGTTCCTTACAATCGACAAGATAGCTCCTTACAATCGATACGGTAACTCCTTACAGTCGATAAGATTGTTCCTTACAATCGATAAGGTAGCTCCTTACAATAGATAAGGTAGCTCCTTACAATCGATAAGGAAGCTACTTACAATCGATAAGATAGCTCCTTACAATCGACAAGGTAGCTCCTTACAATCGATAAGATAGCTTCTTACAATCGACAAGGTAGCTCCTTACAATCGATAAGGTAGCTCCTTACAATAGATAAAGTAGCTACTTACAATCCATAAGGTCGTTCCTTACCATCGAAAAGGTAGCCTCTTACAATCGATATGGTAGCTCCATACAATCGATAAGGTAACTCCTTACTATTGATAAGGTAGCGTCTTACAGTCGAAACGGTCATTTCTTAAAACAAATAAGGTAGCTCCTTACAATCAATGAGATGGATTCTTACAATTAAGAAGAAAGTTCTTTTCAATAAATACGGTAGCTCCTTACATTCGATAAGGTAGCTCCTTAAAATTGATTCGGAAGTTCCTTACAATCGATAAAGTAGTTTATTACAGTCGATAATGTAGTTCCTTACAATTGATAAGGAAATTCCTTACAATCGATAAAGTAGTTCCTTACAATCGATAAACTGGTCCTTTGAAATTGATAAGGTAGTTCCTCGTAGTCGATAAGGCAGTCCTTACAATTTATAATGTATGTAGTTACTTAAAATCAATAGTGTAGCTCCTTACATTCAATAGTTTATGACAGCCGATAAGGTTTTTCCTCTCAATCCATAAGGTAGTCCTTTAAAATCGATAAGGTAGTTCCTCACAACCGATAAGGTAGCTCCTTACAATCGACAAGGTAGCTCCTTACAATCGAAAAGGTAGCTCCTTACAATAGACAAGGTAGCTCTTTACAATCGACAAGGTAGCTCGTTACAATCGACATGGTAGTTCCTTACAATCGAAAAGGTAGTTCCTTACAATCGAAATAGTAGCTCCTTACAAACGACAAGGAAGTTCCTTACAATCGACAAAGTAGCTCATTACAATCGACAAGATAGTTCCTTACAATCGATAATGTAGTTCCTAACAATCGACAATATAGTTCCTTACAATCGACAAGATAGTTCTTTACAATCGACGAGGTAATTCCTTACAATCGACAAGGTAGCTCTTTACAATGTAGTTCCGCACAATCGACAAGGTAGCTCCTCACAATCGACAAAGTAGCTCCTTACAATATACAAGGTAGCTCTTTACAATGTAGTTCCTCACAATCGACAAGGTAGCTCCTTACAGTCGACAAAGTAGCTCCTTACAATCGACAAAGTAGCTCCTTACAATCGACAAAGTAGCTCCTTACAATCGACGAGGTAGCTTCTTACAATCGACGAGGTAGCTCCTGACAATCGACGAGGTAGCTCCTTACAATCGACAAGGTAGTTCCTTACAATCGAAAAGGTAGTTCTTTACATTCGACAAGGTAGCTCCTTACAATCGTCAATGTAATTTCTTACAATTGACAAGGAAGTTCCTTACAATCGACAAGGTAGCTCTTTACATCGACAAGGTAGCTCCTTACAATCGACATGGTAGTTCCTTACAATCGAAAAGGTAGTTCCTTACAATCGAAATAGTAGCTCCTTACAAACGACAAGGAAGTTCCTTACAATCATCAAGGTAGCTCCTTACAATCGACAAGATAGTTCCTTACAATCGACAATGTAGTTCCTAACAATCGACAATATAGTTCCTTACAATCGACAAGATAGTTCTTTACAATCGACAAGGTAATTCCTTACAATCGACAAGGTAGCTCCTTACAATCGACAAGATAGTTCCTTACAATCGACAAGGTAACTCCTTACAATCGAAAAGGTAGCTCCTTACAAACGAGAAGGAAGTTTCTTACAATCGACAAGTTAGCTCCTTACAATCGACAAGGTAGTTTCTTACAATCGACAAGGTAGGTTCTTACAATCGACAAGGTAGCTCTTTACAATCGACAAGGTAGCTCATTACAATTGACATGGAAGTTCCTAACAATCGACAATGTAGTTCCTCACAATCGATAAGGTAGCTCCTCACAGTCGACAAGGTAGCTCCTCACAATCGACAAGGTAGCTCCTCACAATCGACAAGGTAGCTCCTCACAGTCGATAACACAGTTCCTTACAATTGATAATGTAGTTCATTAAAATCAATAGTATAGCTCCTTACATTCAATAGTTTATTACAGTCGACAAGGTAGCGCCTTACAATTGATAAGGAAGTTCCTTACAATTGATAAGGTAGTTCCTTACAATCCATAACTTAGTTTCTTACAATATATAAGGTAGTCCTTTAAAATCGATAAGGTAGTTCCTCACAATCGATAAGGTAGTTCCTTACAATCGACAAGGTAGTAGCTTCTTACAATCGAAAAGGTAGCTCCTTACAAAAGACAAGACAGCTCTTTACAATCGAAAAGGTAGCTCCTTAAAATAGACAAGGTAGCTCCTTACAATAGACAAGGAAGTTCCTTACAATCGACAAGGTAGTTCATTACAATCGACAAGGTAGTTCCTTACAATCGACAAGGTAGTTCCTTACAATCGACAAGGTAGTTCCTTACAATCGACAAGGTAGTTCCTTACAATCGACAAAGTAGCTCCTTACAATCGACAAGGTAGTTCCTTACAATCGACAAGGTATTTCCTTACAATCGACAAGGTAGCTCCTTACAATCGACAAGGTAGCTCCTTACAATCGACAAGGTAGTTCCTTACAATCGACAAGGTATTTCCTTACAATCGACAAGGTAGCTCCTTACAATCGACAAGGTAGATCCTTACAATCGACAATGCAGTTCCTAACAATCGACAATGTAGTTCCTTATAATCGACAAGATAGTGCCTTACAATCGACGAGGTAGTTCCTTACAATCGACAAGGTAGCTCTTTACAATGTAGTTCCTCACAATCGACGAGGTAGCTCCTCACAATCGACAAGGTAGCTCTTTACAATCGACGAAGTAACTTCTTATAATCGACGAGGTAGCTTCTTACTATCGACGAGGTAGCTCCTTACAATCGTCAAGGTAGTTCCTTACAATCAAAAAGGTAGTTACTTACATTCGACAAGGTAGCTCCTTACAATCGTCAAGGTAGTTCTTTACAATTGACAAGGAAGTTCCTTACAATCGACAAGGTAGCTCTTTACATCGACAAGGTAGCTCATTACAATCGACAAGGTAGCTTCTTACAATCGACAAGGTAGTTCCTTACAATCGACAATGTAGTTCCTTACAACCGACAAAGTAGTTCCTTACAATCGACAATATACTTCCTTACAATCGACAAGGTAGCTCTTTACAATCGACAAGGACGTTCCTTACAATCGACAAGGTAGTTCCTTACAATTGACAAGGTAGCTTCTTACAATCGACAAGGTAGTTCTTTACAATCGACAAGGTAGCTACTTACAATCGACAAGGTAGATCCTTACGATCGACAATGCAGTTCCTAACAATCGACAATGTAGTTCCTTACAATCGACAAGATAGTTCCTTCCAATCGACCAGGTAGTTCCTTACATTCAACAAGGTAGTTCCTGACAATCGACAAGGTTGTTCCTTACACTCGACAAGGTAGTTCCTGACAATCGACAAGGTAGCTCCTTAGAATCGACAATGTAGCTCTTTACAATCGACAAAGTAGTTCCTTGAGGTAGCTCCTTACAATCGACAAGGTAGTTCCTTACAATCGACAAGATAGTTCCTTACAATCGACAAGGTAACTCCTTACAATCGAAAAGGTAGCTCCTTACAAACGAGAAGGAAGTTTCTTACAATCGACAAGTTAGCTACTTACAATCGACAAGGTAGTTTCTTACAATCGACAAGGTAGGTTCTTACAATCGACAAGGTAGCTCTTTACAATCGACAAGGTAGCTCATTACAATCGACATTAATGTTCCTAACAATCGACAATGTAGTTCCTCACAATCGATAAGGTAGCTCCTCACAGTCGACAAGGTAGTTCCTCACAATCAATAAGGTAGTTCCTTAAACTCCATCATCTAGTACTTTCAAATCGATAAGGTAGTTCCGTACAATCAATGAGATAGATTATTACAATCCATAAGGTAGTCCTTTAAAATCGATAAGGTAGTTCCTCAAAATCGATAAGATAGCTCCTAACAATTGATAACGTAGCTTCTTACAATCGACAATGTAGCTCATTACAATCGATAATTTAGTTCCTTACAATCGATAAGGTAACTCATTACAATCGATAATGTAGTTTATTACAGTCGATAAGGTAGCACCTTACCACTGATAAGGTAATTCTTAACAATTGATACGGTAGTTCCTTACATTTGTTAAGGTAGTTCCTTACAATCCATTAGATAGTCCTTTAAAATCGATAAGGTCGTTCCTCACAGTCGATAACACAGTTCCTTACAATTGATAATGTAGTTCTTTAAAATCAATAGTATAGCTCCTTACATTCAATAGTTTATTACAGTCGACAAGGTAGCGCAGTACAAATGATAAAGAAGTTCCTTACAATTGATAAGGTAGTTCCTTACAATCCATAACGTAGTTTCTTACAATCGATAAGGTAGTCCTTTAAAATCGATAAGGAAGTTCCTTACAATTGATAAGGTAGTTCCTAACAATCCATAACGTAGTTTCTTACAATCTATAAGGTAGTCCTTTAAAATCGATAAGGTAGTTCCTCACAATCGACAAGGTAGCTCCTTACAATTGACAAGGTAGCTCCTTACAATTGAAAAGGTAGCTCCTTACAATAGACAAGGTAGCTCTTTACAATCAACAAGGTAGTTCGGTACACTCGACATGGTAGTTCCTCACAAACGACAAGGAAGTTCCTCACAATCGACAAGGTAGCTCCTCACAATCGACGAGGTAGCTCCTTACAATCGACGAGGTAGCTCTTTATAATCGACGAGGTAGCTCCTCACAATCGACGAGGTAGCTCCTTACCATCGACGAGGTAGCTCATTACAATCGGCGAGGTAGCTTCTTACAATCGACGAGGTAGCTCCTTACAATCGAAGAGGTAGTACCTTACAATCAAAAAGGTAGTTCCTTATATTCGACAAGGTAGCTCCTTACAATCGACAAGGTAGTTCCTTTCAATTGACAAGGAAGTTCCTTATAATCGACAAGGAAGCTCCATACTATCGACAAGGTAGCTTCTTACAATCGACAATGTAGTTCTTTACAATCGACAAGGTAGCTCCTTACAATCGACAAGGTAGATCTTTACAATCGACAAAGTAGTTCCTAACAATCGACAATGTAGTTCCTTACAATCGACAAGATGGTTCCTTACAATCGACAAGGTAGTTCCTTACATTCGACAAGGTTGTTCCTGACAACCGACAAGGTAGCTCCTTACATTCGACAAGGTAGCTCCTTACAATCGACAAGGTAGTTCCTTACATTCGACAAGATAGTTCCTGACAATCGACAAGGTAGTTCCTTACATTCGACAAGGTAGCTCCTTACAATCGACAATGTAGCTCTTTACAATCAACAAGGTAGTTCCTTGAGGTAACTCCTTACAATCGACAAGGTAGCTTCTTACAATCGACAAGGTAGTTCCTTACAATCGACAATGTAGGTCCTTACAATCGACAAAGTAGTTCCTTACAATCGACAAGATAGTTCCTTACAATCGTCAAGGTAGCTATCGACAAGGTAGTTCCTTACAATCGACAAGATAGTTCCTTACAATCGACAAGGTAACTCCTTACAATCGAAAAGGTAGCTCCTTACAAACGAGAAGGAAGTTTCTTACAATCGACAAGTTAGCTCCTTACAATCGACAAGGTAGTTTCTTACAATCGACAAGGTAGGTTCTAACAATCGACAAGGTAGCTCTTGACAATCGACAAGGTAGCTCATTACAATCGACATTGAAGTTCCTAACAATCGACAATGTAGTTCCTCACAATCGATAAGGTAGCTCCTCACAGTCGACAAGGTAGTTCCTCACAATCAATAAGGTAGTTCCTTAAACTCCATCATCTAGTACTTTCAAATCGATAAGGTAGTTCCGTACAATCAATGAGATAGATTATTACAATCCATAAGGTAGTCCTTTAAAATCGATAAGGTAGTTCCTCAAAATCGATAAGATAGCTCCTAACAATTGATAACGTAGTTTCTTACAATCGACAATGTAGCTCATTACAATCGATAATTTAGTTCCTTACAATCGATAAGGTAACTCATTACAATCGATAATGTAGTTTATTACAGTCGATAAGTAGCACCTTACAACTGATAAGGTAATTCTTAACAATTGATACGGTAGTTCCTTACATTTGATAAGGTAGTTCCTTACAATCCATTAGATATTCCTTTAAAATCGATAAGGTCGTTCCTCACAGTCGATAACACAGTTCCTTACAATTGATAATGTAGTTCTTTAAAATCAATAGTATAGCTCCTTACATTCAATAGTTTATTACAGTCGACAAGGCAGCGCCTTACAATTGATAAGGAAGTTCCTTACAATTGATAAGGTAGTTCCTTACAATCCATAACGTAGTTTCTTACAATCCATAAGGTAGTCCTTTAAAATCGATAAGGAAGTTCCTTACAATTGATAAGGTAGTTCCTTACAATCCATAACGTAGTTTCTTACAATCTATAAGGTAGTCCTTTAAAATCGATAAGGTAGTTCCTCACAATCGACAAGGTAGCTCCTTACAATTGACAAGGTAGCTCCTTACAATTGAAAAGGTAGCTCCTTACAATAGACAAGGTAGCTCTTTACAATCAACAAGGTAGTTCGTTACAATCGACATGGTAGTTCCTTACAAACGACAAGGAAGTTTCTCACAATCGACAAGGTAGCTCCTCACAATCGACGAGGTAGCTCCTTACAATCGACGACGTAGCTCTTTATAATCGACGAGGTAGCTCCTCACAATCGACGAGGTAGCTCCTTACCATCGACGAGGTAGCTCATTACAATCGGCGAGGTAGCTTCTTACAATCGACGAGGTAGCTCCTTACAATCGAAGAGGTAGTTCCTTACAATCAAAAAGGTAGTTCCTTATATTCGACAAGGTAGCTCCTTACAATCGACAAGGTAGTTCCTTTCAATTGACAAGGAAGTTCCTTATAATCGACAAGGAAGCTCCATACAATCGACAAGGTAGCTTCTTACAATCGACAATGTAGTTCTTTACAATCGACAAGGTAGCTCCTTACAATCGACAAGGTAGATCTTTACAATCGACAAAGTAGTTCCTAACAATCGACAATGTAGTTCCTTACAATCGACAAGATGGTTCCTTACAATCGACAAGGTAGTTCCTTACATTCGACAAGGTTGTTCCTGACAACCGACAAGGTAGCTCCTTACATTCGACAAGGAAGCTCCTTACAATCGACAAGGTAGTTCCTTACATTCGACAAGATAGTTCCTGACAATCGACAAGGTAGTTCCTTACATTCGACAAGGTAGCTCCTTACAATCAACAATGTAGCTCTTTACAATCGACAAGGTAGTTCCTTGAGGTAACTCCTTACAATCGACAAGGTAGCTTCTTACAATCGACAAGGTAGTTCCTTACAATCGACAATGTAGTTCCTTACAATCGACAAAGTAGTTCCTTACAATCGACAAGATAGTTCCTTACAATCGTCAAGGTAGCTATCGACAAGGTAGTTCCTTACAATCGACAAGATAGTTTCTTACAATCGACAAGGTAGCTCCTTACATTCGACAAGGTAGCTCCTTACAATCAACATGGTAGTTTCTTACAATCGACAAGGTAGTTCCTTACAATCGACAAGGTAGCTCCTTACAATCGACAAGGTAGCTCCTTACAATCGACAAGTTAGCTCTTTACAATCGACAAGGTAGCTCCTTACAATCGACAATGTAGTTCCTTACAATCGACAAGGTAGTTCCTTACATTCGACAAGGTAGTTCCTGATAATCGACAAGGTAGCTCCTTACAATTGACGATGTAGCTCCTTACAATCGACAAGGTAGCTTCTTACAATCGACAAAGTAGTTCCTTACAATCGACAATGTAGTTCCTTACAATCGACAACGTAGTTCTTTACAATCGACAAGGTAACTCTTTACAATCGACAAGGACGTTCCTTACAATCAACAAGGTAGTTCCTTGTATTTGACAAGATAGTTCCTTACAATCGACAAAGTAGTTCCTTACATTCGACAAGGTAGCTCCTTACAATCGACATGGTAGTTCCTTACAATCGACAAGGTAGTTCCTTACAATCGATAAGGTAGCTCCTTACAATCTATTAAGTAGCCCCTTACAATCGACAAGGACGTTCCTTACAATCGACAAGGAAGCTCCTTACAATCGACAAGGTACCTTCTTACAATCGACAGGGTAGCTCTCTAAATCGACAAGGAAGCTCCTTACAATCGACAAGGTACCTTCTTACAATCGACAAGGTAGCTTTTTACAATCGACAAGGTAGCTACTTACAATCGACAAGGTAGCTCCTTACAATCGACAAGGTAGATCCTTACAATCGACAATGTAGTTCCTAACAATCGACAATGTAGTTCCTTACAATCGACAAGATAGTTCCTTACAATCGACAAGGTAGTTCCTTAAATTCGACAAGGTAGTTCCTTACAATCGACAAGGTAGTTCCTTAAATTCGACAACGTAGCTCCTTACAATCGACAAGGTAGATCCTTACAATTGACAATGTAGTTCCTAACAATCGACAATGTAGTTCCTTACAATCGACAAGATAGTTCCTTACAATCGACAAGGTAGTTCCTTAAATTCGACAACGTAGTTCCTTAAATTCGACAAGGTAGTTCCTGACAATCGACAAGGTAGCTCCTTACAATTGACAATGTAGCTCTTTACAATCGACAAGGTAGTTCCTTGAGGTAGCTCCTTACAATCGACAAGGTAGCTTCTTACAATCGACAAGGTAGTTCCTTACAATTGATAATGTAGTTCCTTAAAATCGACAAAGTAGTTCCGTACAATCGACAAGATAGTTCCTTACAATCGACAAGGTAGCTCTTTACAATCGACAAGGACGTTCCTTACAATCGACAAGGTAGTTCCTTACATTTGACAAGGTAGCTCCTTGCAATCGACATGGTAGTTCCTTACAATCGACAAGGTAGTTCCTTACAATCGACAAGGTAGTTCCTTACAATCGATAAGGTAGCTCCTTACAATTGAAAAGGTAGCTCCTTACAATAGACAAGGTAGCTCTTTACAATCGGGAAGGTAGCTCGTTACAATCGACATGGTAGTTCCTTACAATCGACAAGGTAATTCCTTACAATCGACAAGGTAGTTCCTTACATTCGACAAGGTATCTCCTTACAATCGACATAGTAGTTCCTTACATTCGACAAGGTATCTCCTTACAATCTACATGGTAGTTCCTTACAATCTTTAAGGTAGCTCCTTACAATCGACAAGGTAGCTCCTTACAATCTATAAGGTAGCTCCTTACAATCTATAAGGTAGCTCCTTACAATCGACAAGGTAGCTCCTTACAATCTTTAAGGTAGCTTCTTACAACCAATAAAGTGGCTCCTCACCATCGATATGAAACATTATGGACATCCTTCTTATCGCGTTAATGGGTTCTATACATGTTCCGAACACAGTGTTTGTATGTGTTACGTTAAAAGGTAAACCAAATCTTATGTAATCCATTTAAGTGAAGCACATAAGCGTAACGTACATGTTTATATATTGAAATAGCTTTAAGTATCTATCATATCTAGCAATATAAAATCAAAACAAAATAGTTTACTTCATTTTTAATTTTACCATCGCATTTACATACTTAATATAATTAGCCATTCACAATATTAACATGAACAAATCTAACCCAGGAGGTGAAAAAATGGAACATGTTGAATGCCATGATAACTCCAGATGTAATTACATCTAATTATAATGAAATATCCTAAATCACTCTGTATCTGTAGTCAAGTACATAGTAGAATTTTGAATTTATTGATAAACTTTTGTGACGTACCTCATGTGTTAATACCTTTGAAAGATCATAAACAAGAAAAAAACATGTTGTATTGAAATTAGTACAATATCATGGAATTATCAATCGTAATCTGTAATCATGGGATTAGCAATATATATCCGTTCACTATCATGGAATTATCAATATATATATATATATATATATATATCCGTTCACTATCATGGGATTATCAAAATATATCCGTTCATTATCATGGGATTATCAATATATATCCTACTTTTATCATGGGATTATCAATATTTATCCGTTCAATATCATGGGATTAACAATATATATGTACACTATCATGATATTATTGACGTAAATATGGTCACTATCATGGACTTATTAACATAAATCTGTTGACTATCTTGGGATTATTAACATATATATATACGTACACTATTATGATATTATTAACTTCAATATGTTAACAATCATGATATTATTATCTGAATTACGTTTACTATCATGATATTATTAACTTAAATATGTTAACTATCATGCTATTATCAACATAAATATGTTCATTATCATGGGATGATTAATAGAAATTTATTGACAATCATGGGGTTTTTAACAAAAATGTCTTCACTATCATGGAATTATTACCTAAATTTGTTCACTATCATGGAATTATTACCTAGATTGGTTCACTTTCAAGGAATTATTACTAAGATTTGTTCACTCTCATGGAATTATTACTTAAATTTATTCATTATCATGGGATTATTACCTAAATTTGTTTACTATCATGGAATTATTATCTAAATATGTTCATTATCATGGAATTATTACTTAAAATTGTTAACTTTCATGGAATTATTACCTGAATTTGTTCACTATCATAGGGGTATTAACATAAACCTGTTTCACTACCATAAATATATTAACCTAAATCTGTTCCATATCTGATCACCATTGTGATATTAAAATAAATCAGTCACTATCATGGGATTATTAACATAAATCTGTCCACTGTCATGGGATTATTTACATTAATCTGTTCACTATCATGGAGATATTAACATAAATGTGTTAACTATCGTGGAGGCATTTAGATAACTATGTTTACAAAACTCTGCTCGCTCTCATGCATGTATTTGTTCACTATCACTAAGACAGTATTACAAATCTGTTCACTATCACTAGGGTAGTATCATAAATATGTTCATTATCATGAAGGTATTGATATAAATGTACTAAGCAAACAACTATGATACTGATCGTATTACTTACTAGTGCACGTATAGAACCATTGATACACCTCAATTTCGCACGGGTAATGGACAAAATATCAATTTATTGGCAATATTGTATGTTTTCGATCAAGTCGATAGCTGTTTTCGTTGGAGATATCAGTTCATGTTAATCTACCAGATAATTTATATATGGTCAGCTACAAACATTGCGTTTCCATAGACTTTCATAATAACGTTTGACCTAATTTTCACTATTTCTTCCATTCGCGGACCAAAAAGTCCTACATCATATTAAAGTACTATCCAAGACTCAAATTAAAATGTCCCAAAATTGGGGTCAAATGTATCACATTTTACGACTTTTAGCCCCCTGAAGTTGGATACCCTCACTTTTAGCATGAAAAAACTAGATTTAACAATTTTACTTTCCATACAGTTTCCTTAATATATGAATTTAGTTCAGGAAATATATATTAAGACAGTTCCCGACATTTCTAACTGAAATGCCCATTTCAACTTACATTGTGATTTGTTGTTACATCTTTACCATACAAACGACTTCGGTCCATCCTATTCATTGTACATCATTTATTAAATTCAAAGCATAAAAATAAAAGAATTAGCGTGTATCTTAACCCGTTTCAACTTTGCATTATGACAACATTTATGATAATGTAAACAAATTATCAACGACCTTAAGATGCTTGTATTCCTGCCAACCAAGATGGCGACCATTGAAGTGGAATCATTTCCTTCACATAAACCTTAAATCCAAGTTTTATATACCAACGTTTTTATCCACAGTTTCTCCGACATCACTGTAATTGCAACTCTCGTCAAGTTCATAGTACGCTGTTTAAACTATGCAAAAGCATTGCCTTCTTATGCTCGCTCATACGCGTTAAAGGTACTAGTGCATGTTATAGTTGTCTAACAGAATTAATAACGCAATTGGTTTGCTGCTTGACACGTCCTTAATGCTGACGAAGTATACACATACACAAAATACCTATATATAATACACATTTATGAATAATGAGTATTTATTTAGAAATATCATCCCACATGAAGGGGGAAATACGAAAATTAGTATCAATAAAATAATTTATTATATACTTAAATATAATTGTTTTATATCGTCAATTTATTTACTGTGACTGTTAGAGTCCGGCAGATAATCCGGGAATTTTCACCGAACCTTGCATGAGAGTGTAAAGTATTTTTTCTTTTTGCTAAAATGGTAGTCTATATATAGTTCTTTGATTTTATGTCGTATGACATTTTGCCATCATTGAGCATTTTGAAATAAACAAGATGGCATCCAAAAAGAGCGCCAGTTTGCTCGAAATGCAATATTTGGATGAAAATTACTATTAGGTAATATATATTATTCATACTAAAGGACAACTTTTGGTGTGTTTGATGTTCAAATGACAAACTGAGTTGATATTTTGTCATTATTGGGCATTTCGAAACAAACAAGATGGTGCCCAAAATGGCCCCTAATTTGCACCAAAATGCAATATTTAGATGGAAATTACTATTAGGTGTAAAATTATTCATGCATGAGAGTGCAAAGTAGTATTTGTATGCTAAAATGATAGTCTATCTATAGTGCTTTGATTTTTTATGTTGGAAGATATTTTGTCAGCATTAAGCATTTAAAGGTAAACAAAATGGCGTCCAAAATGGCCACAAATTTGCTCGAAATGCAATATTTTAATGAGAATTACTATTGGGTATAGAATTTTACACACATGAAAATGTATAGAAATATTTTATTGCTAAAATGATAGTCTATATATAGTTCTTTGATTTTATGTTGGATGACATTTTGTCATTATTGCGTATTTTAAAATTAACAAGATGGCGTTCAAAATGGTCGCCAGTTTGCTCGAAAAGCAATATTCAGCTAAAAAATTATATAAGATATAAAAATATAAAATAAATCGCACCAAAGGATGATTTTAATGTGTTTGACGTTTAAGTGACTGACTGGGAAGATGTTGTTTCATTGAGCATTTTGAAATAAACAAGATGGACTAAAATGGCCGCCAATTTGCTAGAAATGCAAAATTAAGATGGAAATTACTATAAAATTTAAAACTATTCATATGCTTGACGTGTTTGGTGTTAGGTGACAAACACATTTGCAATCAAAGCACATGGCCTTTAATACGACTGCCATTTTTCCAAAGAAGTTTGATTTGTTTGAATACATAGCATTTCTGTTACTGTTAAAACTATATTCTGAACTGGAATTGACATATTAAGGTTGAGTTGGTGTATCCTGCTGGCCTGTTTTCTCTACTAGAGCATGACTTTTTTTTATACTTTTTGTGCTGAATGGCGAATATCTGTCGAAAACTAGGTAGACATCTTCGTTTCTATGTTTTAGACTTAAAAGTTCTCAAAATATTCTTTCCAAGTACCATCTAGTGACCGTTACAGAACAGCATATTTGTCTATTAATATATTTAGTTGTCTGTTAGTTGACTTGAGTTATGTCGCATCAATACTTCTTTCTGCAATAATGTCGTTGATTCCGCGATTCTGAGATCTCCTGTATCAGAAAACAATGATGTCGGTACTAAACTAGTTGATGAGCTAGAAGTTTTGTTATATCTATATCACGTGAACTTTTCTCGAGTATATTAGAGTCGTATCAAATAATTCAGCATCTCCTGCCTTTATTTGTCTATTTAAGACACATCCTATGTCTCAACAGTTTACGTAATATTTTGATGTAAACTGCTGTCAGGCAAATTTCTTTCATATTTGCTTACTACAATGGGTTACATAATAGAACATATGTGTCTTTATCTCAGTCATCATTGGTACTCATGCTTGGCAAAATATCTTCAACTCTACTGTAAACATACAAACTCAATCCCCATATATCCAGCAATTCTGACTTCAGAATAATCTCTCTTGTCATGACTATATCTCACAAACGGGGTTTCAATAAGCATATCACTCTATATAAAATTATGAAAGAAGTACTTTCCACGGACCTGAGGTTGTAGATTCCATACCGTGTATAATTTATATGACTTGCTGCGAAAAAAATATGGTATCATAAGCTTAACTGCTACCAAATGCAAAGGCCAGTCAGCTTTTCTCCCAGCTCTAATGTACATTATCATTATAAATAAGGTTTTATTACATCACCTACCCTGCTGTTGTGGCTTATTTACAGTGATTGTTTTGGCTTATTAACAGTGATTGTTATGGCTTATTTTAGGTGATTGTTATGACTTATTTACAGTGATTGTTTTGGCTTATTAACAGTGATTGTTATGGCTTATTTACAGTGATTATAAGACTTATTTACAGTGATTGTTGTGGCTTATATACACTGATTTTTGTTGCTTATTTACAGTGACTGTTGTTGCTTATTTACAGTGATTGTTGTGGCTTATTTACAGTGATTGTTATGACTTATTTACAGTGATTGTTGTGGCTTATTTACAGTGATTGTTGTGGCTTATTTACAGTGATTGTTATGACTTATTTACAGTGACTGTTGTTGCTTATTTATAGTGAATTTTGTGGCTTATATAAAATTATTGTTATGGCATATTTACAGTGACTGTTGTAGCTTATTTACAGTGACAGATGTGGTTTATATACAGTGATTGTTGTGGCGTATTTACAGTGACTATCATAGCTTATTTACAGTGACTTTTGTGGCTAATGTACAGTGATTGATATGGCTTATTTACAATGACTTTGTTACACTGACAGTTATATTAACAGTGATGGTTATAGCGTATTTACAGTGACTGTCGTGGCTTATTTACAGTGACAGTTGTGGTTTATTTACAGTGATTGTTATGGCTTATTTACAGTGACTATCGTAGCTTATTTACGGTGATTGTAGTGGCTTATATACAGTGATTGTTATGGCTTATTTACAATGACTATCATTGCTCATTTACAGTGATTGTTGTGGCATATTTAAAGTGAATATGATGGTTTATTTACATCATCTGTTATGGTTTATTTACAGTGACTGTTATGGCCTATTTATAGTGAGTGTCGTGGCTTATTTACAATAACAACTGTTGTGGCGTATTTACAGAGACTGTTATGGCTTACTTACAGTGACAATTATGGATTATTTACATTGACGGTTATGGCTTATTAACAGTGAAAATTATGGCTTAATGGATTCCATGTTGTCAGCGGGCAGAGTTGTAGATGGGTTGATTGATGACATGTTGTTAGTGGGCAGACTTGTAGATTGACTGTTGGATGACATGCTGTCAGTGAGTAGACTTGTAGATGGGTTGATGAATTATATGTTATCAGTGGGCAGACAAGACATGTTGTCAGTGGGCAGACTTGTAGATGAGCTGATGGATGACATGTTGTCAGTGGGCAGACATGTAGATGGGCTGATGGATCACATGTTGCAGTGGGCAGACTTGTAGATTGGTTGGTTGATGACATGTTGTCAGTGGACATACTTGTAAATAGACTGATGGATGACATGCTGTCAGTGGGCAGATTTGTGGATTGGCTGATGGATGACATGTTGTCAGTGGGCAAACATGTAGATGGGCTGTTGTATGACATGCAGATGGGCTGTTAAATTATAAATTATGTCAGTGTGCTGACATTTAGATGGGCTATTGGATAACATGATGTCAGTCGGCAGATTTGTAGATTGGCTGATGTATGACATGTTGTCAGTGGACAGACATGTAGACGGGCTGTTGGATGACATGTTGTCATTGGTAGACTTGTAGATGGACTGTTGAATGACATGTTGTCAGTGGGCAGATTTTAAGATTGGCTGATGGATTACATGCTGTCAGTCAACATATTTGTAGGATGTAGGATAAATGACATGTTGTTATCGGACATACTTGTAGATGAGCTGATGATGACATGTCAGTGAACACACTTGTAAATGGGCTGGTGGATGGTTGTTGTCAATAAGTAGAATGGACGATGTGTTGATGAATGGCTTGTTGCCAGTGGGAAGACTTGTACATGGGCTGGTCGTGGATGAGATTTTTGCAGTGGGCAGATTTGAAAATGGTTAGATGAATGACACGTTGCTAATGAGAAGACCTGTAGATGGACGTATGGATGACTGTTGTCAGTGGGCATACTTGAAAATGGGTTAATGGATGACATGTTGTCAGTGGACAGACTTGAAGATGGGCTTAGAAATGACATATTGTCAGTGGACAGACATATAGATGGATTGTTGGATGAGATGCTGTCAGTGGGCAAACTTGTAAATGGGCTGTTGGATGACATGTTGTCAGTGGGCAGACATGTAGATGGGCTGTTGGATGATATGTTGTCAGTGGACAGACATGTAGATTGGCTGATGGATGACATGTTGTCAGTGGGCAGATATGTAGATGGGCTGTTGGATGACATGTTGTCATTGGGCAGACTTTTATATGGGCTGTTGGATGACTTGTTGTCAGTGGGCACACATGTAGATTGGCTGATGGATGACATTTGGTCAGTGAACATACATGTAGATGGGTTGTTGGATGACCTGTTGTCAGTTGACAGACTTGTAGATGGCTGATAGATGACATGTTGTCAGTGGGCAAACTTGAAGATCGACTGATGAATGACCTGTTTTCAGTGGAAAGACTTGTAGATGGGCTGATGGATGACATGCTGTCAGTGGGCAGACTTGAAGATGAGCTGATGAATGCCTGTTGTTAGTGGGCAGACTTGTAGATAGACTGATCAATGGCATGTTGCCAGTGGGTAGGTCGGTAACTGTGCTGGTGGATGATATATTGTCAGTGGGCAGACTTGTAGATGGACTAATGAATGACATGTTGTCATTTGGGCAGACATGTAGATGGACTAATGAATGACATGTTGTCAATAGGCACACTTGTAGATTGACTGATGTTTGACATGTTGTCAGTGTGCAGAATTGTAGATTGACTGATGTTTGACATGTTGTCAGTGAACAAACTTGTAGATGGGATGAAATATGACATGTTGTCAGTAGACATACTTGTAGAAGGGCTTATAAATGACATGTTGTCAGTGAACAAACTTGTAGATGATCTGGTGGATGGTTGTTGTCAGTAAGCAGAATGGACGATGTGTTGGAGATTTTGCCAATGGGAAGACTAGTGGATGGGCTGATGAATGACATGTTGTCAGTGTGAAAAATAGCAGATTGATTTGATTAATAAATTGGTATTAATTCAGGTTAAAACACACATATACAGGTTACATTAAATATGCATACTCAATTACAAATAAAGATAGATACTCGTACATTAGTAAAAGGTAATCATCCATATTATATAAAATTAATTCAGTATTGCAACTTATTAAATATAAAGTATCACAGAATGCAATTATATACTACTGTTTAGGCAAAATCGAGTTTAAAATTTTATGATGTATCACATTATAATATTCTATTGAAAACTATGGTCACTTAAATTAATTAATGCAACATTGGACATACATACTAGTGTGTAATAACCTCGAATTGCCCATAAAGACCGAAGGCTCATTTCCAGTGCGGTTCGTGAAACTATACTTACTAAGAGTATTAGTGGATGACATGTTGTCAGTAGACAGACTTGTAGATGGGCTAATAGATGAAATGTTGTCAGTGGACATACATGAGGATGAGTTGATTGATGACATGTTGTCAGTGAACAGACTTGTAGATGGGCTGATAGATGAAATGTTGTTAGTGGACATACATGAGGATGAGTTAATTGATGACATGTTGTCAGTGAACAGACTTGTATATGGGCTGATAGATGAAATGTTGTCAGTGGACATACATGAGGATGAGTTGACTGATGATATGTTGTCAGTGAACAGACTTGTAGATGGGCTGATATATGAAATATTGTCAGTGGACATACATGAGGATGAGTTGATTGATGACATGTTGTCAGTGAACAGACTTGAAGATGGGCTGATAGATAAAATGTTGTCAGTGGACATACATGAGGATGTGTTGATTGATGACATGTTGTCAGTGAACAGAACTGTAGATGGACTGATAGATGAAATGCTGTCAGTGGACATACATGAAGTTGACTTGATTGATGATATTTTATCAGTGAACAGAGTTGTAGATGGACTGATAGATGAAATATTGTCAGTGGACATACATGAAGATAAGTTGATTGATGACATGTTGTCAGTGAACAGACTTGTAGATGGGCTGATAGATGAAATATTGTCAGTGGACATACATGAGGATGTGTTGATTGATGACATGTTGTCAGTGAACAGACTTGTAGATGGACTGATAGATGAAATGCTGTCAGTGGACATACATGAGGATGAGTTGATTGATGACATGTTGTCAGTGAACAGAGTTGTAGATGGGCTGATAAATGAAATATTGTCAGTGGACATACATGAGGATGAGTTGATTGATGACATGTTGTCAGTGAACAGACTTGTAGATGGGCTGATAGATGAAATATTGTCAGTGGACATATATGAGGATGTGTTGATTGATGACATGTTGTCAGTGAACAGAGTTGTAGATGGGCTGATAAATGAAATATTGTCAGTGGACATACATGAGGATGAGATGATTGATGACATGTTATCAGTGAACAGACTTGTAGATGGGCTGATAGATGAAATATTGTCAGTGGACATACATGAGGATGTGTTGATTGATGACATGTTGTCAGTGAACAGACTTGTAGATGGACTAATAGATGAAATGCTGTCAGTGGACATACATGAGGATGTGTTGATTGATGACATGTTGTAAGTGAACAGACTTGTAGACGGACTGATAGATGAAATGCTGTCAGTGGACATACATGAGGATGAGTTGATTGATGACATGTTGTCAGTGAACATACTTGTAGATGGGCAGATAGATGAAATGTTGTCAGTGGACATACATAAGGATGAGTTGATTGATGACATGTTGTCAGTAAACAGACTTGTACATGGGCTGATAGTTGAAATGTCGTCAGTGGACATACATGAGGATGAGTTGATTGATGACATGTTGTCAGTGAACAGACTTGTAGATGGGCTGATACATTGTAGATGAAATGTTGTCAGTGAACAGACTTGTATATGGGCTGATAGATGAAATGTTGTCAGTAGATAAACATGAGGATGAGTTAATTGATGACATGTTGTTAGTGAACAGACTTGTAGATGGACTAATAGATGAAATGCTGTCAGTGGACATACATGAGGATGAGTTGAATGATGACATGTTGTCAGTGAACAGACTTGTAGATGGGCTGATACATTGTAGATGAAATGTTGTCAGTGAACAGACTTGTAGATGGACTGATAGATGAAATGTTGTCAGTAAATAAACATGAGGATGAGTTGATTGATGACATGTTGTTAGTGAACAGACTTGTAGATGGACTGATAGATGAAATGCTGTCAGTGGACATACATGAGGATGAGTTGATTGATGACATGTTGTCAGTGAACAGAGTTGTAGATGGGCTGATAAATGAAATATTGTCAGTGGACATACATGAGGATGAGTTGATTGATGACATGTTGTCAGTGAACAGACTTGTAGATGGGCTGATAGATGAAATATTGTCAGTGGACATACATGAGGATGTGTTGATTGATGACATGTTGTCAGTGAACAGACTTGTAGATGGACTAATAGATAATGCTGTCAGTGGACATACATGAGGATGAGTTGATTGATGACATGTTGTCAGTGAACAGAGTTGTAGATGGGCTGATAAATGAAATATTGTCAGTGGACATACATGAGGATGAAATGATTGATGACATGTTATCAGTGAACAGACTTGTAGATGGGCTGATAGATGAAATATTGTCAGTGGACATACATGAGGATGTGTTGATTGATGACATGTTGTCAGTGAACAGACTTGTAGATGGACTAATAGATGAAATGCTGTCAGTGGACATACATGAGGATGTGTTGATTGATGACATGTTGTAAGTGAACAGACTTGTAGATGGACTGATAGATGAAATGCTGTCAGTGGACATACATGAGGATGAGTTGATTGATGACATGTTGTCAGTGAACATACTTGTAGATGGGCTGATAGATGAAATGTTGTCAGTGGACATACATAAGGATGAGTTGATTGATGACATGTTGTCAGTAAACAGACTTGTACATGGGCTTATAGTTGAAATGTCGTCAGTGGACATACATGAGGATGAGTTGATTGATGACATGTTGTCAGTGAACAGACTTGTAGATGGGCTGATACATTGTAGATGAAATGTTGTCAGTGAACAGACTTGTAGATGAGCTGATAGATGAAATGTTGTCAGTAGATAAACATGAGGATGAGTTGATTGATGACATGTTGTTAGTGAACAGACTTGTAGATGGACTAATAGATGAAATATTGTCAGTGGACATACATGAGGATGAGTTGATTGATGACATGTTGTCAGTAAACATACTTGTAGATGGGCTGATAGATGAAATGTTGTCAGTTGACATACATAAGGATGAGTTGATTGATGACATGTTGTCAGTGAACAGTCTTGTAAATGGT
This sequence comes from Panopea generosa, assembly GCA_029582155.1. Lineage (NCBI taxonomy): Eukaryota > Metazoa > Mollusca > Bivalvia > Adapedonta > Hiatellidae > Panopea > Panopea generosa. The sequence goes on along the minus strand of CM055898.1, from coordinate 59,792,096 downwards.
CTGATAGATGAAATGTTGTCAGTGGACATATATGAGGATGAGTTGATTGATGACATGTTGTCAGTGAACAGACTTGTAGATGGGCAGATAGATGAAATGTTGTCAGTGGACATACATGAGGATGAGTTGATCGATGACATGTTGTCAGTGAGCAGAATTGTAGATAGGCTGAAAGATGAAATGTTGTCAGTGAACATACATGAGTATGAGTTGATTGATGACATGTTGTCAGTGAACAGACTTGTAGATGGACTGATAGATGAAATGTTGTCAGTGGACATACATGAGGATGAGTTGATTGATGACATGTTGTCAGTGAACAGACTTGTAGATGGACCGGTCGATGGTTGTTGCTAGTAAGCAAAATGGACGATGTGTTGATGAATGACATGTTGCCAGTGGGAAGTCCTGTAAATGGGTTGGTGTTGGATGAAATGTTTCCAGTGGGCATATTTGAAGATGGTCAGATAAATGGCATGTTGATAGTGAGCAGACTTGTAGATTGGCTGATGAATGACATATCTCTCATGGGCAGACTTGTAAATGGGTTTATGGATGATATGTTGTCAGTGTGCAGACATGAAGATGGGCTAATGGATAACGTGTTGTCAGTGAACAGACTTGAAGATGGGCTTCAGAATGACATATTGTCATTGGGCAGACATGTAGATGAGATGTATGATGATATGTTGTCAATGGGCAGACTTGTAGATGGGCTGTTGGATGACATGTTGTCAGTGAGGAGACGTGTAGATTGGCTGTTGGATGGCATATTGTCAGTTGGCAGAAATGTAGATGGGCTGTTGGATGACATGTTGTCAGTTGGCAGACATGTAGATTGGCTGTTTGATGACATGTTGTCAATGGACAGACTTGTAGATTGGCTGATGGATGACATGTTATCAGTGGTCAGACATGTATATGGGCTGTTTGATGACATGTTGTCAATGGACAGACTTGTAGATTGGCTGATGGATGACATGTTGTCAGTTGGCAGGTTTTAAGATTGGCCGATTGATAACATTCTGTCAGTTGGCAGACTTGCAGAAGACCTGTTTTCAGTAGGCAGACTTGTAGGTTGACTAATCAATGGCATGTTGCCAGTGGGTAGTTATGTAACTGTGCTGGTGGATGACATTTTATCTGTGGGCAGACTTGTAGATGGGCTGATAAATGACATGTTGTCAGTAAACATACTTGTAGAAGGGCGGATAAATGACATGTTGTCAGTGGACATACTTGTAGATGAGCTGATGAATGACGTGTTGTCAGTGAACAAACTTGTTGATGAGTTGGTGACTGGTTTTTGTCAGTAAGCAGAATGGACAATGTGTTGATGAATGACATTTTGCCAGTGAGAAGACTAGTAAATGGGCTGGTGGTGGAAGAGATGTTTGCAGTGAGCAGATTTGAAAATGGTCATATGAATGACACGTTGCTAGTGAGAATACCTGTAGATGGGATGTTGGATGACAGGCTGTCAGTGGGCCGACTTGTAGATGGACTGATGGATTACATGTTGTCAATGAGCAGACTTGTAGATAGGCTGAAGAATGACATGTTCTCAATGAGAAGACTTATAGATGGGCTGATGGATGACATGTTTTAGGGGACATGTTTGCTGATGTGCTTGTGGATGACATGTTGTCCATGCGCAGACTTGTAAATGGGCTGATGAATAACATGTTGTGAGAGGGTAAGACTTGTAGATGGACTGATGGATAACATGTTGTGAGAGGGTAAGACATGTAGATGGGCTGATGGATAACATGTTGTGAGAGGGTAAGATTTGTAGATGGGCTGATGGATAGCATGTTGTGAGAGGGTAAGACTTGTAGATGGGCTGATGGATAATATGTTGTGAGAGGGTAAGACTAGTAGATGGGCTGATGGATAACATGTTGTGAGAGGGTAAGTCTTGTAGATGGGCTGACGGATAACATGTTGTGAGATGGTAAGACTTGTAGATGTACATATGGATAACATGTTGTGAGAGGAAAAGACTTGTAGATGGGCTGATGGATAACATGTTGTGAGAGGGTAAGACTTGTAGATGGGTTGATGAATAACATGTTGTGAGATGGTAATACGTGTAGATGGGCTGATGGATAACATGTTGTGAGAGGGTAAGACTTGTAGATGGGCTGATGTATAACATGTTGTGAGAGGGTAGGACGTGTAGATGGGCTGATGGATAACATGTTGTGAGAGGGTAAGACTTGTAGATGGGCTGATGGATAACATGTTGTGAGAGGGTAAGACTTGTAGATGGGCTGATGGGTAACATGTTGTGAGAGGGTAAGACTTGTAGATGGGCTGATGGCTAACATGTTCTGATAAGGTAAGACGTGTAGATGGGCTGATGGATAACATGTTGTGAGAGGGTAAGACTTGTAGATGGGCTGATGGATAACATGTTGTGAGAGGGTAAGATTTGTAGATGGGCTGATGGATAACATGTTGTGAGAGGGTAAGTCTTGTAGATGGGCTGACGGATAACATGTTGTGAGAGGGTAAGACTTGTAGATGTGCATATGGATAACATGTTGTGAGAGGGTAAGACTTGTAGATGGGCTGATGGATATCCTTATTGTGAGAGGGTAAGACTTGTAGATGGGCTGATGGATAACATGTGAGAGGGTAAGACTTGTAGATGGGCTAATGGGTAACATGTTGTGAGAGGGTAAGACTTGTAGATGGGCTGATGGCTAACATGTTGTGATAGGGTAAGACGTGTAGATAGGCTGATGGATAACATGTTGTGAGAGGGTAAGACTTGTAGATGGGCTGACGGATAACATGTTGTGAGAGGGTAAGACTTGTAGATGGGCTGATGGATAACATGTTGTGAGAGGGTAGGACTTGTAGATGGGCTGATGGATAACATGTTGTGAGAGGGTAAGTCTTGTAGATGGACTGACGGATAACATGTTGTGAGAGGGTAAGACTTGTAGATGTGCATATGGATAACATGTTGTGAGAGGGTAAGACTTGTAGATGGGCTGATGGATAACATGTTTTGAGTTGGTAAGACTTCTAGATGGGTTGATGAATAACATGTTATGTTAGGGCAATACGTGTAGATGGGCTGATGGATAACATGTTGTGAGAGGGTAAGACTTGTAGATGGGCTGATGTATAACATGTTGTGAGAGAGTAAGACGTGTAGATGGGCTGATGGATAAAATGTTGTGAGAGGGTAAGACTTGTAGATGGGCTGATGGATAACATGTTGTGAGAGGGTAAGACTTGTAGATTGGCTGATGGGTAACATGTTGTGAGAGGGTAAGACTTGTAGATGGGCTGATGGCTAACATGTTATGATAATGTAAGACGTGTAGATGGGCTGATGGATAACATGTTGTAAGAGGGTAAGACTTGTAGATGGGCTGATGGATAACATGTTTTGAGAGGGTAGGACTGGTAGATGGGCTGATGGTTAACATGTTGTGAGAGGGTAAGTCTTGTAGATGGGCTGACGGATAACATGTTGTGAGAGGGTAAGACTTGTAGATGTGCATATGGATAACATGTTGTGAGAGGGTAAGACTTGTAGATGGGCTGGTAGTTATCCTTATTGTGAGAGGGTAAGACTTGTAGATGGGCTGATGTATAACATGTTGTGAGAGGGTAAGACTTGTAGATGGGCTGATGGATAACATGTTATGAGAGAGTAAGACTTGTAAATGGGCTGACGGGTAACATGTTGTGAGAGGGTAAGACTTGTAGATATGCTGATGGCTAACATGTTGTGTAGGGTAAGACTTGTAGATGTGCATATGGATAACATGTTGTGAGAGGGTAAGACTTGTAGATGGGCTGATGGATAACATGTTGTGAGAGGGTAAGAATTGTAGATTGGCTGATGGATAACATGTTGTGAGAGGGTAAAACTTGTAGATGGGCGGACGGGTAACATGTTGTGAGAGAGTAAGACTTGTAAATGGGCTGATGGATAACATGTTGTGATAGGGTAAGACTTGTAGATGGGCTGATGAATATCATGTTGTGAGAGGGTAAGACGTGTAGATGGGCTGATGGATAACATGTTGTAAGAGGGTAAGACTTGTAGATGGGCTGATGGATAACATGTTGTGAGAGGGTAAGACGTGTAGATGGGCTGATCGATAACATGTTGTGAGAGGGTAAGACTTGTAGATGGGCTGATGGATAACATGTTGTGAGAGGGTAAAATTTGTAGATTGGCTGATGGGTAACATGTGAGAGGGTAAAACTTGTAGATGGGCTGATGGCTAACATGTTGTGAGAGGGTAAGACTTGTAGATGGGCTGATGGATAACATGTTGTGAGAGGGTAAGACGTGTAGATGGGCTGATGGATAACATATGCTGAGCGGGTAAGACTTGTAGATGGGCTGATGGATAACATGTTGTCAGAGGGTAAGACGTGTAGATGGGCTGATGGATGACAATTTACTGGACAGACTGGTAGATGGGCTGATTGATCACATGTTGTCAATAGACATTCATGTAGATGGGCTGATTAATCATTTGTTGGAAATTGGCAGACTTGTAGATGGGTTGATGGATGCATGGTTTGATGTCTGTGACTTGTGGAATCACTAAATAATCAAACACAATGTAAACACATTGACATGCAAGGTTTGCTGTCACACAAGGCAAAGTACCTTTACGAGGCTGACCATGAACTTGTTGATAACAGCTTCTACATTGTAATTGCCTCAGCATGTAACATGAATTACCATTATCGATGCGCTACGATTACGATAGTGTCATGAGCACTCTCATACCGACAGCTGCATGTAACATTTCAGCTCTTTATTTATAAATGCAATTTAATTGATTTTGAATAAAGAATCTTCTCTCCACGTATATGTTATTCAATATAACAATTGGTTTTAAACTGTTTAAATTGTATGTTAAGTTCACATCGTTTGTATAAGGTTCATATCTTGAAGAGCTTGTTTCTGCCTAGTCAGTTTGTTCCAGAGTAAATCGTTACAACTACAGTTATATGTACAAAAACATTAACATTTTATAAGCATTTATTAAATAACCGAAAAGAGTGCAAAAATAGTTATACAATCAATTGATGTTCCACTTACATTGGTATTAAAACTATCATAAATAATACTCATGTTGACAAATCGCCAACTTTGCGTTAAGGCAACGTCTGACGGAATCTTCATTTGCTATACGAAATGAAGGTATGTAGAAGCAAGCCATGTTAATACTGATTGTATTGTAATGTTAACGGTACTTTGATGACAATCCTTTAGATATAAGAAAAGCAACGTTAAAACATAAATCCAGAAAGATTTATTCTGTTCCAATATACGGTTTATGTTAATGTGTTGCCAATTTTTAACTTTATTTTGTAGGTACCACAGTAGCAAAGCGCAATGAGTTCAACCGATTTTATTGGTGGAGGAAGACCTGAGATGAGCAGAACAAATTGACCACAAGTACATGTAACTGACAAAACTGCTCTCACTTGGTGTTTCGAAAGAATTGGACTCAGACTCATAACCTCTGAGGGGATAGGTAAGTGATCATCTGGTGGTGGTTTTAGACCACACTGCCACATAGGACCCTTAAATAAAAAGTCAGCTTTTATTTTATATAAAACTTTAAATTTGAAATGTATTTGATCGGACAAATCAACATCTAATTAACTAAAGTTTAAGAACCTTCATAAAGTTTTGTAAATAAAACCTCACAACTAATGCAGATATGATAAGTGAAACTATGCTTCTGAGTTTAGTTGTGTTAATCACTTGCATGAATCATGTTTTATTACAGAGTATGTCCCGTTTGTATTTTTATGTTGACTAATTTCGTTAAACAATCATGAACACAAAATATCCTTATATATACTTTAAGATCAATAAAGAAACGTGAAGGGAAATATTGAAATTTGTTTACAGTGATATATTTATATTATTTTCAGTCATGTAAGGCCATAAATGGAACTGACTAGATGTCTTGTGATTCAAAAACAGTATGTTTCATGTCTAGTAGTAGTGATAACCGATCGAATTTCGTGACTATGTATTTCAGCTTCTGAGAAACGGAGGAGGCAAGCGACAAAACCTGATATTGCACATGAATATGCTATATTATTAATCAGTAACGTCAACGTTATCTGAAAATAAAACAAGCTGCATGTGTTTTAAGTATTCCCTTAACGCAACTTCGGACTGTCGTTGATGGCATGTATATGTTTGTTAAACGGTTTGTAAAAACGAGTTACATGTAATTAACGCAATAACGTAACGTTATGTAGATCATGGTATTCATCCGTAGATGTTACGGTCAGGGTCGTACGAAAAATAATGAAATTCATTGATTAATGATATTCATAACATTACTTATTTTGGTGTTTCTAGATCAACAGAAATAAAAATGTTCTTCAATATTCAGCTATGCATGTCATATATATATGTATTCAAACAATAGTATAATCAAAATCAGAAAGAAACACAATCAATATAAAATCATCAACGGTTTGATGACTTCTCTGCATCTACCGCATCTAAATGTATACCATGTGATACATAAACATGTCAGGATCGTGTTCCACTATCTAATAAGCAATACATCGTCATGTTTCAATGACAAAATGCTATATAACATATAGATTAACAAGCGAATGAAATTTCTTGACAATTTACCGGGAAGTTGCACACAGATTTCCTGCCAGGTAAACGTTGTAAGCCAGTTACAATTCCGCCAACGTCGTTATGATAAAAAAGTCGATTTAAACAAAGTCCCATCTCCTTTAAAGTGGTGTTATAGTTACACTATATCCGCCATAGACATGTACTTGAAACCACACAACGGTGATGACTGCGACAGCTGCAGCGACATTCTAACACGATGTTTCTGTATGTGCGTCTCACAACATAAAGGCTTGTTTATAGCGTTTATTGTTATTTCACAATATATATGCAATTTTATGAAGCGACAGTTGGGAGAAGAAAGTTCAAGGTCACTTGTATGTATGTTGTAACAGTACCGTCGTATAATGTGATGTTCTGGCATTTACTAATAAGTGCTCATATCCTTTCATCATAAAACATTAGCTGTAGTTTATATAAATATGACAAATAGGGTTAAAACACTAGCGATATCAGATTGTATAACTTAGAACATATTAACATTAGACAAGGTAAAATTTACAATTGATTTTTGCTTAACAACACATTTACTATTATTAGATCGCTAAAAAGCAATACAAAAACATATATGTGTTACATTACAGGTGTGAAATATCATTATAATTGTTCAGTTCAATTTTTTCCTCAATTAGAATATTACAATCAAGAATGTCAAAATAAAAATTCAATTCTAATTTTATCTAAAAAAAAGTTTGCAATATATCACAATGCACGTAACCGGTAGTCAAAGTTCAAAAATAAAGTACAGTCGTACTGATATAGGTATATCCATATTGTCAAAATACACAAGTATGAACTGAATACACAAAGATCCAATCTATTTTAATCAATTATTACATAGACAGCTGTCATTTGTCGTTTGTATATATATCACAAGTAGTAAGATACTACAATCCTCTCACAAGAACACAGCCATGTGTCAGGTGTATATATGTTACAAGAAGTAAGATACTACAATCCTCTCACAAGAACACAGCCATGTGTCAGGAGTATATGGGTTACATGTAGTAAGATACTACAATCCTCTCACAAGAACACAGCCATGTGTCAGGAGTATATGGGTTACATGTAGTAAGATACTACAATCCTCTCACAAGAACACAGCCATGTGTCAGGAGTATATGGGTTACATGTAGTAAGATACTACAATCCTCTCACAAGAACACAACCATGTGTCAGGTGTATATATGTTACAAGAAGTAAGATACTACAATCCTCTCACAAGAACACAGCCATGTGTCAGGAGTATATGGGTTACATGTAGTAAGATACTACAATCCTCTCACAAGAACACAGCCATGTGTCAGGTGTATATATGTTACAAGAAGTAAGATACTACAATCCTCTCACAAGAACACAGCCATGTGTCAGGAGTATATGGGTTACATGTAGTAAGATACTACAATCCTCTCACAAGAACACCGTCATGTGTCAGGAGTATATGGGTTACATGTAGTAAGATACTACAATCCTCTCACAAGAACACCGTCATGTGTCAGGAGTATATGGGTTACATGTAGTAAGATACTACAATCCTCTCACAAGAACACAGCCATGTGTCAGGAGTATATGGGTTACATGTAGTAAGATACTACAATCCTCTCACAAGAACACAACCATGTGTCAGGTGTATATATGTTACAAGAAGTAAGATACTACAATCCTCTCACAAGAACACAGCCATGTGTCAGGAGTATATGGGTTACATGTAGTAAGATACTACAATCCTCTCACAAGAACACAGCCATGTGTCAGGTGTATATATGTTACAAGAAGTAAGATACTACAATCCTCTCACAAGAACACAGCCATGTGTCAGGAGTATATGGGTTACATGTAGTAAGATACTACAATCCTCTCACAAGAACACCGTCATGTGTCAGGAGTATATGGGTTACATGTAGTAAGATACTACAATCCCTTCACAAGAACACAGCCATGTGTCAGGTGTATATATGTTACAAGAAGTAAGATACTACAATCCTCTCACAAGAACACAGCCATGTGTCAGGAGTATATGGGTTACATGTAGTAAGATACTACAATCCTCTCACAAGAACACCGTCATGTGTCAGGAGTATATGGGTTACATGTAGTAAGATACTACAATCCCTTCACAAGAACACAGCCATGTGTCAGGTGTATATATGTTACAAGAAGTAAGATACTACAATCCTCTCACAAGAACACTGTCATGTGTCAGGTGTATATATGTTACAAGAAGTAAGATACTACAATCCTCTCACAAGAACACAGCCATGTGTCAGGTGTATATATGTTACAAGAAGTAAGATACTACAATCCTCTCACAAGAACACAGAAATGTGTCAGGTGTATATGGGTTACATGTAGTAAGATACTACAATCCCTTCACAAGAACACAGCCATGTGTCAGGTGTATATATGTTACAAGAAGTAAGATACTACAATCCTCTCACAAGAACACAGCCATGTGTCAGGTGTATATATGTTACAAGAAGTAAGATACTACAATCCTCTCACAAGAACACTGTCATGCGTCAGGAGTATATATGTTACAAGAAGTAAGATACTACAATCCTCTCAAAAGAACACTGTCATGTGTCAGGTGTATATGGGTAACAAGAAGTAAGATAATACAATCCTTTCACAAGAACACTGTCATGTGTCAGGTGTATATATGTTATAAGAAGTAAGATAATACAATCCTCTCACAAGAACACCGTCATGTGTCAGTTGTATATATATTGCATGTAGTAAGAGAATACAATCCTCTCACAAGAACACCGTCATGTGTCAGGTGTATAAATGTTACAAACAGTAAGATACTACAATCCTCTCACAATAACACTGTCATGTGTCAGGAGTATATATGTTACATGTAGTAAGATTCTTCAATCCTCTCAAAAGAACACTGCCATGTGTCAGATGTATATATGTTACATTTAGTAAGATAATACAATCCTCTAACAAGAACACCGTCATGTGTCAGGTTTATATATGTTAGAAGAAGTAAAATACTTCACTCGTCTCACAAGAACACCGTCATGTGTCAGGTGTATATATGTTACATGTAGTAAGATAATACAATCCTCTCACAAGAACACTGCCATGTGTCAGGTGTATATATGTTACAATAAGTAAGATACTACAATCCTCTCACAAGAACACTGCCATGTGTCAGGTGTATATATGTTACAAGAAGTAAGATACTACAATCCTCTCACAAGAACACCGTCATGTGCCAGGTGTATAGATGTTATAAGAAGTAAGATAATACAATCCTCTCACAAGAACACCGTCATGTGTCAGGTGTATATATGTTATAAGAAGTAAGACAATACAATCCTCTCACAAGAACACCGTCATGTGCCAAGTGTATATATGTTATAAGAAGTAAGATACTACAATCTTCTTAAAAGAACACTTTATGTGTCAGGTGTATATATGTTATAAGAAGTAAGATAATACAATCCTCTAACAAGAACACCGTCATGTGCAAGGTGTATAAATGTTACAATAAGTAAGATACTACAATCCTCTCACAAGAACAATGTCATGTGTCAGGAGTATATATGTTACATGTAGTTAGATACTACAATCCTCTCACAAGAACACTGCCATGTGTCAGATGTATATATGTTACATTTAGTAAGATAATACAATCCTCTTACAAGAACACCGTCATGTGTCAGGTTTATATATGTTAGAAGAAGTAAAATACTACACTCGTCTCACAAGAACACCGTCATGTGTCAGGTGTATATATGTTACATATAGTAAGATAATACAATCCTCTCACAAGAACACAGCCATGTGTCAGGTGTATATATGTTTCATGTAGTAAGATACTACAATTCTCTCACAAGAACACCGTCATGTGCCAGGTGTATATATATTATATATAGTAAGATAATACAATCCTAAGATAATACAATCCTCTCACAAGAACACAGCCATGTGTCAGGAGTATATATGTTTCATGTAGTAAGATACTACAATCCTCTCACAAGAACGCCGTCATGTGTCAGGTATATATATATTACAAGTAGTAAGATACTAAAATCTTCTCACAAGAACACAGTCAAGTGTCAGTGGTATATATGGTACAGGTAGTAAGACGCTAAAATCCTCTCAAAAGACCACCGTCATGTGTCAGTTGTATACATATTACATTTAGTAAGATACAACAATCCTCTCACAAGAACACTGTCATGTGTCAGTTGTATATATATTACATGTAGTAAGATACAACAACCCTCTCACAAGAACACTGTCATGTGTCAGTTGTATATATGGTACATTTAGTAAGATACTATAAGCATCGTACAAGAACACTTTCATGTATCAGTTCTATATAATTTATGTTACATGTAGTAAGATACGACAATCATATTAAAAGGACACTGTCATGTATCAGTTGTTTATATACAACATATAATAGGATAATACACTCCTCTCACAAGGACACAGCCATGTGTCAGTTGTATATATATTGCATGTAGTAAGAGAATACAATCCTCTCACAAGAACACTGTCATGTGCCAGGTGTATATATGTTACAAGAAGTAAGATACTACAATCCACTCACAAGAACACTGTCATGTGTCAGGTGTATATATGTTACAAGAAGTAAGATAATACAATCTTCTCACAAGAACACTGTCATGTGCCAGGTGAATATATGTTTCATGTAGTAAGATAATACAATCTTCTCACAAGAACACTGGCATGTGTCAGTTGTATATGTATTACATGAAGTATGATACTAAAATCCACCCACAAAAACACTGCCATGTGTCAGTTGTATATGATTTATATTACATGAAGTAAGATACTACAATCCTCTCACAAGGACACAGTCATGTGTCAGTTGTATATATATATTACATGTAGTAAGATACTACAATCCTTTCACAAGGACACAGCCAAGTGTCAGTTGTATATGTATTACATGTAGTAAGATACTACAATCATTTCACAAGGACACAGCCAATTGTCAGTTGTATATATATTACATGTAGTAAGATACTACAATCCTTTCACAAGGACACAGCCAAGTGTCAGTTGTATAAGTATTACATGTAGTAAGATACTACAATCCTTTCACGACGACACAGCCATGTGTCAATTGTATATATATTACATGTAGTAAGATACTACAATCCTTTCATAAAGACACAGCCAAGTGTCAGTTGTATATATATTACATGTAATAAGATACTACAATCCTTTCACAAGGACACACCCAAGTGTCAGTTGTATATATATTACATGTAATAAGATACTACAATCCTTTCACAAGGACACAGCCATGTGTCAGTAGTATATATATTGCATGTAGTAAGATACTACAATCCACTAATAGGAACACTGTCATGTGTCAGTTGTATATGATTTATATAACATGAAGTAAGATACTACAATCCACTCACAAGGACACAGCCATGTGTCAGTTGTATATATATTACATGTTATAAGATACTACAATCCTTTCACAAGGACACAGCCAAGTGTCAGTTGTATATATATATTACATGTAGTAAGATACTACAATCCACTAACAGGAACATTGTCATGTGTCAGTTGTATATGATTTATATTACATGAAGTAAGATACTACAATCATCTCACAAGGACACTGGCATGTGTCAGTTGTATATATATAACATGTAATAAGATACTACAATCCTCTCACAAGGACACAGCCAAGTGTCAGTTGTATATATATGACATGGAATAAGATACTACAATCCTTTCACAAGGACACAGCCAAGTGTCAGTTGTATATATATTACATGTAATAAGATACTACAATCCACTCACAGGAACACTGTCATGTGTCAGTTGTATATGATTTATATTACATGTAATAAGATACTACAATGCTTTCAGAAGGACACATCCAAATGTCAGTTGTATATATGTTACATGTTGTAAGATACTACAATCCTTTCACATGGACACAGCCATGTGTCAGTTGTATATATATTACATGTAATAAGACACTACAATCCTTTCACAAGGACACAGTCATGTGTCAGTTGTATATATATTACATGTAATAAGATACTACAATCCTTTCACAAGGACACAGCCATGTGTCAGTTGTATATATATTACATATAGTAAGATACTACAATCCACTAACAGGAACACTGTCATGTGTCAGTTGTATATGATTTATATTACATGAAGTAAGATACTACAATCATCTCACAAAGATACAGTCTTGTGTCAGTTGTATATATATTACATGTAATAAGATACTACAATCCTTTCACAAGGACACAACCAAGTGTCAGTTGTATATATATTACATGTAGTAAGAAACTACAATCATCTTACAAGGACAAAGCCATGTGTCAGTTTTAGATACATTACATGTAATAAGATACTACAATCCTTTCACAAGGGCACTACCAAATGTCAGTTGTATATATGTTAGATGTTGTAAGATACTACAATCCTTTCACAATGACACAGCCATGTGTCAGTTGTAAATATATTACATGTAGTAAGATACTACAACCCACTAACAGGAACACTGTCATGTGTCAGTTGTATATGATTTATATTACATGAAGTAAGATACTACAATCATCTCACAAGGACACAGTCATGTGTCAGTTGTATATATATCACATGTTATAAGATAATACAATCCTCTAACAAAGACACAGCAAAGTGTCAGTTGTATATATATTACATGTAGTAAGAAACTACAATCATCTTACAAGGACACAGCCATGTGTCAGTTGTATATACATTACATGTAATAAGATACTACAATCCTTTCAAAAGGACACAGCCAAAAGTCAGTTGTATATATGTAACATGTTGTAAGATACTACAATCCTTTCACAAGGACACAGCCATGTGTCAGTTGTATATATATTACATGAAGTAAGATACTACAATCCTCTCACAAGAACATTGTCATGTGTCAGTTGTATATGTATTACATTTAGTAAGATAGTACAATCCTCTCACAACGACACAGCCCTGTGTCAGTTTTATATATATTACATGTAGTAAGATACTACAATGCTCTCACAATGAAACAGTCATGTGTCAGTAGTTTATATATTACATGTAATAAGATACTACAATCCTTTCACAAGGACACATCCATGTGTCAGTTGTATATATATTACATGTAGTAAGATACTACAATCCTCTCACAATGAAACAGTCATGTGTCAATAGTTTATATATTACATGTAGTAAGATACTACAATCCTCTCTCAATGAAACAGTCATGTGTCAGTAGTTTATATATTACATGTAGTAAGATACTACAATCCTCTCACAATGAAACAGTCATGTGTCAATAGTTTATATATTACATGTAGTAAGATACTACAATCCTCTCTCAATGAAACAGTCATGTGTCAGTAGTTTATATATTACATGTAGTAAGATACTACAATCCTTTCACAAGGACACAGCCATGTGTCAGTTGTATATATATTACATGTAGTAAGATAATACAATCCTCTCACAATGAAACAGTCATGTGTCAATAGTTTATATATTACATGTAGTAACATAATACAATCCTCTCACAAGGACACAGCCATGTGTCAATAGTTTATCTATTATATGTAGTAAGATAATACAATCCTTTCACAAGGACACAGCAAAGTGTCAGTTGTATATATATCACATGAAGTAAGATACTACAATCCTCTCACAAGAACATTGTCATGTGTCAGTTGTATATATATTACATGTAGTAAGATACTACAATCCTCTCAGAAGGACACATCAAAGTGTCAGTTGTATATGTATTACATATAGTAAGATAATACAATCCTCTCACAAGGACACAGACATGTGTAAGTTGTATATATGTTATATGTAGTAAGATACTACAATCCACTCACAGGAACACTGTCATGTGTCAGTTGTATATGTATTACACATAGTATGGTACTGCAAACCTCTAACAAGAACACTGTCAAGTGTCAGTTGTATATGTATAACATATAGTCAGATAATACAAACCTTTCACAGGAACACTCTCATGTGTCAGTTGTATATATATTACATATAGAAAGATAATACAATCCTCTCACAAAGACACAGGCATGTGTCAGTTGTATATATATTACAAGTAGTAAGATACTATAAACCACTCACAGGAACACTGTCATGTGTCAGTTACATATCTATTATAAACATTTAGATAATGCACTCCTTTCACAACGACACAGCCATGTGTCAGTTGTATATATATTACATATAAAAAGATAATACAATCCTCTCACAAGGACACAGGCATGTGTCAGTTGTGTATGTATTACATGAAGTAAGATACAACAAACCACTCACCAGAACATTGTCATGTGTCAGTTGTATATGTATTACATGAAGTAAGATACAACAATCCTCTCACAAAAACACTGTCATGTGTCAGTTGTATATGTATCAAATATAGTAAGATAATGCACTCGTCTCATAAGGACACAGACATGTGTCAGTTGTATATATATTACATGTAGTAAGAATCTACAAATCACTCACAAGGACAGAGCCATGTGTCAGTTGTATATGTATTACATATAGTAAGATAATACACCCCCCTTACAAGGACACATTCATGTGTCAGTTGTATATATATTCCATGTAGTAAGATCCTACAATCTACTTACTGGAACACTGACACGTGTCAGTTGTATATGTATAAAATGTAGTAAGATACAACAATCCTTTCACAAGGACACAGCCATGTGTCAGTTGTATATATATTACATGTAGTAAGATAATACAATCCTATCACAAGGACACAGCCATGTGTCAGTTGTATATGTAGTACATATAGTAAGCTGATACTCTCCTCTCACAAGGACACATCCATGTGCCAGTTGTATATATATTACATGTAGTAAGATACTACAAACCACTCAAAAGGACACAGCCATGTGTCAGTTGTATATGTATTACATAGGGTAAGAAAATACAATCCTCTCTCAAGGACACAGCCAAGTGTCAGTTGTATATGTAGTACATATAGTAAGATAATACAATCCACTAATAGCAACACTGCCATGTGTCAGTTGTATATATGTTACATAAAGTAAGATAATACAATCCAATTACAGAAACACTGTCAGGTGTCAGTTGTATTTGTATTACATATAGTAAGATACTACATTCCTTTCACAAGGACAAAGCCATGTGTCTGTTGTATATATATTACAAATAGTAAGATACTTCAATCCACTCACAAGAACACTGTCATGTGTCAGTTGTATATGTATTACATATAGTAAGATAATACAATCCTCTCTCAAGGACACAGCCATGTGTCAGTTGTATATATATTTCATATAGTAAGATACTACAATCCACTCACTAGGACACAGCCATGTGTCAGTTGTATATATATTGCACGTTGTTAGATATTACAATCTTCTCACAAGGACACTGTCATGTGTCAGTTGTATATATATTACATGTAATAGGTTACTGCAATCCTCTCACAATGACACAGCTATGTGTCAGTTGTATATATATTACATATAGTAAGATACTAAAAGTCAGTCATAGGAACACTGTCATGTGTTATTGGATTTGTATTACATACAGTGAGATAATACACTCTTCTCACAAAGACACAGCCATGTGTCAGTTGTAATTATATTACATGTAGTAAGATACTACAATCCTCTCTAAAGGACACAGGCAAGTGTCAGTTGTATATGTAGTACATATAGTTAGATAATACATTCCTTTCACAAGGACACAGCCATGTGTCAGTTGTTTATATATTACATGTAGTAAAATAGTACAAACCACTCACAAAGACACAGCCATGTGTCAGTTGTATATATATATTACATGTAGTAAGATACTACAATCCTCTCTAAGGGACACAGGCAAGTGTCAGTTGTATATGTAGTACATATAGTTAGATAATACATTCCTTTCACAAGGACACAGCCATGTGTCAGTTGTTTATATATTACATGTAGTAAAATACTATAATCCTTTCACAAGGACACATCCATGTGTCAGTTTTATATATATTACATGTAGTAAGATAGTACAAACCACTCACAAGGATACAGCCATGTGTCAGTTGTATATATATATATTACATGTAGTAAGATACTACAATCCTCTCTAAAGGACACAGGCAAGTGTCAGTTGTATATGTAGTACATATAGTTAGATAATACATTCCTTTCACAAGGACACAGCCATGTGTCAGTTGTTTATATATTACATATAGTAAAATACTACAATCCTCTCACAAGGACACATCCATGTGTCAGTTGTATATATATTACATGTAGTAAGATAGTACAAACCACTCACAAGGATACAGCCATGTGTCAGTTGTATATATATATTACATGTAATAAGATACTACAATCCTCTCTAAAGGACACAGGCAAGTGTCAGTTGTATATGTAGTACATATAGTTAGATAATACATTCCTTTCACAAGGACACAGCCATGTGTCAGTTGTTTATATATTACATGTAGTAAGATAGTACAAACCACTCACAAAGACACAGCCATGTGTCAGTTGTATATATATATTACATGTAGTAAGATACTACAATCCTCTCTAAAGGACACAGGCAAGTGTCAGTTGTATATGTAGTACATATAGTTAGATAATACATTCCTTTCACAAGGACACAGCCATGTGTCAGTTGTTTATATATTACATGTAGTAAAATACTACAATCCTTTCACAAGGACACATCCATTTGTCAGTTGTATATATATTACATGTAGTAAGATTGTACAAACCACTCACAAAGACACAGCCATGTGTCAGTTGTATATATATATTACATGTAGTAAGATACTACAATCTTCTCTAAAGGACACAGGCAAGTGTCAGTTGTATATATAGTACATATAGTTAGATAATACATTCCTTTCACAAGGACACAGGCATGTGTCAGTTGTTTATATATTACATGTAGTAAAATACTACAATCCTTTCACAAGGACACATCCATGTGTCAGTTGTATATATATCACATGAAGTAAGATACTACAATCCTCTCACAAGAACATTGTCATGTGTCAGTTGTATATATATATTACATGTAGTAAGATACTACAATCCTCTCTAAAGGACACAGGCAAGTGTCAGTTGTATATGTAGTAGATATAGTTAGATAATACATTCCTTTCACAAGGACACAGCCATGTGTCAGTTGTTTATATATTACATATAGTAAAATACTACAATCCTCTCACAAGGACACATCCATGTGTCAGTTGTATATATATTACATGTAGTAAGATAGTACAAACCACTCACAAGGATACAGCCATGTGTCAGTTGTATATGTATTAGATAGAGTAAGAAAATACAATCCTCTCTCAAGAACACAGCCAAGTGTCAGTTGTATATGTACTACAATCCCCTCACAAGGACACAGCCAAGTGTCAGTTGTATATATATTACATGTAATAAGATATTACAATCCTTTCACAAGGACACAGCCATGTGTCAGTTGTATATATATAACATGTAGTAAGATACTACAATCCTCTCATAAGGACACAGCCAAGTGTCAGTGATATATGTATTACATATAATAAAATAATACAATCCTCTCACAAAGACACTGCCATGTGTCAGCTGTATATGTATTACATATAGTAAGATAATACACTCCTCTCACAAGGACTCATCCATGTGTCAGTTGTATATATATTACATGTAGTAAGATACTAAAAACCACTCACAAGGACACAGCCATGTGTCAGTTTTATATGTATTACATATAGTAAGAAAATACACTCCACTCACAAAGACACGTCGATGTGTCAGTTGTATATGTATTACATATAGTAAGATAATACAATCCACTAATAGGAACACTGTCATGTGTCAGTTGTATATATGTACCATATAGTAAGATACTACAATACACTCACAGAAACACTGTCATGTGTCAGTTGTAAATGTATTACATATGGTAAGATAATACATTCCTTTCACAAGGACACAGCCATGTGTCAGGTTAATATATATTACATGTAGTAAGATACTACAATCCATTCACAGGAACACTTTCATGTGTCAGTTGTATATGTATTACATATAGTAAGATAATACAATCCTCTCTCAAGGACAAAGCCATGTGTCAGTTGTATATATATTACATACAGTATGATACTTCAATCCACTCACAAGGACACAGCCATGTGTCAGCTCTATATATATTCCATGTTGTAAGATATTACAATCCTCTCACTAGGACACAGCCATGTGTCAGTTGTATATATATTACATGTAGTTAGATACGACAATCCTCTCACAAGGAAACTGTCATGTGTCAGTTGTATATATATATTACATGTAGTAGGATACTAAAATCCTCTCACAAGGACACAGTTATTTGTTAGTTGTATATATATTACATATTGTAAGATAATACACTCGTCTGACAAGGATACAGCCATGTGTCAGTTGTATATATATTACATATAGTAAGATAATACAAACCACTCACAGGAACACTGTCAGTTGTATATATGTTACATCGAGGGCTTGGCACAAAACTATTGTAACAAGGTTTTTGCAAATTGTTCAGGAGGAGGAAAAAACTGTTGTTTTTTTTTTCTTTAGACATTTTTGCTAATATTTTTCAAAATTCAAATGGAAACTGTACTACTTACAATATTAATAAGTGTTATCAATTAAAGCTTTAATATAACTTAACTTATTTGTAAAAGTTTGAGTTACAATAGTGTTGCGTTGAAAATTCATTAAAACTGAATTTATATTTGGTGCAAAACTATCGTACCTCAACTTACAATAGTTTGGCACCAAGTTTTATGAGATAAATAATTAATTTCTAAGCTTAAAGATATTGTTACTCAATATAAAACTGTTTAAAATTATGTTGTTTTTATTCCAAAACTAATTTAAATTCTATTAAAGGTTAACACAAACATATAAGAAGTATTGGAAATAAAGAAAAACATATACAAATTTAAAGTATATTAAGCTGTATAATTTATGTTTTAGCCTATAAATACAATAATTCCATAGTTCTCATGTTAACGATCAATTTACTTATGTCATTAACATCGTAAAGCATAATATTTCAGTTATGAAAGTATTAGATTATTTTAATATAAATTAATATATATAATTATATTTCCAAATTCGTATTTAGAAATTGATATTATGTAAATTTATATAGTATGCAAATACTATCTGGACCACTTCATAATCGTAACTAACTGAAGAATATGACATTTTGATATTAATATACCAGTAAATATCAAACAAGATTATAAAACTGTTGTTTTCAGTCTTAGAAATTTATTGATGTATTTTTAACTGCGGCGCAATAGGTAGTTGAGATCAAATTGAATACTACACGGTTGTTTTGGTTAAAACCTCATTTTTAGAAAAATAGATAAAAAAGATACCTGTATTTTATTGAGTTAAATCTTTGGAAAAAGCGATCGTTTAAATTTAAACAAGCGTTAACTGGGTACTGTGCCCTATTGGCCCACTATACCAACATCACCAACAACTGTACCATCTACATTTGTCATACTAACTTCAATGCAAACTGCACATTCAAAATCCATCATACCAAATTAATTAAACACCTTTTAGTCTTCATACGTGTACCAACTCTACCACCATGGTACTGTACCCTTTACACCCACCAAACTAACATCATTATACCCACAGTACCCTATACAACCACCATACCAACATCAACTCTACACTCTACATCTAGTATACTAGCACCATTTTCAACATCCGCCAAACCAAATCCATAATAAACTGATCCATTACATTCATTACATGTATTGACTCCATCACCATACCAACTCAACTATCCACAGTGACTGTACCTTCAACATCCACCATACCAACCGCACTACCAATTGCATCCACTACATCCATCATACTGACCTAATTAACTACTGAACCATTACATCCACCAATCCAGTACCATTATACACTGTAACATCTACATTCACTATATGAACTCTAATGCTTCCTCTACATTACTCCATCTCTTTACCAACCATTATCTATAATACCAACCCGAACCCCATTACTTACTGTACCCACTACACCAACCATTCAGACTCAACTACATCAACAATACCAACAGCACTACCCACTGTGTCCTAAACATCCACCATACCAACTTCGATACTCACAATCCAAATTATATCAGCATCACTACCCACTTTACCCACTGTGTAAACCATACAAACATCAATACCTTCTGTTTCATGGACACTTCATACACCATACTATATCAACTCTTCACTGTTCCTTCTACATCTTCTATAATTTTTTTCTAATTCCACTTCTCAATACCCCTTAATATTAACATCACTACCCATTGCAACCATTACATTCATTATACCAACACCACTACTCAATGTCCACTCTACATCCACCATACCAATATAACTACTCACTGCACTTACTACCTCCACTATATCATATCAACCATCATAATCAATCATTGTTCCCTTTACAACATCCATACCAACTATATTACCAGATGTACCCTTTACAACCTCCATACTAACTACACTACTAGCTTTAATATTGATACCCACCATATCCAACTATACTACCAGCTGTACCCTTTACACTCACATTACCAACTGCACTATCAGCTGTACCCTCCATACTCACAATATCAACTACACTACCAGCTGTACCCTTTATTCTCACATTAACAAGTACACTACCAGATGTACTCTCCACACCCAGAATACCAACTACACTACCAACTGTACCCTCCACACCCAGAATACAAACTAAACTACCAGCTATACCCTCAATACTCACATTACCACCTACACTACCAGCTGTTCCCTACACACCCAGAATACAAACTACACTCGCAGCTATACCATCTATACTCACAATATCAACTACACTACCTCACCCACCATACGAAGTATGCTACCAGTCTTCCCTCTATACTCACCATACTAACTGTACTACCAGCTGTATCCTCTACACCCACCATACCAGTTATACTACCAGCTGTACTGTTTATGCCCACGATATCATCGATACAACCAGATGTACCCTCTTCACCCACAATGCTATCAGCCATACCCTGTACACCCACCATAGCAACTACGCTACCAGCTAAACATTCTACACCCAGAATACCAACAACATTACCAGCTGTACCCTCTATATCCACAATATTAATTACGCTACCAGTCGTATACTCTACACCCACTATTCCATCTATGCTACGAACCATACCTTCTACACCCACCATACAAACTACACTACCAGCTGTAATCACTTCACCCACAATACCAACTACACTTCCAGCTGTACCTGCTTCATTCACAATACCAACTGCACTAGCAGCCGTACCATCTACACTCACAAACACCAACAACGCTACCAGCTGAACCCTCTACACCCACCATACCAACTATACTACCTACTGTAACCTGTACACCCACTATGCCAACAATGTTACCAGTTGTACCTTCTACACCCACAATTATGACTACACTATCAGCTGTACTGTCTACACCCATAATACAATTACACTACCAGCCGTATTTTCTTAACCTACTGTACCAACTACACTACAAGCTGTACCCTCAACACCCACAATACCATCTGCATTACCAGCTGTTCCCTCAACACCCATCATTCCAACTATGTTACATTTCATAATCTCAACATTCACTATACCAACTATGCTACGAGCCATACTCTACACCCATCATACCAACTATACTACCAGATGTACCATCAACTTTGTTACATTTCATACTCTCAACACTCACTATACCAACTATGTTACATGTCATACCCACTTCACCTACCATACCAACTACATTACCAGCTACCATACTAACTATGCTACCAATTGTACTATACACACCCACTACACTACCAGCCATACCCTCTACACCTACCGTACCAACTGCATTACCAGCTGTACACTCTACACCCACCATACCAACTACACTACCAGCTGTACCCTCAACACCCATCATACCAACTAATTACAGTTGTACCATCCACACCCACCATACCAACAATGCCACCACATGTACCCTCTACATTCACCATACCCACGACACTACCAGATGAACCGTCTACACCCACACTACCAACTATAGTACCAGATGTAACCTCTACACCCATTATACCCCCTATACTACCAGCTGTACCTTCTACACCCACAATACCAGCTACAGTACCAGCTGTACCCTCTACAGCCACCATACCAACTACAGTACCAGCTGTACCCTCTACACCCTCCATACCAAATACAACACCCTGATGTACACTCCTGATCCATCTTACCACTATCCACTTTACCATTTCAACTATCCGCTGTACACTCTGTATCCGCTTTATCCCATACCAACCCTACTACCCACATTGTGCTTATTTATTCAATTGGTATAATTAAAAGTTAACTCTGATAAACCAAAGTTTATCGAAATCTAAAATATATTGTTTTGGTTCTTTAAAAGCCATTTTAAAATAATTAGATAATGTTGACTTCTTGTACTGATATATTTAAAAGAATAATACTGAGTGTACCAAATTATTAGAATAATATCTCATTCTGGAAGTATTCAAAAAGGATATAATGGTTAAGTTATAATTGGTATAAATTATAAATGTGCTGAGTAATATTGTGAGATTGGACGGCCTTTTAATTAAAAAAAATGCAAACCAAAAAATTCACTGTCGATTTTGATAATCAGATTTTTTAACAAAATATCAACAAATGGTTCTTTTGTAGCACACTAACTATATTAATCTTCCATTTCATTGTCACTAAAGTCCATATCAATAAAACATTTAACATATTCATTTGACTAAAATTATTTGAAACTTGTATTGCAATATTCATGGACTAAAATAAAGTGTGGATATACATGATAACTGGATTTAATTAAATTTAAATTCAAGTAACAATAGTCTTACAACGATATAAATAAAGGTTTCATAGATATAATTTGGTACAAAACTATTGTAACTCAAGTTACAATAGTTTTGCGTAAAGAATTAGTGTATTTGAGATACAATATTTTCATCAAAAGTGAATATCTTCAAAATTATTTAAAATATTAGGACAAAATTCTAACACAAGATGCACATTGTAAAACTACAGTAATTTATGGAAAAAACTGAGTTACAATAGTGTTGCGCTAAGCCCTCAACATGTAGTAATATATTACAATCCTCTCAAAGGGAAAAGCAATGTGTCAGTTGTATATATATTACATGTAGTAAGATACTACAAACCACTCACAATGACATAGCAATGTGTCAGTTGTATATATGTTACATGTTGTAAGATACTACAAAACACCCACAAGGACAAATCCATGTGTCAGTTGTATATATATTACATGTAGTAAGATACTAAAAACCACTCACAAGGACACAGCCATGTATCAGTTGTATATATATTACATGTAGTAAGGTACTAGAAACCATTCAAAAGGATACAGCCATGTGTCAGTTGTATATATATAACATGCTGTAATATACTTCAAAGCACTCACAAGGACAAAGCCATGTGTCAGTTGTATATAGGTTATATGTTGTAAGATACTACAATCCTCGGGCAAGGACTCTGCCACGTGTCAGTTGTATATATGTTACATGTAGTAAGATACTACAATCATCTCCCAAAAACACCGTCATGTGTCAGCAGTATATATTTTACATGTAGTAAGATACTACAATCCTCTGACAAGAACACTGCCATGTGTCAGTTGTTAATAAGTTACATGAAGTAAGATACTACAATCCTCTCACAAGTACTGTGCCATGTGTCAGTTGTATATATGTTACATGTAGTAAAATAATACAATCCTCTCACAAGAATACCGCCATGTGTCAGTTGTATATAATTTACATGTAATTAAATATAACAATCCTCTCACAAAAACATTGTCATATGTCAGTTGTATTTATTTTACATGTAGTAAGATACTAGAATACTCTCATAAGAACACTGCCATGTGTCAGTAGTATATATGTTAAATGTTGTAAGATATTACAATCATCTCACAATAACACTACCATGTGTCAGTAGTATATATGTTACATGTTGTAATATACTACAAACTTCATACAAGAACACCGTCATGTGTCAGTAGTATATATGTTACATATTGTAAGATATTACAATTAACTTACAAGAACACTGTCATGAGTCAGTTGAATATCCATGTGTGTTACATTTAGTAAAATAATACAATCCTCTCACGATAACGCTCTATCTATCATGTGTCAGTTGTATATATGTTACATGTTGTAAGATACTAAAATCCTCTCACAAAAACACTGCCATGTGTCATTTGTAATTATGTAACATGTTGTAAGATACTACAATCCTCTCACAAGGCCAATGCCATATGTCAGTTGTATATATGTTACATTAAATAAGATAATACAATCCTCTCACGATGACATTCAGTTTGTCATGTTTCAGTTGTATATATGTAAAGTGTTGTAAGATACAATAATTTTCTCACAATAATATTGTCATGTGTCAGATATATATACGTTACATGTTGTTACATACCACAATCCTCTCACTAGAACACTGTCATGTGTCAGATGTATATTTGTTACATGTAGTTAGAAACTACCACCCTCTCACAAGAGCAAAATCATGTTTAAGTTACATGAAGTAGGATAATACAATCCTCTCATGATAACACTCAGTCTGTCATATTTCAGTTGTATATATGTTACATGTAGTCAGATACTAGAATCCTCTCACAATAACAATGTCATGTTTCAGTTGTATATATGTAACATGTAGTAAGATACTATACTCCTCTCGCGAAAACACTTAGTCAGTCATTTTTCAGTTGTATATATGCTACATGTAGTAATATACTACCATCCTCTCCCAAGAAAACTGTCATGTGTCCGTTGAATATATTTTACATGAAGTAAGATATTACAATCCTCTCACACGAATACTGTCATGTGTCAGTTGTATATATTTTACATGTAGTAAGATACTACAATACTATCACAAGAATACTTTCATGTGTCAGTTGTATATATTTTACATGTAGTAAAATACTACTATCTTCTCAAAAGAATACTGTCATGTGTCAGTTGTATACATGTTACATGTAGTAAGATACTACTATCCTCTCACAAGAAAACTGTCATGTGTCCGTTGAATATATTTTACATGAAGTAAGATACTACAATCCTCTCACATAAACACTTTCAAGTGTCAGTTGTATATATGTTGCATGTAGTAAGATACTACAATTCTCTCACACGAACCCTGTCAAGTGTCAGCTGTATATATATTACATGTAGTAAGATACTACAATCCTCTTACACAAACACTGTCATGTGTCAGTTGTATATATGTTACATGTAGTTAGATACCACAATACTCTCACAAGAATACTTTCATGTGTCAGTTGTACTTATATTACATGTAGTAAAATACTACAATCTTCTCAAAAGAATACTGTCATATGTCAGTTGTGTATGTGTTATATGTTGTAAGGTACAAGAATCCTCTCATAAAACACTGTCAGGTGTCAGATGTATATATGTTACATGTAGAAAGATACTATAATCCACTCACAAAACACCGTCATGTGTCAGTTGTATATATTTTACATGTAGTAAAGTACTTAAATCCTCTCACAAAAACATTGTCATGTGTCAGTTGTAAATAAATTTCATGTAGTAAGATACTACAATCCTTTCACAAGGCCAATGCCATATGTCAGTTGTATATAGGTTACATGTTGTAAGATACTAGAATCCTCTCGCAAGTACTGTGCCATGTGTCAGTTGTATATATGTTACATGTAGTAAGATAATACAATCCTCTTACAAGAATACGGTCGTGTGTCAGTTGTATATATTTTACATGTAGTAAGATATTGCAATCCTCTTACAAAAACACCTTTATGTGTCAGTTGTATATATTTTACATGTAGTAAGATACTACAATACTCTCACAAAGACACTGTCATGTGTCAGTTGAATATATATATGTATGACACATGTCCTAATATACTACACACCTCTCACAAGGACACTGCCATATATCAGTTGTATATATGTTAGTAAGATACCACACTCCTGTCACATGGACACTGTCATGTGTCAGTTGTATATATGTTACATGAAGTAAGATATTACAATCCTCTCACAAGAACACTGTCATGGGTCAGTTGTATATACATGTAAGTAACATGTGGTAAGATACTACACTCATTTCACAAGGACACTACCATGGGTCAGTTGTATATACATGTATGTTACATGAAGTAAGATACTACAGTCCTCTCACAACGACACTGTCATCTGTCAGTTGTATATATATTTCAAGTAGTAATATACTAAACTCCACTCACAAAGATACTATAATGTGGTAGTTGTATATATGTTACATGTAGTAAGATACAACAATCCTTTCACAAAGACATTGTCCTGTGTCAATTTTATATACATGTGTGTTACATGTATTAAGTTACTACACACACTCACATGGACACTGTCATGTTTCAGTTGTATATACATTATATCTAGTAAGATATTACAATTCTCTCACAAGGACACTGTCATGTGTCAGTTGTATATACATTATATCTAGTAAGATATTACAATCCTCTCACAAGGACACTGTCATGTGTCAGTTGTATATACATGTGTATAACATGTAGTACATGTAAGACATTACAATCCTCTGACAAGGACACTGCCATGTGTCAGTTGTTTATATTTAAAATGTATTAAGATACTACAATTATCTCAAAAGAACGTTTTCATGTGTCAGTCGTATATATTTGACATGTAGTAAGATATTACAATTATCCGACAAGAACACTATCATGTTTCAGTTGTATTTATGCTGCCTTTAGGAAGATACTACAATCTTCTGACAAGAACACTGTCATGTGTCAGATGTGTATATGTGGCATGAAGTAAGAGACTACAATTATCTCACAAGAACACTGTCATGTGTCAGTCGTATATATGTGACATGTAGTAAGAAAATACAATCATCTCACAAGAACACTGTCATGTGTCAGTTGTATATTTGTGACATGTAGTAAGATACTACAAATATCTGACAAGAACACTGTCATGTATCAGTTGTTTTATGTTGCCTTTAGTAAGATACTACAATCATCTGACAAGAACACAGTCATGTGTCAGATGTATATATGTGGCATGTATTAAGATACTACAATTATCTCACAAGAACACTGTCATGTGTCAGTCGTTTATATGTGACATGTAGTTATATACTACAATTATTTCACAGGCACTGTCATGTGTCAGTCGTATATATTTTACATGTAGTAAGATACTACAATACTCTTACAAAGACACTGTCATGTGTCAGTTGAATATATATATTTTTGACATATGTCATAATATACTTCACACCTCTCACAAGGACACTGCCATATATCAGTTGTATATATGTTACATGCAGTTATATACTATAATCCTCAATCAAGAACAAGTCTTGTGTCGGTTGTTTATACGTTACATGTAGTAAGATACCACATTCCTCTCACTTGGACACTATCATGCGTCAGTTTTATATATGTTACATGTAGTAATATACTACAAACCTTTGATAAGAACACAGTCATGTATCAGTTGTATATATGTTCCGTGCAGTTAGATACTTACAATCCTCTCACAAGGACACTGCCATGTGTCAGTTGTATATATGTTACATGTTGTAAGATACTACAATCCTTTCACAAAGACATTGTCCTGTGTCAATTTTATATACATGTGTGTTACATGCATTAAGTTACTACACACATTCACATGGACACTGTCATGTGTCAGTTGTATATACGTTATATCTAGTAAGATATTACAATCCTCTGACAAGGACACTGCTATGTGTCAGTTGTTTATATTTGACATGTATTAAGATACTACAATTATCTCAAAAGAACGCTTTCATGTGTCAGTCGTATATATTTGACATGTAGTAAGATACTTCAATTATCTGACAAGAACACTATCATGTTTCAGCTGTATTTATGCTGCCTTTAGTAAGATACTACAATCTTCTGACAAGAACACTGTCATGTTTCAGTTGTATTTATGCTGCCTTTAGTAAGATACTACAATCTTCTGACAAGAACACTGTCATGTGTCAGATGTGTATATGTGGCATGAAGTAAGATACTACAATTATCTCACAAGAACACTGCCATGTGTCAGTCGTATATATGTGACATGTAGTAAGAAAATACAATCATCTCACAAGAACACTGTCATGTTTCAGTTGTATATATGTGACATGTAATAAGATACTACAAATATCTGACAAGAACACTGTCATGTATCAGTTGTATTAATGTTGCCTGTAGTAAGAAACTACAATCTTCTGACAAGAACACAGTCATGTGACATGTATTAAGATACTATAATTATCTAACAAGAATACTGTCATGTGTTAGTCGTATATATGTGACATGTAGTTATATACTACAATTATCTCACAGGCACTGTCATGTGTCAGTCGTATATATGTGACATGTAGTAAGATACTACAATTATCTCACAGGCACTGTCATGTGTCAGTCGTATATATGTGACATGTAGTAAGATACTACAATTATCTCACAAGAACACTGTCACGTGTCAGACGTATATATGTGACATGTAGTAAGATACTACAATTATCTCACAAGAACACTATCATGTGTCAGATGTATATATGTGACATGTAGTAAGATACTACAATTATCTCACAAGAACACTGTCATGTCTCAGTTGTATTTATGTGACATGTAGTACGATACTACAATTATCTCACAAGAACACTCTGATGTGTCAGTCGTATATATGTGACATGTAGTAAGATACTACTATAATCTCACAAGAACACCGTCATGTGTCAGTCGTATATATGTGACATGTAGTAAGATACTTTTATCATCTTAGAAGAACACAGTCATGTGTCAGTTGTATATATGTTACATGAAGTAAGATATCACATTCCTCTTACAAGGATACCGCTATGTGTCAGTTGTATATATGTAACATGTTGTAATATAGTACACTCTTCTCACAAGGACAATGTCAGTTGTATATATGTTACAGGGAGAAAGATACTACAGTCCTCTTACAAGTACACAGTCATGTGCCAGATGTATAAATGTTACATGTAGTAAGATACTACAGTCCTTTAATAAGGACACCGCCATGTGTCAGTTGTAAAGATGTTGCATGGAGTAAGATATTACAGCCCTCTCACAAGTACAATGTTAGTTGTTTATATGTTACATGCAGAAAGATAGTACAGTCCTCTTACAAGAACACTGTCATGTGTTAGTTGTATACATGTTACATAGAGTAAGATACTACAGTCCTCTTACAAGGACAATGGTATGTGTCAGTTGTATATGTATTACATATAGTAAGATACTACAGTCCTCTTACAAGAACACTGTCATGTGTCAGTTGTATATATCTTACATGTAGTAAGTTATAACATTCCTCTCACAAGGACACTGTCATGTGTCAGTTGTATGTGTGTAACATGAAGTAAAATTATGCAATCCTCTCATAAGAACAGTGCCATGTGTCAAATGTATATATTTGACCTGTAGTAAGATATTACAGTCCTCTCACAAGAGCACAGTCATGTGTCAGTAATATTTATGTGGGATGTAATTAAAAAACTACAATCCTCGTACAATGACAATGACATGTGTCAGTTGTATCTATGTAAAATTTAGTAAGATGCTGCAATCCTCTCTCATGGACACCGTCCTGTGTCAGTGGTATATATGTTGCTTGTAAGAAGATATTACAATCCTCTCACAAGGATACTGTCATGTGTCAGATGTATATCTGTTACATGTTGTAAGATACAAAAAATTCTCTCAAAAGGATACTGTCAAGTGTCAGTTGTATATATGTTACATGTTGTAGGATACAACAATCATCTCAAAAGGAAACTGTCATGTATCAGTTGTATATATGTTACATGTTGTAAAATACTACAATCATCTCACAATGAAACTGTCATGTGTCAGGTGTATATATGTTACATTTAGTAAGATACTAAAATCCTCGAGCAAGGACTCTGCCATGTGTCAGTTGTATATATGTTACATGTAGTAAGATACTATAATCCTCTCCCAAGGACACTGGCATGTGTCAGTTGTATATATGTTATATTTTTTAAGACACTACAATGCTTCACAAGGACCATGTCATGTGTCAGTTGTAAATATGTTACATGTAGTAAGATAATACAATCCTCTCACAAGGCCAGTGCCATATGTCAGTTGTATATGTGTTACATGTAGTTTGTTATTACAATCATTTACAAGAACAATGCCATGTGTCATTTGTATATATCTAACATGTAATTAATTATTACATTCCTGTCACAAGAACACTGTCATGTGTCAATTGTATATAAGTTACATGTAGTATGATAATATAATCCTCTAACAAGAACACTGTTATGTGCCAGTTGTAAATATGTTACATGTAGCAAGATATTACAATCCTCTCACAAAAACACTGTAATGTGTCAGTTGTTTATATGTTGCATGAAGTTAATTAGTACATTCTTCTCAAAAGAACACTGTCATATGTCAATTGTATATATGTTACATGTAGTATGATACTACAATCATCTCACAAGAGCACTGTTATGAGCCAGTTGTATATATGTTACATGTAGTTAGATACTAAAACCCTCTGACAAGAATACTTTCATGTGTCAGTTGTATATGTATTACATGTAGTAAAATACTACAATCTTCTTACAAGAACACTGCAATGTGTCCGTTGTATATATGTTATATGTTGTAAGATACTACAAACCACTCACAAAAACACCGTCATGTGTCAGTTGTATATATTTTACACGTAGTAAGATACAAGAATCGTCTCACAAAAAAACTGCCATGTGTCAGTTGTATATATGTTTCATTTTGTAAGATACTAGAATCATCTCACAAGAATACTGTCATATGTCAGTAGTAAATATGTTACATGTTGTAAGTCACTAAAATCATCTCACAAGAACTCTGCCGTATGTCAGTTGTATATATGTTACATGTTGTAAGATACTACAATCTTCTCACGATAACACTGCCATGTGTCAGTAGTATATATGTTAAATGTTGTAAGATTCTACTATCATCTCACAACAAGACTGTCATGTGTCAGTTGTATATACATGTATGTTACATGTAGTAATATAATTTAATCCTCTCACAATAAAACACAGTCTGTCATGTGTCAGTTGAATATATGCTACATGTTGTAAGATATTACAATCCTCTCACAAGAACACTGCCATGTGTCAGTTTTAAATATATTACATGTTGTAATATAATACAATCCTCTCACACGAACACTGTCATGTGTCAGTAGTATATATGTTACATGTTATAATATAATACAATCCTCTCAAACGAACACTGTCATGTGTCAGTAGTATATGTTACATGTTGTAATATACTACAATCCTCTCACAAGGAAACTGTCATGTGTCAGTAGTATAAATGTTACGTGTTGTTATATAATATAATCCTCTCACACGAACACTGTCATGTGTCAGTAGTATATATGTTACATGTTGTTATATACTACAATCCTCTCACAAGGACACTGTCATGTGTCAGTAGTATATATGTAATATGTTATAATATAATACAATCCTCTCACACGAACACTGTCATGGGTCAGTCGTATATTTGTTACATGTTGTAATATAATACAATCCTTTCACACGAACACTGTCATGTGTCAGTTGTATAGATGATACATGCTGTAATATACTACAATCCTCTCACACGAACACTGTCATGTGTCAGTTGTGTATATGTTACATGTTATAATATAATACAATCCTCTCACACGAACACTGTCATGTGTCAATTGTGTATATGTTACATGTTATAATATAGTACAATCCTCTCAAAAGGACACTGTCATGAGTCTGTAGTATATATGTTACATGTTGTAGTACACTATAATACTCTCAAAAAGAAACTGTCATGTGTCAGTAGTATATATGTTACATGTTGTAATATAATATAATCCTCTCACACGAACACTGTCATGTGTCAGTAGTATATATGTTACATGTTGTAATAAACTATAATCCTCTCACAAGGACACTGTCATGTGTCAGTAGTATATATGTAACATGTTATAATATAATACAATCCTCTCACACGAACACTGTCATGGGTCAGTCGTATATATGTTACATGTTGTTATATAATACAATCCTTTCACACGAACACTGTCATGTGTCAGTTGTATATATGATACATGCTGTAATATACTACAATCCTCTCACACGAACACTGTCATGTGTCAGTTGTGTATATGTTACATGCTGTAATATAATACAATCATCTCACACGAACACTGTCATGTGTCAATATTGTATATGTTACATGTTGTAATATACTACAATCCTCTCACAAGGACACTGTCATGAGTCAGTAGTATATATGTTACATGTTGTAATATAATACAATCCTCTCACAAGGACACTGTTATGTGTCAGTAGTATACATATTACATGTTGTAATATAATAAAATCCTCTCACACGAACACTGTCATGTCTCATTTGTATATATTTTACATGTTTTAATATATTACAATCCTCTCACAAGGACACTGTCATGTGTCAGTAGTATATATGTTACATGTTGTAATATAATACAATCCTCTCACAAGGACACTGTCATGTGTCAGTTGTATATATGATACATGTTGTAATATAATACAATCCTCTCACACGAACACTGTCATGTCTCATTTGTATATATTTTACATGTTTTAGTATATTACAATCCTCTGACAAGGACACTGTCATGTGTCAGTAGTATATATGTTACATGTTATAATATAATACAATCCTCTCACACGAACACTGTCATTTGTCAGTAATGTATATGTTACATGTTGTAATATACTACAATCCTCTCACAAGGACACTGTCAAGTGTCAGTAGTATATATGTTACATGTTATAATATAATACAATCCTCTCACACGAACACTGTCATTTGTCAGTAGTGTATATGTTACATGTTGTAATATACTACAGTCCTCTCAAATGGACACTGTCATGTGTCAGTAGTATATATGTTACCTGTTGTAATATAATACAATCCTCTCATATGAACACTGTCATGTTTCATTTGTATATATGTTACATGTTGTAATATAATAAAATCCTCTCTCACTAACACTGTCATGTGTCAGTTGTATATTTGTTACATGTTGTAATATACTACAATGCTCTCACACGAACACTGTCATTTGTCAATAGTATATATGTTACATGTTGATATATTATACAATCCTCTCACAAGGACACTGTCATGTGTCAGTAGTATATATGTTATATGTTGTAATATAATACAATCATCTCTCACGAATACTGTCATGTGTCAGTAGTATATATGTTAAATGTTGTAATATAATACAATTCTCTCACACAAATACTGTCATGTGTCAGTTGTGTATATGTTACATGTTGTAATATACTACAATTCTCTCACAAGGACACTGTCATGAGTCTGTAGTATATATGTTACATGTTGTAATCTAATACAATCCTCTCCCACGAACACTGTCATGTGTCAGTTGTGTATATGTTACATGTTGTAATATAATACAATCTTTTCACACGAACACTGTCATGTGTCAGTTGTTTATATGTGACATGTTGTAATATAATACAGTCCTCTCACACGAACACTGTAATGTGTCAGTTGTATATATGTTACATGTTGCAATACACTACAATCCTCTCACATGAACATTGTCATGTGTCAGTAGTGTATATGTTACATGTTGTAATATAATACAATCCTCTTACACGAACACTGTCATGTGTCAGTAGAATATATGTTATATGTTGTAATATACTACAATCCTCTCACACGAACTCTATCATGTGTCAGTTTTTTATATGTCACCTGTTTTAATATACTACAATCCTATTTCAAGGACACTCTATGTGTCAGTAGTATATATGTTACATATTGAAATATAATACTAATCTCTCACACGAACACTGTCATGTGTCAGTAGTATATATATTACATGTTGTAATATAATACAATTCTCTCACACGAACACTGTCATGTGTCAGTTGTATATATGTTACATGTTGTAATATACTACAATCCTCTCACACGAACTCTATCATGTGTCAGTTGTGTAAATGTTACATTTTGTAATATACTACAATCCTCTTACAAGGACACTGTCATGAGTCAGTAGTATATATGTTGCATGTTGTAATATAATACAATCCTCTCACACGAACACTGTCATGTGTCAGTAGTATATATGTTACATGTTGTAATATAATACAATCCTCTCACAAGGACACTTTTATGTGTCAGTAGTATACATGTTACATAATGTAATATAATACAATCCTCTCACACGAACACTGTCATGTCTCATTTGTATATATTTTACATGTTGTAATATACTACAATCCTCTCACAAGAACACTGTCATGTGTCAAGGGTATATATGTAACAAGTTATAATATAATACAATCCTATCACACGAACACTGTTATTTGTCAGTTGTGTATATGTTACATGTTGTAATACTACAGTCCTCTCAAAAGGACACTGTTATGTGTCAGTAGTATATATGTTACCTGTTGTAATATAATACAATCCTCTCACATGAACACTGTCATGTGTCATTTCTATATATGTTACATGTTGTAATATAATAAAATCCTCTCACACGAGCACTGTCATGTGTCAGTTGTATATATGTTACATGTTGTAATATACTACAATGCTCTCACATGAACACTGTCATTTGTCAGTAGTATATATGTTACCTGTTGTAATATAATACAATCCTCTCACAATGACACTGTCATGTGTCAGTTGTATATATGTTATATGATGTAATATAATACAATCCTCTCACAATAATACTGTCATGTGTCAGTAGTATATATGTTATATGTTGTAATATAATACAATCCTCTCACACAAATAATGTCATGTGTCAGTTGTGTATATGTTACATGTTGTAATATACTACAATTCTCTCACAAGGACGCTGCCATGTGTCAGTAGTATATATGTTACATGTTGTAATATAATACAATCCTCTCACACGAACACTGGCATGTGTCAGTTGTGTATATGTTACATGTTGTAATCTAATACAATCCTCTCACACGAACACTGTCGTGTGTCAGTTGTATATATGTTACATGTTGTAATATAATACAATCTTTTCACACCAACACTGTCATGTGTCAGTTGTGTATATGTGACATGTTGTAATATAATACAATCCTCTCACACGAACACTGTAATGTGTCAGTTGTATATATGTTACATGTTGTAATACAATACAATCCTCTCACATGAACACTGTCAAGTATCAAAAGTATATATGTAACATGTTGTAATATAATACAATCCTCTCATACAAACACTGTCATGTGTCAGTAGAATATATGTTACATGTTGTAATATACTACAATCCTCTCACACGAACTCTATCATGTGTCAGTTTTATATATGTTACATGTTTTAATATACTACAATCCTCTTTCAAGGACACTGTAATGTGTCAGTAGTATATATGTTACATGTTGTAATATAATACTAATCTCTCACACGAACACTGTCATGTGTCATTTGTATATATTACATGTTGTAATATAATACAATCCTCTCACACGAACACTGTCATGTGTCAGTTGTATATATGTTACATGTTGTAATATAATACAATCCTCTCACACGAACACTGTCATGTTTCAATTGTGTAAATGTTACATTTTGTAATATACTACAATCCTCTCACAAGGACACTGTCATGTGTCAGTTTTATATATGTTACGTGTTGTAAGATACAAAAATCTTCTCATAAGGATACTGTTAAGTGTCAGTTGTATATATGTGACATGTTGTAAGATGCAACAATCATCTCACAAGGAAACTGTCATGTGTCAGTTGTATATATGTTACATTTAGTAAGATACTACAATCCTCGGGCAAGGACTCTGCCATGTGTCAGCTGTATATATGTTACTTGTAGTTAATTATTACATTCCTCTCACAAGGACACTATCATGCGTCAGTTGTATGTATGTTACATTTTTTAGACACTAAAATCCTCTCACAAGGACACTTTAATGTGTCAGTTGTAAATATGTTACATGTAGTAAGATACTACAATCCTCTCACAAAGCCAATGCCATATGTAAGTTGTAGATTTGTTACATGCTGTAAGATACTAAAATCCTCTCACAAGTACACTGCCATGTGTCAGTAGTATATATGTAACATATAGCAAGATACAACAATCCTCTCACAAGAACACCGTCATGTGTCAGTTGTATACATGTTACATGTAGTAAGATACTACAATTCTCTCACAAGAAAACCGTCATGTGTCAGTTGTATATATTTGACATGTAGTTAATTATTACAATCCTCTCACAATAACACCGTCATGGGTAAGTTGTACATATGTTACATGTAGTAAATCATTACAATCCTCTCACAAGAACAGTGTCATGTGTCAGTTGTATATATGTTACATGTAGTAAATCATTACAATCCTCTCACAAGAACAGTGTCATGTGTCAGTTGCATATATGTTACATGTAGTTAGTTATTACAATCCTCTCACAAGAACACTGTCATGTGTCAGTTGTATACATGTTACATGTTGTTAATTATTACAATCCTCTCACAAGAACACTGTCATGTGTCAGTTGTATATATGTTACATGTTGTTAATTATTACTATCCTCTCACAAGAACACTGTCATGTTTCAGTTGTATATATGTTACATGGTTTAAGACACTACAATCCTCTGACAAAGACAATGTCAAGTGTCAGTTGTATATATGTTACATGTAGGAAGATACTACAATCCTCTCACACGAACACTGTCATGTGACAGTTGTACACATGTTACATGTAGTAAGATACTACAATCCTCTCACAAGAACACTGTCATGTATCAGTTGTAACTTTTACCTTTAAACATTATTTCCAAATAGTGACCATTAAACTCCCGCATTTTCAACCCAAAAATATATATTTCAAAACTCAAATGTCTCCATATGCTTTTGTCGCCATTTTATCAATGTTAGTGTGAAAAGGGGAAATATTTATTTAGGTCAATTAAAAATCGCTTTTTATATATCGATATCTTTTTACATTTTTTTTATTATATCTAAAGCATACTTGCAGCCAGTCAAAGCAAATGGTCATGTTTGCAAGGTGGGTTCAGTAAAATTTTACGATCAATGGAAATTATAGAAACATTTAGATTCATTTTATCCCTTGCACCATTGTAATGATTATTCCTAAATTGATGGCATAAAAAGACTTTACCACGTAGATATGAATTAGCTGTATCTTACAAATTTAGCACACACAAAAAACTGCATGCTTTGTGTTTTAAAAAAACTTCTTTGCTTTGAAATGTTAATTTTATTTGAAAATATAAAAACGAAATCATAAAAAATAGAATTAAGTGTGTTTTACTTTTTATGTCACATGAATGGAATGGCCGTCATATCCTGGAATTGAAGTTATGTATTGGCTGCTATTACTTTTTACAAGACTGTCAACTGACTGATTTTAAACGATCACGTTTGTGAATGATATTAATTGGATCACTTTTTTTCAAGTTAATTTATCTATTGATTGTTCTGAATTATTGCGTTAACATAGGGAACTTTGGCATTGTATATACATTTATCTTTCGTCTTTCAGGCTGAACTGCGAATAATTATTTTACAGTTTAACATTTTAAATAAAAGCTAATTAAGTAAAGTATGTATTTTCTCGTACCCATACAACAAACAACGTTACCCACTACCAAATCACTTTTTATCTGTATTCTTACATAATTTTCCGGTTTACATTAAACACTTTCTTTATTATTTTATTTCTAATTTACCGTTATTTTCCCAGGTTTTAGTTATTAGATACTTTGATATATTACATTCAAATTTGCTACATAATACAAATTAAATTAGGTCCGTCCACTTGACGAGATTGTTTCCAAGTTGCATTCCATTGTGAAAACGATAGGTTCAATATCTCAGTAGCAACATAATTGGTTAACCATTGCATCAATACCATTGATCTTCGCTAATAAACAATATATTCAAAGATATGATTAAATAAAAGTAGTACTATCCTATGGGCGATTCCAGTACTTTTACCCAAAAGTGGTGATGGTGTTTTATTTCAATTAATTGTTTTTTGTTGAGCATTATTGCAAAATCTTGAAGGGTGAGGGTATGACACAAATTTTAGATCCCGAGGTTCGGCCCATTTCTAGATTCACCAGTGTTTTCTCTTCAAAACAAAAGTAAACTAAGTATGGTAATAGTGTATATATAAAGTATACTAATACAGCTGGTGTAAAATAGCATTAGTACTTGTTAAAACGACAGCAACGATAAATATCCGCATATGCTATTAGTTTATATACATCTCATTTTTAATCTTATTTTTTATTTTCATTAATGAGTACAAAAAGCACATTGTTTTAACGTTCAGCGGAAGTTCAACATGTATTTTCATTTAGCGGAAATTTAAGCTTTCAATCGTTGAAAGAATATTGGAAGATGCACATTGTCAAAATAGCATAGGCAAATATGTTTCCCCGGAGATATTAACCCATCCTCTGTCTATATTGTCAACATTGATAGTATCGTATTTAAGTAAGCAAACCTGTGATGTAGAGGAGACAGAGACTAATGAAGGTGGTTTACAGTCGCCAATTGCCTCGTATCCACATGTTGAAATACACATTCGGTGTTTCCGGTTCTTCAAATGGCGACAGATTAATATTACAGTGATGACGATACCGATGGATGCCGCTCCACATATAAGCGCCGGTACCACTGGATGCATCTTTGATTGGTAAACACTGCAAAGTTACAACAACAGAAGATAATTTATTTACAAAAATTATATATAGCCGCTACATTCTCTGTGTTTGGACGTCCATGCAACTCGATAATAAAATATTGTATAACACATATAAAACTAGTAAACATGTTCAAAGTAACTCATGTAAATTAATGTTTTGGGACATATTGAACTGATACGGGTAATCTGAAAGACAAGACTGCTGCATAAGTACGGGAACACGAGGTTAAAAAATATGAAATAGGTGTCGCATTAAAATTGGTCAAAGC
Source organism: Panopea generosa (assembly GCA_029582155.1). Lineage (NCBI taxonomy): Eukaryota > Metazoa > Mollusca > Bivalvia > Adapedonta > Hiatellidae > Panopea > Panopea generosa. The sequence goes on along the minus strand of CM055898.1, from coordinate 59,752,233 downwards.
AAATTTGCAGTTTTACATACAATACACATTTTTGCTGGCAGCTTAATGAAAAAACTAAACTGTTTTTTGTAAAATGAGTTTTTTCCCCCTAAACGGGCATTTGATAGTGATGTTATAAGTTTATTCACTGTCCTCAATTATTGACCGTAATAATATATTTGTTCTATATTGTAATAAAATATGTGTTCTACACTGTAATAACATATGTGTTCTATATTTTAAAAGCACCTTTGTTCCATATTGTAATAGAACATTTGTTCTTTACTGAAATAGCATCTGTGTTCCATCTTGTAATAAAACATTTGTTCATTTTAGTAATAGCACCTTTGTTCCATGTTGTAATACAACATTTGTTCTTTTTTGTAATAACACCATTGTTCCATCTTGTATTACAACATTTGTTCTTTTTTGTAACAGCACCTTTGTTCCATCTTGTAATACAACATTTGTTCTTTTTTGTAATAACACCTTTGTTCCATCTTGTAATACAACATTTGTTCTTTTTTGTTATAGCACCTTTGTTCCATCTTGTAATACAACATTTGTTCTCTTTTGTTATAGCACCTTTGTTCAATCTTGTGATAAAACATTTGTTCTTTTTTGTTTAAGCACCTTTGTTCCATCTTGTAATGCAACATTTGTTCTTTTTAGTAATAGCAGCTTTGTTCCATCTTGTAATACAACATTTGTTCTTTTTTGTAATAGCAGCTTTGTTCCATCATGTAATACAATATTTGTTTCTTTTGTAATAACACCATTGTTCCATCTTGTATTACAACATTTGTTCTTTTTTGTTATAGCACCTTTGTTCCATCTTGTAATACAAAATTTGTTCTCTTTTGTTATAGCACCTTTGTTCCATCTTGTGATAAAACATTTGTTCTTTTTTGTTTTAGCACCTTTGTTCCATCTTGTAATGCAACATTTGTTCTTTTTAGTAAAAGCACCTTTGTTCCATCTTGTAATACAACATTTGTTCTTTTTTGTAATAGCAGCTTTGTTCCATCATGTAATACAATATTTGTTTCTTTTGTATAACACCTTTGTTCCATCTTGTAATACAACATTTGTTCTTTTTTGTAATAGCAGCTTTGTTCCATCTTGTAATACAACATTTGTTCTTTTTAGTAATAGCACATTTGTTCCATTTTGTAATAAAACATTTGTTCTTTTTTGTAATAGCGCCTTTGTTCCATCTTGTAAAACAACATTTGTTCTTTTTTGTTATAGCACCTTTGTTCCATCTTGTAATACAACATTTGTTCTCTTTTGTTATAGCACCTTTGTTCCATCTTGTGATAAAACATTTTTTTTTTTGTTTTAGCACCTTTGTTCCATCTTGTAATGCAACATTTGTTCTTTTTAGTAAAAGCACCTTTGTTCCATCTTGTAATACAACATTTGTTCTTTTTTGTAATAGCAGCTTTGTTCCATCGTGTAATACAACATTTGTTCGTTTTGTTATAGCACCTTTGTTCCATCTTGTAATTCAACATTTGTTCTTTTTTGTAATAGCAGCTTTTTTCCATCTTGTAATATAACATTTGTTCTTTTTAGTAATAGCACCTTTGTTCCATCTTGTTATACAACATTTGTTCTTTTTGTAATAGCACCTTTGTTCCATCTTGTAATACAACATTTGTTCTTTTTTGTTATAGCACCTTTGTTCCATCTTGTAATAAAACATTTGTTCTTTTTTGTTATAGCACCTTTGTTCCATCTTGTTATAAAACATTTATTCTTTTTTGTTATAGCACCTGTGTTCCATCTTGTAATACAACATTTGTTCTTTTTTGTTTTAGCACCTTTGTTCCATTTCGAATACAACATTTGTTCTTTTTTGTAATAGCGCCTTTGTTCCATCTTCAAAAACAACATTTGTTCTTTTTTGTTATAGCACCTTTGTTCCATCTTGTAATACATCATTTGTTCTCTTTTGTTATAGCACCTTTGTTCCATATTGTGATAAAACATTTGTTCTTTTTTGTTTTAGCACCTTTGTTCCATCTTGTAATGCAACATTTGTTCTTTTTAGTAAAAGCACCTTTGTTCCATCTTGTAATACAACATTTGTTCTTTTTTGTAATAGCAGCTTTGTTCCATCTTGTAATACAACATTTGTTCTTTTTTGTTATAGCACCTTTGTTCTATCTTGTAATTCAACATTTGTTCTTTTTTGTAATAGCAGCTTTGTTCCATCTTGTAATATAACATTTGTTCTGTTTAGTAATAGCACCTTTGTTCCATCTTGTTATACAACATTTGTTTTTTTTGTAATAGCACCTTTGTTCCATCTTGTAATACAACATTTGTTCTTTTTTGTTATAGCACCTTTGTTCCATCTTGTAATACAACATTTGTTCTTTTTTGTTATAGCACCTTTGTTCCATCTTGTAATGCAACATTTGTTCTTTTTTGTTATAGCATCTTTGTTCCATCTTGTAATAAAACATTTTTTTTTTGTTATAGCACCTTTGTTCCATCTTGTAATAAAACATTTGTTCTTTTTTGTTATAGCACCTTTGTTCCATCTTGTTATAAAACATTTATTCTTTTTTGTTATAGCACCTGTGTTCCATCTTGTAATACAACATTTGTTCTTTTTTGTTTTAGCACCTTTGTTCCATCTTGTAATACAACATTTGTTCTTTTTTGTTATAGCACCTTTGTTCCAACTTGTAATACAACAATTGTTCTTTTTTGTTATAGCACCTTTGTTCCATCTTGTAATAAAACATTTGTTCTTTTTTGTTATAGCAGCTTTGTTCCATCTTGTAATAAAACATTCGTTCTTTTTTTCTTATAACACCTTTGTTTTATCTTGTAATACAACATTTGTTCTTTTCTGTTATAGCATCTTTGGTCCATCTTGTAATAAAACATTTGTTCTTTTTTGTAATATCAGTCATTTGTTCTATCTTGTAATAACACCTGTCATGATTTTTGATAATGGAAATAAATAAATACACATAACTAAATAATGGTCAAGTTATCGCTCTCTCATTCAATCAATGACATTTCACACTGCATAATTGGCAGTACTTAATATACATAGCGCAGGCAGTATAGACTCTGTCACAGAGGTATGTCATATTTCACAACATCTCCCTTTCAAAGTAAAACAAATACACACCACTAGCAAAACTGAACAGTTGCAATTATTTCTTAATCAAGCAAATGATTAAAAATAACAATGTTATAATACAAACAATAGCTTACATTAAATGTTTTATTTTTTTGACAGTTTTAACACTGCGGCATATTTTACTAATTAATGTAATTATACCATGTTTACAATAGCATTTACATTCACACTTAGTCATTGAATCTAAATGGTTTATTAATGACTCGACCTGATTTAGTGACAGTTTTGTTTATATTTTCTGGTATCGCTGTAGGCTGTGGAGTAGATATTAACATAAGTTGATCGGATGATTTATTTTCTACTATTTGGGACAGAATTTGAGTGTTTTTTTTTGTCGCTTGCGCGTTGTTTGGTTGTTGACCCATGTGTTCGTCAGGAATTTTCTGTAAATGCTTACGACTTCCGATATAAGTCTCGTTTAAAGTTTCTACCACATTTGATCTTCTGTTTTTGTCTGCTTGTTTACAGTCTTTTGTTTCTTCCATTTTCTTTCACCGTCTATCTTAATTATCACATTATCTCCCCTCTCAAGCAGAGGATGAGCACACCAAGAATTGTCTCAGTTATAAAAATATTCATTTTTCTGTTTTGCCTTTTTGTCTTTTTTTTTCACAGTTAGCATTTTTGGCCTTTAAGGTAGAAGTACATTTGGCATGCATGGTACAGTTGGCCTAATGTTTCTGGCTATCAAATTGTGACAGTGAAAATCCTATAGCTTTTGTTGGCCTTCAGTACCTCAAATAAATCTTTCTGTCTCAAAAGTGTCTTTGCACTTATGACACCTGCCTCGGCTTCACCATTACCGTGTGGGAAGTGACGACTCACTAATATATGTCGAACATTGTATTTATGCATGAACGTTTTGAATAAAAATGAGTTCCTTGGTCTGTAACTAGCTCGACTGAATCTCCACAGTGTGCAAATATTTTTCTTGATTTAACCTTTACATTTTCACTTGTAACCCTTTGTCAGTAACCTACGTCTATGTATCTCGAGTAATAGTCAGTCACGGCAAGAAACTGACAATTATCCACGTCACAAATGGCTGCTACTATTTTAACCCATGGTCCCTTGGCAACGGTGTGGTTTCCAGTGGTTCTTTTTATGAGTAGGCATATTTTCATTATCCACAATTTTGAATAAGACTGACTTTTTAAACTGACGGCCACCGAACACTCATGCTTGCAAACTATTTGTATTTTGTAATTCCAATGTGTCAAACATGTATTTTTTAAGCATCTTGCTGTGTAGTGTTTTCGAATAACCACTCTATTTCTGTAAATAACCGACTTATGACAGATAGTTAATTTCTTAGCCAGCCATTTCTGGTGAATAATATAACTTTATGAACATTTTCATCATTTTGTTGTGGTTTTGTATTTGTTTCAATCTTATGTCATTTATTGGTAAATTTGGATATACCGTTTCTATGTACACGTTCACCTCATTTTTAAATACGCTGTCGAATTGATTCAGTGGTGATCTACAAAGAATGTATTTAGCACAATCATAACTGTCTTTGCCTGGAGCCGATCTTGCCTTTTCATTAAACTTTCCTTAACGCAAGGGTAATCTTTGACATCTTAAAGGCGCTCTGTTTAAATCTTGGGTATTAATTATTTTATAATTCGAATGACTCTAAACCTATCAAGTATCGTTCGAATCGTTCGCATGTCAATACCCCAGCGAGGATTTTTTTTATCAATTTGAGCGTATTTTATTTCATTTTTTACTTTCATAATTGTCCTAGAACAGTATGCTACCGGTTTTTTCTCTGACCCCTCTCTATCAACAACCATTATTCCGAGGCTGCTAGCATCAGCAAACACAACCAGTGGTTATGTTTCATCATAGAATCGGCGCAATAGTCAGCATATTTTAACTTCTATAAAAACAGTTTCTTGTTGTGGACCCATTGCCACACTGCTTTTGACTTTGATAAATCTGTCATAGGATTCATGATCGTGGACAGATTTGGTAGGAAGCCACCAAGATAATTAATCATTCCAATTATGCACTGCAATTCAGACACATTCGATGGAGTCTCTAGATCTCGAATTGCTTGAGCCTTTTTAGGATTTGGACTAATCCCATTTTTACTTATTATGTGACCAATTTTTGGTGCCTAAACAGACATTCATCTCTGTTCAGCTTCAGCTCTGCGTTTTCAATCCTTTTGAACGCAATACAAGTTTTCGTCTTGCTCTTAAATAGTTTGAACATATACAATAATGTCGTCCATTATTGCATCTACCCCGGGTGGACCTTCTAACAGAACCCCTACCAACGAGATTATTTTTGTTGCTTCCTGCAACTTCAAACACTCTAAATAGGTACTTTTTTCTATTTTGCATTGTTTCTGGGATAAAATAACCCTTACAATCTTTGGGACCCCAAGGACTTCTAAACACCGAAGATGTGGATTTGAGAGAAAAACATTTATCTAGTGATCTATATGTTGACTCAGCCATGGTTGTAACATCTGCCCCTGTTTCGATTTTAAACATGACCTGTGAATTACATATCTCTCATACTACTCTCCATGGATCGGTCAACTGCCCCATAAAAAGTACTAAGTCTTATAGTTTTCATCATTGTCCGATTCATATTCAGTGTCAATGAAATAATCTTCTGTTTTCAAAATCTCATGCACTTGTTTCGTTTTACAATACAGTGAAAAATGGTCAAGTTTACGACAGTTTCTACAGTTTTTTCCGGTGGATGGACAATGTCCCTTTTTTCCGTGTCTCTTGTTGCATTTTGTACACTGCTTTGACTGTCCTGTGTTCAAATTCTGGTGATACTGCTCGCTGTACCGATTACCGGATTGGCCATGCCCTTTTGTCCATTTTGGTTTGGCTTCACCTTTAACAGCATCAACATCGCTTAACCCAGTCATTTGTTGTGCATTGACTTGTCCTTTAGCAAACTCATTTTGGCGTGCCATTGTAATTGCATCATCAAGTGATAAGTATATTTTCAATTGCATTTTCTCTAACAGTTCTTTGTCAATAATTCAAAACACAATACTACCTCAAATTTATTCCGACCTTATGGCATCTTCAAAGTTACAAGTTTCAGCGAGTTCGTATAGATTTCTAATGAAAGATTCCACCGATTCGTCTTTATTTTGTTTTCTTGAGTGAAATGTTTGCCCTTTTATGGAAAATGTTTGTTTTGGGAATGAAATGTCCATAAAATGTTTGCATTACTTCGTCGAATTTCTATTGATCATCATTTGATAAGTTGAAAGATTTGAATATAATTATGTTCTGCTTCACTTCTCATTGAATATATTAAACAAGAAACCTGCACATCCCCGTCTCGTGTTATGACGCTTTTTTTTCTATATTATAATATCATAGTTGATCTATATTGCAATAACACATTCTTTCTATCTTGTAATAGCACACCGGGCCCGATTAGCTCAGTTGGTTACGCGTCTGACTATCAATTCAGGGGTCGTGAGTTCCCGCCCGGCAACAGTCTCTGTAATAATTGATATACGACATTGTGTCTCATTATCATTCGTCTCTCACCGCTGATTAAAGTGAGAAAGTTATCAGTAACTTGCGGAGATGGGGTGTGCTCGAGTACAAGTTAACCTTTCTGGATCCCAGTAAACAGTTGTTAGGTTAACTGATCGTCTGTTAGCCCTCGATGGCATAAAATGACGCAAAATATTCAATATTCAATAAAATGTAAAAGCACATTTGTTCTATCTTGTAAACCACATTTGTGTATATTGTAATAACACTTTTGTTCTATAGTGAGTGTAATAATACTGTTTGGACCAATATCCTGCCATAATTATAAAAAATATTCATTATAAGTGAAAAGTAGTTTTTAAACGAATATATTGCCAAAGAAATATGTTACTATCGCTGATGTTACATAAAACCTTTACAATTAAAATATTGTTGTTCGAACTTCGACACGTAACCAATAATGCATTATTGCGGCAACAATCAGCTTTAGTAGAGACAGATAATCTCTTTACAATACGTTTGTCTTGCCATCGACATAAAGATGTATAAACATCAACAGTCACCATCTTTTGATCAGCCATCGCTAAATTACATTTAGCTTTGTATGCCGTGCCTACAACATATATATTTTAGCACGTTTCAGCCTAACAACATAAAAACACAGGGATACTTTTCAACATGAAATCATTTTTTGATGCAATTAATCACATAACATATCTGCTGATTAAATGTGTATACATATGCATATGTGCAAATGCGAAGTCAGTGTCATTAGCTTGGCGGTACTTTAGTGGATGTAGGCCGCTCATGCCAGTGGTTGCGGGTTCGACTACCAGCCTCTCATAAAAAACATTCAGTACTTGAACTACACAGAAAGAAGAATCGAGATCGGTTCAACCTTTCAAGATTGTAGCATATTTGTCGTAACGAATTGTTCTCAGTGGCGTGATGATATGGGATGCCACGTTACATGTCAGGTGAAGACACGTATATTTGCTGTAGAATTTTTACATATTGTTCCAGGGTTTAGGTGTATTGTGTATTTCTATGAGGTACAACAATAAGAAGAAACTGTTTTATTTACATTACTATTGTCATTTGTATATGAAATAACAACTCCCCGCTGTAGAGCGTTATTCTGATGAATACTTTGTATTCAATTTGCTACATGTAGCTGTGTTTTAGTCCAAACTACATTTGTGGCGGTATATATTTATAATCATATCGATTGCAAAACATTTACATGGTTTCCCTCCGTTTATACTGTATTGTCAATTAATTAACATTCTGTGAAATACAACAGGAAAATCAATAGCATTCAAGAAATGGAACCTGAGATTTAGAGGAATAGGATTATGTGGGCGGATTTATGGAGGTGTAGACGAGTAATTGTCGCCATTAAATGTTTCCGTCAGCTTGAAATCTACAGAAAAGTGTTGTCGCGTGCTATTGAGGTCATTTGTCAGGCTTAGGTTTGAGATTTAAAAAAGGATTAATGTGGGCCATTTGTACTAAACTAAGGTTTTACTATATAAAAGTTTAATTTCTCAAAATAAGCAAAACAATATTTAATTTCTGCTTAAAAAAAAAATGATATCACATGTACTCAAATTTAACAGTACAGCTGATAGATTGTTGGTTAGGCGTGCCAGTGTTCGAGGATTCGATCCCAGGTTCGAACCGATGGCCTAATAAAACAACACTCATTACTGATTCAATCAAGATATAAGCTCACTTCGTAATTGAGCTAAAACATGTAAATTTAAACTACACCGTGAACTATTTGAAACAGAAAGCTCATCGTTTGAGTTTTACGTTTTCCTTGCAATGGTTGTTACGTCGCTAGGATGGTCATATATTTCGTCTGCGTAAAATCAACGCGATTTAAAAGGATAAAACTCACCATTCTTAACTTCAGATACGTGTATCAGTATAAAACTCACCATTGTAAATTTCAGATACGTGTATCAGTATCAAAGTCACCATTTTAACATTAGATACGTGTATAAGTGTAGAACTCACCATTATTAACTTCAGATATGTATGTATGTACAAGTATAAAACTCACCATTTTTAACTTCAGATATGTATATATGTATAAGTATAAAACTCGCTATTCGTAACTTCAGAAGTATGTATCAGTATAAAACTCACCATTCTTAACTTAAGATACTTGTATAAGTATAAAACTAACCATCCATAACTTCAAATATGTGTATCATTATCAAACTCACCATTCTTAACTTCAGAAGTATGTATAAGTATAAAACTCACCGTTCTTAACTTAAGATACTTGTATCAGTATAAAACTAACCATCCATAACTTCAAATATGTGTATCATTATCAAACTCACCATTCTTAACTTCAGAAGTATGTATAAGTATAAAACTCACCATTCTTAACTTAAGATACTTGTATCAGTATCAAACTCACCATTCTTAACTTCAGATATGTATGTACTGTATAAGCATAAAACTCAACATTCTTAACTTCAAATATGTATGTATGTATAAGCATAAAACTCAACATTCTTAACTTCAGAAGTATGTATAAGTATAAAACTCACCATTCTTAACTTAAGATACTTGTATCAGTATAAAACTAACCATCCATAACTTCAAATATGTGTATCATTATCAAACTCACCATTCTTAACTTCAGAAGTATGTATAAGTATAAAACTCACCATTCTTAACTTAAGATACTTGTATCAGTATCAAACTCACCATTCTTAACTTCAGATATGTATGTATGTATAAGCATAAAACTCAACATTCTTAACTTCAAATATGTATGTATGTATAAGCATAAACTCAACATTCTTAACTTCAAATATGTATGTATCTATAAGCATAAAACGCAACATAGTTAACTTCAGATAGGTATGTATGTATAAATATAAAACTCGCCATTCTTAACTTCAGATACGTATGTATGTATAGGTATAACATTCGCCATTCTAAACTTCAGATACGTACGTATGTATGTATAAGTATAAAACTCACCATTACTAACTTCAGATATGTATGTATGTATAAATATAAAACTCGCCATTCTTAACTTCAGATACATATGTATGTATAGGTATAAAATTCGCCATTTTTATCTTCAGATACATATGTATGTATAAGTATAAAACTCGTAATTCTTAACTTCAGATACGTATGCATGTATAAGTATAAAACTCACCATTCTTAACTTCAGATACGTATGTATGTATAGGTATAAAACTCGCCATTCTTAACTTCAAATATGTATGTATCTATAAGCATAAAACTCACCATTCTTAACTTCAGATACATATGTATCTATAAGCATAAAACTCACCATTCTTAACTTCAGATATGTATGTATGTATAAGTATAAAACTCGCCATTCTTAACTTCAGATATGTATGTATGTATAAGTATAAAACTCGCCATTCTTAACATCAGATACGTATGTATGTATAAGTATAAAACTCGTAATTCTTAACTTCAGATACGTATGTATGTATAAGTAAAAAACTCGCCATTCTTAACTTCAGATACGTATGTATGTATAAGTATAAGACTCACTATTACTAACTTAAGATACGTATGTATGTATAAGTATAAATGTCACCATTCTAAACTTCAGATATGTATGTATGTATAAGTATAAGACTCACCATTACTAACTTAAGATACGTATGTATGTATAAGTATAAAACTCACCATTCTAAACTTCAGATACGTATGTATGTATAAGTATAAAACTCACCATTCTTAACTTTAGATACGTATGTATGTATAAGTATAAAACACATCATTCTTAACTTCAGATAGGTATGTATGTATAGATATAAAACTCGCCATTCTTAACTTCAGATACGTATGTATGTATAGGTATAACATTCGCCATTCTAAACTTCAGATACGTACGTATGTATGTATAAGTATAAAACTCGCCATTCTTAACATCAGATACGTATGTATGTATAAGTATAAAACTCGTAATTCTTAACTTCAGATACGTATGTATGTATAAGTAAAAAACTCGCCATTCTTAACTTCAGATACGTATGTATGTATAAATATAAGACTCACTATTACTAACTTAAGATACGTATGTATGTATAAGTATAAAACTCACCATTCTAAACTTCAGATATGTATGTATGTATAAGTATAAGACTCACCATTACTAACTTAAGATACGTATGTATGTATAAGTATAAAACTCACCATTCTAAACTTCAGATACGTATGTATGTATAAGTATAAAACTCACCATTCTTAACTTTAGATACGTATGTATGTATAAGTATAAAACACATCATTCTTAACTTCAGATACGTATGTATGTATAAGTATAAAACTCACCATTCTAAACTTCAGATACGTATGTATGTATAAGTATAAAACTCACCATTACTAACTTAAGATACGTATGTATGTATAAGTATAAAACTCACCATTCTTAATTTCAGATATGTATGTATGTATAAGTATAAAACTCACCATTTTTGACTTCAGATATGTATGTATATATAAGTATAAAATTCACCATTCTCAACTTCAGATACATGTATAAGTATCAAACTCACCATTCTTAACTTCAGATATGTATGTATGTATAAGTATAAAACTCACCATTCATAACTTCAGATACATATGTATGTATAAATATAAAACTCGTAATTCTTAATTTTAGATATGTATGTATGTATAAGCATAAAACTCACCATTATTTACTTCATATACGTATGTATGTATAAGTATAAAACTCACCATTCTTAACTTCAGACATGTATGTACGTATAAGTATAAAACTCAGCATTCTTAACTTCAGATACGTATGTATGTATAAGTATAAAACTCACCATTATTAACTTCAGATATGTATGTATGTATAAGTATAAAACTCACCATTTTTAACTTTAGATATGTATGTATATATAAGTATAAAATTCACCATTCTCAACTTCAGATACATGTATAAGTATAAAACTCACCATTCTTAACTTCAGATACGTATGTATGTTTAAGTATAAAACTCACCATTTTTAACTTTAGATATGTATGTATATATAAGTATAAAATTCACCATTCTCAACTTCAGATACATGTATAAGTATAAAACTCACCATTCTTAACTTCAGATAAATATGTATCTATAAGCATAAAACTCACCATTCTTAACTTCAGATACGTATGTATGTATAAGTATAAAACTCACCATTATTAACATCAGATATGTATGTATGTATAAGTATAAAACTCACCATTCTTAACTTCAGATACATATGTATGTATAAGTATAAAACTCACCATTCTTAACTTCAGATATGTATGTATGTATAAGCATAAAACTCACCATTATTAACTTCAGATACGTAGGTATGTATAAGTATAAAACTCACCATTCTTAACTTCAGATATGTATGTATGTATAAGTATAAAACTCACCATTCTTAACTTCAGATACATATGTATGTATAAGTATAAAACTCACCATTATTAACTCCAGATATGTATGTATCTATAACCATAAAATTCACCATTACTAACTTCAGATACGTATGTATGTATAAGTATAAATCTCACCATTCTTAACTTCAGATATGTATGTTTGTATTAGTATAAAACTCACCATTCTTAACTTCAGATATGTATGTAGGAATAAGTATAAAACTCACCATTCTTAACTTCAGATGTTAAAGAGGTTTTATTTGGAAACACACCAATTTTTCCCTATCTTTACAAATATGTTATATTATACAGTACAACAAGGTCCATCAATATGACAACCTCTACACTTGGAAGTGTTCTTTACAAATATGAAATATTATACAGTACAACATGGTCCATCAATATGGCAACCTCGACATTTGGAAGTGTTATGTTTTCTTTACAAATATGATATATTATACAGTAAAACATGGTCCATCAATATGGCTACCTCTGCATTTGGAAGTGTTCCGTTTTCTTTACGAATATGATATATTATACAGTACAACATGGTCCATCAATTATGGCAACCTCGACATTTGGAAGTGTTCCGTTTTCTTTACAAATATGATATATTATACAGTACAACATAGTCAATCAATATGACAACCTCGACACTTGGAAGTGTTCTTTACAAGTATGAAATATTATACAGTACAACATTGTCCATCAATATGACAACATCGACACTTGGAAGTGTTCTTTAGAAATATGATATATTATACAGTACAACATGGTCCATCATTATGACAACCTCGACACTTGGAAATATTCTTTACAAATATGAAACATTATACACTACAACATTGTCCATCAATACGAAAACCTCGACACTTAAAAGTCATTCGTATTCTTTACAAATATGATTTATTATACAGTACAAGATGGTCCATCATTATGACAACCTCGACACTTGGAAGTGTTCTTTACAAATATGATATATTATACAATACAACATGGTCCATCAATATGACAACCTTGACACTTGGAAGTGTTCTTTACAAATATATACATTATACAGTACAACATGGTCCATCAATATGACAACCTTGACACTTGGAAGTGTTCTTTACAAATATATACATTATACAGTACAACCCCGAGACTTGGAAATGTTCCGATTTCTTTACAAATATATTCATTATACAGTACAACATGGTCCATCAATATGACAACCTCGACACTTGGAAGTATTCTTTAGAAATATGATATATTATACAGTACAACATGGTCCATCATTATGACAACCTCGACACTTGGAAGTGTTCTTTACAAATATGATATATTATACAATACAACATGGTCCATCAATATGACAACCTTGACACTTGGAAGTGTTCTTTACAAATATATACATTATACAGTACAACATGGTCCATCAATATGACAACCTTGACACTTGGAAGTGTTCTTTACAAATATATACATTATACAGTACAACATGGTCCATCAATATGACAACCTCGACACTTGGAAGTGTTCTTTACAAATATGATATATTATACAGTAAAATATTGTCCATCAATATGACGACCTCGATACTTGGAAATGTTCTTTACTAATATGATACTTTATAAAGTACAACATAGTCCATCAATATGACAACCTTGACACTTGGAAGTCATCTGTATTCTTTACAAATATGATATATTATACAGTACAACATGGTCATTCAATATGACAACCTCGACACATGGAAGTATTCTTTACAAATGTGATATATTATACAGTACAACATGGTCCATCAATATGACAACCTTGAGACTTGGAAGTGTTCTTTAGAAATATTATATTTTATACAGTACAACATGGTCCATCGATATGACAACCTTGACACTTGGAAGTGTTCCGATTTCCTTATAAGTATGATATATTATGCAGTACAACATGGTCCATCAATATGACAACCTTGAGACTTGGAAGTGTTCCGTTTTTCTTTACAAACATGTTATATTATACAGTACAACTTGGTCCATCGATATGACAACATCGAAACTTGGAAAAGTTTCGTTTTTCTTTACAAACATGATATATTATACAATACAACATGGTCCATCAATATGACAAACTCGAGACTTGAAAGTGTTCCGTTTTTTAAAAAAGTACATTATTAACCGTATGTTTTGACTTTTAAGCAACCTATCCACGAACGATTAACAAACTAATATCCCATTTAACTTTACTTGAATATGCAATATATGATGATTTCTGTTCAATATCAACCTTTCGCTGTCTTTGGTAAATAAAATATATTGATATTTTACTTAATTATTGGTACGTGTTTTCAGAATACTGGTAACGGGTTTTCCCATTTGTCATTTATAAATAAAATGTGAAAATTGTCTGTATGACGTAACAGGATATTACATTCGCGCATGCGTAAAAGAATATCAACACTTCCAGAAACAGTGAAGTCCCGTGTAAGTATTTTCTATACGCATTTTATGACTTTTAGATGCACGTTACATTTTAAAATTCAACAAGAGCTAGAGATACATTGTTAACTATCAAAATGCAGAGCGAAAATTGTGTTTTGCACTGCTGTCATGCGAGAACTGAGGTAAAGAAATGGACGTCTACTGTACGTCTTTTTTTCTTGTTTGCGTTCGAAGTCGGTGCGATATCTAATTGCAAGTGCCTTTGGCGTATTTTATTGTATATCCACCTAGATAAAAAGCACGTCAGATGTCCAAATAATAATTATGTAATAAAAAACCTGTCCATCCACGCATTGTTTTATTAGGCTTAAAGACGGGAAACAGAGAGAGACTTGTTGGAGGTTTGTACCATTACAATTTCGACCGGGTGGTTTCACCGGTTTACTTATAGTTATTTAATAGAAACATGTAACAACTGTTCAACCATCCGTTTAAGCTTATACATGCCATATAGAACTTTGCATTGTCTATATGTAGACCAATTTATGGCCCCAATTTTATTATATCTCTGTGCACCAACCTTTTTGTGTGTTGCAATCATATACAGTGTATGTACATGCACTTGTTCAAAAGTTTGTATCTAGGAAAGTAAATCTAGTATTGAAAGATGCAACATTTTATAACTGGAAATAATATGACATCTTACTATATTCTATTTAATTTTGTATCTAGTAAATGAAACTGTAACACTGACCCAAGTGATGTCTAAACACTAATACTGTTCTCTGTGGTGATGCAGTGCTCTGACATATCTGTATGCTGTACAGAACTGACCTGTTCTCAATATATTCAGCTTGGAAAAATAATATTGACAAGAGTAAAAGGCATGTCAGTTATTGACAGTGACTGACTTTGGAAACATCAGTGACTAGGTATTTTGTGTGAATAATATCATGGACATATCCTGAGTTTGTGTGAAAAATATCATGGACAGATCCTGAGCCTGCAGGGAGGGACATACACTCGTTTGCTTTTTCTTCTAGTAAAGTGCATCACCATATAATTGTCATCCTCACACTATAGTTAAAAACTTTGGACACATATAAAAACAGGATATATCATCGCTACTGACAGTCTATCGAGAGAGCAACTTCTAAACCCAGACTTTAATACGTTGATGGTATGGGTATTGACATTGCAAGTGATTTTATTTCCATAAGACTGAGCGAAGGAAACAGAATAAATGATGACTGCTAAATGTTATTGTGGATGATTTTGAGCTCGTGGAGGCCGCAGGCTCAAGAGCTTTTCTGATCACTCAGTGACCGTTTGTCATTATCTCTTTACTTGTAACCAATAAAACCACCTGTTTCTGTACAACATAAAAGGATCGTGTAACACAAGTGCTTGTTAATTCTTGAAATCATTATGTGTCGAGCATCATAGTATTTTTGTCAATAAATTACATTGTGGTGGGACTGGAACATTTACAATGACAAATAAGTTATCTCAACGATGATTTGAACCCACATCTACTTTGTGCAACGCTTTACTGATGTTGTCACAGAAGCCAGCTTTGTGGCGAGACAGAAGTGAATTATAAATTAATACAAACTTATGTTCAATTCAAGTTCGTTTTAATCATATAATTCAGATAAATGTCACATTTACCATTCATTATTCATATCGCCTCTTAACTATACAGTGATCTAGTGGTAGAGCATCTACGGAGGTCATCGGTTCGATCCTTGACCGTGGTGTACCAAATACTTGATTTTCAGATCACCAGTCAGTGTTTTATGTAATTCCACCAAATAACGCCATTTTACCATGACAATTCAATGTCATTTATATGTTTGGGCAAGTCGGAAAGTTGCTCAGTATTTAGGTACAAGTGCAAAGTTATACGATGAAAGCCAAGCAATGACTAAATTGTTGAGTTATTAAACAAGTATAATAGGCCATGGGTTTCTTGCACTCTTTTGGCGTATGTGATAAGTATATATAGTTATCTAATAGTAGTAAAATAACAGATGTGTTGCATGTATATGTAACCACAAAATTTGTACTTGACATTATTTTGTATAGCTTGCACCTCTGTAAGGTTTATTCAAATGAGAAACCCTGTATTATAATTCATGCCCTTGGTATCAATATTAAGCTTTATTTGAGAAGCCGGGCCCGAATAGCTTAGTTGGTAGCGCGTCCGACTATCAACCCAGGGGTCGTGAGTTCGAATCCCCACTCTGCACGTCTCCTTGATGATTGACGTACGACATTGCATCTCATTATCATCAGTCTCTCACAGCTGATTCAAGTGAGAAAGCTATCGGTTACTTGTGGAGATGGGGTGTGCTCGAGTACTGGTTAACCTTTCAGGATCCAAGCAAAGAGTGGTTATGTTTACTGATCGTCTGTTAGCCTTCGATGGCATAAAAATCCCACTATAAATTCAACCAATCAATTTGAAAACTGTTTTCATGATAAAATCCTTACAGTTTCAGGTGAGATATATGTATAGGGATCTCTTTTTTATGTTTTTATTATTTCAGTTCATTGGTAAATATTAATAAAATGGAAAAACAGTCAGCCATTTTTGCTTGAAATTATTGGTTAGTCTTAAAAAAATGTTAAAGGGACACATGCTATATTTAATAAATTAACTTTTCACATTTTTGATCATCTAGGACAAAATGGTGACATTTTTAAACACTTTTCTTTCTAAAACTAACGAGACACCTAAGTTATAGAAAACTTTATGTTAATAGATTTGTAAATATGAAGTTTCAGATAAAGTGTATTTGGAGGTTTATATTCATATGAACATGTATTGAGAATAAATAGTTTGATAGACATAGATTAAATTATTTCAAAGATTGATGTGTATCCCTTTAAAAAATGATTTCACTAGTTTACCTTGTACTTATAAGAATGGCTTCATCATATATGCTATAGTGTTACATTCATCAGCGTCGGTAGCCAGCAATACTTGACAAAACTATGGGATTCTTATGTACACCAAAGCTCCTTCATAAAGAAGAGTAATTTCAATTCTGAATAATTTAGATACACTTTCTTACTTGAGACAGGATTTGTACTTGTAACACACACTCTAGCTTAAAGCAATGATGTATATTGAAGGATATGAAACTAGCGTCTTCTGACTAAATGTCGATAAAATAGCAAGCAGATTATTTGGCAAATTAGTCATTTAGACTTCATAGGCTTCTGCTTTCTTGTACATAAATGATTGTTTCTTTAATTGCAGTATACACATTTTGTAATCAGAAGTACATCACTAATTTCAAACACAAAATGTTGTGAATGGTCTTGTTTTGTTTAAAATTTCCTTCTGCAATATAAGGCCATTAATAACTCACAAGATAGTGAGTGAATACGCAAGCTTTTACAAAACCCCAATCACTTGCTTTTCCATCACAGTATAATTCTTTGGTAAGGGATATAAAAAAAGAAAAAAAGAAATATAGTTATATACATGTAATCATTATTGTGTCTTCATGATTTTGATAAGATAAAAATGATAATACTTTAAAGTTCAAGACGTTTTATTCAAAGCATGGTTGAAGTTTTAGTCTTCTAGACTCCGTATATCAAAACTTTCAATGAACCATGTGTAACTAATAATTGTTTCTTAAAGAGAAATACACTCATTTTGCCAAACAGAAACTTCTCAATTATTCCTGAAAGCTATTTGTAAGATTACTACTGGTTACACTTGAACTGTCAAATTTATAATTACTAACTAAACTCAGTCTATATAAGTGTATGCTTCATTCCTTTAAAGCAGTTCAATCATGTCCATACCGTCCCACTATCTTAACCACACAAATACCATTTTCTTCAAATGTTACTTTATGACTAAAGAGACGATGTTATATTGTTTGAATACAGCCTTTGGAAGCATGTGACTGTATTTAAGTAATTGTCCACAATACGTCATTGGTTATCCATTGCAATAACTGCAGTAGATTTCAAGTCATTTTCCTGGAGGCCTTTACAGTAGGATGTCCTTGATTTTGGAATGTAACAGCACTGTTTGCTTTCAAATAACACTGTAACTTGCTAGAAGTCTGGCACCTTGGAATATCACCTAAGGTATATGAAAGTGTTAAAATATAATGCGTTTTTCAACAAGTAGTCATAGTAATTAAAATAGAATTGGAAATGGCTATGCACCTTATGTAACTGTATTTAGGACACACACACACATCTTTTTTGTACATGACAAGATATTGAATTAAGTCGAGTTCTTCAATTATTATCTCAAGCGCTCAACTTGTTATGTCCAGCCCTCAGCATACTTTATCTCAATATTGATTTATATCAAGTTATTAATTATGTTGAGCCCTTGACGTATTATCTCCACTTGATATCTAAATATTTTGAATTATCTCCATATCTCAACTTATTATCTCTAGACCTTGACTTACTGTCTTGGGCTCTCAGCTTATAATTTGTTATTTCAAGCTCTCAACTTATTATCTTGAGCTTTAGACTTGTAATGTCAAATTCTTTACTTATTATCTCAAGATTATACTTATTTCAATATCTCACACTGTTACCACTTGATACAGATTAATTATGATGAGCTCCTGACTTATTATTTCAAACTCCTCACTTTATACGTCGAGGGCTAAACATATTATATCTTGCCATCACAACATATGTCTATTTAATATGTTCAATACCACATTATAATTATAATATTCATATTATGTTGAGCTAATTAATTTAGATAATAAGCTGAGCTTTCAACATCTTACAGGAAGAAGTGTATATTCTTAACATACCATGGTACCTTAGCATCTTTTTTTTTAAATTATCTTTTATAGAGCTAATCATGACCGGTTCTCTTTATATATTTAGATTGTGCTTCATGACTTATAATATACTGCAATAGTGGACTAGTTTAAATATGTCTCGCATGCGAAATGTCATGTCATGTCAAACCCAGGCCGAATTATAGCAAAGACTGAAATAAGAGTAATAAATGCTGATGGGGTATCATGCTGTATGTATGCATCGTGATACTACAGTGTGACAACGCTTACAAGCAGACCTTTGTGATATCACTGATACAATACAATTGTATGGCTTAGGTGTGGGAAAAATCAAATATTCTTCATGTCCATATCCTGGACGAAACAATGATTGAGTGTTCTTTTTGAGGCCGTCAGGTTGAGCCTGGGATCAAACCCGTTGACAATCTATTAAATGTATTACTGGCCGCCCGAAGAAATTATTGACCGAGACTTTCACGGTGTGTATGCCTGAAGTTCATGTAAGACATGATTATGAATGAACCAAATTGGATTCATGCAATTTGTTACAGAGTTATGACCCTTGAATTGTCAAAACTCTAACATTTATCCATGTATATGGGAGTTTGCTCAATACAACATTGAACTCAATTATCTCTTTCCATTATGTGATGATGGTCATAATGTATTTGGTTCTAATATACATAGAGTTTAATATTAAACAAATCCTAAAACATTTACAATAAAAATAACTTTATTTTCATCATACAACCAGGACCATGTCTTGTCAGCTCAGACGGTAGCCCGTCTGACTATCAATCCAGGGGGGGCATGAGTTTTTAACCCCCATGTGATGATATATGCAACATTGCAACAAATTGTCATTTATCTCTCACTTGAAGAGATGGGTGTGCCTGAGTTCTGATTTACCAGCCGGGCCCGCTAAGGTCAGTTGATAACGCGTCTGACTATCAATGCAGGAGTCGTGAGTTCTAATTCCAGCCCGGCAACAGTCTCCATGATGATTGATGTACGACATTGTGTCTCGTTATTATTTATACCTCACCGCTTATTCCAGTGGGAAAGTTATCTGGTACAGAAATTGGGTGTACTTGTGTACTGGTTAACCTTTCAGGATTTCAGGAAACAGTGGTTAGGTTTAATGATTGTCTGTTAGCCTTCAATAGCATAAAAATGACACTAAATATTCAATCAAGCTGATTAACCTATCAGTATAACAGGAAATAGTGATTAGGTAAACTGATCATCTGTGTTAAGCCCGCCGTCAACCCAGATTGAGAAAAGGTGTCTAAAGCAAGGTGTCGAAGCAAATACACTGCCACAAGAATATGACGATAGGCACTTATATGACGATATCTTGCAAGACTTAAAGGCAATTAAAAGCTAAAAGATCCACCCTGACAATGCAAAGTCCAGTCAAGACTCGATCTTGAATGAGACAGATTCGGAGAAAGCAACGTCCGGTCAAGAGTTGATTTTGAACGAGACAGACTCTGATAATATGAAGTCCGGTCAAGAGTTGTTATTGATCGAGACGGATGACCAGCTCACGCCGGGTGCAGACAGAGAACCCTGCAAAGATGTAGAGACAGCGGTACCCCTAGAACCCGATAAGGCGAATAATTCTGTCGAGGATCATACCCAGAAGGATTCAAGGGACATGGAATTGATAACCATTAATCAATTTAGATCATGTTCAGTTCTGAGAGTGCCCATGTGTGTAGAATACATCAAGCGTAATGCAGTGGTTGACACAGCAGCTCAAGTAACCATAATTTCGGATAGGGTTTACAACAGATTTACAGAAAAATGGCCAGTCGTGCGAAGAATAATGCTTCAAACTGCGGGCCGAGATATGAAGATCTCTGGTTCTGTTATAGGGCAAATACCCCTTCGACTTGGAAACTCCTGGTACAGAGAAACAGTGTATGTAGCTCCGATAGAGGATGATATGCTCTTGGGCCTAGACTTTATGAAGGCTTACGGCATTACTTTCAACCTAGAGACTACGGAGCTAAGTGTTTGATCGGAAGTGATCTCCATGGAGATGCAGAGTGCCAAAGGAGGGATACAGGTATCGAAAGTGATGGTCTGCAAGAAAACAGTGGTGACTCCTAACACTGTGAAGTTAGTGAAATGCGAGACTAAAAACAGTATGGCCAATTTCATGGTAGAACCATCGTACAAAGTACGAGCAATAGTACCGCGTAGTTTGCACGAAGGTGAGAAATTGGCGAATATCTACGTGGTAAATACTTCCGATCGAAATATCGTTTTGAAGAGTCGTCAGATAATGGGCAAAGCTTAGGAGGTAACGGTTGCCTTACCAGCTGCCAACCCGAGAGTAAGACCAGACAGCGACCATGCAATACCGGTAATTGTTAACACTGTAAAAGCTAAACTATTCCCCCCACACATACAGGATTTGCTCGATCGGTCATCAATCAATCTTGGCAAAATTGAGTCTGAACAACTAAAGGAGCTGCTGGTTGAATATGAAGATGTATTTGCCAACGATGAATTTGACCTGGGATCATTTACTGAGATTGAGCATTCCATAGACACAGGAACAGCCAAGCCAATAAAACAGCGTATTAGACGGACACCATTGGCATATGTTGAAGAAGAAAAAGTTCACCTGGACAAAATGCTGAAAACTAAAGTCATTCAACCATCTGTATCTGAATGGGCTTCTGCACCAGTCCTGATAAGGAAGCGTGACGGGTCAGTCAGATGGTTAGTTGACTATGGGGATTTGAATGCAGTCACTGTTAAAGACTTGTTCCCCCTTCCGTTAGTGGAAGAGTGCATGGACACCCTCGCTGGAAATACGTTATTTTCAAAATTGGATGCCAATTCGGGTTACTGGCAAGTTCGAGTTAAAGAATCTGACCGTAAAAAGACGGCTTTTACAACCAAATATGGATTATTTGAGTTTGTCCGGATGGTTTTGGGGTTATGCGACGTAGCCGGGTCATAAACCTGTTGTTACGGAGATTGAACTGGAATACGGTACTGGCTTTCCTGGACGACATATTGGTACTGGAAAAGAATTTCGAGGACCACCTCAAAAACTTGAGCGAGGTTCTCAAGAGGTTCCGGGATTACGAGCTGAAACTCAAACCAAAGAAGTGCGAGCTATTCCATAAAAGAGTAAAATTCTTGGGCAGATGGTTTGGGCCGGATGGATTTCAACTAAGTGAGGGACATATAAAAGCAGTGACAGATTGTCAGGTTCCTCAAAATACCAGAAATGTCGAACAATTTCTAGGTTTGGTAAACTATCATCGTATGTTTCTCAAGGACTTTGCTAAACTTCCGACCCCCCTGTTCAAAATAACACAAAATAATCACACCTGCAGAACGAACATTGTTTATAGCTAGCCAAGCTGCCAAATATTTCTGGATAAACAGATAAATATTATTCTCAGAAAATGGCTCCATTTTGAGAAGGGCGCCAGATAGCAGGATTCAGATGGTAATCCCGAGGAGCATTCAGCAGGAGGAAATTAGGGCACATCGTGATTTACCCACAGCAGGTCATCAGGGAGTAGATCACGCAAAGGCGCGTATAACCAAATGTCATCCTCGATAAAGCTCTATGTAGCCACATGCTGGATGTGTAATAAAAGCAAAAAAGCTACCCGGCATGCAAAGTTCCCTCTAGCTAGTTACCAGGCTGGTGCACCTATGGAGATAATCCATCTAGATTTCCCAGGCCCACTGCCAAGAACCCCGTAGGGTAACGAGTATGTGCTTATGATAGTAGACCAGTTTACCAAGTGGGTTGAATGTATTCCGTTACCTTCACAGACAGCGGAGGTGAACTCCCACGCACCTGTGACAGAATTCTTTAGCAGATTTGGCTGTCCTTTGCAAATTCATACTGATCAGGGAAGTAAATTGTTTCCAGAGTTATGCCAGCTGTTGGAGGTTCACAAGTCCCGGACTACCCCATTTAAGCCATCAGCGAATGGACAAGTAGAACGGTTCAATCGAACACTGATGGATGCTGTGCGATGTTTTGTAGGGGCAAAAAACTCATGGGACAAATACTTACCTCAGCTGGCAGGTGCCTTGCGGTCTCCGTTAACAGGCAAACAGGATTTACTGCCAATAGACTAATGTTAGGCAGGGAGGCGAACCCAGCCAGCATCTCTGCTGTTCCCATTGAACCAAGTCGAATCCTCAGGGTAACCCATCGAGAGTTATGTACTAGGATAAGAGGAGGATTGTCAGACAGCGCACAAGATAGCGCGAGAATCTCTCGCAACTAGTCAGAAGCGCATGAAAAGGGATTATGATATAAAAGCATTGGAAAAGTCATACAGTGTCGGAGATCCATTGTATCTCTTAGATACAGCTACCCTTAAAGGTAAATGCAAAAAGTTGCAATCGCCATGGAAAGGTCAAGGGTTAATTGTAGGAAAAATAACCCTACATCAGTTCAAGGTCAAGGTTAGAAATACAGTATTTACAGTTTACCATAATCGAATGAAGCAATGTCAAGATAGAGACCTACCCACATGGATTAAGAGGCAGAAAGCAGATCCAAGGCAGTTAGACGATGTAAAAAATCGAAATGACGTTAGACAAGCCTTACACTGTATTTGTAGGCAACCAGATGATGGTCTGGTTATGATCCAGTGTGATGTGTGTCGGGGTTGGTTTCATGGGTCGTGTGTTAAGTTAACACTGAAACAGGCCAAACGTAAAAATCATTACACTTGTCCCCAGTGTGAGGCAGATCAATCAGTCCATTAATGACAATATCAATGCTAACATGTATTCTTATTACAGGTATATCCAACTCAACATAGAGTCCATGGAAGGCTTGAATAGATTACCGTCTGAACATGAGAAGGGGAATATGAACGCCACCCGGCGAGGGCACTTAATCCCAGCTAGAAGGGTTGTTGATGACCTCGGGCTGGTCCGAAACCTCCCGAAAGAGTCATTCTTAGCACTCATTCGTAGACAATACCAGCTGGCCATGGACCGAAGGTATTATAGTTGGACATGACCTTCAGAAAGCCCTGGAGATGTAGTAGTAGAAATGAAATCTTGTGCCATTTCCCCAATCCAGGCGGGCGAAACCTGGTCAAGAAAAAGAAGGCGGCAGGGTCCACAACTACAATACCCTCTGATGGTTTGTATCATGACTACCGCCTCGCATGTGCTGACCTGCCGTCTATTCAGGCGAATGCGGCGGAGGTTCCCGAGGAAAATGTTATCATACGACAGCACCGTTTTGTGGACCCGGAGGTCACCACTAATTCGCCGAGTAGCACGCCTCTGAGACCGTCAAGGGAACTACATCCTATCATCAGAACATTTCAGGATCAACGGTCTAGTCAAAAGACAGATCGTAATAAAGGGAATACTAATAGTCGACAGTCCAGACTCCATATGATGGACTTGAGACACACACAGATAATTGGGAGGCGGCATTCTAGTCATACTGGCAGATCACCTTCCAGGAGCAGTCGCAGGTCCAGTCCACTTATGACGGACCACGAATGCAGACGCTCAAGAGGAGACCAGCATTCCAGTCATTATAAGACGGGATCGAGTCAACAGTCCAGTCATATGACGGGTAGATCGCCCCCCTCCTGGAGCAACCGAAGGTCCAGTCCACATATGACGGACCGCAAACGCAGACGCTTAAGAGGGGACCAGCATTCCAGTCATTATAAGGAATCTAGTCAACAAGGAACTAGGGATCGTCAGAGGACTAGTCATAGTATGACAGGCCAAAAACAACGGTCAATAGCCAAGACTACAACCCCGTACTGTGCACCCCTTTCCAGGTCCGGGGAAGGGAGGAAGAGGCAGATCGCTGCAGATCGCCACAGCACTCAACAACCCGGATCTGATGAGTATGAGGGCACATTGGCTGACAGTCTGACGTTTTTGTCAAGGCAAACAGGGCCTCCAAAGAGACGCAGTCCTGAATAACTGCTGCACAAGGAATCTTCCCCATACGCCACCCAAAAGAAGCCAGACACTCACAGACAGGAGACTGAAGCACCTAAACGTCAACTGACCGTGTCTGTTACCTCATCGGGACGTAGGGTGCTAACTGAAAATGAAAAATCGGGTAGTCTAAAAAGACCAGCTCAAGCTCCCAGGGACGACAAACCGGCCAAACGCATCAAAAGATCCAAGTGCCCGGTAATGGATTGCGAAGTTTTCGCACGAAGGATAAAACGTCATGTGTATCCAACACACATCCCGGAACTGTTTCACGACATGGAAACATCCCTGTCCAAGAAGTCTAATCTGGTCCTACTGGAGAACAGTACTCAGTATGAGGAAAATCCACAGCCAGGACCGTCAGAGACTCGGGATATGGCAACGCAGTGTGAAGAGTCCCCACAACCTGTCCCATTGGAGGTAAGCCCCGTCGTACTTGCGACGGGAACGCTGGATGTCCAACAGGGAAACAGAGGGACACCGAAGATTTCTCTTTGGATGGGAGACAAGAAGGTCGAGTCACTCACACGGTCAACTTTCTCCCCCGAAGCAGGGGACGAGAGGCTCAGGCTCACTTTTGTTTCCGCCATGGAAACAGTAGAGCTGGATTATCAGTGTTCGCCGAGCCCGGTGAAGTCAGGATCGTATCCTAGTGATGAGGAGGCTATCTTAAGATCAAACCCGGACCTCTCAACTTCACCAGTTATCCAAGTGTCTCGGGAAGAGATGATGACGGCGGAGAGCAGAGAACCCCTGCAGGTAAGTCCCCCTGCCAGTCGGAACACAACGCTTCCAGTCACCAGCCATGAAAAACCGGTGAAAGCTAAAAACAGGGACCTCCTACGTGTGAGTCCCTCGACCAGTCAAGGTATCGGGGATCCACGGTTGTATGCCACAGTAGCCCGAACTTCACCAGTGGCAAGAGTACAGTCCAGGACCAGCGTTGTGAAGAATAAACCCGAAGTGGTTAGAGTATCAGGTCTCAGAGAGGCTTTCGACAACCAATTTCATATAGATCGTCTCGCACGGCGATTAGATTGTGACCTCTCCGACGTAGGCAAGATAATTTGCCAAGACAAAGAGGTGGTCAAAGTCGTCAAAGTCAACGAGATTGCCGGGGCCATGGTCTTCTGTGACCCAGAGGGCTATGAAAATGAGTTGTTGAAAGCAGACCCTTGCTGGCGGATAGCTGTTTGAATCCATCCGAAAAAGATAGAGCGACTAACGACTCGCAGGCGGGAACATTTACAAGGCCTCCTGAGAGAGCCCAGTGTGGTCGCACTAGGCGAAAAAGGACTGGACCACAGTGATCCTTCGCCAACTCTGCGAGAACAGACCAGAGTGTTAGAAGACATGTCAATAAGCTAGTATTGCACATACGTGGGAGCATGGAGGACAAGAATGGCTGCAAAAGTATCCAAGGAATGCCTAGGTATTGGCAGCCGTGTGTGTCCACCAGGGCAACGAATTCATGTAAATTGCTTTGGTGGAGGCCTACACCAGAAGAGAGCCTGGCAAACTGCGTTTCCAGAAAGTTATTTCGGATTCACAGGTCAGATAGCCAGGATCAACCATGAGCAGCGAGCGGCGTTGAAAAGGATTCCATTGGACAGGCTCCTATTTGAGACCGACGTCCCGTATATGCCTATGCTGATGGGAATCAATGTCACCACACCAGCATATATAAGTGATGTTGCCAATTTAGTGATCAACGTAGGACAGGAACCGGTCTCCTATGTCCTCCGAGAGACCACCCGTAACGGCATTAAGCTATATGTCATCAGGCCCTGAACCTAGATTCGGGCTCGAAACCGGGGTGAAGAGGGCTAATATCCAGTGCTATGACACAGGTATATGCCCCCCCCCCCTCATGGACTGTGTTTAGGGCTAATATCTAGTGCAGTGACACAGGTATATCCCTCAATGGACTGTGTTTAGGGCTAATATCTAGTGCAGTGACATGGGCCCTCCTCAAAGGACTGTGTTTCTCGCTCAGACTACCGTGCCCCTCAATTCCATAAAACGGGAGAAGTGAAGTAAAAAAAGTAGAAACCAGTCTGGTTTCTCCAAACCGGAAGTCCAAAAATACAGTCTAATTCTAATCACTCAGAAAACTACCTTCAAAGAAGCAACAGCACACTCCGATAGATCTAACCTCATCGAAGTAATAAAGCTATTTGGAAGGTCATGATTCTACAATCAGGTGAGTCAAAGTGATTATTACAACAATAATAATAAAAAAAAAAAAATCTACACGTTTTCGTGTGTAGCGTACTGCATACCTGTCATGTCACGACGAACTCTTTTAGTCGGCTGAGCGTCACGCTCATTTCACATATAACACATTGTTCCAAACAGTTATACCGAGCTGTAGTAGTTCTTTCATCAGATATAGTCCCTCGTGTAAAAATGTAAACAGCATTTAAAACAGGAAGCGGGAAACTGAAGTAAAGCATTCGCAAACGTGCATTATTCAATTCGAGCCAAGTGGGAATCCTCGGCGATTTAAAAATATTTTATAACGCGTTTGTCACGCTTTATAACTTGAGCATCTTTTTTTACAATTCTAAAGAGTATTGGATCGTGTTGATATACACACATATAGCTCATTAATCATATTGTGCTCATAACTTTATTAAAATACGTTTTAAAAAAGTTCAAACGTGGATGTGTTGCATTAAGGGGTGCGTTACTTTTCATTATAAAATATTACTAAATGATATACAGTGATATAATTAATTCTAAATATGCTCGTATTTTGAAAGAATCCGTTTAACAGTAATTATTAAATTTTATAATAAGAATTTGACCCCTCTGTAACAGTCTCGATAAAACCGTCCCTCTCTGACGCACACAGTGCTTGAACCGAAACGTGAGAGATAGATGGAGTAGATGTTTGTGACAGTACGAACACTCTTAATTGATTAAAGTCATGTAATAACATACTTTCTATGACCTGTTCAAAATACTGTAACGCTATAATTGGAGGTAATAAATGATCGAGTAAGCATTCTTTGGTTAATATTAGTAATTTAAAATCCATGGGGTTACAAATATTTTAAAACAAAATTTTAAATGTTGAAGAAAATTGTTCAGATAAAAAAATAGTGCCTGGATAAATTGTTTCAGTGCTCAATGGCACGTCTGTTTGTATTAAATGTCTAACCGCAGTGCATAAATCGTAATCTTTAAGATTGTTTCATTCAACACAATTTGCTCGTTGAAATTCCCAGCTTCAAATTTACTTTCCACGTGTGATTATGAAGTCCGTTAATTTGGCTATATATAACATATACATTGATCAACATAATACAGTAACTATCAACGGTACATGTATCTGTTGGGCAAACCGTTTACAGCATATTATCAATCATCTTGGATACTCAAATTTATTATATGATTTGTTGGTTAATACTTATCATTATTTAAAGACGCATATGTGGTTAATTCATCCAAGAATGGTAATAGTTAAAAAATAATGCGTCGAAACTTGACTATTAAGTTAAATGTGAAAGTGAGCTTGGTTTTGAAAATTGTCTTAATAAATTGAATAATTATTCACTACGAAAACATGTTACATGCCTAAGATTAAGCTCGCATTCCCTGGAAATTGAGACCAGGTAATAAAAAGGTGTTGACCGTGCTAGTAGAGTATGTAAACTTTGTAACAAGAATGTCATTGAGTCGGAATACCATTTCTTGCTGTGTTGTACTAAGAACAACGATATTCGAACTAAATATATAGCCTGCATATCTTGACCAAAACTCAATAAATTTACGCATATCATGTCTATATACCTAACACCTAAAGAACACCACATATATGTATAAAATAGGGGAAATGGGGATAATCATGTAATGCCATTACTTTATTACACCAGCATCCATCTACCCCAAACAGTCAAAGATTCGAACATAAATATAACTTGTGTCGTACTTTAGGGTAGATCTGTACAGGGTATGTTATTAATGTGACCATTACTACGGCAACAACAAACAGGTATTAATAAAGATAAATAAGTTATCAAGTGAAAACTAACTGCCTATACATGTACCATCTTAAAGGTAATATATCAGGACTTGGTTAAGACAGGGTTTTTTTAATATAGAATGCCTATATGTCGAGGGCTCGGCGCAAACCTATTTTGACTTTGATTTTTTTTCAGCAAATGTTTGTGTGTGTTTTTCATTTTTTGGTTGCAATTCTTTAAATACACTATTCAATCTTTGAATGAGAATTTTCTCAGCGAAACAATATTCTAACTCGATTTAGAATAATCTTGCTATCTGGTTTTAATATTAGAAGTATTTTTTTGTAATGCAAAACTATTCTTACTTAGATTAAAATACTTTTACATTTGAAAATTTTATATTTGAGAACTGGATTATTCATTTTAATTTGAATTGATGACATCATTATTTTATTTTGTGATGGCATTGTCATTTATATTTGACATGTGTACATAATCTAAGAGTTGTCAGAGATAATTTAGATTTAGGAACTAAGATAGTTTAAACCTTATCTTATTTTATAGATATTACTTTTGGTTCTATAAACTTGGAAACACATATCAGTATATAAAGGATTCCTCTGCAAGGGAAGACTGAAGCATTAACTAACGGCTATGAATTAGGAGTATAATCTGGTTACGAATGAGTGTCCTTGTAATCACTTCACATAACTTATTTTTTCGGAGCTTCTTTCAGACCCTCATTTAACAAGCGTTATGTCTTCATTTATTATCAACAAAATGATTTTACTTATTATGCCAGGTTTGACTGGCGCAGTCGTTAATTCGTGTTTGTCACCCAGGTGTAGGAAGATCCCTGTTCTACCAATATATCTATGTTTTGTGGCTGATAATATTACACCTCTGAATATGTGAGGAAGTAATCAGTGGCACACAGAGGTTGAATTTTGAATATCATATTGCAGTTTTCACATTCCCCTACACCATTTGTTCTGTTGTCTTTTTCATCAATCCTTACACACTGATATTTTTTCATATATAAGTGTTTTATAAAAGCAAGAGTGTAATTTATATGTACATGTATCTTAATTATCAATTCACAGTAATAGTCCAAAATAATATATCTCCGTCAAGCTATCCCTTTTAAGGACTCTTATTCCAATTATCATTCCCTGAAATATATTTGTTTGCAATGGATACATTATATGCCAAATATAAAACTAGGAATTTTGTATTGACACTTCATACTAAAATCTTAATCAAAGTTATAATTTGGT
This sequence comes from Panopea generosa, assembly GCA_029582155.1. Classification (NCBI taxonomy): domain Eukaryota; kingdom Metazoa; phylum Mollusca; class Bivalvia; order Adapedonta; family Hiatellidae; genus Panopea; species Panopea generosa. The sequence continues at coordinate 59,721,724 of CM055898.1, read as the reverse complement.
CTCAAAATGTGTGACGTTATGTAGTGTGAACTCGATGGTCTCAGCCTATTTACCAAACAGCAAACATTCAGAATGTATAAAACGCAATAAAAAATGTAATTATGGAAAGTTCAGTTTTATTTATATATTGCATTTATGGAAAGTTTAGTTATATTTATATATTGTAATTATGGAAAGGTGATAATAAAGCTCACGCTTAGGTAAACATACCTCCAACACAATCAACTCATTTATTACTCATATATTTTATTTGCGGAGATTTTAATGGTAGATGTGGTGATTTATGTGATTTTATTGAAGGGGTAGACATCGTACCTGATAGAAATATACATGTAGTGGACTTTACTTGTAATAAATACGGAAAGCTTTTTATTGATTTTTTAATTGACGCAAATTTATGTATGTTAAACGGGCGAAACTATACCGTTAATGATTTTACTCAAATTTCCAATAAAGGTGTGTCTGTTGTAGACTATTGTATTACACCTCATAATGATTTATCATTATTTTCTGATTTTACCGTTAGAAAAGTGTCAGATTTGATAAATCAGGCTAATCTTGATACATCTTTATCTAAAATTCCTAACCTTGACCATTCATTTCTTACATGGAAGTTTAATATAGTAGGTACTATGGATGGCAAAACTAACTCAAGTTCATACATACCTACTAAAGGTTCTGTAAAATACAATGTTAATAATGTAACGACTGACTTTTTAGGAGAACCAGACGTTGTTAATAATTTACATTCAATAGTTTTTAAACTGGAGAGTAGTGTACGTACACAAGATGATATCTATATGGCTTATAAAGAGTTATGCTCAATCATTAAAAAAGAAATGAATGATAAATTGCCATGCAAACGAAATGTACTTTTAGGGGGGAGGTCAAATAAAAAACGCAAATGTGAAAAGCCATGGTGGAATGATACTTTAACAGATTTGTGGAACAATTTGTGTTTGGCTGAAAAAATCTAGATTAAATGTATTAGTAGTAGTCAAATGAAAGCTAACTTAAAAACTAGTTATGTAACTGCACGTACACTTTTTAACCGATCGGTTCAAAAGTATAAGAGATTTTATTGGTACAACATACAAAATGCATTGTTAAATGAGGCTGAACACGATCAAAATAATTTTTGGAAAACTATCGGGAAAGTAGGAGTATCTTCTCAAAGAGTCATCCCAATGGAAGTTGTTTTAGACGATGGAACTCTTTCCACTGATATAAATGATGTTTTAAATAAATGGAAAAATAGTTTTGAATATGTTTTTAATGGTAATATTAATAATATACTTAGCGAAAATATTACTGCAGAAAACAACGAACCTTATACTGTAGAACCGTTATTCGATAATGAAATATCTTTACTTGAAGTTAAGCAAGCAGTGTCTAATGCCAAAAAAGGTAAAGCGTGTGGTTTTGATAATATACAGTGTGAGGTTTTAAAGAATGATGTTGCTATTTCTTTTCTACATATTTTGTTTAATGTGTGTTTTACATCAGGTGTTGTCCCCAATGATTGGGGATATAGTATCATAAACCCTATTCCAAAGTCTAGCACGAGTGATCCACGAGACCCATTGTTATATAGAGGAATATCTTTAGCACCATGTATGTATAAATTATATCGCAGTATCTTAAACTCAAGACTAAGTCAATGGTCCGAGAGTTTTAATAAAATTTCTGATGAGCAGAATGGTTTCAGAAAAAAAAGAAACACGATTGATCATTTATCTTCCCTTTCTAATATAATAAAAACAAGAATTAAGCGCAAGGAATCTACTTATTGTTGTTTTATTGATTTTAAAAGAGCGCGTGACTTTGTTAAAAGAGAAACCTTATGGAATAAACTTGCAAAAGCTGGGATAAATGGAAAAATAGATATGTTTACCTTGGTTTAACATTGACCGAATTTTTGGATTTTAATGTAATGGCAAAGTTGGTTTCACAGTCAGCAGGGAGAGTTTCGGCCTTTTAAAAGCAAAATATAAATCTCTAGGTGGTATGCCGTATAATGTTTTTACAAAACTATACGACAGTATGGTTTGGCCAGTCGTTGCATATGGTGCTGCAATATGGGGTGCAAGGTCTTTCTCGTGTGTAGACGCCATCCAAAATCGAGCTATGCGATTCTTTTTAGGGGGTTGGAAAATACACTCCAAATGCAGCGACTGCTGGTAAAATGGGTTGGGTGACAGCCATATCCCGTCAATGGAAATGTATAAGCCTTATTTGGAGCAAGTTTGTTAATATGGCAAATGATCGTGTGAACAAAATAATATATAATTTTTGTGTATCTAAAGCTACTAAGTCATGTAAGAATTGGTGTTTTAGAATTAAATCGTTTCTACAAGTTAACAGTTTAAATATGTTTGACAATGTTAAATATATAAATAAACTGTGTATGGTGCAAAATGTTAGTTCTACAATACACGCAGAGTATATAAATGATTGGAATGAGAAATTATCAAGAGTTACTGGTGTTAATGGTACGTGTGGTTATAAGTTAAGAAAGTATAAGCTGTTGAAACATGAATTTGGTAATGAGGAATATTGTAAAATCATTATGCCAAAATCACACAGGTCTGCCTTTGCTAAGTTTAGATGCGGAGTGGCACCTTTAAAAACTGAAACAGGCAGATATGAAGGTTTACCTCTAAATAGTAGAATATGTCCATTCTGTAAAGAATGTGTTGAAGATGAATATCATATGCTTTTTAACTGTCGCTAATATGTTGACATACGTAATGAATTATTTGCAGTAACTACTAACATAAATAGCCTATTTGATTCGTTATCATAAGATGAGAAGTTTGTTATGTTGTTTACCAGCCCGCGTTTAATAAGAAATTGCGGCAAAGCCTGCTTTTTAATATTGCAAAGACGATTATTGTTTTTATCAAAATAGATTTTGAATTAACAAGAGTTGTAAGGATTGTTTTACTTATAAATAATGTAAATGGACAATTCATTGTATATTTTGCTTATTTTTATTCAAATTTGAGCGGTCGTTGTTTATCAGGTCATAACAAATCTGCTTTGTGGTGATAAATGATTTTTTAAAATATTTCATAATGTGTTTATAATTACAACATGGCGCTTTTTTTTTCATATTTTGTTTCTTAATTAAATCATTATTTTAGTACTCTTTTAGATTGTGGTATATAACCAACTAGGTGATATAACAGAGTTAAGATTAACAGCGACTGCTCAATTCTTACTCAGTTTATAAATATTGTTGTACTTTGTAACAGTGATCTTGACAATGTGATATAATTGATGTAATAGTCTCTTACAATTCTTATAGAATGACATGGTATATGTGTTAATGTTATGTTAAACTGTAAATGTTATATGTTTATACTATAATGAGACTTTAATAAAAGATATATATATTTATTTATATGGAAAGATTTTCTTTTTAATTTTCACGATATCTGTAGATTGTATATATTTATATGGCTTTTTTTCCATTATTTGTCATTACCACAATTATCATTATCATTGTGTAATGATATATATGCGCTCCTCGATAATGGAGGAAATAAAAAATATATATTTAACTAGCTTGAGAACTCATTGGAATAATAACATCTACCAAAAGATGTTTTATCCAATTTTTCGACATGTAATGTTTGATCGTTGTTATCACATTTGTTATTAATTGATACACGTCTACCACTTTGGTTCCTGAAAGCGTTGATACCAGGATGGGGTTGTGTTGTGTTATGTCTAATAAGTCCAATGAAATATGAAAGCGGCGGAGTTGTATTTATTTGTGTGTCTTTAACGATGACAAAATAGTTGACAAAGAAGCTTTATCACTTTGAATTTATATTGCATTATATTCATACAGAAGAAAGTTTAACATTAAGTATTCCTTTACATATTTTTTTTAGGAATTATAAATAAGGCAGAAAATAATTGTTCATTAATCATAGTTAGCGATTCGTACGCACCAGACAACCAAGAGTGCTTCGAAGGCCTGGACATATTTTTAATCTGGCTACCAAAGGATGTATACAATTGTGATAGACGACCTTCCGCATGCGAGGCGGACGCTTTACCACTAGACCACGCCGCGGTCTTGTGTAACAGAGCTGTGTTTTCCAGTACATGGTATACGCATCAAAGCAGGCGCTATTCTAATTTTTAGCTACATTGAATGAGATCATGCTACCATCGGAGCTAGCAAAAATAAAAACACAACTTAGAGTAAGTTTATCTATATATATACGTTATTCGGGTTGATAAAGTGACTTTATTGATCTTTTATTCCAAGTACAGATACATGTTTATGTTTTGTTTATATTGTATTTTATAAATGATATGTACTGTAAAAAGATTAGTATACCCTGACTTACAAACTTGCAAACAGTCAAAATACGTAGACTGGCTACTGTATGCAGGTTAGTGTAGTAGAACTAAACGCATATTTACCTGAGGCAAATTTCCTAGTTTTTTCACGGGAATTTAAATAAAATACAGCGTACCATATCAACAATGGTGTCAAAAGACGCACGAGATATTTCATATCAATGAACATTGGTAACTTTTCCATGACGAAACTTTGTGCTTCATGTTTTTGTACCATATACTTGGCGGAAGCATAGAACAAACATGATTACCGCTCTGAGCTGTATGATTCAAATACATAGTTTGGGATTTCCATTTTGAGATGTGTGTATATAAGTGAACTATTATTGTTTATATGTAACAAGATACAAGTTATGAATATATATCGTCCTCGGCCTTTTGTATACATTTGTAACGAACTGGTGACAATTATGTTATTTGTGGCTTAACCTTAAATTTGGTAGAAGAGTCTGGGGAAGCCAAAATTAAAATAGGAAAATTACCATAAACTTATGTTCATATTACAATTTGTTTTTAAATATGTATGTGATAAACGTGTGGTACGTGTGTGATACGTAAGGGGTCTGATTATGAAGGTTAGGAGTAACGTGAATGTATGGAAGAGTAAGATGGAGGGTTTGTCTACCTTAAAGTGAACAGTAGTGCGAGAAGACAAATATAAATCTAGAGACCAAGAAACTAAGATGGAATAAACAAGATGTCAAACTCAAATTAAAGTGGAAAATGTAAAAGTAAGACAGCCAAGTACCCCGCTTACATTACCACTATAAGTGTGTTGTTAGTGTGCTATAAGTGTGTTGTAAGTTTGCTATAAGATGTAGTGTGCTATAATTGTGTTGTAAGTGTGCTATAAGACTTAGTGTAATATAAGTGTGTAGTTAGTGTGCTATAAGACTTAGTGTGCTATAAGTGTGTTATAAGTGTGCTTTAAATGTTTTGTAAATGTGCTATATGACTTCGAGTGCTATATTTGTGCAATAAGTGTGGTATAAGTGTGCTATAAGTGTGTTGTAAGTGTGCTATAAGCCTTAGTGTGCTATAAGTGTGGTGTAAGTGTGCAATAAGACTAAGTGTGCTAAAAGTGTGTGGTAGGTGTGTTATTAGACTTAGTAAGCTATAAGTGTGTTGTTAATGTGCTATAATACTTAGTGTGCTACAAGTGTGTTGTAAGTGTGCTTTAAGACTTAGTATGTTATAAGTGTGTTGTAAGTGTGCTATAAGACTTAGTGTGCTATAAGTGTGTTGTAAGTATGTTATAAGACTTAGTGTGTTATATGTGTGTTTTAGTGTGTAATAAGTGTGTTGTAAGCGTGCTATAAGTGTGTTGTAAGTATATTATAAGACTTAGTTTGCTATAAATGTGCTGTTAGTCTGCTATAAATGTGTTGTAAGTGTGTTATCAGATTTAGTGTGCTATAAGTGTGTTGTTAATGTGCTATGAGACTAAGTGTGATATAAGTGTGTTGTAAGTGTGCTATAAGTGTGTTGTAAGTGTGTTATAAGACTTAGTGTGCTTTAAGTGTTTTTTAAGTGTGCTATAAGACTTAGTGTACTATATGTGTGTTTTAGTATGCTATAAGTGTGTTGTAAGTGTGCTATTAGACTAAGTGTGCTAAAAGTGTGTTGTAAGTGTGCTATAAGACGTAGTGTGCTATAAGTCTAAATGCGCTATAGGTGCGTTGTAAGTGTGCTATAAGACTTAGAATGCTTTAAGTGTTTTTTAAGTGTGCTATAAGACTTAGTGTACTATATGTGTGTTTAAGTATGCTATAATTGTGTTGTAAGTGTGCTATAAGACTTAGTGTGCTAAAAGTGTGTTGTAAGTGTGCTATAAGACGTAGTGTGCTATAAGTGTGTTGTAAGTGTGCTATCAGACTGCTTGTGTTATAAGTGTGTTTTAAGTGTACTTAAAGTGTGTCGTAAGTGTGCAATAATACTTAATGTGCTATTAGTGTGTTGTAAGTGTGCTAGAAGTGTGTTGCAAGTTTTCTATAAAACTTAGCGTACTATAAGTGTGCTGTAATTGTGCGCTAAGAGTTTGTGTGCCATAAGTGTGTTGTAAGTGTGCTATAAGACGACTTAGTGTACTATGTGTATGTTGTAAGTGTGTTTTAAGACTTAGTGTGCTATAAGTGTTTTTTAAGGGTGCGATAAGACTTAGAGTGCTTTAAGCGTGTTGTAAGTGTGCTATAAGATTTAGTGTGCTATGAGTGAGTTGTAAGTGTGCGATAAGACTTAATGTGCTTTAAGTGTGTTGCAAGTGTGCTATAAGACTTAGTGTGCTATAAGTGTGTTATAAATGTGCTTTAAGACTAAGTGTGCTATAAGTATGTTGTAGGTGTGCAATAAGACTTAGTGTGCTATAAGTGTGTTGTAAGTTTGCTATAAGACTTAGTGTGCTAAAAGTGTGTTGTAAGTGTGCAATAAGACTTAGTGTGCTATAAATGTGTTGTAAGTGTGTTATAAGACTTAGTGTGCCATAAGTGTGTTGTAAGTGTTCTATAAGACGTAGTTTGCTATACGTGTGTTGTAAGTGTGCTATAAGACTTTGTGTGCTATAAGTGTGTTGTAAGTATGCTAAATGACCTAGTATGCTATAAGTGTGTTGTAAGTGTGCTATAAAGGGGTTTGCAAGTGTGCTATAAGACTTACTGTGCTAAAAGTGCGTATAAGTGTGCTATAAGTGTTTTGTACGTGTGTCATAAGACTTAGTGTACTGTAAGTGTTTTATGAGACATAGTGTGCTATTAGTGTGTTGTAAGTGTGCTATAAGACTTAGTGTACTATAAGTGTGTTATAAGTGTGCGATATGACTTAGTGTGCTATAAGTGTGTTGTAAGTGTGTTTTAAGACTTAGTGCTATAAGACTTAGTGTGCTTTATGTGTGTTGAAAGTGTGCTATAAGACTTAATGTGCTATAAGTGTGTTTTAAGTGTGCTATAAGACTTAGTGTGATAAAAGTGTTTTGTAAGTGTGCTATAAGAATGAGTGTGCTATAAGAGCGTTGTAAGTGTGCTATAAGACTAAGTCTACTATAAAAGCGTTGTAATTGTGCTATAAGACTTAGATTGCTATAAGTGTGTTGTAAGTGTGCTATAAGTGTTTTGTAAGTGTGCTATAAGACTTAGTGTACTAAATGTGAGTTTTATTGTGCTATAGGTGTGTTGTAAGTGTGCTATAAGACTAAGTGTGCTATAATGTGTTGTAAGTGTGCCATAAAACTTAGTGTGATAAAAGTGTGTTGTAAGTGTGCTATAAGACTAAGTGTGCTATAAGTGTGTTGTAAGTGTGCTATAAGGCTTAGTGTGATAAAAGTTTGTTGTAAGTGTGCTATAAGACTTAGTGTGCTATAAAAGCGTTGTAAGTGTGCTATAAGATTAAGTGTGCTATAAGAGCATTGTAAGTGTGCTATAAGACTTTTTGTGCTATAAGAGTGCTGTAAGTGTGCTATAAGTGTTTCGTAAGTGTGCTATGAGACTTAGTGTACTAAATGTGAGTTTTAATGTGCTATAATTGTGTTGTAAGTGTGCTATAAGACTAAGTGTGCTATAAGTGTGTTGTAAGTTTGCCATAAAACTTATTGTGATATAACTGTGTTGTAAGTGTGCTGTAAGACTAAGTGTGCTATAAGTGTGCTGTAAGTGTGCTATCAGACTAAGTAAGCTATAAGTGTGTTGTAAGTGTGCTATAAGACTTAATGTGCTATAAGTGTTTTGTAAGTGTGTTATAAGACTTAGTGTACTTTATGTGTGTTTTAGTATGCTATAAGTGTGTTGTAAGTGTGCTATAAGACAAAGTGTGCTAAAAATGTGTTGTAAGTGTGCTATAAGACGTAGTGTGCTATAAGTGTGTTGTAAGTGTGCTATAAGGCTTAGTGTGATAAAAGTTTGTTGTAAGTGTGCTATAAGACTTAGTGTGCTATAAAAGCGTTGTAAGTGTGCTATAAGATTAAGTGTGCTATAAGAGCATTGTAAGTGTGCTATAAGATTTTGTGCTATAAGAGTGCTGTAAGTGTGCTATAAGTGTTTCGTAAGTGTGCTATGAGACTTAGTGTACTAAATGTGAGTTTTAATGTGCTATAATTGTGTTGTAAGTGTGCTATAAGACTAAGTGTGCTATAAGTGTGTTGTAAGTTTGCCATAAAACTTATTGTGATATAACTGTGTTGTAAGTGTGCTGTAAGACTAAGTGTGCTATAAGTGTGCTGTAAGTGTGCTATCAGACTAAGTAAGCTATAAGTGTGTTGTAAGTGTGCTATAAGACTTAATGTGCTATAAGTGTTTTGTAAGTGTGTTATAAGACTTAGTGTACTTTATGTGTGTTTTAGTATGCTATAAGTGTGTTGTAAGTGTGCTATAAGACAAAGTGTGCTAAAAATGTGTTGTAAGTGTGCTATAAGACGTAGTGTACTATAAGTGTGTTGTTAGTGTGCTATCAGACTGCTTGTGTTTTAAGTGTATTTTAAGTGTACTATAAGTGTGTTGTAAGTGTGCTGTAAGACTTAATGTGCTATAAGTGTGTTGTAAGTCTGCTATAAGTGTGTTGAAAGTGTTCTATAAAACTTAGTGTGCTATAAATGTACTGTAATTGTGCGATAAGACTTAGTGTGCTATAAGTGTTTTTTAAGGGTGCGATAAGACTAAGTGTACTATGAGTATGTTGTAAGTGTGCTTTAAGACATAGTGTTTTGTAAGGGTGCTATAAGACTTAGCCTCCTTTAATTGTGTTGTAAGTGTGCTATAAGATTTTGTGTGCTATAAATGTGTTGTAAATGGGCGTTCAGATTTAAAGTGTGTTGTAAATGTGCTTTAAGACTTAGTGTGCTATAGGTATGTTGTAGATGTTCTATAAAACTTTGTGTGCTATAAGTGTGTTGTAAGTTTGCTATAAGACTTAGTGTGCTAAAAAGTGTGTTGTAAGTGTGCGATAAGACTTAGTGTGCTATAAGTGTGTTGTAAATGTGTTAAAAGACTTAGTGTGCTATAAGTGTGTTGTAAGTGTTTTATAAGACGTAGTTTGCTATACGTGTGTTGTAAGTGTGCTATAAGACTAAGCGTACTATAAGTGTGTTGTAAGTATACTATATGACCAAGTGTGCTATTAGTGTGTTGTAAGTGTGCTATAAATGTTTTGCAAGTGTGCTATAAGTTTTAGTGTGCTATAAGTGTGTTGTTAGTGTGATATAAGACTAAGCGTGCTATAAGTGTGTTATAAGTGTACTATAAGACTTAGTGTGCTATAAGTGTTTGGTACGTGTGCCATAAGACTGAGTTAGCTGTAAGTGTTCTATAAGATATAGTGTGCTATTAGTGTGTTGTAAGTGTGCTATAAGACTTAGTGTTCTATAAGTGTGTTTTAAGTGTGCTATAAGACATAGTCTGTTATAAGTGTGTTGTTAGTGTGTTATAAGTGTGCTATAAGACTTAGTATGTTTTAAGTGTGTTGTAAGTGTGCTATAAGACATAATGTGTTAAAAGTGTGTTGTAAATATGCTATAAGTGTGTTGTTAGTGTGCTATAAAACTTAGTGTGTTATAAATGTGTTGTCACTGTGCTATCAGACATAGTGTGCTATAAGTGTGTTGTAAGTGTGATATAAGACGAAGTGCGCTATACGTGTGTCGTAAGTATGCTATAAGACTGTGTGTGCAATAAGTGTGTTGTAAGTATGCTATATGACCTAGTGTGCTATAAGTGCGTTGTAAGTGTGCTATAAAGGTTTTGTTAGTGTGCTATCAGACTTAGTGTGCTATGTGTGTGTTGTTAGTGTACTATAAGACTTAGTGTGCTCTAAGTTTGTTGTTAGTGTGCCATAAGATGTAGTGTGCTATCAGTGTGTTGTAAGTGTGCTATACGACTTAGTGTGATATAAGTATTTTGTAAGTGTTCTATAAAACATAGTGTGATATATGTGTGTTTTAATGTGCTGTTAGTGTGTTGTAAGTGTGCTATAAGTGTGCTAAAAGTGTGTTGTAAGTGTGCTATAAGAATTAGTTTGCTATAAGTGTGTTATAAGTGTGCTATAAGACTTAGTGTGATATATGTCTGTTTTAGTGTACTGTAATTGTGTTGTTATTGTGTCATAAGACTCAGTGTGCTTTAAGTATGTTGTAAGTGTGCTTTAAGACTTAGTGTGCTATAAGTGTATTATATGTGTGCCATAAGACTTAGTGTGCAATAAATGTTATGTAAGTGTGGTATTAGACTTAGTGTGCTAGAAGTGTGTTGTAAATGTTCTATAAGACAAAGTGTGCTATAAGCGTGTTGTAAGTGTGCTATAAGACTTAGTGTGCTATAATTGTGTTGTAAGTGTGCTATAAAACTTAGTGTGGTGTAAGTGTGCTATAAGACATAGTGTGTTATATGTATGTTGTAAGTGTTCTATAAGACATAGTGTGCTATGAGTCATAGTGTGCTATATGTGTGTTGTAAGTTTGCTATAAGACATAGTGTGTTATAATTGTGTTGTAATTGTGCTAAAAGACTTAGTGTGTTATAAGTGTGCTGTTATTGTGCTATAAGACTTAGTGTGTTATAAGTGTGTTGTAAGTGTGCTATAAGATTTAGTGTGTTATAAGTGTGTTGTTAGTGTGCTATAAGACTTAGTGTGTTACAAGCATTTATGGGGTTTAACGCCATTTTTAAGGAGGAAGAGGTGTAAACGAATCAGGGAAGATCTACCGTCGTTCTCATATAAAACGTTTGAACCAAGCTGGGCTCGGAGCAACAATCAAGTAATCATTTGGCCAACAAATGAAAATAGAAAGTCAATAAAAATAAGGTGACAAAAATTATATCCCCACCCCCACTTTGATAAAGAAAGTGATATTTCCAGAATGAATAACTACTAAAGCCATTATTAATTATTGAAATAGGATTTTTAACTAGCAAAAAAGGGTTTTCATAACAAGAAAGGGGAGAAACACCTGGTCAATTTAAGTGTTAGAATAGATGGTTACTTGAATAGATTGTTGAAGTTTGGTAGAGTAGAAAGTCATGATACCAGTCTTGGAAATAGGTTATAATTGAAAAATGTTTGGCTTTTTGTGGAAATTAACTTAAGACTTGTTTCTTAAGAACAGAACAAGTAGTAACAAGTTAAAGGTGTGTTACTGCATGGACAGGTATGTAACGATAGAGAGAGAGGTGTGTCGCTGTACTGACATGTATGTAATTAAACAGAGAGGTGTGTCGCTATATTGACATGTATGTTATTATACAGAAAGGTGTGTCGCTGTACTGGCATGCATGTAATTATACACAAAGCTGTGTCGCTGTACCGATATGTATGTAATTATTCAGAGAGGTATGTCGCTGTACTGACATGTATGTAATTATACAGAGATGTGTGTCGCTGTACCGATATGTATGTTATTATACACAGAGGTGTGTCACTGTACTGACATGTATGTACTTATACAGAGAGGTGTGTCGCTGTACTGATATGTACGTAATCATATAGAGAGGTGTGTCACTGTACTGACATGTATGTACTTATACAGAGAGGTGTGTCGCTGTACTGATATGTACGTAATTATATAGAGAGGTGTGTCACTTTACTGACATGTATGTACTTATACAGAGAGGTGTGTCGCTGTACTGATATGTACGTAATTATATAGAGAGGTGTGTCGCTGTACTGATATGTACGTAATTATATAGAGAGGTGTGTCGCTGTACTGACATGTATGTAATTATACAGAGAGGTGTGTCGCAGTACTGACATGTACGTAATTATACAGAGAGTTGTGTCGCTGTACTGACATGTACGTAATTATACAGAGAGGTGTGTCGCTGTACTGACATGTACGTACTTATACAGAGAGGTGTGTCGCTGTACTGACATGTACGTATTTATACAGAGATGTGTGTCGCTGTACTGACAAGTACGTAATTATACAGAGAGGTGTGTTGCTGTACTGGCATGTACGTAATTATACCGAGATGTGTGTCTCTGTATTGACATGTACGTAATTATATAAAGAGGTACGTAATTATACAGATAGGTGTGTCGCTGTACTGACATGTACGTAATTATACAGAGAGGTGTGTCGCTGTAATGACATGTACGTAATTATACAGAGAGGTGTGTCGCTGTACTGGCATGTACGTAATTATACAGAGAGGTGTGTCGCTGTACTGACATGTACGTAATTATACAGAGAAGTGTGTCACAGTACTGACATGTACGTAATTATACAAGAGTTGTGTCGCAAGTACTGACATGTATGTAATTATACAGCGATGTGTGTCGCAGTACTGACATGTACGTAATTATACAGAGATGTGTGTCGCTGTATTGACATGTACGTAATTATACAGAGATGTGTGTCGCTGTACTGACATGTACGTTATTATACAGAGAGGTGTGTCGCTGTACCGACATGTATGTAATTATTCAGAGAGGTGTGTCGCAGTACCGACATGTATGTACTTATACAGAGAGGTGTGTCGCTGTACCGACATGAAAGTAATTATACAGAGAGGTGTGTCGCTGTACCGACATGTACGTAATTATACAGAGAGGTGTATCGCTGTACTGACATGTATGTAATTATACAGAGAGATGTGTCGCTGTACTGACATGTATGTAATTATACAGAGAGGTGTGTTGCCGCACTGACATGTATGTTAGTATACAGAGAGGTGTGTCACTGTATGGACAAGTATGTAATGATAGAAAGAGAGATGTGTGTCGCTGTACTAACATGTATGTAATTATACAGAGTGGTGTGTCGCTGTACTGATTTGTATGTAATTATTCAGAGAGGTGTGTCGCTTTACCGACATGTTTGTAATTATACAGAGAGTTGTGTCGCTGCACTGACATGTATGTAATTACACAGAGAGGTATGTCGCTGCACTGACATTTATGTAATTATTCAGAGAGGTGTGTCGCGTGTAATTATACAGAGAGTTGTATCGCTGCACTGACATGTATGTAATGATAGAGAGAGAGGTGTGTCGCTGTACTGACATGTATGTAATTATACAGAGAGTTGTGTCTATGTACCAACATGTATGTCATTATTCAGAGAGGTGTGTCGCTGTACTGACTTGTATGTAATTATGCAATGTGGTGTGTCCTGTACTGCCATGTATGTAATAAAACAGAGAAGTGTGTCGCTCTACGAGCAAGTATGTAACGATAGAGAAAATTGTGTCGCTGTACTGACATGTATGTAATTATACAGAGAGGTTTGTCGCTGTACTGACATGAATGCAATTATACAAAACGTATTGTCGCTGTACTGACAGATATGTAATTATACAGATAGGTGTTTCGCTGTACTGGCATGTATGTAATTATACACAGAGATGTGTCGCTGTATTGACATGTATGAAATTATACAGAGAGGTGTGTCGCTATACTGGCATGTATGTAATTATACAGAGGGGTTTGTTGCTGTACTGGCATGTATGCAAATATACACAGAGGTGTGGCATGTATGTAATTATACACAGAGGTGTGTCGCTGTACTGACGTGTATGTTTATACAAAGTGGTGTGTCCTGTACTGCCATGTATGTAGTTATACAGAATGGTGTGTCGCTGTACGGGCAAGTATGTCACGATAGAGAAAAGGGTGTCGCTGTACTGACATGTATGTAATTATACAGAGAGGTGTGTCGCTGTACTGGCATGTATGTAATTATACAGAGGGGTTTGTTGCTGTACTGGCATGTATGTAATTATACACAGAGGTGTGGCATGTATGTAATTATACACAGAGGTGTGTCGCTGTACTGACATGTATGTAATTATACAGAGAGTTGTGTCGCTGTACTGACAAGTATGTTAAGATATAGAGATATATGTCGCTTTACTGGCATGTATGTAATAATACAGAAAGGTGTGTCGCTGTACGGGTATGTATGTAATTATACAGAAAGGTTAGTCGCTGTACTGACATGTATGTAATTATACAGAGAGGTGTGTCACTGTACTGACAAGTATGTTAAAATATAGAGATATATTTCGCTTTACTTGCATTAATGTAATAATTCAGAAAGGTGTGTCGCTGTACTGACATGTATGTAATTATACAGAAAGGTGTGTCGCTGTATTGACATGTGTGTAATTCTACAGAGAGGTATGTTGCTGTACCGACATGTATTTAAATATACAGAGATGTGTGTCGCTGTACCGACATTTATGTAATTATACAGAGAGGTGTGTCGCTGTACTGACATTTGTGTAATTATACAGAGAGGTGTGTCATCGTACCGATATGTATGTAATTATACAGAAAGGTTAGTCGTAGTACTGACATGTACGTAATTATACAGAGATGTGTGTCGCTGTACTGACATGTATGTAATTATACAGAGATGTGTGTCGCTGTACCGACATGTATGTAATTATACAAAGGAATGTGTTGCTGTTCCGATATTTATGTAATTATACAGAGATGTGTGTCACTGTACCGATATGTATGTAATTATACAGAGATGTGTGTCGCTGTACTGACATGTATGTAATTATACAAAGAGGTGTGTCGCTGTACTGACATGTACGTTATTATACAGAGATGTGTGTCGCTGTACCGATATGTATGTAATTATACATAGATGTGTGTCGCTGTACTGACATGTATGTATGTATACAGAGAGGTGTGTTGCTATACTGACCTGTACGTAATTATACAGAGATGTGTGTCGCTGTACCGATATGTATGTAATTATACAGAGAGGTGTGTCGCTGTACTGACCTGTACGTAATTATACAGAGATGTGTGTCGCTGTACTGACATGTATGTAATTATACAGAGATGTGTGTCGCTGTACCGACATGTATGTAATTATACAGAGATGTGTGTTACTGTACCGATATGTATGTAATTATACAGAGATGTGTGTCGCTGTACTGATATGTTTGTAATTATACAAAGATGTGTGTTGCTGTACCGATATTTATGTAATTATACAGAGATGTGTGTCGCTGTACTAATATGTTTGTAATTATACAGAGATGTGTGTTGCTGTACTGACATGTGTGTAATTATACAGAGATGTGTATCGCTGTACCGACATGTATGTAATTATACAGAGATGTGTGTTACTGTACCGATATGTATGTAATTATACAGAGATGTGTGTCGCTGTACTGACATGTATGTAATTATACAGAGATGTGTGTTACTGTACTAATATGTTTGTAATTATACAAAGATGTGTGTTGCTGTACCGATATGTATGTAATTATACAAAGATATGTGTTGCTGTACCGATATTTATGTAATTATACAGAGATGTGTGTCACTGTACCGATATGTATGTAATTATACAGAGATGTGTGTCGCTGTACTGACGTGTATGTAATTATACAGAGATGTGTGTCGCTGTACCGATATGTATGTAATTATACAGAGAGGTGTGCCGCAGTACTGACATGTACGTAATTATACAAAGAGGTTTGTCGCTGTACTGACATGTATGTAATTATACAGAGAGTTGTGTCGCTGCACTTACATGAATGTAATTAATCAGAGAGGTGTGTCGCTGCACTGACATTTATGTAATAATACAGAGAGGTGTGTTACTGCACAGACATGTATCTAATTATACAGAGGGGTTTGTCACTGTACGGACAAGTATGTAACGATAGAAAGAGGTGTGTCGCTGTACTGACATGTATGTAATTATACAGAGAGTTTTGTCGATGTACCAACATGTATGTCATTATTCAGAGAGGTGTGTCGCTGTACGGGTAAGTATGTAACGATAGAGAGAAGTGTTTCGCTGTACTGACATGTATGTAATTATACAGAGAGGTGTGTTGCTGTACTGACATGTATGCAATTATACAGAGAGATGTGTCGCTGTACTGACATGTATGCAATTATACATGGAGGTGTGTCGCTGTACTGACATGTACGTAATTATACAGAGAGGTGTGTCGCTGCACTGACATGTATCTAATTAAACAGAGAGATGTGTCGCTGTACCAAGAGTTGTGTCATTGTACTGACGGTTATGTCACTGTGCCGGGAGTTGTATCACAGGTCTGGCAATTTTATCACTGTACTAACAGATGTTTCATTGTACTTAATAGTGTGTCACTATATCGGGAGTTTTGACATACTTAAAGTTATGATATTGTCACAGAGAGTTGTGTCATTGTACTGACATGTATGTCACTGAACCACTGGTCTGGCAATTGACTCACTGGACTACAGATGTGTCACTATACTGACAGTTGTAACACGGGACTAACATGTGTGTCACTAGGCTAACATGTGTGCCACTACACTGACAGTTGTATCACTGGACTAACATGTATGTCACTACACTGACAGGTGTATTACTGGACTAACATGTGTGTCACTACACTGACAGTTGTATCACTGGACTAACATGTGTGTCACTACACTGACCGTTGCATCATTAAACTTACCGGTGTGTCACTACACTGACAGTTGTATCACTGGACTAACATGTGTGTCACTACACTGACAGTTGTATCACTGGACTAACATGTGTGTCACTACACTGACAGTTGTATCACTGATTTAACATGTGTATCACTAAACTTACATGTGTGTCACTACACTGACAGTTGTATCACTGGACTAACATGTGTGCCACTACACTGACAGTTGTATCACTTGACTAACATGTATGTCACTACACTGACAGTTGTATCACTGGACTAACATGTATGTCACTACACTGACAGTTGTATCACTGGACTAACATGTGTGTCACTACACTGACAGTTGTATCACTGGACTAACATGTATGTCACTACACTGACAGTTGTATCATTAAACTTACGGGTTAGTCACTACACTGACAGTTGTATCACTAGACTAACAGTTGTATCACTACATTGACATTTGTATCACTGTTTTTAACAGATGTGCCATTGTAATGACACTGTACCGGAAGTTGTGTCAAAGGTCTGGCAGTTATGTCACTGTATTGGGGATTGTTTCACAGGTGTCTGACAGTTGTATCACAGTACTACATGTAGCCATTGTACTGAATATTGTGTCACTGTACCGGGAATTGTGTCATTGTACTGGCAGTAATGTCACTGTACCGGGAGTTGTGCCACATGTCTGGCAGATGTGTCACTGTACTAACATTGTGCTGAAATTGTGTCACTGTATCTAGAAATGTGTAATTGTTTGACAGGTGTGTCACTGTATCGGGAGTTGATACATTGTACTAACAGTTACGTTACTGTACCAAGGAATTGTGTCATTGTACTGACAGTTGTGTCAATATGCCGGGAGCTGTGTCATTGTAATGACAGTTATGTCACTGTACCAAAAGTTGTGTCATTGTCATGACAGTTAGTCCATTGTATTGGAGATGTGTCATTTTCATGACAGTTAGTTCAATGTAACGGGATTGTGTCATTTTCATGACAGTAAGTTCAATGTAACGGGGTTGTGTCATTGTCATGACAGTTAGTTCAATGAACCGTGGATGTGTCATTGTCATGACAGTTAATTCAATGTACCGGGGTTGGGGGGTGGGAGGGGGGCGGGTGTAGGGTGTCATTAGTAGTCCAATGTACCGGGATTATGTCATTGCCATGACAGTTAGTTTAATGAACTGATGATGTTTCATCGTCATGACAGTTAGTTCAATGAACCGGGAATGTGTCATTGTCATGACAGTTAGTTTAATGTACCGGGGTTGTGTCACTGTCACGACAGATAGTTCAATGTACCGGGGTTATATCATTGTCATGACACTAAGTTTAATATAACGGGGTTATATCATTGTCATGACACTTAGTTTAATGTAACGGGGTTGTGTCACTGTCATGGCAGTTAGTTCAATGTACCGGGATTGTGTAATTGTCATGACAGTTAGTTCAATGTACCGGGATTGTGTAATTGTCATGACAGTGAGTTCAATGTACCGGGGATGAGCCATTGTCGTGACAGTTAGCTCAATGTACCGGGGTTGTGTCATTTTCATGAAAGTTAGTTCAATGTACCGGGATTGTGTAATTGTCATGACAGTTAGTTCAATGTACCGGGGTTGTGCCATTGTCATGACAGTTAGTTTAATGTACCGGGGTTCTGTCATTGTTATGACAGTAAGTTCAATGAACCGGGGATGTGACACTGTCATCACAGTTAGTTCAATGTAACGGGGTTGTGTCAATGTCATCACAGTTAGTTCAATGAACCGGGGGAGGGGGGGGGGGGGGGGTGTCATTGTCATTACTGTTAATTTAATGTACCGGGGTTGTGTAATTGTCGTGACAGTTAGTTCAATATACCGGGATTGTGTTGTGGTCATGACAGTTAGTTCAATGTTCCAGGGTTGTGTCATTGTCATGACAGTTAGTTCAAAGTACCGGGGTTTTGTCACTGTCATCACAGTTAGTTCAATGTACCGGGGTTTTGTTGTTGTCATCACAGTTAGTTCAATGTACTCGGATTGTGTTATTGTCATGACAGTTAGTTCAATGTACAGGGATTGTGTCATTGTCATGACAGTTAGCTCAATGTATCGGATTTGTGTCACTGTCATGACAGATAGTTCAATGTACCGGGGTTGTTCGTTTGTTATGACAGTTAGTTTAATGTACCGGGGTTGTTTGTTTGTTATGACAGTTAGTTTAATGTACCGGGGTTGTGTCATTGTCAAACACGGGGTGATAAAATACATGTAAGTATATTCAAACACGGAGTTAGAAAAAACGTGTAAGTAAATTCAAATATGGACAGAGATGACACATGTAAGTATCTTCAAACAGGGATTGAGATAATGCGTGTAAGTATATTCAAACATGGAGTGAGATGATACATATAAGTTTATTCAAATACGGTGTAAGAAGATATGTGTAAGTATATTCGAACACAGAGTGAGATGATACATGTTAGTATATTCAAATACGGTATGAGAAGATACGTGTAAGTATATTCAAACACGGAGTGAGATGATACATGTAAGTATATTCAAAAACGGTGGGAGAAGATACGTGTAAGTATATTCAAACACGGAGTGAGGTGATACACGGAGTGAAATAATGCGTGTAAGTATATTCAAACACGTAGTGAGATTATACATATAAGTATATTCAAATATGGTGTAAGAAGATATGTGTAAGTATATTCAAACACGGAGTGAGATGACACATACAAGTTTATACAAACACGGAGTGAGAAGAAACTTGTAAGTATATTATTAGACGGAGTGGGAAGATACATGTAAGTTTATTCAAACACGGAGTGAGAAGATCCGTGTCAGTATATTCAATCACGGAATGAGAAGATACATTTAAGTATATCCAAACACGGAGAGAGATGATACACGTAAGTATAATTAAACACGGATCGAGAAAATATGTGTAAGTATATTCAAACATGAAATCAGAAGATATCTGTGAGTATATTCAAACATGGAGTCAGAAGATACCTGTAAGTATATTCAAACACGGAGTCAGATGCTAATTGGTGAGTACATCCAAACACGAGTAAGATAATACATGAAAGTATATTCAAACACGGAGTGATATGACACATGTAAGTACATTCAAACACGGAGTGAGATGATACTTGGTCAGTACATTCAAACAAAGAGTGATATGATACATGTAATTATATTCAAACACGAGTGAGATGATACATGTGAGTACATTCAAACACGGAGTCAGATGATACTTGGTCAGTACATTCAAACACGGAGTGAGATGACACATATAAGTATATTCAAACAAGGAGTGGGATGATACATGTAAGTATATTCAAACACTGAGTAAGATGACACATGTAAGTTTATTCAAACACGGAGTGAGATGATACATGTAAGTATATTCAAACACGGAGTGAGATGATACATGTCAGTGTATTTAAACAAGGAGTGGGATGATACATATCAGTTAATTCAAACATGGAGTGACATGATACATGTAAGTGTATTCAAACAAGGAGTGGGATGATACATGTAAGTATATTCAAACAATGAGTAAGATGATACATATAAGTATATTCAAACACGGAGTGAGATGATACATGTAAGTATATTCAAACACGGAGTGAAATGATACATATAAGTATATTCAAGCAAAGAGTGGGATGATACATGTTAATTTATTAAAATACGGAGTGAGAAGATACCAGTAAGTATATTTAAACACAGAGTCAGATGATAATTGGTCAGTACATTCAAACACGAGTGAGATTATATTCAAACACGGAGTGATATGATAATTGGTCAGTACATTCAAACACTGAGTGAGATCATACATGTTAGTATATTCAAACAAACACGGAGTGAGCTGATACATGTAAGTATATTCAAACGCGGAGTGAGATGATAAATGTAAGTGTATTCAAACAAGGAGTGGGATGATACATGTCAGTTAATTCAAACACGGAGTGAGATAATACATGTTAGTATATTCAAACGAGGAGGGAGAAGTTACAAGTCAGTATATTCAAACACGGAGTCATAATATACATGTAGGTATATTCAAACACGGAGTCAGATGATAATTGGTCAATACATTCAAACACGGAGTGAGATGACACATGTTAGTATATTCAAGCAAACACGGCGTGAGCTGATACATGTAAGTATATTCAAACACGGAGTGAGATGATAAATGTAAGTATATTCAAACAAGGAGTGGGATGGTACATGTCAGTTAATTCAAACACGGAGTGAGATGATACATGTTAGTATATTCAAACAAGGAGGGAGACGTTACAAGTCAGTATATTCAAACACGGAGTCAGAAGATACATGTAAGTATATTCAAACACGGAGTCAGATGATAATTGGTCAGTACATTCAAACACGACGTGATCTGATACATGTAAGTATATTCAAACAAACACGGCGTGAGCTGATACATGTAAGTATATTCAAAAACGGAGTGAGATGATACATGTCAGTGTATTCAAACATGGAGTGAGATGATACATGTCAGCTAATTCAAACACGGAGTGACATGATACATGTAAGTGTATTCAAACAAGGAGTGGGAAGATACATGTAAGTATATTCAAACAAGGAGTAAGATGATACATGTAAGTATATTCAAACACGGAGTGAAATGATACATGTAAGTATATTCAAACACGGAGTGAGATGATACATGTAAGTATATTCAAACATGGAGTGAGATGATACATATAAGTATATTCAAACAAGGAGTGGGATGATGCATGTCAGTTAATTCAAATACGGAGTGAGATGATATATACAAGTATATTCAAACAAGGAGTGTGATGATACATGTAAGTATATTCAAACAAGGAGTGGGATGATACATGTCAGTGTATTCAAACAAGGAGTGGGATGATACATATCAGTTAATTCAAACACGGAGTGAGATGATACATGTTAGTTTATTCAAACGAGGAGGGAGAAGTTACAAGTCAGTATATTCAAACACGGAGTCAGAAGTTACATGTAAGTATATTCAAACACGGAGTGAGATGATAAATGTAAGTGTATTCAAACAAGGAGTGGGATGATACATGTCAGTTAATTCAAACACGGAGTGAGATGATACATGTTAGTATATTCAAACGAGGAGGGAGAAGTTACAAGTCAGTATATTCAAACACGGAGTCAGAAAATACATGTAAGTATATTCAAACACGGAGACAGATGATAATTGGTCAGTACATTCAAACACGGAGTGAGATGATACATGTTAGTATATTCAAACAAACACGGAGTGAGCTGATACATGTAAGTATATTCAAACACGGAGTGAGATGATACATGTCAGTGTATTCAAACATGGAGTGAGATGATACATGTCAGTTAATTCAAACACGGAGTGACATGATACATGTAAGTGTATTCAAACAAGGAGTGGGATGATACATGTAAGTATATTCAAACAAGGAGTAATATGATACATGTAAGTATATTCAAACACGGAGTGAGATGTTACATGTAAGTATATTCAAACACGGAGTGAGATGATACATGTAAGTATATTCAAACACGGAGTGAGATGATACATGTCAGTGTATTCAAACAAGGAGTGGGATAATACATGTTAGTATATTCAAACACGGAGTGAGATGATACATGTCAGTTAATTCAAACACGGAGTGAGATGATACATGTCAGTGTATTCAAACAAGGAGTGGGATGATACATGTCAGTTAATTGAAACACGGAGTGACATGATACATGTAAGTGTATTCAAACAAGGTGTGGGATGATACATGTAAAGTATATTCAAACAAGGAGTAAGATGATACATGTAAGTATATTCAAACACGGAGTGCGATGATTCATGTAAGTATATTCAAACACGGAGTGAGATGATACATATACATAGAAGTATATTCAAACAAGAAGTGAGATAATACATGTTAGTATATTCAAACAAGGAGTAAGATGATACATGTAAGTATATTCAAACACGGAGTGCGATGATTCATGTAAGTATATTCAAACACGGAGTGAGATGATACATATACATAGAAGTATATTCAAACAAGAAGTGAGATAATACATGTTAGTATATTCAAACAAGGAGTGGGTTGATACATGTAAGTATATTCAAACACTGAGTGAGATGATACATATAAGTATATTCAAACAAGAATTGGGATGATACATGTAGGTATATTCAAACAAGGAGTGGGATGATACATATAAGTATATTCAAACACGGAGTCGAATGATACATGTAAGTATATTGAAACAAGGAGTGGGATGATACATGTAAATATATTAAAACACGGAGTGAGATGATACATGTAAGTATATTCAAACAAGGAGTTGGATGATACATGTAAGTATATTCAAACACGGAGTGAGATGATACATGTAAGTATATTCAAACAAGGAGTGGGATGATACATGTAAGTATATTCAAACAAGGAGTGGGATGATACATGTAAGTATATTCAAACAAGGAGTGAGATAATTCTTGTAAGTATATTCAAACACGGAGTGAGATGATACATGTAAATATATTCAAACAAGGAGTGGGATGATACATGTAAGTATATTCAAACAAGGAGTGGGATAATACTTGTAAGTATATTGAAACAAGGAGTGGGATGATACATATAAGTATATTCAAACAAGGCGTGGGATGATACATGTAAATATATTAAAACACGGAGTAAGATGATACATGTAAGTATATTCAAACAAGGAGTTGGATGATACATGTAAGTATATTCAAACACGGAGTGAGATGATACATGTAAGTATATTCAAATAAGGAGTGGGATGATAAATGTAAGTATATTTAAACAAGGAGTGGGATGATACATGTAAGTATATTCAAACAAGGAGTGAGATGATACATGTAAGTATATTCAAACAAGGAGCGGGATGATACATGTCAGTTAATTCAAACACGGAGTGAGATGATACATATAAGTTTATTCAAACAAGGAGTGTGATGATACATATAAGTATATTCAAACAAGGAGTGTGAAGATACATATAAGTTAATTCAAACACGGAGTGAGGTGATACATATCAGTTTATTCAAACAAGGAGTGGGATGATACATGTCAGTTAATTCAAACAAGGAGTGGGATGATACATGTAAGTATATTCAAGCAAGGAGTGGGATGATACATATAAGTATATTCAAACAAGAAGTGGGATGATACATATAAGTATATTCAAACACGGAGTGGGATGATACATGTAAGTATATACAAACAAGGAGTGGGATGAAACATGTCAGTTAATTCAAACACGGAGTGAGATGATACATGCAAGTTTTTTCAAACAAGGAGTTAGATGATACATGTCAGTTAATTCAAACACGGAGTGAGATGATACATATAATTATATTCAAACAAGGAGTGGGATGATGCATGTCAGTTAATTCAAACACTGAGTGAGATGATATATACAAGTATATTCAAACAAGGAGTAGGATGATACATATAAGTATATTCAAACAAGGAGTGGGATGATACATGTAAGTATATTCAAACAAGGAGTGGGATGATACATGTCAGTTAATTAAAACACGGAGTGAAATGATACATATAAGTATATTGAAACACAAAGTGGGATGAAACATGTAGGTGTATTTAAACACGGAGTGAGATGATACATATCAATATATTCAAACAAGGAGTGGGATGACATATGTAAGTATATTCAAACACGGAGTGAGAAAATACATGTTAGTATATTCAAACACGGAGTGAGAAAATACATGTAAGTATATACAAACATGGAGTGAGATGACACATGTAAGTATATTCAAACACGGAGTGAGATGACATATGTAAGTATATTCAAACACTAAGTTAGATCATACATGTTAGTATATTCAAACCCGGATTGAGATGACACATGTAAGTATATTCAGACAAACACGGAGTGAAATGATACATGTAAGTTTATTCAAACAAACACGGAGTGAGATGATACATGTAAGTATATTCAAACACGGAGTGAAATGACACATGTAAGTATATTCAAACACTAAGTGAGATCATACATGTTAGTATATTCAAACACGGAGTGAGATGACACAAGTTAGTTTATTCATACAAGGAGTGGGATGACACATGTAAGTATATTCAAAACCCGGAGTGAGATGATACATATAAGTATAATAAAACAAGGAGTGGGATGATACATGTAAATATATTAAAACACGGAGTGAGATGAAACATGTAAGTATATTCAAACAAGGAGTGGGATGATACTTGTAAGTATATTCAAACACGGAGTTAGATGATACATGTAAGTATATTTAAACAAGGAGTGGGATGATACATGTAAGTATATTTAAACACGGAGTGAGATGATACATGTAAGTATATTCAAATAAGGAGTGGGATGATAAATGTAAGTATATTTAAACAAGGAGTGGGATGATACATGTAAGTATATTCAAACAAGGAGTGAGATGATACATGTAAGTATATTCAAACAAGGAGCGGGATGATACATGTCAGTTAATTCAAACACGGAGTGAGATGATACATATAAGTTTATTCAAACAAGGAGTGTGATGATACATATAAGTATATTCAAACAAGGAGTGTGAAGATACATATAAGTTAATTCAAACACGGAGTGAGGTGATACATATCAGTTTATTCAAACAAGGAGTGGGATGATACATGTCAGTTAATTCAAACACGGAGTGAGATGATACACATAAGTATATTCAAACACGGAGTGGGATGATAGATATAAGTATATTTAAACAAGGAGTGGGATGATACATATAAGTATATTCAAACAAGGAGTGGAATGATAAATATAAGTATATTCAAACAAGGAGTGGGATGATACATGTAAGTATATTCAAGCAAGGAGTGGGATGATACATATAAGTATATTCAAACAAGAAGTGGGATGATACATATAAGTATATTCAAACACGGAGTGGGATGATACATGTAAGTATATACAAACAAGGAGTGGGATGAAACATGTCAGTTAATTCAAACACGGAGTGAGATGATACATGCAAGTTTTTTCAAACAAGGAGTTAGATGATACATGTCAGTTAATTCAAACACGGAGTGAGATGATACATATAATTATATTCAAACAAGGAGTGGGATGATGCATGTCAGTTAATTCAAACACTGAGTGAGATGATATATACAAGTATATTCAAACAAGGAGTAGGATGATACATATAAGTATATTCAAACAAGGAGTGGGATGATACATGTAAGTATATTCAAACAAGGAGTGGGATGATACATGTCAGTTAATTAAAACACGGAGTGAAATGATACATATAAGTATATTGAAACACAAAGTGGGATGAAACATGTAGGTGTATTTAAACACGGAGTGAGATGATACAAATCAATATATTCAAACAAGGAGTGGGATGACATATGTAAGTATATTCAAACACGGAGTGAGAAAATACATGTTAGTATATTCAAACACGGAGTGAGAAAATACATGTAAGTATATTCAAACATGGAGTGAGATGACACATGTAAGTATATTCAAACACGGAATGAGATGACATATGTAAGTATATTCAAACACTAAGTTAGATCATACATGTAAGTATATTCAAACAATGAGTGGGATGACACATGTAAGTATATTTAAACAAGGAGTGGGATGATACATATAATTATATTCAAACAAGGAGCGGGATGATACATATAAGTATATTCAAACAATGAGTGGGATGATATATATAAGTTCAAACACGGAGTGAGATGATACATATGATTATATTCAAACACGGAGTGAGATGATACATATAAGTATATTCAAACAAGGAGTGGGATGATACATGTCAGTTAATTCAAACACGGAGTGAGATGATGCCTGTTAGTATATTCAAACAAGGAGTGGGATGATACATATAAGTATATTCAAACACGGAGTGAGAAAATACATGTTAGTATATTCAAACGAGGAGGGAGAAATTACAAGTCTGTATATTCAAAAACGGAGTGAAAACATACATGTTAGTATATTCAAATACGGAGTTGGATGATACATGTCTGTACATTTAAACACGGAGCGAGATGATACATGTTAGTAAATTCAAACACGGAGTGAGAAGATACATTTCAGCACATTCAAACACGAAGTGAGAAGATACATGTTAGTATATTCAAACACGGAGTGAGATGATACACATCAGTATATTGAAACATGGAGTGAGAAGGTACATGTCAGTACATTCAAACACGGAGTGAGAAGATACATATTAGTATATACAAAAGCGGAGAGAGATGATACGTGTAGCTATATTCAAACAAACACGGAGAGAGAAGATACGTGTAAGTGTATTCAAACACGGAGTGAGAAGATATGTGTAAGTATATTCAAACACGGAGTGAGAAGATACGTGTAAGTATATTCAAACACATACGGAGTGGGAAGATACGTGTTAGTATATTTAAACACGGAGTGATATGATACATGTAATAATTCAAACACGGAGTGAGATGATACATGTCAGTATACACGGAGTGAGTAGGTACATGTTAATATATTCAAACACAGAGTGGGATGATACATGTCAGTATACACGGAGTGAGAAGATACATGTAAGTATATTCAAACACGGAGTGGGATGATACATGTCAGTATACACGGAGTGAGAAGATACATGTAAGTATATTCAAACACGGAGTGAGATAATACATGTCAGTATACACGGAGTCAGAAGATACATGTAAGTATATTCAAACAAGGAGAGAGAAGATACATATAATAATTCAAACACGGAGTGAGAAGATACATATTAGTATATACAAAAGCGGAGAGAGATGATACGTGTAACTATATTCAAACAAACACGGTGAGAAAAGATACGTGTAAGTGTATTCAAACACGGAGTGAGAAGATACGTGTAAGTATATTCAAACACGGAGTGAGAAGATACGTGTAAGTATATTCAAACACATACGGAGTGGGAAGATACGTGTTAGTATATTTAAACACGGAGTGATATGATACATGTAATAATTCAAACACGGAGTGAGATGATACATGTCAGTATACACGGAGTGAGTAGGTACATGTAAGTATATTCAAACACAGAGTGGGATGATACATGTCAGTATACACGGAGTGAGTAGGTACATATTAGTATATTCAAACACAGAGTGGGATGATACATGTCAGCATACACGGAGTGAGTAGATACATGTAAGTATATTCAAACACGGAGTGAGATAATACATGTCAGTATACACGGAGTCAGAAGATACATGTAAGTATATTCAAACAAGGAGAGAGAAGATACATATAATAATTCAAACACGGAATGAGATGATACATGTCAGTTTATTCAAACACGGAGTTGGATGATACTAAATAGGGCCAGTGTAAAAGCCATAAAAAGAAATATATGCTCGAAAACTATCTAGGTATGTTAACAGTTCAGGAAACGGAATATCGCTATATAATGATATGGCCTCTACGTGACGAGAACTTTTATCAATATTTTTTCCCATCAAAATTACTAGACTAAGTTTTAATCAATTTAATGCAAGAATAAAATCTTTGGCTCACTCTCCATGTATAAAAGAAGAATAACATATTGAAAAATATCAAATAAAGCATAATAAAACTTTGATGTTTACAGAAATGCCGAGTTCAGCGACTTATGCTTGTATACTATGAGAGCAAATTAATAATCTCAACATACAAGTGCATAGAAATAAGTCACACCAGTAACTTGACAGACATAAACTAGTTCTGTATTTACTCAGAGCTATTTTTGGGGTAAAGAGCAATGTTATTTCCAAGATTATTCAACTTTAAATTCCCCCACGATGACATACACAGTTATGATAAACATATAATAATTATAGTTCCTCTATTCGGATTCATAAAATTTATTTCGGACAATGCATGCATTTGAATCATCTGAGATAAATAGTTGAGAAAATATCACAATAAAAAATTCCGTGACAAGACTTATGTGTTTTTTGTTCATTTCCGTAGCAACACTGGTTTTTCTACAGTGTCCCATGAATGCCTTCTAATATCAAAACATATTAGGTTCCAACACAATGAAAAACTAATGTCCATATACGCACATATGCATTTACAACTTTGCATCTATACTGAAGGATGGCGGAATTGACCGAGTATAAACGACTGAATCTGAAACTTTACGATAATTTCCGCCAGCGAAACAGCTAAATTACGGATTAATAAATACATGTTTATATTTGAAAAATGATTAATTTACCTGTAAGAAGACATCAGTTGTCAAAAATTCAGGAACATGATTGTTTATTCATAAATAAATTGTTTATTTCTTTACAAAATAAACATCATTAGTTACAGTTATGTTGCTTTCAAGCCTCATTAAACTTTCGAAATGCACACTTTTTGATAATAACAAAAATAATAGTAATTTAATGTGTTTATAGTATTGCTAAAACCATTCCTGTAGACCCCTAAGTAACTGTTTTTAAGAAAGCGAAAAATAAATAACTTCGATTTAAATGTGTATTTCTTAAACGAGCGGACCGAGTTTTAACTTTTGTTTACATTCTTTCCGACTGAATCTCCGCCAGTGTTCGGAAGTACACAAATGGATACTGCAGTGGTAATGTGCGGATTAAGACCGCTAGGTAAGGGGTTCATTAACAAGATTAGAAAAGTTAGAACTTCACTAATAGTATGTATCGTTATTGGGTTTTCTTTTTTTTAAATATTGATATCTGCAATAAAACTGTATCGAACGTAATACGCATTATATTATTTACACGCACTGAAAAACAATGAGTACAGAGAACTAGTTTGGTCTTGTAACTCTTGCTCAGAATCCTCCCTTGCATTTACGCGTGATACTGTTGCACGCGCTATTTTATCGCAGTCAATATTGAGAGGCTGCCAAGGGTGGTTTGCTCAGTACAGTTATTAAAAAAGCAATTTTATTTTTAATTTTATATAAACAATTCGTCGATAACGTGCAATAAATTAGCTCGTGGGTACCAGTTCATTAACAGACTGATGGGAATAAAGGGGATGTTCTTAATAACTATCTTACCGCAAGCGGTTATATAATTTTAACCACATCCACTGCAGTTCCCCATACCACTTTTTCTGACGTGCATTGATCATATATTACCGACCGACGCGTTTCCGAACAAGCATCGTAACTCCCCGTTTTCTGCCGAAGGTGTTTATCGAAAAGAGACGAACATTAATTTGTAAACAAAACCCGTTCTTAGTTATGTATTAATAATTTTTTCGTTTGCAAAGTCTCTCAGTGATCAAATAAACATGTATGCTATCATCTGGAAGAGTAAAACTTAAAACGACCGTTTCGGAAGTTTAATGAGCCTTTAGTTGTAATTATGGTATCTGATGCAGATAAAAGTAGTAATAATGAGGTTAATGATAGTAATAATAACTATGATAAAAATGTTAATCATAATGATGATGATGATGATGATGATGATGATGATGATGATGATGATGATGATGATGATGACAGTTATGATGATGATAAAGATAGTGATAGTGATAATGATGACGAAAATGTTGATAATAATAATAATAATAATATATAATGATAGTTACAATAGTAAATGTTTAGTATCGATCGAGAAAATTATTTTACCAAGAGACCCTCAACATTCATTAACATGTCATTGTATATTATACAGGGCAATAAATAAACAATCAAACGAAAGCAACATTTAGAAGTCAATTGCGAAGTTGCAAGACATTATAGATGGTCAATGTGATACGTGTATTATTGATAATCTTGAAATACACGTATGCAAATGATACCAATCTTCAGCGTGTATTAAATATTATCGTACCAATGTCACATAACGATTCGTTCAATTGGAAAAACACGCTCTCACACATTTCAAGATCAATTGTTGCTTCTTAATTCATATCTATAAAAGGTTAGAAGAATACGATACTTACATCAAATTTTATGCGCGTTATATTCCATTGATTTCCTTTTATTCCAACAAGTGTTCATGTTTGTTCGACAGTCCGTTTTTGCTATAATTGTGGACATATGTTTACGTCAATGTTGACAGAAATAATTGTAGCGCCAGTCATGTCCAATCCAGATCAATACAATTCCTGAGTAGCGGCGTTCATTTAGTTCTAGATATCGTCTGCTGCGGACATTAGCAGAAAGATAATGACACGCAGTCACAACTGGAATAACGATATTATGGTAAATGATAGATAGGTAGATGTCTGTTGTGTTCAGCTCTTCAGCAGAGACGTCACGCGCATGCATCAGGTATTACCAATAGAGTAAAGGATTAAAGCACGTTGAAAAGTGTTGAAAGCAGATGTTTGGTTATGTCGCATAAAATGTTAGAATCACGTGAAATAATCAAGGCGCTTGCCATATGGAGATGTCATATATGCTTCATGAATATGTATGAGATATCCAAAACGAGGATAAGCTGTCAACTGTTATATATTGAACGGAACAGCTAACCCGCCACTTTTGTAATGCTAATAATGGCGCTTATAAAAGTTGTGTATGCCATTAAAAGGCAATTGTGTATATCATCCTAAATGTTCTTTCTTATTTAAGTCCAAATTTCAAGAAAACTGCTTTGATACTATTTGAAAAAAATACATAAAATGTCAGGTGGCGGGTTAGCTGTTCCATTCAGTTATATGTGTAGTTTAAGATAAGCATGGCTACTTACAGCAAACAATGTGTCATCTTGATTCCTGGTTTAACGAATTTGTATATAGAAAAATGTAGCCAAAAAAAAAAACAATCATCCTCAGGAGAGAAATCGCAATAAATGTTTCCATTACATGTACATCCATTACGTGTACAGTACGCATGAAAACCTACCCGGGCAAACCCTGGTTTCTGTTCTAAACAGTGGGGTTTGCTCGGATACAGCGTATGAAGAAATATGACGAAAGAGTTCCTAAACCAAACCGGTTAAAATAACGTTGTTATCAAATATTTATGCTTATTCTATATTTTTTGGTTAATTGATTTAAATATGTTAAAGTTTAATTAAAAAAGTAAATGTTAACATTATAAAAGTAAAAGTTTATTATGGTAAATAACCATGAAAATTACTGCGCCAACATGCAATCCTTACACTGTCGCTTCTACAACCATCAAACTATAGTACGATATTTATGTGATAACTTTAGCTAAACTCAAAGTATTTTTGTTCTCAAAACACTTCATTTATAGTCAAAAAGGTGTATTAAATAATTCTATAATTAAGAATATAAAATTCTTTACTTGGAATAATGAGTTTAGTTGTTCACATAGTAAAATATCGAACCATAACGATATTACAGAAATAAATGTCCACATCAGATTAAAGTAATTGCTACTTATTTCTAAACATTTTCACATTAATATGTATTAACATATAAATTATTAAAAAATTTGTTTGCTCATGTATTTCAGGTAGTGTTGTCATCTGGTAATGGTGAAAGTAGTTCAAACTACTGTCACTACATGAACTACACCAATGACTGTCAAATTAATAGCAGCTATCACTAGCTGATAGGTGATGGTTATTGGGATGCAGACACTCTAAAAGTAAGGTGCACTTTGCAGCGTGATTCTCATGTGAGTGTTAGTAGAACAGCACACCGTCCCTTTTGACATTTGGAATTAAGGTAATGTTGTAAGAAAGTACATGCAGGAAAATATCCATTTGTTTATATATTTATGCTTGCATCGACGCAAATGCAATATGCAGTTGGTAGACGAAATAGTATTCAGTGTGTTTGAAGTCGGAGGGTTTCGGTTGTTCGTGGAATACCGAGATTTTTGTTAGATTTTGCTTGATGCGTAAACATTTCTACATGACCTTCTAATGTAAGAATGGTCAGTATGATATATCAGCAATTAGGATCGCTGTTAGGCGGTAGTTATGTTGTTCACTGTTAATTTGTATTTTACTGAGGTTTATAAAAGTAGAGACTAAACAAACTAAACGGTTACACCGAAACAATGGTGTCAACGCCGCCTTCTTCATCGACCGGTGTATATATAACTATATACCCGGATAAATGATGCCAATGGCTATATTGTGTGTCAAAGAGGCATATATGTAATGGGTGCTTAATTATGTTAATAAAGTTGCTTAATCTTCATCTGATTGTCTTATAATGCTATAAAGAGTAACTGTTGGAATATACATATTATGGTAATTATATTATATCAGATCTTAAAAGTAATTTATTGGAAGAGTGCAATTCGGT
Source organism: Panopea generosa (assembly GCA_029582155.1). Lineage (NCBI taxonomy): Eukaryota > Metazoa > Mollusca > Bivalvia > Adapedonta > Hiatellidae > Panopea > Panopea generosa. The sequence continues at coordinate 59,688,732 of CM055898.1, read as the reverse complement.
TATTATTAAGCACAGGGACTATGGGATACAATGCTAAGGATAGAGGGATGGAGATTTGGTTGAATACATTTGTTATTGTCTATTATATCTTTCATGATCCTAGCGCTAATTGTTGATAATAATTTTCATGTTCACCCGAGTCGACAATGGTAAAACAGAAGAGGAAGTTGCCAGTGGCATATGTCAGTGCCATCAACTGTGATTACAGCGACATCTGCAACGTCTTCATTGCAACATCTTCAACCGAGACTATGGCTGAACCTGTTATCTGCCGCTTGAGTTGGCCAGGATATTAAAAATGGTGGAGTATACTTATATGTTTCAATTGGCGAGTGTCGACTCTGAATTAGGGTTGCACATTCCTCAATTCCTCAATCGATGGGAATACTCAAAAGACAAGAAAAAGTTAAGTTGTTAAAAATAAAAAAAAAAAAAATAAAAAAAAAAAAAAATAAAAAAAAAATAAAAAATAAAAAAAAAAAAAAAAAGTTAAAAAAAAAAAAAAAAAAAAAAAAAAAAAATAAATAAATAAATAATAAAATAAAATAAAAATAAATAAATAATTAGTTATAAAACAAAAATATAGGGTACATGAAAGGGCTTACTTAGAACAGGGGGATAACACTATCAAATGTATTAAAAACTAAAAAAAAAATGTTCAAACACATGAATTGCATTTTGGTATTATTAATAAATAAATCTGAATGGGTTTGTATGTCAAATCTATTAAAACGTGACAAAATCAATATTTTGATGGGAGTGGTAAACTTGAAACGAAATTACCTTTCCAAGACATCACTAAAATACTGCTTAACGACCTTTGCATTGTCATGTTGACTCTTTCTAAGATAAAACCATTCTTAAAACGTGTCAACCTGTATAACAGATCAAACAAAACAAAAAAAAACAAAAAAAAAAAACAAAAAAAAAAAAATGGAATCATGTGACTCCAATTTTAAGCGGTATATCTTTATTAATATATCTCAGCGTGAAGCCCAAAACAAACAAAAACCAAAACAAAACAAAAACAAACAAACAAACAAACAAACAAACAAACAAACAAACAAACAAACAAACAAACAAAACAACAACAAAACCAAACAAACAAAAAACTCTTTCAATATATTATTCGGGCATATTTAGATATATATCCTTTTGGCAATATGGGATTTATGAGTGTAAATAGGCATATTGGGGGAAATGTTTTTTCCCTTAAAGTGGCACAGCATAGACATTTTGCACAGTACTACAATAAAATGCATTCATTACATCATGGCATTAACAATATGAAATAATTTTATTTTAATTATGTAAAATGAAGAAAGACACATTATTTAAATTAATAAAAAGATGAAAAGTAAAACTTATTGAATCTTCGAGAAAAAGATACAGATTTTCATTTATAACTATATATTTTTGTAAACTCTACAGTTTGGACAAGTATAATTAAATCTTTATAACATCGAAATCTTGTGTATTTTAGTTATGCTTGCAGGAAAATGGTGACTAAACTTTTTCTTTTTGGGTATGATTGCTTGTCAGTATGTTGACCTTGGTTTAATAAATATTTTATTCAAAAAGTTTACTTGCTACATTACATAATGAGAAATGGGGACCTAGTTGAAAAAAGTATAGCGAGTAATGCAGGCTCAAATTGAGGATAGGTATCCGGCAGCCAGGTGATTGGACATTATACTGTCAGAAATTGGAGCAATGGGAAATAGCCTTCAGTTTTAAGGGCGTGGTCTATAAGGTGATTTGACAATATAAACGTTTAGGTATGAAATGGGTAATACACACTTGCAATCAATTTGCTATAAGATGAGGGATGAGCAACTGAAGGGAAATTAAAAAAATCATTAATCCCATTGCTTGTAATATAAAGTTTATTTCCATATTAGATATCTAGTTCTACTTTAGGAAAATATATACAACATAATAGGAATGTTCTTCTCTGTTTTACATACTTTTTCTATATGGTTTTATGACTCGTATTCAAAACAAAGTAATTCACCTTTCTCTACAATCTCCCAGCATCCTAAACAACTTGACTGCCACTGCCGAAATCCCCATCCCAAATAATCTAAAAACACTATAAAAAATAAAAACACTGCTTAATAATCATCAAGCCTTTATATGTCCTGAACTCGGAGCATTTCACCTCAAGTGATCCCATCATGCTCCTGTGACCCCAATAATCTCTGAACTTGTGAACATAATCCAATATACCTGAGCTGGGAGCTCGCGTCTTCTTTTTTATTACATTTATTGAAGTCAATTAGTGCTGCTAATTGTTATATCTTATTTATGAAATTAAACATAAGTATTCAATGAATTATGGACTAGTACAGAATTTGAAACTTGCAGTTATGTTCAATGACTTTTGGACAGTCAATGGGTCCAGTAGAGCATTTTATGTCCATTATACGAGGCAATGTCGGAATTGATAGGTTTTTATTTTCATTATCTCCATTTAAGAAAACAATCACTGGTGATTTTGGTGCAGTTATTTTCCGAAGCAAACATGGCACACCACAGAAACATTAGATTTACGATCAAATCCTGATTAGCAAATGTTTGGTGTACTAAACCCGCAGAGAAATGATGCCTTGGGATGGCTTTCTAACTATCTAGGTAGTGCATTATTGTCAGACAATACACTTTTAGTAGCATTGGTGCAGTGCTAAGAAAGAATGCGTTGCGGGATGATGTGCTATGCTGTTGAAGAACAGTATTGCTTTATGAGGCCCTGGTACCATTTTTATGAGATCCTGGTTACTACGTTGAACAATTTAGCAAGTAGATATGGGTAATGGTAATTTTTGTCAGTAGATGATGGGATATGAATGAAGCTGAGGTGTGAAGAGGGGTTTCGCTATCATACTATCAAGTAATCTAGAATTGATTAAACGGGGAAGACCGCTTCAGTAGAATTATGAAGGTGGACAATCAAATTTGCCACTTTATAAGCTTGCAATTGTACTTTTAAGGTTAGACCTAGCTAATATCGCTTGTTTTGTCATTTGAATAAGACTCCATTAACAGGATATCTGTTTTCAGCATGGCGAAGTCGTATGAAGCAAGATAATTTTTGTACAGCACTGGGATAGTTGTTAATTATCCACCAGTATTGGCCCCTAGTTATATGGTCATAACCAAAGGCATGACATTTTCCAGCCAAACAGGTGGCAATAAATATAGCAACGAACCGTGTTACTACTAGTACATAAACAGCTTCAATGGTGTTAAAAGCATGGTGACAGTATATTATGTATCCGGATCCACATTCACGAATGGGGCTTTTTAATCATAAAAGCGTGCATTTGCTACCATTGGCTACATGTTAATACTTGATTAATTGGAAGCCAAGACGGAGTTGTATGTTGATGCATAAAACAGTAGTTCAAGAATGTGTTATACTGGTTCCTCGACATTCTTTGGAATGTGATAATTTTCTTTTTTCCAATATCAATTTTTGATCATCAGACACTATATGTTGAGTGTCTAGTTCAAGAAGGTGTTGTTCTGTTTCAGTGGCATTCTTTGAAATGTAACAATTTTCTTTATTCCTATATCATTTTTTGATCATCAGACACTATATGTTGACGGTCTAGTTCAAGAAGGCGTTGTACTAATTCAGTGACACTCTTTGGAATGTTACAATTTTCTTTATTCCTATATCATTTTTTGATCACCAGACACTATATGTTGAGTGTCTAGTTCAAGAAAGTTTTGTACTGATTCAGTGGCATTCTTTGGAATGTTACAATTTTATTTATTCTTATATCACCTTTTGATCATTAGACACTATATGTTGAGTGTCTAGACACTATATGTTGAGTGTCTATGAGGCATTGTTTGGGTTTGTTTACGGCTCTATTTCGCTGATTATTTGGCGGTGGACTCGTTTCGCAGGTCGTCAGTAGTAACTGAACTACCTGCCGAGTCCATTTGGCGGTCAGCGAAATATTAAACAGTTTATAATAAATAAAATTTGTGTTTCCAATCACTGTTACCCAGGATTGGTTTCAATCAGTTTAGCTGATCGTTTCATGTGAAATGAAACTTGAAAGAACATGTACAATTTTAACTTATATGTGAAATATTTGCCCCATGAAGGGGATTGTGCTTTATATTAACTATTGCCCCATGAAGGGGTTGTGATTTGTGTGATTTATTTATCCCATGATGGGGATTGTTTTGTTGAGGGCTGCCCATTTGTTGTTGACGGTAGCCCGAAATATTGAGCCGTAGCCAAACAATGCCAAGCTTAAAATAAAATATAATTAACTAATATTATTTGTTGTTCTGCATTCTCCAATAATAGCAGCTATCACTAGCTGATAGGTGATGGTTATTGGGATGCAGACACTCTAAAAGTAAGGTGCACTTTGCAGCGTGATTCTCATGTGAGTGTTAGTAGAACAGCACACCGTCCCTTTTGACATTTGGAATTAAGGTAATGTTGTAAGAAAGTACATGCAGGAAAATATCCATTTGTTTCCCTCCCACCACGCCCAAAAGTTTGTTACACACTTCTCACTTAATTGCCACTTTTTAACCATTTTCAAAACAATGTACCCAAGTATACAGGATAAAAGTATTGCATTGATTCCTCTGTTTTACAATTGTAATGGAGCAACATAATTTAAAGCTTTTGGAATTTGAAACTCGTGAAAAAAGATGTTGATATCTTGTTCATTTTACCTTTGCCGAGTTGTCTTGGTTATGTTAATTAGTATAATTTAGAAGAGATACTTTTTGTTTTTATGAATGTTGCAGGTTTCCATACTCCTGAGATGTATCATTGGACTTGGAAGAGGACTGTTACATACCTGACGTCAAAACATCTGGTGGGAAACTATGGAGTGTTGCCATTTGGACTTAGAACACGAATTTACATACCCTACAACGTTACGGCTCAATGATTGAACACTTTGCGAGGCGGTCAGCGAAATATTAAACAGTTTATAATAAATAAAATTTGTGTTTCCAATCACTGTTACCCAGGATTGGTTTCAATCAGTTTAGCTGATCGTTTCATGTGAAATGAAACTTGAAAGAACATGTACAATTTTAACTTATATGTGAAATATTTGCCCCATGAAGGGGATTGTGCTTTATATTAACTATTGCCCCATGAAGGGGTTGTGATTTGTGTGATTTATTTACCCCATGATGGGGATTGTTTTGTTGAGGGCTGCCCATTTGTTGTTGACGGTAGCCCGAAATATTGAGCCGTAGCCAAACAATGCCAAACTTAAAATAAAATATAATTAACTAATATTATTTGTTGTTCTGCATTCTCCAATAACTTTGTTCAACCAAAAGAAGTCTGTTCTAACTAACTGATCTAAATAAAACATATTATGTTAATCTAGCTGCTTCTGATGTCCTGGAATGAAATGAAAGAAGAACATATTTTAACAATAAAACGTGTGTTCCTGTGAGTGTTCCTATGTGTGTGTTCATGTGTGTGTTCCTGTGCGTATTCCTGTGTGGCTCTGTGTGTGTTCCTATGTGTGTATTCCTCTGTGTGTTCCTGTTTGTGTTCCTGTATGTGTTCCTATGTGTGTACCTATGTGTGTTCAACAGCAAACTTCGCTACCATGATTTTTTTCACATATGTTGTACGTTGGGTTATATAATACATCTGTGTATAGTTAAATTATAAATTCATCTGTGCTAAATCTGTGAATGCTTTAGTAGTGTTTCGAAGCCGCGTAGTTTCACAGCAGCATGTTCTTTCAATTCTTGTAGTCTAAGTTATTTAGTATCCCAATTAAGTAATATTAATTATACGTACTGTACTGTAGGCGAATTTTAATTACTGAAGATGTTTACGTATCATCTTTTCCGACCTCGGATCAGCATAGCAGACATGGTAAGATACAATGTACATGTCACTTTGAAATGTCCTAGATTTGTTTTGAGGGATATGTTTACATTACTAAACACAAAAGAAAGACCCAATGGATTTTTCGCGGACACATTGAATCGTGCTTCAAGGATCAAGGGCACGCATCACGGACGAATGGTATAGCGTACGTGACACTCGCATATAGGAATCAAGGCGCTATGAACGCTGAATGCCTGTATACGGCTTGGTGGAGAAGAAAATTATAGCAGACTTAAGATACACCTTTCATTGGAAATATAAATAGACTAAAACAAGTGAATTGTATTGTGATGTATTTATTGTTATTATCATGCAGGAAAAACCAAAATGCAATTTTTCAAAATATCAGCATATACTGTTGCAATACCTAAATAAAGGCAATTTTAAATGCTTTCCGAAATTGTTATTGAATATGCAAATGAAAATATATAATGATTGAGAATAGTGCATTTGAACAACATTATGGCACATGCCACATTTGCCTTTTCATGCAGCCGGAATCGGGTCAACCGCAACTTTGCCGGGTTTTAGTATCGCACCCTAAGTTAAGTTAATTGACGCCTGAAACTATTTTTCAGCATATGACTGCATTTTTCGTGACAATGCAATCGCTTTTACAGAGTCGATAAACTCCTAAACGGGTCATTTAGATGGAACTTCTTTCAAAATCATTTAAACATTATTATGTGATATTTTTTGCTAAATATTTGCGAGCTTAAGCTTTTAAATGCAGTCCAAGAGTTGACTACTTTGAACTACTTTTCACGCGCATTCTTGTGTCCGTAATAAATCGCACAGTAAGCGATATTTTTATACTGTAGCAAAATTACCAAGGGCTGACAACTTACGAGGGTAGAATACAAGTTTACTCAAATAAAATTTACACAATTTACAATTTTATTTTTACATGAATAAAATTACGAATATACAATTATACAATGTATACAAATTAAAGCTAATTACCTAACAAAAAATACAGCGGATTTAAAAATGTCCTATGATGGAACAAACACTTTTTTTAACACAGTTCTTTCTCCTACACGTTCCGTATATTTATATCGCGATCATAACTGCTTACATCATGTTATAACTGTTATTAAAATACACTAATATTGTATTTAAGATACTACTACCGCGTCGAATTTTCGTAGATTTAGCTTCTATCGTCCCACGTGGCGATGGCTATATAAACAGTGTTATCTTCCCTAGAACTCTGTACTGAGTTATCTGGCTTTACGTCGCCTCGTACCGACTGTCTTCAACTGTACTCCAATTCCAGGATCGTCAAGTCGTCCATATAACGATTATGTTGGTTGCTGCCCTTAAGACCTACCACCAGCGGACTTCCTGTCACGTCTATACGTCGTTAACGTAGCGGACACATGTCTCGTGTACGTTTAAAAAAGGCTACAATATATATATTAAATCAGATTTACTAGCTACTCGAGACGTAATGACATTGCATTAATTACTTACCATCTATCAATTTCATGACATTTGTATCAATATATGATAACAGTGAATTCAATTCTTACCATCTAACAGTTTCATGGTAAATTTATCAATATATGATAACAGTTCATTCAATTCATACTATCTGCAGTTTCATGATAGTTTAAACAACATCTCATATAAAACCACCGTCAATCCCAAAGTAGTAATTATATCTCTACCTTATTTCTCATTTATAATATAAACTATCACGGACCAATTCTGTATCTATTCACTTCGTGAATATCAGAATAAGCATCCGCAAAATTTAATTACACATATCAATCAATTCTAACATGATGAATTTCATTACTTTATCGTAAACAAGATATCAACAGCTCAGAATACTTCTCAGATTCCTCGGTTTATATGCTAACAAAACAACTCTATATACCGCGGATGTGAAATTAAATTACAGACATTCTCGTCGGAATGGATATGAACAATTTATACAACTTTACTTAGACCGGATTACGTCAAAATACACCTATCAGACATTTAAATAACTCAACCATATACAACAAAATATAAAACTCACATACCCATCTGCCGTTATGTAATGGAACAGTAACATCCTGACTCTCTCTCGTCGCAACAATTCCCAACGATGTTTTCTGCTAGACTGGACGGAGTTTCCATAATACAGTCAGATATATATAATAAAACACACCACATACCTTAGCGAATTTCGTACAAATTATGTTAACAACTTTCAATATATCGTACGATATGGTACGATGCAGCTTTTACGCTATTAAGCCCAATGTAACTTAAATAAGTTTTATAAATAATAAACCCGTTAAATTGTTCTAACTTTCTGAAAACTAAATGGAATTCCATGAAAAACTGTCAAAATGATTCATTCTTTAATTAAAAAAAATGAATATGTTAAAAGATCTTATAAACGTTACTCCTATCGATACGTTTAACAAACCCACGCTACCTGCTCTAAATATAGCCTATATCATTCCAATAGACACGTACTAGCTGACACTACTAAATTAGGCCACAGAAACCTAATTATTTTGTTACATACACACACGGAATAATCTCTTGATGACACGTTGATGAGAAACAAGCCTTCAAAAAGGCAACTGTGCAAAACTTGACAATCACCATTGATATATTTTCTTCATGGTTTTGGTCCGATTAGCTCAGTCGGTAACGCGTCTGACTAATAATCTAGGCCTGATGAGTTCGAATCCCTGCCTGGCTACGGTCTCCGTAATATGTGACGTTCGTCTCATTATCATTCGTCTTTCGCAACTGATTCAAGTGGAAAAGTTATTAGTTACTTGCGGAGATAGGTGTGCTTTAGTACTGGTCAATTCAAGAACCTAACAAAGAGTGGTTAGGTTAACTGCTTGTAAATCTACACCAGGTGTGTTGCCATCTTCTATATTTCACCTTGTATACTTTTATAGCGAAGCATCTGGATTTTGGGTTAAGTTTCCATGGGGAGAACAGTCTTGTAAATATCTGAACTAAAGGCTAGTTTTAGACTCCTTAAGTAAACATGTTTTAATAAAGCATTGTGGCAACCCTTAGTGTAACAAAAACCCTTTAAGTTAGTGTAACAAAAACCCTTAGTGTAACAAAAACCCTTTAAGTTAGTGTAACAAAAACCCTTTAAGTTAGTGTAACAAAAACCCTTAGTGTAACAAAAACCCTTTAAGTTAGTGTAACAAAAACCCTAAGTGTAACAAAAATCCCTTTAAGTAAGTGTAACAAAAACCCTTAGTGTAACAAAAATCTCTTTAAGTTAGTGTAACAAAAACCCTTAGTGTAACAAAAACTGTTTCAGTGAATATTTTGTTTATTTATCTTCACTAAATCATATCCACATCAACTTATTTTGTAATACTATCGTTTGCAGTTATAAATAACCCTTAGTGTAACAAAAGTATATTTGTCGTCGGAATAAGATTTTCTTAACTAAACCACAACCACATTTACTTATGTTTTTACACTAAAGGTTGTGGTTATAAATAACCACTAGTGTGACAAAAGTATATCTGTCGTCAGAATAACATTTTCTTAACTAAACCACAGCCACCTTTACTTATGTTGTTACACTAACAGTTGCGGTTATAAATAACACTAAGTGTAACAAATGATGGCCTAATTAATCGTCGCTTGGGACGCTGAAAGGGTTATCTTTTACCGTTGCTATACTAGTGCACAGTAGTCGTCTGCATTTCATGTCATTTTTGTGGAAAATGTATGAATTTACTACCGCATATTTAAATTGTGTTTGCTTTGTTCAATATAACAAAAATTGCAATAAAATCAAATTTACGTCCTCTGCTATAGCAATTGCATTTTGAAACTTTTGGAACTATTTTATCGGTCGGAAGAAATGAAATCGTGGTCAACAGAATAACAAAGGTTATTAACAAAATTGAAATGTAGGCAACATGATTTCTGTAGATGGCTTCGAACGCCTTCCAATAAAATCGGACTAAGACCATATTCAAGACAATTGGTGTCATTTTTTTTCAAAATGAAAAGTGAAGTAATCGCTGCACAGCCAGTTTTGAAACTTTCCAATGTCGCTCCTTGTCTTAAGTTTATTGTAAGTGTTTTTCATATTTTCCATAAATCTGCTGGTGTCATCGACTTTTGTAAAGAATTGCGTTTATTGGCTCCATCCTAAGTCAAATGACGATAAGATGAGCTTTCCAATGTCTCTTCTGCCATTTTGAAAGCTTCCGCTTTTCTCGAAAGGACATTCGGTTGTTATGACGTTGGCGGGTTATTTATTATTGCTCGCTGGAAATCGACGTTACTTTACACGAAATAGCATTATGCAGTCTGTTCAACACCGGGCCAATGTGGATTCGTACCGGGACCGAAAATCCAGTTTCCATATTGGCTTCGGTATTGATCCCGAGGCCACAACACCGGCGCGTGATTTTGAACATATTTTACTTAAAACGTTTTACTTTTGTTGCTATATTTAGGTATAAATGTAATAACAGTATTCATGCATTGTTCCAATTTTGGTGAAACTGATCTTGAACTCTTTCTCCCTAAACCTCGACCCCCATCCCCCAAACAAAAAAGGGGTTCCTTTACTGACAATCATCATCAGGATGCCGCTATCACTAAGATAGCATTAGTCTATTTGTAGTATAAATGATCTTGACATAAAATAAAATGTTACACAAAGTGAACCCGATGTCAATACAAGTACAAAACATGCACTTAGTGTAACAATTGTTACCCTAAGTTTTTTTTTACATTAAGAGTTGCCCCAAAGCATAATAGTACACCGTTATGGTGAGCTTTATTATTCTAGTACTTTATTCACATAAGTATACATTCAAGCAATGAAGTCATACATTTAACACATTATGTGGAAAAGATACAGAAACAAGAAATGTCACTGGTAAGTGTCGCATGCTCACTGACACCATACTATACATACTCACTGACACCATACTATACATACTCACTGACCCCATACTATACATACAAAGGATTGGTGTCAGTGAGTATGTATAGTATAGTGTCAGTAAGTATGTATAGTATGGGGTCAGTGAGTATGTATAGTATGGTGTCAGTGAGTATGTATAGTATGGGGTCAGTGAGTATGTATAGTATGGGGTCAGTAAGTATGTATAGTTTGGGGTCAGTGAGTATGTATAGGCATGATATAATGGAAAAAAATGTTTAAGCCGATTTTAAAAGTTTGAAAAATCCTGATAAATCCTCTTTAAAGAATATAGTTAAAAGAGCCATATTGATAAAACATAACATCTTACAACAAACACCAAAATGTACTTATTATTAAGATATGAGCATTAATTTTTATTTATTGTACTTTGAAAAACAGTACCTTTGGTGTACAATTACCATTCTGACATCGCCAAACGTAACTTGACGTTGCATTTCTATCTATATCAAATCCCGATTTGATTTTGATAAATTACAACTTTTATCGATATCCTATTTACTGATGATGATTTTCAATAACTCAATTTGGTGTCTTTTATAGCTTGGGAATTATCTAGCCAATAAGAATGGTTAATACAGAAGTCGCAACTTAAACGGAAACGGAATGTCGATACCAATGCCAAATACTGTAATCAAGTATCGGAACGCATATGCTGCGCTCTGTTGTTTTTTGTAAAGAAGGTAAGGAAAATGACAAAGAGTGTAAATAAAGACAAATCAAATATATTTTATAAAATCAAACATTTTATACCAGAGCGTAATAACCACCATATATATTAACTATATAAAAATGGAAATCATTAATTTTCGTGGGAAATTAATTTTTTTTTTTCTTGTAGAGCCTCGACAACGAAATTAAATCCCAATGAAATGATCGTAGACAAAATTGGGTAACATGCGTATGACAAAGCATTATATGTACCCAGATCGTTGATCTATTTAGTGTATGCATTTTGCTGTGAAGCAGCGACATATCAATGTAATTGTCACAGACAGAAGTGAGATTTTAACTCCCAAATTTTGATTTGCAGCCTTAGCTTTTTTTTCGGAAACCAGGTTGGATGTGTCAGTGCGACTTCTACATTTTGCAAGGAATAACAAATTGATTATATTTAAACAGGGTCAAAGTGGAAATGTATAAAGATGCCAGTATTTGATGAGCTCATTGGTTAATCCGTATATATTCTGATAAGAAATTATTTAAAGAAACGCATGATGAACAAAACTGTGAACGAGCGAGCTGTTCAAGAAGTATTGCATTTAATGGCGATTATTAGAAATACATATTTTGAAAATAAGACATTGTGTTCAATGTATAGTTATGAAAGTACAATTTGTAAAACATTTGTATTAGCATATAGATATTTGTCACGTAGTATTTATTTATATACATAGAATGTAAAAACATGATTATCGATATTTTTGAGTTGGACTGACATGGAGATTGTAATGTTTACTTAAACTTAAATGAAGTAAACATTGCGATGTCAAAGTCACGGAATATTAGATTAGTACATTGTCAAACAGGCGTTAAGTTAATAACGCGGATGAAAAACGATAAAAGATATAAAAGTCAAGTGTATGCATTTATAATTTATTTACATACGACCCAAAGACCAAATAATTTTTTGAGATATTTCATCTACTTCAGAAATTGCTATAAATCAAAACATTTATGATGAAAAATTGCAAGTGGAACATTCTTAAGAAACCAAGTAACGAGGTAAACAAACGCGCTCAGGTTTAGTATTTAACTGAAACACTTCTTTGGAAACTCTAGTTTTATTAGTCTGAGATGAGTTTTGTTTATCTCTGTTTAGAGGTAAATACATTTAATTATTTTAATTTGAAATTACTTGTAACTATCGTAAATGTTAAATATGGTAAAGTTAAAGATTCACATATTTTGTAGCAATGTATAATTGTTAAATAATAAGCAGACATTCCTTTTGATATAATGACTACATTATTTATTAGTTGAGTGTGCTTAAATTAAATATTACTTGCTTAATTATGTTTATCTTATAATTTCATGATGTATGTTTATTATAAACGTTAATGAATAATTAAAGTGTTATTACAATCTGAAACGAGTTAATCTCTATTTCAAGTCTCTACATCTAACAGTTGTCACAGAGCCTTCCCTCAGGCCATTCAGGCCTTTGATTTTCTTCTAGGAAACAGTCTATTTAAGCGCTTTCCACAGTGATAGAAATAAAATGTATTAGTATAATTGGCATTCAATGAAGAGTTACGCGAGACCACTAATAAAATAATTAAACTAATACAGTAACTAATAAATAAATAAATGTTAAAATCCTCTACATTATACAATTTCACTTAGATAATCAAATTAAAATAAGTCTTAGTTATTTAATACGAAAATAATTAAACGTATCCAATAAATAAATAAGTAAAACACACAATATGTTGATATAATAAACTTTTCTCATAATTAATCACTGATCACCCATACAGATTAACACTGATCATCAATTTATATTTAAATACTCATCTGTTCTGTTTCAGCTTACCAAAATAACCAGTTCAAAGCGCGATGGGTATTACGTGCGACACGTCGTCATGTCATCTTGATCAATTGTGCAAAGTAAAATCCGTCTATGGATATAAGTTAAAGACCTGACACGAAATATGTAACAAATTGAATTGTGACCTTGACCTTTGAGGGAAGGTTCTGAATCTTACATGTGACACGTCATCATGTCATAATGATCAAATGAGCCAAGTGCAAGAAATCCATTCATGTATGACAAAGTAACAGACCGGTAACGAAATCTCACACAGACTCAAAGTGTTGTAAAAACTAACGTGTGGCATTTGCTTTTGAGGTACGGGTTTGACCCTGTATAGAAATAATCAATTTGTTATTCCTTGCAAAATGTAGAATTCGCACTGACTCATCCAACCTGGTCTCCGAAAAAGTTTAGGCTGCAAATCAAAATTTGGAAGTTAAAATTCTCACTTCTGTCAGTGATAATTATATTGATTGGTTTCTGCTTCAAAGCAAACACTAAATAGGTCAACCAAATAGGCCTTACACGCGACACATCGTCGTGTCATGCTGATGAATTGAGCCAAGTGTTTTTGAAATTTATCCATAGGGGACAAAATTACAGACCGGACACGAAATCTCAAACAGACTGAAAGGGTTGTCAAACAAAGTTACAGTGTGACCTTGACCTTTGAAGTGGGAGTGTGGATGTAACGTTGGGGTGTGGGTGTAGCGCGCGACACGTCGTCATGTTATGTTGACCATTTGTAGCAAGTATTTATAAAATTCATCTATGCATGACAAAGTTACAGACCGGACACGAAATTTGCTGTCAAACAAACTCAAAGGTTTACCTTGACCTTTGAGGTAGGGAGTGGGTCTTACGCGCGAAATGTCATGTCATGCTGATGAATTGGGCCAAATGTCTATATCCATAGATGACAAAAGTTTCAGACTGGACACGAAATCTCAAACATACTGAAAATGTTTGTGACCTTGTCCTTTGAAGTGGGAGTCTAGGTGTTACGCGCGTCACGTCGTCATGTTTTGTTGATCATTTGTAGCAAGTATTTATAAAATACATTTATGTATGACAATATTACATGCCGGACACGAAATATCGAACGGACTGACATGCCTCCCAAAATTGTTTTGGGATAAAAAGACAACTGATAATACCCTGGGGTGTGGTCAAATTTGACACAATGGTCATGCTTTGAACAAACTCGAGAGAGCTTCATGTAACAATACTTCACACCAAATTGAAAATTCCCATGCGGTTTCAGAGAAGTCGTTTGTTCAAAGCAAAAGTTAAAGACGGACGGCGGATAGATGACGGATGACGTTTACAGGTCGTTCAGAAGTTTGCTCATAATAAACTCCATATATAACTTTATGTTAAAAACATGAAAGTGCTAATGTGTAAGAAATATAAAATAATACATAATGGTTTTATTCCATTCAAATACATAGAACTTATCAAAAACATTCAGCTCGAGTTGAATTCAGAACCCCATCAAGAATAATGGTAACTAAAGAGTTTTGTTTTGCCAGTTCAATAACTTGGCCCACATTGAACGTTTGCGCTAGGTAAGCCAGGCGAGCGAAACAAACTTTAGTGTGTGTGTACGTCATTTTCAGTTGTTCCTATTAACTGCGGTAAACAGAAGTTGTAAAAGGAATGTTTACTGAATTCATTTAAGTACTGCCATTTGATCCAGGAATGTTCTTGCAAGTAAATACCACTTATGGCGTTGTGTCCGTAGAAATGTGGGTCCTACAACGAAAAAAGTAAATAAACACAAACATTAAATAAATATGTGAATATCAATAACAAATTATCAGCATACACATGCTGACAGTGTAAAAACACACATAATGATGTTGTCAACACATTCCACTAAATCCCAGTACATTAGAAAGCATTTATACTATAATAGTACTTCTGGTTTGAACATAATGCACAGTATGTTTTAATCCCATATGATTATATGTTTTGGCACACATTTCTTTTAAAAATAATAAGTATTTGGACAGCAACAATCTAAATTAAATTTTTTTTTTTTTGCGCTATATAAACATGTAAAATAACTTTTAATCAATGAAAATGTAATTACAATATAGTTTTTATGTTCACTCAGTATAATTGTCCTACCTATTGTTCATGTATTTAAATTTCACTGAGTGTTGTGATACACACATGATGATGATGGTGATGATGATATTTATTCAGGTTAAAACACACATATACATGTTTCATTAAATATGCATACTCAATAACAAATAAAAAGTAGATAAACTAGTTAAAGGTCATTTATAACTATTAACCATAATACATTAATTAAGTATTGCAAATATTTAACATAAAGTATCACACAATGTAATTAAATTAAATAAACATAAATTATTAATATAAAGTTGAAGACTTTGAAATTTCGAAGTTACCACATTGAATGTTTCCAAAATATATTTGCCTTTTATAAATATACTATTATTATAACCAATTGTGTATAGAAACATTACAATTAAAACATTGAGCATATCTAGTCAACAAGTGCAATAAACAAACTATGATTTTCTAGCTATGTCTAATACATGGGTCTTGACAGAACTTTCAAGTTGAATAATTTTATCAATTTTCTTAGTGTCAGCAGGCAATGCATTCCAATCATTGATTACACTGTAATAAAATGTTACATTCTGTTTTCCATAGTATTTGGGTACACTAAAATTTGCCCTAGTGGAATAAGAGTACACATCTTCAACACAACACAGTTTTCTTTCATATATGAAGGGCACTTGTCATATACAATTTAAAAACATGGTTAAGACGTTATTGCCTATTTCTTTTATTCTACATTCAAAAAGACCAGCAATCCTCTATTGTAGACACTTTCTCTTGGTCCAATAACATTAATGAAATCAATCTCATTTTATTTTAAAATATTTAGAGTTTGTTTCTTAAGACTATGTCTAAGCTTGGGTATAAAGAAGAACATGGCATTGTATCAGGGTAGAACATAAATACTTTATAGTTTTAAAATCTAAGAATCTGGCTTGTCTATGCAAAAAATGTAGACGTGAATTAACCTTACTCACAATACTGTTTACACTAGTTTCACTTGACAAAGATTATCAATAGTAAAACCTAAATATTTCACAGACTGTGTGACCTCAGTAATATGGCCATTGATAACAATTTTAATATCTTTTACTTGCTTTAATTTGCGTTTTGAGCTAAAAATAACACACTCGTTTTTAGGTATGTAGGGCTAGCTTATTATATACTAGCCAAGATGACCATCAGCCTATGGAATCAATTAACATAATAATGTCCTTTAAATAGCACAAAAATAGAAGAGGGCCTAATAAGGCTACCCTGTGGAACTCCAAATGTCAAAGATTTATACTCTGAAAATACATTGTAATCACTTTCTGTTTGTTTTCTTCCTGTTAAGTAAGACATGAACCAATCAGTATTTTTTACACCCATTAACTTTAGTGTACCACATAGAATATGATGATCAACCGTATCAAAAGCCTTTTTTTTAAATCTAAAATAGCCATGCCCCTATAAAGTCCTTTACTGCTTCTAATAAGGTCCATTCAGTAGACAAGGCAAGTATCAGTAGAATATGAATTATTAAAACCTGATTGTAATTCATACAATACATTGTTGTCAACTAAGAAGTCCTTAGGTTGAGTATAAACAGACCTACTAGAATTTTAGACACAATACATAGAAAACTAACTTGTCTATAGTTTCCTATCTCAAGATTACTGTTTTCCTTGTACACAGGTTTTACCCTTGCTATTTTCATGTCATCAGGTACATAATTTCTGAGATTGACATATTTACAATAAAAGTAATTGGCAAATTTAAGAAAACTGCAGCATTCTTCAAAAATCTAGCAGGGACTTTATCTGAACCAGTCCTTTTTGCTGCATTAAGATTCTTAGGTTCATTGTTGACACATGACTCTGACACATGTCTTAAAACCAATATGTTGTTGATAGAATTTCTATCGAGGTCTTTTGAGTCATGGTCAAACAATTGAATCGGACAATGTACTTTATCAACAAGTTTTGAAGATACTTTGGTAAAAAAGTCATTAAAATTATTTGCTGTTATTTTACGGTTATGGCAATTTTTAAAATATCAAAACTATATTTGCATTTCCACCTTTATTGTATTTATAACGTAACTGCTCTAAATGTTGCTACAGACTCTTTAGATAATTTCTATTTCCAGATATTTGATAAGAAAACTATGTGGACTTTGCCTTTCTAACGTCTCTTTGCACAATAGTTCTATATTTACAATACAATAAATGGTTCTAATGACTATCATGCTTTCTAAAATTGTGCAAAAAAAATCCCGAAGTTTAATCAAATTTAAAAACTCAGTTGACATCCAAGGCTCAAGTCTCTGTTTAAGTCTAACTTCTTTCACAAGAGCAATGGAATTCAACACTGACATAAAATATATCTAAAATCTAACCAAGAACTATAATTGACATTATCAGATCAAAAACACTTCCTCCAATTAGCGTGACCGAGCTTGTCAATAAGCAACTTTTTTGCATTTTTCTTAACACATTTAACTTTAGAAAAATAGTGTTTAGAAAATGTCTGTTTAGCAATCTTCCTAGTACAGTAGGTCATAAAATGATCATTTAAATCGATAGACTCAATCTATTTTTAGAATTAGTTACACTATGGTCAATAATACTACTTTAAGTTTTAGTGATTCTAGTTGATTCTCTGATAATCTGATGTAAATAAAAAATTCTCAAAATATTTGAATAATACTTAAAGAATGAACTAGCTCTAGCTTTTTGGTTTAAACAAATATTGACGAGATATGAAAACGTAACAAGCATATGTGTAAAATAGTTTTTTAAAACAAATGACATTACCTTAAACTTATGAACACACACATCTCGATACTCTCTCCCCACTGTTAATAAATCTAATCAACGCTATAAAGTGCATGCAAACAAACTTACAAATCATAAATCAATCAATGTAAATACAGATGATACCACAGTTAAATAACGCAGACCGATATCGGATTTTAGAACTTTCGGAATATGGAATTACATAAACGTAAGTCGCTATACGTTTTAACGTCAACTTTTCAACATTTTCACTGTTGTTTCAGTGATACAATCGCACAGGCTCCGTGTCGGACCGTCCAATACCAGGGGCGATGCCGGCAAAGACGCCAACGTCATCAACGTAATCGTAAACTTACGGCAACATCAACTGCGAATATAGTCGTTTGAACAAGAGGTCGCCCAATCCGTGGAACCACAGTGACTGAACAATTATGGAATATGGTGCCGGCGACCAGCGAAACTTCCGTACTCAGTGTACGTCATCGACATCAACGACTCCAATGGGCACGTGCAAACACCAATAACGTGATCTGGAATATGTTTTTTATTTTCTGACGAGTCTAGATTCAATTTGATCAATGCTGACGGCAGGATACGCCTGTATCGTTACGGCGGCGGCAGCAGCGTTATGGTCTTGGGCGCTATCAACAGTCACAGCTAGTGATTTGCAATGGCAATTTGAACGCGTAAAGCTATATGAATCAGATTATCACCTGCCAATATTTCAGCAACGTAAACGACTTACATTCATGCAAAATAATGCTCCACTGTATCGACCCCGAGTGACAATGCACTTACTAAACAATATAACATTCCTGTGTTGCCGTGACCGGCTTTATCACCTAACTGTTACCCTATAGAGCATCTCTGGGACGTCGGGTACGCCAATGTCCTAACCCTCCAACCAACGTCCAGAGAAGTTAACGAAAGTACTGTTTTGTGAGTTCTAAATGCACACATTTAATACACACAGTTTTTGATAATTCAAGGGCCACAACTCTGACAATAGTTATGCGATTGGCCAATTCAAGAACTCGTTCAATATATTATGGTTACATAATAACTATGTGTGTGTGTCAAATATTAAATGAAAACTGCGAGTGCTAGATGCACACAAGGTCAAATAATCCAGTTTTTGACGATTCAAGGGCCATAACTCAGACATTTATTACCCGATGTGGTCAGTTCAAAAACTTGTCAAGATTTTATGATTATATAACAACTCTGTAAGTTTGGTAAGAATCAAATGAAAAATGTTGGTGCTAGAATGCACACAGTGTCAAATAGTGAAGTTTTTGACAATAGAACGGCCATAAATATGACATTATTAATCGTATTTGGCCAGTTCAGGAATTTGTCCAAAATATTATGGTTAAATAACTACTGTGCAAATTTAGAGAGAATCAAATAAAAAAATCGGGTGTTAAAGTGCACACAGGGTCAGATAGTGCATTTTTAATGTTTCAAGGGTCATTACTTCGACATAATGCAATTTGGCCAGTTCAAGACCATGTCCGATATAGTATGGTTATATAACTACTGTGCAAGTTTTGTGACAATCAAATGAAAACTATTCCGGTGCTAGAGTGCACACGTGGTCAAATAGTGCATTTTTTTTTAATGTTTCAAGGGCCATAACACAATTATAATCCGATTTGGCCAGTTGAAAAAAAGTTTACAGTTGTATAACTACTTTGTAAGCTTAGCAAAGATAAGATAGCAAGAGGCGCAAGAGGACATGAGGACGCTCTACTGACTCATAGCGGCCATAGCATCTTTTGAAATTCCACAATATTTACCCTCTTTGGGGGTCGTTTTAACAACTTATGGATAAATACCCCCACCACACCCACACTGAACAAACACTTAATTGTTATGACGAGGAAATACTTTAAATTCCCAAAACATTCGTCTGTAAAAAATACAGTCCCCTGTACAGAACCCTTAAACAACCGAGCCTCTTAATTTTTCAGAACTTCAATCACCCACTCTTAGCGAATTGTTATGAGCAGAAATGATTCAAATTTCAACAAGAAGTCTTTTTGTACACATGGATGCAAAATGAAAAAAATCAGTTTTACCTATTATATTCCTATGTAAAAGTCACATTACAGGAACCCAATATATCCCAGCCCCTTCATATGCAGAATTTTCAATCCTTGCAGATGTAAGGATAAATTATATCAAATATGAACTTGTTTGACTGAAAGGTTGTTGAGAGGAATTTTATGAAAATTCCCAATTTTAACCTTATTGCTCCATCCACCCCCTGGCCCCTTATGGAAATTCCATCCTCTTTATTGAACAAAATCAAATGTATTGTTATTAGACAATGCTTTAGATCTCAAACTGAACAACATATTTACCCAAATGGACAAAAAAATGAGAATTTTCCATTTTCCCATACTATTCATATGTATAACTTAAAGACCCCTTACAGGGCCTCTATACATCCCAGTGTCTCTTGATTTGTACAAACTTAGAACTCTTAATCATAGAGATAATTTATATTCAATATGAACAAATTTGACAGACCGGTTGTTGAAAATAATATTTATGACAATGTTCAATTATAAGCATTTTGTGACCCCCACCTGGCCCCTTTTAGAAAGTCAATCCTTCGTATCGAACAAAATCATATTTGTTATGACTAGAAGTTGCTTCAAAACTCAAAATGAATAAAAAAAAGTCTTAAATGAATGATAAAAAGAGAATTTTACATTTTCGAATAGTATTTCTATATAAAACTGAAATCCCCCTATAAATACAAGACCCTTGATTTATACAAACTATAAATCCATACTCATTGGGACAATCCATATCAGATATGAAATATTTGACTGAGCGGTTGCTGATAAGAAGATTTTTGAAAATTTTCTATTTTAACCCTTTTGTGACCTCACCTGGCCCCTTTTAGAAAGTCGATCCTTCTTACCAAACAAAATCATATTTGTTATTACTAGAAGTTGCTTCAAAACTCAAAATGAATAAAAAAAAGTCATAAATGAATGATAAAAAAAGAGAATTTTTCGTTTTCCAATAGTATTTCTTATTTCTTTATAAAACTCAAAGCCCCTTTACAAGGCCCTATAAATACAAGCACCTTGATTTATACAAACTTTAAACGAATACTCATTGGGACAATCCATATCAAATATGAACACATTTGACTGAGCGTATTTGAGAAGGAGATTTTTTAAATTTTTCTATTTTAACCCTTTTTTGACCCACCCTGGCCCCTTATGGAAAGTCAATTCTCCTTATTGAGCCAAATCTTATTTCATATGACTACATGATACTTCAGAACTCAAACTGAATGATAATTTTGCCTAAATAGATGAAAAAAGGGGAATGTTCTGTTTTCCCATATTATCCCTTACAGGGCCCCTATAAAATTTAGCCCCTAAATTCTTATCTGCAATCAAACCCCTACACATAGGGATAATTTATGCCAAATATGAACAAATCTGACATACAGGTTTTTAAGTAAAACGATTTTTGTAATTCCCAATTTTAACCCTTTTGGGGGTCTTCTTGACCCCTTAAGACAGTGGACCCAGTCATTTGACAAATCTTAACCTCCTACACCAAACAATGCTTCTTTGAAGAAGGCAAAATTATTTCCATTTTAAAAAAAATAACTTAATATTAATTATAATGACATGTATCGCCTAATTGAACCCTCGGGGCGGGGTCATTTTCAACCCTAGGGACACCACTTGAACAAATCTTACAAAACTAAAGTTGCTAATCACTACTACATAAACATTCTGAAAATATGTTGGGTCGTTCATGAGAAGAATATATTTTAAGTTTTAGACTATTTTTAGTAATGGCGGCCATCTTGAATTTCAGATAGAAAAAACATCTTCTGTATAGTCTCCTAATTGGCCTAGTGGTTTCAGAGAAAGTGCTGCTAACGGACGACGAACAACGGAAAACGCAATATCGCATAAGCCCTTCTGGTCATTGAATTGATTCTTTTAACTCTTGGAAATTGTGTCCACCACTTTTACGTTAAATCTTTACTTTAATACTATTATTGATTTTTTATGATATTTTTTTTAGAACTACACATATTGACTAATTGAACAGAAAATATAACAAAAAAAACAAGAGCTGCCGGAGGGACAACACGCTCGACTATTCGAATTATTGTAACAAAAGTACAAATTTGATTGAGACTGATGACAAATCAAAGCAAAACAGAGATAAACTAACTGACAAAATTGAGTAGGTATTGCCGAGTTATAAAATTCTTAGTCAAACAAAGACCATAATTTGTCACAAAATCTGACAAGAATTATCCCATTTGATTAATTTAATAGTTTTCATGACTACAAAGCTATGTGTAAAGTTTTAATCAAATACATTGATAGGTTGGTGTGATATGGACTTGACGGTACTTGCACTCAAAACTTTAACCATAACTACTAAGTCAAAGAAGGGCAATAATTTGTATTATATTTATGCAAGGGTTATTTACATAAGTTACTGTAGTAGGGTTGATGACTTAGAAGGCTTGTGTAAAGTTTCAAGTCAATACATTCAATGGTTACTGAGATAGGGACTTGCATGCAAAACCATAACCAAGGTGTGATGCCGACGCACGGGTAGGTAGAATTCCGAATAGCCGACCTTATGAAGGGTAAATAAAGGTAATAAACTCTTAAAACAAGATTTTTTACTATTCACTATTTTATCCCATTTTGGGTTCCTGCTGGCCCTTTATGGATATTAAATACCCTTTAAAGGTCTTGGGCTAAGCTGCTATGACTTAACAAAACTCAAGACCTCATGATGATTAAAATAATTCCCAAAATAACTGATTAAAATAGAATTTATTCTTTTTTCCATAGAATTACTATGTAAAAATTAAAGTCCCTTTACTGGACCCCTTACTGGACCCCTAGCTCCTTTATTTGAACAAAAATGAAATCCCTACTCATTAAGATCATTTATACGAAATATGAATGAATTTGGCTGGACAGTTCTTGAGAAGAAGATTGTTTTTAAAATTCACAATGTTATCTCTTTTTGGGCACCTGCAAGCAAGCAAAGCCATGAAGATAATTGAAAAAATACCTAAATTAGATCAGAAAAGAATAATTTTCCTCTTTTCAATGGTATTTTTTTATACACATAACAAGAAATGTCACTGTTAAGTGTCACATGCCCCCAAATGGTCTGTGAAAAAAACCCAACAATATATGATATAATAGGTAGCGATGTATCCATGAATATCAAGAGTAATGGACTAATGTTTCAGACTAGACATGCAATTTCATGTTTTTTTACATTAAAGCATGACTTTGACCTTCTTGTAACATTGACCTCGACATATGATGTAATGATCTGGGTATTTCAACAGTTAAATGCAGGTAAAACATTATCATGACATGCTGATCACTTGTGTCAAGCTATTTTAAAATCCCAAAATGTAAGTTACAGATCAATTGTTGATCAATTGATAAATTGAGCCAAGTGTTTTCGAAATCCCTCCATGTATGATAAAGTTAAAGTACATACTTGAAATCTCAAACAGATTTAAAGTGTTGTCATACATACTCAAAGTGTAACTGTGTCTAGATTTTACTTCTGACACGTCGTCATGTCATATTGATAAATTGAGCCAGGTTAAAGATAAAGTCACAAACTAGACACGCAATATCAAACACATTGAAAGTGTGACCTTAACTTTGAGGAAAAGTTCTGGGTCTTACATGGGACACTTAATTATGTTTATCAACTGAGCCAAGTGTTTTTAAAATATATCCATATAGACCTTGATCGGCCAATAGACCCTGCCCCCCCCCCCCCCAGGGGCAATTTATTTGGGTATGATTTTCTTAAACTTCAGGAACAATGCCAGAAATTGAGACATGTTTACGTACTGAGCGTTGGGGCTTTAGTGCGTAACGTACATTTAAAATACGTTACCCTTATTCTTTCATATCATATTCTTGGTATAAATACAAATGCAATTAGAGTGTATGTATTCATCCTAAAAACTCACTAACTCATAGCAGTTATGTTTTTGTATTAGTTTCTGATATTGTGACATCAAAAAGAGTCGGTGTATATTACGTTACTGGAACTACGTTACATAAATAACTCTTTTTTTAAATCAAAATATTACACACAAGAGTAAATTCGATTAATGTAACATAATCCCAAGAGATATACTGGATTGTGTTAATTACTGGATGCCAAATAAAGTAGAAATGTAACTTTTCTGTAATTGTGATGCTTACGTCTGTGTAATTTACGTTACATTAAGTGATATCTTGCATTATTACATTTCATGTTGATGTATATGTATTACTGTTTTAAATATTTAATGAACAAAATATTGCAGTTTAACTGCATGAATAGTCTGATATAATATGTAATACAAAAAAAACTGAAATAACCTTCGTTACCGGATTTACGTTACCTAAATTGAAATTATAAAAGTGCATAGTTTAACATTAAATTAGTCAACAAAATGTAAAAACAAAGTGAAAGACGTTTACATAATGTATATATAAAAACGTCTCTGGTCAAAACACATATCAAAGCAGTTTATACCCAAAATCAATAAATTGTGCAAAGAGATTTAACAAACATTGAAAAAAAATAATTTGCTCTGAGAGTTCATAAACTGGTTACCGAGTGTCTTGAACGCTTGCTAATGAAACGTTTTGAAAACATTAACCCTTGTACTGAAAATATTTCTGAAGATTCACTCACCATGCTATATGACCTTGCTCAAGATCTTACTGAGGACAAATTAGCACAAGTATTGGCATCGCAGCAATGTAATGACTATTTTAAGCGCTACATTGAATTCAAAGAATCCATCAGAAATGGTGACAGTAGCAAAACTGCTCAGTTTTGGTTAGGTAACATCGACATCATCCATATGATACTGACACTTATCAAGGTCACTAAGGAAAACAACTTAGAGGTACATATAGCCGCACTCTACAGACTGTGTCCTCTGTTCTTTGCCTATGACCACCACAACTATGCCAGATATGTTCCAGTGTATCTGATGACTCTAATGAATCTGGATACTACACATCCAAGGGCCATGGAGCTGCTAAAACGCAACGGATTTAGTGTTTCGAGGTCCTCTGTGCCTAACTCCAGAAACCCTGTTGATATAACCATCGAACAAACAATCAAAAAACATGCGAAATGCCAAGGAGTTATTATTGGTTCCAGTCGCAATTACTCCGCTGGTGTAAAACTCGTCATTGCAGAGCCAAATATGTCGGGGCAATCCTGCAGGTAACAGACATGGCTTCCAAAGAGGCATCGGTCCATAAAGAACTCCAGCCTGCAAAAATACGAAATAGCGAGGCAGATCTCAACAAAGTTCTTGAGGCAATATGTGGTTTTACCAACCCATTCAACATTGAACACTATACCGATGAGCTATCATCAGGTGTACCAGCTAAGCCAGACGTCGCTGCAGATCTGTTGAATGCCTGAGGTACGGGCCAAATAGCAATGGAAGAATTTATTAATGATATAATCGTGAATAAAATTGTTGACTTTCACAGCCCAAATAAAACGTAAAAAACTTAAAACCTTAGCAACAACAGAGATCACAAAAACGCTCAGAAGCACTCAGAACAAAATCACTCAGATTAAAGCAGAACAAAACATCTTCGGGCAACTGGTGCTTCTGTCTGTGCAGCATGACATCGATCTGGAGTTAACACTATCCTTTCCTCTTGGCCCAGTTCCTTGGTCCTAAGCGACAGCTGAGGAATGCCTGTGAAAACTGACAAGGCGAAATTGATGCATTTGCTAGAATCAGCCATCGAACCAATAACAACTCACCCACGAGAGGATGTTGTACATGTGTTTGATGGAAATGCGACACTGCAAAGCCTACCTTCAGTGCCTAATACATTCGAATAGTTGGCTGAGACTGTCTTTAATCTGCTTCCAAAATATAGTCGGGCTGATTTTCACTGATACTTATTACCCCACATCAATCAAATCATTTGAGCGCAAGAGAAGGGGATCTACCCAAACTTTTTGTTATCTGGTCAAAAAACAAGAACTCCTAAGAACTGGAAGGCTTTTATGGCCAACGATGACAACAAAACCCAATTGTTACGTCTGCTCTTCGACCAATGGAAAACTGAAAATTATGCCAAAAAGCTTCAAGGTCGACATATCTACTATGTCCTTAGAGAAATGTGTAACAGTTTCTCTTGTCATGACGGTGCCACGGTTGAAGTGCATCCCGAAGAAGCTTTGTTCTCATCTTAAGAAGAGGCAGACACTCGAATCATACTTCACTGTCTACACATTAGAGATAAAGAGCCTGCAACAGTCCAAGTCATAGTAAGATCTCCAGATACAGATGTCTTGGTGTTGCTTACAAAGTACTCCAGAGAAATAAGTAGGACTGTTTTATTTGATACTGGTGTAGGAAACAATCGACGACTTCTCAATGTTAATGAGATTGCTGAAAACAAAGGAGAAGACATCTGTTCAATACTACCAGCAATTCACAGTTTCATGGGGTGTGACACAACGAGAGCGTTCGTAAGAAGAGGGAAAATAGCTCCCCTTAAAATCGTAGAAAAGTACCCCGAATATATTTCTGCACTGTCTAAACTAGGTGAAGAACACGAATGCACTGATGAATTGCTTGAGGGCATTGAAAAGTATGTCTACTGTATGTATGGTAAACCAAAGTATACACATGTAAACAAATTAAGATTTGACACGTTCTGCAAAAAAGAACCAGGGACGAGGCAATATTCTAGACTCGTATAACAGCATCGACATGAGTTTACTCCCTCCATGAGTCTGAGTCTGAAGAAGATGACAAATTAAAACTTGATAATATGACTGACATGTCTTTGAAGATGACTTGGATACTGACTAGAGTATTATGTCGATGAGTTTTGTTTGGAACATCTGGTACAACGTTGCATGTATTAGGTCATGTAAAGAACACAAACTTTAAAGAGTGTCAATATGAACATGATTTAATAAGTTGTTTATTTTTACTCAACAACTTCTTTCTTCCTTAATTTTCAAATATTGGTAAATTTTATTTGAATAATGATACTTATCTCCTTAATATAGATTCATTCTTTAATCAAGGCAACGTAAATCACAGTTATCTGCATGCAGCAGTAAGTCTGTTTTATATGTAATTGTGTTTGAATGATTTTGTATTAAACCATCAATGCATGTAATATCGTGATGAGCGGTGTATTTTCTAGTCAATATATGTAGCCATTTTATTTGAATTTTATGTAACATTCTTTACTGTAGAATTATCATTTCATCATGTAATTTGCATAGGTAGGGTGTGTTGCTCATTGTCTATCATGTTAAAAATGGCATTATTAATGAGCAAAATATTCAGTCAATGTTTTTAGTCTTGTTTACATTAAAATTGGGTGTAACGTAATTTGGGCTTAAGGTAACGTATTATATATTCACATTCGTCCCAATATGTAAATTGTTTTCATTAATTATGTATGTGGTTTGATTTGTTGTCATA
Source organism: Panopea generosa (assembly GCA_029582155.1). Taxonomy (NCBI): domain Eukaryota; kingdom Metazoa; phylum Mollusca; class Bivalvia; order Adapedonta; family Hiatellidae; genus Panopea; species Panopea generosa. Next base: position 59,660,947 of record CM055898.1, on the reverse strand, counting down.
AGCTATGTTTAATGTAAAATAAATATTGTTAATTGACCACAAATACTCAGTGTGTGTTTTCTTCGTTTAATAAAAATGACATGTAACATAGTTTTCTATTGTTGTAACGTTATATACATGTTATATACATGTGAAACTTGAAAAGAGTTGATGGCTTTTGCATCAGTATGGCATGTAGCTTCATTTGTTATTAAAAGTTTGTCCATAATAAATGACATATCCTTTTAATGCTTGTTGTTAAACAAAATTAATAACAATTTTAGCAGTAACGTAAACTACAGCATTCTTAGTCATGAGAAAAATAGATAATTTCTATCTGAAAACAATTACTTTTATTGTATACATCCTGTAAAATTGAAATAAGACAGTTTCCTACATTTACTGTTTATTTTAAGACATTTTTTTTAAAGTAAAAAGTATGATTTTTTTTTTTAATTTTTTAGGTAACATATTTTAAAATGCTGTAATTTACAAACGCCCCAACGGCCCGTGCGTAAACATGTCTTAAAATTGTTGTCATATAATAGACTTTCAAACAATTATAGTTTACAAAATTGCCCCTGTGGGGGAGCAAAACCATTTCCAGATTATGCTCTAATAGATGACAAAGTTATAGATCGGACAAGAAATCTCACACAGACTGAAAGCGTTGTTAAACAAAATCAAAGTGTGACCTCGACCTTTGAGGTACGCATGTGGGTCTTACACGTGACACTTTGTAATGTCATGCTGTGAATTGAGCCAAGTGTTTTTGAAATTTACCCATAGGTGACAAAGTTTCAGATTGGACACGAAATCTCAATCAGACTGAAAGTGTCACCAACCAAAGTTAAAGTGTGACCTTGAACTTTGAAGTGGGATTCTGGGTGTAACGCGCGACACATCGTCATGTTATGTTGGTCATTTGTAGCTAGTATTCACAAAATCCATCTATGCATGACAAAGTTACAGGCCAGACACGGAATCTCAAACAGACTGAAAGTGTTGTCAAACAAACTCAAAGTGATACCTTGACCGTTGAGGTATGGCCATGGGTCTTACTCGCGACACGTTTTCATGTTATGTTGATCATGTGTAGCAAGTAATTATAAAACCCATCTATGCGTGACAAAGTTACAGACCGGACACGAAATCTCACACAAACTCAAAGTGTTGTTAAACTAACTCAAATTGTGCCATTGACCTTTGAGGTACTGGTGTTGGTCTTACTCGTGACATGTCATCGTGTTATGTTGATCATTTGTAGCAAGTATCATTAAAATTCATCTTTGCATGACAAAGTTACAGGCCGGACACGAAATCTCGCACAAATTCAAAGTGTTGTCATACAAACTCAAATTATGGCCTTGACCTTTGAGATAAGGGTAGGCTCTTACTCGCGACACGTCGTCATGTTATGTCGATCATTTGTAGCAAGTATCAACAAAATCTATCTATGCAAGACAAAGTTACATGCCGGAAACGAAATCTCACACAAACTCAAAGTGTTATCAACAAACTCAAATTATGGCCTTGACCTTTGAGGTACAGGTAGGGCCTTACTCGCGACACGTCGTCATGTTATGTTGATAATTTGTAGCAAGTATCAACAAAATCCATCTATGCATGACAAAGTTACAGGCCGGAAACGAAATACCGGACGGACGGACGTTCCTTCGAACTGATATTTAAGTGGCTTCTTTGCGCCAATCTTATTACTTGTGTGGCTAAAATTTAAAAAAGCCACATAAAAGCTGTTTTGAAGAGTCTAGAAACAGCCACATGCTAATTTTCAACTGCTTTTCAACCGTCCATAAAAATTACTAATCCTATACCCTAGACTCTTAACTACCCATTCGTGTGTAAGGACGGACGGAAGGACGGACGGACGCTGCGATTACTATATGCCACCCAAAATATTTTTTGGGGAATAAAAAACTGGGCCCTAATCAATCCTAGCCCCTGTATTTGAACTTTGAAACTTCTAGTCACGGCGATCTTTTATAACAAATATGAACAAATTTGATTTGGCTGTTCTTTAGAAGAAGATTTTTTATGTTAATTATGTTAAAATGGCATTTCCCCGAAACAGAACCAATTTTGACCCTATGCTCATGGCTTTAACAAACACGATGAAAACTCATTAGATTCTACATTTTCGAAGGAGATTTTTGAAATTTTATCCTTTTTTGGGGCGCCTGCTGATCCCTGATTTATACCAAATCTCTTTAAAAGGACCCTTTTTCAACTGTTATGTCTAAGCAATGCTCCAGACATAAAGATAATTGAAATTATACCTAAAATAGATCAGAAAAATAGAATTTCATTTTTCCATAGTATTCCTATGCTTTCCCAGCCCCTTTATATGAACAAATTTGGAACTCCTAGTCAAAGGGATCATTTATACTAAATATGAACGAATTTTATTAGAAAGTTCTTGAGAAAAAAAATATTTTTAAATGTAAATTGACCAAAGTTAAACTGTCATGTCGTTGGGGCGGGGCAAATTTTGACACTAGGGTCATTGCTTAAACAAACTTGAAAGAAATTCATTAGGTGCTACTACATGCAAAAAATCATGCTCCAGGCTTTGCACTTTCGGAAAAGATGTCACCAGGGTCATCATTTGAGCAAACTTGAGAGTTTTGTGTACGAATGCTTCACACAAAATTTGGTGAAAATCTGTTAAGCGGTTTCAGAGAAGAAATCGTTTGAAGCAATTGTTAACGACCGGATGGACGGACAACGGAAGAAGAGTGACCACAACAGCTCACATTGAGCCTTCTGCTCACATGAGTTAACGAAAGACTTATGTGCCTTAACGGTCACCTGATTTGTCAATAAAACATAAGCATTAACCGGCATGTCAGCAACAACAAATCACACCAAAAACCATTCAAATAAGTCTATTCAGTCATCAGAAATGATGTTTTTTTTTGTTATTTTCACTTATATAGAATTAGTAAAGTAGGCTCCACCCAAGGGTCAAACCGCGAGACCCAGGTACAAGCAATTCACAAGTATCATAAAGGACCCATATAAAGTAAGAAGAAGAGTTTCAAATTTATCGTTTGAACTTTTAAAAAAAAAATTAATTGAGTTATGAGCACATTTCCCATACAAACATATGATCAATAAGCTGTATATGAGCATATAAACACAATCCGGCACAAAATGATGCCCAAATTATCATGCGTGACTAACACTTTATAAAACAAGCGTGTAACTCACCCGAGTCAAAAAAAATCGTCAAAATGACTTTCAAGGCAGGTAAAGTACACTACGCACTAAAACGTGAAGTTTTTAATACGACTCGCATAAATCAATTCGAAGTCAAGTTGGAATCCTCGGCAATTTAAAAATAATTTATAAAGCGTTTGTCACGCTTTATAATTTGGACATCTTTTTTATAATTCTAAAGCGTTCTGGATAGTGTTTGGTAGCACATATACAGCTCACTGACCATATATTTATGTATGGGAAATGTGCTCACAACTCAATTGAAAAACTTTTAAAAAAGTTTAAACGTGGATGTGTTGCTTTAATGTTTCTAAAAATGAGGTACATGTAAAATGTTATTTTGTACAGTCGATCAAAATGTAACCGATTGAAATGTCCAATGCTTTCAACGTATATAATATTCGTAAGTTCCCATAAGATTTAATCTATATCTATGGAAATAGTGTGTTTTGTTAATCATCATTGACTTAAACACTGGACCATGTCATGAGTCCGTGTACCATCGTCTGCCTGTACTTGATTATTGTTGTATATTAAATTAAAATGCGAGGCCAAGCGAGTTAAAACACCTACTAACATATATTACTCGCCTGAATCTGCAATATGTTGAAAAAAAAGTTCAAACAGACAGACGGACACCTAGTAAGTCTATCCAAATAAAGATAAACATATAAAGGTTAAGATAAACCTACCAGAGCTAAGGTGAATTTAACACAGGCTATGTTATATCGTGACGTAAATATAGATGTGAAGACATACCATGACTAGCAGAGCCGGTGGGTCCCTACAAACACCAAGGATGCCTTTTGAGGAGCTGTCACTGTCTCCACCTTGGAAAATTGGATTAAAATTCAAAATTGTAAATAAAAAATATTAACAGTAGCTCTGTTATGAACAAACATAACATAGTAGTTCTACCGTATACAACCAACTAGTAAATAGTAGCTCTATCCTGTAATAACATACATTACAAAGTACGTCTGTAATACACCAACACACCTTACACAGTAGTTCCGTTATATACCAACACACCTCACAAAGTAGTTCTGTTATATACAAACACACATTACATAGCAGTTCCGTTATATACCAACAAACCTCACATAGCAGTTCTGTCATATACTAACACACCTCACATAGAAGTTCTGTCATATACCAACACACCTCACATAGTAGTTCTGTCATACCAACACATCTTACATAGTAGTTCCGTTACATACCAACACACATTACATAGAAGTTCTGTCATATACCAACACACCTTACATAGTCGATCCGTTTTATATCAACAAACATTATATAGTAGTTCTGTCATATACCAGGCAACACACCTTACATAGTAGTTCCGTTATATACCAACACACATTACATAGTAGTTCTGTCATATACTAACACACCTTAGACAGTAGTTCCGTTATCTACCAACACACCTCACATAGTAGTTCTGTCATATACCAACACACCTTACATAGTAGTTTCGTTATATACCAACATAGCTCACATAGTAATTATGTCATATACCAACACACATCGCATAGTAGTTCTGTCAACACACCTTACATTGTAGTTCCGATATATACCAACACACATTAAATAGTAGCTCTGTCATATACCAACACACCTTACATAGTAGTTATTTTATATACCAACACACCTGACATGGTAGTTCTGTCATATACAAACACACATAACACAGTAGTTCCGTAAAACACCAAAACACCTCACATAGAAGTTCTGTCATATATCAACACACATTACATAGTAGTTCCGTTATACACATGTACAAACAACCTTACATAATATTTCCGTTATACACAAACTTACCTAACATAGTAGTGAAGTCATATAACACATACATTACATAGTAGTTCTATCATATACCAACACACAATACATAGTAGTTGTGTCATATTCCAACATACATTATGTAGTAGTTCTGTCATATACCAACACACATCATATAGTAGTTCTACCACATACAAACACACATCACATAGTAGTTTTGCTATATACCAACACATATCACATAGTAGTTCTGTTATCTAGCAACACACATTGCATAGTAGTTCTATCATATACCAACAAACATCGCATAGTAGTTCTGTCATATACCAGCACACATCACATAGTAGTTCTGTCAAATACCAACATATATCACAAAGTAGTTAAGTCATATACCAACACACATCACATAGTTGTTTTGTCATATACCAACATACATTACGTAGTATTTCTGTCATATACCAATACACATCATATAGTAGTTCTACCACATACAAACTAACATCACATAGTAGTTCTGCCATATACCAACACATATCACATAGTAGTTCCGTCATATACCAACACACATTACATAATAGTTATGTCATATACCAACACACATCACATAGTAGTTTTGTCATATACCAACACACATTACATAGTAGTTCCGCCATACACAAACATACATCACATAGTAGTTCCGTCATATACCAACACACATTACATAATAGTTATGTCATTAACCAACACACATTACATATAGAAACACACATCACATAGTAGTTTAGCCATATACCAACACACGTCACATAGTAGTTCTGCCACATACCAACATACATTGCATAGTAGTTCTGCCACACACTAACATATATTACATAGCAGTTCCGCCATATACCAACACACATCGCATAGTAGTTCCGCCATATACCAACACACATCGCATAGTAGTTCCGCCATATACCAACACACATCACATAGTATTTATGCCATATACCAACATACACTGCAAAGTAGTTCTGCCATACACTAACATACATTGCATAGTAGTTCCGCCAAATACCAACACACATCGCATAGTAGTTACGCCATATACCAACACATACTATATAGTGGTTCTGTTATATACCAACACACATCACATAGTAGTTACGCCAAATACCAACACATATTATTTAGTAGTTCTGTTATATATCAACACTCATTACATATTAGTTCCGTCATATACAAACACACATCACATATTAGTTACGCTGTATACCAACACACATCATATAGTAGTTCTGTTATATACCAACACTCATTACATAATAGTTCCGTCATATACCAGAACAACTTACATTGTAGTTCTGTCATATACTACATACATCTCATAGCATTTATGACATATACCAGCACACGTTGTATATTAGTTGGGTCATATACCAGCACACATTACATAGTAGTTATGCTATATACCAGCACACACTAAATAGTAGTTATGTCATATACCAGCACACGTAACATAGTAGTTATGTCATATACCAAAACATTACATAGTAGATATGTCATATACCAGCACGATTTAGATAGTAGTTCGGTCATATACTAGCACACATTACGTAGTAGTTGTGTCTTATATCAGCACGACTTAGATAGTAGCTGTCATATACCAGCACGACTTAGATAGTAGTTCTGCCATATACAAGTACACATTACGTAGTAGTTGTGTCATATACCAGCACGACTTAGATAGTAGTTCTGCCATATACAAGTACACATTACGTAGTAGTTGTGTCATATACCAGCACGACTTAGATAGTAGTTCTGTCATTTAACAGCACGACATAAACCGACACGCATTACATAGTAGTTCTGTCATCTACCAGCACGACTTAGAAAGTAGTTCTGTCATATACCGACACACATTACATATTAGTTATGTTATATACCAGCACACATTACATAGTAGTTCTGTCATATACCAGCACGACTTAGATAGTAGTTATGTCATATAACGACACACATTACATAGTAAGTATGTTATATACCAGCACACACTACACAGTAGTTATGTAATATACCAGCACATATTACAACGTAGTTGTGTCATATACCAACACATATTATATAGTAGTTTAGTCATATACCAACACACATTACATAGTAGTTCTGTCATATAACAGCACACATTACAAAGTAATTCTGTCATATACTAGCACAAATTACACAGTAGTTCTGTAATATACTAGCACATATTACATAGAATTTCTGTCATATACCAACACATATTACATATTATTTGTGTCATATAACAACACACATCACATAGTAGTTCTGCCATATACCAACACACATTGCATAGTAGTTCTGTTATATACATGTACCAGCACACATTACATAGTAATTCTGTCATATACCAGCACACATTATATAGTTGTTCTGTCATATACCAGCACATACGACATAGTAGTTCTGTCATATACCAACAAAAATGACATAGTATTTCTGTCATATACCAACATACATTACATAGTAGTTCTGTAATAGCACACATTACATCGTAGTTCTGTCATATACCAGCACAAATTACATAGTAGTTCTGTCATATACCTTCGTACATGAAATAGTAGTTCTGTCATATACCAACGTACTTTACATAGAATTTCTGTAATATACCAACGTACATTACTAAGAAGTTCTGTCATATACAAACACACATCACTTAGTAGTTCTGCCATATACCAACACACATTACTTAGGAGTACTGCCATATACCAACACACATCGCATAGTAGTTCTGTCATATACTTGTACAAGCACACATTACACAGTAGTTCTGTCATATACCAGCACACATTATATAGTTGTTCTGTCATATACCAGCACATATTACATAGTAGTTCTGTCATATACTAACACACATTATATAGTAGTTCTGTCATATACCAACATACATCGCATAGTAGTTCTGCCATATACCAACACACATTACATAGTAGTTCTGCCATATACCAGTACACATCGCATAGTAGTTCTGCCATATACCAACACACATTACATAGTAGTTCTGCCATATACCAGTACACATCGCATAGTAGTTCTGCCATATACCAACAAACATCGCATAGTAGTTCTGCCATATACCAACAAACATCGCATAGTAGTTCTGCCATATACCAACACACATTACATAGTAGTTCTGCCATATACCAGTACACATCGCATAGTAGTTCTGCCATATACCAACACACATTACATAGTAGTTCTGCCATATACCAACACACGTTACATAGTAGTTCTACCATATACCAACCCATATTACATAGTAGTTCTGCCATATACCAGTACACATCGCATAGTAGTTCTGCCATGTATACCAACACACATTACATACTTAGTAGTTCTGTCATATACCAACACATATCACAAAGTATTTCTGTCATATACCAACATACATTACATAGTAGTTTTGTCATATACCAACACATATTACATAGTTGTTCTGTCATATACCAACATACATTACATAGTAGTTTTGTCATATACCAACACATATTACATAGTTGTTCTGTCATATACCAACAAAAATGACATAGTGTTTCTGTCATATACCAACATACATTACATAGTAGTTCTGTTATAGCACACATTACATAGTAGTGTCATATACCAACCTTCATTACTTAGTAGTTCTGCCATATACCAACACACATCGCATAGTAGTTCTGCCATATATACCAACACACATTACATAGTAGTTCTGTCATATACCAACACACATCACATAGTAAATCTGTCATATACCAACACACGTTACATAGTAGTTCTACCATATACCAACACACATCGCATAGTAGTTCTGCCATATACCAACACACATCGCATAGTAGTTCTGCCATATACCAAGAAACATCGCATAGTAGTTCTGCCATATACCAACACACATCGCATAGTAGTTCTGCCATATACCAACAAACATCGCATAGTAGTTCTGTCATATACCAACACATATCACAAAGTATTTCTGTCATATACCAACATACATTACATAGTAGTTTTGTCATATACCAACACATATTACATAGTTGTTCTGTCATATACCAACAAAAATGACATAGTGTTTCTGTCATATACCAACATACATTACATAGTAGTTCTGTTATAGCACACATTACATAGTAGTGTCATATACCAACCTTCATTACTTAGTAGTTCTGTTATATACCAGCACACGTTACATAGAAGTTCTGTCATATACCAGCCAACACACATAACATAGTAGTTGTGTTATATACCAACCCTCATTTCTTAGTAGTTGTGTCATATACCAGCACTAATTATGTAGCAGTTGTGTCATGTACCAACACATATTACATAGTAGTTATTTCATATACCAACACACATTACTTAATAGTTCTGCCATATACATGTACCAGCACACATTACATAGTAGTTCTGTCATATACCAACACACATTACATAGTAGGTTTGTCATATACAAACACACATAACATAGAAGTTCTGACATATATCAATATGCAATAGATAGAAGGTTTAAATATACTAACATACATAACAACAACATTTGCCATTAAAAAGAGGCAAAATTGCAAAAACTCCAATAAAAGTCAACCGCCCGGATTCCAATTACGATATAAGCAGCTAGGCTTCATTCTGATACTTCCTAGCCAGATTGATGAAAATCAGTTGACAAATTTAGAAATGTGTTGACCAGAAATTGTGGCATACGAACAGAAGAACGGAAAAGGCAGCTTAACAAGTATATGCCAGCTCTACTTCCAGCCCACTCCATTAAACGTCGGGGGTATATAACAATAACTTACATATTCTTACTCACCCATCATTACTGGAGATCCAAATGTGTTGAAATGATCAATGATATCCTCTAAGTGTGAGCAAAGATCTTTGCCAGACTGGACGTGCAATATCTTGCATGGAACCTTAAATGTCAGAGTATGCATATATGTGTTACCATGTTTAAATGTCATAAGCAATGAAACCAAATCGATAAGTCAGCCCTAAAAATCAAAATATACCATTAAAACATTAATGAGACATGCTAATCAGACGGTTTAGCTATTCCTCTCCAAAGTACTAGTTATTGCAAAACTTAACACCTGGCGAAAAGTTGGTCTCGTTTATCTTACTTAACTGTGACGTTAATGTCACAAGATCAAGATCACTGCAATTTGTTGTAACGGTTAAGATACCGGAGTAAACTTACTATTTAAATTCAATAAGGGGTTCAAACCATAAATGTTCGCACCATGGAATGAGAGTGGTCAGACTGATTCACATAACGTGTAACATTGATGATTTGGCAGCGATTATGATGGAAAAACGACTCTTAATATCTTCCTGACACGACTTCTGAACAGCGAGATCGGTGTTCTGCATGAAAATACGAGTATCGTATATTTCGTACGTGTCTCTGCATGGTGCAGTGTAAAAACTCTTTAAAGACATCAAGTAAATCGTCCCGGTGCAAAGTGAATATGAAAAAAGAAAGCACTTGGTACCGTTTTGCACCAGTGGGGCGAAATATAAATATAGTGTCAGTAAGGGGTAATAATTGCTGAAACCTGACTTGTCGTAATAAAAAAAATGTGAATTTCGTACACATTTTGATCATATAATAAACGCGTGAAATGAATGAAAGGAACGTTTCGCATCTTTGTTTTACTCTTATTTGTATTTAGTGGTTGTTTATCGGTATTGTGATACGCGTGCAATTATGTTTGTATTAAATGTGTACTCCAAGCACGTTTAATACATGTAGACATACACATATATACCTGATACATGATTAACAGATTTATATATGTATAATTTCATCAAATATAAGTGGAAAATCATCTGTGCCATGGCTTAGTGGCCTATGTTGCTGCCTCACTACATACCTCTCCCCTGAAAGTACTGTATGGGTTTTGGTTCCATTCGGTAAGTTATTTACTAAAGAACGGGGTCAGTTCTATACAGCCTTGTTCATGCAGCATCTGGCTAGTAGTGAGACTTTGCAACACAAAGAATACTTATTGTCAAATATAACCGGATATGTATTGAATTAGCCTTTTTTCCATTCATGAAAATATATGTGGTAAAAGATATAAAAATATCTTTTATTACCACAGACGTAGGAGCAGTGGGTGAGTGGTAGAGAGAAATCATATACTTTGCACTTCCCACTCATATTTTAATAAATTTTAATGTCACAAAAATACCAAACATCTAACTTACATCCATATTTTTATCCTAAACAATAAGAAAATAAATACTGAAGAGACCCGCGTGCCGCCACAAGCCCCGCCCGCGTGTCGCCACAAACCCCATTCAACAGTCTCTCTCAAGGTTTTGCTCTCAGTGAATGAAGTTTTTTTCTTCATTTATGAGTGAGCCTGTCGTGTGTGTGTGTGTGTGTGACAATCTATTAAATAAAAACTTTTAAAAGTCACAAGAATAATGAAGCACAATCCTTTTTACATATTAACAACTCCTAAAAATGCAGCTGGTAACTGGTAAATGACAACATGCAAATTGATCAATGTAAGTGGTGCTTTATAACATTTTGAAAAAGTTGAGTTGAGGAAATTCTCAAGTTGATTTTAATTTTTCACAGTTTAAAAAGAAGCTAAATGCATTTTCCCAATATGTCATGACTTAGGCTATATATTTACTCACTGACCCCCTATTGGCAAAACGATATTTAAACATGCAAAAATAATATATTGAAAAGGGGTTTCCTAACTTAGGCTACGCGTCTAGGTTAGACTAACACTGATTTCACGCTTAAAATTGAAACATATTTTGTGACGTATTAATGAGTCACGTCATTTCATTTTGATTTCAATTTGATCCGTTATACAGGTTTACACGTAGAAAAAATATTTCATATTAGAAATAGTCCGAATGACGAAGCGACGATCGTCAAAAGTATTTAAGTGCTGTCTATTTTTAGAATGAAGATTTCGTTTCAAGTTTACCACTCCAATTTAAATATCGATTTTGACACGTGTTTGTGGATATTAAATACCAATCCATTCGGATTATATTGATCAATGATAACGAAATGCTTTTTATCCATTTTTAAAATTATTTTATTTTTAAAAACATTTATAGCGTTTTTTCCCCTGATATCTTCCCTTTAATGAAACCGGGGATTTAAGTTACACGATTTAATATGTAATCCGAGATCATTTGGTAACTGGTTGTAAACAACTGTTGAGATAAATCAATGTGAAAAAAATGTGCAGGAAGTATAATGCACACATCCTTAAATATTGAACAGGCACGTGGTGATCGGATGAGCTCACATGAATCATGGCAGGAATGGACTTAATTTAGAAGGGTTCATTATTATCTCATTTTATGTATGACCATACACGACTATCGAACACGATTGAAGATGTTTAACTACACTGAAAGATGTTCTAACTAGACCTTTAGTTAATCGGCTATTCCTCCACCTCATATACTTCGATTTGGTTGAAACTTATAACATATATAACTAAACATGTAATAAGTATTGAGTAGAAATTTCAATTCAATTAATCATCAATTAACTATAAAACTTAACAAATAAAAGGCCTTACTATCAAAACTGAAATTCACAAAATAGCGACAATCAGATCAAATAAAATTTAAACACTGTGAAAAGTCTAAACCACAGTACAAACAAGAATTAATTCTTAAGTGTATCTACCTCTGGCTCTCAGCACAAGCTGTTTAAGTACCGATTAAATACCCTTTGATATAAATTATAACACATACCTGTCCGCGGGAATAGCCGGCTTGTAACATGCCAATTGCGCGAGCGTGCTCTCCGTTATTCATACGCGGCATAATAATACAAAAGTGTTGTTTCTATGTGGTTACCGTAATAGAACATTGAAATGAACACGAATATTTTCTGCACCCATCTTAAATCATCGTGCATAGTTATGTAACCATACCTGTTACCACATGTAAGTGCGGGCAAGCGAAACGGTGTATGATTTTTGCCGTTATGGTATTATGATCAGGTGCAAAAATTCAACTCGATACATTTAACCATATTTGAAAAAAAAATCAAATTAAAAAGGTCTTGCTAGAACATCCTTTCAGTGTATATTACGACCATGTAAAACAATCAATTAATAAGTGATTGGACATACAACAAGAGCTGCCGGAGGGACAGCGCGCTCGACTATTCGAATATTTGTCACAGAAGCACAAATGTGATTGAGACTAATGACAAATCCAAGCAAATAGGGTTATCTTACTTACAAAATTGACAAAATTGAGTAGGTCTTATAACTGCAATATCTTGTATGAAGTTTCAATCAAATACTTGCAGTGACTGCTGAGTTATAAAATGTCTAAGTAATATAAAGGTCCTCGTTTGCAAAAAACATCTTGCAAGAGTTATCCGAATTGATTAGTTTAGTTGATTTCATGATTACAAAGCCATATGTAAAGATTAAATCAAATACATTGAGCGGTTGGTGTAATATGGACTTGACAGTACTTGTATGCAAATCTTAAAATTCTACGTCAAAGAAGGGCAATAATTTGCATTATATTCGTACAAGAGTTATCTTACTTAGTAACTGTAATAGGGTGATGACTAGTAAAGCTTGTGTAAAGTTTCAATCAAATGCATAGAGTAGTTGGTGAGACTTAGTTATTGCAGTAGGGTTGATGACCAAGAAGGCTTGTGTAAAGTTTCAAGGCAATACATGCAATGGTTACTGAGATAGGGACTTGCATGCAAAACTTTAACTAGGATTTTTATGTCAAACAAGGGCAATAATTTGCATTATATTCATGCAAGAGTTATCTGTAGTAGGGCTGATGACTGGAAAGACTTGTGTAAAGTATCAATCAAATATATTGAGTGGTTGGTGATATGAACTTGATAGTACTTGAACGCAAAACTTTAACCAGAATTTCTTAGTCAAACAAGGGCAAAAATTTGTATTATATTCATGCAAGTGTGATCTTACTTAGTTACTGTAGTATGTTTGATGACTAGGAAGGCGTGTGTAATGTTTCAAGTCCAATACATGCATTGGTTACTGAGATATGGACTTGATGGTACTTGCACGCAAAACTTTTACCAGGTTTTCTAAGTCAAACAAGGGCAATAATTTGCATTATATTCATGCAAGAGTTATCTAACTTATAACTTATCATATTCAAGAGTGGTCTTACTTAGTGACTGTAGTATGATTGATGACTGGTAAGGCTTGTGTAAAGTTTTAATCAAATATAATGATTGGTTTTTGAGATATAGACTTGATGGCACTTGCATGCAAAACTCTAACTAGAATTTCTAAGTAAAAAACGGCAATAATTTGCATTATATTCATGCAAGAGTTATTTAACTTAGTTATTGTAGTAGGGTTGATGACTAGGAAGGCTTTGTAAAGTTTTAAGGCAATACATAACTGAGAAAGGGACTTGCATGCAAAACTTAAACCAGAATTTCTAAGTCAAACAAGGGCAATTATTTACATTATATTCATTCAAGAGTTATCTAACGTAGTTACTGTAGTAAAGCTGATGACTAGGAAATCTTGTGTAAAGTTTCAAGGCAATACATGCAATAGTTACTGAGATAGGGACTTGCATGCAAACCTTTAACCAGAATTTCTAAGTCAAACAAGGGCAATAATTTGTATCATATTCATGCAAGAGTTATCTCACTTATTTATTGTAGTAGAGTTGATGACTAGGAAGGTTTGTGTAAAGTTTCAAGGCATTACATGCAATGGTTACTGAAATAGGGACTTGCATGCAAAACATTAACCAGAATTTCTACGTCAAACAAGTGCAATAATTTGTATTATATTCATGCAAGAGTTATCTAACTTCGTTATTGTAGTAGGGTTGATGACTAGGAAGGCTTGTGTAACGTTTGAAGGTAATACATGCAATGGTTACTGAGATAGGGACTTGTTTTAAAAAATTAACCTAGGTGTGACGCCGACGCCTCGGATAGTAGAACAGCTCTCTTTATTCTCCGAATAGTCGAGCTAAAAATGTAATTAACTATATTGTTACCAAGTACAACTGCTGAACGTTAATGAACATGTGTAACTATATAATGCCCATGTAAAACTACTGAAAGTTAAGTGACGTGTTTACCTATATTATGCAGATGTAAAACTGCTGAACGTTGATGGACATGTTTAACTATATAATACAGATGTAAAACTGCTGAACGTGAATAGACATGTTTAACTATAGTATGTCCATGTAAACCTGAACGTGAATTGATATGTTTAAGTTAATGCCCATGTAAGACTGCTGAATGTTAATTGACATGTTTAACTATAGTATGTCCATGTAAAAATGCTGAACGTTAACAGACATGTATACATGTAACTATATAATGACCATGTAAAACTGCTGAACGTAAATGGACATGTTTAAATATATTATGCCAATGTAAAACTGCTGAACGTTAATGAACATGTTGAACTATATTATACCCATGTAAAACTGCTGAACGTGATTGGACATGTTGAACTATAGTATGTCCATGTAGAACTACTTAACGTGAATGTGAATGTTTAACTATATTATGCCTATGTAAAACTGCTGAGCGTTAATGGGCATGTTTAACAATAGTGTGCCCATGTAAATCTGCTGAAAGTAAATGGACATTTTTAACTATATTATGCCAATGTCAAACTGCTGAATTGAATGTACATGTTTAACCATATAATGCCCATGTAAAAGTGCTGAACGTGTTTAACGATAGTATGCCCATATAAAACTGCTGAACGTGAATAGAAATATTTAACTATATAATGCACATGTTAAACTGCTCAACTTTAATGGACATGTTTAACTATATTGTGCCCATGTAAAACTGCTGAAAGTGAATGGACATGATTAACTATATAATGCCCATATTAAACTACTGAACGTAAATGGAAGTGTTTAACTATATTATGCCCATGTAAATCTAGTGAACGTGAATGGAAACGTTTAACTATATCATGCCTATGTATAACTGCCGAAAGTGAATAGAAATCGTTAACTACAGTATGTCCATGTGCAACTGCTGAACGTCAATGAAAATGTTTAACTATAGTATGTCCATGTAAAACTGAATGGACATGATTAACTATATAATGCCCATATTAAACTGCTGAACGTAAATGGAAGTGTTTAACTATATAATGCCCATATTAAACTGCTGAGCGTTAATGGACATGTTTAAATATATAATGCCAATGTAAAACTGCTGAACGTTAATGAACATGTTGAACTATATTATACCCATGTAAAACTGTTGAACGTGAATGGACATGTTTAACTATAGTATGTCCATGTAGAACTACTTAACGTGAATGTGAATGTTTAACTATATTATGCCTATGTAAAACTGCTGAGCGTTAATGGGCATGTTTTAACAATAGTGTGCCCATGTAAAACTGCTAAAAGTAAATGGACATTTTTAACTATATTATGCCAATGTAAAACTGCTGAAATTGAATGGACATGTTTCACTATATAATGCCCATGTAAAAGTGCTGAACGTTAATGAAAGTGTTTTACTATAGTACGCCCATATTAAACTGCTGAACGTGAATGGAAGTTTTTAACTATAAAATGCACATGTTAAACTGCTGAACTTTAATGGACATGTTTAACAATATTGTACCCATGTAAAAGTGCTTAGAGTGAATTGAAAGGTTTAACTATATTATGCCCATGTAAAACTGCTGAAAGTGAATGGACATGTTTAACTATATAATGCCCATATTAAACGACTGAACGTTAATGAAATGTTTAACTACAGTGTGCCCATGTACAACTGCTGAACGTGAATGAAAATTTTTAACTATATTATGCCCATGTACAACTGCTGAACGTAAATGGAAATGTTTAACTATAGTATGTCCATGTAAAACTACTAAACGTGAATGTGAATGTTTAACTTTATTATGCCTATGTAAAACTGCTGAGCTTTAATGGGCATGTTTAACAATAGTGTGCCCATGTAAAACTGCTGAAAGTAAATGGACATTTTTGAATATATTATGCCAATATAAAACTGCTGAAATTGAATAGACATGTTAAACTATATAATGCCCATGTAAAACCGCTGAACGTTAATGGACGAGTTTAAATATATAATGCCAATGTGAAACTGCTGAACGTTAATGAACATGTTGAGCTATATTATACCCATGTTAAACTGCTGAACGTGAATGGACATGTTAAACTATAGTATGTCCATGTAGAACTACTTAACGTGAATGTGAATGTTTAACTATATTATGCCTATGTTAAACTGCTGAGCGTTAATGGGCATGTTTAACAATAGTGTGCCCATGTAAAACTGCTGAAAGTAAATGGACATTTTTTAACTATATTATGCCAATGTAAAACTGCTGAATTTGAATGGACATGTTTAACTATATAATGCCCATTTAAAAGTGCTGAACGTTAATGGAAATGTTTAACTATATTATGCCCATGTACAACTGCTGAAGGTAAATGGAAATGTTTAACTATAGTATGTTCATGTAAAACTGCTGAAATTGAATGGACATGTTTAACTATATAATGCCCACGTAAAAGTGCCGAACGTTAATGGAAATGTTTAACTATATTATGCCCATGTAAAACTGCTGAACGTTAATGAATATGTTTGATAACATTATGCCAATGTAAAACTGCTGAACGTGAATGTGAATGTTTAACTATATTATGCCTATGTAAAACTGCTGAGCGTTAATGGGCATGTTTAACAACACTGTGCCCATGTAAAACTGCTGAAAGTAAATGGACATTTTTAACTATTTTATGCCAATGTAAAACTGCTGAAATTGAATGGACATGTTTAATTATATAATTCCCATGTAAAAGTGCTGAACGTTAATGGAAGTGTTTAACTATAGTATGCCCATATAAAACTGCTGAACATGAATGGAAATATTTAACTATATAATGCATTTATTAAACTGCTGAACTTTAATGGACATGTTTAACTATATTGTGCCCATGTAAAAGTGCTTAAAGTGAATTGACATGTTTAACTATATTATGCCCATTTAAAACTGCTGAAAGTGAATGGACATGTTTAACTATATAATGCCCATATTAAACTGCTGAACGTAAATGGAAGTGTTTAACTATATTATGCCCATGTAAATCTAATGAATGTGAATGGAAACGTTTCACTGTATCATGCCTATGTACAACTGCCGCACGTGAATAGAAATGTTTAACTACAGTATGTCCATGTACAATTGCTGAATGTGAATGAAAATGTTTAACTATATTATGCCCATGTACACATGCTGAGCGTGAATGGAAATGTTTAACTAGATTATGCCCATGTAAAACTGCTGAACGTTAATGAAAACGTTTAACTATATCATGCCCATGTAAAACTGCTGAACGTTAATGAAAACGTTTAACTATATTATGCCCATGTAAAACTGCTGAGCGTGAATGGAAATGATTAACTATGTTATGCCCATGTAAAACTGCTGAACGTTAATGAATATGTTTGGTAACATTATGACAATGTAGAACTGCTGAACGTGAATGGACATGTTTAACTATATTATGCCAATGTAAAACTGCTGGACGTTAATGGAAATAGTTAGCTTAATTATGCCCATGTACAACTGCTGAACGTTAATGGACATGTTTCACTTTATTATGCCCATGTACAATTGCTGAACGTAAATGGAAATATTTAGCCTAATTATGCCCATGTACTACTGCTGAACGTAAATGGAAATGTTTAACTATAGTATGTCCATGTACAACTGCTGAACGTGAATGGAAATGTTTAACTATATTATGTCAACGTAAAACTGCTGAACGTGAATGGAAATGTTTAACTATATTATGCCCACGTAAAACTGCTGAACGTTAATGGAAATGTTTAACTATATTATTCCCACGTAAAACTGCTGAACGTGAATGGAAATGTTTTACTATAGTATGCCCATTTGGGGGGAAATGTCAGAAATATCAACCGCCAAACCCAACCAACCGAAACTCGTACGATTTTATTCAATTCATTGCTAAATTCATCTACCTGAACATGATTTTCTCATGCAGCCCGTGCGTGTCAACCATGTTGTTTTATCGAGTGCATTTTAAACAGGCTAAATTTCGAAGAGAGGGCCCAAGTTTTGGCCATGCTTGAATGTGGGCGAACGCAAGAACAAGTCGCTAGACGTTTAAACGTCTCTTGTTCGACATTACTGCGTCTCGTTCGCCATGTCAGAACCACCGGAACGTTTGTCAAGATAAGAGGCCACGTTCTAGAAGACCGCGTGTAACGTCAGAACGGCGGGATAGTTACAAACGTCATAGCCATCTACGTGACAGATTCCTGACGGCTGAATCCACGTCACGTTTAGTGGTAGGTAATCGTGGAGACATACTGTCAAAATCGGCATAGAGAACGGGGAATTAGCTGCCGCAGGTCCTACCGCGGTCTAGTTCTTATGCGACGTCCCCGTCACCAACGTCTTATTTGGACCCACAACCACCGCGGTCAGCGTTGGCAGAACGTAGTGTTTAGTGATGAGTCACATTTCAACTTGCCGAACACCGACGGACTTATCCGTGTCTACCGACGACTTCATGAACGCTACATTTACAATTTCGTTCTGCAGCACAACCGTTACAGTGGGGGCGGAGTTTTGGTCTGGACAGCCATCAACCATAGGTTTAAGTCCCAACTTGTTGTGTGCCAAGGTAATCTCACAGCCAAGCGTTACATCAACCAAATATTGCGTCCTGTCGTTGTCCCTATGTTCTGCCAACGTCAAGGCCTGCTCTTCCAGCATGACAACGCGCCAGATCACGTTGCACGTGTCACCAGGAACTTTTTACAGACCCGCAACATTGACGTCTTGCCTTGGCCGGTGTGTTCATCTTACTGCAATCTGATTGAACACGCCTGGGATTACCATGGGCGGCGGTTACGTGAACGTCAACTGCAACCTGCCAATGTCCAGTAACTGACAGCAGCGCTCCACCAGGAATGGGCCAGAATCCCACGGTATCAGCTACGTAACTGGTGCGGTTCCATGGGGCGATATCTTGCAGCTGTGGTTGCCAGTAGAGGTGGCCACATGCGTTACTGATTGTGTAAGTGAAATTGCTCTGGACAGTCTAATGAAATCCAAAATTTGAAGCATAATGCTTTTAATGAACAATTACTTCTCTTAAATGTTGAAATTTGCGAATGGAATTGTTCTTTTCTGATTTTGAATCACGGTAAACAAATTATTGTACAATGAGTTAGAATGAGGCGTTTCTTTTTCTCGTCAGTGTATATAATGTCCATGTACAACTGCTGAACGTGAATGGAAATGTTTCACTAAATATAGTATGTCCATGTAAAACTGCTGAACATTAATGGAAGTGTTTAACTAAATATTCCCGTGTAAAACTGCTGAACATGAATTGACATGTTTAACTACATTATGCCCATGTAAAACTGCTGAACGTGAATGGAAATGTGTAACTATATCATGCCCATGTAAAACTGCTGAACGTTAATGGAAGTGTTTAACTATATTGTGCCAAGGTAAAATTGCTGAACGTGAACGGGCATGTTTAAATATATTGGGCCTATGTAAAACTGCTAAACGTTAATGGAAGTGTTTAACTTTATTGTACCTATGTAAACTTCTTGAACGTGAATGGACACATTTAACTATATTATGCCCATACAAAACTGTTGAACGTGAATGAACATGTTTAAATATATTATGCCAATGTAAAACTGCTGAACGTTAATGGAAGTGTTTAATATAGTATGCCCCTGTCAAACAGTTAAACGTTAATGGACATGTTCTACTATATTGTGCCTAAGTAAAACTGCTGAACGTTTATGGAAGTGTTCAAACATATTATGTCCATGTAAAACTACTGAATGTGAATGGAAATGTTTAACTATATTATGCCCATATAGAAATACTGAACATGAATGGACATGTTTAATTATGTTATGTCTATGTAGAACAGCTGAACAGTGAATGGAAATGTTTAACTATAGTATGCCCATTTCAAACTCCTAAACATGAATGGACATTTTTAACTTTATTATGCCCATGCAAAACTGCTGAGCGTGAATGGAAATGATTAACTATTTTATGCCAATGCAAAACTGCTGAACGTTAATGAATATGTTTGAAAACATTATGCCAATGTAAAACTGCTGAACATGAATGGACATGTTTAACTATATTATGCCAATGTAAAACTGCTGGACGTTAATGGAAGTGTTTCACTATATTATGCCCATGTAAAACTGCTGAACGTGAATGGAAGTGTTTAACTATAGTTTGCTAATGTAAAACTGCTGAACGTTAATTTAAGTGTTTAACTATAGTATGACCATGAAAAACTGCTGAACATGAATGGAAGTGTTTAATTATAGTATACCAATGTAAAATTGTTGAACGTGAAACGACATGTTTAAATATATTATGCCGATGTAAAATTGCTGATCGTGAAATGAAGTGTATAAATATGTTATGTCCATGTAAACTGCTGAACGTGAATTGACATGTTTTACTATATTATGCCCATTTAAACCTGCTGAACGTGAATGGATAAAATTATTAATATTATGCCCATGTAAAACTGCTGAACGTGAACAGAAATGTTTAACTATATTATGCCCATGTAAAACTGCTGAACGTGAATGGACATGTTTAACTTTATTGTGCTCATGTAAAACTGCTGGACGTTAAAAGATATTTTAAATACAATATGCAAATGTAAAACTGCTGAACGTGAATGGACATGTTTAACTGTATAACGTCAATGTAAAACTGCTGAATGTTAATGGAAGTGTTTAACCATAGAATGCCCATGTTAACCTGTTTAACGTTAAAAGAAGAGTTTAACTATAATATGCACATGTAAAACAGCTGAACGTGAATGGACATGTTCAACTGTATAATGCCTATGTAAAACTGCTGAACGTTAAGAGAAATGTTTAATTATATTATGCCAGTGTAAAACTGCTAACGTGAATGGACATGTTTAACTATATTATGCTCATCTGAAACTTCTGAACGTTATTGGACATGTTTAACTAAATAACGTCCATGTAAAAATGCTGAACGTGAATGAAAATGATTAACTATATTAGACACATGTCAAACTGCTGAACGTTTATGAAAATGATTAACTTTATTATGCCCATGTAAAACTGCTGAACGTTAATGGACATGTTTGACTGTAGTATATCCATGTAAAACTAATGGACGTGAATTGATATGTTTAATTATATTATGTCCACGTAAAACTGCTGAACGTGAATGGAAATATTTAACTGTTGTATGCCCATATAAAAATGCTGAATGTTAATGGAAGTGTTTAACTATATTATGTCCATGGTCAACTGCTGAACGTTAATGGACGTGTTTAACTATATAATGTACATACAAAACCGCTGAACGTCAATGAAAATAATTAACTCTATTATGCCCATGTTAAACTGCTGAACGTGAATGGACATGTTTAACTATATGAAGCTAATGTAAAACTGCTGAACGTGAATGGACATGTTTGACTTTATTGTGCCGATGTAAAACTGCTGAACGTTAACGAAAGAATTTAACTATATTGTGCCCATGTAAAACTGCTCAACGTAAATGGACATGTATAAACATATAATGCCAATGTGAAACTGCTGTACGTTAATGAACATGTTGAACTATATTATGACCATGTAAAACTGCTGAACGTTAATGGACATGTTTAACTATAATATGCCTATGTAAAACTGCTAGAAGGTAATGGAAGTGTTTAACTATATTAAGCTCATGTAAATCAGCTGAACATGAAAGGTCATGTTTAACTATAATATATTCATGCAAAACTGATGAACGTTAATGGAAGAGTTTAACTATAGTATGCCCATGTAAAACTGCTGAACGTTAATGGGCATGTTTAACTATATTATGCAAATTCAAAACTGCTGAACGTTAAAGGAAGTGTTTAACTATATCATGCCCATGCAAAACTGCTTCACATGAATTGAAATGTTTCACTTTATTGTGCCCATGTAAAAGTGCTGAACGTTAATGGAAGAGTTTAACTATATTATGTCCATGTAAAACTGCTGAACGAAAATGGAAGAGTTTAACTATATTATGTCCATGTAAAATTGCTGAACGTTAATGGAAGAGTTTAACTATATTATGTCCATGTAAAACTGCTGAACGTAAATGGAAGTGTTTAACTATATTATGTCCATGTAAAACTGCTGAACGAAAATGGAAGAGTTTAACTATATTATGTCCATGGAATATTGCTGAACTTTAATGGAAATGTTTAACTATACTGTGCCTTTGTAAAATTGCTGAACGTAAATGAGAATGCTTAATTATAGTATGCCCATGTAAAACTGCTGAACGTGAATGGACATGTTCAGCTATATTGTGCCTAAGCAAAACTGCTGAAAGTGAATGGACATGTTTAAATATAGTATGCCCATGTAACACTGCTGGACGTGAAAGGACATGTTTTACTAAAGTATGCCCATGTAAAACTGCTGAACGTGAATAGAAATATTAAACTATAATATGCCCATGTAAAACTACCGAACGTTAATAGAAGGGTTTAACGATATTGTTCACATGTAAAATTGCTGAACGTAAATGGACATGTTCCACTTTATTATGCCCATTTAAAACTGCTGAACGTTAATGGGCATGTTTAACTATATTATGCCCAAGTAAAACTGCTGAACGTTAATGGAAGTGTTTAACTATATTATGCCCATGTAAAACTGCTCAACGTTAAGGGAAGTATTTAACTATATTATGCCCATGTAAAACTGCTTAACGTTAATGGGCATGTTGAACTATAGTTTGCCCATGTAAAACTGCTGAACGTGAATGGGCATGCATAACTGTATTATGCCTATGCAAAATTGCTGAACATGAATGGACATGTTTAACTAAATTATGTCCATGAACAATTGCTGAACGTTAATGGAAGTGTTTAACTATACTGTGCCTATGTCAGACTGCTGAACGTTAATGAACGTGTTTAACTATACTATGCCGATGTAAAACCGCTGAACGTTAATTAAAATGTTTAACTATAAGATGTCCATGTAAAACTGCTGAACGTAACTGGAAGTATTTAACTATATCGTGCACATTTAAAACTGCTGAACGTGAATGAAAGTGTTTAACTATAGTATGCCCATGTAAAACTGTTGAACGTGAATGGACATGTATAACTATATTACACCAATGTAAAACTGCTAAATGTAAATGGACATGCTTAACTATATTTTGCCCATATAAAGCTGCTGAACATTAATAGAAGTGCTTAAATATAGTATGCCCATGAATAACTGCTGAACGTGAATGGACATGCACTACTAAATTATGTCAATGTAAAACTGCTGAACGTTAATGGAAATGTTTAGCTATATTATGCCCATGTAAAACTGCTGAACGTTAAATAATGACTCTAGATAGTCTTCAAACGTCTTACAAAATGATATGTATGCATTATGTACGTGATGACAAGAATCCCCATCAACATCAAGCAAATTGGGCGCCTTATCATTCCTTAATTTTGTTTCAACACCGGAATTTTTGCCCCTCATCACATGACATGAATCCATACGCACTGACACCAGATTTGTCCAAGGCACTTCGTTTGTTTTCATAAAGTTGACAATCTCGTCGTAAATGCTTTCAGCATTAACCTTTATCAATTAAACTTTTAACCAGTGTTGCATAATACTTTTTGTGTGTCCTTATCGTAGAAAGGTACAAGGACTGCCAGGACACGCTTATCATTGTTGGTCATGCTTTCGTCAATGTTAAGGAAAAACAGATTTTCCTTTAGTTTGTTTACAAGCTCTTCTTTAAAATTTTCAGCAAGACCAAATGAAGTTTTGTACGAAGCTGTTGTACGATCCATGGTCAGATGTTCCAGAGCTTTTGTATCCTTTGCAAGGGCTTTGGTGAACTGAATCAACACAGCTGCCTGGGAGAATGACATTGAATGTTCGCTCATTGTCCCAAGGAGGACAGCCTGAAAAGATCAAGGAATAAAAGATACATTCTTGGGTAAATAAAGATTTGAACATGTCAGGATATTTTTTGGACTGACATTCTGTTTGGGTTTAAATCCATTTATTTCAGATATCTGTAATCTAAATTCAAAGTATCTTTATTTAATTTAAAGGTATCTGTAATTGATCTTAAATGAAGATAGTTTTGATTAATTTTTATTTTCTATTTTTGTATAATTGGAGATATCTTAACTTGAATTTCTTGAGTCCAATTCAAGATATCTTACAAATGAACTAAAGATATTTGTATTTATGACATAATTAATGATATCTTGAATAAAGTATTAATACAGATATCTGAAATTTAATTTAAGGTATCTTTAATTAAAGTAAAAATACCTTTATTTTAAATACAGACATCTCTATTTCAGTTTTTATTTCAAATATCTTTCATTTTATTTCAGATATAATCTTTAATTCCATTTCAGATATCTGTATATAGTTCAAGATATCTATATTTAAGATATCTTAAATAAAGATATCTTGAATTAAATTAGTGTAAACCTAAACAGAATACCATAGGGACAACCTAAAAAATAGGCAAAGGTTCTCTTAAGGGCAGAGCCCATCCCCCCCCCCCCCATCCCTTTCAATTAACATGGCCGATAAAGGGTGAGTGTATGGCCATTTTTAAATTGACATACTCTAATGCGGAAAGCAAAATTTCATATTATAATACAAAACAATATAAGATCCCTTACAAGAAACGAAAAATAAACTTACATTTACATTTGAAACTCTGTCACACATAGGAATTTGAAATTGTCTCACTTCAACCATAAAATCGATCATGTTGTTGCTTCGCCTGTCAAATAAATTATCTGATGTTTGGCAGTGTTTTTCCAGGCTTTTCATTCCTCTGGACCCGTATGAGGAAAGTTTGTCATGTTATTTCGAATTCTTAACCAATGGAAAACGTCGAGATAAATGCGCAGACTGTGACTACGTTCAACCTTTCTTTTGGAAGAAAAAGTATGGTAAACTGCTGTACCATTCTGCGGTTTGCTGCAGACGTACGAATCCAGTTCTCCCGATTGGAGTCCGTTCCAGTAATTGATACAAGCAAGCTGGTTGGTCAGTCGCTTCGGGGAAAGTTTGAATGACGACATAATTTAAAAAGCGTTCAATTGCTATGAAATGTGGAACAGGCATAGAATTCCCTACTTTTTCCGTTGGTGGTTAATAGATCCGATTCGGTAGATATCAGGTTCTAGGAGAGACTACAAACATCTGATGTGCCAGCCCATCCCATAAAATATATCCCCGGATTTATATCGGTCTAAAAAATGACCCAAACGGCCGTCAAAAAAGCGAAAATTCACACCCCTGAAACTTAATGGAAATGTTTCACAATAAATAAAACAGACGAGTGTAGTTTGTTCATTCGGCGACACACAGAATTAACTCAACTGTGGCGAACTCGAACATGACTTACGAAGACTTCATAAAAAGATGGAAAATTTATATGACAGGTTATATAGTAAACGCCAAGCCCGTACCTAAAATTAAAATTTAGTTTCTTGAAATATTGATCGACTATAAAAAGTGAATTTCAGTTTATTAGGCTGACAGCAGTCTCGGTAGTAGAATATCATACTGAACTTACATCGTACAAGTGGTCGAGGCACATGCATACTTCAACCGATCCGATCCACTCTCTAGAACCATGAAATGCAATGTCCTTGTCACCTATGGCAACCAATGTCTTTTGAATCTCTGCAATGCATGGTATCTCATTTGGTATTTTTGTTTTTGACGTTGGGGCCCTCAGTTGTTGGCATTTTACCCAGGAGCATATACTTTGTAATGTCCTATATCCACATCCCCAACCCTGAAAATAGAATATTGTCTATTTGTGGTTTCCATTACTACTACTTTTCATTGTTATGTTCTGTAGTTCAAATGGATAATTTAATGAGCTATAATTCGATACACAAGTTACATACTAGTTTAATACTAGGCTAAACTGTAAAAAGATCACTCAAGAAACGGACTCGAGTGAGATTCATACATGTCTTGAGATTTCTTCTAAATCGAGCTTAATTAAATTATAATCATTTTGCACAAATAGATGAAGTAAAAGAAATTTTCCGTTTTCCCGTAGCATTCCTATATAAAACTCATAGTCCACTTATAGGGTCTCTATACATCCAAATTCCTTGATTTGTATAAACTCTTGTTTATAAGGATAATCTGTATCAAACATGAACAAATTTAACAGACTTGTTGAGAAGAAGATTTTTGAAAATGTTCAATTTTAACTATTTTATGACCCCACCTGGCCTCTTATGATAATTCAATCCTATTTATTGAACCAAATATAATTTCTTATGAATAGAACTCAAACTAAATAAAAGAAAGTTTTTTCATAGTATTCTTATGTGAAGCTGTTCTATTAAAAGGTTCCTTTAAATATTAGTTAGTCTAGATCCATCTGTTCAAACTGTAAAGCCCCTATTCATAGGAACAATTTAAACCAATTTGACTGACCGGTTGTTGAGAGGGGATTTTTGAAAAAAGGTTCAATTTTATACCCTTTTTTTACCCCAACAGACCCTTGTGGAAAGTCAATCCTAACTCCTAAATCATGTCAGACAGTATAAATTGTATAGACATGTACAGAGTCACACAGTACAGGTTTGTTTAACTCATCGTTAGATAGATAAGGACAAAATATTTTAGAGATGTTTTACATTTATTTTCGGTTAAGAAATATGTCATTTTTACGTTTATTTCATAAAAATCCGTTGAGTAATGAGCATTTTAGAAAAAGTAAAGGGGTTTATTTTTTGTAAAACTAACTTCATTTTACCAATAACCTTTTGTACAGTTTTGAATCGTATGATATCGGATGACATGAGTTTCCTGAGACACACCTGTGGTATGTGGTTATTTTGTGAATAAATACATGGTTAAAAACCAAAATCTCTGTCAGTAAATTCCACCGTGCGGAAGCGTTGTGACCAAGAGCGTACAACACTATAACTTGACCACGACATACGGTATCTGAGACAGTACTTTTTTTATATTAAGTTTTCTGTAGTTTAGTTATTTAAATGTCCGATAGCTATATTTCAACATAATCAGACCTAAGAAAATTGTGTATAAATTGTTGATATATATTCAGACTACAATGTAGTGAATTTAATTTCATATCCGCAGTATTGAGAGTTGTTTATTACGATATAGGCCGAGGAGGAATCTGGGAACGTATATTGAGATGTTGATATATGTTGAGATGTATATGCTACCACAATATTTGATAGACGATGATAAGACATGAATGTACTGTTATTAGATCACACGTAGGACGTTAACGACGTAACACGAGTCAGCTGGTGGTACATTGTAATACCTTCATAAGGACGCGCAACCCACATAATCGTCATATATATGACGTGACATTCCTGCCGTCTATTTTTGATTATATTTAATCATTTACTATTCATTGGTTAAACAAATGTGCCAAGAGTAATATGGATGGATTTGTTCCTTTACATCATCGGCAAATACTGATATGACTGGGTAGGGTATCATACCATGTGTTTGCGACATGATACTCCAGTGTGAAAACGCTCAGAATATTGTCTCAAGTAGACACTGTCGCGATATGACTGAAAAGTTGTTGAAAGTGACGCTAAACACCATACAACAATAACAAAATTAAACAAATATATCACCTGCTATTGTTATTGAGTAATTGTTTTGGTTTACACAAGATTTTATTACTATCAACTGATAAAAGAAGAATGTCATACTAATTTAAACACTTCAAAAACACGCAGGTATGTTCATACTGACAAAACAAATTTTCATGGGGGAAAAACACTGGCAATGTCATGGGTTTTCACATTTTTTTATAATTATAAAAAAAAAGAACATAATATGTAACTAAGAAAATATTATCAAAGTATACATGTAAACAAATGCATTTCATTACAAAAAATGAACCTGTAAATTACTCATGTGATGCATGTATTTTTTCCCTGGTGGTTGTGAGACATCATTACACGTTTATATCTGTGCTGCTTGTATGTAAAGATCTGTAACCTTCATTAATACTTTTTTGAAATTTGGATATTTTATCAGCAGATACAACGGGGTCATTTGGAGTGTATGTATGGAGTCTTTGCTACAATCAACATCACAAAATCTATACTATGGTCACACAACACAAACGCAATTTCAACTTCAAAACACTTGTGTTTACTAGAGCTATAACTGCCATTTCATGTATGCCACAATATGATTGGATTTTTAAAAAGGAGGACCAATGAAATAATATGTTACAGGCCAAAGCTTATTTTCCCTAGTTTTATTAATGTGTTATTGTAATCACGACATGGTAAATAGGCGATGCATTTATAGTGTTTTTGAGTAGATAAGGCAACATGTGAACTAGTGAATAATTAAATAGACAATGCTTACATGTTTAACAATAAGACAACGAATTATATTAATTGATATAATAATGTAAATTGAATATTAATATGTAAAAATATATTTGATTGAAATGATGTGTAAATGTTCAATTTTTAAGGAGTAGGAAGAATGTGATAGGTGTGATGGTAAATCGGGTCAAGGTCAAGGTCACTGTTGCTAAAAATTAGAAAAAAAAATATTGCCTTTTGTTTTCTTTTACAAATTTTGATGAAAGTTTGTGTAAAGGGTCTCAAGTAACAGTTAAAGATATTTTTGATTTACTTTGAGTTAAATCAAGTCAAAGTCACTCTTACATAAAAATCTTCTCAGGAACTGAAAAACCAAATTTGTTTATATTTCTTTTAAATAATCTCAATCAATCTTGTTTTCAAGTTTGTTCAAGTAATGGACTAGGGTCCATTGGGGCCTAGTAAGGGGACTGATTTTTACATAGGAATACTATGGAAATACAGGAAGTAATGTTTTTCTTGTCTTTTTTTTTTATTGTTTCAAACATATTGATTTCTAGGGCATTGTTTAGTCATTATTTACAGTAAAGACTTGGTCCTTTGTTTAAAAGAGATTTAATTCGTATAAAAAAATCTCATAAAACACTTTAGCCATATTTGTTCATAGTTTGTTCAAATGGTCCCTGTGGAAAGGTGTTTCCAGTTTGTTTAGTTAAAGGAGCTAGTGTTCAATGGGGCCCAAAAAGGGCACTGAAAATTGAACATACGAACACAGACGATTCTCAAAATTTGAAAAGAAGTGACAAGTGAAATCAGATGAAACCCAAACCCTTGTTTTTTATTTGATATAATTTACAAACATTAAGGAACAAGTTCATTTTAATGTGTTACTTATAAATTCTTTCCAAGTCCAAAATGTTTAGTACTGAAAAGTTTTCTAAGTATGAAGTTTCCGTGCTCTCATAATGTTAAAGTCTTAAAAATCCGTGTTAAAGTAGAAAATCCAGTCGGATTGCGTGCAGACAAATATAATTCCGTGCAAACAAATGGATTTTCAAGGCGAAAAATGTGATTCCGTATGAATTCCGCCTGGATTCCGGGTAGATTTTTCATACAGACCTCCTGGCAATGCTTTTTCTCTCCATCAGTATGATTGAATTCATTATAAAAACCAGGATTGAAATTAATTTGAGACATTGTTTTTGCTATTGTGTTTTACATTTTAAGAGCCTGTATAACAAATGTATAAGACAGAACCTACCAAATGTTAACTTTTGTCCATTTCTTTATTTCTATTTTATGTCATGGTAAACTGTCCATTGTCGACCGACGTCCATCTGTTAATCTTTTTCTTGTAGATGTGATTGCACCTTCATTTTCCATTGAATCTTAACCAAACTTGAACAGCAGTTATATAACCATACTATCTCGGACGAGTTCTTGAACCAGCATGATTCGACTACAAATGCCCTCGCCACAGGGCTTATAAGCACATTTTTTTAGTGAAACTTTAACATTTTCTCTGAAAGTTTAAGGCCTAGACCTTAGATATTTTCAGGTAGCATTGCATGAAGGGTCCCTAAAAGATTGGTTGAAGTCGGGGTCTCTGGTGTCAAATTTGGGGCCGCCACATGTGGTTCTGTTTTACATAGAGTTACATAGAGATAATGTTGTAGATGCGATAACATCCGTCATGTTTCATTGAATCTTAGCTAAACTTGCACAGCAGTTATATAACCAAAAGATCATGGACGAGTTCTTGAACCAGCGTGATTCGACCACAACTGCCGCTAACACAGGGCTTATAAGGACATTTTAAGCAAAACTTTAAAAAAACATTTTCTATGAAAGTTCAAGGCCTAGATTTTAGATATTTTACTTGTAGCATTGCGCGGTAGTCTCCTAAAAGATGTGTTGATGTGGAACTTACAACAAACATTTCATTTTTTGATGTTTCATTTACCCATGAATAATGTTTTATATGCGATGTATGCCAGATGGTTCCCTAATTTTAGGAGATGAGATTTAAAAAGCTGCCATATACCATCTTGTTTGGAATTCATATACCTACAGAATGACTTATAGAATTTTCATATGCTGGGCTTAAATGAATTTGAAATTGTTTTTGCAGTAACTGTTTGTGTTTCAGATTGTTAATATATGTAAAAGGATACATATCATTTTACTTTTTGTATCTGCTAAAGATTAGAAAATGCATAGTTCATGGTAATGTATCCGTCCATCCTTTTTGTAGTCAATACAATTGTTTTAATAAAAATAAGCCTGGATTTTTTTTTACAGACAGAATAGGGATAATTCATACCAAATATGAACAAATTTGATTAGACAGTTCTTGAGAAGAAGATTTCCCTAAGTTAAACTGATATGTCCCCGGGGTGACGCCAATATTTACCCTAGGGTCATGGCTTGAAGAAACTTGATAGAAACTCATTAGATGATATTAAACGCAAAATATCAAAGCTCCAGGGCTTGCACTTCGGAGAAGATTTTTGAAATATTTTTTGGGGCGGGCACCTGATGGTCTCTTATTTACATCAAATCCCCTTTAAAGGACCCTGTCCAACAGTTATGTCTAAGCAATGCTCCTGACATGAAGATAATTGAAATAGTACCTAACATAGATCAGAAAGAAGAAATTTCCATTTTCCTATTTCAAGACCCCAATCGATCCTAGCCCCTTTATTATCCCCCGCCACCAGAGCGGGGAATATAGAAATGGGCTGCATCCGTCTGTCCTTCCGTGCGTACGTGTGTCCCCTGTACCGTATCTCCTTCAGTTGTGTTTAGTTTATACTACTTTGTTTTTTAACTCGATTGCGATGAAAGCTCAAAGCTTATATGAACCGCTCTCGAGTCCGCTTCCTTGGTAGATCCAGTCCTGAGTGTTGTTTTTTGAGAGGCATCGGGTCGACAGGGGGATCGAACCCGCAACCTCTTGCGTGAGCGGCCAATACTCTATCCATTAGACTACCGCCCCACTTAGTTGTGACTGGAATTTTAAATAACTTGGCACAAATGTTCACTAGGACAAGACGATGTGTCAAAGGTCAACGTCATAGCTCAAGGACAAGTGTTTGAAAATCCAATGTATACACTGTGTTTCCTCTTATCCGGACCGTATCTTCTTTAGTTGTGATTGGAATTTTAAATAACTTGGCACAAATGTTCAATAGGACAAGACGACGTGTCATGCGAATGTCTTGGGTAGGTTCGTCAAAGGTTAAGGTCATAGTTCAAGGTCAAATGTATGAGAATCCAATGTATACATTGTGTTTCGTCCTGTATGGACCGTATCTTCTTTAGTTACAATTGCATTTTTAATTAACTTGGCACAACTGTTCACTAGGAAAAGACGATGTGTCACGCGACTGACTTTGGTCGGTTCCTCAAAGGGCAAGGTCACAGCTCCGTCCGTCCATCTGCTGCTGTCCGGACCTTATCTTTTTTAGCTGTGATTGGAATTTTAAATAACTTGGCACAAATATTCACTAGGACAAGACGATGTGTCATTCGACTGACTTGGGTCTGTTCGCCGCAGGTCAAGGTTACAGCTCCATCTGTCCTTCCGCTGCTGTCGAGACTTTATCTTCTTTAGATGTTATTGAATTTTAAACAACTCGGCACAAATGTTCACTAGGACAAGACAATGTGTCATTCGACTGACTTGGGTCTGTTCGCCGCAGGTCAAGGTTACAGCTCCATCTGTCCTTCCGCTGCTGTCGAGACCTTATCTTCTTTAGATGTTATTGGATTTTAATCAACTCGGCACAAATGTTTACAAGGACAAGATGATGTGTTGTGGTAATGGCTAGAGTCTGTTCTTCAAAGGTCAAGGTCACAGTTCCATCTGTCCACTGCTGTCTGGACCGTATCTTGTTTAGTTGTGATCGGATTTTTAAATAAATTGGCACAAATGCTAACCAGCCCAAGACGATGTGTGATGCGAATTTGGGTCTGTTCGTCAAAGATTGTTTTTGTTTTGTTTTGGGGTTATAACTTACATATTTATGGTTCGATTTAGCAAATCATACCAGTGTTCACTGGGTCATGACAATGTGTAATATTACAGTATTTCAGTTTGCGGCATTTACATGTGATTTCTGCGCTCGGCAACTTTTTCATTTTGTATAATTTAAATCCACTTCTCTGGAAATGACTCTAAGGGTTAATGAGGTGGCGGAGGATATGACCACGTTAGTGGCAACCTCTTGTTTGAACAAACTCCAAGTCATGGGGATCATTTATATAAAATATAAATGACTTTGACTGGACATTTCATGAGCAGATATTTAAATGTAAATTTCCACATATACCCGGGGCTTGGCCATTTTTAACCCTAGGGTAATGTCATTAGCAAACTTAATTGAAACTCATTAGATATAATATCAAAGCTCATGGCCTTGCACTTCAGAGAAGAAGATTTTTGAATTTTGAAAAAAATTGATAAACCCCTGAGGCGGGGCCAAATTTTACTGCAGGTCATCATTTAAACTTGAGAGAGATTTGTGTTCTCACAAAATTTGGTGAAAATTTGTCAAGTGGTTTCAATTATTTATAACTTAGCATCTCGTAACACGCATCTCACAATTATTATCTAACAATACAAAACTATCACCTCCTAACAGACATCTCACAATTATTATCTAACAACTATCATCTCTTATACGTATCTCACAATTATTATCTCATAACATGACTCACAAACTATCATTTCGTACTGTTATCTTGTAACACGCATCTCACAATTATTATCAAACAACTATCATCTCATACATGTAACACGTATCTCACAATTATAATCTCACAACTATCGTCTCATCACACGCATCTCACAATTATTATCTCATAACTATTATCTCGTAACACGCATCTCACAACTATTATTTCACAATAGTAATCTCGAAATACGTATCTCATAATTATTGTAACAACTATCATCTCATAACACGCATTTCACAATTATTTAAACAACTATCATCTCGTAACACGCATCTCACAATTATAATCTAACAATCTAGCATCTCATAAAACACATCTCACAATTATTATTTCACAATAATTATCCCATGACACACATATCGCAATTATAGCAAAACAACCATCATCTCGTAACATGCATCTCATAATTATTATCTCAAAACTATCATCTAAAAAAAACATCTCACAATTATTACATAACAATTATCATCTCGTAACACGAATCTCATAATAATTATCTCACAACTATCATGTCATAACACACATCTCACAATTATTACAAAACAACTATCATCTCATAACATGCATATCATAATTATTATCTCACAACTTTCATCCCATAGCACACATCTCACAATTATTACAAAACAACTACCATCTCGTAACATGCATATCATAACTGTAATCTCACAACTATCATCCCGTAACACACATCGCACAATTATTACAAAACAACTATCATCTCGTAATAAACATTCTATAATTATTATCTCACAACTATCGTGGCATAACACATATCTCACATTATTATATTACAACTATCATATCGTAACTTGCATCTCATAATTATTATCTCACAACTATCATCATTCTCGTAACAAGCATCTCATAATTATTATCTCACAACTATCATCTTGTAACACACACCTCATAATTATTACCTAACACTATCAACTCATAACACGCATCTCGTAACACACATGTCACAATTATCATCTCACAGCTATCATCTTGTTACACACATCTCACAATTATTACTTAACAACTATCATCTCGTAACACGCATCTCACAATTATCATTTCACAACCATCATCTCGTAACACATATCTCACAATTATTATCTCACAGCTATCATCTTGTAACATGCATTTCACAATTATTACTTAACAACTATCATCTCGTAACACGCATCTCACAATTATCATTTCACAACCATCATCTCGTAACACATATCTCACAATTATTATCTCACAGCTATCATCTTGTAACATGCATTTCACAATTATTATCTCACAACTATCATCTCGTTACTAGCATCTCATAATTATTATCTCACAACTATTATTTTATAACACACATATCACAATTATTACAAAACAACTATCATCTTGTAACATGCATCTCATAGTTATTATCTCACAACTATCATGTCATAACACACATTTCACAATTATCACAAAACAACTATCATCTGGTAAAATGCATCTCATAATTATCATCTCATAACACACATCTCACAATTATTACAAAACAACTATTATCTCGTAACATGCATATCATAATTATTATCACACAACTATCATCTCATAACACATATCTCACAATTATTACAAAACAACTATCATCTCGTAACATGCATCTCATAATAATTATCTCACAACTATCATCTTGTAACACATATTTCACAATTATTACCTAACAACTATCATCTTGTAACATGCATCTCACAAATATCATCTCACAACCATCATCTCGTAACATGTATCTCACAATTATTATCTCACAGCTATCATCTTGTTACATGCATTTCACAATTATTATCTCACAACTATCATCTCATAACACACGTCTCACAATTATTACAAAACAACTATAATCTCCTAACATGCATATCATAATTATTATCACACAACTATCATCTTATAACACATATCTCACAATTATTACAAAACAACTATCATCTCGTAACATGCATCTCATAATAATTATCTTACAACTATCATCTTGTAACACATATTTCACAATTATTACCTAACAACTATCATCTCCTAACACGCATCTCACGTTTTTCATCTCACAACCATTATTTCGTAACACGCATTTAAAAATTATTATTTCACAACTATCATCTTATCACACACATCTCACAATTATTACAAAATAACTATCATCTCGTAACATGCATATCATAATTATTATTACACAACTATCATCTCATAACACATATCTCACAATTATTACAAAACAACTATCATCTCATATCATGCATCTCATAATAATTATCTCACAACTATCATCTTGTTACACTTATTTCACAATTATTACCTAACAACTATCATCTCGTAACACGCATCTCACAATTATCATCTCAAAACTATTATCTCGTAACATGTATCTCACAATTATTATCTCACAGCTATCATCTTGTTACATGCATTTCACAATTATTATCTCACAGCTATCATCTTATAGCACACATCTCACAATTATTACATAACAATTATCATCTTGCAACACGCATCTCATAATTGTAACCTCACAACTATCATGTCATAAAACACATCTCACAATTATTACAAAACAACTATCATCTCGTAACATGCATCACATAATTATTATCTCACAACTATCATCTCATAACACACTTCTCACAACCATCATCTCGCAACACACATCCCATAATTATTATCTCACAGCTATCATATCATTACTAGCATCTCATAATTATTATCTCACATCTATGATCTTATAATACACATCTCACAATTATTACAAAACAACTATCATCTCGTAATAAGCATCTAACATTTATTATCTCACAACTATCATCTTGTAACACACACCTCATAATTTCACCTAACAACTATTATCTCGTAACACACATCCAACAATTATTATCTCAAAACCATCACCTCGTTACACGCATGTCAGAATTATCATCTCACAACCATCATCTCGTAACATGCATCTCACAATTATTATCTCACAGCTATCACCTTGTAACATGCATTTCATTATTATTATCTCACAACTATCATCTCGTTACTTGCATCTAAAAATTATTATCTCACAGCTATCATCTTTTAACACATCTCACAATTATTACATAACAATTATCATCTCACAACACGCATCTCATAATTGTTACCTCACAACTATCATGTCATAACACACATCTCACAATTATTACAAAACAACTATCATCTCGTAACATGCATCTCATAATTATTATCTCACAACTATCATCGTGTGTAACACATATTTCACAATTATTACAAAAAAAACTATTATCTCGTAACATGCATCTCATAATTATTATCTCACAACTATCATCTTGTAACACATATTTCACAATTATTACCTAACAATTATCATCTCGTAACACACATCTCATAATTATTATCTCACAACTATCACCTTGTTACACATATTTCACAATTATTACCTAACAATTATCATCTCGTAACACGCATCTCACAATTATCATCATCTCACAACCATCATCTCGTAACACGCATGTCACAATTATTATCTCACAGCTATCATCTTGTACATGTAACACGCATTTCATAATTATTATCTCACAACTATCATCTCGTTACTAGCATCTCATAATTATTATCTCACAACTATAATCTTATAACACACATCTCACAATTATTACAAAACAACTTTCATCTTGTAACATGCATCTCATAATTATTATCTCACAACTATCATGTCATAATACACATCTCACAATTATTACAAAACAACCATCATCTCGTAACATGCATCACATAATTATTATCTCACAACTATCATCTCATAACACACATCTCACAACCATCATCTCGTAACACGCAT
This sequence comes from Panopea generosa, assembly GCA_029582155.1. Lineage (NCBI taxonomy): Eukaryota > Metazoa > Mollusca > Bivalvia > Adapedonta > Hiatellidae > Panopea > Panopea generosa. The sequence continues at coordinate 59,622,924 of CM055898.1, read as the reverse complement.
CTCATAATTGTTACCTCACAACTATCATGTCATAACACATATCTCACAATTATTTGAAAACAACTATCATCTCGTAACACGCATCTCATAATTATTATCTCACAGCTATCATATCGTTACTTGCATTTAACAATTATTATCGCACAACTATCATCTCGTTACTAGCATCTCATAATTATTATCTCACATCTATCATCTTATAATACACATCTCACAATTATTACAAAACAACAATCATCTCGTTATAAGCATCTCACAATCATTATCTCACAACTATCATCTTGTAACACACACCTCATAATTTTACCTAACAACTATCACCTCATAACACACATCCAACAATTGTTATCTCACAACCATCATCTCATAACACGCATGTCACAATTATCATCTCACAACCACAATCTCGTACACGCATCTCACAATTATTATCTCACAGCCATCATCTTGTAACATGCATTTCATAATTATTATCTCACAACTATCATCTTGCAACACATATTTCACAATTATTACAAAGCAACTATTATATCGTAACATGCATCTCATAATTATTATCTCACAACTATCATCTTGTTACCCATATTTCACAATTATTACCTAACAATTATCATCTCGTAGCACGCATCTCATAATAATTATCTCACAACTATCATCTCGTAACACGCATCTCACAATTGTTATCTCACAACTATCATCTAGTAACACGCATCTCACAATTATTATCTCACAACTATCATCTTGTTACACATATTTCACAATTATTACCTAACAATTATCATCTTGTAACATGCATTTCGTAATTATTATCTCACAACTATCATCTCGTTACTAGCATCTCATAATTATTATCTCACAGCTATCATCTTATAACACATCTCACAATTATAACATAATAATTATCATCTCGCAACACGAATCTCATAATTGTTACCTCACAACTATCATGTCAAAACACACATCTCACAATTATTACAAAACAACTATCATCTCGTAACATGCATCACATAATTATTATCTCACAACTTTCATCTCATAACATACATCTCACAATTCAATCTGATCACCTCGGCCTTTATGCTACGCAATGCGTATTATACGGAGGATACGGAAATACCTGATGTTTCATGATTGCTCACAATTATAACAAAACAACTATCATCTCGTAACTTGCATCTCATAATTATTATCTCACAACTATCATCTCATTACAAGCATCTGACAATTATTATCTCACAACTATCACGTCGTTACACGCATCTCATAAATATCATCTCACAACCATCATCCCGTAATACACATCTCACAATTATCATCTCACAACTACCATCTTGTAACACACATTTCACAATTATTACCTAAAAACTATCATCTCTTCACACGCATCTCACAACTATCATCTTGTAACATGCATCTAACAATTATAATCTAACATCTATCATCTCGTAATACTCATCACACAATTATTATCTCACAACCATCATCTTGTGACACACATTTCACAATTATAACCTAACAAGTATCATCTCGTAACACGCATTTCACAATTATAACATAACAACTATCATCTCGTAACTTGCATCTCATACTTATTATCTCACAACTATCATCTCGTTACAAGCATCTGACAATTATTATCTCACAACTATCACCTTGTTACACGCATCTCATAAATATCATCTCACAACCATCATCCCGTAATACACATTTCACAATTATAACCTAACAAGTATCATCTCGTAACACATATTTCACAATTATAACCTAACAAGTATCATCTTGTAACACGCATCTCACAATTATAACCTAACAACTACCATCTTGTTACACGCATCTCGCAATTATAACCTAACAACTACCATCTTGTAACACACATCTCAAAATTATAATCTCACAACTATCATCTCATTACACGCATCTCACAATTATCATCTAACAAATATCATCTTGTAACATGCATTTCACAATTATTACTTAACAACTATCATCTGGTAACATGCATCTCACAATTATTATCTCACATTTATTATTTTGTACCATGCACCTCATAATTATTACCAAACAACCATCATCTCATAACAAATGTCTCACAGTTATTATCTCACACCTATCACCACCAAACACGCATCTCACAATTATAACCTAACAACTATCAACTCGTAACATGCATTTCACAGTTATTATCTCACAACTTTCATCTCGTACCGCATCTCACAATTATTATCTCACAACTATCATCTCACAACACGCGTCTCACAATTATAACCTTACAACTATCACCTCGTAACATGCATTTCACAATTATTATCTCACAACTTTCATCTCGTAACACACATCTCATAATTGTTATCTCACAACTATCGTCTCGTAACACACATATCACAATTGTTATCTCACAACTATCATCTTGTAACAATCATTTCACAATTGTTATCTCACAACTATCATCTCGTAACACGCATCTCACAATTATTATCTCACAGCTATCGTCTTGTAACATGCATTTCACAATTATTACCTCCCAACTACCCTCTCGTAACACACATATCACAATTTTTATCTCACAACCATCATCTCATAACACGCATCTCACAATTATTATCTCACAGCTATCTTCTTGTAACATGCATCTCACAATTATTATCTCACAGCTATTGTCTTGTAACACGCATCTCACAATTATTATCTCACAGCTATCGTCTTGTAACATGCATCTCACAATTATTATCTCACAGCTATCGTCTTGTAACACGCATCTCACAATTATTATCTCACATCTATCATCTCGTTACACGAATATCACAATTGTTATCTCACAACCATCATCTCGTAACATGCATCTCACAATTATTATCTCACAGCTATCGTCTTGTAACATGCATTTCACAATTATTATCTCACAACTATCATCTCGTAACACGCATCTCACAATTATTATCTCACAACTATCATCTCGTAACACGCATCTCACAATTATTATCTCACAGCTATCGTTTTGTAACACGCATCTCACAATTATTATCTCACAACTATCGTCTCTTAACACGCATATCACAATTATTATCTCACAACTTTCGTCTCGTAACATGCATCTCAAAATAAATATCTCACAACTATCATCTCGTACCGCATCTCACAATTGTTATACCATAACTATCGTCTCGTAACACGCATCTCACAACTATCATTTCGTAACACGCATCTCAAAATTATTATCTCACAACTATCATCTCGTAACACGCATCTCACAACTATCATCTCGTAATATGCATCTCACAAATTTCGTTTCGTAACACGCATCTCACAACTATCATCTCGTAACACGCATCTCAAAATTATTTTCTCACAACTATCATCTCGTAACACGCATCTCACAACTATCATCTCGTAATACGCATCTCACAACTATCATCTCGTAACACGCATCTCACAACTATCATCTCGTAACACGCATCTCACAACTATCATCTCGTAACACGCATCTCACAACTATCATCTCGTAACACGCATCTCACAACTATCATCTCGTAACACGCATCTCACAACTATCATCTCGTAACAAGCATCTCACAACTATCATCTCGTGACACGCATCTCACAACTATCATCTCGTGACACGCATCTCACAACTATCATCTCGTAATACGCATCTCACAATTGTTATCTAACAACTATAATGCTTTATTTCTTTAATATTCTGCGTAAAATGTATATTTCTATTTTGTGTAGTCAAAAAGTTTTTGTAAAAATCAGCACTCTACCTTTTTGATATTTTTTCTGGCATTTTTGTTTACAAATCTAATATTGTTTTGATTCAGAACATATTTTTTTACGTTGAAGAGAGAAAGAAGGGAATGACAATTAGAAAGAAAGAATAGATAGTTAGGTGGGTGAAAAAAGAATGTAAGAAGGAGTGTGTGAGGGGATGGGGATGAAATTAGTGATTGGGGCAGAGATTAGGTGATTTTATACGGTGAGTGTTGGAATTGGAGAGAGGTGCAGAGAAATAAAGTGGAAATGGAGAGCGAACTTTATAGAAAGAAACGTAGAGAGATTTGAGAAAATGAAAGAAATCCGGTTGTGTGAGGATGAAATTGTATTCATTTAGTGGCAATCCTTGTTAATGAATATACTGTACATATTACAATTCGCAAACGACTGACAATATTGTCCATTATTATAACGTATTTAAACGTGGCATGATGAAATAGCTATTTATAGCAATTATAAATAGTTTGCCTTTTGATTCAACGAATATTAAGATAAGGATCTGTCAATGAAAGGAATAAAAAAATCAGCCCGTAGGGCTTTCGGTGCTTTATACATTTTTTTAAAATGTTGGTGGCATGTCATTTGGTGTTTACAACAAGCTGGTTGAATCTGTTTTGGAACCAGTATTGTTTTACTGCTCTGGTATATGGGGTCATAAAAACTACAGTAAAGTTGAAGCCGTATTAAATAAAGCCGGATGATATTTCCTTGGAATGAAAAAATACTGCTCTTATATCTCTAACAAAAGAGACCTTGGGTGGAAATCATGTCAAGCAAAGCAAAAATCAGAAATTGTATGATTATGGTACTGTTTGAGAAATACACCAGAATGTAGAATAGTACGTAGGCTTCACGACTGTTCAATGAATGCACCAGGATTACGGGAGAATAAAATGCTAAAGTTTATCAATAGCACCAATATGTCGGAATATAAATTTGTTGAACGAAAGTTAAATTATGTGTTGAAAGAATTAATGAATTCTTATCAACAAGAAACAAGTATATGGCATGAACAATTGAGGAGTGAAAACAAACATATGCAAAATGGAAATAAACTGAGAACATATAGACTGTATAAAAAAGTATTTAAAACAGAATACTATGTTAAATGTAATAGGACTAGTGTCCACCGACGCATTCTTGCTAAACTGAGAAGCTGCAATATTCCACTTGCAATAGAAACAGGAAGATATACCCGACCAAAAACACCAGTCAACGAACGAACTTGCCATAATTGTGATGAAAATGTAATTGAAGACGAGTGTCATTTTTTATTTGACTGTGATTTTTATTCCAATTTTAAATGTTAACTTTTTAATCAATTGAGTAGTTAAGAAAATAGATTTTTACATATACCATCTGTTGAAAAATTAAGTATTTTTAATGAATTGTGACACTCTACAAAAGCAAACTAGCTGCAATAACATTTAAAATGCACAAACGAATATTATTTGCATCAGAATAAATTATATAATGTTCATTTATTAATTTTATTCATTAATTTATTTTATTATTCTTTTTTTTATTATTATTTTTTTTAAATATAAAAAATTCTCTTTTATTAATTTTTATTTATTTAATATATTATTAATGTCTTTATGGCAGAAGTATCTTATGTTTAAAAGTGTATGTAAACTATTGTTAGATTTTATGTATGTTAAAATGTCAACAAAATAATTAAGTTTTAAGTTTCGAACAAACGGCTGGATATAGAAGTTTTATGAAAGATTGTACATTTGTATTATATCTGTACCTTTTATATGTGACACTATAATAAAATATTGAAGTTTGATTAAAGTTTGAAGTTTGAAGTTTTTAAATTAACCAGACAAAGTTTTCAAACAGGTAAAATGCGCGAATAATTTCACCTTGAAATCTAAACAAAAATTACTCAACTGCGACAAGCAGTCATTAAGTCACAATCCTTCAATTTTATGACCACAATAACATGTCATGCACGACATGGAAAACAGTTATCACAATAAACTTATTGATATATATTTTTCTTTACTTTGGTACCATAATTCAGACATTGTTTTTAAAAGTCATTGAAGAAATGCTCAGGGTGCCACACTAAGTTTCAGCTGTATGTATTAAATTGTTGTTTAATAGCCTCCGCCAATCTCTGCAATGATTTTGAAACGAAGCTTCTGATTGGCTAATCCCAAAGACCCTAGTAGAGCGGTGTGATGATAGCGGTGCACCGATATATTTTATTTCGGGTCCATGATGACATCGCAATTAAAGTTTAGTTAACACTAATATATTTTAGCTCAATTGTGATGAAAGCCCATACTTATATATGAAACACTCTCGAGTCTGCTGGTTAGAACCAATACTGAGTGTTTATTAATTTTGTGAGAAGCATTAAGTCGAGCTGGGGATTGAACCTGCAACCCCTGGCATAAGTGGCCAAAAATTTATACATTACACTCTTCCAGTGACTTAAATGTTTATATGTTTCTGCTACCACCCTGCTTTCCTTACTGATATGGTTGATAAAGTTTTAGACCCGCGTTAATATGTATAACCTTGGGGCAGGTTCAGGATTTCAGTTTAGAGGGGTGTACTTAGAGGCGCAACACAAAATCTGAATGATACACATGTTTTCAGCAGAAAATATAGTGAATTTAATAAAAAGAAATATGGGAGTTTTTTGTGTGTGTTTTGTTGGAGTAGATGGCCCGGTTCTTTGTTAAAGAATAAGTCCGCCTTTGTAGCAAGTGTCAAGTTTGAATTTTAGTCCATTTATATTGGGCATGGTCTTTAACTTATTTTGGAGCTATATGATATATATTAAGCCGCGGTAGGCTATACTATAAATAGTACGTTACGGTGTATTAACATTCACACGAGTATGTACGTAAAGGTAATCACCGGTTATAAAACAAAAAATCCCGATTTCATTTAATGGTCGAGTTTATATAGAAGTGTATTGTATCTACTTACTCGGTCATCTTGGCCATCACAGCCATAGTGATAATATTCATAATCGCCATGTACCATATAAGTTTGACAGCCTGGTCGATATAAAGATATATGTATATTTTTCAAGAGTGATCCCTGTTTACGTTGAATCGTGGGCGACGCCATTTTAATGGGCCACTCTAAAACGCTGATTTTCAAGGCAGACCAAATTATGCGAGAAAAAAACGGTTACTAGTCGGAAAACGCTGACCAAGTCAGTAATACATTTATTGTAAACATTTTTTATTTAAAGCTATGGTTTATGTAAAATAAGATGTATTTGAATAACACACATAAAAAATGATCATCTGATGCTGGAAAGGAAGACTAAGTTAACAACAAACTTACTGCAATGACTTGTATCTCTATTCTATATAATCCCTTGCTTACTGTAAACATGTTTTATTTAAAAGCTGTAGTATATACTGTAAAATAATATGTTTTTAACAACATACATAAAAAAATCTTACATAAAACATCTTTTTTTATTTTTTTCCAGTTCAAAATATGAAGAAAACGCTGACCAAATCCCCTAACATCAAATTGACTTAATTTTATATTTTATAGCGTATACTGGTTTCCGCGCATAAGTTGTTCAGCCCATAGCGTGCATCCGCCATAGAAGTCAGCGTTTTAGAGTGGCCCATTTTGATAGCAGTGATTAAGTTCGTTATATTCTTGAAAGTTATAGTTAACATGCGTGATGCGCGCATTAAATTAATGATAAGTTGTCGGTTGGCGGATGCATGAATTGTCTATATATATTATACTTATTGTATTTTAGCTAACCTAAGCTATCTATATATCTTGTACTGGTACTGATAGAACATGTTTAAACATGTTTCGATCACGCAAAATGCTCTTGAATCAAAGATATTGAGGGTTAAAGGAATATCGTAATTTGTCATTATTTTAGCTGCAGTATACAAATTTTGTAATCATAAGTACATCAACAATTGTAAACACACATTTCTGAGAATGGTATTGTTTTGATGACAATTTCATTCTGCAGTGTAAGAATTTTGATTTGTGCTCCCGAGATGAATGGAAGTTAAGATAATTAATTACGTGATATTGCGAGATTTTGTGTAAATAGTTTAAACATATTTTATTCACAAATAGTATACAATTACATTGAAAATATCACATTTTAGTTAACACATGTGTATACAATTATGAAAGGGATTCAGAAGAAAGCTTACAGCTTTTGTGAATCTGTCTCCCAAAATCAATCTATTAAATATGTGACAGTATTACAATTATATATATATATATATATCAATGAATGATAGTATAAGGATCTGTAGATGTTCCTACATATTATGTATAGAGATATAAATTTCTTAATAGAATATGTCAAGAAACTTTGCATATTGTAACAAACAGAGAGAGAGAGAGAGAGAGAGAGAGAGAGAGAGAGAGAGAGAGAGAGATTGAGATGGGTGAAATTTTGCTGTTCGTCTCAACAGGAATAGGAATAGCCATTGAGGGACTTAATGGTATGGTCAATTATGTACAGATATATCGAAACTATGTTCAGGTAAATGTTAGTTAAAATTAAGATTTGAAAGGATTTGAAAATATTAACTGTTAAGTGGTTTGTGCGCTACTTGAATCTTTTTGATGCTATTATATAGTCTTGTACTGTTAGAAATAAGCTTGTATTGATTTCAATGGATAACAAGGGATCTCCAAACAAAAGTGTATTTACAGTTGGTTGTATGTTTAATTCTCGTATTTTTTGTACCATAATGTCTCTCTGCTCCGTATACAAAGAACAAATGAAAAGGTAATGATCTGTGTTTTCTATTAATCCACATGTACAAAGTGGGCTGTTGATTAAGTTTTTATTTTATAGAAGATAATTAAGAGGACTACAGTATGTTCTAAGGCGAGTGTGTTGGATCTGTGATAATCTCTTCCCTGCATAATAGTGTTTTGGAGTAATAGGTCGGTTGCTATTGAGTTTAGTCTTAAAAACTGTAATTGATTCTGAGTTTTTTATTTCTATTGATAGTTCGTTCCAGTCCCTTGTTGTCGAGGGAAGAAAAGATTTGTAAAAAAGCTGGGTATTGCATGGTAATGTACGGTTGTCATTTGAATTTTGCAGGTTGTACGTAACTGTATTACCGATGTTTGCAGGGACTAGAGCAGTAAGAAGAGATGGTGCAAGGTTGTGAGTCATTTTATAAAATAAGGACAATTTGTGTTTTTTACGTCTATGTATTAACCATTCCCAGCCAATTTCCTGATAAAGTGTTTGAATTGAGATTAGTTTAGTAGTTCCAGTTGCTATTCTAGCTGCTTCTGTTTGAATGGATTCTAGTTCTTGTTCTTCGTATTGGGTACAGTTATCCCACACTACATCTGCGAATTCCAAGATGGGTCTAATGAATGTTAGATACATTATTTCTAATGATTTTCGATCTAATTGAAACTTAAATTTTCTCATAATATTAATTTTCTTCCAAGCCCTTTCTTTAATACTATTAAAGTGTTCGTGCCATGTTCCATTTGAAAATAGAGTTAGACCTAAATGTTTATGAGTGTTTACTTCGTTAATGGGTACATTATTCGTTATTAGGTTTGGGTGAACAGGTTTGTTAATTTTCCTCGAAATAACCATTGATGCAGTTTTCATAGGATTAAAAGTAACTAGCCATGTGATTGCCCAGTGGTTAATAGTGGCTAAGTCACGATTGATCATTGTAACAGCATTTTCGGGTGTATCTACTAAAATATATAAACTAGTATCATCTGCAAACAATTTAATTTGACAGTTTATTTGGGAGACAATGTCATTAATGTAGATTAAAAATAAAAGAGGCCCGAGCGTTGATCCTTGCGGAACTCCAGCCTCAACTGAGGTAGTGTCTGATATATGGCCAGGAATAACAACACGTTGTTTTCTGTCTTGGAGATAATTTGTAATCCAATTTAATAGAGGACCCGTTATTCCAACTGACTTTAGTTTAAGAACAAGTCCTCTATGCCAGACCCTATCGAAGGCTTATCACAAAACATAGCACGTACTTCCTTTCCTTCGTCTAGGGCCTGGCAAAAAGTATTGTATATGTCTACAAGTTGATTAGTAGTAGAGTCATTGGGGACAAAGCCAGATTGGAGAGGTGTTATAATTTTATTATGGTTAAAAAAATAAAAAAAAATGTTTATGTACTATTCTTTCCATTAGTTTGTCGATAGTTGACAACAATGATATGGGTCGATAGTTCGAAATATCGGATGGGTCATTTTTTTTTAAAATAGCACAAACATGGGCCAACTTCCAATCGGAAGGGACTTCGCTTATTTCAAGCGAACGATTAAAAAGGTTAGTCAATGGAACTGTTAACTCAAGTGATAGTTCTTTAAGAATTCTATTATTTTTCATATCAGGTCCTGCCGCTTTGCCAAGCTTTAGCTGTTGTAGAGCTGTTCTTACTTCTGCTTGTGAACTTACTATAAAACTTAATGTTGGTCTATTTGGATCTATCAATATATCTGGCAGGACTATATTTTTGTCATTAAGTTGTGATTGTGAAGCGAAATGATTATTTAAGAGATTAGCTTTTTCAAGACCGTCTGTATATATAGTGTTATTATGTTTAAGTGGGGGTATGCTAGATGAAGTGCAATTTGGCTTAATAAATGATTTTAGGAGTTTCCACCAGTCAGAGGTTGATAAGGAACTAGACTTTAACTTTTCAGATAGATTGTTTAATTGTTCCTGCTTGGATTTGCGTATTTTTGTTATTGTTTCGTTTCGAAGTTTTTTTATAGTTTGACCAATTCTCAAGTGTGTTGGAGATTTTAGCTTTGTCATATAGTTGTTTACGTTTTCGCATAAGTTTACGTATTTCAGATTTCATCCAAGGGGGGTCAGTTGGGCGAATTGTTACAATTTTTCTTGGAATTGAGCTTTCAGCGAGTTTAATTATTGTGTTTGGTATATTTTTTGCATATGTGTCAACGTCGTTGTCATAGTGGGAGTTCCAGTCGGTGTTACGCGCTTCTTGTCTTAAACGGTCATAGTCGCCCTGATTATACATCCAAATAGTACTTTTGGAGCAATTTGGTAATGGTTTGCTCATGTTAATATGGCAGAAGATGGGACAGTGATATCTCATATTTTGATCAAGAAAAGGTTCGCCAACTCCGCTAGCAGCAATTGTAGCGAGTTTAGATACAAACAACAAGTCAATAATAGATGAAGAATATTCTGTAAAATGGGTGAGTTCTGCAATTGTTTGCGAAAGGTCAAATCTTTGCATTAGATTAATTAGTTTCCTATTAGTATTTGGTTTGAGAACATCAAGGTTGAAATCTCCCATTATAATAATATCTTGTATTCCTGTATCCACAGCGAGGCCTATAGATTCTTCAATAGTATTTAATGTAGCTTCAGGAGAATTTGGAGGTCTGTAGAACGTACCATAAAGCATCTTTTTATCATTAATGTAGACTTCTATCCATAAGCATTCGATATTATTGGGTTCAAGTTCAGTTCTTCTTATTGCGTGTAATTTATCGCTTACGTATACAATAATACCACCATGAGCGTCTAATGGTCTGTCTTTACGAAATGGTACTAAATAATTGTCAAAGAATATATCATCGTTTGACACATTGTCTGTTAACCAGGTCTCGGTAAATGCTAATATATCAAAGTTGAATAATTCTGCATAGAGTAAATCTTTCTTTGGCCGAAAACTCTGGACAATGTAGTGAACTATTGACATAGTATGTTGATGAGAAGTGTTTTCGTTATTGACTGGCGAATTAAGTGTATGGATTGGGCCTGGATTGGATTCAATATCCCCATGTTGCATTATGATTATAGCTAACCAAGACAATAGTTCAAAATTTGTGAGAGACTTAAGTCCCTTTGTCTTAGATTGAGTAAGGGCGAATGTTCCTATTCTCTCCCTGTACATATTTAAATCAACACACATTATATATTCGAGGTAGGAAGTAAAAATATAAAAAAATATGAAGAAGGCTACCTTTGTCAAATGAAAGTGTGCCTTACTTAGAAACAATAAATCAGTTATTACCTTATTAACTATAGCATAATATCAATAACAGCAACAAAAACAATTATTATTATCATTATTATTATAATTATAATTATTATTATTATTATCATCATCATCATCATCATCATCATCATCATCATCATCATCATCATTATTATTATTATTATTATTATTATTATTTTCATTATTATTATTTTCATTATTATTATCATTAATATTTTTATTATTACATTCATCATCATCATCATCATCATTATTATTATTATTTTTATTATTATTATCATTATTATTATTATTATTATTATTATTATTATTATTATTACTACTATTATTATTATAATTATTATTACTACTATTATTATTATTATTATTATTATTATTATTTTCATTATTATTATCATTAATATTTTTATTATTACATTCATCATCATCATCATCATCATCATCATCATCATCATCATCATCATCATTACTACTACTACTACTACTACTACTACTACTACTACTACTACTACTACTACTATTATTATTATTATTATTATTATATTATTTATTATTATTATTTTTTTTTTATATAAGACAGTACATAAAAACTTTGTAGAAGTAAGTGTGAAAGAATTTAGAACATACTCATAGTTGTTAATTAGCTGACGTGATTAAATTCAGAAACTGTTACATATCATAAAAACACTTTCCGTGAATAAACTTAATGGACATATAAGAAAATTTTTCGACGAAGAACAAAATGAAAATTAATATTTTTACATTTTGTAAACAGCAAAAAAACCTCATACTGATTTCAAACAAAAAAGTATTCATATCCATATCGCTTCGAAGTGTTCCTCACATAAAAACAATCAAGTAAAGTAATTATGATTTTACTATAGATCGAGCTTCAATAGCTAGTGCATCCTTCTCATTCGTGCCTTATCTGTGACAAATGTACAATAGTACCTTTGAGAATCTACATAATACATTCATATTTACGCACGCACGCTAGCTCGTATGCAAGCAGCCATGTACGTATGGACGCACTCACATACATACACATATAGGCATACTTGCATGCACGATATCACGTAAGTTACATACACACGCATACACACAAACACACACACAGACACAAGCACATGAACACATATTATTGAGAGATAATATATTTACATACATATGAAAAGCAACACAGTCTGTAGCTGGTAATATTGTACAAACAAAAGGAATTGAAGAACACAACATATATATATACTGTTCCAAAAGAAAAACAAATACAGAAAATAAATATAAATATACAGGCAAAATGCCGAAACGGCTGCTGATTTGTAGGTAAACACCTGTAGGGTTATTTAGAATACTCAGCAGTGGATCAGCAACTAAGACTGGTGGCGGTTGTGATCAATATAGTTCAGTAACAATATTATATAGCCGAGATTACATAGTGTGGTTTGTCACGCATAAACAGGGTTCCACCTAGACAGTTTTATCTATACCATCAATATTAATATCACATGTTTCTATAATATTTTTACATGTTTTAATACAAAATGTTTAAAATCAGACACGTTTCATAGCATGAGAGTCTTCCTTTGTGGGAGCGGTTTAGTGTGGCTATGCTGCACATGTGATGTAGTTAGCTGTTACTAAAACCACGGATATACTATTCGTGTCCAGGTCCGTGGTTTCGGTTACAATTTACCATGCTCAAGGCAGATATATGCCTATACACGTTATACACTGTATAAAACACCTCAATTATCTCATCTAACGGTATCGTACAAATAGTTACATAATATCATCGTAATATGAATCTTAATAACTGCTGTAAGCATTCTAGATAAACTACCATATGTAAGTGGAGGTATGGTGATTACAGGCGTGCCACAACATGTGTACTCGCATAAAATAAGAATGCAGTATTAATATCAGAAAATCATTTTAAATAAACACGAATGTGAGTCCATGTATGGGCTGGCAGAAATGTATTATAAACTACTGTATGGAAAGCTGTCTGAGACATGTTGACTATATCGTAGCTATACATCATGCATACATATACAGGTTATTATTAAGATTTTAATCAGTTCATTTTAGAAAACACATGGTTTGAAGGATCACTTGGGTCACTTTGGAAACACTGCACCGCGGTCTATGATCTTTTATATGTATCCATCCAGGTCACTTAGTCCCGTATTCTTGATATTCTGTCATTTTTGTCTTTCACAAGAACGTTTCCGTCGTGGGTCCATGTATTCGTGATTGAGCTATTCGCGTTTTTCCCATGCTGTCGGCATTCAAATGCTATAGATTTTCTGAATTTGGTCAGGTCTTCATTCAAGTAGATGTTAATGTTTTTTTCGCGTAGTGCCTTCCTGCCCTTAATAAACGCGGTTCGCGATTTGTATGAGGTGAATTTCACGATAATTTCGCGAGACTTGTTTACTGAGGAGTCAGGCCTTCCAATCCTATGGGATCGATCGATCTCTGAAGAGTTTAGGGTGACACCTGCTTGTTCTGCAACTTTCAGCACGATTTTGTCCGTGTCTTCACCAGCACTCTCTTAAAAGTTGCTGATTCGTATACAGTTCCTTCTACTGTACTGTTGAAGGTCATCCTGATTGTCCTGAAGTTCAGCAATCTGACGTCTTAATATGTCATTTTCATTTCGTAGGACACAAACTTCATCTACCACTTTTGCATTTTTTTCTTGTACCTTAGAAGTCACTAGCAAGTCTATTTCGTCACGCAGAAGATCCTTCATTTTCATTGCGATTCTGGTGATTTCGCTATGACTTTTTGCAAATACGCGAGCGTTCACACAATCTCAATCAGTTGCCTTTCCTTCTCTATATAATTCCTTGGTATAATTAAGGTTTAAGTATATGATGGTTGATATTTTGACGTTTCATACAAGAATTTGGTATTTTGTATGCGTGTTGGTTGACAGTAAAGTTAATACATGTCCGAAGTACAACATCTGCTGTTTCCAATGTGTCTACCTAGTGAAATTTTAAAACCAAGCACGGTCTTCGAATTAACAATATAATTTGTTAAATCATTCCAACACTCGCTCTAACACAGAATGAATTTAAACGAAATGTATTTAAACACCATTGTTTCTTTAACTATTTAGTATATTCTCTGAGGACAAACCAACATTGCGGGGACATGACATTTTTGTGGGGACATGGAACTTTACGGTCGCTTATTTTCATGTAACGTGCGCATAACATATTTATTTTCCGCAAATGTCCCCACAGTGTTGTGAGAGACACATTTCACTCTTTCCTTTGTTGAACATGCATCGCTGCACTCGCTCTGCGCATGTTTCTATCCGGAGGATTATCGGACTTTTCCGTAACTAGATTGTTACACTCCGCATGTCCGTTTCAACAATATTCTACGAAAAAGACAGAAAATTCCGATTGCAATCATCTCGGTCAGTCAAGCGCTTAGACAGCTATTTTTTGAAGGAGAACAACAGGGAAAATGCATTCAGGTAAATAGTCGACAATTTGAGCAAAAAAAACACATATATATATAGTCACTGACATGCATGTCACTCAGTAAGAAGTGATTGAATTGACAAGAAACGTTGAGGTCTTCACTGAACCAGCCTTGGTAACTTTTGATTGAATTTTATTCAAGTTATGACCAAAGTTTAATTAACTTAATTATACTTTTATGTAATCATCATGACAAAGTAATTCAGTCAGGAACCTTACCTGTTAGTCTTAGTGATCATTTACCTATATTTTGCACCAGAAAAATAGGAAAAGGTATTTTTAACAAACACAAAAATTTTGTAATTAAGTCAGTAAAAAATTACAATGTAGATGAATTTATTCACATGTTAAAATTGTGTGATTGGACTAATGTATTTACTGCAAAATCTGTACAGGACTCTTGGCAGAATTTTAAAGAAATATTTTTATCAGTTCTAAATTCTGTTGCACCTATAAAAGAGGTACGTCTTAAACAAAGAAGTGAGCCTTGGTTAGATTCTAATATTTTAGAACTTATTAAACAGAGAGATTTTTATATGTATCATTTTAAGAAATCAAAGAAGAAGGAATTTTATAAAGCATATTGTTCATATAGAAATTTAGTACAGAGGGAGGTTAAAAGAGCCAAATCTGAGTATCTTTCCAATAAGCTAGAAGAAAATAAGAACTGTCCTCAAAAACTCTCGTCTCAAATTAAAAAGTTAGGGTACAGTAACAAGACTAAATCTTCTCCTAATATTGTTTTGAAAATTGACGATGAAAATTGTTTTGAGCCTATGAAAATTGCCAATCATTTTAATAATTTTTTTACCATTGTTGCTTCTATGTTAGTTAAAAAAATTGCCTTTACCCTCAAAAATGTACAAAGCTGAATCTACTATTCTAAAAGATTTTTATAAAAAAAAAAATCCAGATTCTGTTAATTTAAACTTTGCACAGTAAGTGAATGTTGTATTATCTATTCATGTGTTCATAACTCATGATTACTCTTTAGCATATTCTATGTTGTAGTTACTTCCCTTTACTTAGAATAAGAACTACTCTTATAATTTGCCTCTATAATCACATGCGTTTCCATACCATGAATCACTTGCTACTTTGATACTGAGCATTAAACATCTTAGTTAGAGCACACGCCTTGTGTCGTTCATTTTAGTTCCATTACTTCAATAGTATTATTATGTGTTCCTGTGTATACCACAAACACAACATGGTGTCAGAAGTTACAGTTTGAATTTGTGACATTTGTGCATTATTATTTTGGATTAATCACAGATTTATCAACATTCATAAATTGAAATTACAATGGAACTCAACGGTGTACCAACACCAAAAGTGGACTGGACTTCCACAAACTTGCCTGAAGCATGGCAACAATATAAAGATCATGTAGATCTTATCTTCAACGGTCCTTTAAAGGATAAAGATGAAGAAACGAAATGCACATACTTACTTTTATGGATTGGTCAGAAGGGACGAGATATCCATAAATCGTGAAATTTAACCGCAGAGGACAATAAGAAGCTGGACACATTGTTCAAGAAATTTGGGGAATACGTTCAACCCAAACTTAACTCTGTATTTAAACGTTTTCAGTTTAACAATATATGCCAAGGTGAATTGTCAATTGAAGATTTCATCACAAAACTGAAAATTGCAGCCATTGACTGCCAGTATGATGTCCCTGTAGCCATTCAGGACAAAGTTCGCAAGGAACTAGAAAACATGGAAAAGGCTGGCATCATAGCCAAGGTTAACACTCCAACACAATGGGTCAATTCAATGGTAGTAGTTAACAAGCCAGGTTCAGACAAGGTTCGAATCTGCATAGATCCTAAAGACCTTAACAAAGCTATCTCAAGACCACATTACCCAATGAAAACCCTGGATGATATCCTACCCCAGCTCTCAACTGCTAAGGTTTTCACAAAGCTTGACTGTACATCAGGCTACTGGAGTTTATTACTTGACGACAAATCATCGTACCTTACAACGTTCAATACATTTTTGGGCCGTTACAGATACTTTCGTACTCCCATGGGTCTAAGGTCATCACAAGATGAATTCCAGCGCAAAATGGATGAATGCCTGGAAGGTCTTAAAGGTTGTAGCGTCATTGTTGACGACATCCTAGTCTGGGGAGACACGGTAAAGGAGCATGATGAAAACTTAAGGTATGTCCTTGAAAGATGTCGTGAAAAACATATTCGTTTGAATGCTGACAAATTAGAAGTAGGAATATCGGAAGTCCGATATTTTGGTCATGTTCTGTCCTCCCAAGGGCTCAAACCCGACCCTGAGAAAATATCTGCAATCAGAGATATGGAACCTCCCAAAGACAAGCCAGAACTCGAAAAAATCTTAGGCATGGTTGTATACCTATCAAGATTTGCCCCAAACCTGTCAGAGGTCACACAACCCCTCCGACAAGTACTAAAGAAAGATATTGTTTTTCACTGGCAAGAACCTCAGGTTAAGGCTTTTCAGAAAGTGAAAGACATATTAACCCAAACACCAGGTCCTATACTGTCATATTTTGACCCCACAAAACACATTATTTTGCAATGTGATAGTTCAAAATTTGGTCTAGGCGCAACACTGTTACAAGACGGTAAGCCAATAGCTTACGCAAGCAAGTCACTTACACAATCTGAGATAAATTGGGCACAAATAGAAAAGGAGCTATACGCTATTCTATTTGGCATGACTAGGTTTAGACAATATGTATATGGTCGCCATATAACAGTTCATACTGACCATTTACCGCTTCTAGCAGTCATGAAAAAAGCAATCTATGTAGCACCAGCTAGGTTACAGCGTATGATGTTACAACTACAAGGTTATGACTTCGCTTTAGAGCACCGACCAGGAACTCAGATACCCCTGGCTGATACCCTCACAAGAAAATTTCTACCCAACACATATCCAGAACTGTCCGAAGCAACAAACCTTCATGTACATTTTGTCACAACAAACTTGCCGTATAGCGACAGAAAGTTACACGAGATAAGATTACACACAGGTCAAGACCCTGAGTTAGTACATCTAAAACAGGTTATTTTGTCAGGTTGGCCGGAAAAGCGCTCAGATTGCCCTACTCAGCTACATGATTACTGGACTTATAGAGATGAGCTCAGTGTCATGGACGACATTATCTTCAAGGGTCAAAGGTTAATCATTCCTTCGAAATTAAGAACAAGTATGCTTAACATTCTACATACTGGTCACTTTGGAATTGAGAAATGTCTGAGACGCGCTAGAAATACAATGTTTTGGCCAAACATTACTGCCGATATTACCAACCATGTTGGTAATTGCGAAATATGCATTGAACACAGATGTTCAAACCCCAAGGAACCTCTGGTATCTCATGAAATCCCAGAGTACCCCTGGCAAACTGTAGGCTCTGAGGTATTCACATTAGATGGTCAAGATTATCTTCTGGTATGTGACTATTACTCTAACTATTTTGAATTAGGGAAATTACACAACACAAACAGCTCTTGTGTAATTAAGCACATGAAAACTTGGTATGCCCATCACGGGATTCCAACTAAACTAGTGACAGACGGAGCTAGTTACTATACATCGCAACATTTTCAGGACTTTGTAAGAGATTGGGACATTAACCATGTTCGATCCTCTCCACACTATGCACAGTCCAATGGTTTAGCTGAATCTTGCGTCAAGATAGCTAAACAAATGATCAAAAAGTCCAAACAGTCCGGTACAGAACTTTCAGTAGCATTGCTAGAATACCGGGCAACCCCACTAAACTCTGGTTTTTCCCCAGCTGAATTGTTAATGGGAAGGAAAATAAGGTCGCTCTTACCTACTGATCCTAAACAGCTGATTCCAAGTACCCCAAATTCCAAGACAGTAAGAGAAAAACTGTACAAAGAAAAAACTAAACAGAAACAGTATTACGACAAAAATGCGAAATCTTTACAATCCCTTAAGATTGGAGAACCAGTTAGGATTAAACACGGAACTTGGAAACCCGCAGTTGTGATAGAAAAACACAACAATCGTTCGTATACCGTACGTACACCTGAAGGTGGAGAATACTGTAGGAACAGGCGTCATTTACTGAAAACAAATACCTCATCACAATACCCCCATTCACCCCCAGCAGAAACAAACCAGAAATCAGACATACATGTACCACCATTAAATTCTAGCTCAAACCCCTGTGAATCTCATTCACCAGATACAGAAAATGAAGAAAATCTGATCACTGATTACCAGAATGTAAATTCCCAGCCCAGTGAAAATAGCATTACGCCACCTGAACTATCAGCAAATGCATCAAATTCATGTTTACAACCAAATGTTTATGTGACAAGATATGGCAGATCAGTTAAGCCAAAAATAATAGAATCTTTGTGAAACTAGATAATCTCTCACATTTAGAGTTCAGTGCAATGCTAAATCAACAGTCAGTGGCTATTAATTTACAAGAACTGACAGATTCCCACCACGTTGTTTAAGTGTTATCTGGACATAGTAATTAAGTGGAACTAATGAGACATTACGGACATAATTAAACTCCACATGTTGCCACACGCGTTGGATTAATTATTTTGATAGTAATTTGTAATGTAACATACAAAGAATTTCATTCATAAGAATTGTTCTTTCATTTTCATAAGAAAGGAGATGTTGTATTATCTATTCATGTGTTCATAACTCATGATTACTCTTTAGCATATTCTATGTTGTAGTTACTTCCCTTTACTTAGAATAAGAACTACTCTTATAATTTGCCTCTATAATCACATGCGTTTCCATACCATGAATCACTTGCTACTTTGATACTGAGCATTAAACATCTTAGTTAGAGCACACGCCTTGTGTCGTTCATTTTAGTTCCATTACTTCAATAGTATTATTATGTGTTCCTGTGTATACCACAAACACAACAGTGAAGATTTTGTATACAAAGAATTATGTAAATTAAATTGTTTTAAAAGCACTGGATTGGACAACATTCCTGCAAGATTTTTGAAAAATGCGGCACCATTTTTAAAGATACAATAACATTTTCGATAAATAGTAATGAAATTCTGTGTAATCTTAAAAGTGCCAAAGTAAAACCTTTGCTTAAAAAGAATATTAGGTCTGATGTATCTAACTATAGACCAGTTAGTATTTTATCAATTGTTTCTAAAATTCTAGAAAGGGCTGTATATAATCAGTTAGAAACTTTTTTAACTAACAATAATATGTTATATGATCTTCAGAGTGGATTCCGAGGGAACTACTCGACTGACTCCTGCCTTACTCACCTCTCAGATCACATAAAAAATTAAAAGGCAAAAGGCCAATTTATTGGCATGATTATGCTTGATCTGCAAAAAGCATTCGATACAGTTGATCACAACATTTTATGTCGTAAGTAAGAACTGATGGGCGTGAGTCAATCGAGTGGTTTAAATCGTACTTGTCAGGTAGAACACAAGGTGTTTATATTAACAATACCGTGTCCGACTTTGAAAATATTGTATGTGGAGTTCCTCAAGGAAGTATTTTGGGGCCATTATTGTTTTTATGCTATGTAAATGATATGAGCATTAGTATAAGTCAAAAATGTAAAATCATTCTCTATGCGGATGATAGTGCTATTCTTTTCTGACATAAAGATCCTGATGTAATTAGTGAAGTTTTAGGCAATGAACTAGAAAATTGTAATAAATGGTTAATAGACAACAAACTGTCATTGCATCTGGGAAAGACAGAATGTATATTATTTGGGTCAAAACGCAGGCTTGCTAAAGTGAAACAATTTTCAGTGCTTAGTAATGGTCACACCATACAAGCACAAACATCAGTCAAATATCTCGGTGCAATGTTAGATAATGATTTGTCTGCTACATCCATTGTGAACAATATTGTTAAAAAGGTTAATTCTAGAATAAAATAAAAGACACAAACACTACTTCAATTTATCCCTTAGAAAGACTCTTTGTAATTCTTTGATACAGTGTCATTTTGATAATGCATGTTCTTCATGGTATAGTAGTCTTACAAAAACGATAAAGAAAAAGCTACAAGTTGCTCAAAATAAAATGATTAGATTTATTCTCAGCTATGATAGTAGAGCTACTTTGTCTGCTTCAAAATTTAAAGATCTTGGAATACTTGACATTGAAAATAGAAATAGACAATCAAGATTGAATCAAGTTCATGAGATTTTAAACAATTCTTGTCCATCTTATCTTCAAGAAAATTTTATAACGGTGTCTAATTCACACCATCATGCAACTAGAGGAAGTACTTTTAATTTTATTGTGCCATGTGTATATAGTTTTACAACATCAACTTTCTTTTATAATGGCATTTTGGATTGGAATCAATTACCCCATACTATTAAGGAAATTAGAAAAAAGCATCAATTTAAAAAAGAAGTGAAGAATTGTCTATTCGTGCAAATGGAAAATGTAGAGAAATGTGAATTCACTTTTTATTAAATTATTTATTTATTTTTTTAAATCATTTTATTGTTATTAATGTGGATTTATAGCTGCGATACATATTTTAAATATATTTGATGAATAACAAAGAATAATTTCATAAGTTTTGTAATAAATGTCAATGTATTCATCCATGACATTATTTTTAAAAAGGACCCCATTTGAAATAAGTTGTAAAACTTTATGGGTTATCCTGTGAAATATATATGTTCTCAAAATTACTATTGTGTAACAAGATAAAATATTAATCTGTGATATCTGATATATATTATATTAGATAATCAACTAGTTTAATATATTATTTAAAAATACATGTTATTGCTTCTGTATTATTGTATGTTAATGTGTTTGATATATCTTTGTATTTATGACATATATATTATTACAAATAAATAAATAAAAAAAAAATAAAAAAAAAAAAAAAAACTTAGAAATTTTGGTTTAAGTTTTGCATGCAGTTTGTAGCTATGTGATAGATTGTATTTGACATTTTTAAATGCACTGTTCCATAGATGTTTTTAAGGAAGTGTCTAGGGGTACGGATATGATTGTATCAGATTCTAGAGCAGTGCTCCAAGAATAGGATAGCCCGATGCCCGGGGCTTGTCAAATCTGGATCCGGGCATGTGCCTTTTTCAAAGTTACTTGCCCCTCGGGCTTGTCTTAAAAATAACACGAGCTAGTTTTCACAATACACAGATCTGCAAATATCTCTATTCGATATGACACAGGTCAAACTGTTGTTTATAGACAACTGAACCCCTTAGTGTTTGTAACACCACATGCCCGATAATGCAACTTTGGAAAACCTCTCATGCATATCATTTATCTATTTTTATTCCTCTAATGTGATTGGCGGGTAGCTTTGAATATAAATGAATCTATTTTTACACGTTTCTTACCACCTGCCCGAGAAAAGACAAAAAATAGACGATGACGTAATTCGCAGTAGTCTCTCAAATTCTCCATTATAGGCATAGTACCACCATTGCAAAAAGGAAGTGCTTCCGTGGGGTTGTCTCATATTGGGGGTTATAGATAATCCTCATTTCTTCTTCTTTACAAATGCATTTTCCTTATTTTAATGCTCATTTTTTTATTTGAATAGCATTATTGATGTATTTTGAATAAAAAAATGATGCTTGGAAATTGGGGTATGAATACATGTTTTCGGAAGTTTACTTTCACTTTGTCACCAGTGTACACACTGAACAGAAAAAAAATCTCTTAAATGACACATGACCCCTACTTTTCTCATCATATTTTGATAGTGCTGAGGTTGACAAACAGTAAAATGTAGGTTTCACTTCTTTCATTTGGGTTTATCTATGAATGACAAGCCTTCAAACTTTTATTCTTAACTATAGAATAAAGAACAAAAGTCAATGGTGGGTTGACACCTTATGAAGAGTATAAAATTATCTCCCTTTGCCAAAATGGTAATGATTTCTAAAATCTGATTATGTTTTTGCAGATAATTTGCGATTTATCGCGTTGTGTAAAATGTCAACATTAGGTTCCGGTAATTTTATAAATATTTCGTAGATTTACAATTTTTGGAACTGTATGTATATAAATTTTCTTCTGTGAAAACGTGAACTTTGATATTTAAATTGAGTTTATGGTAAAGACAAATGTGGGTGGGGTTTTATAATATAAATTTTTGGTTGTGTAGTTTTAGCGTATAATTTTCTTTGGCATTATCTAAATATAGTATTGAAAACAACACTTAAGATCAATTATGTGATTTTTTTTTTAATATTTGAAACATAGTTGACTCGTTCTCTTGGATAGATTGAATAGCTTTGTAGGCTTGACATTGCCATTATTGTATGTTATGACAGCAATAATTAGAAAAAAAGAAAAAGATATTTAAAATAATGTTTTAAATATACTGAATTGACAGAACAGAAATGATAGTCAATTAAGAACAAAGATTAAATACAACATAATAAGTTGGTCATACGGATAGAGACGTAGACAGTTCTGCTGAAATTCTCTCACTTCTCCCGGTCTTATTCAAACTCTAAAACTTGTGATTCAGATATGCATAATGTCTAAAATTAACACATTTAAGACTATGTTAACAAATTTCATATTATACCACAATGTGTATTGGTAATAAAAATCTGGACATGTGAACTGTTGATCAGGTTAAGTTATTTTTCAGCCAGGGCAAGTAGATTTTTTCAACCTACTTGTCCTGGGCTAATCCCAAATTATTTTTTTCTTGGAGCACTGTAGAGGTACGGCCCCGTACCCCTAGACATGTCTGTACATAAAGGAATGTCTAGGAGTATCGACCTCCTTTTACCAAATATTGTTGGTTAATTCTATCTTTAATTTCATTGCAAATGATATATCAAATAAGATTTAATCAGTATTCACCTAAACCTTGAATCTATACATGGTTCACTGCTGTTAACTCGATTGTTTACATTTACTTTCTAAACATAAATAACCGATGAACATTAAATAAATCACACGGAATTGAACAGGCACAAATAATTGAGACAAAATCATGTTAAATTATATTATAACAAACCATATTTTTAGTTTTTAATAATATATAGGGCATTATTTTAGACAGTAAGTGACCATTACGATATAAAAGGGAAGAATTCAAAAACAATTCCTTCTTCTCGTGCTGATTAATTGATGATAAAACAAGCTGTCCCTGGCCAATTAATTTATTGTAAAACAAACTGTTGACATAAGATTATATATAATTATAATAATCATATAAAACCTGTTTATGAAATATATTTGAAATCTACTAAAATAAAAAACCACCCAAAACCCCAAATAAATTGATATATTTAAACCTAACAAGGTGAAAAGGCACACAGAGCTACAGATAAGAGGCGTTTAGGCGTAAAAACAAATGAATATTTCATAAAAACAATATGAACTTTGAATCAGGGCGTAAAAAAAAGCTTTGCAATAAAAAACGGATAGTTATAAAACAAATTGCGAAGTCCGTTTTAACATTGTTTTGATGAATAACGCTGTTCGGTATTTTCTAAAAATACTTGTTTTATTAATATTAATAGTTTTTTATTAAAATAAATGATTTTACATTCAGTATTTTTGTATTATTCCTACTTTTAATGACTCAATGGAGAGGAGCGACACATGTCTTATTCACCTGACCACTGACAATTTCGGAAATATTTTTTGCAGAAATGGGTTCGAATCTCCAAAGTGGCAATAAATGATTTTATATCATCACTTTTCATGTTATTTTGATTTTAAATCGACATTGCGCCCATTGCGCCGAAAAATCGACATTGCATATTTTAGTCATACCGTTTTTTTACCTCAAGGCATAGTACCACCATTGCAAAAAGGAAGTGCTTCCGTGGGGTAGTCGCATAATGGCGGTTTTAAATAATCCTCATTTCTTCTTCTTTAAAAATGCATTTTCCTTATTTTAATGCTCATTTTTTTATTTGAATGGCATAATAGATGTATTTTGAACACTTTGATAGCATTGTCATGTTTGAATTGTGAATTTAGAAAAAAAAATTGATGCTTGGAAATTGGGGTATGAATACATGATTTCGGAAGTCTACTTTCACTTTGTCACCAGTGTACACACTGAGCAGAAAAAAAATCTCTTATATGACACATGACCCTTACTTTTCTCATCATATTTTGATAGTGCAGAGGTTGACAAACAAGAAAATGTAGGTTTCACTTCTTTCATTTGGGTCTCTCTATGAATGACAAAATTTCAAATTTTTATTATTTACTATAGAATAAAGAACAAAAATCAATGGTGGGATGACACCTATAAGAGAGACTTGAGTGAAATGGGGGTGATTTTCCAAAATGTTAATTGTAGGTAAAATAACCTCTTTTATACACTCTCATAGTCTTAAATGACAAATTGGAGGCATTTGCTTCATAAAAAAAAATCATTTTGGCAAGTTTATGCCTCAAATAAAGCATATATGTGCATATCTACATTGAAATTTCATGAAAAATCACAAAATTTGAAGATTTTTTATTTTGGATGATTGAAATGAGCAATTTTTAGCATGTACATTGTATTGAACAATATTTTTTTCATTTATTCTGAAACCACTAGGCCAATTAAACTGAAACTTCACATGGATGTTTCTATTGCATAGGAGACTATACAAAAGATTTATTTTTTCTATCTAAAATTTGAGATGGCCACTGTTACTAGAAATATTCCAAAACTTAAAAAATCTTCTTCTCATGAACGGTCCAACAGATTTTCAAAATGTTTATGTAGTAATGATGACCAACTATAGTTTCGTTAAATGCGTTCAAATGGTGTCACTAGAGTTAAAAATGACCCCGCCCCGATGTTTCTACTGTATAGTAAGTACTCTGAGTAAGTAGAGCATCCTCAGGCCCTCTTGGGCCTCTTGTTTCAATAACAATCCTGCAGTAATTATTATGCTTTCCAAATTATATAATAACTATTCAGTATATTTTTTCATTAGAAATACAAAAAAAAATGATATAATTCGTAAAATAAAAGTGGGGCCGGATTGACCATGTTAAATGTGGCGGGATTAAACAAGGACGTTTTGTCCAGGGGCCAGATTGGTAGCGGGGCCGGATTTGCGTGGGGCCGGATTGTCCATAACTCTTAAATTACCGGATAAACAGGACATATCAAACTGTAAATGGTTAAACGATAAACATATGTCGGCGGTTAATATCGTTTTTAAAATGCAATTTCCTAATGTCAATAGTTTACAAGAAACTACAAATATCCTGTTTTTTATAGATGAGAAAAACAAATGGAATATTTAGACAACTTTTAGACGCCAAATAGAACTTGCTTGCCAAATCACTTTTACAGATCTTATCATTGGGCGATGAGTTTTAAAACATCTTCCAACAGCGATGTTTTGATAGTTAAACTATTGTTTGTATATCAAGTCAGGTTAGATTTATTTCTTTCTGTATAAATGATTTTACTCATGATATCATTATTTTTCATGTAATCTATGGGAGTGCAATATCAGAAATATCTGCAAGATTTTTTAGAAGTCTTGGAAGAATTGTAGATAAGGATTAGGGGAAAAGTTGGTGGGTAATGCATAACAAATAAGTATTTTCATATTTCAATTTTTATAAATTTTCAAGGAACGTATTGAATGAAAAACATTTATTACAACTATCATTACTTTATTTTTGACATCCAAAAAAATACTCCGGATAGTTAGTAAATCAAACTATTATAGAATGGTCAGAATATTTATCTGCATGATATCTTAGACAAATGTGAATATAGGTCATCTCGGTTTCATCTTAGGATAGAATTTTGTGATATTTTTATACCCCCGACAAACGAAGTTTTGAGGGGGTATATTGGAGTCACCCTGAGGTCGGTCTGTCGGTCGGTCTGTCCGTTGCAATTTTCCTTGTCCGGAGCATCACTTGAAAAGTACTGGATGGAATTTCATCAAACGTCATACAATGGTAGAATATAATGAGAAGAAGTGCAGTGTACAAGAAACATAACACTATTCTTGCTAATTACAGAGTTACTGCCCTTTATAATTTTTTCATGTCCGGAGCATAACTTGAAAAGTACCGGATGGAATTTCATCAAGCTTCATACAATGGTAGAATATAATGAGAGGAAGTGCAGTGTACAGGAAACATAACTCTATTCTTGCTAATTATAGAGTTATTGCCCTTTGATATATTTCCCTTTGATATTTTTTCTTGTCCGGAGCATAACTTGAAAAGTACCGGATGGAATTTCATCAAGCTTCATACAATGGTAGAATATAATGACAGGAAGTGCAGTGTACAGGAAACATAACTCTATTCATGCTAATTATAGAGTTATTGCCCTTTGATATATTTCCCTTGTCCGGAGCATTACTTTTAAAGTACTGGATGGAATTTCATCAAACTTCATACAATGGTAGAATATAATGATAGGAAGTGCAGTGTACAAGAAACATAACTATATTCTTGCTAATTACAGAGTTATTGCCCTTTGATATATTTCCCTTGTCTGGTGCAGTACTTTTAAAGTACTTTTAAAGCCATCAGTGATAACAGTTTAATAAAGTTCATGAAAGAACCAAATTGATGAATACATGGAGTTCGAGCAAAGCAGGTTCGATATTGTATTCCTAGTGCTCTTGTTTGTTTCTTATCCATAAAATTGTTGTCCCTCAACATAACTCGAAAAAGTATAACATTTATTGATTGCCATGAAAGCTTGTACACTGCACAATAATTAAAAAGACCGTTTTTAATTTTAACAAAACCATAAAAAAATTAACAATACAAAAAACTCAATCCATAACATTCTCTTTTATTAAGAATTTTTTTTGTCTGGAGCATAACTTTAAAACTATTGGATATAATTTGATAAAACTTCATACAATGGTTAACCATTTTCTGTCATGGCGGCGTTCGGGGGTATTCATCACCTTCAGTGATAGGACTAGTTTATTTCTGTCTTGAATTCAGCAGTTTTTATCCAGTCTCCATGAAACATGGTCGGAATATTTAACTGCATGATATCTTAGACAAATGTGAATATGGGTCATCTTGGGTAAAAAACTAGGTCAAATCTTAGGAAAGAATTTTGCATTAAATTGCTTATACTTTTCCTAAACTCCAAGTTTTTATTTAATCTTCATAAAACTTGTGCAGAATATTTAACTTCATGGTATCATAGACAAATGTGAATTTTGGGCATCTTGGGGTGAAAAACTAGGTAAAATCTTAGGGGGAAAAATTGTGTTAAATTTCTTATTAATTCTTTGCATAAATATCCAATCTACGTGAGACTTTGTGAAATTGTCAATGTTTGGGCTAATGCTAGGTCAAATTAAAATAAAAAGTCCGGCTTTGATGCGGTTTCCGCATTTACCCCTTGTTTAAATTTTATTTATCACACTGTACTAGACTCTTTTTTCTGCTGTAGGTTATTTTACTGGGTGAAAATGAAGAATTGCCCAGTGCTTTGGCCAGTGGAGCATGTTGCAAACAAGGATGATAAAGTGCAAGTGTATTGCAACAGTAATAATGCAATGTAAGTGTTTTCTAGATCACTTTGTCCTGTAACATATTTCTGATCTTGAAGTCGATGTCTGATTTGCTGTACCAGATCTGTAATACCAGTCTTTCAGTTCAGATTCAGTTGTATAGAAAGCAGCAACCTAAGCATGTTCTCAGATTATGCATGATTGAAATCTGCATCTTAGCAGGCTGTCAACAAGTACAGATAATGCTTAACCAAGATGATCAATAGGGGTATTGTGTGTTTTTGACTGTTTTCCATGTTGAGTGGGTATGTAGAAATGGATAACTTTTAAGGCTTTTATAATGCTGTTGTAGGACATTATTTTTAAAATGACATTGCAAAACACTATTGAGGTTTTGTTATCTTAAGACACTCACTATGTTCATATTGACCATTTTACAGAAATGAGATGAAAAAGAGTGTCACACAAACCTTTCCAGGGTGTGTTCATGAAATAAGAGCAAAAGGAAATGGTAACTGAGTTAAAAGTCCAAGCTCATGTGTTCTATTTGAATTACAAACTAGTCTTGCAGACAGAACATTTTTTTTTCAGATTGGTATTTAAATTGACCAGTATTTAAATTGCAGATTGCAGGGTATCTGGTTTGCAAACTTAAATGCAAACCCCCCCCCCCCCCCCCCAATATACATTGATATTGTTTGAAAATAACCCGCAATGGTATTTTACCAAAAGATGGCCAGTGAACTCCATACTGTCATTACTGTCAAAATTGTCCAAAAAAGCTCACAATGTTGTCAAAATTATCCAAAAAAGCTCACAATGTTGCTGTAATGTCTTGATGCGTTTGCATCTCATGTACTTGTTTCATAAAACTGTTTGTAAGGCAAGGTCACACTTACAGTCATTACTATGTAAAAAAATTAACCCCCACCCCCCGTAATATACATTGATATTGTCAGAAATAAACCCAAAATGGAATTATACCAAAAGATGGCCAATGAACCCCACTGTCATTACTATGTAAAAATTATCCAAAAAACCCGCAGTGTTATTACATTGATATTGTTTGAAATAAACCCGCAATGGTATAATACCAAAAGATGGCCAATGAACCCCACACTGTCATTACTATGTCAAAATTGTCAACAAAAAAACACAATGTTATTACATTGATATTGTCTGAAATAAACCCTCAATGGTCTTTTACCAAAAGATGGCCAATGAACCCCACACTGTCATTACTTGTCAAAATTGTCAAAAAAACCCCACAATATTATTACATTGATATTGTCTGAAATAAACCCGCAATGGTATTATACCAACAAGATGGCCAATGAACCCCACACTGTCATTTCTATGTCAAAATTGTCAAAAAAAAACCCCACAATGTTATTACATTGATATTGTCTGAAATAAACCCGCAATGGTCTTTTACCAAAAGATGGCCAATGAACCCCACACTCATTTCTATGTCAAAATAGTCCAAAAAACCCTCAATGTTATTGCATTGATATTGTCTGAAATAAACCAACAATGGTTTTTACCAAAAGATGGCCAATGAATCCCACACTGTCATTACTATGTCAAAATAGTCCAAAAAAAAACTCAATGTTATTACATTGATATTGTCTGAAATAAACTGCAATGGTATTTTACCAAAAGATG
Organism: Panopea generosa; assembly: GCA_029582155.1. Taxonomy (NCBI): domain Eukaryota; kingdom Metazoa; phylum Mollusca; class Bivalvia; order Adapedonta; family Hiatellidae; genus Panopea; species Panopea generosa. Next base: position 59,592,514 of record CM055898.1, on the reverse strand, counting down.
GCCAATGAACCCCACACTGTCATTTCTATGTCAAAATTGTCAACAAAAAAACACAATGTCATTACTATGTCAAAATTGTCTAAAAAACCCACACTGTCATTACTATTTCAAGATGGTTAACAAACCCCACAATGTTGATTTTCGAGATGACGTGATTGTAATACGCCGCAAAAAATGACAGTTGAATACATTTATCAATGAATCCCAAATTGACATTACTTTTAAGAATGTGAACAAACCCCACATTGGAGGTTACTTTGTTATTCTACATTTTTTTAAATAAATGATTTGCATTTCATATAATTTGGAAAGTAAAGAGAAGTTTTGCTTTGTTTTTCTTTCAGAAATTTTGAAAAAGGAAAAGGCTCAAACAAACATTAGAGATGTTCCTGAAAGATATAGACTGGGCTTTGTCCCATTGTAAGTAGTTTAGACACATAAGTCAAATTTGTGTAGTATAAACGTTTGATTAATTTTCTGACTAGAGAAACACATTTTTCATACTGCAATTTGGAAATCAGCAGTATTGTAATTCATGTCTCCCCCCTTATTGTTTTTGCCCTGTCTGTACCTCACACTTGGGTTTCCCTTAAACCTTAGTTTATACTAATTTGTTTTAGCTCGATTGTGATGAAAGCTCAGAGCTTATATGAACCGCTCTCGAGTCTGCTTCCTGGGTAGAACCATGCTGAGTGTTGTTTTATGAGAGGAATGGGGTTGACCGGGGGATTTAACCCGCAACCTCTGGCGTGAGCAGTCAACACTCTATCCATTAGACTACCGCCCCGCTTTGAAACTTTGTTGATAGATAAGTAAATGATTGTTGATTGACAAGTAAATGGAACCAAAATCATTGTCGACATTATCGGTACACCTGAAAAGGTCTAAGGAGTTATTTCAATTAGACGATGACATGTTTTCAGATGAGGAAGTGGCTCCCGACGATGATGCCTCCCCAGAAGATGGTAAATCTTCAGAGGATAGCACAGCTTCAGACGATGGCACCTCTTTAGATGATGATGCCTCTAAGCCTTCGGAGGTGTCAGAACAGCATATGCTGGTTGAGGAATCAGATGGTAAGTTTGATGTGTAGTGGGGAATATTAAGAAATACTTTTAGACAATATTGTATTTCCTGCCTCTTATGATACTTTTGTATGAACAAAAAAGTTAATGAAATAATCTCAACAAATCTTTGTTTATTGTTAAATAAAGTTAGATAATTGTTGATTGACAAGTAAATGATTGTTGAATGGCAAGTAAATGATTGTAGATTGACATGTAAATGGAACAGGTATCATTGTTGACATTATCAATACATCTGAAAAGGTTTAAAGAGTTATTTCAATCAGATGATGACATTTTTTCAGATGAGGAAGTGGCTCCCGACGATGATGCCTCCCCAGAATATGATAAATCTTCAGACGATAACACAGATTCAGATGATGGCACATTTTAGATGATGATTCCTCTAAGCAATCGCTGGTGTCAGAACAGCGTATGCTGGTTAAGGACACAGTTGGTAAGTTTGACTCTAATAAACGCCCCCCACATATTTTTCTGGAAAATTAAAAAATAAAATGTATATGCAAGTTGAGTGCATATTCACCCATCTTTCCCTGATCAATTATTTTGTTACACAGACAACAATTAGCGGAGTGTTTATTACCTTTAAACTCTTTAACCCATTGTTTATAACTTGGGTGACCACTTAACCACTTTTGGTTGAATATACACTTCCCCATATTTGCTGTTAAAACTAGTAAGATTGCCGTCTGTCGATTAAAACATTACAAAACGTCGGAAAATGCGGTTAGTCTGTGTACGCTAAAAGCTCATTGTTCCACGTTTTTATGAGCAAGCGTCTAAGTCATTTAAAGTGAAGAGTACACTGACCATAAATTCGGATATTCCAGTATGCAGACTAGTAATTTCATACAGATTTTCAGGTTTTTTTTCATCCTATTTCGATTATTTCATTCACTCTCAAATAATTCTGAGCCACTTTTTCGGGGATTTAAACCAGATTAAAGGTTTTTTCCAGGATTTGGTTTAATTGTATTTTTAACTGTTGTTAAATTTGCTTTATTTATCATTTACAAACGCCCTCTCCTTGTAAAATGCAACGCCTCCGGGGGCGTTAATAAGGGAATATACGGTATGTATAATGTTATTGTGCCAGCAACATATACTTCCATTCAAATTTAGAACATCGTTGTTCAGATTGAAAACCTGTGCTATTAGCAAGATGTCTAAAGAGAAATATTTGAATATGACATGTTTTAGCCATTTATAATTAGAAATTAATCCACACAGAGACTGAATACTAGTTATGCTTTGCTTTATTATCTTGTTGTTGGTGACTTTGCCATCAATAAAAATACTCTTGCATAACTATTTTGGCCTTACTACCACTTGACTGCTCAGAATTCCGCTATTCCCACCATGTCTGATAACATTAAGTTGGACTGGTAAAAAGTTGCCATATCAACTATAGACAAAGAACTATTGTCTTTTTGAAAAATTAGGTTTCAGTCTGGTAAAAGTAGGAAATCTGATGTCTGAGACTGCTGTTAATTGCATGGTTTTGTTGATTCAACCGGCTTATAGATTGGCAAAAACCATTTGGATGTCATTAACAATTTTGCATTAAAGTTCATAAATTCAACAGTTTTTAGCTTGACTTTTCGGAGAATAAGAGAGCTATTCTACTCACCCTGGCATCGGCCCCACACCTTTGATAAGGTTCTACATGTAAGCTCAGTTACTACTAGATGTATTGCATTGAAACTTTCTGCAAGGCTTCCCAATGTTTTGGTCAACTTGGGTCAAACACTTTGTCTAATAGAAATGAAAAATCTGGCTTTAATGCTATTTCCACACTTACCCCTTGTTGTTATCTGTGATTTGCTTATAAATTTTGTTTCCTTTACAGACGCTGGTGGACCTCACTACACAGTAATTGTTACTTACTGACAGAGTTTCAGACAGTGAGTATGGAAGTGATGTAATAGAGCAAACACAAGTAGCTAAAATCCTTTTAATGCAAGACGGTGGTTGACAGGGGGACTTCTATAATAAGTCATTGGATGACATTCAGTTGTCAGGTATGCATTTTCCTTCCTAAACTACTACCTATTTACTGAAATAAAAAATAACACATAGTAACCATATTCTAAAACAGTATGTCAGCACTATAAATCCAGCACTTTTAGCTTCTGAATTGATACCGTAACAGTAGTCCTCAAACTTGTACAGAATGATTGCCTGGAGGTCCTCTACCAAAATAGCTAAAGCTTTTTCAATTTGCTGCATAACTAGGTCACTGGAACTACAATGCATTACTTCTAATGAATATAAATGACTGGACATATGTTTTAAAAAAATAAACATGTATTTAATTGAAAACAACTGATACATTGGGCATAATTGATTGTTTCAAAGATAGAAATAGATTTCACAGAATGACGACCAAAACTTCTGTAAGCTGTCCAAATAACATACAAAATGGGAAGAGAAACTTCTGTATGCAGTCCGTATAGCTCAGTCAGTGGAGCACTCTCCTTGTAAGCCAGGGATCAAGCAAGTCTCGCCCTGTGACACACTTCTTTTACCACAATAGAACTATTTACTATTGAAGTTGGAGATGAAATATATTGCAATCTTACCCTGAAACTAAAATTTTTTCTCTTTATTTCATTCTTTCATCAAAATTAATAACGTATTGAAATTTTATTAATGGCAATTCCCTCTTAATTTTAGCCAAATGACAGCCTTGATTTTTCCTTTAATCACTGTGAGATTACATTCGTTGGTGTTTTTTAAAATGAAAAAGTGTAATTATATTTTGATAAACTCACTTCTTTAAATGGTGAATTTATCAAGATATAATCCACCTTTTTTTCAATAAACCACCGAAAGGCATGAAATAAATGTTGATGTATTTGGCTAGTTTACCACCTTAAAATTCATTCATCAGATCAATTTTTTCTTGAAGGCTTGGCAGAAGCAGATGATGTGGACAAAGAAGAAATGGAGGCACATAATGACGTTCCTATAGAGGAATCACTTCAACAGTCTGAGTTTCTCTGTTGGGATATGAAGAAAGAAACCATTCCAACAATTCATAGTTCTTCTGCCTCCAGGAAAATTTCTTCTGTCTCTAGGAAAAAATTGAGTCCTGAAGAGGAAGATGAGTTCAGATTTGTAAAAATGACTCCACTGTCTTAAGGTGTCAGAAGGGGCCCCAAAAGGGTAAAAATTGGGAATTACTAAATTGGTTTTCTTAAGAACCGGTATGTCAGATTTGTTCATATTTGGCATAAATTATCCCTATGTGTAGGGGTTTGATTGCAGATAAGAATTTAGGGGCTAAAATATATAGGGGCCCTTGAAGGGGACTTATAATTTTACATAGGGATACTGTGGGAAAACAGAAAATTTTCTTTTTTTTTTTACATTTATTCTGAAACCAATTAAATAGTAGAATTTCAAAAAGTGCTATGGCCACTATGAGTCAGTAGAGCGTCCTCAGGCCCTCTTGGGCCTCTTGTTAGCACATCTGATTCAGACAGATTAGCTAATGTCAAAGTCTCTTTGGCGTCAATCATTGTCTTCTGGTGTCGACTACAAGGGCAAGTGCCATAACTCTTGACTGCATTTTGTCAAAGTTATGCCCCTGTTTAAGTCAGACATTTTGGTTAAGTTTTTTGTTTAAGTTCACCTATTTCAGTAACCATTCAAGGTAGAGTCTTGAAACTTTCTATAGTTGTCTGACATCATAAAAACAATCACAGGGACAAGTTCTGTAACTCCTGACTTGATTTTATTAAAGTCATGCCCCTTAAAGTCAGAATTTTGATTAATTTTTTGTTTAAGTCCATTTATTTCAGTAACCATTCAAGGTACAGCTTTGAAACTTCACATGATTGTGTGACAATATAATGGCAACCACTGGGGACAGTTTCATAATTCCTGTCTGAATTTTGTCATAGTTTTTTCCACCATTCTTTTCTCTTATGGTTCAATCTTTGTTCAAGTTATTTGTTTTACTCAGAAAACGAGATACAGCTTTGAGTTTTTTTTTTACAGTTAAAGACCACAACAATATATACATGTGTGCAAAGAAGTTATTACAATATATTTTGGAAAAAGGAATTTTCAGTATTACTTTTTAATCTTATTATCCAATGTTTTTATCTTTTAAATTCCTCACTTGGAAACTTACTAAACAGACGAGCGTCAGGCACCCACAGGTGGTGTTCTTGTTTGTAGGAGGGATGTAGGGCTCTTAAAGATATTCTGTCACTAATAACATTTAGTGATAGGTCTAGCTTTATTTTAACTTGTCTGGTTTACCTGAAAAGCTTAGTCGTCCTTGCATAAACAATTGATGAATGTTTGACTCGACTGTTCATTCTGTTTGTTTTGATCATTGTTATTAAAGTGACATTTGCTTCAATTATAAATTGATTGTGATAGCTAGCTTGTAAAATAATCGTAACCTTACAAAGGACCAGTATTTCAGGACAGTGTGTGGTGCCCAAAGACATTAGATGCAAGTACTATAATTAATGAGGTACAAGACCATTTTTTCCTTTGCTGTTGATGTAGACATTAGATTAATACAGGGTGTTTTATAATATCTGATACCATTTCATGATTATGAAGTTTGCTTGATGTCTAAGATATAACAAACTAAGATATACAGTTAAAGTAGAAAGAATAAAGTTTTATTTTGTATAAAACAGTTTAACTTTATAATTACATATAAAATTCAGTATCCAGTCATTCAAAATTTGTTTTATAGTAAACGCTCTAAATGACATTTGTTATGACAAACTTGATACATGTAATGAGATGACAGCTTTACATGTGTCAATTGTAATGTGTTTAATATTCCACTTAATGGCTAGTTTCAGTTTTTGCAGAGAGGTAGGCGAGGGTTTTATCTTTCAGGTAACCAAAAAAATAATAATCCAGCAAGGTGGGGTCTCCATTTACGTCCTGTACAAAATTAGCTGATTACTTATTCAGATTCTTTTAAATGCTGCATTATTGAAATACTGTATGGTGTTAATTTATTAAATTCTATTAAACTTGATGCACTTGCATTCATTACAATGTTAGCAAACTCTCTCTTTGTATATATTTGTGGAGTTTATCAAGTAGTATCTCTGAGCTCCTCAATGTTCCCTGATGTTCAGACTTAAGAAAGGAAAATTTTAAAAGTCATGTTTTACTCAATCCATGTATTTATAAGTGTAGTTGTATTTATTGAACATGAAGAAGGTAAATATTACTTTGCATAAATTGTGTGCAAATACATTCATTATTTGAATAGATATGTGAATGTTAAAATTCAAGAATTCCAAGTCTGAGTCTAAAATTTAGACTTAAGAGATGGATGAATTAGGGCCAAGTATTGCTGTGTCTACTAACCTTAACTGACACAACTTTTCTGACTTTTTCTCCATCCGATGCTCTTGTATGTTGTTAATCTTAACAAGCTAGGGTACATTTTTGCATTGTTTTGAATAGTGTTTGATGAGGTGAAAAGCTTTCAAAATAAAGCTTAAAGACTAGTATATGATGCTCTCTATTATTATGAAACGCCCTGTTTAATTCATTGTGGAATGATATTATGAAAGGATAAATTTCATAGTATGTTACTTACAATCTTCTGGAACTCATAACTTGTATAACCCCATGAAGCAATAAACCTGACACAAACTCCTGCAAATACTTTTGTTTTACAGCACCCTGTAAATCAATTGATCTAGATTAAACCCACATGTACGGACAAAAGTGCAACCCAGAACTGTTGTTTGTACTGCACACCCCACATACACATAACCCCACAAATGTAATTAAGTGAGTCCGTCCGTTCTTCCGTCGGGTATTTTGTTTCCAGTCTGTAATTTTGTCATGCATAGATGAATTTTTATTATATTTGCTACAAATGATCAGTATAACATGACGACATGTTGCGAGTAAGACCCACACCTGTACCTCAAATGTCAAGGTCACAATTTTAGTTTGTTCGACAACACCGAGTTTGTGTGAGATTTTGTGTCCGGCCTGTAACTTTGTCCTGCATAGATGATTTTTTAAGATACTTGCTACAAATGATCAACATAACATGCTGACCTGTCATGAGTAACACCCTGACCCCCCAAACGTCAAGGTCACAATTTGAGTTTGTTTGACAACACTGAGTCTGTGTGAGATTTCATGTCCGACCAGTAACTTTGTCATGCATAGATGGATTTTATAAATACTTGCTACAAATGATCAACATAAAATGACGTGTGCGAGTAAGACCCATACCTCAAAGGTCAAGGTTACACTTTGAGTTTGTTTGAAAACACTTTCAGTCTCTTTGAGATTTCGTGTCTGACCTGTAACTTTGTCATGCATAGATGGATTTTGTTAATACTAGCTACAAACGAGCAACATAACATGATGATGTGTCAAACGTTACACCCAGAATCAGACTTCAAAGGTCAAGGTCACAATTTAACTTTGTTTGATGACACTTTCAGTCTGTTTGAGATTTCGTGTCCGGTCTGAAACTTTGTCACCTATGGATAAATTTTGAAAACACTTGGCTCAATTCATCAGCATGACATTACAAAGTGATGCGTGTAAGACCCACATGCATACCTCAAAGGTCAAGGTCACACTTGGAGTTTGTTTGACAATACTTTCAGTCTGTGTGAGATTTCTTGTCCGGTCTGTAACTTTTTCATCTATGGATAAATTTTAAAAACACTTGGGTCAGTTGATCACCGTGACATAATTAAGTGCCACATGTAAGACCCAGAACCTTTCCTCAATGGTCAAGGTCACACTTTCAATTTGTTTGATATTGCGTGTCTGGTCTGTGACTTTGTCTTTTACTTGGTTCAATATATCAAACTGACGTGACGACATGTCATAAGTAAGACCCATAGCCATACCTCAAAGGTCAAGGTCACACTTTGAGTATGTATGACACCACTTTGAATCTGTTTGAGATTTCAAGTCTGTCTTTTAACTTTATCATACATGAATGGATTTCAAAAACACTTGGCTCAATTTATCAATTGATCAACAATTGATCAACAATTTACATTTAGGGATTTTAAAATAGCTTGACACAAGTGATCAGCATGTCATGATAATGTTTCACCTGCATTTAACTGTTGAAATACCATTACATCAGATGTCAAGGTCAAGGTTACACAAAGGTCAAGGTCATTCTTTAATGTAAAACCCCCCCATTAAATTGCATGTTTAGTCCGAAACATCAGTCCATTACTCTTTGATATTCATGGATACATCACAACCTATTATAGCATATATTGTTATTTTTCACAGACTATTCTGGGGGCATGTGACACTTAAATGTACATGAAACAATCAGTTTTACTGTCTTCTAACTTTTTAGCCTCCCTGAGCACAAAGTGCTTGGGGTGAGCTATTGTGATTACTCAGTATGTCCGTCTGTCCACACTTTTCTTCAAATGACATCTCCTAAACCACTGGGCCAATTTCAACTAAACTTCACAAATGTACTTTAAGCATTCCCCTTTCAGAATTGTTCAAAGAATTACATTCCATACAGAAAGGAAAATCTTCTTGTCAATACCATTGGCTGGATTTCAAAATAAATGTTGCTTGGGTGACCATCTCCCAAGATTGTTAAAATTATTCTGATTTGTTAAAAAACATGGCCAACAGGGGACATGGTCACTTTTCCCTATATGTATGTAGTGGAAACTTTAAAACAATCTTTAAAAAAAGGGATCCCTTTCAGATACTGAATAAGTAGAAAGAGGAACCCCCAAGCGGCTATATTATCTCCTACTCTTTTCTATTTTGATAAATGATCTGCCTGCTACACTAGAGGGGACAAGCATGGTTACCAGTCAATTTGCTGATGATTCTGGCACATGGCTAAAAGGGGTCAATTTAAACCTGTTACAAATTAGAGCTCAATTGGGGCTTGACCTAATATTGGGTTGGGCCAAAGAATGGGGTTTAAAATTAGTCAGTCTAATATAGTGGGTATAATTTTTGGAAATTCAAATCAGCAGATTTAGGTGGCACTGCGATCATATTCAAAAAAATTGTCAGATTTTTAGGCATGCTTTTATTGATTGATTGATTGAATATTTAGTGTCATTTTTATGCCATCGAGGGCTAACAGATGATCAGTTAACCTAACCACTGTTTCCTGGGATTAACCAGTACTCGAGCACACCCCATCTCCACAAGTAACTGATAACTTTCTCTCTTGAATCAGTGGTGAGAGATGAATTATAATGAGACACAATGTCATATATCAATCATCATGGAGACTGTTGCCAGGCGGGGATTCAAACTCATGGCCCCTGGATTGATAGTCAGACCCAAAACCAACTTAGCTAATCGGGCCCGGTGCATGCTTTTAGATAGAATCCTAAATTTTCACCGTCACATAAAAGACATCATGGTCAGGTGAGAGAGAGACTTAATTCTGATGAGAATGCTAAGAAGATTTTGGCTCTGAAAAAATAGCCTCTTCTATATAAGTCTCTCATATGTCAAAAAATAGACTATGGAGCTCATATCTATTCTTGTGCACGCCCCCCACCCCCTACCGAGGTATATTCTTTATCTAGGAAACATGTATAAAAAAATTGACCGATCATATAATAAGCAAACCATTCAAACAAGCATTTCCTAGAACCTCGGTAAATTTCAGATGGCCAAAAACTATTCTAATAATAAAAGAATAGATAAGTGCATTAACCGTCTGAGATTGGGTGTAAATCTCCTGCCAGGAAACAGAGGGCAATTTATTATTAAACAAGGGAGAGACCCAGTACAAGGCAAAATACATAGCTCATTTTCTGCTGGACTGTCCAATTCACAGGGTTCACTGAACCAAACTTAAGACTGTACTTGCTGGAAATAGTTTGGATTTTAATATAACAAATATTTTGAATCCCAATGGAAGTACGAGCCTCTGTATTTAGGGCACTTGAAAGCTACATCCTTGACTGTGAAATGTCACAAAATATAAGTGTTTTGGCACAGCCCTAATACATTTTACCCACTTCCCTAGTTTTCCATGGGGTCAGTCAAAACAACAATATTAACATGACTTGGCTAATAATTTGCAGATGGCAGGTGTTCTGTGTACTGTTCTATTAGTGGGGAGCGGGTTTGATGCCACAATGCAGTCCACATATAATTATATGTGGCCTGGGTTGTGGTTTTAACCCACCTCCTACTACCAACACATGTACATCTATTTCAAATATGAGTACAAACTTCATATAGATATCATTTACTTTTAAATTTTCAAAATATATATGGAAATGTTTATAAAATTTCACTACTTTTATTGTTATAACTGCTATTTCCTAGCAATTAACCTCATTGTTTCTTTTGTATAAAATAATAAGCATACCTCAAATGCATAATAAGACCATCCAATAAAGAATGTTAAATTTCACCAAATTACTAGTTGTAAAACTAGATGGGATACATACATCAAATTTGGAAATGCATTTATTACTTTCAATGTTAGAAATAATATTGGCTGACCCTGGAACAGGTGATATATAATTACCTGGTCCAGAGCGACAGATACAACTTACTAGTTATTTATTGTGTTTTTGCACACATGAATGCAATTTTAACATGTTTATAATCATTTATATGATTATACTTCTAATAATCATATATACCATATACATTCAACTTATTTCTTAATAGTTGACAACATATATACAATAATCATTATTCTTCTTGCGATTAATACACAAGTTAAATATGCAAATTCATGGCATAAAAATAATAACTTATTTTCAGTACGGGATTATATGGTTTATTGCATTCATCGTGGTTGTAGGGAATATTATGGATATCTCCCATCCTAATATTCAATATAGAGTTAACAAGACTATTTTTTTTTACTATCTGCGCTTTAAAAGTATGTGCAAGTTGCTGGGTGCCCTATTATACCTTTTTTCACAGTTTATTTATATTTTTGTTTTATTTAACTTTTAAACCATTCTGTATCAATATTGATGCATAAATGAATCGATTAACAGTGACTGGTCAGTTTTTAAAAATGCTTTATGCTAATAAATAATACTGTATTTAACTGATTTTCGGTTTATATACAAAAAAGTAGGATCTAGTAAAATATAAAAAATATAGGAATTCCATTGCAGCCAAACCATTATAGGTCAGTTTACCTATACCACCAAACATATGTTTGGGATTTTATGGCACATTGTAATTTGTTGATGGTTTACTATTGACAATTACTGATGGTACGCTGGATATACGGTGACATAATTATCAATTGTATTTCACCATTCTAACCACATACAATTAATGTGTAACGACACCTCTTTAGATAGAATTAAAATTTTATCGAAAAATCATATTTAGGTCGAATCTTGCTGACAATATAAGCAAAGTAATTTGCACTATGAGCAGTGTTATTTGGCTTAAAATATTGGTAAACAACCATAGGTGCACCTCATTTAACATAAGTAATTACATGTACTGATTATAAACCATTAATAGGTATATCTAATATATGGCTGCAATCAGTGAATGAAATAAAAATAATTCTTTTGTATAAACTACAAATTTGAATGCAAACTCTTCTTATTTATTGAAATCATCTTCATTCATCACTCATTATTCATCACAGAAATGTGTAATCATCTTTTATGTTTTTAATAATCATCTTATCCTGCATGTTAAAATGACTGGTTCAAAGAGTGAGGATTAATAAAAATTTATACATACATAAACAAGAGGCCCAAGAGGGCCTGAGGACGCTCTTCTAACTCATAGTGGCCATAGCACTTTTTGAAACTCTACTATGCACCAGAAACATCGGGGCGGGGTCATTTTTAACTCTAGGGACACCATTTGAACAAATCTAACAAAACTATAGTTGGTCAACATTACCACATAAACATTTTGAAAATCTGTTAGACCGTTCATGAGAAGATGATTTTTTAAGTTTTGGACTATTTCTAGTAACGGTGACCATCTTGAATTTTAGATAAAAAAAATAAACTTTTGTATAGTCTCCTATGCAATAGAAACATCCATGTGAAGTTTCAGTTTAATTGGCCTAGTGGTTTCAGAATAAATGAAAAAATAAGAGAATTTTCTGTTTTCCCACTGTATCCCTATGTAAAATTCTAAGTCCCTTACAGGGCCCCTAAATTCTTATCTGCAATCAAACCCTTACACATAGGGATAATTTATATCAAATATGTACAAATCTGACATACAAGTTCTAAATAAAACGATTTTACTAATTCCCAATTTGTACACTTTTGGGGCCCCTCCTGACCCCTTAAGACATAGTATCCCATTCATTTTTGCAAATCTTAACCTCCTTCACCTAACAATGCTTTAGTGAAGATATAGGCAAAATCATTTCCATTTTAAAACTAGAGGCCCAAGAGGGCCTGAGGACGCTCTACTGACTCATAGTGGCCATAGCACTTTTTGAAATTCTACTATGCAATAGAAACATCGGCCATCTTGAATTTTAGATAGAAAAAATAAATATTTTTTGTATAGTTTCCTATGCAATAGAAACATCCATGTGAAGTTTCAGTTTAATTGGCCAAGTGGTTTCAGAATAAATGGAAAAAAAAAGAGAATTTTCTGTTTTCCCATAGTATCCCTATGTAAAATTCTAAGTCCCCTTACAGGGTCCCTATATATTTTAGCCCCTAAATTCTTATCTGCTATCAAACCCCTACACTTAAGGAGAATTTATATCAAATACAGTGTTTTCTCCAGCTTAAATTTTTTTGGGGTCATTGATGACCCACTGACTAAAAATCTAGGGGTCATTTTCAAAATCTTGGGGTCATCAATTGACTAGTTTTAAACTTAATCAACATGAATAAATGGAGTTAAAAAATACATATTTTACTAAAACAGTTTTACTTCCTGTTTCACACAAATTTCTTCATCAAAACTGCAACTTAAGATAACAACTTCAAAACAATTTAACTCCAAACGAATGTTTCAATTCTGGCAATAAGTTACAACAACTTGAAACTTAGTAGTTGTTTTTATGATTTTGTCCCTTTGGTCGTGAACTTTTCAAATGTTATGGCCAAAGCTCAATCACCAAGGCCCTAACTATTTAAAATGAAAAACACTAAAATCCATTCAATATTTTATATTTGCTGAGCTACATGTTTAGCATTATACTCTTTGGAAAACAAACTTTGTTTTTGTTTTCTTTTTTCCAAAAGCATTTCTCTTCAAAGCTAGAATCATTTTAGAGAAATTTTATCTTAAAAAAATAATATAAAATACATTTTAATGGTAACTTCACAAAAATTAATTAAATTTTTGAAATTAAGTAATCATTTTTCAAAATAGAATTAATTTTTTTTTTCAACAACCTTTAAATCGTCCGTTACAGAAACATAAACGGCGCCGGGAATACTGCCGTAAAAATTGGACTGGTCGATGTTTAAACTGGTATTAAAATGTCGCGCATGCGCGTCTCGATACATTATAGAAAACAAAATTGATTGATTGATTGAATATTTAGCGTCATTTTTATGCCATCGAGGGCTAACAGACGATCAGTTAACCTAACCACTGTTTCCTGGGATTAACCAGTACTCGAGCACACCCCGTCTCCGCAAGTAACTGATAACTTTCCCACTTGAATCAGTGGTGAGAGACGAATGATAATGAGACACAATGTCGTATATCAATCATCACGGAGACTGTTGCCGGGCGGGGGATTCGAACTCACGACCCCTGGATTGATAGTCAGACGCGTAATAGAGTATCGTTCGTACATTTTAGACTTTTATGAAAAGTTTCACGCTTCCACATTTCAACTTCATATACAAACAACTTAAAACTGGGTATATGTCAGTACTATTGTTGCAGGGTACGTTTGTTTTCACAGATGTTGTCTTCAAACTACACTATTGCTTCGCGGAAAATTATGTATGTGATCATAATCGTCTATGCGATTGCATCAATAAAGCGTTCGTAACCAATTAAAGCGTTTATTTAACTTGGTAGAATCGCATGACTGGGATTGCCCTGAATCAGACCACGTGATCTGTCAAATCATCTGGCATTGTAAAAATAACTCTGAAACCAGCTTGCCGAAACAAATATGCGTAATTTGAATTTCTGTGTTTTTAAGGTTGCGTCATAGTGGACGCACTGAACAAACTTGATTGCGTCAGATGAGAAATTATTGCGTCAAAAACGCAAGAAACGCGCTCTGGAGAAAACACTGCAAATATGTACAAATCTGACATACCGGTTCTTAAGAAAACAATTTTAATAATTCCCAATTTGTACTCTTTTGGGGCCTCTCCTGACCCCTTAAGACATAGGAACCCAGTCATTTTTACAAATCTTAACCTCTTTCACCTAACAATGCTTTAGTAAAAAATATAGGCAAAATCTTTTTCATTTAAAAAAAAAAATAATAAAAAAATTATATTGACATGCGCCCCTAATTCAACTCTCAGGGCAGGGTCATTTTTAACCCTAGGGACACCATTTGAACAAATCGAACAGAACTATAGTTGGTCCTCATTACTACATAAACATTTTGAAAATCTGTTGGGCCGTCCATGAGAAGATTTTTTAAGTTTTGGACTATTTTTAGTAACGGCGACCATCTTGAATTTCAGATCGAAAAAGAAAATCTTCAGTATAGTCTCATATGCAATAGAAACACCATGTGAAGTTTTAGTTTAACTGGCCAAGTGGTTTCAGAACAGATGAAAGAAAAAGAGAATTTGCTGTTTTCCCATTGTATCACGATGTAAAATTCTAAGTCCCCTTACAGGGCCCCTATAAATTTTAGCCCCTAAATTCTTATCTGTAATCAAACCCCTACACATAGGGATAATTTATGCCAAATATGAACAAATCTGACATACCGGTTCTTTAGAAAACAAATTTAGTAATTCCCAATTTGTTTCCTTTTGGGGCCCCTCCTGACCACTTAAGACAGTGGAACCCAGTCATTTTCACAAATCTGAACCTCCTTCACCAAACAATGCTTCTGTGAAGATAAAGGCAAAATCATTTCAATTTAAAAAAAAAAAAAAAAAAAAATATTATAATGACATGTCCCCTAATTGAACCCTCGGGGCAGGGTCATATTTAACCCTAGGGACAACATTTGAACAAATCTAACAAAACTATAGTTGGTCATCATTACTACATAAACATTTTGAAAATCTGTTGGGCCGTTCATGAGAAGAAGATTTTTTAAGTTTTGGACTATTTTTAGTAACGGTGGCCATCTTGAATACCAGATCCAAAAAAAAAAATCTTCGGTATAGTCTCCTATGCAATAGAAACACCCATGTGAATATTCAGTTTAACTGGCCAAGTTGTTTCGGAACAGATGAAAGAAAAAGAGAATTTTTTGTTTACCATTGTATCCCTATGTAAAATTCTAAGTCCCCTTACAGGGCCCCTATAAATATTAGCCCCTAAATTCTTATCTGCAATCAAACCCCTTCACATTGGGATAATTTATGTATAATATGATCAAATGTGACATACCGGTTCTTAAGAAAACGAATTTAGTAAATCCAAATTTGTACCCTTTTGGGGCCCCTCCTGACCCCTTAAGACAGTGGAACCCATTCATTTTTACAAATCTGAACCTCCTTCACCAAACAATGCTTCTGTGAAGATATAATCTCCTACGCAATAGAAACATTCATGTGAAATTTCAGTTTAATTACAGAATAAGTGTCATGTTCAAATCGCTGCCAAGAGTTCATTCTTTGACCGATTTTGTTGAACTTAATAACACTGTGTAGGTATTGAAGGGATCTAGGGTTCTGGATGCCTAAAGGGTTCAATGTCCTCACCCAAGGTGGTGCCAGCGGGTCCGAGTTTCTGGTTGGAGCCTTAGGGGCCCCAGAAAAATTAAATGACACTTGGTATGGTTTTATTTTCTAAGCAACTTTTGTTCTTTAACAAATAAGCTATCTACCACCAATTCGCCAGAAACGCACCCGTGCCGCCACATGCATGGCGGGACTGGGGGTGTCATGTTCAAATCCCAGCACTCATGTCATTCTTGTGACGTTTTTAACCAGAGCATAGGGTTCGACAGGTATTGAGGAGCTCTTGGGGTTGGTACCCTAATTTGTTGAATAACATGGCTGCCAGCGGGCCTCGAACTAAGGTCATAATTGTAACATGTGCGGGAAAATGAGAGGCAATTGCAATAGGATCATGTTTATATATGTGGTAGAAAATTTAATTATATGCAAAATTTGTTTTTAGAGTGATAAGCTTTCTGTCTCCGTTCAGTTAGAAACGCGTCCCGTGCATACCCATGCTCATCATATTTGGTTGATTATAGGTGCCATGTTCAAACCCCTTGCCAAGAGGCCATTTCTTGTCAGAATTGCCAGGGCCTAGAACTGAGGTGGTCACCCTGCACGTGCGCCATTCTGAGAGCCAATTGCAATGGGTTCATCTTCATACATGTAGGGAATTTAATTCCGAGCAACTTTTGTCTATAAACTATATGACTAACTTAAACCATTTAGCCATTAGAGCTTTAACCCCAACTCAGATACAGTCAGCCGGAGGGCCAAAAAGGGCTCGAACCTGGGCCAAGAGGTCATTTCCAGTCCGTTTTTTTCAAGTTGGTTATTGTTGGAAAAGTCTTGGCGTGCCTGTCAAAGTAGTTGAGTTTTGTTAAAAAATCTCAAACCCGTGCACATGCAAAAATAGAAATAAGGGACCTAGTGAAAAAAATAATTTTTTTTTAGCTCAATCTCGTCAATAAAAGGCTAATTTATTTTTACTGTTTCAAATATAACTTGTACTTTTTTGATTAGCTTGGGGCAAAAATTGGTAACACATGCCAGAAAATGAGAGGCACGTGAATTGTTTTTTTTTTCATATAAAACAATTATATTGTAAAACACCTTATTCTGAGCAACTTTTGTTCTTAGAGTGATCAGCTATCTGTCTTTGTTTAGTCCGAACACGTGCCACTCTGGTTAAAATATGCTGCCAATTTGGGGTTCCATGTTCAAACCACGGTACTGACGTCATTCTTGTGACGTTTCAAACCCGGACACAGGGTTCGACAGGTATTGAGTAGCTCTTGAGGTTGGTATAATTTTTTTTAGAAAAAATGGCCACCAGGGATAGTCAGCAGGCCTCAACTTCGGTTATGTTGTAGCACGTGGCAGAAAATAAGAGCCAAGTGCACTGGGGTCATGTTGGTATATGTTGTAGAGAATTTAATACTGAGCATCTTTTGTGTGAAATGATATGGCTATCTCAAACAGTTTAGCCAGTAGAACCTTAACCCCAACTGACTTATGGTGAACCGGAGAGCCAAAAAATGGTCGAACCAAAGCCAAGAGGCCATTTCCGGACTTCGAGTCAATTTTTTTTTTAGCTAGATCTCGTCAAATAAAGGCCAGTTTGTTCTTACCATTTTAAAAAATCACTTATACTTTTCAATCTAACTGATTCCAAAAATCAATATTTTGGCCGATTTTTTCATTTTTTGCCATGTTAGAGCCTCCATAGAGGCCTTATGCCGTACTACAAGGCTATAAAACTATATATTTCTGAAAAGATCTATTCAAGCCCTTCAACATGGTATCAAACATATTAGGCCCAATGACATAAAGAAGTCATTAAAGATCATCTGAAATTGATCCCAAATTCATTGATTTTAGTGATTTTGTCCCAAAAAAAGTCATAAAATATCGGAAAATCGTTCATATCTGTGCCTTTTATGAACATATTGCTCTGAACTGTTTCATAAATGCTCCTTTATTCATGTTCTATAGATTTCGATAGTTTGCAAGGGCCAGATCTGAAGTTTAAATATACTTTTCTTTATCTGAACGTTTTTTTTACACTTGGTTTTGAACAAAAATTGAAGATTGACTTTGACAGTTAGGTACAAGGTCAAGGTCACGAATAGTTAAGTAGGATGTGATACGTTCATTGGTAAGAACTTATAAAGATCAAGCATCGCAATGTTGAGATATAACATTTTGAACATGTACACCTAAAAAAAAAATAAAAATTTCATAACATTTTTTGCTTGACGAATATTTTTGTAGTGAAATGTCCCCTACCTAACCCTACCCAAACCCCATGGGTTGCCCCTAATTAGTGATCTCGGACCCTCCTAATTATTGAGATAATTACCACAACTCCCTTATTAAGGGACACTGTCATATGAAAAAACAAAAGGGCCAAAATGGCCCTATATCGCTCACCTGACTAACCTTGAGCCACCCAACTTAGAAGATTATATAATATATGTACACTTAAAATTCCAGAAAAACGAGATGGGAAAGAATTTGATTTGTTTTGAAGATGTAACAGATGTGTAAAAGAGTTCAAACTTGGTAGAGGTTCACCCATGGTAAATGTCAGTGAAATTACATTGAAATCAGGTCAGTAGATTCTGACAAGAAGGCTTTTGAAGTTTTAACTATAGCTGCCTATATAATAAACTAGCAACTCATTGTGGCGGTCATGTTTTTTAACAAATCATAACGGCTCGTACAAACTTGGTAAAGGGTCACCCAAGGACCATTTCTGCAAAATTGTTTTAAAATTGATCCAGTGGTTTCTGACAAGAAGATTTTTTTTTAAGTTTTTACTATATATTTTTTTTTTAAGTTTTTACTATACATGTAGCTTATATAATAAACTAACCCAATGCCCTGACCGCCATATTTTTGACGAATCACTATGGTTTGAACAAACTTGGTAGGGGTTCCTCCAAGGAACATTTCTGTGAAATTATTTTAAAATCGAGCCAGTAGTTTATAACAAGAAGACTTTTTAAGTTTTTACTAATTAAACTTGCCCCAACCCCTGGCGGCCATGTTTTTTGACGAATCAGGATGGGTTGAACAAACTTGGTTGAGGGTCACCCAAGGAATATTTCTGTGAAATTATTTTAAAATCGAGTTAGTAGTTTCTGACAAGAAGAGTTTTTAAGTTTTTACTAATTAAACTTGCCCCGCCCCCTGGCGGACATGTTTTTTGAAGAATCAAGATGGCTTGAACAAACTTGGTAGAAGGTCACCCAAGGAACATTTCAGTAAAGTTATATCAAAATTGGCCCAGCGGTTTCAGAGGAGAAGTTGTTAGAAGCTAAAAGTTAATGACGGACAACAGACGACGGACACCAGGCGATCACAAAAGCTCACCTGTGAGCCTTTGGCTCAGGTGAGCTAAAAAAGAAAGAAAACCCAATAACGATACATAATATTAGTGAAGCCATAACATTTCTAACCTTATCTAAAGGTCTTAATCCACACACTACCAATGCAGTATCCATTTGTGTACTTCCAAACACTGGCGGAGATGCAGTTGGAAAGAAACACATTTAATTACAATCATTTTTGTTATTATCAAAAGGTGTTAATTTCTGAAGTTATGAGGCTTGAAGCCCATCCAAATGAAACTTTACATTGTTAGAGAATCCATGTAAGAATTTCATGAGTTTATGCCTGGATGCCTAAATCATTGTATGTTGTTATTTGAATATCAGCTAGGTCATAGTAGGATTAAAGTATGTGGTAGGACTCAGTTTGAGAGTTGTGTAAATGTGTATCTTGCCATACAGCTAGCTTCTGTGGCAACATCAGTATAGCACTTATGTAGCACACGGTAGATGTAGGTATAAATCCCCACTCAAGTCACAGATTTTGTTGTATATTTTCGATCCCATTACAATGTAGTACATTAGTTATGATATTTATAAATTAGGAGTAGTTCTAAATCAAAACAAGACACCTCCTTATAGCATTAAAATAATTTAATTCAAACAAAGAGCTCAAATAATAAAATTTAATGTATTAACGTATTACCAGAAATAGATTCTGACATGTACCATGTATTAATTTCTAAATTATTTTTGAAATGTAGTCAAACTTTAAAAAAAAAGAATATTGCTTTACAATAATAACTTCACCATTGCTTTAGTATTTAACCAAAGTCATCCTGTGTTGTAATCCCAAGATAAATAATTTTACGTGGAATGAAAAACTTCTAAGTATTTTGAATTCTTTAACATACACTATATCAGAAAGTTTAAATTATATCAAAAAGTATACATTTACATGTACAAACATCTATAGAACGTATAATTATGAACAATAAATATAAATACAAACATACATGTACACAATGTTCTCCTTTAAATCACAGTCATTTTGACTATAAAAACTAAAATCTCTGATTTCCAAGATTATGTTATAATACTTTTTTTATTATTATTATTTAATTTTCAAAATGCAATTAAAGAATATAAGACAGACGAGCATTGCAGAAGTTTGTGGAAAACTGTTTTTAGCAGATTGCTATAACAATAAAATGTATTGATTCACACGATAAAACATTACTATAACATTAAATGCCTTGAATTATTTGTTCACTTCTATCATTCTGGACATAAGTAATTACATAAATAAATTGATACCAGATAATACAAAACATACAATACAATGATACCTGAATGTAAAAAAAAATTAAACAATGAGAAATGATACTCAATACTTACAAATAATTAGTAACTTGAGAAAAAAGAGAAGACAGAAAAATTTAAAATTGAAAACTGTTTTATCAATATAATTTAATTACTTCCATTGATATTCTGTTATATTAAGGTGAGTGTAATGTCACATCCATCTTAGAATTCAGATTTCTTAAAATTACCATGTCTTGATTTTTTTGTTATAGAAATTGATAAAACCTTGCCATATATGCCATGCTGATGCAATAAAACCTCTACACAAAATGAGCTCTCTGATTTTAAAACTCAAAATTTTCAATTCTATTTTCTTTTGAAAAAAAGTGTAATAAGACTTTTACAAACATATTAAATTCAGCTCCAAACTGAAATGACAACTTCTACTCTCACAAAAATACAGATAAATGTGATGAAATATGTTGACCTCGATTTATTGCAATAACAATTCTACTAATATCATCATAATTATATTTTTCTAGCAAAGAAAGTGCTACAAAATAAAAATACTGATCATGTAGTAGTGTCAACTGAAACTGGAGAAATTGTTTTTTAATACACATGCCTTATCAACATACTTTATGACATAATCTATATAAGGAACACACAAATGAATGTTAACAATATTTAATTGTTAATATCACAATGATGGAAGAATCTATAATGTTGTCAGTCAGCTGTGAAGGGCATCTTTATCATATGGCGAGACCAAACACGGATACAATACAATACATTGTCTTGTTCTCCCACCTCACTGTACAGCTCCCTACAAACATATACATATAATAATAATAATAATATTGAAATCCAGTCTTGCCATAGTGTCTGTTAGTTGAAGAAATATCAATGGAAATAAATATCACTAATGGAGAAAGATTAACCATTACACTATTAATATCAACTGTATACCCATGAATGATTCATTTTCTTGCGTATCACAAACAACTACATTTTACATTGATGTATCATGTCCAACTAGAATGATGTCACACTCGAACATGCATTCTATGAATATTTTATTTCAACCCAAGGTGGAATAAAAAATATCTCCCATCTCACCATTAAAATGGCAGGTATCAGTAAACTCATTATCTGACAGAGGTGCCTAGATTTAAAAGTGAACTAGACCTATCACTGTAGTGATGAATACCCCCGAACGCCGCCATGACAGAAAATGGTTAACCATTGTATGAAGTTTTATTAAATTATATCCAATAGTTTTAAAGGTATGCTCCAGACAAAAAAAATTCTTAATAAAAGAGAATGTTATGGATTGAGTTGTTTGTATTGTTAATTTTTTTATGGTTTTGTTAAAATTAAAAACGGTCTTTTTGATTATTGTGCAGTGTACAAGCTTTCATGGCAATCAATAAATGTTATACTTTTTCGAGTTATGTTGAGGGACAACAATTTTATGGATAAGAAACAAACAAGAGCACTAGGAATACAATATCGAAACTGCTTTGCTCGAACTCCATGTATTCATCAACTTGGTTCTTTCATGAACTTTATTAAACTGTTATCACTGATGGCTTCAAAAGTACTTTAAAAGTACTGCACCAGACAAGGGAAATACATCAAAGGGCAATAACTCTGTAATTAGCAAGAATAGAGTTATGTTTCTTGTACACTGCACTTCCTCTCATTATATTCTACCATTGTATGAAGTTTGATGAAATTCCATCCAGTACTTTAAAAGTAATGCTCCGGACAAGGGAAATATATCAAAGGGCAATAACTCTGTAATTAGCAAAAATAGAGTTATGTTTCCTGTACACTGCACTTCCTGTCATTATATTCTACCATTGTATGAAGTTTGATGAAATTCCATCTGGTACTTTAAAAGTAATGCTCCGGACAAGGGAAATATATCAAAGGGCAATAACTCTGTAATTAGCAAGAATAGAGTTATGTTTCTTGTACACTGCACTTCCTCTCATTATATTCTACCATTGTATGAAGCTTGATGAAATTCCATCAGGTACTTTTCAAGTTATGCTCCGGACAAGAAAAAATATCAAAGGGCAATTACTCTGTAATTAGCAATAATAGAGTTATGTTTCTTGTACACTGCACTTCCTCTCATTATATTCTACCATTGTATGAAGTTTGATGAAATTCCATCCAGTACTTTAAAAGTAATGCTCCAGACAAGGGAAATATATCAAAGGGCAATAACTCTGTAATTAGCAAGAATAGAGTTATGTTTCTTGTACACTGCACTTCCTCTCATTATATTCTACCATTGTATGAAGTTTGATGAAATTCCATCCAGTACTTTAAAAGTAATGCTCCGGACAAGGGAAATATATCAAAGGGCAATAACTCTGTAATTAGCAAGAATAGAGTTATGTTTCCTGTACACTGCACTTCCTCTCATTATTATTCTACCATTGTATGAAGCTTGATGAAATTCCATCCGGTGCTTTTCAAGTTATGCTCCGGACAAGAAAAAATATCAAAGGGAAATATATCAAAGGGCAATAACTCTGTAATTAGCAAGAATAGAGTTATGTTTCCTGTACACTGCACTTCCTCTCATTATATTCTACCATTGTATGAAGCTTGATGAAATTCCATCCGGTACTTTTCAAGTTATGCTCCGGACAAGAAAAAATATCAAAGGGCAATAACTCTGTGATTAGCAAGAATAGAGTTATGTTTCTTGTACACTGCACTTCCTCTCATTATATTCTACCATTGTATGACATTTGATGAAATTCCATCTAGTACTTTTCAAGTGATGCTCCGGACAAGGAAAATTGAAACGGACAGACCGACCGACCTCAGGGTGACTCCAATATACCCCCTCAAAACTTCGTTTGTCGGGGGTATAAATATACAAAAAGGTGGAAATTCTCACAAAATATGCCTTGTACCGAGTTGATATCCATAATGACAGGTAAATGGTTTCTTTGTTTAATCTGTAGACTAATGTTTTATAAACTTTATCATCACCCACAGTGATGTCGTGCAGCACATGGTCAAGGGATTGATGTACAAACTTGTAATTTATGGGTTTCAATCCATCATCACGATCATGTCTTGTGTACTTGAGTAAGACAATTTATCCACATATGTTTTTATAGGTCTAAATCAACCCAATAAGACATTCATGAAGCTTATTTGATGTTCTTTAAAAAATGTATAATTACTGAAGGTACACTAAAGTTGGAATGCATGTGTTCAAATATATTAATAAAGAAAGACAATTCTAAATAGTTCATATATAGTCTGCAAAAGAATCATTTATATGTAACATAATCTCCACTTAAGAAAGAGTATTGTCAATGGAGTATTTTAATCCTCAAATTTCGACTGAGGAACAACAAACAATGTGTAGAGTACCAATACTTCCTCTCTGATTTTTTAAATATAAGTGTAATGTGCAAGTAATAATCATCAATTATGCGTAGTGTTCATTTGCAAAAATCGGTAATCTTAATTATTACCAAATATATTAGCCCACAGAAATGATCCCTATGGCAATAATTACCTTGAACCATCACAAAAACATGTATCAAATTGTCTTTGGCTTCTTATAGACTAACATTTTGATTTTAAAACGTCACTTTTTAATCTGTGGTCGGTCATTTCATAACAATTAACCAGGAAATCTCAGTTACCATGAAAATAGCTACATAATGACTGTTTTACAGCTATATAGAATGCACTTACCATCTGTTTGATTATCCCAAAAGCAAGAACTAGCTGTGTGGAGGCCGGCACCATTCTTCTGCATGATGACACAGGTAACTGTAACACAAAGTCAAACATATCAAACTTATAGTAACTGAACACTCAATCTCTACAAGATAATATGTTCTTAAGTAACTCTATAATAGTACATGTAGCAGTACATGTATATATTGTATGGTGTTTAAAGTAACTGTCAACAATCTTTCAATTGTGTAACAACAGTGCTGGCTTAGGACGCTCGTGTTCTGTTCTCTGGAGCATGATGCTGCAAACACAGGGTATGACTAACTCACTTAGTCACATCACACACGGCCAGAATTTGTTATCAGTTACTAGTCCTCCCTTTCCAAATCTTTTTTTAAATGCTTGAAATCAAATAAATATCATGGTTAGTTTTTTTTAATTTTTCAACCCTGTCATAGTGACACAAGGCAGAACTGCCTTGAAACTATCCTCAAAATGTAGAGACATTACAGAAGATACAGCTTTGATTTCAAGTACCATTTATTACCTAATAGGAATGAGTGGTCCTACAAACTCCCATGTATCAGGAGGATTCTCTACCATTGGGCCATCAATGTGTAATTAATAAGTACTAGTTATTTTATACAAATTTATTTTAGAGATAAAATGTGAAGAAAACTCAGATTATAAATATGAATCACTATCGAGTCCACTTCCTGGGGAGAACCAGTACTGAACAGGGGCTTAATTTAGTCAATTTAGTAGTGCAGCTCTAGAAATTGTTTAATAATGTAAATGGCCAATGGTGTATTCTCAGGGGTTTTATGTGTGTTAATTCTATGTAAAACATACAAATTACTTTTGGGAATTTCAATTAAATCAGATTCCTTTTCTTTTAAAAAGCACAGGTCCGGAAATTTTTTTAGGTGGGTGAAAATATAATATGACACCGGAACTGCAGTGCCTAAAGTAGCTACGTCAGTGCTGAGTGTTGGTTTTTAGAGGCATCGCATAAGGTTATGCTGAGGATGAAACTCGCACCTCTGGTGTGAACAGCAAACACTTTATCCACTACATTACTGCTCTGCTATGTATTTTACCACAACGTTCTTCATGAGCCTGAACATTCCATTGGTTGACTAGTTTACTTAACACAAATGTCACATTTAGGTTCAATCATTTAATATATAAATCATAATTGCCCCTCCCTAACAAAAATCTTCACCTTGTAAAGAACTGTCTTTTTCAATTGTTATATTCAATTTGGTAAACCAATTTATTTTATATGTTTATTCTGTCTGAATTCAAACCAGTGATACAAAATTATACTTAAGTTTGTATAAATGAACATCTTACATAATTATAATAAGATGATTTAATGTACAATCAAAATCAATCGATCAATCGAAATACTAAAAAGGACTGATAGCAGTACCTAAGGACTGAGTTTAACATCTACATAATGCTGTCTTAATTAGATTAACATTATTAGTTTAAACTTATTTATTTTACTTTGATTGTGAAACAAGTTATAACAATTTATACAAGTCATACTCAAAGTCTTCCTGGGTGGAACCAGTACTAAGCTTATGCGAAAAAAGTGTCTTGCTCAAGGACACCATACATAGTACTGGGAGTGGATTGGACTCAAGCCCCTTCAATTCTGGGTTCGATGATCTACCTGTGGACCACACGTACACTCAACATTTATATTATTGAAGTATTTGGTTTAACAAAAATGACGTAATACAGTATGTCCATGTAATATATTATTTTTTTGATTGTTTGTTTTGTTGCATATATAAAATATATGTTGCGTATAATTATTGTGGCAGCCAATCAAGACTGCAAAGCTTGATCAGTCAACATAAGAAGAGCTATCGTTCAACCTTTGGCATAAATCTGGGCTAAAATGGAAGAGACTTACTTAATAAAATGACACAGGAAAAGAATACTACATAGTTCACTAACCAATATATTTGAATGGTTTTCCTAGCTTTGTCAGTTGATTCAAACACTGTTCAACAACATTGGATGTCCATTGGTTCACTTTGTTATGCTGGTATGCATTCCCACCAATGGCCCCTTCAATGGCCTGAAAATGAAAATAGGATAATCCATTACAAATGAATAGAAAAAAAAAACTTTTGTTATATCATCATCTTTTAGTGGATGTTCAATTGGTGATTAAGTTTCTTCAATCTCACACTCACATTAGGCCATTATAAATTAATTGCTAGATTATCATCCAAAATTTTCTTAAAAAACAGGGAGGGCGGGAGGACTTTCTTTTTAATTTTCATTTTTAAAATTGTTGATGTTTTTTTAAAAATCAAGAGGGCCAAGGTGGCCTTATATTGCTCAGGCCTTATATTGCTCACCTGAGTGACATTGAGTCACCCAACTTAAGTAGATTATATAATACATGTACATTCAAAATTCCAGAAATACGAGATTGGCGAGTAGTTAGAATTTTGATTTGTTTTGAAGATGTAACAGATGCGTAGAAGAGTTGTGCGATAACAATAGTTGATTGCTTGATTGAATATTTAGCATCAATTAAATGCCATCGAGAGCTAACAGACAATCAGTTAATCTAACTGCTGTTTCCTGGGATTAACCAGTACTCAAGCACACCCCATCTTCGCATGTAACTAATAACTTTCCCACTTGAATCAGTGGTGAGAGACTAATGATAATATATCAATCATCGCGGAGGCTGTTGCCGGGCAGGGGATTCAAACTCACGACTCTTGGATTGATAGTCAGACACGTAACCATATAAAGAAAACCAGCCTCCTTTCCTGGCGACAATGTTTTTCGACAAATCCCAATGGCTGGAACAAACTTGGTAGAGGTTCACCTGTGGTAAATGTCAGTGAAATTACATCGAAATCAAGTCCGTAGATTCTGACAAGAAGGCTTTTGAAGTTTTTACTATAGCTGCCTATATAGTAAACTAGCACTGTGGCAGTCATGTTTTTTGAACAAATCAAAACAGCTTGAACAAACTTTGTTAAGGGTCACCCAAGGAACATTTCTGTGAAATTGTTTTAAAATCGATCCGGTGGTATTTGATTTTCTGACAAGAAGATTTTTTAAGTTTTTTCTATAGCTTATATAGTGAACTAACCCGATTCCCTGGCCCAATGTTTTTTGACAAATCACTACGGTTTGAACAAACTTGGTAAAGGGTCCTCCAAGGAACATTTCTGTGAAATTATTTTAAAATCAAGCCAGTAGTTTCTGACAAGAAGAGTTTTTAAGATTTTACTAATTAAACTTGCCCCGCTCCCTGGCGCCCATGTTTTTCAAGAATCAAGATGGACTGAACAAACTTGGTAGAGGGTCACCCAAGGAACAGTTCTGTGAAGTTGTATCAAAATTGGCCAAGTGGTTTCAGAGGAGAAGTTGTTAGAAGCTAAAAGTTAACGACTGACGCCATATGACGGACATCAGGCGATCACAAAAGCTCACCATTGAGCCTTTGGCTCAGGTGAGCTTAAAAAAAAAAAATGAACAAGAAATGTCAATGGTAAGTGTCGCATGCCCCCCAAATGGTCATTGAAAATAACAACATAATTATGTTATAATAGGTAGCGATGTTTCCATGAATATAAAGAGTAATGGACTGATGTTTCAGACTGGACATGCTATTTCATATTTTTTTACATTAAAGCATGACCTTGAACTTTGTGTAACCTTGACATCTGATGTAATGGTCTGGGTATTTCAATAGTTAAATGCTGCTGAAACATTATCATGACATGCTGATCACTTGTGTCAAGCTATTTTAAAATCCCTAAATGTAAGACAAATTTTAAGTAACAGATCAATTGTTGATAAATTGAGCCAAGTGTCTTTAAAATCCATCCATGTATCATAAAGTTAAAGGACAAACTTGAAATCTCACAGATTTAAAGTGTTGTCATACATACTAAAAGTGTGACCTTGACCTTTGAGGTATGGGTCTAGGTCTTACTTATAAATATGACACGTCGTCATGTCATCTTGATATATTGAGCCCAGTTTAAGGCAAAGTTACAGTCCAGACACACAATATCAAACAAATTAAAAGTGTGACCTTGATCTTTGAGGAAAGGTTCTGGGTCTTACATGCGACACTTAATTATGTCATGTTGATCAACTGAGCCAAGTATTTTTAAAATTTATCCATAGATGACAGACTGGACAAGAAATGTCAAAATGACTGAAAGTGTTGTCAAACAAAGTTAAATTGTGACCTTGACCTTTGAAGTGGGAGTTTGGGTATTAAGTGCAACACGTCATGTTATGTTGATCATTTTTAACAAGTATTTACAAAAATCCATCTATGCATGACAAAGTTGCAGGCCGGACACGAAATCTCACACAAACTCAGAGCTGTCAAACTGAAATTGTGACCTTGACCTTTGAGGTACGGTTGTGGGTCTTACTCGTGACGCGTCGTCATGTTATGTTGATCAATTGTAGCACTATCATTAAAATCAATCTATGCATGACAAAGTTACAGGTCAGACACAAAATCTCAAAGTGTTGTTAAACAAACTCAAATTGTGACCTTGACCTTTGAGGTACAGGTGTGGGTCTTACTCGCGACACATCGTCGTTTTATGTTGATCATTTGTAGCAAGTATTTATAAAATCCATCTGTGCATGACAAAGTTACAGGTCAGACATGAACTCTCAAACAAACTCAAATAGTGACCTTGACTTTTGAGTTACAAGTGTGGGTCTTTCTCGTGACACGTCGCCATGTTATGTTGATCATTTGTACCAAGCATCAACAAAATCCATCTATGCATGACAAAGATACTTCAGTCACTGGTTAATCACTTTAAAATCCAAATAATAATGACTGAAGAGATCCAACAGTAAAGTTTAATTCATCTTTTTTTACAATTATTGATAACATATAAATTGGTAATTTTTCATCACAAAGGAGTTTTATTAATGGTTAACACTGATTTGTTTGTTTTTATAGCAAAGAAATGGTAGCCATCAAAATTGTGTCTGTTTTATCTTGGGATGAATGAACAACATTACTAGATCTATGTCTGCTAAAACACAACTGATTCTTTATTAATCATTCATACATATTATATATCAAGGTAACGGATTTCAAGTATTCCCTTAAAACTGAGTTCAGTAGAGGTCACTGGCTGAAGCTGTTGTTCTTAAGGTCTCACACAAATATCTAAATATATTACAATGTCCCCCAAGTGTTCTATGAAAATAATGACAAATTTATTAGTAGGGATTTTAAGACAACACACTCTGGAATATTGGAAACAAATAATTATGTTATTACTTGAAAAATAGAACAAATAGAACTTTCTCTCAGCCTCACTGAATACAGTATCACTGAGTACAGCCTCACTGAGTACAGTATCACTGAGTACAGCCTCACTGAGTACAGTATCACTGAGTACAGCCTCACTGAGTACAGCAACACTGAGTACAGCCTCACTGAGTACAGTATCACTGAGTACAGTATCACTGAGTACAGCCTCACTGAGTACAGCCTCACTGAGTACAGCCTCACTGAGTACAGCAACACTGAGTACAGCCTCACTGAGTACAGTATCACTGAGTACAGCCTCACTTAGTACAGTATCACTGAGTACAGCCTCACTGAGTACATTATTATAAAACAAATAGAACTTTCTCTCAGCCTCACTGAGTACAGCCTCACAGAGTACAGTATCACTGAGTACAGCCTCACTGAGTACAGCTTCACTGAGTACAGTATCACTGAGTACAGCCTCACTTAGTACAGTATCACTGAGTACAGTATTATAAAACAAATAGAACTTTCTCTCAGCCTCACTGAGTACAGCTTCACTGAGTACAGTATCACTGAGTACAGCCTCATTGAGTACAGTATCACTGAGTACAGCCTCACTTAGTACAGTATCACTGAGTACAGCCTCACTGAGTACAGTATTATAAAACAAATAGAACTTTCTCTCAGCCTCACTGAGTACAGCCTCACAGAGTACAGTATCACTGAGTACAGCCTCACTGAGTACAGCCTCACTTAGTACAGTATCACTGAGTACAGTATTATAAAACAAATAGAACTTTCTCTCAGCCTCACTGAGTACAGCCTCACTGATACAGCCTCACTGAGTACAGCCTCACTGAGTACAGCTTCACTGAGTACAGTATCACTGAGTACAGCCTCATTGAGTACAGTATCACTGAGTACAGCCTCACTGAGTACAGTATTATAAATTTATGGTTCTAAAGCCACTTTTAATAATACCTAAAACAAGCTGTTAATGTGGTAAAATATTTACAATTACAAGTATCAGAGTCACTTTTGACTACAATGACTCTATTTCAATATAACTATTATATAGATCTGTCTTTTCTAACATTTCACCATTATTACATACCACAAATGTTATTAGTTTTAATTGATGGCAGGTGATGAATTATTTCACTGAACATGACTTGGAGCTAAGGGATCTACGAATGCTGCAAATATACACTATCAATACAAAATCTGATAACCTAGAAATACACTCACCTCTTTTATAATGTTTGTCACCTCATCCACAACAAACGCCGTCTGAAATTGACCAAAACAAATATTTAATTAATCTGAATGGAACCAGGCATCATCCTCCTGAAGTAGCTGGAAAACTTTCTCACAGAGAAGTTGTAACATAAAAACACAACTAGGCTCAAACCCCAACCTTTGCCGTAGGAAATAAGTCATTTTGAAACTGTGTTTACTTGGTAATGCCTATACTCAATTAGCTTAGTTTAAATTTTTTTTTATTACTTCGTTTAAGAAACAAGTTATTACAAATCATGCTCTAAGTCTGCCTGGTAGAAGCACATGCAGAAAAAGTGTCTTCCTAATGAAAGGACAGCACACACAGCTAAAGCCTGAATCGACGACCCTCGGATCCTGGGTCGGATCCTCCACTCAACTCTCTTAACAATTGTAACTTAATTTTGACACAGATCTATAATGATGAGAAATGATACAGTTATCACAGTGGATATAATAATACTAATATTGCGATTTATGTTTACAAGAGAGACGGTAATCGCTCTCAGGTTTTCAACCAATTATATGGTATTCGACTGACAGATACTGTCTTTGAAAGTTGTATTTTATCTGGGGGGCCACCTGTTTTGATGTATAAAGGTGATTTATTTTTTTAAAGTAAATATGCATATAAACAAAAAAAACACAGTTCTATAAAAATGTTGTTAAAATTATACGATAAATAATAGTATGCAGATAGGTAAAATTACAATATTTCAGTTTTACATGTGAATTACCATGAAAAGGCATTAGACATATTTTATTGCTATTATGTCGTGTAATAATATGATGTACAAAAAGCGAACTTTGTTTCTGTCAACACTAACATATGTTATTGATTTCAAAAAGTTTGCGTTATAACTTAAAATTAAGTTAAAATTGAGTGATATGGTTTTCTTCACATGTTGATATGGTTTTCTTGAAAAATTATCAATCTAGTTTTTGTTTTTAAATAGTATTAACGATAGGAAATCAGTTTTGTTTCCGATGATTAATGTTTATACATGTTGAAATTACATATATCGAATGATTTTAAGCTAAACTACAGGTAAATTACACATAAATTTGATAAAAGTGACAAAGGGGACTAACTGTTAACAATGCCGTTTGGTTATATATGTGTGCACTGCAGTTTTAAATGTGAAACACATAATGAAATATTGAAGTATGCATGCCAACAGTATATAGAACATACCCTTCAATACAGAAAGCTAAATTTGGACACTAAAACAGGAAAGTTTGGGTATACAAAACTGACATTTTGATAATTAATTCAACTTGATTTAAACAAAAGATGAAAGAAATTGAAACAATGTACAGTGAAAATACGCCACTTTCAAAGAAACAAATAATAAAGGAAATGACGATATCAATATGATCCAGCCAATATATGTTCTGGTGACAAATTGCACTCTCTATCATTATCTGAAATATCTTCAATCTAAATCGGATCATTCTTCGGATATAGTTCTCAGATCCATCAAGAAATGTAGTATCAGATGCAATTAGAAAATTCATTTTATGTTTTGGATGGATGAATTATAGAGAATAGCACTTAACTTTTTCTTAATTTTACAGTTAAAACATGAAATTGTATATAAAAAAAAATTCCTTCTTTTCAATCACAAATTTATGAAAAAATAGATGTCCAACGGCTACAACGTCAGGTCTGTCAGTATAGATATGAAATCAAACGCTGATTATGGTGAACATTTGAAGCACATTATTTTAAAATATGTCAATGATTTACAAGATAAGAAGCGGACACAAAGTGCTGTATCTATTTCTGACCTAAAATCTGCAAGTGTGACCTTGACCTGTGAGCTAAAGAACTGGCCGGGTCTTGGGTGCTGCGACACATCGTTTGATTATGATGAAGATAAATTTTGTGCCATGATATTTCAAAATCTATCAAGACTTAGTGGTTTACATGAAATGGAGCAGACATGAAATTATGTACCTATTTCTGACCTTAAACCTCTGTGTGACTTTGACATTTGAGATATGGATCTTTGTAACTTACTTAGTATTAAGATTTCCTGTTCGAAAATGATGTAACACCTAGGAAAGCTTCATTTGCACAGTATTATTTCAAATTTTAAAAAGTCTACTATTTACAAGGCTTACAAAATGTTTGTAGAAACACTACATGAATTTCCCGCCTTCTTGTCGTAACTTCAAATTTTACATATTTATTTCAAAGTCTCTCTATGTGTGAGAAAGTTATAGAATGGACAAGATCGGATGGACTGACACACGAATATACTATGATACTATATGACTGTGACTGAAGAACACACATGTCACAATGCACTGTTTGAAGATATATCTGCATGGTAAGTAGATATGGCAGTTTAAGTAATACAAAATGTATTGTATAATGTGAAAATGTCTTT
Organism: Panopea generosa; assembly: GCA_029582155.1. NCBI lineage: Eukaryota > Metazoa > Mollusca > Bivalvia > Adapedonta > Hiatellidae > Panopea > Panopea generosa. The sequence continues at coordinate 59,559,331 of CM055898.1, read as the reverse complement.
AAAGATTCATAGACATTATGCAAAAACATTTTATTCATTAACAAAATGTAAATGCATTTCCTGAATTATTATCGAATACCGTATCAATCAATGACGAAAACCATACCGGCCATTTTCAATTTACGTTAAAAACCGTATCACAGGAAATCTACACTCAAATATATTAAAACTATTACATTGGTATTCAAATGTTTAATGTGAAAAACATTAAAATGCATTGTATGAAACATTTAATTTCTAATAAATGTTTTTACAATAAATCACGTTTTCTTGATGAAAACTAAATTTGGCAATTCCACTAACTAGTGTTCGCAGTTCATAGACATTCTACTTTTGTAATTTAAACTTTTGTGACTAATATCATGTATATTCATATTTATTTCATGATATAATACATCAGTTACCCTGATAAAATGCGTCTGTCGACAGTACCTCTCCGTTGAATACTATATAACTTGATCGTAAACCTGACAGCAAAGTACCACCTGAGTCGGTCGAAAACATAAAATTGCAATATTGGTATATCCACTGTGGTTATGATAAAATATAAAAGCTTATCAACTATAAACTCCCTCTTCTTCGTAATCTTTTTTACATTAATACTGAGACAAACTTTTTCTTGACCAAATTACATGTTTCTAAAATTGCTGAACATGTTGTTTAAATTTACATAAGATCATATAAATAATCCTGAAATCTTCTCTGAAAAGAATTCTTGAACTCAGTTACATCTTAGTATTATGCCAACTGTGGGATTATCTATGGCAGTTGCTCCAGGGGAATAAAGCCAGCATTGACACTTTTAAAAACTACAATTGTTTACAAGGTATCCAGGACTTCGCAATGCAACGGCCCTCACCAGAAATAGGTGTTATAATATGTTTATACCATTCAAAAAAAAAAGAGAGAGAGAGACACCACAGTATTCTTTTAATTAAGTGGGTTGCATGAGCTCACCAGTGTTGACATGTGAGATTTCGAACCTGGTAAAATTGTAAATACCTCATTCATTCAGTGTACCAACACACCAAAAAATATAACGCAAAAGTACATATTATAATGTTCAATACATAAAGACAGACACAACTTATTTCTGGCATCCAAATACATTAATTAAATTTAGTCTCATGTAAAACTATAATCCTTCAAATGTGTGAATAGCACGTGTATGAATACAACATTATATATTTTTTGTAAATTACAGCAGGCACTCAAACTCTCAGCTTGATTAAATGAAAGACCCCCTACACACTGCAGTGTATCAGAAAGTAATAGTGTAGTATTGGTTTATAAACAGAATAGTAGCAGACAAGAAATTGTAATCTATACAGTCATATATCCCATTAATTCATTAGTTTATTAAATTAGGAAATATCAAAGGAAGTATATCAGGATATTTTAAAATTGGCTAAAAAACTTTTTTTTTCAATATATCATGCATATATAATTATACTAATAAACCCCGTATTTGGCTACATATATATACGGTCAGACTAAAATAGGTTTCCCTCTTAAAATAATAAATGAGTCATGTAATTTTATTTTGATTTTAATGTGTTTCATCAAACTGGTTTATAATTATGTTAAAATTTGTTTCATCTTAGAAAGAGTCTGAATGAGGATGTGAATGTTGTCAAGAAGTGTAAAATTCAAGTGTTGTTTATTTTTTAGAATGGGGATCTCGTTCAAAGTTTACCACTCAAATTGAAACATAAATTTTGTTATATTTAAGTGGATTTGATATACCAAACCATTCATATACCAAGGCGGTAGTGTAATGGGTATAAGCCGCTTTTTAAAGAGTAGATCCGCCATTGATACAGGCTTACATTAAGAAAAAAAATTGTTTCACCGTAGAAAACGTGAGTTCCAATGATGTCAAGCAGTGTTTTAGTGTTGTCTATTATAAGAATGGGATTTTGTTTCAAGTAAACCACTCCAATTTAAATATCGTTTTGGTGGACTTGACTTACCAAACCGTTCGGATTTTATTTATTAATGATAATGAGATACTTTTTATCCATTCTAAAAGTATTTTTATTTTCTAAGACCTTTCTAGCAGTTTTTTCCTGATTTACACACCTACCAATCGCACAGCCCACATTGTAATACAACATCGAGGTTTTAAGGCGGGGATTTCCGGTTCCGTAGATGGGGGAGCTGATTTGAGGATTTTAATGGTAAGTGTTCAATATTTTAATGAAATGCTTTTTACTAAAACATTTTTTCGAAAACCTGAGAATGTCATCAGATGATCAGTTAAACAAACCAGTCCTATAGTTGACAGAAGTTAAGCTCAATTAGACATATAATGAATGTGAGCACTTCGTGACAACAGGGCTGCATCTGGTGGTCTTCTTCTGTCATATTATCTATTATATGTTGTTTTTTATATATATATATATATATATATATATATATATATATATATATATGTGCTTTCCGAGGGTAGACCTTTTAATATAGTTTAGGTACGCTGATAGTAATGCAAAATATTGGCCGTTCCACAAAGAGTTATGAAGAAAAATACATAATTACAAAACAGGCGGATACTTTACAATGCAAGGGTGCTATACAAAAAGAACACATTGTCTGTTATTGCTCCAGATTGTTTACTTCGCATTATCTTATTCTAGCGCAATTAATGAATATTTTGTTTTATATTTTAACTGATTCCTTAATGGTTAAGATAAACCTAAATGTTTGCTGTTCACAATTTCCTTGTGTACACTACTGCTCTTTCATTTGTGTCTGATTAAACTGAGTATCAACTGTTATGTCCATAAAATATTGTTTTCTTTCTTGAATCAGCAAATCCATCAATTTATGTCAGAATGGCACTTTTTTTATCAGCCAAATATGTCAATTAGATCAGAGGTATGTCCCTTGTTATCAATCATTTCAGATGAGCAACAAATGGCCATATGTTAGCCCTCATGTATATGGTATTTTACCATTTTCTTTCTTTAAGGTCAAAATGATGAGACTTTTTAATGGAAAATGTAAGAAAGGATTAAATTTATTCATTAAATAAAAAAATCCACCTACATTAAGCAAATTCACTTATTAAAAAATAATAATGCTTTCCTTCTCACCCTTAATAAGAACATCAACACCATTACGTTTGTCAGATGTAAAACCAAATACTCAAAAAATATCAAATACAACATCAAAGCGAAAACTACCTTTCACACAAGATTTTGACGAAGATTGGTCTGTTACCAATGAACTGTTGGATGAGTCGTTCGACAGCAACGATGGTATCGTAAATCAAAAGTGTTCTGCCAGTCCTCAATAATTTAATGAATACGAGGATCCAGTTTATGAAGAACTGTATGAGCTGTTATCAAGGAGTTCACTGGACAGGACATATCAACATGAATAACCTGAACACATCCTCCCATCAGTTTATAAAGAATCACCTATATCATCAATATTTCTTAGTTAAACTGCATATTTATATCAAACATCATATATTATGGATTATCTGTTCAATAATATATTGTATTTTGTCTCTGTAGTGTAAAATTATTTAATTTTGTTGACCAAATACTAAACTGCGGACCGCTCATAGTGCCAGTATAGCGGGGTTATGCTAAAACAATGACAAATAAAACGGTAAATGTTGATCTGTGTATCAACAAATTTCTCATAAATAAGACCACAATGACGGAATCAACCATTATTTTCAAATGGAACCTTCCTCTTTGTGATTCAATAAACTTTCATCTTCAAGAAACTTGAAGCTGTTGGGAAAACATGATACAATAGAGTGTTTCTTCAAGTTACATGACACTGCGGTTTACAACATTTTACAGTATTATAGCAGAACTGAGGCATAACAACCCCTGCGTTGTAAAGTATCCATCAGGACTCAAATTTAACACTCGCAAAATGCCAGCGGAAAATGAAAAATGCAAGTTTTTTCCATACACTCGCAAATTTTTGCAAGTGCAAAAAATGAAATTGAAATGACGGCAGTTTTCATTTCTTCAACTTTCAGTTTTGATCTGCTGTAAACATGCATCAATTGATGATGTTTTACACAGTATGCATCAATTGATGATGTTCTTTTACACAGTGCACGTACTCGGTAGACTGGTTTGCTGATTTTAATCACATGGCAATATTTTATCTACATATTTTGATACACAATCCAATTTACTGTGACTCAGCAAACTGCCAGTGAAAAAAAAAAAAATTCTATAAAAAATGGTTGATCAAAATTGCGAGTAAAGTTGGTATTTTGCGAGTTGAAATATCTTGTACTCGCAAAAATTTGTGAGTGCAAAAAAAAGGTAATTTCTAGCCCTGATCCATCTGCTTGTATTGTATTTTTCTTCATAATTCTTCATGGAATGGCCACCATCTTGCATAACTTTCTGCATACGTAAACTATATTATATGGTCTACACTCGAAAGGCACTAATATAAAAAACAGGACTTGTCTGCTTGAAAATATAACAGAAGATGATCGTCAGATGCACCAATTTTATCACTTTTTGTTTCATACATTCATTTAATAACTAACTGAGCTTAACTTCCGCCACCTATTGGTTTGTATAACTTGTCAGTTGACGACATCCTTCGATTTTCGAAATAAAGTTTAAGTAAAACGAATTTCATGAAAATATTGACCACTTATCAACCATAAATGTCACCAATTTGACTCGGCCGCCTACAAAAACCGAAATCCCTCGCCTTAAAACGTAGATGTTGTAATTACAACACAGGCTATGCGATTGGTAGACGTGATATATTCCCTTTAATAATATGGATAGGTCACTGCCTACGAAACCCGAAATCCCCCGCCTTTAAACATAAATGTTGTAATTACAACACAGGCTATGCGATTGGTAGACATGATATATTCCCTTTAATAATATGGATAGGTCACTGCCTACGAAACCCGAAATCCCCCGCCTTTAAACATAGATATTGTAATTTCAACACAGGCTATGCGATTGGTAGATGTGATATATTCCCTTTAATAATATGGATAGGTGACTGGTGGGAGTGCCAATTATGTGCGCATGCTGTACTTCAAATAGCATAAATCATCCCAGGGTTTATGACATAACATCATACTATGGCTAATTATTAGTTAATTAGGAGTCAATGACTATGGTGACTTGCACATAAAAAAAAGAAATGTCTGTCCCCTTTTTGTAAGATCTGTCCCATATTTTTGAAGTGAAAAATAAACATTCAATTTTAGCAGTGACATAATAACAGGATAGGTCACTGATTTTATGGCATGCATAAATCATTAATTAATATAATTTCCAGAAAAAAAATGAATTGAATACTCATCAAAATTTATATCCACCAGATACCGGAATAATACAACCATAGAATATCAAGTGATATACAATTAATTACAATTTAGGAATGTCAGTGACTTAAATTCATGTTTATATGAAAAAGAATAAAATATGTCTTTTTTATATTTTATTTCAATGTCTACATTTTCAGAATATCCATACATCTTTCTCTCTAAATTTATTCCAAGTCAATTCAGTATCCAGAACAAATATATCTCACAAAAGTCTGACACACAGCCATTATGATTATGGTATGTAATGAATGTACATTGGTCACTTACAATAGCCTCGCTATTAAGCTAGCTTTTATAGCGACATGGTTGAAGTGCACTGATTGTATTGGAAGTTAAGCAACGGAGTACGGGGTTAGTACTTGGATGGGTGACCGCGGTCACTTTAGGTATATGGGGCCTTTTTAACCACACTCCTGAAAACCTTGAGGATTCAATTGGGGGACAGAAATGTGTCTTTGGCAACAGGGACAGCATCGTGATAGATTTTGAACAAAAAGACAGACTGTTAATATCCATAGACAGTCGTTGGAGTGTTGGCCGAAAAAGGTCTTCAATCACCTCCACGACGTAAAGGCTTACAATACCACGTGGCCGCGTTTCAGGAATAAGATTTTCAAATTGCCGGTTGAATGATGATAAGATTTTGTATTTAAATATTCAAATAAGTTATGTAGAAAAATAGGCCTATGTAGGCCTTTGCTTGAATTATGCGTCAGACATTCTGAAAATGTATGCTGAAAGAAAAGTGGTTCAAATGAATGTTCTTAGCGTCTTTTGAAATGGTTATCTATTAAATAACATCTTTGAGAATTACTTACGTCTTCTCCAGACTGAAAATCGTCCATTCTGCTAGATTAAAAGGTGAAAATAGAAGATAAATATCTGCTGGATTGAGCTTGCACAGTGTTGTTGACAACAAAATCTCGCATTAACTCGCAAGGTGCACGAGAGCCGTGGGACTAATTAGCGCAATGGGTTTTTTCTACGCAGTGGAGCGCAATGGAGATGTAAATAGCGCGTCCAAATTATTTTATAATTTCTTAATGAAATGTACGTGTAAAAAAGTAGTTTTCTATATAAATTGTGAATTAAGATAAAGAGTACTGAAACCACATGCTAGGAAACAAAGGCGCGTTTCACTAACGTTCGTAAATGTACGAACTTCTTGGTGTAAAATTTGCAGTTACGTAAAAAAGTCGAGGTTTCTCTTTCATCATTTTACGAACTTTTCTTAGCCTTGTATATAGTATCCTGTTTAAAAGTTGTTTAATACTGCGCAAATGAAACGAGCTTACGAGTCACAATTTGTTTAAATACGAAAATCTGAATTCTTACGAAGGTTAGATGTGTGCATATTATAAGCTGTAACTTAATTAACATATGTCAATGAATTAGAGCTTCTTCTATAGTTCCTTGCATATGTCTCTATTATAAACAGTGACTTAATAACGTTATTAAGTCACTGACAAAAAATGTTTTATACAGCATTCTTCTGAATCATTTTCATATGTTACTTGATATGTATATTGAATATATGATGACTTACATATATTGCGAATAACACACAGGTATGCATCTTAGAAAGCTTATAATTCAGTAATGTTATTAATGTGGATTTATAGCTGTGATGCATATTCTTAATGGTAGATAAATAACATAAGTATACTTTCTGTGATATGAACCTAATAATATATAATAATATAAACATAATTTTGTAATAAGAGTCAATATTTTGATCATTGACAGTATGCTAAAAAGACCCCATTGAAAATAAGTTAATAGGTTATACTATGTCTAAATTAATCATTATTTAGCTTAGTTGAATACTTGGTACCAAGATAAAAAAAATCTATGATAGCTGATATATTAAATGTCTATTTCCATGAATTTATGTGACATGTGGAGGGGTAAATAGCATAATGAAGTCTCAAAATCATTAAAGAATTACATGTATCATTATCTATATGTCTTCGAATATGGAGTCATATTTATATTATCATATAAAGCTCTATTCCTATTTTCAAGTTTGACCCGATATTTTCTCCAGTGGTGCTATATAGCGATAGTTGAAGCGTAGATTTTGTGTTTCCCTCGTGTATATGAACGAAAGTGTAGTTCAGAAACACGTTAATCTTCAAATGCAATATTTCTATTTATCACAGATGTTGTTATTTAAATACAGAGTGTCCGAAAAGAAAGGTAACACTTTCTCACTTTCAGAACTTTGCTTTAATGTTAAAGAATTTCATCAAAATACGCACACAAATAAAGCAAAGATATAAGTTTTTTCTGTAAAAAGTGAAGTAAATATGTCCAACAACATCATTTTTACAATATTTTTAGTACAAAGTACCTTTTGTGTCAAATAACGTCACGTCATTAATTAATGACGTTCTCAAGATGATGCCGGGCCCTTCAACACTTTTCCCTGTTGTACTCGCACTATGAAATTGTTTATAACATTCCCACACATTTCTTCACTGACTTTCTTCACTTCCCGTTTGATGATTTTCAACAGCATATCCGTGTCCACTGGCTTTGGTCTGTAAACAGCCGACTTCAGGTAGCCCCAGAGAAAGTAATCGCACGGGTTCAGATCAGGACTGCGTGCGGGCCAAGATTGTCCACAAATCTTCACTTCAGGGTATCGTCGGGAAATCACCTTATCGCCGAAAGTTTCATGAAGATAATCTAATACAATATTAGATGTATGTGCCGTAGCACCATCTTGCATGAACCAGACATTTTGCATATTTTCCGTTCGCTTTCGAAGCGCTGAAACAAACTTATTTTTCAAAAGCGACAGATACCGATGTGAATTCACAGTGTCCTTAAACACATATGGACCGATCACTCCGTGCGACGAAATAGCACACCAAACCGTTAATTTCTCACTATGTAATGGTCTCTCTGTAAAACAGTGAGGCTGTTCATTTGCCCAGAATCTCATGTTTTGTTTGCATACATGGCCAGACAGCAGGAAATGAGACTCATCTGTAAACCAAACATCATGAAATGCGTCAGCGTAATTATCGGCAACGTCAACTGCCCAGCGACAAAAATCTAATCTTTGACTCTGATCTGTGATATTTAAACTGTGCATAATCTGAATTTTATAAGGAAAAGGTTGAAGGTCCTTCTTTATTATGTCATGAACACACGTTTTAGCGATTCCGGTCTCTGAGGAAGAACGTCTCACCGATTTTCTAGGCTATTCAACAGGATTTCCCGAAGCGAACTCACGTTTTCGTCGCTCCTACTTGACCTCGGCCGACCTGCTTTTGGAGCATCCGCTACTGACCCGCGTCGCTCAAATTTATGTACTATCTTGTAGACATGTTTCCTGCTTACATTTGTATTCTTAAAAAGATATTTAAACTTTCGCTAAACGTCCGTTACACATTTAGTTTCATAATAATGCTTGACGATAAAAATACGTTGTTCCGACGTCAATCTCGCCATCTTGAAAATATCGTGTATATTTGATGACGTCATGACGTCGAGACGTCATTTATTTTGGCGCGTTATTGTTGCAAGTAATAAAAACTTACATTTAAGACCTTTAAATTGGTATAAATTTGATTAAAATAGCCCAAGATTAAGCAAAGTTATGCAAACTTTAAAGTGTTACTTTTCTTTTCGGACACCCTGTATGTGCTTTTTTTGTATGGCTTTATCAAAGCATGGGAATGCCAGACACAAAAATTAGGCCTCACTGTTGAATTTGGAAGTTTCAGGGTGAAATATAATCAATGAAAGGGCATGACCGTTGACGTCATGTCATTTGCATATGAAACATTCCCGCGTTTTTCATGCAGAGTCATCCGCCAGCTTGGTCCTAGCAGTTGAAGTTCTTGGACGTTTTTGTTTAAATAATTTATTATCACGTTTGCATTACACTAAACGAGAAGGTAAGTTTTATTATTGGTATATTACTGTTTTGATCACTTTTAAGTAATGATTATCAAATGTAAGCAAACAGTACTATTGAACAAATCTTGGATATTGAATGAATTTAGTCATAGTATGGCGACACTGAATATTGTTTAATAAGAGTGTTGATAGAATGTATGCATACATAGATGGCAATCTATTATCAGACATTACTATAAAGGCAAACGTGAAAATAATTATTTTGCATAACAAGTATAGCTTGTGTTAGTAGAATGTATGCATACATAGATGCAAATCTATAAGGGCAAAAGACAAACCATATTTTGCATAAAAAAAAAATGGTATGATATTTATAACTGATATACAAACGCCTCACATAGTTGATCACAGTTCTCTTATATTATTGCATTGATTCACCTTTTAACATAGACATGCTTTATTATATTCAAGATCGCGTAACAATGGTTTGGAATGGTATGACTTATCTTGTAATAAATGCAACTTTTAATGTGTAAATATTATACACAGGGTATGCGAGTGAAGTAGATAAGAACTCATCTATTTTGATCACTTTTATTGGTAGGTCACAAATGATGGGATCATCTAAAAGTACAGTAATCATAAGTTGTATTAATGTGCCTATATTATTCTCTATGAAGCGTTGAGTTTATATAGATGTAATGTGAAACATAACGACGAAGAAAGTCATTTAAATTTTAGTAACAAATAAGTTTGTTAAACCAATCTGATTGGTACTCAATATTATGTCAAAGTATATTCGTTAAATATTAGTAACAAAAGGGTTTGTCAAACCACTTTGATTGGTACTCAATATTATGTCAATTATACTCGTTAAATATTATTAACAAATAGGTTTGACAAACCACTCTGATTGGTACTCAATATTATGTCAAAGTATACTCGTTAAATATTAGTAACAAATAGGTTTAACACTCTGATTGGTACTCAATATTATGTCAAAGTATACTCCTTAAATATTAGTAACAAATAGGTTTGTTAAACCACTCTAATCGGTACTCAATATTATGTCAAAGTATATTCGTTAAATATTTGGAACAAATAATAGTTTTTGTTCATAAACACGCTATTTCATGCATTGTAGTTTTCTGTTCATAATATTTTCAAATTATTTTTTGACAAAATAAAGACGAAACATAATTATATATCAAAATATCAGATAAATGTTATTTCTACTCATACACCAAAACAATAATATTCAAAAATGTTGATACTTATTATGTTGACAAGAATATTTTGCATAACATGTTTGAGTTCACTAGTTGTTTATAGTGGCGGCGTACATTTGTAAATCTTTTAATTATTGTGATGATGTATTTGTTTTGTTCTATTGTTTGTATGTTCATCATCACTCGCACTACTTGCTATATCTCCTTCTATTCCTTCTCACTTACACTCTTAGTATGCAACAGAATGCACATAGTGAATATTATAGTAGTGCTTTTTCCAAACGTAATGAGTGTAACAGTTTCTACGTTAATGTAAAAGGTTTAAGTGATCCATCCAAAAGACAACAATTATTTCATTGGTTAAAATTGAATACATACACTATATGTTTTTTTACAAGAGATTCACCGTGAAGAAATATCATATAGCAATTGAAAAAAAAGTGGGGAGATGATTTATTTTTAAGTGAAAACAGTAGGAATAGCACATGGATATCCTTGCCAACTCCAATTTTGCATATACAGTAAAAGAATATAATAATATTTTAGACGGTAGAATGCAATCGCTAAAAATTAATATAAATGAAAAAGATAATGTATTTTTGAATGTATATGCACCAAATAATGCAACAGAACAAACTACATTTCTTACAAAAAATAGAAGATTTTATTATTTCAAATGATAGTAATACTTTTATTATTGGTGGGGATTTTAATAATATTATCGACATTGATAAAGATAAAAACAAATGGAAATAACTAACAACAAGAAAAATCGGGATAAAATGAATATTATAGTACAAAACAACGATATAAATAATATATGGAGAATTTTAAATCCAAATACAAAACATTATACGTGGCACTTCAAAAACAAACCGCCAATATTTTACAGGCTGGACTTTTTCTAGTTTCAAATAACTTAGTAAATGCAATTACAGAATGTAAAATTACAACGGGTTTACGGTAAGATCATTCGTTAGTTTATTTTAAAGGGGAACGCAACCCTGTGTATAAAACAGGATAATATGAATAGCTATGAGTTCAGCTTTCTATTAATTGTATTATTATGCATAAATTCGAGTCCATTAAGATATATCAGCTCGTTTTGTTACGGTCATTTTCACACATCGACGTTGTGGTGGAAGTCGCCATATTGGATACCTGCGTGACGTCATAACTGCACTTCCGGTTTAAAACATAATTAATTTATACGCTACAGCAGATATCGAAACGTGCAATTATAGTCACCGGTAAAAGTACTCGCAAGAATAATAAAATGGATTTCAGTAACGGAGAAGGACTACAACTAAATTCCACAACTTTGAACCAGAATTTTCTGAAGCAGAGTTAAATGAATTAGAAAACGATAGAAATAGTGAGACGGCACAGTTGTTCATTATTACCGTCAGTGTTGATGTAGATCCAGGCGAGCCTGCACATTCATGCTGTACTATCAGGGTATATACTGTTTGCTACTCAGTCAATACATTATCAAAAAAACACTATTTAGACCAGGAATGGAATTTAAGGGAAAATGTTTTGTTACATATATTTACCTGTCTGAGAAAAAAAAAATATATCTCTTTTCTTATCATGTTTAGCTGGTGCAGCCATTATTGCATACTGAGAAATGGCTTATAAAATTTTGATCCCATACCCTTTTTAGTAAATTTAGATGAAGCATGGATGAGTTGGTTTTTTGTGTTGTTTTACATAACTGGCACTGTCTTTTGGTTATTCAAATGGTGTTACTACCCAGTTTGATATATGATGATTATCTATTCTACCAGTTCCCTGAACATGTATGAATGATGTTCCTTATAGGGAGTGTCAAATGAAATATAATGTCTACAGGCATATTGCACAAAGTGTATATTACTGTCCAGCTACTGGCACCCTGCTGAGCTTTCATAATTCACCAACACCACATTCACACCATGTGGTAATGAGAAATACCCTGCCACAGTGTGCATATTGTACCCTAATAAGCGTAATCACCCCAGATTTAATGACCCCAGGGTTTATGACAGGATGTTATATCACATAGTATTATGCCTTATTACTAATTTAAACATTTTCAGTTAATTAGGGTTTCAGTATCAATGCAAACTTACAAGTAAAAAAAATATGTTGTATGATTTTATGAATATTTTTCATAAATTGTATAACAGAACACTATTTTAAGAGTAAAAATAACTTTTCATGTATTCATGAATAAATAAAGGAACAATGGTTTTACTTTATCTTTTTTCATTACGAAGTAGAGGTAGTTCAAATGTCTATTCAAGAAAAATTACCTAGTTGACTGTGAAAAAAACATATATCAATAATATAAATTGCCTATTGATTATAAAATTAATAAAATTAGTTTATGAACAATTAATGGTTGACTGAATATTTAGCATCATTTTTTGCCTTCGACGGCTTACTGTACAGATGTTCAGTTAACTTAACCACTTTTTCCTGAAAAGTTAACCAGTACTCGAGCACACCCAACAACCGCAAGTAACTGATAATTTTCCCACTCGAATCAGCAGTGAGAGACAAATGATATTGAGACACAATGTTGTATGTAAAACATCACAGAGACTGTCGCCGGGTGGGGATTCGAACTCGAGACACCTGGATTGATAGTTAGACACGTAACTGACTGAGCTAACCGGGACTGTCACAATTAATTGGCCTTAATTTGTATTATAATAATAACTTAAAGATACCATGTCGTTTTCACACCTTATGTTTAGGCATTTACCTCTTGTTTTTATTGTTAATTGGATTATCACACCTGTTTAAACAGCATGCAATTATAAGATTGTGAAAGTTTGCTACATCATTTTCGCAATATTTTGGAAGAGTATATTGAATTACAAATTAAATTTCAGAAATCAGGCTCCTGTTTCACCAACATATACTTAAATACTTAAAAACTTAAATCTAAAAAAAGCAGCCAGGTGATCATGATTTTAGACTGGTTCCAGTTAAACTGCATATTGTGTCAATGATATTGATTATATAATAGATAAATAACCAGTCAAAACTTAGTTAAGTTTTTAAGTAATTAAGTAAAATGTTGGTGAAACAGAAGCCAGTTGAGCTATATGTTATTAGCACATTTTTAAGAGATTCCCACTGGTGTTTACAAAGTGTGGCTTTTGCGCGTACAGCTCTGGGCCCGGTTTCTCGAAAATACCTAAGTCTGCTATTTTACTTAAACCCAAATAGTGTGCTCAATTTAAATATAAAATTGAGCACACTTTCGAGTTTAAGTAAAATAAGAGACTTAAGCGTTTTTTGTGAAACCGGGGCGTGGTGTTTACAATGTGTTGCTGTTGCGCATACAGCTCTGGCGTTTACAAAGTGTGGCCGTTGCGCATACAGCTCTGTTGTTTACAAAGTGTGGCTGTTGCGCATACAGCTCTGTTGTTTACAAAGTGTGGCTGTTGCGCATACAGCTCTGTTGTTTACAAAGTGTGGCTGTTGCGCATACAGCTGTATGTATGTATGTATGTATGTATGTATGTATGTATGTATGTATGTATGTATGTATGTATGTATGTATGTATGTATGTATGTATGTCAGTCAGTCAGTCAGTCAGTCAGTTAGTCAGTCAATGGAGAGTCTGAAGAAACAAGAATCATACACATTTTTATTAGCTTGTCTTTTTAAAAACAAAACAAACGAAGAGCTATTATCATGACCCTGGCGTCGTCGTCGTCAACATAACATGACGTAACACCCAGACCCACACCTCAAAGGTCAAGATCACACTTTAACTTTGACAACACTGTCTGTTTGAGATTTCGTGTCATGTCACTTTTTCACATGGATAAATTAAAAAAAAACAATTGGCTCAATTAATCGGCATGTCATGACGACGTGTTGTGCATAAGACCCGCACCTGTACCTCATAGGTCAAGGTCACTATTTGAGTTTGTTTAACAACACCTTTGAGTCTGTGTGAGATTTCAAGTCCGGTCTGTAACTTTGTCATACATGGATGGATTTCAAAAACACTAGGGTTAATTGATCAACGTGACATGATGATATGTCTGGTGTAAGACCTAGAACTTTACCTCAAAGGTCAAGGTCACTATTCTTTCTACCATAATGAAAGTGTAGAGTTAAAATGCCAAGCGTGTGCAATTTATGCAATTGTAATGAAAAGTTGAAATCAGATGATGTCTGCATGGCACAAGATTATTACCAGTGTGACCATAAAGAGTAATTTAGATGATAATGTTTTGCTGATACCTTTTATTTTTAATAGTATCAGAATAATAATCAAGTACACACATCTCAGCAAGTAGCTATGACTTTCCCACTTGAATCAGCGATGAGAAATAAATGGCAATGAGATGCAATGTTATTTATCAATCTTCAACCCCTGGACGTGCTACCTACTGAGCTTACTGGGCTTGATGTAATATTTGTATGAAATTATAAGTAATAGTTTTTTTTACTTGAGCTTTAAAACTATGGAAGACAACTTCAACTTTCTTGTAAATATACTAATATAAATATTATTTAATCTGCGTTTTAGAATAATCTTTGTTGGTGTGTTAAGTACAGACATTCTGTTTATGATTTCAATTCTATGTTGAATAAATTTACTATATTTCTGTAATAAATGTTTTGTAACAAGTTTTCTACAAATAAGGGGTTTAGTATTTATGTTGATATTTTCATTTGCGTTGCTCAACTGTTAATTGTAACAACTTCATGTATGTAATCATTTTTTAAATTACTATTTTTAAAGGGACTCGATACATTCCATAACTTTGGTGTGGCTCTGTCAGTGAGAAATTAACTTGTGTTACAGGATGAGATGTGCAAGCAGAGCACCCAAAGCATAACTGAAACACTGCGGATAATTTGTAAAAGATATTGTTTTAGCATATAATGCTTACTAACATCTTTGTCTTTTATTTTTTATCAGTTTGATGCTTTCCCATATTAAGTGATTAATATATGAGTGATGCCATTCTATCACATTGCATAATGCATATTCAGATATCAGTTGTTACAGCCAAACCTTTGTAAACAGTCACCTCTATTAAGCAGCGACCTATCTTAAGCAACCATATTTTCTATTTTGCATGTTTCTTCGTTCAGAGTAAATCAGCCGGTATTAAGCAAAAACCACCTGTATTAAAAGGCTACATTTGCTCCTTCACTTGATTGGTTGCTTAAGACAAATTTGACTGTAAATAGTTATGATATTCATAGATAAATACATAATACACTTAGAGTAACAATGCTTCCTTGATACGCATGCATACCAATACTGAATGCTTGCTGATAGACATGGGAAACTTATACTTTATTTTCACTTTATATATAATAAATGCATGGTAATGTGTGTGCTCTATATCTTGATTTTAGAAAAATCCATCAATAAAGGTTACAGGTGACAACTTGGACATCGATGTCCACACAAGCCAACAGGGGATAGATAAACGGAACAGAGACATGCATTTGTTTGCAAGTTACGTAATATTTGCAAGAGGAGAGATCAATCAATATGATAGAAGTAAATTTCTAAAGTGTTGATTAGTATAAATGAAAGTAAGACGTATTTGGATGGTAATATTTTCCATTATATTTTGTTTAAAACCATTGATGCTCACTATTATCAATTTTACAAAATTAATATTTGAATACAATGTTCAATAAATATATGATATCATCCTTATAGTACTAAGAAGTACGTCCATCTTTTAAGATGGAAGATGTTGGTTCAAATCCAACTAAGGATAAATTTATGAGTTTTCAAACTACAAAATGCATGTCAAATAAGAATTTCAAATTATTGCGGCATTTCGAAAGTCAGTATCAAAAAGATGTCTTTGTGTTGTTAGGTAAATTATCTTCTAACACAAGGCACCACTGCCATAGCTATATTTGATATCGAGAAATTTATATTCTTTAAATTGAAATGCCAGTTGTAGTATACTTATTTTAATATTTCAAACCGGCTTGTGAATATACCACGTTTGTCTGCAGAGCAAATTGTTGAAACATCTTAAACATACTAGTATATATATTTATATATTGGTTTTTCTTAGCTTCAACCGATGAAGCAAATTTACCTGAACTTTTATTTTTGTTATTATGTTCAAATATGATCGAAGCATTTTTATGAACTTAAATTATAGTTGATGTGAACAGACTTAGTCCCCAAGACGTCCTGCTGTTAGGCCTGAAGATAAAGAGAAACTTTTACAAGCATATACATTTTTATTGGGCAACAACCTCAAGGTAAATTTTGTATACACATACATTATGGAATACAACTTATATTTTAACTTTCATTTCATCAAAATTTGTGAAGTAACATGTAAACTACCTCGGTCTAAATCTTTCTAATTTTCCAACTTTTTCAACAATTTAATAACAATAATAAAAATAAACAAATGCTATAAAATTAAGTGAAATATGTATGTATACAGTTTATTTACTATATGTTGAAAACGATTTGTAGGAGTTCGAAGCATTTTAGTGGATGGTTCTTCCAAACTACTACCAGTCAAATATCAGAGAATCGAAAAAAGCAAGGTCTTCTCCCTGCCAATTCAGTTTAAAAATGAAACTAAACATGAAGACTGTATTGCCTTTCTAGACTCTTATCAAGATCAGTTTGGAAATGTATTTGAAGAAGCTCAAGGTAATGCAACTTTTAATATTTTGTTTACATTAGTCACGACCAGCTGACCAGAATTAGGTTACATGAAGCGAAACAGTTGCGGTCACTGGCACTATCAAGGTGCAAGAGATTTGAAGATATTTATCCTATTGTAATAGAATGGTGGCATAACAAACAAGACTTTTTGGAGGTTTGTGTTTGCTTTAAAGTTATAGAATCACTTAGCTGAGTCTACCTGTAGCAAAATGGCCAATGGTCGACAGCTCACGAGGGTAGAATACAATCGTACACAAAGTAAAATTTACAATTTTAATTTTACATGAATAAAACTACGAATATACAAGTATACAAAATAAAGATAATTCTTCAACACAAATCTTTTGGTTGTATTAACACTTATTTTCACAAAGTTCTAACTCTAAAACGTACGTAACCTACATCGCGGTCCAAACTGCTTCTATCACTCAAAGTTTATAAAATGCACTATATACATTACGTGTCCAACTATCATAGATTTAGCATCACTCGTCCCTTGCGGCGGTGGCTATATAACTGGGTTGTCTCCCCTTTGACTCTATACTGAGTATATGGCTTCACGTTGCCCTGTACCGCTATCGTATTCCGACGTCAGGAACGTCAAGTCGTCCATATGACGAATATGTGGGTTGCTGTCCTAAGACTGTACTGCCACCAACTGACTTCCTGTCACGTCTATACGTCGTTATTGACGAAGTGGACACATTTCTCGCTCACGTCTAAAAACGGCTACAATATATATATAAACTCAGATTTACTAGTTACTCAAATATGTAATGACATGGCGTCTATTACTTACCATCTATCAATTTCATGGTATTTTTATCATTTTATGATAACAGTGCATTCATTTCTAACCATCTTATAGTTTCATGGTAGATTTATCAACATATTATAACAGTGCATTCAATTTTTATCTTCTAACAGTTTCATGGTAGATTTATCAATGTATGATAACATTTCATTCAACTCTTACTATCTGCAGTTTCATGGCAGTTTAAACAACATTTCATATACGACCCTCCGTCACACTCAACATAGCAATTATATCTCTACATAATCTTTCATCATAATATTAACAAGTACATATCAATTCTGTATCTATTCACTTGGTGAATATCAGAATAAGCATCAACACAATTTAATTACACATATCAATCAATTACAACATGGTGAATCTTAATACTTCATCGTAAACACAATATCAACAGCTCAAAATACGTTCTCAGATTCCGCGGCCTATATTCTAACAAAACGCTTCTCAATACAAGCTTGGATGTGTGTTAAATTACATACATTACCATCGGCCTGGATATGAACCATTTATATAACTTTACTTAGATCTGATTATGTCAAATATATATATATATATATATATATATATATATATATATATATATATATATATATATATATATATATATATATCAGACATTTAAATATAACACAATATAAAATTCACATACTCATATGCCGTTATGTACTGGAACAGTAACATGCTCACTCTTTTTCGTCACAACTACACCTAAAGATGATTCTGCTAACTGAACATTGCATTCCTAACAGTCAGCATATATAGCAAAATCGTCCACATACCTTAGTGAATTTCGTTTAAATCATGAAACAACAAATCTCAAATATCGTACGATGCGAATTTTACGCTATTAGGCCAATGTAAACCTAAATTAGTTTTATGACAAATAAACCCGTTTAATTATTCTAACTTTCTTAATACTTAATGGAATTTGATGAACTAAACTTCAAAAATGATCTATTCTTAAACAAAAGAATGAACATGTAAAAATATCTTAAAAACGTTGCTCCTATCGATCTGTCAATACGTTTTAACAATTCCACGCTACCTGATCTGAATATAGCTTATATCCCTACAATGGACACGTATTAGCTGACACTACTAAATTAGGCTACAAAAACCTAACTATTTTGTTACACTACCGTTTGGTAGTAATACATTCTTTACTGTTCCAATAACAGCTTCCACGTGGCAATTATATAATGAAGACTTGTTAAGGAAATTCTACAATTGTTGAATCAATAAATGTTCAGAACAACTGGAGAGCGTTTCTCACAAAATTCAGTGTTATATGTCAACTGTTTGAAAAATACAAAATTTCTAAAACAATTTAGCTAGTGTGATTTTGAGTAAACACTTGAGAAATTATATATACATGTTTTGAACATACTATAATAGGGTTCAATAATTGTATTTGTATTACAGAAGATCTACAAAAAAAACTCAACCATGTGAGGTCAGCTAGACAACCAGGTACACTCAGCTTCTTTAAATCACTTCTAAATAGCTGTAGATAGTGTGGATAGTGTGGATGGAAAAGTTAAAACAAAACTACCAGTCTCACGCAAATTTACTAACTGTTGTGAGAAAAGCTAAGACTGTAGAACAATTCTTGGAATATTTTGGGATGGCTGACACCACTTCAAAGACAACCCAAAATATTCCAGCGCATCAATCAAACACTATTTCCAGTAGACGAGATTTGACAGTTGATATGTTACAAACATTTATGAAACACTTCAAATATGGTGAAATGACAGGTTTAACTGATAGTGTACATGGTACTGATGATGAACTGTTCAATTACTCCTCACAGTTATGTCACTGGGCACTGCATTTTATGCAACTTTGTGACACATCTAAAGCTGGAGATGGTGAACAGTTGATCATCAATGCAATGTACAGTATTCTATTATTTTACACATGGAGCCAATTATCAAAATATAAGGTGGAAAACATTGATTTTATTTTAAAAGCAAATCATACTTTGTTACCCTACCACAGAGCATTGATATTAGACACTGTATTTGTAAACATTAAGGGGGTGGGGCTGGACAAATCAAACTGTTGAGTCAGATTTAGCTCAAGAACATTCCGTTAGAAATCAAAAAGCTCTTATCAAACAGCTTAGGGCAAACAAAAATAAAACAAAAAACAATTAAGCGATGTACACAATCTGCCAATTAATGAATTGTTTCTCATCTTGAAAATCCTCTAGATACGCAGACTGGCCATTCGGAACACCTCGCTCAATTCTCCGAATTAGACTGTATTTATTTATCATATTGCAAATTTCTCGCGGATGGATGGAATAGCTTTGTAGGCTTGGCATTATTTTATGTTATGACAGTAAGCAATCATTAGAGAAGAAGAAAAAGATATTTAAAATAATGTTTTAAATAAACTCCTGCCCCCACACTGCA
This sequence comes from Panopea generosa, assembly GCA_029582155.1. Lineage (NCBI taxonomy): Eukaryota > Metazoa > Mollusca > Bivalvia > Adapedonta > Hiatellidae > Panopea > Panopea generosa. Next base: position 59,538,974 of record CM055898.1, on the reverse strand, counting down.
ACAAAGTCGACAGAACAGAAATGATCTATATAGTCAATAAAAAAACAAAGATTAAATACAACATAATAAGTCGGTCATACTGATAGAGACGTAGTCATTTCTCCCTGAAATTCTCTCACTTCTCCCGTTCTTATTCAAACTATAAAACACATTTTTACACATGCGTAATGTTAAGGGGAGCCAACCCTACATAAAAAGTAAAACATTTAATTTTTTGTATGTTTACATATTTCTTATTATACCGCAAAGTGTATTGGTAATAAAAATCTGGGCAAGTGAACCTTTGATCATGGCAAGTTCTTTTTCGGCCAGGGCAAGTAGATTTTTTCAACCTACTTGCCCTGGGTTAGTTCCCAATTTTTTTTCTTGGAGCACTGAGTCACTTTTAATTCGTTTGATAATTCGTCTGGTCTGTAACCTTGTCTTGTATGGAGGGATTTCTTGGTTCAGTTGATCAACATGACATGTCGACGTGTCGCACGTAAGACCCAGGCCTGTATCTCAAAGGTCAAGGTCACACTTAAAGTTTGATATTTCATGTCTGGTCTGTAACTTTTCATTATTTTAAAACATCTTGACGCAAGTGATCAGCATGTTTAGATAAAGATCCCTATGACTAGGAGTTTTAAAATTGTTCAAATAAAGGGGCTAGGATCGATTGGGATCCAGTAAGGGGACTTTGATTTTTACATAGGAAACGAAAAATTCTACTTTACTGATCTATTTTTGGTATTATTTTAATTATCTTCATGTCTAGAGCATTGATTAGTCATAACAGTTGAGACTGGATCCTTTAAAGGGGATTTGATATAAATAAGGGACCGGCAGGGGCCAAAAAAAAGAGAAAAATGTGAAATTTCAAAAATCTTCTTAAAAACTGACGAGCAAAATTTATTAATATTTTGTTTAAATGGGGTTATGGTATACTGGGGTCCCGTAATATTTTTACATACGAATAATATGGGAAAACAGATAAATCAAATTTGTTCAAGTTATTTCGTATAAATGATCCTTATATGTAGGAAGTTCATGTTGTTCAAATGAACAGGCTATGATCTATTAGGGTCCAGTAAGAGGACTTTGGTTTTTACATAGGAATACTATAGAAAAGCAGCAAATTCTTTTTTTATCAGATATTTTAGGAAATATTTAATCATCCTGTGATCTGGAGTATTGTTTAGTCATAACAACTGAGCCTGAGACCTTAAAAGACATTAAGTATCCATAAAGGGCCAGCAGGGACCCAAAAAAGAGATAAAATGATAATTAGTTAAAAAAATCTTGTTAATTACCTCTCTTTATTATATTTCTTTGTTATTGTTTATGTTTAATAAGTTCATATGTATAGTCTTAGGTATATCTATCATATAAAAAGTCAATACTAGTATTGAAGTAAATATTTAACATAATATTAGTGGGCAAAATATCCAAGAGTTAAATGACAATCCCCCATTTCAAAATAGCATCGGACTTTTCTGGTGCTGCTGTGGTTATCACTATCCTGCTTGCCAGAATGACTCGTTCAAATCACTTGTTGATAAACGATACTGCTGTTCTTTATTTTCATATATAGGTATGTAAGGAGTCTGTTTGAAATTAGGGTTAAGGGACCATTGGAGTCCAGTAGGGTGACTTTCACTTAACATGGAAATGTTATGAGAAAACAGGTTATTCTCATTTGTCTAATCTATAACTAAAATATGTTCTTCATAGGCGCTAAGTCAATACACAATTGGAAAGAAAAGTGACATGTGAAACTTGACGAGCGACTTAGACCCATCTTGGGCCTCTTCTTATCTTTTTAGCTAAGAGATCATTTTTGGAATTGAATTGTAGATATACGTTATTTTGTTTCAAAATAAATCTATATTCTGCCATAATTAGTATACAGTGTGAAACTTTAAAATATATATTTGGTATTTTTAGGAGTCCTTACTATCAGAATTGTCTATTTATGAATGGATTTGTTTCAAATTAATAAGTTAATATATGCATGTAGTGCAATACTTAATTCAGTTAGGTAATATTTTAGGTTTATTTGAATATATTTGCGACGGTTATAATTTTTAACATTGCAGTATCCAAAGAAACAAAATAATATTTTAGATGTATATATGTACAAGTACAAAATACATTCCCGATCTTTTCGGTATTTGTTCTTTCAGTTCAATAAGTTAAATTAAGTCCGTTTGTAAATTAAAAGTACATGTTGGAAATTTATAAACTGTCACAAGTTTTTAAACCTTATTTTAATGTTGAGAAGTGTATTTTATGGTAAGATGCAAATAGTTTATATTGTTATTAATTGGATTGATTCATATTTAGTGTTAAATTTCAGTATTGATTTTTAGAAAATCAGTCTACAAAGTCACAATTATTTACATACTTTTCTGTGTGATAGTTTTTTTAATAAAATAATGATGTTTAGTTTAATTGTTATTGTGTTATATTCTATTCTATTCTATTCGATATGTTATATATATAATAACTGTACTTAACATCTGTGACTCGTTATTTTAAATCGTGAATTGTGTAATAAACGTTTTATTGGAACTAAAAAAGACCTCTTGTTATTTATTCAGGAACAGCCCATTTCAACTTATGATTCCCATTTATTCTTACGCTACATTTAGGTCACAAAAGCTGATAGCTCCAAGGTGAGCACGTACCATTGCCATGTGTTTGTAAGTTAACTTTTACTTCAAATAACATAATTGAAACCACTTCCCACATTTATCACCTTATTTGGCGTGAACCGTTCTTGCATGGAACACTCAAATTGTGTTGCTCACCAAGAGCTTATATATTGTTATTTCTTTTGATAATTTTCCCCTTTGGACGTATAAGGCCCTAATAAATCTTCTTCAGAGCAGACCACCCAAATTGGGATCCAAAAGGCCACAGAAAACTCTGTTTTCATAATATTTGAGGATATCATTGTTAGATCTACTGGCCAAAGGCCTGCAGGGCTTATGTGATGGCGCGTTGTCCGTCGTCTGAAACCACTAGGCAAATTGAAATCAAACTTCACATGGGTTGTTCTATTGCACAGGAGATTTTTATTTTTCAATATGAAATTCAAGATGGCCGCCATTAAAGACTCAATACTCTTCTCAAGCAAAGATGACCATCATTTGTTCATATTCAGTATAACTCTATCTCATATAAATTATAACTTTTACTAGTTACTTCTAGTACCATTTTTAAAGTCTTTGGTATGACCCGGCCAGGGATTGAACCCACGACCTTCCGCATGCGAGGCGGACGCTCTACCACTAGACCACGCCGCGGTCTTCTGTGTAAATAGATTATTGTTTTTTTCTTGTTGCATGTTACTTCATTTGCTTATATTGAATGTATGATTAACATGGCGGTACACCGGATACTGCCCTTAAGTGTTAAGAATTTTTTTTCTTAAACTCTAAATGATCAATGACAAGTCTTTATTAAGCAATGCAGGCCTCCGGCCCATAAAAAATGTTCAACAAATACGACATATATCATATATTATATTACACAACACACAATAAGAGTAACACGTCAATATGCGTAAGTGAATAATAAACATGTTAACATTTATCAAGCAGTGTCAATTACATGTATAACCATTATGATACTGCACCATAATGGTATTTTAAATCTATTTTTTAAAATACATATCTAAACGCTTTGATGGAATTTACATATATATTACATAGTTTAGTCTGTAAACCATACTTGTTCATTTACCATGCTGATACTGTCTGTTCTGAATTTGATAGCGAAGTATTATCAACTTCGATACGTTTGATATATTCCTTCATCACTATTAAATAACTGATAAAATAATTATTATGTTGGTATAGAAGTAGAGTGATTAGGCTTTATAATGTATTGCTTTCTTACATTGTTATATATAACGGGCGGATCATAATAAAATGATACTCGTCTTCAATGGTTTGCTTGTTTTTTTTTATCTTTACAAACATTTTTAAACATACTTCTAGTTTCTTTGTAATTAATTAGATTTTCACCTGTACTGTTATTCCTGTATATACGTAATGCTTTGAGTTTTTTTTTCTTTCAAATAAAAGAGAGTTGCACTGTTCATCCCACCGGTCCGTTGCGAAAATTAGAGCGAACTTCAATACATTTAGCAACTTTGTGGTACAAATCAACAATTATATAAAACTGTTATCTATTATCAACTTAATCATGTCACATATATTATTTTTAATATTAACCAACAAAGTATGAAAAATTGAAGAAAAACACCTTTATTCTCCTCATTCCATCTATTTTTTTAGCAGTTTTATAAGTTTATACAATTGTCCGAATAGCAACATATTACGTTTATCAATCATATTTACAATTGGCAAAATTCCGACGCAACGTATTACAATGTCAATTTAAATTAATTGAATAAATCTGATACAATGATGATAAGCGAGCGCCATTAAAGTCACACACATGTATGTCAGGTTACGCCACATCTCACTATCGTATAACGCTTTCGGTAATATTACTTATTCACAGTTTTCTAATGGCGTCAATGGATGCAGTTCGTTTTTATGAACACCAAAGACGACTTAACTGAAAAATCTGTCTTAATTTGCTACAGCAATCCTATACTTTTTTTACCGAGAGACGTAACACTTGGACGTATCACTTGGACGTATCACTTGCGCAAGGGTTCAAAGGTTGGTGCATCGGCCAGCTTCTACAATGTCACTGTTTCCAGTTTACCAACGGTGCTTGAGTGTTGTGTTGGATTGGTGGTACTTATCAAATAGTACAACATTATACTTAGCAGGGATGTAAAAGTAGCTCTTATTAACAGAATTGAGTAACACATTAAGAAGTTCGTCTTGTGTATGTGATAAAATTAGCAATTGGCATGTCATCTGCTGATGTTGGGCAACAAAAGGCTATGTTATTCATCTTAAAGCTGTGTTTACTTGAGTGTAATTGTATCCGGTAAGTCATTGATAGAAATACGATACAAAAGTGGGCTTCTACACTGATCCTGGTGGGTCCCTTGTAAACTAGGGAATCAATCTGGTTGCAAACCGTTTACACAGCTGTAGCTGTTGTCAAACAATGTCAGTATCATTTTATATTATATAACGTAAGGTCTTTTCCCTTTTTGTATAGTTTTAGCACAGCAACTCAATCCAGCAACGATCAAAAGCCTGTCTAGCATAGAGAAAACACGCGTATACCATATTATGCTTTTCAGCAGCATAGTACTTTCGCGTAGCAACATAGAAGTCATTATAGAGCTTACATTTCGTTGAAAACCACCCTGTGATGTAACAAAAGCGCAGTCTTTTTCGATTAATAAAAGTAAAAGTAAACATCAAACAATTTTAGTATAATTGAATAGAGTGATATAGCAATTTTTGTACGATTTCTTCTTATTACCATCCTTAAATAGAGTTGTTATGATACAATTCTTCATTTCAGCTGGTGTATAAGAGTAGCGGAACATAACAGTAAACAATTTCGCTAAAACATTCAGTAATGTGTCTTCGCCTTTCATTATATTTTTATAATATACTTCGTCATAACCGCATGCTTGTCATAATATACTTCGTTGTAACTGCATGCTTTTCATAACATACTTTGTAGTAACTGCATGCTTTTATAACATACTTTGTCATAACCTCATGCTTTTCATAACATACTTTGTCGTTACCTCATGCTTTTCATAATATACTTCGTCGTAACCGCATGCTTTTCATAATATACTTTTCGTTACCGCATGCTTTTCATAATATACTTTTGGTTACCGCATGCTTTTCATAACATACGTTGTCGTACCTCATGCTTTTCATAATATACTTCGTCGTAACTGCATGCTTTTCATAACATACTTTGTCATAACCTCATGCTTTTCATAATATACTTTGTCATAACCTCATGCTTTTCATAATATACTTCGTCGTAACCGCATGCTTTTCATAATATACTTTGTCATAACCTCATGCTTTTCATAATATACTTCGTCGTAGCTGCATGCTTTTCATAACATACTTTGTCATAACCTCATGCTTTTCATAACATACTTTGTCATAACCTCATGCTTTTCATAATATACTTTGTCATAACCTCATGCTTTTCATAATATACTTCGTCATAACCGCATGCTTTTCATAATATACTTTGTCATAACCTCATGCTTTTCATAATATACTTCGTCATAACCGCATGCTTTTCATAATATACTTTTCGTTACCGCATGCTTTTCATAACATACGTTGTCGTAACCTCGTGCATTTCATAATACACTTCGTCGTAATTGCATGCTTTTCATAACATACTTTGTCATAACCTCATGCTTTTCATAATATACTTTGTCGTAACCGCATGCTTTTCATAATTTACTTTGTTGTAACCGCATGCTTTTCATAATTTACTTTGTTGTAACCGCATGATTTTCTTAATATACTTTGTCATAACCACATGCTTTTCATAATATACTTTGTCATATCCGCATGCTTTGTATAATGTATTTTGTCATAACTGCATGCTTGTCATAACGTACTTTGTCGTAACCGCATGCTTGTTGCTTCTTACACAACTTTAATACATTAGAAATCATGGTGACGGTCAATGTTATATGAATTCTCATCTTCACATCTAATATTTTCTTGTTTAGTGAACATTTCGAGTTCTATTTTCTGTTTACTGTTGTGACAGTCAGTCATTAGATTCATTTCTTCGCTTGTTTATCAGCTTCCAAAATGGATTACTGTCTATTTCTGCCGCATATTCTATATCGCACTCCTGTTTCTTCTTACAACTCTAATAAGCATTCTCGATGGGTGGCTCTGAATACACTTTTAGACTGTTTAAAGCTTTACCTCTTAGTTGATTTTCAATTAAACACTTTCAACTTTTATCTGCATTATCATTATGTATCATTGTTAAAGTATTGTTCCATTAATGCCTTATATGTGGTTTGAATGATGCCTGCGAAATAAAATAGTCTGAAGCTGCATTAGTTTTCATACACATTATCAATATCTTGAACTGAATAAATATCTGAGTGCAATGAATGTAATAAAAGTTCACTATTTGATATACAAGCTGTGTACACCATAAGCCAATAATTTTTAATATTTTTTCCAATTAATTACATCTGGTTTCAGGATATGTCCAAGCATATATACAAAGTTGGCAATTTAAAAGAACATACTATTGAATGATGAGCATAAACATTTAAATCATTACCATCCCGAATAATACACTGAACATCATTTTGTAAAATTTGCTGAGACATAATAACATTATCAAAATCAAATATGGTTTATCTATAGCTATTATAAGGTATATTACCGAATCTTGCACCGGTGCAGTTATGCTATGTGTTTACAGAGGTTAATGCATATTTTGAGAAAAATTCAATGAACAATTTACTACGAAAGTCAATGTTTGAAAAAAAACACCACATACTCCTATTCAAATTCAGTATTGAAGCCATTCATGACTATTATTTTCCCTTTGACGATATGCATGCAAATACTATTTTTTAACTCCTCTAGACATGTTCTATACTTAGACACTGAGTGATTTTTACGAGGCATGTAAAACTTTAATGTGAATACATAAAACTCTTCGCTTGTCATCGTTTGAATACCAGTCACATTACCATTTGTAATATTAGGGGGAGTGATTACCCAGTTTGAAGCTTTACGCCACAATAGAGCGACACGTCCTTTCTCGACTTTCCTACCCACCGGAATGTCGAGGTCAGGGTCAGAAGTCGCTAAACTGTCTTAGTTTGTATTGATACAAGACATGAAATGAAAATCATTTGTGTACAACCCGTGTTCAGAGATGCCACATTCATCAACATTGTACTTATTTCCCGTTGTGACAGAAATTGTAAATCGATCACTGCTATCTGGTGTGTTCCCTGAGGAGTGGAAAAGTGCCGTGGTTAAACCTTTGTTGAAGAAGAAAGGTCTCCCGCTGGAACTGCAAAACTATCGTCCGGTATCAAATTTAACATTCCTCTCCAAAATTCTTGAAAAAGCGGCATTAAATCAAATCAATAAGCATATTGAAACTAACAATCTTCTCCCAGCTTATCAAAGTGCCTATAGAAAATACCACGGGGTTGAAACGGCAATGGTCAAAATGTATAACGGTCTTTTAGAAACCATAGATAAAAATCAAGTAACAATCGTGGTCATGATCGACTTGAGTGCAGCGTTCGATACCATCGATATCCCACTACTGACTCGAATCCTTCAAGATGAATTTGGTATTCATAGCACTCCGTTGAAATGGAACGAATCTTATCTCACGAACAGAACTATGAAAGTCTTAGTCGAACAGTCAGCACCTGACACTGAACTAGTGAGGTTCGGTGTTCCGCAGGGTTCTTGTGTGCCGGACCGGTGATCTTCACCCTGTATATATCGGCTGTCAATCGAGTTGTGCAGAAACATCCAGCCGATCTCTATGGATATGCAGATGATCACAAGATTGCATAAAAAATTCAATAGGGAAATGCTCAAAACGAGACCACTGTTCTTCAACAACTTAACAGTTGCCTCAATGAAATCATACAATGGATGACAACCTTCAAACTGAAAATGAATCAGTCTAAAACTGAAATAATTATATATGGATCCAGACAACAGTTAGCGAAATTGAACATCACAAGTGTAAACGTTGGTTGGTGTGACGTAAAATGTGTCGATCATGTCAGAGACCTGGGTGTAATCATGACCAATACACTCAACTTTGACCATCACATCCAAAAAAAGTGTCGGATAGCTCATGTGCAGTAACGAAATCTTCGAGCTATACGTAAACATCTCACACAAAAGTCAACTGAATCATTAGTGCATGGATTGGTTCATTCCCACATTGACTTCTGCAACGGTTTATTTACTGAAATTCCAGCCTATCAAATCAACAAACTACAGCGAGTCCAAAATCATGCTGCCAGAGTTGTCATGAATGCTTCATATGATCAACCAAGTGCAGAACTACTAAAAGAATTACACTGGCTTCCAGTTAAAGCTAGAGTCATGTTCAAAGTCTTAGTAATGGTTTTTCGTGTCATCAATGGTACAGCTCCAGTATACCTGAGGGAAATGTTTGTACCTACTCGACTACGGAACAGACTACGATCACAAGGTGACATTAACTTTAACATACCTAGACGGCGAACAGAACTAGCAGACAGATCAATGGCCGTTGTTGGTCCCAAATGGTGGAATAATCTACCGAGTTATCTTAAAAACATTCAATCTGAATACAGTTTTAGATCAAAACTGAAAACACATTTGTATAGTCAGTTTAATGAACAATGAGTGTGGTTGGTTAAATACAAAATACTTGTAGCAATATAAAACAGTATTATAAATGTCATGTATTTGTATTTGTATTTAAGTCACACAAGTAACAAGCTCTGGGCATAATACCAGTGCAGTTCCAAGTAGTGATTTTAAGTTCACTATCCATGTTAAATATTGCAACACATTACGCTAGTCTGATTTATTATGTCAATGTCATTGTCAAGTGACGAGTAACGGGTATCTGAATAGAAAGTGACCGCTGAACTCTCGTCTTTATTTTGCCAGACATTTGACGAATAACGTGTTTTATTCCGATTCCGTGATATATAAACGTTACCGTCATTACGGTGTTTGACAGCCATGGCCTACATGTTACACCTTTAGACCGAACAAATGGATCTTCGTTTAGTAAGTTGGACTTTTCGTGATCTCTACATTAACACGGATGGTAGTTGTGTTGAATTAACTATTGCGGAAGATCGATACGTTGGTTACTTTTGCGTTTTAATTGCCCACTAGAGACGCAATTTTCAGTTCCGTGATAGATGGGAGGAAACCCCAATATAAAATCGTTTGGTTCCTCGTTTCACGTACTGCGAAAAATCGCCGTAAACTTCGTTTGTTTGACCACTCGAGAAGCCAAAACTATTTTAAACTCTTTAAAGTTTCAATTCATAATTATTTTTGAATTCTGTGAAAAAAAATTTTTTATGATCGTTATCTAAACTTGATAATAATTATATCAGCTTAACTTTGGTACCATAATTATTGAATTCAGACATTGGTTGCTACAAGTTATTAAACAAGTGCTAAATTTCAACCGTGTGTATTGATTATTGTTAGCCTCCTCCGATCTCTGTAATGATTTTTTGGAACGAAGCTTCTGACTGGCTATTCCCAAAGACCCTTGTACAGCAGTGTGACGACAGCGGACTATGTATTTTATTTAACGGTGCACCGCTATTAAATATCTGTTGACCGTTAAATAAGTAACGGTGCACCGTTAATAAATCATCGATCCACCGTTAAAATATAGCGGTGCATCAATAAAAATATAGCAGTGCATCGTTAAAATATAGCGGTGGACTGATAGAATATAGCGGTGCACCGATATTATATAACGATGCACCGGTATACATCGATATATTATAACTGTGGATCGCCACTTTTAACGTTGCACCGACATATTTTAACTGTGCAACGGTATATTTTATCGATGCACCGTTAAAACAAAAATATCTGTGCACCGACCCTGATCGTACACCATAGTGCTGAGCCAGTCTTCATTGTATGATTCTTGTTCGCGTACATTCAACCTTGTTGGGATTGGCATATTACGGTTTACGGGCACTGGCATGATGGGCAGAAGTACTGATGCTGTGTATGGATGTACATGTGATGCCGGGATTAATTGTCGTGATTATTTCTGTAGAAGCCGCTACACGTTGTGATGTGATATATGTTGTAACGTTGTTTGCTGTTAAATCTATCTTATTTTCATCAATGCTTTCAGACTTGGGACTGGGTATACGCATGATCGGCTGCGTGTCGTAACATATGGCTATTCTAGGTTTTATATTTGCAATAGAGCGGTTTAAATTGAGTACAATCGCTTTTCAGCAACTCGGTATTTTTACCGCTGGACAAGGCAAACGCTTTGCATTGTTCAATATCAGTCATAACGTTTGTTTCCATTTTGTCGATTCGTTTATATGCGATTGTAGAGTGTCTTATTTCCTCTGTTTTAAGTTCATGGATAGGTGATTTAAATAACGTCTATAACATCTTTACGTTGTATATTTTTCGTCACTGCATGGCGTTGCTTGATCAGTAAACTATTTGTTTGCAGTGATGTCGCAATATCTTTGAGTTTACCGATTTCTTCCTTAAATTGGCAATAGTTACGGACTGATTGTCCGTATTGCAGACTGCCTCCTGGTGGGTTGTCGTCTGCAGTTGCTTATCATGTATTTAAGGAAAGACAAATTATCCCCTTAAAGAACACTTAGAAGTGAATGTATGGGATAGGCGAGGTTACAGCTGCTGTGTCACAATTTCGCGTATTTACTCTCCGCTTCATATCGGTATTACTGCCATATGGAAACGCTCCTCAAAGGCGCACATATTCAAATAACACCAGTCTGGTATGTTCTAATTTTTCCTAAGACTGAGCATAGTCAAAGAGAAAAAACTTTTCCATCTAATGCCCATACTCAGATTAAGTTTCAACCAATCAGACCTTTGCTAACAATCCAGTAGAACCAACCAACATTCTGCTTCTAAAAGGGTTTTGACTGGAGAACACAGTCATCGAAGTGAACAATTCTCTTAGTACCTGCTGATATATTAATACATTTCAAATCTAAACACATGTACGCATTAAATACTTTTATTTACTTGCGTTTTTTAACGTATACTACCTGAATATACAAATAAATGTATATTTAAGTTATTAATTGATTATTTATGAGACAGTCATAGTGTTATATATAAACATGGTAAAATGCATATATGTGTATCAATACGTAATACTATGTAATCGTTGTTGTTAAGGTTTTGTTTACCCTCGCAGCTTTTCTCTAGGCATTTTGGCAAGCAAGAAATTATGATTACTTATTCACTCGGCAGCGTCGGCAGCGTCGCTACTTCTCCCGGTGCTGCACCACTGGCCAGAACAGAGTCGCTACTTCTCCCAGTTGCACCACTGGCCAAAACAGAGTCGCTACTACTCCCGGTGCTGTACCACTGGTCAGAACAGAGTCACTACTTCTCCCGGTGCTGCACCACTGAAAAGAACAGAGTCGCTACTTCTCCCGGTGATGCACCAAATGGCCAGAACAGAATCGCTTTTCTCTAGTCATTTTGTCAAGCAAAAGTATGATTTCTTATTAACTGGGCAGCGTCGGCAGAGTCGCTTCTTCTCCCGGTGCTGCACCACTGGCCAGAGCAGAGTCGCTACTTCTCCTGGTGCTACACCACTGGCCAGAACAGAAGCTTATGTAGTCCATGTCAATTAGTTGTTGTCGATTTTTTGAAGTAGTTTATTAGTAAAATCTCGATTCGTTGATGTCATTGATTATTGAAGTTCTCGCTTGCTGTTTCCGCGTTGACGGAATTCACCGACGATTACTGGATGTGCTGTGTCACCATAACGCTGTAGCTGGTTTATGAACGGCTGTTTCTTGTACATCAAAACAATCCTTTCTAGGGTCATGTTTATAAGCATAAAATCAATAGATGGCTCCATCACTCATCTTACATGGAGTTGTCCAGTGATTATACACCACGAAGTTAAATCTTCGATCACCTATCATAAAATATTCATATTTGAGGACGATTACTATAGTTTTTCAACTCCGCGCACAAAAGGAAGTAATTTTGTCGAGACCTGCCAGAGTCACTATATACTGCTATACTACAACTGACCGTATTTCGGATGGCACAATCATTTACGAATACGCCTAAAATTGGTCTCTTATATTGTGTTCAATATATAAAATATGCATACTGGTATAAAATAATTGTTTCAAGCAATTTAACCTGAATATGAAATATAACAGAAATCACAATATGTATACAAATATGCTCATTAAGTATAAAAACGTCGATTTTGCATCTGCGGTTTATTTAACGATTGCATCCTTTAAGCGTTGTTTGTCTCATGTTACGCGGTAAAGTGTGTTTTTTATTTTGATTGTCATTTGAAATAGGTATCAAAGAGTATTTTGTGAGGTTTTATGCAAAATGTTACCATACACTATATCAAAATATTAAAAAACGCTATATTTGTATTACATTATTGAAAAACAATTGAAACTCTGACTAAAATGATTTTGTTTTAAAAAAAAACTAAATAGTTAAATTCAAACTTATATTTACCATTTCCACGAAAATTAATATTAAATGTATGCATATATGTAACATTTTAATTAAATATTAGATTTGCTTGTTAAATCTGCATTATTATGCCAACTTTCAAGGTCGGGTATGTTTACGAGGAGGTTATACCAAAACATCTGTACATTAAACTTAAATACTGGGAACTTTCATAAAATTCTATCCATATTTAAAATGTGACAAATACTATAGCAATCGTCTTTAATATAATTAATATGATCACCGATTTGACCCACTTTGAAGACTGTAGCTGAAGTGAATAGGCCCTTTCTCTTCGGCATTGGCTTGTAGAGTAATGATGCGACTATGTGCAATGCGCTCATGTTTATTTTAGAAAGTCAGTATAAGCGTTTGTTTACCCTCGAACTTAGCTCCAGGCTTTTTGGCGAGCAACATAATGAGATTACGCATCGAAGGAAAATATCAAGTTGATCTTAGTTGTTTAGTCAAAGTCATCGGTTCTTGTAGAAAGTTCATTAACGTTGAATGTCTTGTCGATAGGTGATTGCGTCGATTAAAGTAGAAGAATCTTCACCGTTGGTTGAATACATCGTCCCTTAGCGGTAAATATGTTTGAGACGGATTAAAATTGACCAGCCAGTTTTTTTGCCCAAAGAGATATTTTTTTTGCAAATCATCATTAATTATAGTTTCCATGTATTTTGTGTCCGATGCAGATGTTATCTTGTGTAGTGTTGTCTCATATGTATATAACACCTCGGCCCGGATAACCTTGGCAATGACTAAATGGTTAGTTTAACTTTCTCTCTGTGTAAAGGCTCTACAAGGACACTTTGCTGTTACCCCTCTCCCCTACCACCCCCTCCCCCCAGCACCTGGAGGTGCGTGTTTGTTTTAGCGAGGTGTTTGTTATTTATCAAATGGTGTTTATTATAATGCTGTGCTTATTCCCAAACAAGAAGCACTGCTATAATCATTTAGTAGTTATTCATCCGAAACCAAGTTTTACAAAAATTAAGCCAGAATGGCGCTGAAACTCCTGTAAAATTAATCAACGTTGACGGAAATCAAATTTGATCTGTATTTTTAATGATACAGCTACACGCAAATATTAATTTGTTACATACACCCTTTCAGAAATTATTAATCGGAAACCAATTAGACGGACAGACGCACCCACATGGCATACGAAAGAAAGGAAGGACAGAAGTAGATAACACATAATGTTTTATCACCAATCTTTGAAAAATATATATTTCGATACATTCGGACACCATTGCCATACATGGATCATCCTCGCCGACAATTATTAATTAGATACGTGTATTTATTTATGCACGATTGATACAAAATCACATCATTATATAGTCAAACATACTGTAGATTGTTTGTTTGAACATTTAGCATCATTTTTATTCCATTGAGGGCTAACAGAAAATCAGTTAACCTAACCTCTCTTCCATGGGATTTTGGACGGTCAACTGGTACTTGAGCACACCCATCTCTGCCAGAAACAAAGGGTCGCAATGTCGTATACCATTCGTCACAGAGACTTTGGCGGACGGAGATTTGAATTCACGACCCCTGGATTGGAAATCAGACGCCCTATTTACTTAGTTGACCGGACCTGGCCATAGTATAGAAATTGAGTTTAATTTGTGCTTTTTTACAGCACCATATGCTGAGAGAAAGGAGAACATGGGATCCTGCAACAGCGCCACATTATTAATGTCAGTTAGTGTGATCGCTTAAGTTTCGAGCATACACTTATTCCATTTTTCTCTTCTGATTATTGATGAAGAGGATTCCCCATAAAAACAATGGTGAAACATAGTGATGCAGATAAAACTTCAACTTGTGATACAAAAGTCTAACTATGATATAGTGAAATGCACAGATAGTGAAAACCAACCGTTGGATCACTACATCACTGTGACAAACTATGAACAAGTAGCGGATGGTATCTAGTTGCGGTGATAACACCTCAACTCAAGACTGGAATGTGATTTTATCCTATGTTAATTTGTTAAAAAGATGCTGGTTGTTTCAAACCATCAAACAACTTCTGTAACCAATGGACATAATCATGGCACACGGTAGTTAAATTTTAACACTGTCAATGTTTTGTTATTTAATAACATTATTTTTCTCAGCCCAATAAAGTGATGAATCCAAGGTATCATGATCAACAAGAAATGTGTCCATTTAGTACACAGATGCCCCCCCCCCCCCCCCCCCCCCCCCCTGTCAATATGCGCTTGTTCAGGTGATGTATATAGCAAGTTTGATTAGAATCCGATGTTTTAAGCATGCTCTGAAAAATTAACAGTTATAGTGCTGCAATTAAGAAACTGTCACTTGCTATTTGTCCTTTTGACAAACACTGTATTAAAGTGAAAGTGGATTGCTTATCACATATAAACGTAAAATATATCAACTTGTGGTATATGAAAATGTAACTGTTGACAAAAAAAAATGATTTTCTTGATATAAAGAAAAATGAAACGTGTCTGTGTTTACTTCAAATCATAAGACCAGCAATTATCAATTTTACAAAATGCCTTTTTTTATTATTTGATAATACATATATTTTGCAAATGTATTTAATATAATACATTCAACTTGTTTATATGAATGAATTCTATGAAATAATGTTATATTACGAAAAGACGGGGCAAGAAAAATGAAAAGGAAACAAGACGTATATAATAGAAGGAAAAACCAGGAGTAGTCACGAAAAGAGATTAGGATGTTTACACTTTCAGTTTGAAAGAAAGTTTAGTTGTGAGTTTTTATTTGAAAAATTGCAATTTAATCCATTTGTTTTCACGTTCCGTCACTTTATCTTTGTTACTTGCTATTATTTTTTCTAAATCTTCATGATATTTTAGTAATTTATAAAATTGTTGAACTTTGAAGTAATTTTTGAAAATAAAATATTTTCCATAAATCAATATGATTTTAATGAACTGCTTTGGTCAAGATTCCCAAGAGACCACTCTCTTATCCGTTCAATACTAGAATTTGGAAAATTTGAAAAAGGAAAATCATATAAACTACATTGATAAAATAAAGAATACAATAAACCGTGTAAAATTACAACACGCTAAAGAAACTTTTAATAATGATATCAATAATGTTCCAAATGAGGTGCTTTTATTTGAAATTCGTGGAGTAACTATTTCTCATTCCTCTTACATCTAACGACAACAAGACTGAAGGGAATTTTATAATGAAATTGAAAATCTAGAAAAAGAAATCATACAAAACCATACTTTAATATAATAAAAAAGGAATTAATTGATATAAGAGAGAAAAAAATTAGAAGGGATAAGAATAAGATCACGGGCAAAATGGGTGCAAGAAGGAGAAAAAACTCTAAATAGTTTTGCAATTTAGAAAAAAGGAACTATACATCAAAATCAAAGTTACAACTTCAGGCGTCTAATGGTCACAAGATGAAATATTTAAAGAAACGAAACGGTTTTATAAAGAATTATATTCACCTAGGGAAATTAAAAACAAAAACTTAAATGATACTTTTTCACATTTAAATATATCGAAATTGAATGAAACTAAGAACACATTACTTGAGAGTCCCATTACCTATGAGGAACTGCTAGCTTTTTAAAAAATTATGTCGAATGATAAAAGTGTCGATTTTAACGGATATACGGTTGAGTGTTACAAATTATTTTGGATAGACGTACGACATTTTTTACTGCTTGTTATAAATGAGGGATATACTAAGGGAGAACTTTCAATTTCACAAAAGAAAGGGGTCATGATATGTTTACCAAAGGAGAACAAAGATAAATCGATTTTAAAAAACTGGCGCCCAATTTCACTTTTAAATGTTTCTGGATGTATAGCCAAAAGAATGAAAGATATTTGACCTGACAAAAATTCTTGGCGAAAATACTCGATTATTGTATGATCTAATGTTTTATTTAGAAAAGAATCATGAAACAGGCATGGTACTACTAAGTGACTTTGAGAAAGCATTCGACTCGGTCGCCTGGGCTTTTATTTTTGCTGTTCTTAAATTTTTTGACTTTGGTCCATCCTTTATTAGATGGGTCAAAGTATTTTATACAAATATAAAATCATGTGTAATAGTCAATGGACACTTGTTAGTGTGGTTCTACTTACAGAGAGGCTGTGGACAAGGATACCATTATCCCCATATATATTCATTTTATGTACAGGGATCCTCACTGTTCTAATCAGAAATAACCTTAATATAAAAGGAATACAGATTGACAATACAAACTTGTTAATTTCACAATATGCCGATGGTACAACACTCATGCTTGATTGTTCAGAAAATTCACTTGTTAACACACTTCAAGCACTCAAATTCTATGCGGAAATCTCCGGCCTTAATATAAATTTTGATAAAACTAAGGCAGTGTGGATAGGTTCCATGAAAAAAAAGTAATATTAAGTTATGTGAACAATATAATCTTTCTTGGGACAATGAATATACTGTCCTTGGTATTCGATTTTCAGTAGATCTAGACAAAATTACTAATGTGAACTTTGATGATAAAATACATGATATAAAACATTATCCATTGGTCAAAACGAATATTAAACACCAATTGGTAAAATAACAATCTTAAAAAGTTTAGCCATATCAAAAATTAATCATCTTCACTTAGCTTTACCAAACCCTTACTCAGATAAAATTAAAGAGATTAAAAGACTACTCTTTGCAACTCTTACATAAAAGGTGGTCTCAAAATGTTTGATATAGACCTTTGTATTAACTCATTAAAACTCACATGGATAAGACGCCTTTTAAACTCAAATAAAAAATATCTAGATATATTTTATTCAATGTACCCAATTATGTTAAATGTTGGCGCATATGGCCCGGATTTTATAAGTAGACACATAAACAGAATACATAATCCCTTCTGGATAGATATTTTTAGAGGTTATCAAACATATTCAATTCTTCTAAAGCCTGCAAATTGGTACACATTTAAAAAAAATTCAATTTAGTTTAATCAAAACATTAAGGTCGGAGACACAAGTATATTTTATAACCATTGGTTCTTTAAGGGTGTTTTATTGATAAATGATATTATGAATACAAATGGTAATTTCTACTCAATGATTGATTTTATTGTTTAGTGTTTTTATTTTTTCGATTTTTTCTTTTCTCCAATCAACTATAATATTTAACTGCTCATTATCAAGACTAGACCTGCAATAAGAATAATTATTTACTGTTAATAAACCTTAATAAAGCATTACTTTCTTTTCAAAAAAATAAGTTTACAAAGTCAGATAAAAAAATCAAAGCGGAATGTTTTATGACAATTGGATTGTTTTTTTATGCACTTATATATCATCAATAATGAATTCCAACATTTAATTTAACATGTATTGTTGCTTTATAGTTTAAACATTACAATAAGTGCAAAGCATTTTGATAACATAACAGAGTTGACTCTCATCAATGTTTGTTAGACTTGATGAAAACTTATTAAGGATTTGTAGGTGAAATTTTGCACTTTTTAAGTTGTGTAGTATTTGCTCAGGAATCTGCAGACATTTAGCTTATATATTATTGTTTAAAAATATCTCTAATACAAATGATTAACCTGCCAGATGTTTAATGATATTCCACTATATAACTAAATATTAAATTGTGAAAACTGATTTCAATTACATGTATATTGTTCTGCACGTCTACCAATGCGTATATGTACAAGTTATCTTAATGTTTGGTAGCCATTGAGTTGTTGTCCCCGATTTTATTAATTTAACATATTTTGATAGTTTTCTCAGCGATGTTTTTAAATGCTAAAACATCACACTTACTGATTATGTTGCAAGTTATACTTGATCATTAACAACAGGGGTGTTATGACTGAATGTGGTAATTTAACTGTCAAGTATTTCGAATAATAATTAAAAAAGAAACTGAAAAATAAAATGGTCTGTTAAGCATTTTTATTAATTACGATAATTCGGCCCTTGAAATTTAAACTACACAAATAAACTATCTGGATTTAGTCGGCACTATTTGTTACTCATTCAATTCCTATAGACAGTGAGACACTCAATGGCTATTAGAAATTTCCAAATGTATATATAATTGTCATGAAATATTTTGTATCAATATATTTGTTTTTGTACAACTAAACTGAAATAAAAGTTACAAAAAAAAGAAAGAAAGTTTCCCAAGAGAAATCGTTGAATAATCCAAATCTATTTCAATAAGTTTTTCATTCAGATATACTTCAAGTTCTGTCCAAAAACCTCTTGAAATGCTTGTTTGTTTCGACATGCATATTGCAAAAATCACATCAACTTGTATTAGGTAGTATTCTCATTATGTATTGGTATTGGATTGCCCTTGATCTTGTATTTATTAAATATTGAAAGGGTAAAATTTGTATACTTTTCAATTTGAAGTTGCTTTTTCTTGTTGCCATTTACTATATGGTTTGATAATTAGGCCGCATTCAATATACTTTAACTTTTTATTATACAAATATTTATTTGAACTATTCACATTTATAATTTGTTCCATTAAGTTAATTGTGCAATATTATTTGGTATATTCTCATTTTTAAATTTAGACTTCCATAAATGTGAAATAATTTGAATAAGTGTATAATGTTTTTGAAAATTCGAATTATTTT
The DNA here is from genome assembly GCA_029582155.1 of Panopea generosa. Classification (NCBI taxonomy): domain Eukaryota; kingdom Metazoa; phylum Mollusca; class Bivalvia; order Adapedonta; family Hiatellidae; genus Panopea; species Panopea generosa. Next base: position 59,519,158 of record CM055898.1, on the reverse strand, counting down.
ATTTATATTTTGTTATGCTAAAAAGTATAAAATACATTTTGTCTTTGTCAAATATTTTTTTAACATATTTAACGCCTTTATCGAACAAAGGTTTATAAAATAATGTTTTATTATTATTGTTAATGTTTGAATTATTCAATAGTATTTGTTTGCTTATATTTTCAACATTTTCGTTTAAATTAATACTTGACCATGATTGTACAATTTCTGATAAAATCTTTGAGTCTAGCTGAAGTCATTTTTATTAATATTACATTCAAATATCAATTGTCCACCTATTTTTGCTAGTTGTTCATTGTATATATATATTTCCAATAACTATTATTGTTCTGTTTCATATCATGTGGCATGATACTCCAGTGTGACATCGCTTAGAAAACTGTCTCAAGCAAACACTACATTAATAATATGGCGATATAACTGAAACAATGTTGAGTTGAAAGCGACGCTTTACACCATACAACAACAATTCATAATGTCTAATAGCAATCCCACCTTCAATACTTCGAGTACTTTGATTGATCATTAAAATTATCTGTAATTGTTTTATTTTTTGGATGTTCAGTTAATTCTTTTTCTAAATTATTGATTTCATTTTTCAATTGTATTTATTTTTTTAATGTATTTGTTTTATTTCTATTTTACGTGTATTTAATAGACTCATTCCTAATCGTACCTTTAATTAGTTGCCATAATGTATTTGGATTAGATTCTTTTTATTTCTGATGCTTTTTGTATAGCTTGTTTGACTTTATCCTGATATTCTTTATTTATCTAATATAACACTATTGTTGAGGTTAAACTATCCTAGCTCACGCGGTTGTTTGTAAATGATAAGAATATAATAAACAAAAGAATGGTCCGCACGAAAACCTGTTATAAACATTTTATGTATGTACTTTAATGTATGTACTAAATTATGTGACACGAGATATGTCTACAGCATATTGTTGGTTTGTTGTTTGAATGCTTATTTTATGTCACTTATTTTTTTCCATCAAACTGACAAAGAGCTGAAAACAGAAAATAACATACAATGAAAGTAGTTGTGAACGATTACAAATAAAAATTCGAAACAAGAATGATTTGATTAAAAGGGAACGCAACCCTGTGTATAAAGCAGGATAATATGATTAGCTATGAGTTCAGCTTTTTATTAATAGTATCAATATGCATAAATTCGAGTCCATAAAGATATATCAGCTCGTTTTGTAACGGTCATTTTCGCCATATTGGACACCTGCGTGACGTCACAACTGTACTTCCGGTTAAAACAAAATTAATTTATACGCTACAGCAGATGAAGCTGGCCCACCATTAATTTCACATAGACCATACTATTAGCACAGTGGACTGCCACACTTACAGTTGTGCTCCAAACTCCATGAGAATTTCCAGAATCCATATTCAATTCAAACAGAACACACAAAAAAACCAGTAATGAACATGGGCATTAACTGCTTCCAATTTCACAATTTTGCTCAAAGCGAAAGTAGGTGTCCTTATTCACATACAGGGGTCAAATCAGCCAAATTATGCAAAATTCTTACCGTCTAAGAAATAGTCCCATCTGTGTGTAATAGCTACCAGTCCACTCAATTTTGCACCATTCTCTGGGAAAATATAGTCCCTTCACAAGTTCACATTGCAATAGTACCTGTCAAGTGCATTTTCACACTCACACCATCTTGAACGACCACTGTCAATTTTCTATGGAACTACTTTCCCCCCTGGTTCCTGGTCTAAGTCCAGATATAGAAACGTGCAACTATAATCACCGGCAAAAGTATTCGCAAAAATGATAAAATGGATTTTAATAACGGAAAAGGATTTGTGGCCTACAATTTTGAACCAGAATTTTCTGAAGTAGCGTTAAATCAATTAGAAAACGAGAGAAATAGTGAGACGGCACAGTCGTTCACACATGTGAAAGATTTTTGCAGCTGCGAAAATTGTGTAATTATGTTTTCGTCTGACGAAAATACGTGCCGCAGATGCAATGACCTTACTATTGGAAAAATTTAGAATGTATCACAGAAATAATACGAAGAAACACAGCAATGTCTTATGAAGCTTTTACCCAAAAAGATGATAACAGTCAAATATGAAAACAATCACACCGATCATGAACCTGAGATCAAAACCGAAACCCATGAATCATGAGTCTGACATCTTACATGTATCATGTAGACTGACATTGATGGTTGAATTTCCAAATAGTAAAATTACCCTTAGCTTGATAAAGAAAACAAAAATAATTTTTGAGGTCAGTGTTAATGTAGATCCAGGCGAGCCTGCACATTCATGCTTTTCTATCAGGGTATATACTGTTTGCTACTCAGTCAATGCATTATCAAATACACTTTTTAAACCAGGAATGTTATTTAAGGGAAAATGGTCTGTTACATATATTTACCTGTCTAAGAGAGACTAAGACATACTTTTATATATCTTTTCTTATCGTGTTTAGCTGGTGCGGCCATTGTTGCACACTGAGAAATGGCTGATAAAACTTTGATTTCATAACCGTTTTAGTAAAATTAGATGTAGCATGAATGAGTGTTTTGTTGTTGTTGTTTTACATAACTGGCACTGTCTTTTGTGATATATGATGATTATCTATTCTACCAGTTCCCTGAACATATATGAATGTTTTTCCATATAGGGAGTGTCATATGGAATATAATGTCTACAGGCATATTGCACAAAGTGTATGTTGCTGTCCAGCTACTGGCACACTGCTGAGCTTTCATAATTCACCAACACCAAATTCACAACATATGGTAATGAGAAATACCCTGCCACAGTGTGCATATTGTACCATAATTAGCATAAATCACCCAGGTTTTATGACCCCAGGGTTTATGACTAGATGTAATATCACATAGTAGTATGGCTTATTACTAATTTAAACATTTTCAGTTAATTAGGGGTTCAGTATCAATGCAAACTTACAAGTAAAAAAATATGTAATATGATTTTATGTATATTTTTCACAAATGGTATACCAGTACACTATTTTAACAGTAAAAACCAGACTCTGCTGTTGAATAACATACAATAGCAAAGAATAAAAAGGAAAATAAACGTACATTTTCATATATTTATGAATAAATAAAGGAACAAAGGTTTTAATTTATCTTTTTTCATTACGAAGTAGAGGTAGTTCAAATGTCTATTCAAGAATAGTGACCTAGCTGACTGTGAACATCCATGTATCAATAAACTAAATTGTCTATTGATTATAGAATTAGTAAAATGAATTTATGAACAATTAATGGTTGACTGAATATCTAGCGTCATTTTTTGCCATCGATGGCTTACTGTACAGATGTTCAGTTAACCTAACCACTGTTTCCTTGGATCCTGAAAAGTTAACCAGTATTCGAGCACACCCCATATCCGCAAGTAACTGATAACTTTCCCACTTGAATCAGCGGTGAGAGACAAATGATAATGAGACACAATGTTGTGTGTTGCCGGTGGGGATTCGAACCCGCGACACCTGGATTGATAGTCAGACACGTAAATGACTGAGCTAATCGGGTGTGTCACAATTAAATGGCTTTTATTTGTATTTTAATAATAAATTTTAGGTACCATGTCGTTTTCATACCTTATGTTTTGGCATTAAACTCTTCTTTTTGTTGTTTATTGGATTATCGCACCTGTTTAATCAGCATGCAATTATAACATTGTGAAAGTTTGCTATATTAATTTCGCAATAATTTGGAAGAGTATATAAAATTACAAATTAAATTTCAGAAATCAGTTGAGTTATTTAGTGTTATAAGCACATTTTTAAGGGCTTCCAATTGGATAATATACACTAAGACTATATGTATGTCGCATATGGTAATCTTCGAACTTAAATCATCAGACATTGTTTGCTTGTGTAGTGGTACGCCAATGCATTGGTACGATTCATTCTGCAATCTTAAGTCCTACCCGTAAGTATATAGGCGTTTTTCGCGTGACGTCACAAGAAGCTTGACACTGAGGCATTGTGAAATTACATATAAGGAAAACTAAACACAACGCTTAGGCCGTGAGCTAAGACCCAAAATTTTACAAATTGGTACCAATCAGACTGGCAAATTGCTATACTATTTTTTGAATAGATACATGTCTGTGGTATATGAAAAAGTCAGGGGGCCACCTCTGAGGCACAGCTTAGTGTCTGATTTTAATGAGTTTCTATGGTAACTGTATTTTTATTAAAATCATTACAAATAATTTCTTTTTTTTTGTATACAAAACAGTTGCATTAGTGCAGTGAATAATTGTTATATGTGTTATCCAATGGTGTTTTAACAAGAGCAGAAGTGTTCATCTGATATAGAATACCACATTTAGCAATTATTTTGAAATCAGTTTGTATTTTTACGTTACAATTACATTTGACGTTACTTTTTAGAAGTAATATTGTTTTTCGAAATTTCTATTGAAATCCCTTTCTAGATTTGTTTATAAAGTATTAATTTAACATAAACAAAAATACATAATAAAACACAACTGTATCAGATAAGTTTAAAATATGTAATTTATTATTAGTAGTAATTTCTTCTAAACAATATTTACGTTACATTCATCTGCTAAAAACAGTTATATAATCGATCCAAAAATCATCTTGAAATATCAGATCAAATTCCTGCAGGCTTTGATTCATATTAACACCTATATGGTTTCTTCTCGTCCAAATGCTTTTATAAAATGTTCTGTGGGCACATGTTAGTACAATACAAATACATTTTTATAACTTTATATAACATAAAATACGTTACAAAAAATGTGAAATGTAACATTTACAAGTAGTATTTGTTCACTTCTTTAAAATTTAATTATCAATTTTAAATTGGATCAGATCAAATTCCTGCAGACTTTGATTCATTTTAACACCCAAATGGAATCGTCTCATTATAATGTTTTTATAAATGTTCTGTGGACACATGTTAGTACAATACAAACAAATTTTTATAACTTTATTTAACATAAAGTACGTTACAAAAATGTGAAACGTAACATTTACAAGTAGAATTTATTCATTTTTTTTAAATTTAATTATCAAGTTTAAATTGATCATATGAACTGTAATTTAAATCATACAAGCCTGCTAATGACTTCCATATAACATAATAAGAATGACGATACATATAGGTACACTCGAAAAATATTGAATGTTTTTTTTAGGAATATTTTACACAAAATAAACTTCTGTTTCAGGCAATTTTGAACTCCAAAGTAATATAATCTTATACTGTAATAAAACACTATGTCAATCTAATCCATTCTGTACATTTCCGTTGCTACAAGAAGTAGTTGGATAGTGAACATGTCATCATTACTGCCATTCTCTCCATCAGAGCTTTCTCTATGTTACGTATCAAAACTCTTATTTTGCAAACGGATGAGCATTTTAATGCATTTAACAGACAATGACATGTTGGTTATTTACATTATCTAGCGTAATTGCAGGAGACATGAATTCTATAACAACCTGTGTAGCAGAATATCACTTCATCCATTTAGCTTCCAACTAACCATCTTCCATGAACCATCCGTGATCTTTTGGACTTGAATTTCAGTAAAGTTTATTAGGATTCTACGCCAGATGTCTGATAATTTGCTCGCAATGAGTGGAGATACAATGTGCCTTCACAGGGTGGAAGTTTTCCTGATTCAACACTAAGATATTAAATCCGAAACATCTTGTTGCACAAGCTATTCACTTTAGTATCAGTACCCTTTGAAGCATATATCTTACATTTGAAGTCTTGGAGAGATGCAATCAGCTCGCAAAGTAGTACAATCCTTTCTTCACCTAACTTTAACATAGATGATTACAATACGCTGGACTTCATAACAAATCTAATTGCAGACACCTTTCCATGACCATTGAAGCACAAACTGGGTCACATCTGGTAAATGCTTGAAAAACTTCCATTGTCACTACGAGAGTTTCCATATATCTCTGTATCGCTGTCTATTCTTGGTCCTACATCTGATAAATATATGCTTGATATCCCTGTAAAGTGCCAGACATAGTATAAACACATTTTCTGATTCAATGGCAATGAAGTTAAAGTGTTGACTGGCATCTAGCAGCATTTAGCAGCATTCGAGTTTTATTTTTTCGTGTGAAGATGCCGACTCTTCCACATGACAAACAGTATCATGCGTTAGTTTATAACATTTGTTTTCTGATGTTGCAAACATCTCTTTGTCACATAGAACGGCAAGGTAGTACGGGACCTTCCAAGTACCAACAAGAAAATTGGTAAATGCTGTCTTGCCTTCTGGAAAACCTTAGAGGCATCTCTATTGCTGAATTGGTTGTCCTCTTTTGGTATTAACAGATCCACAATCCACTACCCAAGCTTCTATTATTCATCTCTGCATTATAGTTTACATCAAATACCACACTAATTCTTAAGCTATTCTTGCATTGCAGTATCAAATGTGCTTTTGGACTGATCTCAAAACGTTAGGTTCTCAACACTTACTTTGTTGACAATCATCACAGCGTCACTAACACATACTGGTCTATGTTGGACATGTTCCTTGCAAGTGCAGATTTATTTGTTTTCTTGAGGATACCGTGACAGTTAACCAATGCCAAGGTTAATGGTCCTGGTGGATTTTGAAGTACTGCCTTCACAACCAAATGTCAGCTAGATGCTACCAAACCATGTTTTTAAGTAACTGGTTAACAACCTCGAGAATGCATTCTTTACAAAATATTTTAATTTGTTTTCTGAACGCTACCGAATATATTTAGGTGTTTCCTTCGCAATATGTCGTAAAACTAATCATATGGATTTTCTTTTAAAATATTGTATTCTTAATATGTTGAAGCATATTAAAGCATTCTCATCCCTTTCCGTATCACTTAAAAGATCATTACAATGGCAGTAGATATTGCTGTAGCTGTTGATAAAAGAGCACAACCATTTATTCTCAAGTATATTTCTTGGTCTAAATTGTCATCCTTTTGAATGATATGTGCTTCAAGATCAACATTAATAAGTCTTTAATTAGCTAGCAGGATCTCTTTTCGTCCATACATCTGTCTGTCTGTCCGCATGTCTGAATGGGTATTTAAATGCCTAGGGTTTAGGTAGGATAAGTTGTTTTTTTGACAGTTGAAAAATAGATGAAAAAAATTGGAACTGTTTCTAATCACTTAAAAGATGCTTTTATATGGCTAAAGATCATTTAAATACCTATAATCTCGAATGTCTGTTAACAATTTCTATAAATCACTCCTCAGATACTGCTCGGTAGGTTTTCACCAAATTTTAAGTGAAGCATTCTTACGCGAAGTTTGTTCAAATCAAGACCCTCGTGCCAAGACTGGACCCATCCCAGAGGTTTACCAGTTGTTTTCTTATTCAAAATTTCATCAATATTCTTCTTGGAAAGTGCAATACCTGGCTTTGATTTTTGCAATAAGTATCTCTCAGGTTTATTTATGCCATGATCATAGGCTCTGGCCACGAGAAATCTTAATTTAATAAAGTTTCTATAATCGACCAGCCAAATTCGTTTTTATTCAGTATAGATATCCCTATGAATAGGGGTTTCAAGTTTGTTCAAATGAAAGGGTTAGGACTCATTGGGGCCCCAGAAAAGGGATTTATTTTGATCATCTTATGAGCTGGATCATTGTTTAATCATAACAATTGGAACTACTGTGTCCTTTAACCCTTATCCTGCCATGGACGTTTGGTTTTATTAGAATATACACACTGTAGTTAAGGGATTGAGTGCATATATCTTCACCCTGCTTTAAAAAGTGTATTTCTTTAAAAAGCATAATCAGTTAAATACAGACCAGGGATTGGCATGCATGTAGCAAAATATAACCAACGAAAGTGTTGATATTTTGACACGTTAGTTAGATACGTATGGAGCTGAATGCTTTTCTGATCTATTTTTGGAATTATATCATATTCATCTTGAGATCTCTATTGTTAAGTAATAACAGTTGTAACTGGGTCCTTTAACAGTGATCTTATGATTTCCATAAAGTTTCAGCAGGGGTCTAAAAAGGGATGGAATTGTGGATTTTCAAAAGTATCATCTTAAGATCTTGAGCATTGTTAAGTCATAATAATTGAGACTGAGTCCTTTAAAGAGGAATAAATGTCAATAAGGGACCAACAGGGGTTGTAGAGAAAGGATTAATGTTGTATGGTGTTAAGTGTCCCTTTCAAAATTGTTTCAGTCATATCGAGATGGTGTCTACTTGAATCAGACAATGTTCTAAGCGTTGTCACACTGAAATATAATGTCACAGACATATGGTATGATAACCACTCAGTCACAAGATACTGGCAACAGGTCGACCAGACTTATTCTGATGTGATGAGCGCCAAGTGAGAAATATTCTAGTACCATTTTAAATCTTTGGTGTGACCCGACCGGGGATCGATCCCATGATCACATGCGAGGCAGAAGCTCTATCACTAGACTACCACTTCGATTAGAAAAAATGAAAATGTGAATTTCAAAAAGCTTCAACTCAAGAACGTAGGTCAAATGTTTTCATATTTCCTATAGATTATCCCAATGATAGAGTTTTCTTTATTCTAATAAATGGACTGGGGTCTACCGAGGCCTTGTATTAAAAACACTTCTATAGTAAATATGAGAATGCCATAGGTAAATATAGCTTTTTTAAATCTTCTGAAAGTGATGTTGTATGTCAATTCGTTGATAATCCTTTATCAAGATTGTTCAAACCGGGTTGCTGGGATGAAATTAAGGGTTTCCACAGAGGTAAACTTTTACAAAGTGTTAATAAGCACAATGTATGGAGTTTGAATATTTTACATCTAGTATTGTCTGGTAGCCCTGTATAAAATTTGATCAATCTGGACCCCTTTTGTCAAATTTAGGGCCTCTACAGTGGTCAATCCTTTACTCAGGTGATCGATTTACATGGGCTTCTTGTTTAAAACAAATGTATAAAAAATTTTCAAGTTTGTATTTTCATCAATTTTTAGTGTTCATGAATAAATTTCGCTAGAAATAAATGTTAAACATGATTAACCAATATATGTATATGAATTATGACTAATTGTCAAATTGTGTAAATATTGTGCAATTTACCCCACCCACTTTGATTTTGCTGTAATTCACAAAAAAAAAGAGTTTAACACCTAATTTTGATAAAATCTATAGTTCCTTTTTAACCTTATATCATATCTGATTATAATATTATGACATATACCATCTAACATATAAAAAACATAAAATTTATACAATTTTAATGCAAAAATGTGTTCTTGGTGTTTATGTTTTTAGTTTTTAATAACAAAAATCCATTTATTTTTCAACATAGTATGTTTTAATGAAGAACATTACAATTATCACACATTAATGTGATAAGAAACTTATAACACATACATTTATGCAGTCAAAACTTGAAGATCGGGTGTATATTATAGATAATGACATTTTTTAAGAAATTGGCGGCCATTTTGGAAGCCATTTTGGAATTGCTCATTTTTAGACATTAAGCTGTGTCCGAGATATGGCCCCCCCAGATTTTTTTTAGTGTAGAGATATATATCTTCCAAAAAATCATAGGGGGAATTTGCCAGAAAAATGGTACCAATTTTTTGTTTAGCTCACGGCCTAGCTGCTCACAAAACATATCGCATTACTCCACCCACTTATTCCGCTGAAGAAAACAATGTTTATGGGTTAAGTCCTTCAATTCAAAATCGTTTTCGCGTTTAATTGTCTTCCTTCGATGTTCACTAATGCACTGTATATTTATCTATAAACTGTCACTCAAGAGAGCGGTCACAAACGACACAATAAAATTTTCGCGAGAACTAGAACGGAAGTGCTTCTATGACGTTACCGAAAACCTCCAACATAAAAGAGCTATAAAATGGCGGCGCTCATAATATTTAGGAAACGCTTGACATCATGATATTTAATATTGTTTTTCTCATTTGATAAATTTCGTTCAATTAAAATTTGTTGATTTTTGTGTTATTTTCATGTCTATTTAACGATACATATTCTGACATGCGGTACCCTTTAATTTAAATATGGGTAGTTTTTAATGACAAAACTAATCATTAGTCTTCAGCGGTGAAGCATGTGGCAACAAAGCATGTACATGTGGTTAGGTTTCGGAAAATATCATTGAAATACAATGATACCAGGTCACTTCCCGAAAGCTACTTGTATGAGCTAATTTCTCAACAATTGCAGGTCATACTATATAATTTGGGGGTCACATTTTCAGTAATTTAGTAATTTGTACTCTTCTTGGGTTTCCGAAACAGTAGATCTATAAAGTTGGTCTATCTACCATAATTGAATTGGATACTAAACGCATTTGCCATTTAGTGTTCGAAATCCATTTTAAGCACTCTGTCATTGATTTTGTCAGTTTCAGTTGGTGAATTGTGCTGAATGTGTTAATAGTCGGTCACACTAATTTCTTTTACAATATAAGGCTGTGTTTCGGGTACCATACATTACTGTGGCTTATTGCGAATTGGTATAGATATTCAACTTTCAACTTGCTCGTTCAATACATAGAGTAGTTTTCATTTCTGGTTTGAGGTTTTTCTATTATGCTCAACTAAAATTATATCAAATATAGACACAACACCAAATATAGACACAACATCAACGCATACTTTGTTTTTGTTTGAAGCACACAGAGTAAAATACACACTTCTTTCTTTCACTTCGCACCCATATTTCCAGCTAAGTACTGTCTCGTTACATTCATATGAGAATCCATAAGATGTGCACATATCATGCATTGTCAAAATGTTGTTTTTCAGTTGTCGCTTGCATTAAATTTAGGATACATTCAAACAACACGGTTGGTGTCACTACATGCTGTTCTAGGCCAAAACAATCTACAGTTAGCTCAAGGACAGTTTTAAATGAATTTGAATGTGACTTCTTCTTTCAGCAATGCCCTGTCCTCAGCTAACAAGTTTTTATGTATACTGCAAAGGTCACATTGATCTTTTGTTCGAGAATGAAAACTTAAATTGAACTCTGTATCAAATATTCTCCTGTACATATATTCAGATACACGTGATTTGATTTTCTTCATGCGTCCGCCCTTAAAAAGACTCATTTAGGTCTGGACTCAGGTATTTCTTGGATGAATCTTTCTGAAGGTAATGTAATCAACAACGTGGAAACTCTTAATATGTTCCCTGACAGCATTCAATTTAGTTTGATTTGTTTAGTTGTGCCTTGATGCTCTTCCTCTACTTCTGGTTTCATTGTCAACAAATCGATATTACTTCTTGGTGGACCGTTTCATCTTTTGTGTTCAGTTTCATTAAACTTTTAAGTATTGCTTCTTTTGAATAAGTCTAATGACTGTCAAGGAAAGAATCAGTATCTGAATATGTATAAATCTTACTGCACAGTTGAATTGTATTCTTTGTTCTATATAAAATAATTTCTAGTACTTTTAGAAGGTTATGATCGACAACCAGAGTGACTATCATCTGCTGAAGAGAAATGCCTGCCGTACAGTGTCCCATCCCTGGCTGTGAATATGTAACCGACGACCTTGATGCAGCAATTGTCGCTGCACTCATCACCGCTCATAGTGTAACACACGTTCCAGGACCTGTCAATGCTGCTAAAGTTGAAAAAGTGAAGAGGCCTATCATATCGGCCGCAGGCACAAGTGAGGAATAGGCATACTTCGCGTCACGATGGTCTGAATATGTTGATGCGACCAAAGTCACTGGCCGTGACAGAGTAGTTCAGCTGCTGGAATGTTGTGATGAACAGCTACGCAAAGACTTAACGCGATCTGCGGGTGGAAGCCTTACCAACAAAACTGATATAGAGGTTCTTACTGCAATTAAAAAAACTCGCCGTCCGTGAAGAAAACACTTTGGTGGCCAGAGTCTCACTACACAACATGCGCCAAGACCGTGACGTGATGAACCTGTGCGTAGTTTTTGCGCACGCTTACGTGGACAAGCGGGCGTCTGCAAATTTATAATAAAGTGCCCCAATTGTGACACTGATGTCAATTACACAGACACAATTGTTAGAGATGTACTCGCAAGGGGTGTTGCCGATCCAGATATCCAGCTTGACCTCCTCGGCGACAAGAATCAGGACATGACATAATAGGAGGTTTCTCAGTTCATTGAAGCTAAAGAGGCAGGAAAACGTTCAGCTTCTCGCCTCCTTGATTCTCATGCAGTAGAAGCAGCTAGCAGTTCTTAATAAAAGGGCAAAACAAACAGCACTAAAAGACAAAACTGAACCATGCTCGTATTGCGGTAAGAAAGGACATGGCAAAACCTCACCAACTCGTCTCCGCATGAAAGAATGCCAGCATACGGTCACAAGTGCAGACATTGCAACCGCGATAATCACTTTGAGAGTGTATGTCGAAGTAAAGACAAGCCAAAAGCAACGACAGCTACCCCTCATAGTGTAAACGAATGTGAAGGTGCTTCATTTGACATTTTGTGTACCATTTCAAACACTAAACACAATCGCGATAGGAAGAAAATAGCCATCGACCATCACCTGTATGACCATCTCTCTGATACTTGGATCAAGAAGAGTTCAAGGTCACAACCATTCATTAACCTTACCATCAGGATCTCGCCCGATGATTATAGAACCCTTGGCTTCAATCTTACCTCTGAAGCCAAATCTGTCGTCCTCCCTGCCATGGCAGACACAGGGTGCCAAAGTCATACATCGCCTCGGGTTGAGCTCCACTGCTCTCATTCCTGTCACCATGAAGATGCATGCTGCTAACCGCAAAGGTATCACAATTCTCGGCGCAACCATTCTTCGTGTCTCTGGCAAAGACGAACAAGGTCGGCATGTTGAAACCAAACAGATGACTTATGTAACCGACAATTCAGACAAGCTCTTCATCAACAGAGAGGCCTGTATCGATCTTGGCATTATCTCTGACAGCTTTCCCGCTGTGGGTGAGATAAACGAAGTGCAACAAACCGCAATGACAGCAACTTTGCAGAACGACCTTCACAACACTTAAACTATTCGAAGTGTCAGCAACCTGATGACAATCTGTGAATGCCCTAAACGCCAGCTACCACATCCATCCCCTAGAAAGCTGCCTTATGAACCAGTGGAATCCAATCGCATAAAACTGCAGGAATTCCTCATTGACCACTATAGATCTAGCACGTTCAACACCTGCAATCATCAACCGTTACCATTGATGACTGGCCCTCAAATGCGATTAATGGTAGATCCCAATGCTGAACCTGTTGCTCACCACACACCTGTACCTGTTCCACTTCATTGGCAGGATGAAGTTAAAGCTGGACTCGACCAGGATGTTCGACTTGGTGTACTTGAACCAGTTCCCATCGGTGAACCCGTCACTTGGTGCCATAGGATGGTCATATGTGCTAAGAAAAACGGTAAACCACGCCGCACTGTTGATTTTCAGCCTCTCAATGCACACGCGACTAGGGAAACTCATCATACACCTTCACCATTTCACCAAGCTAGATTAGTGCCTCATGGCAAGAAGAAGACAGTCCTTGATGCCTGGAATGGTTACCACAGTGTGTCAATTCATAGAGATGATCGCCATCTCACTACATTTATTACACCATGGGGTAGATATCGTTACAAGACCGCTCCTAAAGGATACATCGCATCTGGTGACGGCTACACCAGACGGTATGATGAAATTGTAGCAGATATACCAAACAAAACTAAATCTGTAGATGATATCCTTCTCTGGGCTGATTCCCTAGAGGAAAGCATTTTCAAGCTGTTCATTGGCTTGACATCTGTCGACAACAAGGTATCACACTGAACCCTGAAAAATTTGTATTTGGACAAGACTCTGTGGAATTTGCTGGATTCGAAATAACATCCAATAGTGTCCGTCCATGCATGAAATACCTTCGTGCTATCCTAGATTTCCCGGCACCCAAGAACCTAACAGATGTGCGGTCCTGGTTTGGCATGTGAACCAAGTGTCCTATGCCTTCAGTATGGCCAAAAAGATGCTACCATTCAGGCAATGATTGAAACCTGGTATATCCTTTGTTTGGGACGACGACCTCAATAATGCTTTTGAAGCATCCAAAGCTGCAATCATAAGTGAAATTGAAGAAGGTGTAAAAATATTTGACCGTAGTAAACCAACATGTCTTGCTACGGTCAAAGACTGGCATCGGTTTTTGGCTATATCAAAAACACTGCAACTGTCCAGAACAGGAACCATTTTGCTGCCGTACTTGATGGAAGATCACATTCGTGGGCAGTAGGTTCACTCATTCTGCTGAATCCCGTTACGCGCCAGTTGAAGGCGACGCCCTGGCAGTTACTGACGCTCTGGACAAAGCAAGCTATTTCGTTTTGGGATGCGAGAATCTCATCATCGCCGTTGATCATCTATTGAAAATACTTCATGACAGGTCTCTGGAACACATCTCTAACTCTCGTCTCAGGAACTTAAAGGAGAAGACCCTCAGGTACCGATTCCGTATAATTCACGTGCCAGGCGTCAAACACCGAGCCGCTGACTGTGTCTCTCGTCACCCAGCTGGTAACCCTGAGAAACTTACACTTACAGATGACATAGCAGCTATCAATCAATATGTTTCGATTCCAGCAACACTAGTACCTTCCAAAACGTTCTTAGCAGGCATATGTGCTTCTGAAATAGATACTAATACTATAGAGGAGTGTGTTTTTGCATCAGCTACATCTTCACTTGACTCGCTCGCAATAAAATCAGTGACATGGGAAAGAGTCTGTATCGCCACAGCAAGTGATGACAGCATGAACCAACTACTTGACCTTATCGAGTCTGGTACACCCGACTCCCTGTACCACTGCGGGACTTTTTCCAATTTCGGGACCACCTCCATACCGTCGATGGTGTCATACTATACAAGGATCGTATAGTAATTCGACATGACATATTAACTGCTTTACATTCTGCTCACCAAGGTGTCACCTCTATGATCTCGCATCGCCCCCTCCAACCCAAGTGCGCCACCCTATCCACT
Source organism: Panopea generosa (assembly GCA_029582155.1). Lineage (NCBI taxonomy): Eukaryota > Metazoa > Mollusca > Bivalvia > Adapedonta > Hiatellidae > Panopea > Panopea generosa. Next base: position 59,504,123 of record CM055898.1, on the reverse strand, counting down.
GATATCTACAGACTATCAATTTCAGTGGGTCTTTGCCGACTTCTTCCACTACAAAGGAATCAATTACCTGGTTGTCGTCGACCGATACTTTAACTGGCCAATCGTTGAACGATCATCTGATGGTGCAGCTGGGCTCATAACTTGCCTACGACGTACATTTGTCACCTTTGGCATACCTGATGAACTAGCCTCTGATGGTGAGCCTGAATTAACAGCCACAGCTACACGACAGTTCCTTATAGACTGGGGTATACATCACCGTCTCTCCTCAGTTGCTTACCCTCACAGCAACTGTCGGGCTGATGTGGGTGTCAAGACTGTCAAGCGTCTCATTGCTGACAATACTGGTCTCAATGGCGATCTTGACACTGATGCATTCCAACGTGCTATGCTCTTTCACAGAAATACCCCCCCCCCCCCCCGACAGAGATACAAAGCTGTCCCCTGCAATGTGTGTTTTTGGCCATCCGATACGGGACTTTATCCCGATCCCACCCGGCAAATATAAACCCCACCATACCTGGCGAGAAACAATGGCTGCTAGAGAAGAGGCACTACGAAACCGTCACATAAAAGAAGCTGAGCGTTGGTCAGAACATACCAAAAGACTCTTGCCACTCGCTATCGGTGACCATGTTAGCGTTCAAAACCAAATTGGGCCTCACCCGCTCAAATGGGAGAAAACTGGCATCATTATTGAGGTCCGCCAATTTGACCAGTATGTTGTGAAGATGGATGGATCTGGGAGAGTTACACTACGCAACAGAAAATTTCTTAGAAAATACATACCTGTCAAGACACCCCAACAGACACGGACCATCGAGAACTACATATTGCATAAACAACTCGAACCTGTCTCAACAGGTACTGAACCCGACAAGCCGACAGGAAGTTCTGGACCCTCTCACCCTTATTCAGTAACACACACTCCAGTAACACCGAGTTCCTCTAAATTAACACCAGGGTCACCTCTGTCACCTGTCTCATCGACTGGACCGGCAACACTAGTCAATAGTACTCCGTCGACTCGTGTAATACTGGACAGATCGTCATCTAGACTTAACAACCATTTTGAGCGCCAGCATTTGACCTTTAACCGGGCAGTACCTGACCAGAATCATGGACAACCGCTAACCACACGGCCATCAGTTACAAAGGTCACAGATAATGAACATAAACCCGATCTTACTTCCGGCGACCCACAACGACGATCCAGCCTAGTCACTCGCTTTCCAACCTGGCACTCAGATTATCAGATGAACTAACACTATTCATGACATTGTGTCTATCTGAAACTGTTTCACATAACTTAAGAGACATTAGTTTGTGTTAACTTTATTATTTTCATAAGAATTATGATATGAACTAACGAAATTCAGGACAGTGTGTTTAACTTCCATTTTTGCACATAACCTAAAGGACATTAGTCTGTGCTTATTTGATTATTCTTGTTTCATTCAATTTTTGTTGTTGATTATCATGTTTAATTTCAGTATTAGCCACTTAAACTTAAAAGTATTTTAGCTTCCAAATACTTTGAGGGAGATAGAATGTTATGACATTCCTATGCACATGTGTTAATTGAACTAATCATATTCTGTTACATTCCAGATGACCGTGGTCATTGCTATACATAAAGACTTGTAAAAGACAAATAGACAGTGTTCCTATTTAATTTTCACTGTAACAAATAGTCTACAAACAATGTTTAATGTATTTTTACATAGCAGGTATGTATCTCTGCATAAAATGCACACTAAATTGTAGCTTAACCAGCTTGTTCATTTTTAAAGACAATGCATTGACACTTTAAGACATTTTGAATAAAAGGAAGTCGTCAAATGCTCATAAATAATGCATAATCTAATAAAATTCTATAAAAGTCCCCTTTTTAACACCAGTGATGTCTCGTAGTATATGCTATGCCAGCCTTTGCTCTACTCATCTCAGCGAGAAATCACAACCACTATTATTTCAAACTAAATAACATAGGACTTGTTTTAAGCGCAAGAATCATGTTACCGTGGCAAAACATGTAATTGTATTCTATTCTATAAGTTTTTTTTATTTATATAATTTTCACTTAGCATATGTGACTCGTTGTATTCAAATTGTGAAATAAAATTATTTTAATTGGAAAAAGGACTGCTCATTGGAATGTGCAACCAAAGCACAAAACTTGTTTAATATCGAGTTAAGAAGTGCTAATAGTACTAATGTTTATTTTCTTTCTGTCGATACTGCATTCGGTCCAAAATGGGCATTACGACCAGTGGTGGTGATGGCAACTTGCATATACCAAGTACACACAAAAAAAAAGGTTGTTCTTTGCACAGCAGTTACAAAAAAGTTAAACAGTACACCCATATTATTGTCTCTAATGACACGGTCTCATGTGGAAGAGAATTCCATAATTGCATTATGCTTGGAAAGAAAGAGAATATCAATGAATCAGTATAGGAAAGGGATACCCTGTACTGATAAGGGCAGACTGAGGAAGACCTTAAGGATCGTAGGGATTCAATAGAGGACATGTACGTGTCATTGTCAATAGAGGATATGTACGTGTCCTTATCAATAGAGGACATGTACGTGCCTTTGTCAATAGAGGACAAGTACGTGTCCCTTGTCAATAGAGAACATGTACGTGTCCTTGTCAATAGAGGACATGTACGTTCCTTGTCAATGGAGGTCATGTTCGCGACCTTGTCAATAGAGGACATGTACGTGTCCTAGTCAATAGAGGATATGTACATGTCCTTGTCAATAGAGGACATGTACGTGCCTTTGTCAATAGGAACATATACATGTCTTTGTCAATAGGGACAAGTACGTGTCCTTGTCATTAGAGGACATGTACGTGTCCTTTTCAATAGAAGACATATACGTGTCTTTGTAAGTAGAGACAAGTACGTGTCCTTGTCAATAGAGGACATGTACGTGTCCTTGTCAATGGAGGACATGTTCGTGTCCTTGTCAATACAGGACATGTGCGTGTTCTTGTCAATAGGGACAAAATGGTGATTTATTTTGATGAAAAAGAGTGTTTTATCCCACTGCTGTTGTTTATTTAAAACATATTAATTTAAAACAAATTCTATATAAAACAGGATATGTACCGGTGCTCATGTGACTGTAACGGTTTATTCATATATTCAGTATCATATATATAACACATATATAACTGGGGTTGTCATAAAAAAGTCATATCGAAACAATATAAATGATTTTATTGTCTTTTGTACATATACATCACATAGCAGTTCACTCCCAGTTTGAAATACTAACATACATCATGATACATCTTATGAGTTCTTCATCAAAATATACTTACACTGTGGGATACAAAAAACAACAACAGCAAGGAGTCCCAATATCAACAATACCAAGTGAAGAGTATCTGCATTGCAACATCCGAAGGCACCCGTAAAAGAGGCCAGGGAATATTTCGTAATTTAAAGACATTTTGTCTGAATTTACTTTTCTAACTTGTCAGCAGGAACATCCATAAAATTCTGAAAAACAATATCGTGTAAACATACTGCACAATGAAGTTTGTGTATAACCTCTATATATAATTATGTGTTGATAAAACCAAAGTTAGCCTAGATGGCAATTTGTTGTAAAACATTACCCAGTATCGTTATTCCTATGAATACAGAAAGGATTGAAGCACAGTGCGTAACATGTTCTTTCATCAGATATTATAACGAACCTTATCACGTGCATGTACGTTATTCTTTCACCAAATATTAAAACGCACCTTATCATGTGCGTGCATGTTATTCTCTCACCAGAGATTAAAACGCACCTTTTCATGTGCGTGTACGTTATACTCTCACCAGAGATTATAACGCACCTAATCATGTGCATGTACGTTATTGTACGTTATTTTCTCACCAGCGATTAAAACGCACCTTATCATGTGCGTGCATGTTGTTCTCTCACTAGAGATTAAAACGCACCTTATCATGTGCGTGCATGTTTTTCTCTCACCAGAGATTAAAACGCACCTTATCATGTGCGTGCATGTTATTCTCTCACCAGAGATTAAAACGCACCTTATCATGTGCGTGTACGTTTTTTCTCTCACCAGAGATTATAACGCACCTTATCATGCGCGTGTACATTATTGTACGTTATTTTCTCACCAGCGATTAAAACGCACCTTATCATGTGCGTGCATGTTATTCTCACACCAGAGATTAAAACGCACCTTATCATGTGCGTGTACGTTATTCTCTCACCAGAGATTAAAACGCACCTTATCATGTACGTTATTGTACGTTATTCTCTCACCAGAGATTAAAACGCACCTTGTCATGTGCATGTATGTTGTTTCTTGTACATATTTGCAATGAACGCATAAACTGTTTTTCTTTATTTTTATGCAATAGTAGATGGTGATACTACAATAAAACCTAAATAGACCAATGGCAATATCAAGTTTTAAGAGGATGATCTCCTATGTCCTCCTTTTTTTCAATATTTATTATATAACAATATTTATAAAGATTTATCAATGCGTTCATCACATTATTACGTACACAGTGACGCTACACTCAGTATTGTTGAAAACGCTCCCTTCTTACAGATTTAAAACGAGGAAAAAATCATAAACATTTATTTGCTTAAAACTGTTCCAACTTCCAAAAAAGAATGCAAAGACATAAAATAGTTTCCTAACAAATTTTCTAGCCCTAGAAGGTAACTGATATGAGAAACCCCCAGTTTAGAATTCCACACACATATAACAGCTGAAAGGCACGTGCGTGTTAACTACAAGGCACTTTGACTATTGAACTATTTCGTTTGCAAGCAAAAATCTGTCAGTTCATCTTCAATTATCGTTCATTAACCGGAAATATTCTGACATGTTCTATTTTTATCAGGAGTCTTTCGAAAACAGAGTTGCTTCCATAAAACGATAGCGGACGTTATTGTTTAGGGTGCCGTTTTGCTTTTACGTGAACTTTGTATAACATTTTTTACTAAAAACATTAAAAATGGGTTATTTATCAAAGGTAGTTGGACATGTTTTTGAAATATCAAATTTTACTTATATTTAAACGTTTTGTAGCATAAATTTTGCACAATCAAATTTTTCTTGTAAATTTTATTTTACTCTATTGATTTTCAAATATAAATGATTTATATTTATCACTTAACTAATTATCTGCCAAGAGTGTTATGCATATAAGGGACTAATTAGCCCAATACTTTTGAGTTTGTTCACAAGCTCTGGAGATTGATATTTGTCAACAAAATGTTAAACATTATATGGCAGAACACTGTCTCGGACTATACTTGAATGGTGCTACTTTATGTAATAATACAAGGCTGTGATACATTATTATGGGAGATTTTGGTACAGACTTCCTCTGCTATTCTTTGGTTCTGCTGAATGCAAGTATTATTTCGTGGAAGGAAAGTATACATCAAAGTTACTTTTAGATCAGGCGCTTGAAAAATTATTTATGTTTCATATTAACATTCTGTCTAAACAGTGTGTCTATTATTTTTTTAAGATTTGAGATCTAGTGAATAGTCATATCTCCGTAGCAAAAATAGTATCACCAATGATCAACCGTCTCTGTTAGTTTTGTTGGGTATAGACGTAAATGCAACGCCGTTGTCCATGGTAGTCTCAGCGTTTGGTGTTTTCACGTCATTTCTGGTTGATTTACATCTTAAGATGAATCGAAGCTCCTCGGCCATCTCCGACAAAAAGGTTTGCTATAAAAATACAAAAATACAAATGTTTTTGTTAGTTAGTATCGCATAGTTACTAATGTCACAATATTCTTGCATGGATAATACAAATCTACACTGCTCAAAACGGGCATAACATGGTCTAACAGGACATCGAACCTCCAGCAAAAGCAGCAGCAATCAGTTTCGGATGGCATCAAAACAGTCAATGCGAGAAAGTGTTATAAAAAAGGATTCAGTGATTTCAGAGAAATTGTAATTTTGGTGCATTTTCCTGAGTAACTCCATACTACTAATCTTATTATTAAAGTAGTATTCCAAATTGTTTCACATAAACAGAATATATCCATGTTAATTTTATGCGATAAAAAAGGTTTTACTAGGTCAAATTCAAGGAAAAAAATAGTAAAGGTTTAAATGTACAATGGTCATTCCAATTTGCTTGAACCATTTACTAAATTTTTAGCTAACATCCAACGATAGACTGGATCCTCCTACCAAGTTTGTACTGGCGTGTGAATCGTGTTTACATCCAGCGATATACTGGATCCTCCTACCAAGTTGGTACTGGCGTGTGATTCATGTTTACATCCACCGGTATACTGGATCCTCCTACCAAGTTGGTACTGGCGTGTGATTTATGTTTACATCCAGCGATATACTGGATCCTGCTACCAAGTTGGTACTGGCATGTGTATCATGTTTACATCCAGCGGTATACTGGATCCTCCTACCAAGTTGGTACTGGCGTGTGATTCGTGTTTACATCCAGCGATATACCGGATCCTCCTACCAAGCTGGTACTGGCAAGTGTATCATGTTTACATCCAGCAGTATACTGGATCCTCCTACCAAGTTGGTACTGGCGTGTGATTAATGTTTACATCCAGCGATATACTTGATCCTCCTACCAAGTTGGTACTGGCGTGTGACTCGTGTTTACATCCAGCGATATACTGGATCCTCTTACCAAGTTGGTACTGGCGTGTGAATCGTGTTTACATCCAGCGATATACTGGATCCTCCTACCAAGTTGGTACTGGCATGTGTATCATGTTTACATTCAGCGATATACTGGATCCTCCTACCAAGTTGGTACTGGCGTGCGATTCCTGTTTACAACCAGCGATATACTTGATTCTCCTACCAAGTTGGTACTGGCGTGTGACTCGTGTTTACATCTAGCGATATACTGGATTCTTCTACCAAGTTGGTACTGGCGTGTGACTCGTGTTTACATCCGGCGATATACTGGATCCTCCTACCAAGTTGATATTGGCATGTGTATCATATTAACTTTCAAGCGATATACTGGATCCTCCTACCAAGTTTGTACTGGCGTGTGATTCATGTTAACATCCAGCAGTATACTGAATCCTCCTACCAAGTTGGTACTGGCGTGTGTATCATGTTTACATCCAGCGATATACTGGATCCTCCTACCAAGTTGGTACTGGCGTTTGATTCGTGTTTACATCCAACGATATAATGGGTCCTCCTACCAAGTTGGTACTGGCGTGTGATTCGTGTTTACATCCAGCGATATACTGGATCCTCCTACCAAGCTGGTACTGGCGTATGTATCATGTTTACATCCAGCGGTATACTGGATCCTCCTACCAAGTTGGTACTGGCGTGTGATTCGTGTTTACATCCAGCGATATACTGGATCCTCCTACCAAGTTGGTACTGGCGTGTGATTCTTGTTTACATCCAGCGGTATACCGGATCCTCCTACCAAGTTGGTACTGGCGTGTGATTCGTGTTTACATCCAGCGATATACTGGATCCTCCTACCAAGTTGGTACTGGCGTGTGACTCGTGTTTACATCCAGCGATATACTGGATCCTCTTACCAAGTTGGTACTGGCGAGTGAATCGTGTTTACATCCAGCGATATACTGGATCCTCCTACCAAGTTGGTACTGGCATGTGTATCGTGTTTACATCCAGCAATATACTGGATCCTCCTACCAAGTCGGTACTGGCGTGTGATTCATGTTTACATCCAGCGATATACTGGATCCTCCTACCAAGTTGGTATTGGCGTGTGACTCGTGTTTACATCCAGCGATATACTGGATCCTCTTACCAAGTTGGTACTGGCGTGTGAATCGTGTTTACATCCAGCGATATACTGGATCCTCCTACCAAGTTGGTACTGGCATGTGTATCATGTTTACATCCAGCGATATACTGAATCCTCCTACCAAGTTGGTACTGGCGTGCGATTCCTGTTTACAACCAGCGATATACTGGATTCTCCTACCAAGTTGGTACTGGCGTGTGACTCGTGTTTACATCCAGTGATATACTGGATCCTCCTACCAAGTTGTTACTGGCGTGTGATTAATGTCTACATCCGGCGATATACTGGAACCTCCTACCAAGTTTGTACTGGCGTGTGATTCATGTTTACATCCAGCAGTATATTGAATCCTCCTACCAAGTTGGTACTGGCGTGTGTATCATGTTTACATCCAGCGAAATACTGGATCCTCCTACCAAGTTGGTACTGGCGTGTGATTCGTGTTTACATCCAACGATATAATGGGTCCTCCTACCAAGTTGGTACTGGCGTGTGATTCGTGTTTACATCCAGCGATATACTGGATCCTCCTACAAAGTTGGTACTGACATGTGTATCATTTTTACATCCAGCGATATACTGGATCCTCCTACCAAGTTGGTACTGGCGTGTGATTCGTGTTTAAATCCAGCGGTATACTGGACCCTCCTACCAAGTTGGTACTGGCGTATGATTCTTGTTTACATCCAGCGGTATACGGCATCCTCCTACCAAGTTGGTACTGGCGTGTGATTCTTGTTTACATCCAGCGGTATACGGCATCCTCCTACCAAGTTGGTACTGGCGTGTGATTCGTGTTTACATCCAGCGATATACTGGATCCTCTTACCAAGTTGGTACTGGCGTGTGAATCGTGTTAACATCCAGCGATATACTGGATCCTCCTACCAAGTTGGTACTGGCGTGTGATTAATGTTTACATCCAGCGATATACTGGATCCTCCTACCAAGCTGGTACTGGCGTGTGATTTATGTTTACATCCAACGATATACTGGATCCTCCTACCAAGTTGGTACTGGCGTGCGATTCCTGTTTACAACCAGCGATATACTGGATCCTCCTACCAAGTTGGTACTGGCATGTGTATCATGTTTACATCCGGCGATATACTGGATCCTCCTACCAAGTTGGTACTGGCGTGCGATTCCTGTTTAAATCCAGCGATATACTGGATCATCCTACCAAGTTGGTACTGGCGTGTGACTCGTGTTTACATCCAGCGATAAACTGGATCCTTCTACCAAGTTGGTACTGGCGTGCGATTCCTGTTTACATCCAGCGATATACTGGATCCTCTTACCAAGTTGGTACTGGCGTGCAATTCCTGTTTACATCCAGCGATATACTGGATCCTCCTACCAAGTTGGTACTGGCGTATGATTCGTGTTTACATGCAGCGATATACTGGATCCTCCTACCAAGTTTGTACTAGCGTGTGATTCATGTTTACATCCAGCGATATACTGGATCCTCGTACCAAGTTGGTACTGGCGTGTGATTCATGTTTACATCCAGCGATATACTAGATCCTCCTACCAAGTTGGTACTGGCGTTTGATTCATGTTTACATCCAGCGATATACTGGATCCTCCTACCAAGTTCGTACTGGCGTGTGTATCATGTTTGCATCCAGCGATTTACTGGATCCTCCTACCAAGTTGGTACTGGCATGTGTATCATGTTTACATCCAGCGATAAACTGGATCCTCCTACCAAGTTGGTACTGGCGTTTGATTCATGTTTACATCCAGCGATATACCGGATCCTCCTACCAAGTTGGTACTGGCGTTTGATTCGTGGTTACATCCAGCGATATACTGGATCCTCCTACCAAGTTGGTACCGGCGTGTGAATCGTGTTTACATCCAGCGATATACTTGATCCTCCTATCAAGTTGGTACCGGCGTGTGAATCGTGTTTACATCCAGCGATATACTTGATCCTCCTACCAAGTTGGTACCGGCGTGTGAATCGTGTTTACATCCAGCGATATTGCTGTCTTTGGATGACCCTATACTGAGTGCTTCGTTCAATGTGTTTCTCAATACGTGATGGTCATCAAAGCGGCAAAACCAATATATGAAGATATTTATAAAGAATGAAACTTGTTTGTGATGGACAAACATTTATTTGTGAGTTCGCATGGCCTTTGATGAATGTGAAACGACCAATACCGCTCTTAAGCCTGAATATATCTAAATTTACTGTTCAGTAAGTCTAATATGTAAATTAGCTATTCCACTGAAGCAAATTACCGTAACATTTTCTGATTCAATCGTATATTCTTGGCCGTACCTAAGGTTAAACTTAAACGCTTGCTTGAGTTTAATCGACGATGTGCGGACATTTCCGAACGTTAATGGATATAACTGAGATTATATATCATACCATTTACATTTATTCAAATATCAGAGATAATAGCGAGTTTAAAAACATTTGTTTGACAGATATTCACAATTAATGTTTGATAAATATTACAATTGTGCGAGTTATGTATTGAATTAAAAAGGTAGAAAATACTGGTTATGCCGCTTTAATGTATCACACGTTTTGCGTTCAAATACAACGCAGCCTTTTTATTTTTTGTAAGCTTTGTGTCGTTACTCAGAAAAATATCCCCCCTTTCATCGATACTTTCATAGAGATGTGTTTGCTTTGCATACATTGTTGTTCACTAGTTCGTCCATTCGCATTGTCTTGGTTGGATAGATTTTCTTTTCTTTATTCAATGTAGTAGGTCATCCAAAATGCAAATTAATCATCATTTTAACTTCTGATGGCATTTTTAGTTTTTTCTTTTAATACCTTAACAACATTCCCGAATATGTACAATATCGTGTACAACATTCCCGAATATGTACAACATCGTGTCCAACATTCCCGAATATGTACAACATCGTGTACAACATCCCCGAAAATGTACAACATCGTGTACAACATTCCCGAAAATGTACAACATCGTGTATAACATTCCCGAATATGTACAACATCGTGTACAACATCACCGAATATGTACAACATCGTGTACAACATTTCAGAATATGTACAACATCGTGTACAACATTTCCGAATATTTACAACATCGTGTACAACATCCCCAAAAATGTACAAAATCGTGTATAACATTTCCGAATATGTACAACATCGTGTCCAACTTTCTCGAATATGTACAACATCGTGTACAACATTTCCCAAATATGTACAACATCGTGTCCAACATTCTCAAATAGGTACAACATCGTATACAACATTCCAGAATATGTACAACAGTATGACCAACATTCTCGAATATGTACAACATCGCGTACAACATTCCCAAATATGTACAACATCGTGTCCAACATTCCCGAAAATGTACAACATCGTGTCCAACATTCCCGAATATGAACAGCATCATCGCGTACAACATTCCCGAATATGTACAACATCGTATCCAACATTCCCGAATATGTACAACATCGTGTCCAACATTTTCGAATATGTACAACATCGGGCACGACATTCCCGAATATGTACAACATAGTGTACAACATTCCCGAATATGTACAACATCGTGTACAACATTCCAGAATATGTACAACATCGTGTCCAACATTCCCAAATATGTACAACATCGTGTCAAACATTCTCAAATATGATTCAATAATATGTATAACATCGTGCACAACATTCCCAAATATGTACAACATCGTGTCCAACGTTCCCGAATATTTATAACATCGTGTACAACATTCACGAATATGTACAACATCGTGTCCAACATTCCCAAATATGTACAAAATCGTGTACAACATTCCCGAATATGTACAACATCATCGTGTACAACACTCCCGAATATGTACATCATCGTGTAAAACATTCCCGAACATGTACAACATCGTGTACAACATTCCCGAATATGTACAACATCGTGTATAACATTTCCGAATATGTACAACATCGTGTACAACATTCCCGAATATGTACAACATCGTGTACAACATTTCCGAATATGTACAACATCGTGTACAACATTCCAGAATATGTACAACATCGTGTATAACATTCCCGAAAATATACAACATCGTGCCCAACATTCCCGAAAAGGTACAACACAGTGTACAACATTCCCAAAAATTTACAACATCGTGTTTAACATTCCCGAAAATGTACAACATTCCCGAATATGTACAACATCATCGTGTACAACAATCCCGAATATGTACATCACCGTGTAAAACATTCCCGAAAATGTACAACATCGTGTACAACATTTCCGAATATGTAAAAAATCGTGTCCCACATCCCCAAATATGTTCAATATCGTGTATAACATTCCCAAATATGTATAACATCGTGTCCAACATTCTCGAATATGTACAACATCGTGTACAACATTCCCGAATATGTACAACATCGTGTCCAACATTCCTGAATATGTACAACATCGTGTACAACACTCCAGAAAATGTACAACATCGTGTCCAACATTCCCAAATATATACAACATCGTGTTCAACATTTCCGAAAATGTACAACATCGTGTACAACATTCCCGAATATGTAGAACATCGTGTACAACATTTCCGAATATGTACAACATAGTGTACAACATTCCCAAAAATGTACAACATCATGTCAAACATTCTCGAATATGTACAACATCGTGTACAACATTCCCGAATATGTACAACATCGTGTCTAACATTTCCGAATATGTACAACATCGTGTCCAACATTCTCGAATATGTACAACATCGTGTACAACAATCTCGAATATGTACACTATCGCGTACAACATTTCTGAATATGTATAACATCGTGTCAAAAATACCCGAATATGTACAACATCGTGTACAACATTCCCGAATATTTACAACATCTTGTAAAACATCCCCGAATATGTACAACATCCTGTACAACATTCCGGAGTATGTACAGCATCATGTATAACATTTCAGAATATGTACAAAATCGTGTACAACATCCTCGAATATGTACAACATCGTGTACAACATTCCCGAGTATGTACAGCATCGTGTACAACATTACCGAATATGTACAAAATCGTGTACAACATTTCCGAATATGTACAGCATCGTGTACAACATTACCTAATATGTACATCATCACGTACATATTCAAATATGTACAGCATGTGTACAACATGTAAGAATATGTACAGTATCGTGTACAACGTTCCAGAAAATGTACAGCATCGTGTCCAACATTCCCGAATATGTACAACATCGTGTACAACGTTCCAAAAAAAGTATAACATCGTGTCCAACATTCCCGAATATGTACAACATTGTGTACAACATTCCCGAATATGCATAACATCGTGTCCAACATTCCCGAACATGTACAACATCGTGTACAACATTCCAGAAAATGTACAACATCGTGTTCAACATTCCCGAATTTGTACAACATCGTGTACAACATTTCCGAATATGCATAACATCGTGTCCAACATTCCCGAACATGTACAACATCGTGTACAACATTCCAGAAAATGTACAACATCGTGTACAACATTTCCGAATATGTACAACATCATGTACAACATTCCAGAATATGTACAACATTTTGTACAACATTTCCGAATATGTATAACATCGTGTCTAGAATTCTCGAATATGTACAACATAGTGTACAACATTCTCGAAAATATATAACATCGTGTAAAACATTAACGAGTATGTACAGCATCGTGTACAACATTCCTGAATATATACAACATCGTGTACAACATTGCAGAAAATGTGAACAACATCGTGTACAACATTTCCGAATATGTACAACATCGTGTCCAACATCCCCGAATATGTACAACATCGTGTATAACATTCCCGAATATGTACACTATCGTGTACAACATTTCTGAATATGTATAACATCGTGTCCAACATTCCCGAATATGAACAACATAGTTTACAACATTTCCGAATATGTACAACATTGTGACCAACATTCCCGAATATGTTCAGCATCGTGTACAACATTACCGAATATGTACAACATCGTGTACAAAATTCCCGAATATGTACAACATCGTGTACAACATTCCCGAATATATACAACATCTTGACCAACATTCCCGAATATGAACAACATAGTTTACAACATTTCCGAATATGTACAACATCGTGTAAAACATTTCCAAAGATGTACAACATCGTGTACAACATTTCCGAATATGTACAACATCGTGTATAACATTCCCGAATATGTACAACATCGTGTTCAACATTCCCGAATATGTACAACATCGTGTACAACATTTCCGAATGTGTACAACATCGTGTACAACATTTCCGAATATGTACAATCTCTTGTACAACATTCCCGAATATGTACCACATCGTGTATAACATTTCCGAATATGTACAACATCGTGTCAACATTTTCTAATATGTATACCATCGTGTCTAAAATTCCCCAATATGTACACATCGTGTATAACATTCCCGAAAATATAAAACGTCGTGTACAACATTCCAGAGTATGTACAGCATCGTTTACAACAATCCCGAATATGTATATCATCGTGTACAACATTCCCGAACATGTACAACATCGTGTACAACATTTCCGAATATGTACAACATCGTGTCCAACATCCCCGAATATGTTCAACATCGTGTACAACATTCCCATATATGTATAACATCGTGTCCAACATTCTCGAATATGTACAACATCGTGTACAACATTCCCGAATATGTACAACATCGTGTCCAACATTCCCGAATATGTACAACATCGTGTACAACATTCAAGAAAATGTACAACATCGTGTCCAACCATCCCGAATATGTATAACATCGTGTCCAACATTTCCGAATATGTACAACATCGTGTACAACATTCCCGAATATGTACAACATCGTGTACAACATTCCAGAGTATGTACAGCATCGTGTACAACATTCCCGAATATGTACAGCATCGTGTACAACATTACCGAATATGTACAAAATCGTGTACAACATTTCCGAATATGTACAGCATCGTGTACAACATTACCGAATATGTACAACATCGCGTACATTTCCGAATAGGTACAGCATCGTGTACAACAATTCCGAATATGCACAGCATCGTGTACAACTTTCCCGAAAATGTACAGCATCGTGTACAACATTACCGAATATGTACAACATCGCGTACATTTCCGAATAGGTACAGCATCGTGTACAACAATTCCGAATATGCACAGCATCGTGTACAACTTTCCCGAAAATGTACAGCATCGTGTCCAACATTCCCGAATATGTACAACATTGTGTACAACATTCCAAAAAATGTATAACATCGTGTAGGCCTACAACATTACCGATTATGTACAACATCGTGTACAACATTTCCGAATGTGTACAACATCGTGTACAACATTCCCGAATATGAACAACATCGTGTACAACATTCCAGAAAATGTACAACATCGTGTCCAACATTCCCAAATATGTACAACATCGTGTACAACATTACCGAATATGTACAACATCGCGTACATATCCGAATATGTACAGCATCGTGTACAACATTTACAAATATGTACAGTATCGCGTACAACGTTCCAGAAAATGTACAACATCGTGTCCAACATTCCCGAATATGTACAACATCGTGTACAACGTTCCAGAAAATGTATAACATCGTGTACAACATTCCCGATTATGTACAACATCGTGTACAACATTTCCGAACATGTACAACATCGTGTACAACATTTCAGAAAATGTACAACATCGTGTCCATCATTCCCGAATATGTACAACATTGTGTACAACATTCCCGAATATGTACAACATCGTGTCCAACATTCCCGAACATGAACAACATCGTCTACAACATTCCAGAAAATGTACAATATTGTGTCCAACATTCCCGAATATGTACAACATCGTGTACAACATTTCCGAATATGCATAACATCGTGTCCAACATTCCCGAACATGTACAACATCGTGTACAACATTTCAGAAAAAGTACAACATCGTGTACAACATTTCCGAATATGTACAACATCATGTACAACATTCCAGAATATGTACAACATCTTGTACAACATTTCCGAATATGTACATTGTATAACATCGTGTCTAGAATTCCCGAATATGTACAACATCGTGTAAAACGTTCCCGAAAATATATAACATCGTGTTCAACATTCCCGAGTATGTACAGCATCGTGTACAACATTCCCGAATATGTACAACATCGTATACAACATTGTAGAAAATGTGAACAACATCGTGTACAACATTTCCGAATTTGTACAACATCGTCTCCAACATCCCCGAATATGTACATCATCGTGTATAACATTCCCGAATATGTACACTATCGTGTACAACATTTCTGAATATGTATAACATAGTTTACAACATTTCCGAATATGTACAACATTGTGACCAACATTCCTGAATATGTACAGCATCGTGTACAACATAACCGAATATGTACAACATCGTGTGCAACATTTCCGAATATGTACAACATCGTGTACAACATTCCCGAATATATACAACATCTTGACCAACATTCCCGAACATGTACAACATCGTGTACAACATTCCCGAATATGTACAACATCGTGTCCAACATTTCCGAAAATGAACAACATCGTATCCAACATTCCCGAATATGAACAACATAGTTTACAACATTTCCGAATATGTACAACATCGTGTACAACATTTCCGAATATGTACAACATCGTGTACAACATTTCCGAATATGTACAACATCGTGTATAACATTCCTGAATATGTACAACATCGTGTACAACATTTCCGAATATGTACAACATCGTGTACAACATTTCCGAATATGTACAACATCGTGTACAACATTTCTGAATATGTACAACATCGTGTACAACTTTCCCGAATATGAACAACATCGTGTACAACATTTCGGAATATGTTCAACATCGTTTCAACATTTTCTAATATGTATACTATCGTGTCTAAAATTCCCCAATATGTACACATCGTGTATAACATTCCCGAAAATATATAACATCAGTACAACATTCCAGAGTATGTACAGCATCGTGTACAACAATCCCGAATATGTATATCATCGTGTACAACATTTCCGAACATGTACGACATCGTGTACAACATTTCCAAATATGTACAACATCGTGTCCAACATCCCCGAATATGTTCAACATCGTGTACAACATTCCCATATATGTATAACATCGTGTCCAATATTCTCGAATATGTACAAGATCGTGTACAACATTCCCGAATATGTACAACATCGTGTCCAACATTCCCGAATATGTACAACATCGTGTACAACATTCCAGAAAATGTACAACATCGTGTCCAACATTCCCGAATATGTATAACATCGTGTCCAACATTTCCGAATATGTACAACATCGTGTCCAACATTCTCGAATATGTACAACATCGTGTACAACATTCCAGAGTATGTACAGCATCGTGTATAACATTCCCGAATATGTACAGCATCGTGTACAACATTACCGAATATGTACAACATCGTGTACATTTCCGAATATGTACAGCATCGTGTCTAACATTAACGAATATGTACAACATCGTGTACAACATTCCAGAAAATGTGTACAACATCGTGTACAACATTTCCGAATATGTACAACATCGTGAACAACATTCCCGAAAATGTACAACATCGTGTCAATCATTCCCGAATATGTACAACATCGTGTACAACATTCCCGAATATGTACGACATCGTGAACAACATTCCCTAATATGTACAACATCATGTACAACATTCCCAAATAGGAACAACATCGTGTACAACATTCCCGAATATGTACAGCATCGTGTACAACATTCCCGAATATGTACAACATCGTGTACAACACTCCAGAAAATGTACAACAACATGTCCAACATTCCCAAATATGTATAACATCGTGTACAACATTACCGAATATGTACATCATCGTGTACAACATTCCCGAATATGGATAACATCGTGTACTACATTCCAGAACATGTACAACATAGTTTCCAACATTCCCGAATATGTACAACATCATGTATAACATTCCCGAATATGTACAACATCGTGTACAACAATCCCGAATATGTATAACATCGTGTACAACATTACCTAATATGTACATCATCGTGTACAACATTCCCGAATATGTATAACATCGTGTACAACATTCCAGAAAATGTACAACATAGTTTCCAACATTTCCGAATATGTACAACATCGTGTATAACATTTCCGAATATGTACAACATCGTGAACAACTTTCCCGAATATGAACAACATCGTGTACAACATTTCCGAATATGTACAACATCGTGTACAACATTTCTGAATATGTACAACATCGTGTACAACTTTCCCGAATATGAACAACATCGTGTACAACATTTCGGAATATGTTCAACATCGTTTCAACATTTTCTAATATGTATACTATCGTGTCTAAAATTCCCCAATATGTACACATCGTGTATAACATTCCCGAAAATATATAACATCAGTACAACATTCCAGAGTATGTACAGCATCGTGTACAACAATCCCGAATATGTATATCATCTTGTACAACATTTCCGAACATGTACAACATCGTGTACAACATTTCCAAATATGTACAACATCGTGTCCAACATCCCCGAATATGTTTAACATCGTGTACAACATTCCCATATATGTATAACATCGTGTCCAACATTCTCGAATATGTACAAGATCGTGTACGACATTCCCGAATATGTACAACATCGTGTCCAACATTCCCGAATATGTACAACATCGTGTACAACATTCCAGAAAATGTACAACATCTTGTCCAACATTCCCGAATATGTATAACATCGTGTCCAACATTTCCGAATATGTACAACATCGTGTCCAACATTCTCGAATATGTACAACATCGTGTACAACATTTCCGAATATGTACAACATCGTGTACAACATTCCAGAGTATGTACAGCATCGTGTATAACATTCCCGAATATGTACAGCATCGTGTACAACATTACCGAATATGAACAAAATCGTATACAACATTTCCGAATATGTACAGCTTCGTGTACAACATTACCGAATATGTACAACATCGTGTACATTTCCGAATATGTACAGCATCGTGTCTAACATTACCGAATATGTACAACATCGTGTACAACATTCCAGAAAATGTATAACATAGTGTAGGCCTACAACATTCCCGATTATGTACAACATCGTGTACAACATTTCCGAATATGTACAACATCGTGTACAACATTCCCGAATATGAACAACATCGTGTACAACATTCCAGAATATGTACAACATCGTGTCCAACATTCCCGAATATGTATAACATCGTGTCTAAAATCACCAATATGTACACATCGTGTACATCATTCCCGAAAATATAAAACATCGTGTACAACATTCCCGAGTATGTAAAGCTTCGTGTACAACATTCCCGAATATGTACAACATCGTGTACAACATTCCAGAAAATGTGTACAACATCGTGTACAACATTTCCGAATATGTACAACATCGTGAACAACATTCCCGAAAATGTACAACATCGTGTCAATCATTCCCGAATATGTACAACATCGTGTACAACATTCCCGAATATGTACGACATCGTGAACAACATTCCCGAATATGTACAACATCATGTACAACATTCCCAAATAGGAACAACATCGTGTACAACATTCCCGAATATGTACAGCATCGTGTACAACATTCCCGAATATGTACAACATCGTGTACAACACTCCAGAAAATGTACAACAACATGTCCAACATTCCCAAATATGTATAACATCGTGTACAACATTACCGAATATGTACATCATCGTGTACAACATTCCCGAATATGGATAACATCGTGTACTACATTCCAGAACCTGTACAACATAGTTTCCAACATTCCCGAATATGTACAACATCATGTATAACATTCCTGAATATGTACAACATCGTGTACAACAATCCCGAATATGTATAACATCGTGTACAACATTACCTAATATGTACATCATCGTGTATAACATTCCCGAATATGTATAACATCGTGTACAACATTCCAGAAAATGTACAACATAGTTTCCAACATTTCCGAATATGTACAACATCGTGTATAACATTTCCGAATATGTACAACATCGTGAACAACTTTCCCGAATATGAACAACATCGTGTACAACATTTCGGAATATGTTCAACATCGTTTCAACATTTTCTAATATGTATACTATCGTGTCTAAAATTCCCCAATATGTACACATCGTGTACAACATTCCCGAAAATATATAACATCAGTACAACATTCCAGAGTATGTACAGCATCGTGTACAACAATCCCGAATATGTATATCATCGTGTACAACATTTCCGAACATGTACAACATCGTGTACAACATTTCCAAATATGTACAACATCGTGTCCAACATCCCCGAATATGTTCAACATCGTGTACAACATTCCCATATATGTATAACATCGTGTCCAACATTCTCGAATATGTACAAGATCGTGTACAACATTCCCGAATATGTACAACATCGTGTCCAACATTCCCGAATATTTACAACATCGTGTACAACATTCTAGAAAATGTACAACATCGTGTCCAACATTCCCGAATATGTATAACATCGTGTACAACATTTCCGAATATGTACAACATCGTGTCCAACATTCCCGAATATGTACAACATCGTGTACAACATTTCCGAATATGTACAACATCGTGTACAACATTCCAGAGTATGTACAGCATCGTGTATAACATTCCCGAATATGTACAGTATCGTGTACAACATTACCGAATATGAACAAAATCGTATACAACATTTCCGAATATGTACAGCTTCGTGTACAACATTACCGAATATGTACAACATCGTGTACATTTCCGAATATGTACAGCATCGTGTCTAACATTCCCGAATATGTACAACATCGTGTACAACATTCCAGAAAATGTATAACATCGTGTAGGCTTACAACATTCCCGATTATGTACAACATCGTGTACAACATTTCCGAATATGTACAACATCGTGTACAACATTCCCGAATATGAACAACATCGTGTACAACATTCCAGAATATGTACAACATCGTGTCCAACATTCCCGAATATGTATAACATCGTGTCTATAATCACCAATATGTACACATCGTGTACAACATTCCCGAAAATATAAAACATCGTGTACAACATTCCCGAGTATGTAAAGCTTCGTGTACAACATTCCCGAATATGTACAACATCGTGTACAACATTCCAGAAAATGTGTACAACATCGTGTACAACATTTCCGAATATGTACAACATCGTGAACAACATTCCCGAAAATGTACAACATCGTGTCAATCATTCCCGAATATGTACAACATCGTGTACAACATTCCCGAATATGTACGACATCGTGAACAACATTCCCGAATATGTACAACATCATGTACAATATTCCCAAATAGGTACAACATCGTGTACAACATTCACGAATATGTACAGCATCGTGTACAACATTCCCGAATATGTACAACATCGTGTACAACACTCCAGAAAATGTACAACAACATGTCCAACATTCCCAAATATGTATAACATCGTGTACAACATTACCGAATATGTACATCATCGTGTACAACATTCCCGAATATGGATAACATCGTGTACTACATTCCAGAACATGTACAACATAGTTTCCAACATTCCCGAATATGTACAACATCGTGTACAACAATCCCGAATATGTATAACATCGTGTACAACATTACCTAATATGTACATCATCGTGTACAACATTCCCGAATATGTATAACATCGTGTACAACATTCCAGAAAATGTACAACATAGTTTCCAACATTTCCGAATATGTACAACATCGTGTATAACATTCCCGAATATGTAAAACATCGTGTACATCAATCCCGAATATGTACAACATCGTGTACAACATTCCCGAATATGTACAACATCGTGTACAACATTCCCGAATATGTACAACATCGTGTACAACATTTCCGAATATGTACAGCATCGTGTACAACATTACTGTATATGTACAACATCGCGTACAACATTCCCGAATATGTACAGCATCGTGTGCAACATAAAAATGATCCAGGAAAACATAGCTGCGTTGGACATGCTCTTCACCAGGAAACTCGTTCTGAAATGCGTGTCAGACTTTTTCATGCTACCAAACACACCTCTGAAATAGGTATGAATTGCAGAATAGACAATTAAATTGCAAATGACTTTCTTGAAAGGTATATTGAAAATGGATATGGTGTATTTTATTTGATCAGATGTGTCCCATAAAATAAAGTCACTGTAAGGCAAGTAGTTGATTTCAGATATGATTATCTACCTTCAAGAATTGATCTTGATATCTTGATGAGTCTTTTGTTCAAGCTTTGATCAAACAGATGGACACATTTGGCATTTTCTGAGTATGACCCTTTGAAGAAAAAGAAATCCAAACCATTTGTCTTGATGTACGGCATAAGAGTTCAAACAATCAGGAATTTATTTAAGGTTGTTAAAGCTGTCAGTATACTACGTCAGTGTCTTTTGACAGCTGCAAATGCTGGCAGAATTATAACAATTGGTTCTGTGGCGAAACATGAGTTATCGCTGGTACCTCTGTGATTTGCTAGGGTTGTAAGACCTAGAAACTCTAACACAAAGGCTGAATTGTTGAATGTCAATTTAATTTGAAATATTTGCCTGTTTTAGTATATTGGAAGCTTGCATTTCACAAGAAAATAATAATTGATATATTCTTCACTCTTTTCCCCTTTGACCCCGATATGACCTCAATTTGACAACACAGCTTTAAACATATTTTATCTATATTCCTAGCAGTGACTTACAACAAGCATATATCTATGATTTTCAGTTCAATAAATAAATAATTATTTTAACAAGACAGTGTTCCTCATTTTATATCTACATTACTAGATCCAGTTGATTTTTGGCTTAACTTAGATTATGGGTTGAATTCACGATTGGCATCTACCCTCAAAGGTTTAAATACATACCAGGGAAGACATCCATGTTGCCAAATTATACTCAAATCAAACGTTTGTTTCCCTGTGGTTGAATGGCCTACTATTGAATGGTATTTGTTATATCTCTTAACTCATCGGCAAAGCCTTCAGTCAGATCTGAATAAGATACGTTGTTCATCCCAACGTGAAGTAGTATATTATGTATGTGTGTGTTTTATTTCTTCAAATTGGGTCTCCCCCAAAGGTATGAACTTGTGTTTTATATCATGCGTACTCTTTCACCAAGATATGGTATTGTGTGTGCACTTTTAAATCAAGTCGTTTTGCTTGTAATCAGTTGGCTTGTGAAGGAGTCGTCAGCTATGAATGCCGACCTTCTCCGTACATCGCTATTTCTGTTTACTGTGTTCACTGAAGGTCGCTGTGGTTGTTTTATGGCTGCTGACTTCATTGCATGATTCGTTGTTCCTTTGGTGACTTTTATGCTGGTCACTAGAATGTTATTTCTCTAGTTTTTAGCTATTTGTTTGCAATGAGTAATTAATTTTATAATAAAACTTTTTTATTTTGTTACGTTCTGTGATATTCGTGACTTCATTTACCGTTTTAGTTTCTACTTTTACCATTGTACAATCTGATTTTATCTTTTCTCGTTTGAATCTATTCCTACCATAAATCCATCAACTTATAAATCCGAGTACTTTAATAACATATTTAAAATTTGCTTATTCAGTTTAGTGTTGTCTTCGTCATATACAAGACATCCACTTGTTGCTTTTGAAAACTGGCGTTTGTACGTACTTAAGCCTTTACTATTTCATCCCCATCTCATATTGCTCCTTCAATTCTGACCGTCAAGTCATTTGAAATTAGGTTTTTATCAGCATTAGAACGGTGCGTAATATTTTATCAGAATTAGAACGGTACATAATGTTTTATCGGCATTAGAACGGTACGTTATGTTTATCAGCATTAGACAGGTACGCAATGTTTTATTTGGTATACATGTATATAGCTGCAGACCCATCATAACTGTGTTGTTCTTAGGCTGATTTCGGTACAGTTATAATTCCACAAAACAACAATGTCAAAACAAACATATGAAAAAACCAAATCTGCCTTACCTTATCTTCCCTAGAGTTTTTCCAAACCTTCCACAGGAATTCCATGAACGCTATTAGCAGACCCGTCAGAGACCCACCCACCAGCAATATAAATACCCCACCAACGTTTTCCAGTCCGAGAGCGTTGGATTTGACCTTTTCTTCGTCATCCGCGTTACACCTGATTGTACTTTTATCTTTCCACCACTTCGTGTACAGTTTTTGTATGAATTGTTTTTCTTGCAGGTAGACGATTTCCTTTGATATGAGGTCGATATAAGGGGACGCTGCAAAGCAAACACTGTATGATTAAGATGGTATAATGAATAGTTTTATTTTCAATAAAATGCCTTATCGTTGCTTATTTGATAAGTAAGATATTGTTGGTATAACGTATTTTACAATATACACAAATGTCATGTTTTACATATGACATAGGCACTTCAGGAGTGATACACCTGTAAGTTTTACATATGACATAGGCACTTCAGTGATGTTTCACCTGTAAGTTTTACATATGACATAGGCACTTCAGGAATGATACACCTGTAAGTTTTACATATAACATTAGCATTTCAGTAGTGTTTCACATGTAAGTTTTACATATGACCTAGGTACTTCAGTAGTGTTGCACCTGTAAGTTTTACATATGACGTAGGTACCTCAGTAGTGTTTCACCTGTAAGTTTTACATATGACATAAGCACTTCAGTAGAGTTACACCTGTATGTTTTACATATGACATAAGCACTTCAGTAGTGTTTCACCTGTAAATTTTACATATGACCTAGGTACTTCAGTAGTGTTGCACCTATAAGTTTTACATATGACGTAAGCACCTCTGTAGTGCTTCACTTGTAAGTTTTACATATGACATAAGCACTTCAGTAGAGTTACACCTGTAAGATCTACATATGACATAAGCACTTCAGTAGTGTTTCATCTGCAAATTTTACATATGACCTAGGTACTTCAGTAGTGTTGCACCTGGAAGTTTTACATATTACCTAGGTACTTCAGTAGTGTTGCACCTGTAAGTTTTACATATGATGTAGGCACTTCAGTATGTTTCACCGGTCAGTTTTACATATGACATAGGTACTTCAGGAGTGTCACACCTGTAAGTTTTACATATGACACAGGCATTTCTGGAGGGAGAGTTACACTTGTAAGTTATACATATGATATAGAAACTTCAGGAGTGTTACACTTGTAAGATTTACATATGTCGTAAATAGTTCAGTATGTTTAACCTGTAAGTTTTACATATGCACTTCAGTAGTGTTAAAACTGTAAGTTTTACATATGACATAGGCATTTCAGTAGTGTTGCACCTGTAAGTTTTACATATGACATAGGCACTTCAGTATGTTTCACCTGTAAGTTATACATATAACATAGGCACTTCAGTATGTTTCACCTGTAAGTTTTACATATGACATAGGCACTTCAGTAGTGTTAAAACTGTAAGTTTTACATATGACATAGGCATTTCAGTAGTGTTTCACCTGTAAGTTTACATATAACATAGGCACTTCAGAAGTGTTACACCTGTAAGTTTTACATATGACATAAGCACTTCAGTGCGTTTCACCTGTAAGATTTTCATATGACACAGGTACTTCAGTATGTTTCACCTGTAAGTTTTACATATAACACAGGTACTTCAGTATGTTTCACCAATAAGTTTTACATATGACACAGGTACTTCAGTAAGTTTCACCTGTCAGTTTTACATATGACATAGTCACTTAAAGAGTATTATACCTGTTTGTTTTATATATGACAAAGGCACTTCAGTATGTTTCACATGTAAGTTTTACATATGACACAGGTACTCCAAGAGTGTTACACCTGTAAGTTTTACATATGACATAGGCACCTCAGTATGTTTTACTTGTAAGTTTTACATATGACAAAGACACTTCTGGAGTATTACACCTGTAAGTTTTACATATGACAAAGGCACTCCAGTAGTGTTACACCTGTGAGTTTTACATATGACATAGGCACTTAAGGAGTATTACACCTGTATGTTTTATATATGACTAAGGCACTTAAGAATATTTTACCTGTAAGTTACACATATGACAAAGGCACTTCATGAGTATTACACATGTATGCTTTAAATATGACAAAGGCACTTCAGTTTGTTTCACCTGTAACTTATATATATGACAAAGGCACTTCCGTATGTTTCACCTGTAATTTTTACATATGACAAAGACACGTCAGGAGTGTTACACCTGTAAGTTTTACATATGACATAGGCACTTCAGGAGTATTACACCTGTATGTTTTATATATGACAAAGGCACTTCAGTATGTTTCACCTGTAAGTTATACATATGACAAAGGCACTTCATGAGTATTACACCTGTATGTTTTATATATGACAAAGGCACTTCAGTATGTTTCACCTGTAAGTTATACATATGACAAAGGCACTTCAGTATGTTTCACATGTAAGTTTTACATATAACACAGGTACTTTAAGAGTGTTACACCTTTATGTTATACATATAACATAGGCACTTCAGTATGTTTCACCTAAAGTTTTACATATGACCTAGGTACGTCAGTAGTAATACACCCGTAAATTTTACAAATGACATAGGCACTTCAGGAGTGGTACACCTGTAAGTTTTACAAATGACATAGGCACTTCAGTATGTTTCACCTGTAAGTTTTTACATATGACATAGGCACTTAAGAAGTGGTACATCTGTAAGTTTTACATATGACATAAGCACTTCAGTATGTTTCACCTGTAAGTTTTACAAATGACATAAGCACTTCATGAGTGTTTCACCTGTAAGATTTACATATGACCTAGGTACTTCAGTAGTGTTACATCTGTAAGTTTTACATATGACATAGGCATTTCCGAAATGTTACACCTGTAAGTTTTTACATATGACATAAGCACTTCAGTATGTTTCACCTGTAAGTTTTACATATGACAAAGGCACTTCATGAGTGTTTGACCTGTAAGATTTACATATGACAAAGACACTTCATGAGTGTTTGACCTGTAAGTTTTACATATGACAAAAACACTTCATGAGTGTTACACCTGTAAGTTTTACATATGACAAAGGCATTTCAGGAGTATTACACCTGTTTGTTTTATATATGAAATAGGCACTTCAGTATGTTTTACATGTAAGTTTTACATATGACAAAGGCACTTCATGAGTGTTTGACCTGTAAGATTTACATATGACAAAGGCACTTCATGAGTGTTTGACCTGTAAGTTTTACATATGACAAAGACACTTCATGAATGTTACACCTGTAAGTTTTACATATGACAAAGGCATTTCATGAGTGGTACACCTGTAAGTTTTACAAATGACATAGGCACTTCAGTATGTTTCACCTGTAAGTTTTACATATGACATAGGCACTTAAGAAGTGGTACACCTGTAAGTTTTACATATGACATAAGCACTTCAGTATGTTTCATCTGTAAGTTTTACAAATGACATAGGCACTTCATGAGTGTTTCACCTGTAAGATTTACATATGACCTATGTACTTTAGTAGAGTTTTACATATGACATATGCATTTCCGAAGTGTTACACCTGTAAGTTTTTACATATGACATAAGCACTTCAGTATGTTTCACCTGTAAGTTTTACATATGACAAAGGCACTTCATGAGTGTTTGACCTGTAAGATTTACATATGACATAGGCACTTCAATAGTGTTACACCTGTAAGTTTTACATACGACATAGGCACTTCAGTAGTGTTGAACCTGTAAGTTTTACGTATGACATAGGCACTTAAGAAGTGTTACACTTTTAAGTTTTACATATGACATAAGCACTACAGTATGTTTCACCTGTAAGTTTTACATATGACATAAGCACTTCAGTAGTGTTGCACCTGTAAGTTTTACAAATGACAAAGGCACTTCATGAGTGTTACACATGTATGATTTTCATATGACATAGGCATTTCAGTATGTTTCACCTGTAAGTTTTACATATGACACAGGTACTTCAGTATGTTTCACCTGTAAGTTTTACAGATGACAAATACACTTCAGGAGTGTTACACCTGTAAGTTTTACAAATGAAAAAGGCACTTCAGGAGTATTACTCCTGTATATTGTATATATGACATGGGCACTTCAGTATGTTTCACATGTAACTTTTACATATGACACAGGTACTTCAGTATGTTTCACCTGTATGTTTTATATATAACATAGGCACTTCAGTATGTTTCACCTATAAGTTTTACATATGTCATAGACACTTCAGGAGTGTTACACCCTGTAAGTTTTACATATGACAAAGGCACTTCAGGAGTATTACACCTGTATGTTTTATATATAACAAAGGCACTTCAGTATATTTCACCTGTAAGTTTTACATATGACCTAGGTACTTCAGTAGTGTTACACCCGTAATTTTTACATATGACATAGGCACTTCAGGAGTGTTACACCTGTAAGTTTTACATATGACATAGGCACTTTAGTATGTTTCACCTGTAAGTTTTACATATGACATAGGCACTTCAGAAGTGATACATCTGTAAGTTTTACATATGACATAAGCACTTCAGTATGTTTCACCTGTAAGTTTTAAATATGGCATAGGTACTTCAGTAGTGTTGCACCTGTAAGTTTATCTTACAATTGATTTCTATAGAAATCATTCCATTTAAATTTTTAAATCATATATGTAAACTCATATTTTGATGTTCTTGTTTCACCTGTAAGTTTTACATATGACATCGGCACTTCAGGAGTGTAACACCTGTATTTTTTGCATATGACATAGGCACTTCAGGAGTTTTACACCTGTAAGTTATACATATGACATAAGCACTTCAGTATGTTTCACCTGCAAATTTTACATATGACATAGGCACTTCAGGACTGTTACACATGTATGTTTTACATATGACATAGGCATTTCAGTATGTTTCACCTGTATGTTTTACATATGACATAGGCACTTCAGTATGTTTCACCTGTAAATTTTTCGTTACACCTGTAAGCTTTACATAAGACATAGTCACTTCAGTATGTTTCACCTGTAGGTTTTACATATGACATAGGCACTTCAGTAGTGTTGCACCTGTAAGTTTACATATGCCATAGGTATTTCAGGAGTGTAACACCTGTAAGTTTAACATATGACATAGATATTTCAGTATGTTTCACCTGTAAGTTTTACGTATGACATAAGCACTTCAGTAGCGTTCACCTGAACGTTTTACATATGACTTAGGCATTTCAGTATGTTTCACCTATATGTTTTACATATGACATAGGCACTTCAGTATGTTTCACCTGTAAATTTTTCGTTACACCTGTAAGCTTTACATATGACATAGTCACTTCAGTATGTTTCACCTGTAGGTTTTACATATGACATAGGCACTTCAGTAGTGTTGCACCTGTTAGTTTACATATGCTATAGGTATTTCAGGAGTGTTACACCTGTAAGTTTAACATATGACATAGACATTTCAGTATGTTTCACCTGTAAGTTTTACGTATGACATAAGCACTTCAGTAGCGTTCACCTGAAAGTTTTACATATGACTTAGGCACTTCAGTATGTTTCACCTGTGAGTTTTAAATATGGCATAGGTACTTCAGTAGTGTTGCACCTGTAAGTTTATCTTACAATTAATTTCTATAGAAATCATTTCACTTAAATTTTAAAATCATATATGTAAACTCATATTTTGATGTTCTTGTTTGATCAGCCAAGTATATTTCTTCACGCTAATCCGTTTAGCAAAATCTATTTGAATTATCATACGTGTGTTAACATCTCTATTTATTGCTTATACGATCGTCTGTTGTTGATCGAAAGCCACCAACTTTACAATTAACCCATGCGGCTATTATCCATTCAAAACTTGTTACCAGGGGAATGTTACTTAGATTGGAAAGGCCCGCCTAAATGATTTTAAATGGTTATTATAGGTCACATCCTAATCACATGTTACTTTTCTAAAATCGTATTAAAAACTTTAGAGTTAAAAAATAGGAGTCACAGAACGGGTAATCAAGTTGCGTTGTTCAGTTTTCGAGTTTCAACATTAATCATGTAGTGCTTAAGTAACGCAGCAGTTTCGGCCTGTGGATGCTACTTAGGGGCATAACTTTTGATTATTAATCATCACTTCTAACTTACCTTTTATTATCTAAACTTTAAAATAAACAGTTACAACTGAGGTTTTTGCATTATATTCTACAATACAATTCTACATAAAATCACCATAGTGTATATCTGCGGACATTCAATGTATTTTCCTCAACTACAAGTGTTTCTTTCACTGCAAACGTTTCTCCTGCTACACTTATATTTATAAATACTGTTATTTACTGAAAGGATGTTTATGATGTACACTTACTTTTTATCATTATACAAATACACTGGCTAAACTTTACATCACAAGTGCAACACCCGTCTGAAATCGTTACCGGTGTCATTACAACTCATACATGTCGTAGTGTGTCTACAATATGGTCTTCCCTCGACTAACGACTATTAAATGCAACAACCAAAATACCATATTGTGTATTATAATACTTGCCGATATATTGTATTCAAACGACAGTTGTAAGATACTTGAAATCAAATAAAAACAATATTTTGAATATGGAAATATATAGATATGTAATACCTTTAGGGGCTGCTATTCCATATCCTTTATTATCAAGAAGATCTCCAATTTGCATCAGTTCGCAGTTTCTCTGGACCTGGTAGTCGACTGTAGTTGACTCTCCCAGGAAGGCATAGTTACTATGTTTTACCTTCTCAAATCCGTCGTGATTGCTTGGTACTAAAACCGTATCAGCATTTGCAGACATAAATGACCACATACGTTTAAATGTAGTGACGTTCGAAGTCTGAAAAATTAATCAAATATGTTATCTATAGTCAGAAATAATTTTTCGTATACATTAATGAAGTAAACATCAATCAATAACAATTATAATGCGAATATTGCATGTGGCTCGTTCGGATGCATTCATCTTTGGCAAATTCTTACTCAACAATCATATAAAGTTAAGTCGTTGTTTACAAAATAAAAAGTTACACTATATGGTATATTATTTATGTTTATAGTTTACACTACCTTAACAAAGTTTTATCAATCAATCAATCAATCAATAGTGTTGTTGTTGTTGATGTTGATGTTGATGTTGTTGTTGTTGTTGTTGTTGTTGTTGTTGTTGTTGTTGTTGTTGTTGTTGTTGTTGTTGTTGTGTATATGAAAGCTTAACCTTACCTTAACTTGGTATAGGTTAAAGTTTACATCAAAAGTAATAATTCAAACCTGTCAAGTTTCATATTATTTTAACCCTTTGCATTTTGCGATAATTCACCTATGATAAAAATGTTATTTTTTCAATTTTTACATAGTATCATTGTGCTAAAGGCATGTTATTTAACGTTTTGTCGTTACTGATAGTGTTTTATATTCAAAGTGGTGCAGTCCATCCATTTTATTACAAATTTTGAATGTTTGAGTTTGTGTTAAACTATGAAGTGTACTGCTGTTAATCTGCCATCTTCACCAGGTTAATGACATGTACATATATTTTGAGAGCATTTATTTACACTCTTTGAGATACATGTATGTTCAACGTCAAGTGTATAGTTACATGGTTAAAATCCAACGACAAACACTCCTGTTCATCCTCCAGTTTATGTTTACTATTAATGTTATGTACTTGTATAAGTTAAAACATAATGACAAATTATGTTGACGTATATATATATATATATATATATATAAATATATGTATATATAATCGTTGAAAAAAAATTGGATAAAAAAAACTTCCTACAAATCAGTGACGATAAACATATTTACTTGGATTTTAATTCATTAGAAATATATCTTACGTATCTAATTGCTAATACGATTTTTTAATAAGCAGACAAGGATATGTCGTCATTTCTTTCCTAATTAGAAATAACAAGCAAACTGTTCTTATCACCCGTTGATAGTCGTTATCAAAATATAAAAAACGTACGTAAACCATATTAAAAAATATTATTCACTCACTTAAAAAATAGTGCTTGACTCAGTGACTACTTCCTAAATCCGGTCGACTAATAAGTACGCTATCGAGCTAGCTTTTCATAGAGCTGTCGTACCACAAGATAAATGTATATTTCTATTTAATAATATACCTCATGGAAAAATTAGGCGAAAACGTATTTAAATTCCATTTTGATAGTTTAATGGAGGGAGCTATTGGCAGGAAATTCGTAAAATTGGCTGAGTAAACATATACCAATGGGAAATGTTAAGCATATTGGGTATTATATTGAAAGACATAACCAAGTTGCATTATAACATGGTTTTATATGTTTTCTATGTACTAAAATTGATTTTATTGCAATAAAACAATCATCTAACAAACAGCAGAGTTCAATATCAGGTAACAACTCAATCTGCGTAACAGTCAAGATCATTAAATCGTGTATCCTGTTAATAAAACAAACTCAAATAAGTTACTTTTCCGAATTTTCTCAAAAAATTAATCTAGAATAATTATTTTGTTATATTTATTGTACAACTAGTCATATGGAATGATCAGTTCGGCTTCAGTAACATTAATGTCTGGTTTGTCCCCCACTCTGCAAAATAACAACCCGGCACTTTTTAATCATTAATGTGACCAAGGGCAAACGCCGATTTTGAGGAATTTGGTCTCATTCTGAAAGAAGTGCATGATGGAGTGACTCCCGAGCTCCAACACGGCGTTAAAGTTAATCCTATATGTGATCGATGGAGTTCGATATCAGGTGACGGCCAGATCATACTGACATGTAGAATCAACTACACGTTTTACTTAAAGTATAATATAATATATGTTTTGATTTTCACTTTCGCAATAAGCCATTAGCACGTACTGTGTTGTTATTCGTGTCGACTTTTTATGCGATAAAATTGCACTTTAACTCGATAACGTAAAATCCAGGTTATATGGATGAAATGAGTCGCAAACAATACTTGACGTAATATTTCTTCAAATCGTTTTAGAGTTAATGCTATCTCTGAGATTTTAGTTAAGTTAAAATGTTCTGTTGTCTGGTAAGTACAGTTTCAATTTCAGCCAAAGTCATACAGGTGAGTTAGTAATGTTTCACTTTTTACAGTCAAATTGACAATAGTTAGATGTTAGATAGTAGACAATACTTTATGCACTTACATAATTAAATTGATCTACATATCATAAGCAGAAAAGAATGAAAAAATGACCGAATACTTTTGATAGTCCATGTATTGAGTTATAACCCATGTTTTAAAATCTTTGCTGGTCTGCAGCCAGAAATGACTTACGGCACTTGATAAGAAAAAAGGCCATTCTTAGCTCTACAGGCCAGAAGAGCTGAAACTTGCTTTTTGTCTGTATGTCCACCACGAACGAGTTATATCAAACAACATCAAGTCGAAGCTGTTGGAACGATTTCAATAAAACTTGCTAAATGAATGCCTTGTTAAGATTTGTTTTCATCTTCCAAGATGGTTACTGTGACCAAAAGTATGTCAATATCAAGTTTTTTACAAACAACATATCCAAACCAACCAATTCCATTCAAGTGAAATATTCCATACATGTAATTCTATTTATAGAGAAAATGTGGAAAATATCTTAAAAACCCGTTCATTCATTTTAATTTAATGACTTGCTTCTAATATTCATTACACGAGTTCTTTCAACATTTCTTTTTTTGCCCATCATCAAAGATGGTCATCATTACCATGTAGAGTGTGTGATAGAGCATGGGACCCAAGATTGGTGTGTTGTGGATTTCAATTCACCTACACGGTTATGTGGTACACTGCTCCTACCAAGGAATACTTCAAGCATGATTTCTCTTAAGTTGTACAAACTTTTTTTCAGTTGATATAAAAAAAAATACCCAGCAAATAGTTGATGTAATAGATAAGTTCAAAATAAAAAAAACAACCAACATGGACAAAAGTAAAAGTAAATGTGAAATATAATAGAATAAATATTTTAACTAAAATTATGTCATTATAAACAATTTTCAAACAATTTCTCCCCCGAAATCACAGCTTGCATTTAATGGAAACATTTTACTAGGTAACCTTTTCAATAGAGCATTAACAAGCTTGCTTCTTTTAACATACTTTTCTATTCACTTCCAGCATTTATCAACAGCAACAGGTCATGGTAAAAAATGAGCCTGTGATGATAAAGGCCATATATGTCCAAGATGAAACAATGTCGAAGGTGAAGGTGACGTTATGGCGGGAAACTGCAGACACCGCCATTCGACTTGGAGACTTTTGCACCATAACAGATTTAGTCACAAATACATTTAGAAACGAAACGTCACTGAATCTAACATCTAAAACCAATATTGAGGTAATAGTTTTCTCCTGCAAAGAAATTTGAAAGGTTCTTCATGGCCAAGTGGCCCAAGGTGCCATCTCGGGTTCACTTACATTTCCTCGCTATGTTCGTAGGTTCAAGTCCAACTCGCTCCAAAAACATTGTGATTTTTTAAAAAAAAGTTTTCCATATATGACATTTGAGGTGCTTTCTTTAAGATATATACCTCATGGTCTTTTCTGCAATGGTAATTTCCTTTATTATCATTTTGCACATGAATAACAATCATCCTATACTCAATATGACTGAATGATACATCTACACATACATGAACAAAAAGTTATAGAGCTTTTACATTTGACATATATCAATTAGAAGCCGATAGGGTTAAATATCAATTGATGCAAGAAAAATTTGTATATAACTGAAACCAGTACACAGAAAATAATTCAAATAGTGCAAAACTGACATTTTTGAAAAGTGTAAATGCTCACTAGACTTTTGACTTCTCAGAATAACTATGCTCTAAATACTTATAGCAAAATGATGAAAATACCAAATCATTTAAGCAAATGGGTTTCTTACATTACTCATACATTCAGGTAATAATTATCAGATGTATTCTAATGATTCATTTATGTCTTTCAGAAAAAAGATATGCCAACTGAAACCTCCACAATAACTGTCGTTGGTGTCAGTGTAGAAGACAACAAGGCTGTGCTATTAGACAATAGTGGAACTATGTTTTTATCTTGGAAACTGTGGTCAAAACAATTATCCCTGATGAGATCGATGTTGAATTGTTCTTTACTATAAGTGAAAAAACAGTACAGATTGAAAAACAAGGAGAGGGAATCAGTTAATGACTAATCTAGTTCCAGTCACAAATGCCAACAATATTCAAACCTATTTTTTTTTCAATTTACAAAGTTTTGTATGATTCATGTAGTTAATTAGAGATGGACATGTGTGAGATATGCAACTTGTTTTTGAAACAAAAATAGGTCATGTAACATGATGACAAAGGAATATACTAAGTAAACTATGTTTAGCAAGTCTTTACATGTAAATATTTCAACAATATGTTTACAAATTTTATTTGAGGACATATCAATAAAGTTTGGTTTGATCAGCCTTAAAGCTATTTACCTATAGGTATATAATCTGGTTGTTATAAAAATTGAAATGTTGAAATCAAAATATGCACCTGTGATTTTGTTTCAAAATAAAACATATTTCATTTCATCAGTATCAAAATATTTTGAACTCTTTAAACTTGTAGAGGACATTTTGATGGTCAATATAAAATGTCCCCATACATACTTTGTATTGTCGTATAACACCGATAATAGAAAAAACATATATAAAAATGTTTCTATAACACCATGCAAAGCTTAACATGTAACATTAGTAAAGTAAGCTGCAGATCACATGTGCTTTTAATCATATATTACTATTTTACTAAGAACTGTTAAAGGAAAAAAATGAAGGCTTTAATAAGATATGAAAGTGCCTTAGGCTCAGGGATATTGCATTGTTTTTGCATAATATTAATATACATGGACATACGTTTCTTACTAGTCTCTTTTTGTAGTTTTTAGTATTTTAGTATCTGTTTGCTAGCTTTGTAATGTTTTCACAGAATGCGTTGAGCTTTTACAGTCGCTCTGTATTTATTGCCAATCATTAGTTTGTGCTTAATAAATCTTCTCTAACCAATTCACAACATTTCGGGATATTTTTCCACCCAGGAAGTGGCGTCGACAGTGGATAATATAAGTTTGAGTTTTCTAAGCAGTGCAGCTATTAAAACATAATTAGTATAAACTACGTTAAATAAAAAAAATGAAGAAAGATTCATTGAGGCACAGCAAGGGGGACTGACTTATATGGGAAAGATCATAGAGGCACAGCAAGGGGTAACTGACTTATATGGGAACGCTATGACGAAAATGATTATTCTCATTTTATCATAGGCTTACTCTATTTAAAATTTGGAAAGGTTTGATTGGTGAAGTCAAGTAAGCATTTTAGCCACATGTGCTGAAAGGGATATTTTACTGTCTTTTTTGCATTATGTTGATAGTTTTCTGTAGTTTTAAATTCTTTATAGTTGTAAAATTGTGTCAGTAACAAAGATTAGCTGCTGGGTAGGATATATATTATGTACACCAATCCTGTTATATGGTTGGTTTGCTGCTATTGATCGAGCAGTAACAATCTTGCCAGTATGGACATTTTTTACAAAAAATAATTGTAGTTGATTTAAAACATTTTCAAGTCCATATATTTTAGGCACGATCAAAAGATTCCCTCATTGAACGCAACAAATATTACCTCCCTTCTTATCAAACTCTAAATGGTATCAGACGGATGTGGCAAACAAACAATATTTATAGGGTGGCCCCATATATGTTGTAATAAATTATTACTTTATTACATATTATTTATAAGAGTTTTACTAACGACTGTTGTAGACAATAGTTCTATGGGTTGTTGTACAAAAAAGTTCAATTGGTTTTTCTGTAAGGGATATTGTATTTCTTTTGTAAAATATCAATGAAGGTTTCTCACTAGTCACTATTTTCAAAGTTTTAACTTTTTAGCTCACCTCGCTGAAGCTATGTACAAAACATCATGAGTTGTTACCTTTACTACTTCTCTGAACCAACTTTACAGGTTTTCAACACATTCGGTATTACACATTCTTATGTGAAGCTCTCACAAGTTTGTTCAAATCATGGCCCTAGGGTAATATTGACAGGGTTTTCTTTTTCAAATTGAAAAAATCTTCTATTCGGAAAGTGCAATGCCTGGAGAATATTTATTTGTTTTATCGCATAATGATCGTTTTGGGGATAACCGTGAATCAGTATTGGTCCTCTCCCAGGGACTTGTCATTTTCACATGGGGCAATTTATGTTTAAGAATCTTCTCCCTACTGACAAGCCAAATTTGTTCCCATTTGGTATAAATGATTACTATAATTAGGAGTTTCAAGTTTATTCAAACTAGAGTCAATTTCCACTGGGTAGTGGGATTTTGATTTTTAAATAGGAATACTATGAGAAAACAGGAAATTCTGTTTTACTCATCTGATTTTAGTATCTTTTCAATCATCCTAAAGTATGTTCTTTCATCTATAAGCTATTCATATGATTAATACATTCAAAATTTTAAATGAAATATTGACATATTGAATCAAGTGAGCTACTAAAACATTCATGTTTTTCATTTTCACCAATTTATAATTGTCTTTATAGTAAAGATCATCTGTTCGCTAACACATACAGCATATACAGAAATATGTATTACTATATACTGTGTTGTTCCTGATAAAACGCTTCCCACAGAAATACAACCCCGACCCCACCCACAAACCAATTTGGGTCATAACCATCTTTTTCTGAAGTGTTACCAGTGAAAAGAAATATGCATACATATACTGTCAATTTATAATTACACTGACACTGTGTGGTTATTTAGGGAGATATGGTAATGACAACAGTTTCACAGTGGGTTGCTTAAACAAATATTTGTTGTATAAGCATGAGGACTTCAACATGTTATGCTGAAAGTAAAATTGTCTTGTTTTTGACATTATGTCTAAAGGTATATCGGTTTCTTACAAATCCTTGTGGCTGTAGTTTTTGAATATTTTATTATTGTCTGCTTGTTAACATGGGATTTTGCCATTTTATAATTTCTAATATTCTATATAAAAAAAAATTACCTGCTGGCTAACATATACAGCATATACCCGAACCAGATGTTTATTATGTTAACAATACTGAACAAAACTTTTGTTAGTATTAATATATTTTTATATGTATCCCTTGAGTATTCGAAGGTGTATTTAAATGGAAAAGATTACAACTTCTGTTACAGGAAAAGGATGAAACGTAATAAAATGTTGTAGGGTTCATAAACAAAAATCACAGCTACACTTCAGCTGAAGTTTCTTTTTTATTGTTCAGGCATCTTAAATTAGAAAAAAACTAGGGGGAAATAACAATGTTTTTCAAGTGTCTGTTGTTAAAAATAAATCCGACCAAAAGTTTCTTACTGGTACACTTCCAGGGGTTATTTTAAAGTATAAAAACTTAAACATGTGCTGTTAGGGAATTTGTATTGTTTTAGGTTTTATGTCAATACGGGTTTCTTTTATTACTTTTGCTGTAGTTTATAAATTGTATCTGTTTCGTTACATAGCTGTAGTTTTTGCCATTTATAAACCTGAGTGGTTCCAGGTTAGAATAATAACTGTCGATCTCTGCAGAGGGTTATGTTCATTTTATCATTATTTTCATATGCATAATTGTGATTAAATAAGCAGCTCTTGTGTGGTTCAAGGGAGCCATGTGAGTGATGGCAAGAATAGCGACAATTTGAGTCAGACGATAGAAATTGCTGAAACTGCAGTTCTGCAGGTATCGGGATTCTTAGTTCATTCTGAATTTCATTTGTTGATGTAAATTTTTAACCTGTTTATTAATTTGTTGTTTTGGTACATGTAGAGTGAATCTGGAATCTTCCTTCCTGTTGGCATTAAATAAACTACAATGTGTTGGTACAAAGTGGAACCAAATTCTTTCATGCATTGCCATTTATAACTGTATCTGATGCCTGATATTAACAATATTATACTTAAACCAAATATCATTACGCTTGTTATCATCTATAACAATATAATGTTTAACTGAGGTTTCTTGTTTAACATGAATGTTTGAAAATGTCGTTCAGTGTTGTTTCTAGACTACATCATTATGATAATTCTTCAACATTTGCATTGTCTCCCAAATTTGGTATTATCGATATTATGATATCCGAAAAGTGAAAAAAGCTAAATATTTCTTTACAATTAAAGATTATTTGTTTATGTTGTAATTGGCAACAGATACCCTGATGTATTTTTATTGGTTCTCACATTAGTCGTGTTTCATTACTGTATCAGTATAGCAGGATCACATTGTGATTAACAATCATTTCAAATCTAGCAAAACAAATGTTATTATCACACTTTTCTAAGTGTTGTACATCTTAAGTATAGAACAAGTGGTACACAGCAATTAAATTATTATCAACAATAATTATCTAATTTTATTGTCGCCAGAAAAAAGACTTTGGTGTTTTATAATCGAAAACAAGATAATATCAAATATATGTCGTACTTTCAAAACACCAAATGTATCTTACTAGTCAGTTAGACCCTCGAAAACAATCTCATAGCGTGTATACAGCACTTTCGCATCTTGTTTTATTAATTGGTAAAGCATATTACTCATGTTAACATACATTTTTGCTAGTCTCATGTACATACAACTGTTTTACTAAAATATAATAAAAGTTTATTGGAAAACAAACTAAAACTTGTTCTTCATTGTCCCCAATTCTTCATTTTTAACAAGTGCAAATTCACCTTCATTACATTTAGTACTTTGATTCATTTGGTGTATCCGTTTACTAGTTGTCTCCGTACCAGAAGTGAAGTCTTTATTTTTTCATTTGGGGTATCCGTTTACTAGTTGTCTCCGTACTTGAAGTTGAGTCTTTGATTTTTTCGTTTTGTGTATCCGATTACTAGTTGTCTCCGTACCTGAAGTGGAGTCTTTGATTTTTTCGTTTGGAGTATTCGTTAACTAATTGACTCCGTACCTGAAGTGGAGTCTTTGATTTTGCGTTTGTTGTATTCGTTAACTAGTTTACTTCATACCTGAAGTGGAGTCTTTGATTTTCTTTGTTTGCTGTATCCATTTACTAGTTGTCTCCGTACCTGAAGTGGAGTCTTTGATTTTCTTTGTTTGGTGTATCCGTTTACTAGTTGTCTCCGTACCTGAAGTATAGTCTTTGATTTTTCGTTTGGAGTATCCGTTTACTAGTTGTCTCCGTACCTGAAGTGGAGTCTTTGATTTTTCGTCTGGTGTATCCGTTTACTAGTTGTCTCCTTACCTTGATTTTGCGTTTGAAGTATCCATTTACTAGTTGTCTCCGTACATGAAGTAAAGTCTTTGATTTTTCGTTTCGAGTACATGTACATGTTTAGTAGTTGTCTCCGTACCTGAAGTGGAGTACTTTTTTTGGTCTGGTGTATCCGTTTACTAGTTGTCTCCGTACTTGAAGTCGAGTCTTTGATTTTGTGTAGAGGGTATCCGTTTACAAAGTTGTCTCTGTACCTGAGTGGAGTATTTGATATTTCGTTTGGGGTATCCGTTAACTATTTCTGTCGGTACCTGAAGTGGGATCTTTGATTTTTCATCTGGTGTATCCGTTTACTAGTTGTCTCCATACTTGAAGTGGAATCAATCATTTTTCGTTTGGAGTATCCGTTTACTAGTTGTCTCTGTACCTGAAGTGGACTCTTTTATTTTTTGTCTAGTGTATCCGTTTACTAGTTGTCTCCGTATTTGAAGTGGGATATTTAATTTTGCATTTGATGTATCCGTTTACTAGTTGTCTCCGTGTCTGAAATGGAGACTTCGATCTTTTGTTTCGAGTATCCGTTTACTAGTTGTCTCCGTACCTGAAGTGGAGTTTTTTTAGTTTTCGTTTTGGAGTATCCGTAGTTGTCTCTGTACCTAAAGTGGATACTTCGATTTTGCGTTTGGAGAATTCGTTTACTAGTTGTCTCTGTACCTGAAGTGTAGACTTTGATTTTGTGTTTGGAGCATCCGTTTACTAGTTGTCTCTATACCTGAAGTGGAGACTTTGATTTTGCGTTTGGAGTATCCGTTTACTAGTTGTCTCTGAACCTGAAGTGGAGAATTTGATTTTTTGTTTGGTTTATACGTATACTAGTTGTCTCCGTACCTGAAGTGAAGTCTTTGATTTTTCGTTTGGTGTATCCGTTTACTAGTTATCTCCGTACCTGAAGTGAAGTCTTTGATTTTTCGTTTCTAGAATCCGTTTACTAGTTATCTCCGTTCCTGAAGTGAAGTCTTTCATTTTTCATTTTGTGTACCCGTTTACTAGTTGTCTCTGTACCTGAAGTGGAGACTTTGATTTTGTGTTTGGAGCATCCGTTTACTAGTTGTCTCTATACCTGAAGTGGAGACTTTGATTTTGCGTTTGGAGTATCCGTTTATTAGTTGTCTCTGGACCTGAAGTGGAGATTTTGATTTTTCGTTTGGTTTATACGTATACTAGTTGTCTCCGTACCTGAAGTGAAGTCTTTTATTTTTCGTTTTGAAATATCCGTTTACTCATTGTCTCTGTACCTTAAGTGGAGACTTTGATTTTTCGTTTGGTGTATCCGGTTACTAGTTGTATCCGTACCTGAAGTGAAGTCTTTGATTTTTCATTTGGTGTATCCGTTTACTAGTTGTATCCGTACCTGAAGTGAAGTCTTTAATTTTGCATTTGACGTACCCGTTTACTAGTTGTCGCCGTGCCTGAAGTGGAGTCTTTGTTTTATGCTTTGAGTATGCGTTAACTATTTGTCGCCGTACCTGAAGTGGAGTCTTTGATTTTTGTTTTGAGTATGCGTTTACTATTTGTCGCCGTACC
This sequence comes from Panopea generosa, assembly GCA_029582155.1. Taxonomy (NCBI): domain Eukaryota; kingdom Metazoa; phylum Mollusca; class Bivalvia; order Adapedonta; family Hiatellidae; genus Panopea; species Panopea generosa. The sequence continues at coordinate 59,462,344 of CM055898.1, read as the reverse complement.
TGAAGTGAAGTCTTTGATTTTTGTTTTGAGTATGCGTTTACTATGTGTCTCCGTACCTTAAGTGAAGTCATTGATTTTTCTTTTCTGTAACCACCTCTGGCTGGGTAACCACCTCTGGCTAGATATTCTAAAGTTTTCCGGTATGTTTATCTAAATGTTGCTACAGGAAGTGTAAAATACAGAAGAGCGATTGCGCACTGAACTGAATATAATGATCATTTAATTAAATTGCAATACATGGTACACAAAATACAATCCATAGTGCACACTCAACGACAATAACCTCAATTCCAAGTACACCGCCGATGTTCATATTAGTCCTATTCCTCAGCCAATTTAATACAAAAAATGGTGAAATGTTGCAGATTTGGTTCTATGTGTCTAACTGAATAAAAAACAGTGTTCGATTCTGAATGACATGCACAATTACGACAATATTGAATAAGCTTGGCACTCATTTATCAAATAAAAAGGTTGACTCTCCATAAGGATGTTCATCATTTCAACTCGGGCTTGGCTCATTTCACGTTTTTCAAAGCATTAAAGCATACTTTATTATTCCCATAAATATTGTATACGGTAGTCGAAAAATATGAGTTTAAGCTGCCTTATTGCCCATTTCTGATTTATGTTATCATTAAAGGGTGATGTCCGGTGTACGCCGTACCACTTCGATAATAAACGATTCACTATTCAATAAAATACTTGCACAAGTGTTGCCACTCTAGCAGTTGTGTATATTTGAAAAACATATTATTTATATACGCCTGATTTTAAATCAAGTTCATCTAAAAAATGTAGATTTGTAACAATTTACTCTTCAACCCTTATCCTGCTGTGAATGATGCTTTAAGTGATCAGTGTAAACGTGAAGACGCATACATATATTAATTCAAGTACAGTTCGCTTCTCAGTTAATAAATTTAAACCTTTTACTACAATCAATAGAATCGTGCATAGAATGATTAAAATACGTCTATGGCATAATTATAACTAAAGCAGGATACCTGAAAGAATGCTTTAGTAGATCCCTGCTGCAAAGTTCCATACGGGATCTCCGTTTGTTTGGAAAGGTCGTAAACGTTCTTAATCGGTGCTTCCATTCGTTTGACAGTAAGAAAGGCGGCAAGGTTGGCGGTGTACGAGGACACAATGATCAGCGTAAATAGATACCATACACTTGCTACGAACCGTGATGATGAGGCCTTCGGTGCTACATCGCTACCTATAGTCAGAGAAACCATACACACGTACCAGTGACCAATGACACGGTCCTGAAGACATGGCTGACGGCACACCGCTATGTAACTACACATATCACCAAACACAGACAATGTTGGGAGTATAAATAAACTATTTTGCGACATTAATGAAAAGTAGCAGACGAAACAGACAAAGAAACAACTGTTCTCATTCAGTCGATACACAACATAAACATATCTCACGCATCCTTGTTCGTCAGTGTACGTTTTTTATTCTAATAGTATACTTAGTATATATATATATATATTCGTAACCAGACAGGTAGTAGTATTACATTACCCTGTCATTCTGTAACAATTACCAGACAGGTAGTAGTATTACATTACCCTGTCATTCTGTAACAATCACCAGACAGGTAGTAGTATTACATTACCCTGTCATTCTGTAACAATCACCAGACAGGCAGTAGTATTACATTACCCTGTCATTCTGTAACAATCACCAGACAGGTAGTAGTATTACATTACCCTGGCATTCTGTAACAATAACAAGACAGGCAGTAGTATTACATTACCCTCGCATTCTGTAACAACCTCCAGACAGGTAGTAGTGTTACACTATCCTGGCATTTTGTAAAAACCACCAGACATGCAGTAGTATTACATTACGATGGCATTCTGTAACAACCACCAGACAGGTAGAAGTATTACATTACCCTGGCATTTTCTAACAGCCACCAGGCAGGTAGTAGTATTACATTATCCTGGCATTCTGTAAAAATCACCAGACAGGTAGTGGCATTCTGAAACATCCACCAGACAGGTAGTAGTATTACATTATCCTGGCATTCTGTAACAATCACCAGGCAGGTAGTAGTATTACATTACCCTGACATTCTGTTACAGCCACCAGACAGGTAGTATTCTTACATTACCCTGGCATTCTGTAACACCCACCAGACAGGCAGTAGCCTTTCATTATCCTGGCATTCTGTAATAGCCACCAGATGGCAGTACTGTAGCATTACCTGGCATTGTGTAACAACCACCAGACAGGCAGTAGTCTTACATTACCCTGGCATTGTGTAACAGTCACCAGACAGGCAGTAGTGTTACATTACCCTGGCATTCTGTAACAGCTACAAGACAGGCAGTAGTGTTACATAACCCTGGCATTGTGCAACAGCCACGGGACAGGCAGTAGTGTTAAATTAACCTGGCATTCTGTAACAGCCACCAGACAGGCAGTAGTGTTACATTACCACGGCAATCTGTAACAATCACCAGACAGGCAGTAGTGTTATATTACCCTGGCATTTTGTAATAACCACCAGACAGGTAGTAGTGTAACATCATCCTGGCATTCTTCAACAGGTAGTAGTATTACATTACTCTGACATTCTGTAACAGCCACCAGACAGGCAGTTGTGTTACACTACCCTGGCATTGTGTAACAGCCACCAGACAGGAGCTAGTGTTGCTTTACCCTGGCAATGTGTTACAGCCACCAGACAGGCAGTAGTGTTGCATTACCTGGCATTCTGTAACAGCAACCAGACAGGCAGTAGTGTTGCATTACCCTGGCATTGTGTTACAGCCACCAGACAGGCAGTAGTATTACATTACCCTGGCATTGCGTAACAATCACCAGACAGTCAGTAGCATTGCATTACCCTGGCATCGTGTAACAGCCACCAGACAGGCAGAAGTACTGCATTACCCTGGTATTCTGTAACAACCACCAGACAGGCAGCAGTGTTACATTACCCTGGCATTCTGTAACAATCACCAGACACGCAGCATTGTTACAATACCCTGGCAGTCTGTAACAACCACCAGACAGGCAGCAGTGTTACATTACCCTTGCACTCTGTAACAATCACCAGTTAGGCAGCAGTGTTACATTACCCTGGCACTGTATAACAACCACGAGACAGGCAGCAGTGTTACATTACCCTTGCACTCTGTAACAACCACCAGACAGGCAACAGTGTTACATTACCCTGGCACTCTATAACAACCACAAGACAGGCAGCAGTGTTACGTTACCCTAGTACACTGTTACAGTCACCAGACAGGTAGCAGTGTTACATTACCCTGGCACTCTGTAACAATCACCAGACAGGCAGCTGTGTTACATTACCCTGGCATTCTGTAAGAACCACCAAACAGGTAGCAGTATTACATTTTCATGGCATTCTGTAACATGTAGTAGTATAACATTACCCTGACATTCTTTAACAGCCACCAGAAAGGCAATAGTGTTACATTACCCTTGCATTTTGTAAGAGCCACCAGTCAGGCAGTAGTTATGCATTACCCTGGTATTGTGTTACAGCCACGAGACAGGCAGTTGTGTTTCATTACCCTGGCAATGTGTTACAGCCACCAGACAGACAGGAGTGATGCATTACCCTGACATTCTGTAACAGCCAATAGACAGTCAGTAATGTTGCATTACCCAGACATTGTGTAACAGCCACCAGACAGGCAGTAGTATTGCATTACCTTAGCATTATATAACAGTCACCAGACAGGCAGTAGTATTGCATCACCCTGGTATTGTGTAACAGCCACCAGACAGGCAGCAGTACTGCATTTCCCTGGCATTCTGTAACAATCACCAGACAGGCAGCAGTGTAACAATGTCCTAGCATTCTGTAACAACCACCAGACAGGCAGCAGTTTAACATTACCCTTGCACTCTATAACAACCACCAGACAGGCAGCAGTGTTACATTACCCTGGCAATCTGTAACAGCCACCAGAACTGCAGCAGTGTTACATGACCCTGGCATCAGGTAACAACCACCAGACAGGCAGAAATGTTATATTACCCTGGCATTAAGTAACAACCACCAGACAGGCATCAGTGTTACATTACCCTGGCATTGTGTAACAGCCACCAGACAGGCAGTAGTATTGCATTACCTTCGCATTGTATAACAGTCACCAGACAGGCAATTGTATTGCATCACCCTGGCACTGAGTAATAGCCACCAGACAGGCAGCAGTACTGCATTTCCTTGGCATTATGAAACAACCACCAGACAGGCAGCAGTGTTACATTACCCTGGTATTGTGTAACAGCCACCAGACAGGCAGCAGTACTGCATTTCCCTGGCATTCTGTAACAGCCATCAGACATGCAGCAGTGTTACATGACCCTGGCATAAGGTAACAACCACCAGACATGCAGTAGTGTTACATTATCCTGGCATTTTATAGGAACCACCAAATCGGTAGCAGTATTACATTATCCTGGTATTCAGCGTGCTTAAGGACGTAGATCTGGTTTCTCATCCAGTCTCCACATCAAGTGGGAAGGTCTCTCACACTATGATTACTCGACAATGAGCTCGTATTGTTTTGTACGATTGTACGAGTTAGTATAAGTATATGCATGTAAGTATTAATGCACTGATTAAGTACGTACTAATACACTGAGTTTGTAAGTATGTAAATACTAAAAGACTGTGTAAGTACGTACTAATACACAAAGTAAGTGCATACTAATATAATGTGTAAGTACGTACTAATACACTGAGTAAGTAAATATTAAATCACTGAGTAAGTACGATCTAAACCACATGTAAGTACGTAGTAATACACTGAGTAAGTACGTACTAATACACTGAATAAGTGAGTACTAAAACACTGAGTAAGTACGTCCTAATACACTGAGTAAGTGCATACTAATACATTGTGTTAGTACGTACTAAACCACCATGTAAGTAAGTATTAATACACCGTGTAAGTACGTACTAATACTTTGAGTAAGTACGTACTTATACACTGAGTATGTAAGTTAATACGTACTAAAACACTGAGTAAATACACACTAATACACTAAGTTAGTACATACTAATACAATGTGTAAGTAAGTACTACTACACTGAGTAAGTAAGTATTAATACACTGAGTAAGTACGTACTAACCTACAGTGTAAGTACGTACTAATACACTGAGTGTTTACGTACTAATACACTGAGTAAGTACAGTAAGTAATACACAAATAAGTACGTACTAATATACTGAATAAGTACGTACTGATACACTGAGTAAATACGTACTAATACAACAAGTAAGTACATACTAAAACATTCTGTAAGTACATTTATAATGTAAATGCGTGTACGTACACTGAGTAAGTACGTACTAAATCACTGAGTAAGTGCGTACTAATACACTGAGTAAGTTAATATTAATACACTGAGTAATTAATAATACACCAAGTAAGTACGTACTGATACAATGTGTAAGTACGTACTAATACACTGAGTAAGTACATACTAATACAATGTGTAAGTATGTACTAATACACTGAGTAAGTAAGTATTAATACATTGAGTAAGTAAGTAACAATACACCGAATAAGTACGTACTAATACAATGTGTAAGTACGTACTTATACACTAAGTAAGTACATACAATAACGATTTGTAAGTACGTACTTATACACTGAGTAAGTACGTACTAAAACACTGAGTAAATACATACTAATAAACTGAGTAAATACATACTAATACAATGTGTAAGTACGTACTAATACACTGAGTAAGTAAGTAAGTAAGTAAGTACGTACTAAAACACTGAGTTAGTACGTACTAATACACTGATTAATACGTACTAATACACTGAGTAATTACGTAATAATACAATGTGTAAATACGTAATAATACAATGTGCAAGTACGTACTAATACATTGAGTAAATACGTACTAATACACTGAGTACTTACGTACTAATACACTGAGTAAATACATACTAATAAAATGTGTAAGTACGTACTAATACACTGAATAAGTAAGTATTAATACACTGAGTATGTAAGTAAGTTCGTATTAAAACACTGAGTACAAACTAATACACTAAGTATGTACATATTTTTACAATGTGTAGGTACGTACTAATACATTGAGTAAGTAAGTATTAATTATCTGAGTAAGTACGTACTTAACCACCATGTGAGTACGTACAAATCCACTGAGTAAGTACGTGCTAATACACAGAGTAAGTACGTATTAATACACTGAGTAAATACTTACTTATACACCAGTAAGTACGTACTAATATCTTTAGTAAATACGTACTGATACACTGAGTTAGTACGTACTGATACACTGATAAATACGTATTAATACACCGAGTAAGTACATATTAATACATTGAGTAAGTACATATGTAATGTAAATGCGTGTACGTACACTGAGTAAGTACGTACTCATACACTGATTAAGTATGTACTAAAACACTGAGTAAGTATGTATTAATACACTGAGTAAGTAAGTATTAGTACACTGAGTAAGTACGTACTGATACACTGAGTAAGGACGTACTAATACACAGAGTATGTATATGTAAATAACTGTACACACTAAATGCCTGTATATGTTTTATTTTCTACTGCTATAAGCATACTATACAGATGTTAGTGCAGTATGAGTTTGAATGCTACTTGCATAACTGCGTCTTCTATATGACGGCACATGTGTTAGACAATATTGCACTCAACTATAAGCTTGAAATGTGCATCGAGGAAGAACAAAGCAGAAATAATGAAAGCATGTCTATTGAGTTTTTAGAAGAAATGGCAGTGTTCATTCGGTTTGAAATATATTATTATACTAGAACAACGATATTAGAAATTCTCATCAACAAAAAAGAATGTTAACATAATTAAGGTTTATCTCTAATTAGCTAACTTTCACACAGTGTTGTAACTCAAACGAGTGAATGTTATTAAATGACCTTGTTTTACGCGGAAACCCAGTTGATCGTATGCATACTGTTATACATTTTATATGCTCTCTTTGATACTTTATGCCTTAGGAATGCTTTAACAAATTTTGACACTATATTCAAAAACAATACTAACCCTAATTTAGAAACATAACAGTTTTTGCCCCAAAATTTGTGTTTTTTCTTTGATAGTTTATTTATTGGTTTAAGAAGTTTAACAATGTTGTTTGAACACCAGACTTAATCGTTAAAACTGTCGACACAACATACAGTTGACGAAAAAAAAATGACGAAATAAAACGCATACATTTTGGGGTGAAAAAAATGATACACTGTTTTAAAATCCCTTAAATCATCAGATAATTTTCAAATTGTGCATATTTATTGACCATATATTTAATTCATTATTCCAACGCAAGAAAATATTGTTTTTGGATTAAAAATACCCCTTTTAACCAATATAAAATTCATATTTAACATATCAATACAAGAAACCCCTTCTGGGGTTAATTGCCTTTTTAACAAAATTTAAAATTCATTTTGTTAAGAATTCTCTAAAGCTAACTTAAGTTTCTATAGCCAGTTACAGAAAACCGTTTTGATATTCCTTTTCTGGATAAGTACACAGAGCAGTTTGAGCGCGTGGTTCAGTGGTAGAGCACTGAACCCTAATCGGAGGGTCGTGGGTTCGATCCTCCGCCACGGCTATGTGTGGTGTCCTAGAGCAAGACACGTTTCCGCATTTGCTAAGTACTGGTTCTTACCAGGAAGACTTTGAGCGTATGTATGTAACGATACCATGGAATTTATTCGAAGAGTTTGGGAAAAACAGCTTTGTCTATGGACTATTATAAATGTCTATACCTATATTATATTGAACTAATATTCCTATGGTATCTGCATTTTATTTTTCACATCTCATTGAATAAAGTTATATTTTCACCACATTGTATGTTAGTACAAGGCACAATCAGAATATTTGTGGACTTTCTTTCGTGATTATCACTTATCACGTGTGTTTACCTAAGAATTTAATACATGTGCAGAAACAATAATCACTCGCTAATAAATCGATAGACAGGTTTTCAATAAAAACGTTTATAAAAAAAGTTTATTTGTCAATAATTTTAATCTCATTATCATATATGTATTTAAAGCATTTTCATTGGACAACGTCAATTTTTTAATTTTATTTTTCGATAAAACCCTGGAACCGGACTACTTTTACGTTTCTCGCGTAAACAGAGAAGCATCGGCATTTTGATGGCTAGTTTAACAATATACGAACTTAAATGACGTTCACTACGGTTCCATGCTTATTTCAATAATAAAATACAACAAAAACAAATGTTAGATCTAGTCCTAGCTGTTTTCATCGGTTTATTGTTATATATAGTTCTTTCTTTGGCTCAGCGATTTAACCGGGCGTCACAATCAGACCATAAGTTATGTTGAGAAACAATGAAGTAGGTCATAAAATATTCAGATTTGAGATGTAAAGTGTACCATTGAACACAACCCTGGTTTAACGAACGTGAATACTAGTCGTGGACAAAAACTTCCACAGACCAATTTATTATACAGGAAAAATGAAATAAAAACATGTACATGTAGTTCAGAAGCAGACGATCCTGAGACAATGTAATTACACAAACCTTGCACGTAAAAGTCGTTTAAAACGTTCCAAATTCAGATTCTCCATCAATGAGCGTGGGTTTATATGATCTTCGTAAATATTGACACATTTTTTTAAAAACAAAAGTGTAGACAAAAACCTAAACAATGACGTCAGCGTCTACAATGTGTTGGTATTTCCTGGAATTATTGATTTTTTATTTGTCTAAATCGAGAGATAAAGGCAGGTGTTTATTTTTTTGAGATATTACTGATAGATAAATTAATAAAATTAAACAGGGTCAATCAAAAATAACATTAAGAATATCACAGCAATACATTGAATTCAAATACAAAAATATAAGTTAGTTATAAGTTTTTTCCCTTAAAATTTATGTATTATACTTAATGTCATACAGAACCTGTAGGGCGAACACAAAGGGTGTTAAAAGTTTTTCTTTAGGAAAAGCAAGCATCGCAGATGATCCCGACTACCCAGCTCAGAGTTTCATTCATTTATCTATATAGTAATAACGGTAAGTTGCAAAAATGAGATTTGGCGTAGAAAAACGAAGGTTTTTAAATTTATATTTTAACTTTCTATCATTAAATTCCGGTATTTTCATATGATGTTTCTTATAGACGACCGTTTTAATATAAAACAACCGCAGTTCGACTTTCATGAAACCAATCGTTTTCAATCAGTTTGTGATTTGAGTTATTTTCAACATGCATGCTACAATATATATATAGTAATGCTTTGCAAGGACTTGCTGTTATCGAAGGCCAACTGTCATATTTTGACATTGAATGTATTATTCAGTGATAGGCCAACTGTCATATTTTTACTTTAAATGTATTATTCAGTGATAGGCCAACTGACGTATTTTGACATTAAATGTATTATTCGGTGATAGGCCAACTGACGTATTTTGACATTAAATGTATTATTCGGTGATAGGCCAACTGTCGTATTTTGACATTAAATTTATTATTCAGTGATAGGCCAACTGACGTATTTTGACATTAAATGTATTATTCAGTGATAGGCAAACTGTCGTATATTGAAATTGAATTTATTATTCAGTGATAGGCCAACTGACGTATTTTGACATTGAATGTATTATTCAGTGATAGGTCAACTGTCGTAGTGTGACATTGAATGTATTATTTAGTGATAGGCCAACTGTCGTATTTCGACATTGAATGTATTATTCAGTGATAGGCCAACTGACGTATTTTGACATTAAATGTATTATTCAGTGATAGGCTAACTGACGTATTTTGACATTAAATGTATTATTCAGTGATAGGCCAACTGACGTATTTTTACGTTGAATGTGTTATTTAATGATAGGCCAATTAATGTAATTTTACATTGAAAATTTCTTAAATGATAGGCCTATGGCCATATTTTTTAATTGAATGTTTTATTAAATTACGTATTTCTACATTGAATTTATTGTTTAATGATAGGTCAAATTGAAGTATTTTAGATAAAATCGAAAGACATCACTTAATTTACGTTGTACATAACAATTGGTCGACAAGCTTATTTTAAGATGGACTGCATTATTGGACGTTTCGTTAATTTACTTTACTGTTTTGAAAAAAGACATGGCTCTAATGAAATGTTACATATGTATACATATTGATATTTAACGTTATGCATAATGATATAGCTTTTAAACAAATATGTTCTAGCTTCAGATCAAATTAGGTCGTATGTTTAGTATGTTTGATTAATTTTGTCCCAATACTAATTTTTTATGAACATTTTGTCAATTGACATAATTTTAGGTAGAAAGGCTTTTTATTCAGTAACGTTCGATACAATTATTTTAAATACAAACGTACGAACATCTCTAAGCTTAAAAGCTTGAATTGAAAACACTTACTTTACTTAACTTACATATATTTTTTATCATGCAGTGATAACAGAGAAGTATTGCTGTCAATGATTATATGTGTTTTAGAAAAGATCATATAAGAAGCTCGGACCTTTTGTAAATCGCGCCAGAGTCCATTTCTTAGGTATAACCAGTATTTCGTGTTGTTTTGTATACGCTGTCGGGTTTATAAACCTGGTGAGACCAGCCAACACCATATTTACCTCTATACCAGCGTCATGTTTAAAACCATAAGATTTGTAAAAATAACACCATATCACATAAATATCATATTCCTGTATGGTAGTTCGTTCTGAACACTGTTTCAGGTACATACCCTAAAGAAATTGATGGTGGATCCCTTTTCCAATGTACCGTACTTAATTGTCATCTGTTTAGACAGGTCGTCTGCATTCTTAATTGGGGCATCCATTCGCTTGACGGTGAGAAAAGCTGCCAAATTGGCGGTATAAGACGATATTATGATCATGGTGAAAAACCACCATAGACAAGCAACCGCCCTCGTAGAAATAGCTTTAGGTGCCACTTCGCTACCTGGTTAGAAGATTATAGGTGATGTATTACAGTTAGTTCGTTTTTATTTATCACATACATTCCGTAAGATAATTTGAAACAATTTGTATTTTATTATTTCGACATTCAATAAGCAGATTTTTTTCTCCAAAGAGCTACTGTAACGACTGAATTTCGGACCATCAGTCGACATACTTGTATATAAACTATACGGCCAATATTCTAATTAATTTCTATGTACGAATTCGTTTTGTCTTGCCGTTATCTTCACCTGTTTTACTTAATAAATGTAACTGGCATAAAATAATAACAATATGTCACAGACAAAACGAACATAGTAAATATCCGAACAATATTTTTATTTGAATATATTATTTTGATGTTTGAGTTAAAGTTATTTCTTTATGGAGACAAGTTTCAACAAAACATCTGGAGTATGTGATAAATAAAGATAATACACTCGTGATCATTTTTAATTAAATCATTTAACTAACTGACAATTTCTATGATAAAATACTCTTGTCAACTAGGAAATGAATTATTTAAATGACCATCGGTGTATGGTTGATTCGCTACGTATATTTTTGTTTGGGCCTGTACTGAAAGGTCACATAGTTCGATTCATAGTACTTATGTAAGTATTTGTTTGAAAAGTTGATGTTTATTTATCCCAAATAAAACAAATGCCAACAACACATGACTAAAACATGTCGACCCGGTAAAAATATTAATTTTAGCTAATCAATGATATTACTGGCTAGGTATAATTCTAAGTCATAGCTACTAAGTGACATCGCCTAGGATTTTTGTAGCTACCCTATGACATCGCCCAGAGAGAACTCTTAACTGTAGCTACCCAATGGCATCGCCCCGATAAAAATCTTGACTGTAACTACCCAAAGACATTGCCCCGATAGAAATATTGACTGTAGCTACCCAATGACATTGCCCCGATAAAAATCATGACGATAGCTACCCAATGACATCGCCCCGAAATAAATCTTGACTGTAGCTACCCAATGACATCGCCCCGATAGAAATATTGACTGTAGCTACCCAATGGCATCGCCCCGATAGAAATATTGACTGTAGCTACCCAATGACATCGCCCCGATAGAAATCTTAATGGTATCTACCTTATGACATCGCCCCGATAGAAAACTTAACTTCCGATACCCAATGGCATCGCCCCGAAATAAATCTTGACTGTAGCTACCCAATGACATCGCACGGACAGAAATCTTGACTGTAGCTACCTAATGATATTGCCCCGATATCAATCTTGACAGTAGCTAACCAATGACATCGCCCCGAATAATTCTTGACAGTAGCTACCAAATGGCATCGCCTAGATAAAAATATTGACTGTAGCTAGCCAATGGCATAGCCCGAATAAACCTTGACAGTAGCTACCCAAATGGCATCGCTCCGAATATATCTTGACAGTAGCTACCCAATGACATCACCAAGACAAAAATCGTGATCGTAGCTACCCAATGACATCACTCTGATTATTAATCTTGACTGTAGCAACCCAATGACGTAACCACGATAGAAATATTCACTTCAGCTACCTAATGGCATCGCTCCGATCGAACTTTTGACTATAGTTTACCAATGACACCGTCCCGATATAAATCTTGACAGTAGCTACCTAATAACATCGCCCGATATAAATCTTGACTGTAGCTACCCAATGACATCGTCCTGATAGAAATATTGATTGTAGCTACCAAATGGCATCGCCCCGATATCAGTATGATTAGTAGTTACCCTATGGCATCGCCCCGATAGAAATATTAACTGTAGCTACCCAATGACATCGCCCGGATATAAATCTTAACGGTAGCTATGCAGTGACATCGCCGCGATAGAATCTTAACTGTAGCAACCTATGGCATATCCCGATAAAAATCTTAACAGTAGCTACGCATTGAAATCGCCCCGATAGAAATCTCAACTGTAGCAATCTATGATATAGCCACGATAGAAATCTTCACTGTAGCAACCTATGACATAGCTACGATAGAAATCTTAGTCCCGAATGAAATATTAACTGTAGAAACATATGACATAGCCCCGATGGAAATCATAACTGTAGCAACCTATGACATAGCCCAGATAGCAATCTTAACTGTAGCAACTTATGACATAGTCCCGATGGAAATGTTAACTCTAGCAACCTATAACATAGCCCCGATGGAAATCTAAAATGTAGCTACCAAATATCATAGCTCCGATAGAAATCTTAAATGTAGCAACCTATGACATAGCCCCGATGGAAATATAAACTGTAGCTACCAAATGACATAGCCCCGTTAGAAATCTTAACTGTAGCAACATATGACATAGCCCCGATAGAAATCATAACAGTAGCAACCTATGATATAGCCTTGATGGAAATCTTAACTGTAGCAACCTATGACATAGCCCCGATAGAAATCTTAACTGTAGCTTACTATGACATAGCTCTGATGGAAATATTAAATGTAGCAACCTATGACATAGCCCCGATGGAAATCATAACTGTAGCATCCTATGACATAGCCCCGATGGAAATCTTAACTGTAGGAACCTATGACATAGCCCCGATGGAAATCTTAACTGTAGGAACCTATGACATAGCCCCGATGGAAATCTTAACTGTACATGTAGCTACCTATGCCATAGCTCCGATGGAAATCATAACTGTAGCAACCCATGACATAGCCCCGATAGAAATCTTAACTGTAGGAACCTATGACATAGCCCCGATGGAAATCTTAACTGTACATGTAGCTACTTATAACATAGCTCAGATGGAAATCGTAACTGTAGCAACCTATGACAAAGCTCCGATGGAAATCTTAACTGTAGCAACCTATGACAAAGCCCCGATGGAAATCTTAATTGTAGGAACCTATGACATAGCCCCGATGGAAATCTTAACTGTACATATAGCTACTATGCCATATCTCCGATGGAAATCTTAACTGTAGCAACCTATGACATAGCCCCGATGGAAATTTTATCTGTAGGAACCTATGACATAGCCCGATGGAAATCTTAACTGTACATGTAGCTACCTATAACATAGCTCCGATGGAAAACTTAACTGTAGCAACCTATGACAAAATCCCGATGGAAATCTTAACTGTAGCAACCTATGACATAGCCCTGATGGAAATTTTAACTGTAGCTACCCATGACATAGCCCCAATGGAAATCTTAACTGTAGCAACCTATGACATAGCTCCGATGGAAATCTTAAATGTAGCAACCTATGACAAAACCCTGTTGGAAATCTTAACTGTAGCAACTTATGACATAGCCCCGATGGAAATCATAACTGTAGGAACCTATGACATAGCCCCGATGGAAATCTTAACTGTACGTGTAGCTACCTATGCCATAGCTCCGATGGAAATCTTAACTGTAGCAACCTATGACATAGCCCCGATGGAAATTTTAACTGTAGGAACCTATGACATAGCCCGATGGAAATCTTAACAGTACATGTAGGTACCTATGACATAGCTCCGATGGAAATCTTAACTGTAGCAACCTATGACAAAACCCTGATGGAAATCTTAACTGTAGCAACCTATCACAAAGCCCCGATGGAAATCTTAACTGTAGTAACCTATAACATAGCCCCGATGGAAATCTTAACTGTAGGAACCTATGACATAGCCCCGATGGAAATATTAACTGTACATGTAGCTACCTATGACATAGCTCAGACGGAAATCTTAACTGTAGCAACCTATGACAAAGCCCCGATGGAAATCTTAACTGTAGCAACCTATGACATAGCCCCGATGGAAATCTTAACTGTAGGAACCTATGACATAGCCCCGGTGGAAATCTTAACTGTACATGTAGCTACCTATGACATAGCTCCGATGGAAATCTTAACTGTAGCAATCAATGACATAGCCCCAATGGATATATTAACTGTAGCAACCTATGACATAGCCACGATGGAACTTTTAACTGTAGCTACCTATGGCATATCCCCGATGGAAATCTTATCTTTAACTTCCTATGATATAGCCACGATGGAAATCTTAACTGTAGCAACCTATGACATAGCCCCGATGGAATTCTTAACTGTAGCTACTTATGAAATATCCCCGATGGAAATCCTAACTGTAGCAACCTATGACATAGCCCCGATGGAAATTTTAAATGTAGCAACATATGACATAGCCCCGATGGAAATCTTAACTGAAGCTACCTATGACATAGCCCCGATGAAAATCTTAACTGTAGCTACCTATGGCATATTCCCGATGGAAATCTTAGCTGTAGCTTCTTATGACATAGTCCCGATGAAAAAATTTAACTGTAGTAACCTATGACATAGGTCCTGATAGAAGTCTTAACTGTAGCTAACTATGACAACGCCCCGATTGAAATATAATTGTAGGAACTTATGGCATAGCCCTGATAGTAAACTTAACTGCAGCTTCTTACGACATAGCCCCAATATAAATTTTCATTGTAGCTACCCTATGACATAGCCCCGATCGAAATCTTAACTGAAGTTACCTATGACATAGCCCCGATGAAAATCTTAACTGTAGCTACCTATGTCATATCCCCGATGGAAATCTTAACTGTAGCTTCCTATGACATAGCCACGATGGAAATCTTAACTGTAGCAACCTATGACATAGCCCCGATGGAATTCTTAACTGTAGCTACTTATGACATATCCCCGGTGGAAATCCTAACTGTAGCAACCTATGACATAGCCCCGATGGAAATTTTAACGGTAGCAACATTTGACATAGCCCCGATGGAAATCTTAACTGAAGCTACCTATGACTTAGCCCCGATGAAAATTTTAACTGAAGCTACCTATGGCATATCCCCGATGGAAATCTTAAATGTAGCTTCTTATGACATAGTCCCGATGAAAAATTATAACTGTAGCAACCTATGACATAGGTCCTGATAGAAGTCTTAACTGTAGCTAACTATGACATAGCCCCGATTGAAATATAATTGTAGCAACCTATGGCATAGCCCCGATAGTAATCTTAACTGCAGCTTCTTACGACATAGCCCCAATATAAATTTTTATTGTAGCTACCCAATGACATCGCCACGACAGAAATTTTGACTGTAGATAGCAAATGGCATCGCCCGAATTTAAATCTTAAAAGTAGCTTCCCTATGGCATCACCCCGATAGAATCATTAACTGTAGCTACCCAATAGCATCGACCCATTATAAATCTTAACTGTAACTACCCAATGACATCGCCCGGATAGAAATCATAAATGTAGCTACCGATGACATAGTCCCAATAGAAATTTTAATTGTAGCAGCCTATGGCATAGTCCCGATGGAAATATTAACTGTAGTAACCTATGACATAGCCACGATAGAATTATTAACTGTAGCAACCTATGACATAGCCCCGATAGAAATCGTAACTGTAGTTTACTATGACATAGCAAATGTAGCAACCTATGACACAGCCCCGATGGAAATCATAACTGTAGCAACCTATGACATAGGCTCGATGGAAATCTTAACTGTAGCAACCTATGAAGTAGCCCCAATGGAAATCATAACTGTAGCAACCTATGACAAAGACCCAATGGAAATCTTAACTGTAGCAACCTATGACAAAGCTCCGATGGAAATCTTAACTGTAAGAACCTATGACATAGCCCAGATGGAAATATTAACTGTATGATCATATGACATAGCTCCGATGGAAATCTTAACTGTACATGTAGCTACCTATGCCATAGCTCCGATGGAAATCTTAACTGTAGCAACCAATGACATAGCCCCCGTGGAAATTTTAACTGTAGGAACCTATGACATAGCCCCGATGGAAATCTTAACTGTACATGTAGCTACTTATAACAAAGCTCCAATGGAAATCTTAACTGTAGCAACCTATGACAAAGCCCCGATGGAAATCTTAACTGCAGCAACCTATAACAAAGCCCCGATGGAAATCTTAATTGTAGGAACCTAAGACATAGTCCCGATGGAAATCTTATCAGAAGCATCCAATGACATAGCCCCGATGGAAATTTTAACTGTAGCTACCTATAACATAGCCCCGATAGAAATCTTAACTGAAGCTATCTCTGACATAGACCCGATGGAAATCGTAAAGGTAGCTACATGTACTTATGATATAGCCCCGATGGAAATCTTAACTATAGCGGCCTATGTCATAAACCGAAGGAAATCTAAACTGTAGCTTCCTATGACATAGCCCAGATGGAAATCTTAACTGTAGCAAACTCTAACATAGCCCTGATAGAAATCTTAACGGTAGCAACCTATGACATAGCCCAGATGGAAATCTTACTTGTAGCAATCTTTGAAATAGCCCGTATGGAGATCTTAACTGTAGCAACTGATGATATAGTCCATATGGAAATCTTAACTGTATCAAACTATGTCAGAGCCCCGATAGAAATCTTAACTGTAGCAACATATAACATAGCCCCGATGGAAATATTTACTGTAGAAACTGTATCATAGCCCCGATGGAAATCTTATCTGTATCAACCTAAGACATAGCCCCGATGGAAATCTTAACTGAATCAACCTATGACATAGCTCCGATGGAAATCTTAACTGTAGCTACCTATAACATAGCCACGATGGAAATCTTAACTGTAGCTACTTATGACAAAACCCCGATGGAAATCTTAACTGTAGCAAACTAAGACATAGCTCCGATGGAAATCTTAACTGAAGCAACCTATGACATAGCCCCGATAGAAATCTTAACTGTAGCTACCTATAACATAGCCCCGATGGAAATCTTAACTGAAGCTACCTATAACATAGCCCCGATGGAAATCTTAACTGAAGCTACCTCTGATATAGCCCCGATGGAAATCTTAACTTAAGCTACCTCTGACATAGCCCCGATGGAAATTGTTACTGTAGCTACCTATGACATAGCCCCGATAGAAATCTTAACTGTAGCAACCTAAGACATAGACCCGATGGAATTCTTAACTGTAACAACGTAAGACATAGGCCCCGATGGAAATCTTAACTGAAACAACCTAGGCATAGCCCCGCAGGAAATATTAACTGTAGCTACCTATAAAATAGGTCCCGATGGAAATCTTGACTGTAGCTTCCTGTGACATAGCTCCGATGGAAATCTTAACTGTAGCAACCTATAAAATAGCCCCGATGGAAATCTTAACTGAAGCTTCATGAACCTATGATATAGCCCCGATGGAAATCTTAACTATAGCGGCCTATGTCATAACCCGATGGAAATCTTAACTGTAGCTTCGTGTGACATAGCCCCGATGGAAATCTTAACTTTACATACCTATAACATAGCCCTGATAGAAATCTTAACTGTAGTAACCTATGACATAGCCCCGATGAAAATCTTAACTGTAGATACCTATGACATATGTCCTGATGGAAATTTTAACTGTTGCTAACTATGACATAGCCCTGATGGAAATCTTAACTGTAGTAACCTAAGATATAGCCCCGATGGAAATCTTAAATTTAGCCACCTATGGCATAGCCCCAATGGAAATTTAAAAGTAGTTATCTATAACATAGGTCCCGATGGAAATCTTAACTGTAGCTACCTATAAAATAGCCCCGATGGAAATTTTAACTGAAGCTACCTCTGAAATATCCCCGATGGAAATCTTTACTGTAGCTACCCCTGACATAGCCCCTATGGAAATCGTCACTGTAGCTACCTATGACATAGCCCCGATGGAAATCTTAACTGTAGCAACCTGTGACATAGAACCGAAGTAAATCATAAACGTAGAAACATATGACATATCCCCGATAGAAATCTTAACTTTGGGAACCTATGACATAGCTTAGATGGAAATCTTAACTGTAGTAACCTATGCCATGAATTCTATTGAAATCTTAACCATAGCAGCCTATGACATAGCACCAATGGAAATAATAACTGCAGCAACATTTGACATAATCCCGATGGAAATCATAACTGTAGCAAACTATGACATGGCCTCGATGGAAATCTTAACTGTAGCAACCTATGACATAGCTTAGATGGAAATCTTAACTGTAGTAACGTATGATATAGCTCCGATGGAAATCTTAAATGTAGCAACCTATAACATAGCCCCGATGGAAATATTAACTGAATCAACCTATGATATAGCCCCAATGAAAATCTTAACTGTAGCTACCTATGACATAGGTCCTGATGGAAATCTTAACTGTAGCTACCTATGACATAGTCCTGATAGAAATCTTAACTGTAGCAACTTATTATATAGCCCAGATGGAAATCTTATTATCGCAACTGATGACATAGTCCCGATAGAAATCTTAACTGTAGTAACCTATGACATAGCTTTTATGGAAATCTTAACTGTAGCAGCCTATGACATAGCCCCGATAGAAATCATTATTGTAGCAACCTATGACAGAGCCCCGATGGAAATCTAAACTGTAGCAACCTCTGACATAGCCCTGATGGCAATCTTAACTGCAATAACCTATGACATAGCTTCTATGGAAAACTTCACTGTAGCGACCTATAACATAGATCAGATTGAAATCTTAACTTTAGGAACCTATGACATAGCTCCGATGGAAATCTTTATTGCAGCAACCTATGACATAGTTGCGATAAAAATCTTAGCTGTAGCAACCTGTGACATAGCCCAGATGGAAATCTTAACTGTAGCAACCTATAACATAGCCCCGATGAAAATCTTAACTTTAGCAACCTATGACATAGAACCGATGGAAATTTTAACTGTAGCAATCTTTGAAATAGACCCATTGGAAATCTTAACTGTAGCTACCTATGACATAGGCCTAATGGCAATCTTAACTGAAGCTACCTATGACATAGCCCCGATGGAATTTTAACTCAAGCTACCTATGGCATACCCGATGGAAATCTTAACTGTAGCTTCCTATTATATAGCCCCGATAGAAATCTTAACTGTAGCAACCTATAACATAGCCCAGATGGAAATCTTCACTGAAGCAACCTATGACATAGCACCGATGGAAATCTTAACTGTAGCTACCTATAACATAGCTCCTGATGGAAATCGTCTTTGTAGCTACCTATGACATAGCCCCGATTTAAATCTTACCTGTAGCAAGCTATGACATTGCCCACATGGAAATCTTAACTGTAGCAACATATGACTTAACTCAGATGGAAATCTGAACTGTAGCAACCTATGATATAGCTCCGATGGAAATCTTAAATGTAGCAACCTATGACATAGCCCCGATGGAAATATTAACTGTAGCTACCTATGACATAGCCCCGATAGAAATCTAAACTGACGCTACCTATGACATAGCCCCGACGGAAATCTTAACTGTAGCTACCTATGACAAAGCCCCGTTAGAAATCTTATTTGTAGCAACCTATGATGTAGAACAGATGGAAATCTTAATGTAGCAACTTATGACAAAGTCCCGATGAAAATCTTAACTGTAGCAACCTATGACATAGCCCCTATAGAAATCTTAACTGTAGCAACTTATGACATGTCCATGATGGAATTCTTAACTATAGTAATCTTTGAAATAGCCCCATTGGAAATCTTAACTGTAGCTACCTATGACATAGGTTCTGATGAAAATCTTAACTGTATCTACCCATGACATAGCCCCGATGGAAATCATAACTGTAGCAACGTTTCTCATATCCCCGATGGAAATACTTAACTGTAGCAAAGTATGACATAGCTCCGATGGAAATCTTAAATGTAGCAACCTATAACATAACCACGATGGAAATACCAACTGAATCAACCTATGATATAGCCCTAATGAAAATCTTAACTGTAGCTACCTATGACATAGGTCCTGATGGAAATCTTAACTGTAGCTACCTATGATATGGCCCAGATGGAAATCTTACTGTAGCAACTGATGACATAGTCCAGATAGAAATCTTAACTGTAGTAACCTATGCCGTAGCTTCTATGGAAATCTTAACTGTAGCAACCTATGGCATAACCCCGATGGAAATCATTTCTGTAGCAACCTATGACATAGCCCCGATGGAAATTTTTACTGTAGCAATCTTTAAAATAGCCCCGATCGAAATCTAAACTGTAGCAACCTATGACATAGCCCTGATGGCAATCTTAACTGTAGTAACCTATGACAAAGCTTCTATGGAAATCTTAACTGTAGCAACCTATGACATAGCTCAGATGGAAATCTTAACTTTAGCAACCTTTGACATAACTACGATGCAAATCTTTATTGCAGCAACCTATGACATACTCGCGATAAAAATCTTAGCTGTAGCAACCTGTGACATAGCCCAGATGGAAATCTTTACTGTAGCAACCTATGACATAGCCCCGATGGAAATCTTAACTGTAGCAACCTATGACATAGCCCCGATGGAAATTTTAACTGTAGCAATCTTAAAATAGCCCCATTGGAAATCTTAACTGTAGCTACCTATGACATAGCCCTGATGGCAATCTTAACTGAAGCTACCTATGACCTGGCCCCGATGGAAATCTTAACTGTAGCTAGCTATGTTATAGCCCCGATGGAAATTTTAACTTTAGCTTCCTATGGCATACCCCGATGGAAATCTTAACTGCAGCTTCCTATTACATATCCCGATGGAAATCTTAGCTGTACCAACCTATGACATAGCACCGATGGAAATCTTAACTGTAGCTACCTATGACATAGCTCCTGATAGAAATTGTCGTTGTAGCTATCTATGACATAGCCCCGTTGGAAATCTTAACTGTAGCAAGCTATGACATTACCCACTTGGAAATCTTAACTGTAGCAACATATGACATTGCTCCGATTGAAATCAACTGTAGCAACCTATGACATAGCCCCGATGGAAATCTTAACTGAAGCTACCTATGACATAGCCCCGATCGAAATATTAACTGTAGCAACCTATGACATAGCCCCGATAAAAAATTTAACTGACACTACCTATGACATAGCCGCGATGGAAATCTTGACTGTAGCTACCTATGACAAAGCCCCGTGATAAATCTTATCTGTAGCAACCTATGATG
Source organism: Panopea generosa (assembly GCA_029582155.1). Lineage (NCBI taxonomy): Eukaryota > Metazoa > Mollusca > Bivalvia > Adapedonta > Hiatellidae > Panopea > Panopea generosa. The sequence goes on along the minus strand of CM055898.1, from coordinate 59,440,339 downwards.
TAGCACAGATGGAAATCTTACTGTAGCAACTGATGACATAGTCCCGATGGAAATCTTAACTGTAGCAACCTATGACATAGCCCCTATAGAAATCTTTACTGTAGCAACCTATAACATAGATCAGATGGAAATCTTAACTTTAGCAACCTATGACATAGCTCCGATGGAAATCTTTATTGCAGCAACCTATGACATAGTCGCGATAAAAATCTTAGCTGTAGCAACCCGTGACATAGCCCAGATGGAAATCTTAACTGTAGGAACCTATAACATAGCCCCGATGAAAATCTTAACTTTAGCAACCTATGACATAGAACCTATGGAAATTTTAACTGTAGCAATTTTTAAAAAAGACGCATTGGAAATCTTAACTGTAGCTACCTATGACATAGCCCTGATGGCAATCTTAACTGAAGCTACCAATGACATTGCCCAGATGGAAATTTTAACTTTAGCTACCTATGATATAGCACCGATGGAAATCTTAACTGCAGCTACCTATGACATAGCACCTGATGGAAATCGTCTTTGTAGCTACCTATGACATAGCCCCGATGGAAATCTTACCTGTAGCAAGCTATGACATTGCCCACATAGAAATCTTAACTGTAGCAACATATGACATAGCTCAGATGGAAATCTGAAATGTAGCAACCTATGATATAGCTCTGATGGAAATCTTAAATGTAGCAACCTATGACATAGCCCCGATGGAAATTTTAACTCAAGCTACCTATGACATAGCCCCGATGGAAATATTAACTGTAGCTACCTATGGCATACCCGATGGAAAATCTTAACTGTAGCTTCTTATTATATAGCCCCGATGGAAATCTTAACTGTAGCAACCTATAACATAGCCCAGATGGAAATCTTAACTGTAGCAACCTATGACATAGCACCGATGGAAATCTTAACTGTAGCCACCTATGACATAGCTCCTGATGGAAATCGTCTTTTTAGCTACCTATGACATAGCCCCGATGGAAATCTTACCTGTAGCAAGCTATGAAATTGCCCACATGGAAATCTTAACTGTAGCAACATATGACATAGCTCAGATAGAAATCTGAACTGTAGCAACCTATGATATAGCTCTGATGGAAATCTTAAATGTAGCAACCTATGACATTGCCCCGATGGAAATCTTAACTGAAGCTACCTCTGACATAGCCCCGATGGAAATATTATCTGTAGCTACCTATGACATAGCCCCGATAGAAATCTAAACTGACGCTTCCTATGACATAGCCCCGATGGAAATCTTAACTGTAGCTACCTATGACAAAGCCCCGTTAGAAATCTTAACTGTAGCAACTTATGACATAACCACGATGGAATTATAAACTATAGTAATCTTTGAAATAGCCCCATTGCAAATCTTAACTATAGCTACCTATGACATAGGTTCTGATGAAAATCTTAACTGTATCTTCCCATGACATAGCTCCGATGGAAATCATAACTGTAGCAACCTTTCTCATATCCCCGATGGAAATCTTAACTGTAGCAAAGTATGACATAGCTCCGATGGAATCTTAAATGTAGCAACCTATAACATAACCACGATGGAAATACCAACTGAATCAACCTATGATATAGCCCAAATGAAAATCTTAACTGTAACTACCTATGACATAGGTCCTGATGGAAATCTTATCTGTAGCTACCTATGATATAGCCCAGATGGAAATCTTACTGTAGCAACTGATGACATAGTCCCGATAGAAATCTTAAATGTAGTAACCTATGCCGTAGCTTCTATGGAAATCTTAACTGTAGCACCCTATGGCATAGCCCCGATGGAAATCATTTCTGTAGCAACCTATGACATAGCCCCGATGGAAATTTTAACTGTAGCAATCTTTAAAATAGCCCCGATGGAAATCTAAACTGTAGCAACCTATGACATAGCCCTGACGGCAATCTTAACTGTAGTAACCTATGACAAAGCTTCTATGGAAATCTTAACTGTAGCAACCTATGACATAGCTCAGATGGAAATCTTAACTTTAGCAACCTATGACATAGCTCCGATGCAAATCTTTATTGCAGCAACCTATGACATATTCGCCATAAAAATCTTAGCTGTAGCAACCTGTGACATAGCCCAGATGGAAATCTTAACTGTAGCAACCTATAACATAGCCCCGATGGAAATCTTAACTGTAGCAACCTATGACATAGCTCCGATGGAAATATTAACTGTAGCAATCTAAAAATGGCCCCATTGGAAATCTTAACTGTAGCTACCTATGACATAGCCCTGATGGCAATCTTAACTGTAGCAACCTATAACATAGCCCAGATAGAAATCTTAACTGTAGCAACCTATGACATAGCACCGATAGAAATTGTCTTGTAGCTATCTATGAAATAGCCCCGATGGAAATCTTACCTGTAGCAAGCTATGACATTACCCATATGGAAATCTTAACTGTAGCAACATATGACATAGCTCCGATGGAAATCAACTGTAGCAACCTATGACATAGCCCCGATGGAAATCTTAACTGACGCTACCTATGACATAGCCACGATGGAAATCTTGACTGTAGCTACCTATGACAAAGCCCCGTGATAAATCTTATCTGTAGCAACCTATGATGTAGCACAGATGGAAATCTTACTGTAGCAACTTATGACATAGTCCCGATGGAAATCTTAACTGTAGCAACCTATGACATAGCCCCTATATAAATCTTAACTGTAGCAACTTATGACATAGCCACGATGGAATTCTTAAATATAGTAATCTTTGTAATTGCCCCATTGGAAATCTTACTGTTGCAACTGTAGGTATAGTCACGACGGAAATCTTAGCTATAGAAGCCTTTGTCATAACCCGATGGAAATCTTAACTGTAGCTTCCTATGACATAGCCTCGATGGAAAGTTTAACTGTAGCAACCTATAACATAGCCGTGATAGAAATTTTAACTACAGCAACCTATGATATAGACCCAATGCAAATTTTAACTTTAGCTACCTATAACATAGGTCCCGATAGAAATCTTAACTGTAGCTTCTTTTGACATAGCCCCGTCGAAAATTTTAACTATAGCTACCTATAACATAGGTCCTGATGGAAATCTTAATTGTAACAATCTATCACATAGCCCCGATGGAAATCGTAACTGCAGCAACCTATGACATAGCTCAGATGAAAATCTTAACTGTAGCAACCAATGACATAGCTCCAATGGAAATATTTACCGTAGCAACATATGACATAGCTCTTATGGAAATCTTTACTGTAGCAACCTATGACATAGCCCAGATGGAAATTGTAACTATAGCAACCTATGACATAGCCCCGACGGAAATGTTAACTGTAGCAACATATGACATAGCTCAGATGGAAATTTGAAATGTAGCAACCTATGATATAGCTCTGATGGAAATCTTAAATGTAGCAACCTATGACATAGCCCCGATGGAAATCTTAACTGAAGCTACCTATGACATAGCCCCGATGGAAATATTAACTGTAGCTACCTATGGCATACTCGATGGAAAATTTTAACTGTAGCTTCTTATTATATAGCCCCGATGGAAATCTTAACTGTAGCAACCTATAACATAGCCCAGATGGAAATCTTAACTGTAGCAACCTATGACATAGCACCGATGGAAATCTTAACTGTAGCTACCTATGACATAGCTCCTGATAGAAATCGTCTTTTTAGCTACCTATGACATAGCCCCGATGGAAATCTTACCTGTAGCAAGATATGAAATTGCCCACATGGAAATCTTAACTGTAGCAACATATGACATAGCTCATATAGAAATCTGAACTGTAGCAACCTATGATATAGCTCTGATGGAAATCTTAAATGTAGCAACCTATGACATAGCCCCGATGGAAATCTTAACTGAAGCTACCTCTGACATAGCCCCGATGGAAATATTATCTGTAGCTACCTATGACATAGCCCCGATAAAAATCTAAACTGACGCTACCTATGACATAGCCCCGATGGAAATCTTAACTGTAGCTACCTATGACAAAGCCCCGTTAGAAATCTTATCTGTAGCAACCTATGATGTAGCACAGATGGAAATCTTACTGTAGCAACTTATGACATAGTCCCGATGGAAATTTAACTGTAGCAACCGATCACATAGCCCCTATAGAAATCTTAACTGTAGCAACTTATGACATAACCACGATGGAATTCTAAACTATAGTAATCTTTGAAATAGCCCCATTGCAAATCTTAACTATAGCTACCTATGACATAGGTTCTGATGAAAATCTTAACTGTATCTACCCATGACATAGCCCGATGGAAATCATAACTGTAGCAACCTTTATCATATCCCCGATGGAAATCTTAACTGTAGCAAAGTATGACATAGCTCCGATGGAAATCTTAAATGTAGCAACCTATAACATAACCACGATGGAAATACCAACTGAATCAACCTATGATATAGCCCAAATGAAAATCTTAACTGTAACTACCTATGACATAGGTCTTGATGGAAATCTTATCTGTAGCTACCTATAATATAGCCCAGATGGAAATCTTACTGTAGCAACTGATGACATAGTCCCGATAGAAATCTTAACTGTAGTAACCTATGCCGTAGCTTCTATGAAAATCTTAACTGTAGCACCCTATGGCATAACCCCGATGGAAATCATTTCTGTAGCAACCTATGACATAGCCCCGATGGAAATTTTAACTGTAGCAATCTTTAAAATAGCCCCGATGGAAATCTAAACTGTAGCAACCTATGACATAGCCCTGACGGCAATCTTAAATGTAGTAACCTATGACAAAGCTTCTATGGAAATCTTAACTGTAGCAACCTATGACATAGCTCAGATGGAAATCTTAACTTTAGCAACCTATGACATAGCTCCGATGCAAATCTTTATTGCAGCAACCTATGACATACTCGCGATAACAATCTTAGCTGTAGCAACCTGTGACATAGCCCAGATGGAAATCTTAACTGTAGCAACCTATAACATAGCCCCGATGGAAATCTTAACTGTAGCAACCTATGACATAGCTCCGATGGAAATATTAACTGTAGCAATCTAAAAATAGCCCCATTGGAAATCTTAACTGTAGCTACCTATGACATAGCCCTGATGGCAATCTTAACTGTAGCAACCTATAACATAGCCCAGATAGAAATCTTAACTGTAGCAACCTATGACATAGCACCGATAGAAATTGTCGTTGTAGCTATCTATGAAATAGCTCCGATGGAAATCTTACCTGTAGCAAGCTATGACATTACCCACATGGAAATCTTAACTGTAGCAACATATGACATAGCTCCGAAGGAAATCATCTGTAGCAACCTATGACATAGCCCCGATGGAAATCTTAACTGACGCTACCTATGACATAGCCACGATGGAAATCTTGACTGTAGCTACCTATGACAAAGCACCGTGATAAATCTTATCTGTAGCAACCTATGATGTAGCACAGATGGAAATCTTACTGTAGCAACTTATGACATAGTCCCGATGGAAATCTTAACTCTAGCAACCTATGACATAGCCCCTATATAAATCTTAACTGTAGCAACTTATGACATAGCCACGATGGAATTCTTAAATATAGTAATCTTTGTAATTGCCCCATTGGAAATCTAACTGTTGCAACTGTAGGTATAGTCACGACGGAAATCTTAGCTATAGAAGCCTTTGTCATAACCCGATGGAAATCTTAACTGTAGCTTCCTATGACATAGCCCCGATGGAAAGCTTAACTGTAGCAACCTATAACATAGCCGTGATAGAAATTTTAACTACAGCAACCTATGATATAGACCCAATGCAAATTTTAACTTTAGCTACCTATAACATAGGTCCCGATAGAAATCTTAACTGTAGCTTCTTTTGACATAGCCCCGTCGAAAATTTTAACTATAGCTACCTATAACATAGGTCCTGATGGAAATCTTAATTGTAACAATCTATCACATAGCCCCGATGGAAATCGTAACTGCAGCAACCTATGACATAGCTCAGATGAAAATCTTAACTGTAGCAACCAATGACATAGCTCCAATGGAAATATTTACCGACGCAACCTATGACATAGCTCTTATGGAAATCTTTACTGTAGCAACCTTTGACATAGCCCCGATGGAAATTGTAACTATAGCAACCTATGACATAGCTCCGACGGAAATGTTAACTGTAGCAACCTATGACATAGCTCAAATGGAAATCTTTACTGTTGCTAACTATGACAAAGCTCCGATGGAAATATTTACTGTAGCAACCTATGACAAAGCACCGATAGGAATCTAAACTGAATATACCTATGACATAGCCCCGATGGAAATCTTAACTGTAGCTACCTATGACATAGCCCCGATAGAAATATTAACTGTAGCAACATATGATAAAGCCCAGATGGAAATCTTACTGTAACAACTTATGACATAGTCCCGATGGAAATATTAACTATAGCTACCTATGACATAGCCCCGATAGAAATTGTACTATAGCAACCTATGAAATAGCTCAGATGGAAATCTTAACTGTATCTTCCTATGACATAGTCCCGATGGAAATCATAACTGTAACAACCTATGACATAGCCCCGATGGAAATCTTATCTTATGATAAAGCCCAGATGGAAATCTTACTGTAACAACTTATGACATAGTCCCGATGGAAATATTAACTGTAGCTACCTATGACATAGTCTCGATGGAAATCGTAACTGTAGCAACCTATGACATAGCTCAGATGGAAATCTTAACTGTATCTTCCTATGACATAGTCCCGATGGAAATCATAACTGTAGCAACCTATGACATAGCCCCGATGGAAATCTTATTTGTAGTAACCTATGATATAGCTCAAATGGATATCTTAACTGTAGCAACCTATGACATAGCTCCGATTAAAATTCTTTATTGTAGCAACCTATGACATAGCCCCGATAGAAATCTTAACTGAAGTTACCTATGACGTAGCCCCGATGGAAATCTTTACTTAAGCTACCTATGACAAAGCCCCGATAGAAATCTTAACTGAAACAACCTATAACATAGCCCCTTATGGAAATCTTAACTGTAGCGACCTATGGCATAACCCAGCTGGAAATTTAAACTGTAGCTACCTATAATAAAAGTCCCGATGGAAATCTTAACTGTAGCTTTCTATGATAAAGCCCTGATGAAAATCTTAACTGTAGCTACCTATAACACAGCCCCGATAGAAATTTTAACTGTAGCAACCTATGATAAAGCCCCGATAGAAATGTTAACTGGAGCAACCTGTGATATAGCCCAGATGGAAATCTTACTGTAGCAACTGATGACATAGCCCCGATGGAAATCTTAACTAAAGCAACCTATGACATAGCCCCGATAGAAATCTTAAATGTAGCTACCTATGACATAGCCCTGATGGAAATCTTAACTGCAGCAATCTATGAAAAGGCTCCAATGGAAATCATAACTGCAGCAACCTATGACATAACCCCGATGGAAATCATAACTGTAGCAATCTATGACATAGCCCCTATGAAAATCTTAACTGTAGCACCCTATGACATATGACATAGCCTTAATGGTAATCGTAACTGCAGCAATCTATGAAATAGCTCCAATGGAAATTATAACTGCAGCAACCTATGACATAGCCCCGATGGAATCTTAACTGTAGCTACCTATGACATAGCCCCGATAGAAATCTTAAATGTAGCTACCTATGACATAGCCTTAATGGTAATCGTAACTGCAGCAATCTATGAAATAGCTCCAATGGAAATTATAACTGCAGCTACCTATGACATAGCTCCGATTAAAATCTGAACTTTAGCAACCTATGGCATAGCCCCGTTGGAAAGTTTAACTGTAGCTACCTATAAGATAGGTCCTGATGTAAATCTTAACTGTAGCTTCCTATGACATAGCCCCGATGGAAATCTTAACTCTAGCAACCTATAACATAGCCCTGATAGAAATCTTAACTATAGCAGCCTCTGTCATAACCCGATGGAAATCTTAACTGTAGCTTCCTATGACATAGCCCCATGGAAATCTTAACTGTAACAACCTATCACATAGCCGTGCTGGAAATTTTAACTGTAGTTACCTATAACATAGGTTCTGATGGGAATCTTAACTGTAGCTTCCTATGACATAGCCCCGATGGAAATCTTAACTGTAGTAACCTATGATATAGTCCCGATGGAAATCTTAACTGTAGCAACCTATGACATAGCCCCGATGGAAATCTTAACTATAGCAGCCTATGACATATCCCGATGGAAATGTTGACTGCAGCTTCCTATGACATAGCCCCGATGGAATCTTAACTGTAGCTACCTATGACATAGCTCCGATTAAAATCTGAACTTTAGCAACCTATGGCATAGCCCCGTTGGAAATTTTAACTGTAGCTACCTATAAGATAGGTCCTGATGTAAATCTTAACTGTAGCTTCCTATGACATAGCCCCGATGGAAATCTTAACTCTAGCAACCTATAACATAGCCCTGATAGAAATCTTAACTATAGCAGCCTCTGTCATAACCCGATGGAAATCTTAACTGTAGCTTCCTATGACATAGCCCCATGGAAATCTTAACTGTAACAACCTATTGCATAGCCCTGCTGGAAATTTTAACTGTAGTTACCTATAACATAGGTCCTGATGGGAATCTTAACTGTAGCTTCCTATGACATAGCCCCGATGGAAATCTTAACTGTAGTAACCTATGATATAGTCCCGATGGAAATCTTAACTGTAGCAACCTATGACATAGCCCCGATGGAAATCTTAACTATAGCAGCCTATGACATATCCCGATGGAAATGTTGACTGCAGCTTCCTATGACATAGCCCCGATGGAAATCTTAACTGTAGCAACCCATAACATAGGCCCGATAGAACAGTTAACTGTAGCAACATATGACATAGCCCCGATAGAAATCTTACCTGTAGCTACCTATGACATAGCCCCGATGGAAATCTTAACTGAATCAACCTATGACATAGCCCCGATAGAAATCTTAAATGTAGCTACCTATGACATAGACCCGATGGAAATCTTAACTGCAGCAATCTATGGAAAAGCTCCAATGGAAATCATAACTGCAGCAACCTATGACATAACCCCGATGAAAATCATAACTGTAGCAATCTATGACATAGCCCCGATGAAAATCTTAACTGTAGCAACCTATGACATAGCTCAGATGGAAATCTAAACTGTAGCTACCTATGACATAGCCCCGATAGAAATCTTAAATGTAGCTACCTATGACATAGCCTCGATGGAAATCTTAACTGCAGCAATCTTTGAAATAGCTCGAATGGAAATTATAACTGCAGAAACTTATGACATAACCCCGATGGAAATCATAACTGATGCAATTTATGACATAGCCCCAATGGAAATCTTAACTGAAGCAACCTAGGACATAGCTCAGATGGAAATCTTAACTGTAGCTACCTATGTCATAGCCCCGATGGAAATCTTAACTGTAGCTACCTATGACATAGCCCCGTTTGAAATCTTAACTGTAGCAACATATGACATAGCCCCGATGGAAATCTTAACTGTAGCTACCTATGACATAGCCCCGATTGAAATCTGAACTTTAGCAACCTATGGCATAGCCCCGTTGGAAATTTTAACTGTAGCTACCTATAACATAGGTCCTGATGGAAATCTTAACCGTATCTTCCTATGACATAGCCCCGATGGAAATCTTAACTGTACTAACCTATGATATAGTCCCGATTGAAATCTTAACTGTAGCAACCTATGACATAGCCCCGATGGGAATCTTAACTATAGCAGCCTATGACATATCCCGATGGAAATGTTGATTGTAGCTTCCTATGACAGAGCCCCGATGGAAATCTTAACTGTAGCAACCCATAACATAGGCTCGATAGAACAGTTAACTGTAGCAACATATGACATAGCCCTGATAGAAATCTTAAATGTAGCTACCTATGACATAGCTGATGGAAATCTTAACTAAAGCAACCTATGACATAGCCCCGATGGATCTTAAGTGTAGCAACCTATGACATAGACCCGATGAAAATCTTAACTGTAGCTACCTATGACATAGCCCCGATTGAAATCTGAACTTTAGCAACCTATGGCATAGCCCCGTTGGAAATTTTAACTGTAGCTACCTATAACATAGGTCCTGATGGAAATCTTAACTGTATCTTCCTATGACATAGCCCCGATGGAAATCTTAACTGTAGTAACCTATGATATAGTCCCGATTGAAATCTTAACTGTAGCAACCTATGACATAGCCCCGATGGGAATCTTAACTATAGCAGCCTATGACATATCCCGATGGAAATGTCGACTTTAGCTTCCTATGACAGAGCCCCGATGGAAATCTTAACTGTAGCAACCCATAACATAGGCTCGATAGAACAGTTAACTGTAGCAACATATGACATAGCCCTGATAGAAATCTTAAATGTAGCTACCTATGACATAGCTGATGGAAATCTTAACTAAAGCAACCTATGACATAGCCCCGATGGATCTTAAGTGTAGCAACCTATGACATAGACCCGATGAAAATCTTAACTGTAGCAACCTATGACATAGCCCCGATAGAAATCTTAACTGTTGCTACTTATGACATAGCCCCGATGTAAATCTTAACTGTAGCTACCTATGACATAGCAACGATGGAAATCTTAACTGTAGCTACCTATAACATAGCCCCGATGGAAATCTTAACTGTAGCAACCTATAACATAGCCCCGATGGAAATCATAACTGTAACAACCTATGACATAGACCCGATGAAAATCTTAACTGTAGCAACCTATGACATAGCCCAGATAGAAAACTTAACTGTAGCTACCAATGACACAGCCCCGATAGAAATTTTAACTGTAGCTACCTATGACATAGACCCGATGAAAATCTTAACTGTAGCAACCTGTGACATAGCCCAGATAGAAAGCTTAACTGTAGTTACCTATGACACAGCCCCGATAGAAATCTTAACTGTAGCAACGTATGACATAACTCCGGCGGAAGTCTTATCTGTAGCTACCTATGATATAGGTCCCTATGGAAATCTTAACTGTAGCAACCTATGCCATAGGTCCCGATGGAAATCTTAACTGTTGCAACTTATGACATAGCCCCGATGGAAATCTTAACTGTAGCTACCTATGACATAGCCCCGATGAAAATCTTAACTGTAGCTACCTATAACATAGCCCCGATGGAAATTTTAACTGTAGCAACCTATGACATAGACCCGATGAAAATCTTAACTGTAGCAACGTATGACATAGCCCAAATAGAAAACTTAACTGTAGCTACCTATGACACAGCCCCGATAGAAATCCTAACTGTAGCAACGTATGACAAAACCCCTGCGGAAATCTTATCTGTAGCTATCTATGATATAGGTCCCTATGGAAATCTTATCTGTAGCAACCTATGACATAGGTCCCGATGGAAATCTTAATTGTTGCTACTTATGACATAGCCCCGATGTAAATCTTAACTGTAGCTACCTATGACATAGCACCGATGGAAATCTTAACTGTAGCTACCTATAACATAGCCCCGATGGAAATCTTAACTGTAGCAACCTATGACATAGCCCCGATGGAAATCATAACTGTAGCTACCAATGACACAGCCCCGATAGAAATCTTATCCCGTTATAAAATCTTAGCTTCAGCTGCTTAATGACATCGCCCAGGTATTAATATCAAATATAGCTACAAAGTTTGACACAGGCTTTGAACACATCTTAAATGTAGCTGCCAAATGAAATTGGACTGGTACACATCTTAAATGTAGCTGCCAAATGACATCAGACTGGTACAAATGTTGAATGTAGCAACCGAATCACCTCTATACGGTACTAATGTTAAATTACATCATACTGCTGTAACTCTTAAATGAAACTACAAAAGGTATCCACACGGTACTGATGTCAGATGTATATCCTCAAAGTGACCTTTAAATATAGGATAGTTGTGTTGATGAAGTCTACAATCCTACATCTAGATATATGATATATATATAATAGTTGTTATTAAGCAACGGTTATTACAGATATGCTACATAATAGAGCATACTTGACTAAACGGACATATGCGTGTTATGTGTAGGCACCTTCGATACATATTATGTAATATAGCCATTCTTTAATATTGCTTCCATAAAACCAGATACATTTCGAAGGCTTACATAACATAAACGACATTTTTCTTAAATCTTGTTCCATGTATCTATATTAAGCATAGTAAAATGTTACTCGTGAAGCTCGCATTTGCTTAAATGATGTATTTGAATAAACAAATATTTCAAAAAATGAAATGTTTAGCGGCCAGGAAGCAATATTAATCATGCGTTCATACAAACTCGGACCACCACGATAATGTTCTTAGTAACATATAAATACATCATACGATTCAATAACAATAACTTGAGAACAGAACTAATTTACACTTTGGATATTGAATAAATTATATTTACTCGATTTCTTTATCATTGTTGTAAAAACAAGTAAATGATTTTAAATATTCTGAACTAAATATTAACCACTTGTATGATAAGCGAACAAGCAGTAGTAAAACAATTAATTGTTTTGATTTCAAAAATTGGAGACATGTCCACGAATTATACAGTCACAATACACAATACGGGCAAAAAAAGGTCATCCATTTATAAATATTAAATTGATTATTTAATAAATGTGTAAGCAATATTGATAGTCCTATTACAATGTCCGATATGTGGCTATTCAAATCTTATACGATAAAACTATGATTATAATATTTTCATTAACATATAAGATAAAATAATAATAACAGCCATATTTAACGAACGAATGTATTTCAAATATTCACCTTACAATGAAGCCTTTAGCAAGATACACACACGCACACACGTACACACGCACGTAGTACGCACTTACACACACACATACACAAGCGCGCGCGCACGTACACATATATTGAGCGGTCATCTATATAAATACAACTTTCAGTAATTGGGATATAAAGAAATCTACGTCACCTTGCTGCATAAGAGAACCAATGGTGAACCAAAGACTGTTGAGAATGGTAAACTGATTCTCCACTTCTTCAGACTCAACATCACATGGATGTGGATTTTCCCATTCATACGGTGTAAACCTGAAATAAAGACTAGCGTATAACAATCATATTTATCTTACATGTACGACCAATGTGTTGCCATTGTTGTCGAAGATAAATTGCAAAATCCATTAACCACAACTTAAATGACTGTTTTCTACATGCAGTCGGAAGAGCAGATACTCTACATCAATACATACCACCCACTATGTATGTTGAGTTTATGGCAGCCTATTTTAATTCGATTGCGAAGTAAGCTCAGAGCTTATATATGATTCCGTTCACATATACAACCAGCCCTGAGTGTTGTAATTGAGGGGCAATCAATTCCTGACAGAACCAGCCCTGAGTGTTGTAATTGAGGGGCCATCAATTCCAGACAGAACCAGTCCTCAGTGTTGTTTTTGAGAGGCCATCTATTCATGACAGATCCAGTCCTTAGTGTTGTTTTTGAGAGGTCATCTACTCCAGACAGATCCAGTCCTCAGTGTTGTTTTTGAGAGGCCATCTACTCCAGACAGATCCAGTCCTGAGTGTTGTTTTTGAGAGGCCATCTACTCCAGACAGAACCAGTCTTGAGTGTTGTTTTTGAGAGGCCATCTATTGCAGACAGATCTAGTCGTGAGTGTTGTTTTTGAGAGGCCATCAATTCCAGACAGATCCAGTGATCAGTGTTGTTTTTGAAAGGCCATCTGTTCCAGACAGAACCAGTCCTGAGTGTTGTTTTTGAGAGACCATCTGTTCCAGATAGAGTCAGTCCTGAGTGTTATTTTTGAGAGGTCATCTGTTCCAGATAGAACTAGTCCTTAACTTTGTTTTTGAGAGGTCATCTATTCCAGACAGATCCAGTCCTGAATGTTGTTTATGAGAGGCCATCTACTCCAGACAGATCTAGTCCTGAGTGTTATTTTTGAGAGTCCATCTGTTCCAGACAGATCCAGTCCTGAGTGTTGTTTATGAGAGGCCATCTGCTCCAGACAGATCCAGTCCTGAGTGTTGTTTTTGAGAGACCATCCGTTCCAGATAGAGCCAGTCCTGAGTGTTGTTTATGAGAGGTCATATATTCCAGACAGATCCAGTCCTGAGTGTTGTTTTTGAGAGGCAATCTGTTCCAGATAGAACTAGTCCCGAGTGTTTTTTTTTGAGAGGCCATCTACTCCAGAGAGAACCAACTCTGAGTAATGTTTTTGAGAGGCCATCTGTTCAAGAAAGAACAAGTCCTGAGTGTTGTTTTTGAGAGGCCATCTGTTCCAGACAGAACCAGCTGTGAGGGTTGTTTTTGAGAGGCCATCTACTCCAGACAGATCCAGTCCTCAGTGTTGTTTTTGAGAGGCCATCTGTTCCAGACAGAACCAGCTATGAGTGTTGTTTTTGAGAGGCCATCTGTTCAAGAAAGAACAAGTCCTGAGTGTTGTTTTTGACAAGCTATCTGCACCAGATAGAACCAGTTCTACGTGTTGTTTAAGAGAGGTCATCTGTTCAAGATAGAACCAGTCCTGAATGCTGTTTTTGATAAGCCATCTATTCGAGACAGAACAAGTTCTAAGTGTTGTTTTTGAGAAGCCATCAGTTCCAGACAGAACCAGCCTTCAGTGTTGTCTTTGAGAAGTCATCTGTTCCAGACAGATCCAGTCCTGAGTGTTGTTTTTGAGAAGCCATCTGTTTCAGACAGAACCAGTCCTGAGTGTTGTTTTTGAGAAGCCATCTGTTCCAGACAGAACCAGTCCTGAGTCTTGTTTTGAGAAACATCTGTTTCCTGAGTGTTATTTCTGAGAAGCCATCTGCTACAGACAGAACCAGTCCTGAGTGTTGTTTTTGAGAAGCCATCTGTTCCAGACAGAACCAGTCCTGAGTGCTGTTTTTGATAGGCCATCTATTCGAGAAAGAACAAGTTCTAAGTGTTGTTTTTGAAAGACCATCTGATCCAGACAGAACCAGTCCTGAGTATTGTTTTTGAGAGACCACCTGTTCCAAACAGAACCAGTCCTGACTGTTGTTTTTGAGAGGCCATCTGTTTCAGACAGAACCAGTCCTGAGTATTGTTTTTGAGAGGCCATCATTTCTATATTATAATAAGTCCTGGGTTTTGGTTTTGAGAGGTCATCTGTCCCAGACAGAACCAGTCCTGAGTGTTGTTTTTTAGAGGCCATCTGTTCCGAACAGAACCAGTCCTGAGTGTTGTTTTTGAGAGGCCATCTGTTCCAGACAGAACCAGTCCTGAGAGTTGTTTTTGAGAGGCAATCTATTCCAGACAGAACCAGTCCTGAGTGTTGTTTTTGAGAGGCCATCTGTTCCAGACACAACCAGTCCTGAGTGTTGTTTTTGAGAGGCAATCTGTTCCAGATACAACCAGTTCTCAGTGTTGTTTTTAAGAGGCCATCTTTTCCAGACAGAACCAGTTCTGAGCGTTGTTTATGAGAGTCCATCTGTTCCAAACAGGACTTGTTACTAACTTTCACATAAAAAAGATAGACACAGCATAATTATAATAGGGTCTAGTAAATAACGTTACAGTCAATGTGACTATCATTTTTTATTCGGGAGATATATGCGTCAAGATATCAGACCCAATTTAAAGTTGATGTGTAAATTTGACGCATAGAGCTTGCAGGAACTCTATACGCCGAGGCATAACTCATAGCGTACCCCCGGATAATCGAATAGATTATAATCTTAAAAGACCATAACACACCTCCCTGGTTGTGACAGCTGGCTACAATGAAAGTTGTACCCTTACACGACCATGATGTGCCACCCTGTTTGTGACAACTGACTACAATGATGCCACTTCTCGTACACGACCATGATGTGCCTAACTGGTTGTGATAACTGGCTACAATGAATACTCTACATTTACACGACAACGACGTGCCTCCCTGGTTGTGATAACTGGCTACAATGAATAACCTACTCTTACACGACCACGATGTGTCTCCCTGGTTGTGATAACTGGCTATAATGAATACCCTACTCTTACAGGACAACGATGAGCCTCCCTGGTTGTGATAACTGGCTACAATGAATACTCTTCTCTTACACGACAACAATGTGCTTCCCTGGTTGCGATAACTGGCTATGATGAATACCCTACTCTTAGAGGACCACGACGTGACTCCCTGGTTGTGATAACTGACTACAATGTAAGCTCTACTCTTACACGACCATGATGTGCTTTCCTGGTTGTGATAACAAGCTACAGTGAATAATCTACTCTTACACGAAAATTATGTGCTTCTCTTGGTGTTATATCTGACTACAATGAAGGCTCTACTCTTACACGACCACGACGTGCCTCCCTGGTTATGATAACTGACTACAATGAAGAACCTACTCTTACACGAACATGCCTCCCTGGTTGTGATAAAAAAACTGCAAAGAAGACTCTACTCTAACACGAACATGACTTGCTTCCCTGGTTGTGATAACTGACTACAATAAAGAAGACTCTACTATTACACGAACATGACGTGCTTTCCTGATTGTGACAACTGGCTTCAATGAAGACTCTACTCTTACATGAACATGGCGTGCTTTCCTGGTTGTGACAACTGACTACCAGGAAGATTCTACTCTTACACGAACATGATGTGCTTCCCTGGTTGTGATAACTGACTACAATGAAGGCTGTACTCTTACACTATCTTGAAGTACTTCCCTGGTTATAACTGACTATAATCAAAATTCTACTCTTACACGAACATGACGTGCTTCCCTGGTTGTGATAACTGACTACAATAAAGATTCTGCTCTTACACGAACATGACGTGCCCCCTGGTTGTGATAACTAACTTTAATGAAGAATCTACGCTTACAAGACCATGACGTGCTTCCCTGGTTGTGATAACTGGCTAAAATAAAGACTCTACTCTTACTCGAACATGACGTGCTTCCCTGGTTGTAACATCTGACTACAATGCAAACTCTACTCTAGCGTGAATTGGACGGGCTTCCCAGGTTGTGATAACTATAATGAAAAATTTACATTTCCATGTTTGTGATAACTGACTACAATGAAGACTCTAACCTTACACGAACATGACATGCCTACCTGGTTTTGATAACTGACTACATTGAAGACTCGTTTCTTACACGAACATGACATGCCTACCTGGTTGTGATAACTGACTACAATGAAGATTCTTCTCTTACACGAACATCACATGCCTTCCTGGTTGTGAAAACTGGCAACATTGAATACTCTACTCTTATACGACAATGACGTGCCTCCCTGGTATTGATAAAGGCTCTACTCTGACACAACGATGACGTGCTTTCCTGGTTGTGACAACTGACTAAAATGCAGACTCTACTCTAGCGTGAATTGGACGGGCTTCCCAGGTTGTGATAACTATAATGAAGAATCTACGCTTACAAGACCATGACGTGCTTCCCTGGTTGTGATAACTGACTATAATGAAGACTCTACTCTTACATGAACATGACGTGCTTCTCTGGTTGTGACAACTGACTACAATGAAGTCTCCCTGGTTGTGATAACTGACTACAATGAAGACTCTGCTCTTACACGTACATGACGTGCTTCCCTGGTTGTGATAATGAAGACAATGAAGAGTAGAGTCTTCATTGTAGACTCTACCCTTACACGACCATGATGTGCTTCCATGTTTGTGATAACTGACTACTATGAAGACTCAACTATTACACGAACATGACATGCCTACCTGGATGTGATAACTGACTACATTGAATTCTCGACTCTTACACGAACATGACATGCCTTCCTCGTTGTGACAACTGACTACAATGAAGACTCTACTCTTACACGAACATCACATGCCTTCCTGGTTGTGAAAACTGGCAACATTGAAGACTCTACTCTTATACGAACATGACATGCCTACATGGTTATGACAACTGAATACAATGAAGACTCAACTCTTACACGAACATGATATGCCTACCTGGTTGTGACAATTGGCAACACTGAAGACTCTACTCTTACACGAACATGACATGTCTAGCTGGTTGTGAAAACTGGCAACATTGAAGACTCTACTCTTACACGAACATGGCATGCCTACATGGTTATGACAACTGAATACAATAAATGTTCTACTCTTAAAAATACATGAGATGCCTACCTGGTTGTGAGAACTGACTACAATGAAGGCTCTACTCTTACACGAACATGACATGCCTACCTGATTGTGGCAACTGAATGCAATGAAGGCTCTACTCTTACACGAACATGACGTGCCTCCCTGATTGTGATAACTGAATACAGTAAAGACTCTACTCTTGCACGAACTTGACGTACGTACCATGTTGTGATTACTGGCTACAATGAAGACTCTACTCTTACACAAATATGACGTGCTTCCCTGGTTGTGATAACTGGCTACAATGAAGACTCTACCCTTACACGAACATGACGTGCTTCCCTGATTGTGATAACTGACTACAATGAAGACTCTACTCTTACACGAACATGACGTGCTTCCATGTTTGTGATAACTGATTACAATGAAGACTCTACCCTTACACGAACATGACATGCCTACCTGGTTGTGATAACTGACTACATTGAAGACTCGTCTCTAACACGAACATGACATGCCTACCTGGTTGTGATAACTGACTACAATGTAGATTCTTCTCTTACACGAACATCACATGCCTTCCTGGTTGTGAAAACTGGCAACATTGAATACTCTACTCTAATACGACAATGACGTGCCTCCCTGGTATTGATAACTGACATCAATGAAGGCTCTACTCTTACAAGACCATGACGTGCTTTCCTGGTTGTGACAACTGGCTACAATTAAGACTCAACTCTTACATGACAACGACGTGCTTTCCTGGTTGTGATAAATGGCTACAATGAAGGCTCTCCTCTTACAAGACAACAACGTGCCTCCCTGGTTGTGATAACTGGCTACAATGAAGGCTCTAATCTAACAAGACCAGGACTTGCCAAGTGGTTATAATGAAGGTTCTTCTCGTGCAATACCACGACGTGCCTCCCTGGTTGTAATAACTGGCTACAATGAAGGCGCTACTCTTACACGACCTTGACGTGTTTCCCTGGTAGTGATAACTGTCTACAATAAAGACTCTACTCTCACACGCCCATGATGTGTTTCCCTGGTTGTGATAACTGGCTTCCATGAAAACTTTACTCTTACAAAAACATGATGTGCCTACCAGGATGTGATAACTGGCTACAATGAAGGTTCTACTCTTACACGACCACGACGTGCTTCCCTGCTTGTGATAACTGGTTATAATGAAGGCTATACTCCTACAAGAAAAGGACTTGACAAGTTGCTACAATGAAGGTTCTACTCTTACAAGAACACGACGAGTCTCCCTGGCTGTAATAACTAGCTAAAATGAAGACTCAAGTCTTACACGACCATGACGTTCCTCCCTGGTTGTGATAACTGGTTACAATTATGACTACACTTACACGAACACGACGTGCCTTCCTGGTTGCGATAAATGGCTACAATGAAGGCTCTCCTCTTACACGACCACGACGTGCCTCCCTGGTTGTGATAACTGGCTACAATGAAGGCTCTACTCTTACAAGACCAGGACTTGACAAGTGGCTTCAATGAAGGCCTTACTCTTACAAGACCAGGACGTGCCTCCCTGGATGTAATAACTAGCTACAATGAACGCGTTTATCTTACACGACCATGATGTGCCTCCCTGGTTGTGATAACTGGCTACAATGAAGGTTCTAATCTTACACGACCACGACGTGCTTCCCTGGTTGTGATAACTGTCTACAATGAAGACTCTACTCTTACACGAACATGACGTATCCCCCTGGTTGTGATAACTGGCTACAATGAAGGCTATAATCTTACACGACCACGATGTGACAAGTGGCTGCAATTAAGGTTTTACTTTCACACGAACATGACGTGCCTCCCTGGTTGTAATAACCGGCTACAATGAAGACTGCATATACACGACCTTGACGTGCCTTCCTGATTGTGATAACTGGCTTCAATGAAGACTACACTAACACGATCATGACGTGCCTCCCTGGTTGTGATAACTGGCTACAATGAAAACTACACTTACATGACCGTGACATGCCTCCCTGGTCGGATAAATGGCAAAAATGATTGATCTCCTCTCACACGATCATGACGTGCCATCCTGGTTGTGATAACTGATTACAATAAAGACTACTCTAACAAGACAATGACATGCCTCTCCGGTCGGATGAAAACTCTACCTTTACAGGAAATTGACATGCCTACCTGGTTGTAATAACTGGCTACAATGACGGCTCGTCTCTTACATGACCATGATATGCCTACCTTGTTGTGATGACAGGCTACAATGAAGGCTCTTCTCTTACACGACTATGACGTGCATACGTGGTTCTGATAACTGGCTACAATGAAGAATACCCTTACACGGCTATGCCATGCCTCCGTGGTTGTGATAACTGGCTACTATAAAGAGTACTCTTACACGACTATGACGTGCCTCCCTGGTTTTGATAATTGGTTACAATCTCAATTACCATGATGTGCCTCACAGGTTGTGCTTACTGGCTACAATGAAGACTCTACCCTTACATGACTATGACGTACCTACTTGGTTGTGATAACGTGCTACAATGAATAATACCTTTACACGGCTATGCCATGCCTCCGTGGTTGTGATAACTGGCTACTATAAAGAGTACTCTTACACGACTATGACGTGCCTCCCTGGTTTTGATAATTGGTTACAATGAAGAGTACTCTTACACGACTATGACGTGCCTCCCTGGTTCTGATAACTGGCTACAATGAAGAGTACCCTTACACGACTAAGACGTGCCTATCTGATTATGATGACTGGCTACAATGAAGATAACTCTGACACGATCATGACATGCATTTCTGGTTGTGATAACTGGCTACAATGAAGTGTACTCTTTCAGGACTATTACATGCCTCCTTTGGTGTGATAACTGGCTACCATGAAGAGTATTTTACACTACTATGACGAGCCTTCCTGGTTGTGATGAGTGGCTACAGTTAAGAGTACTCTTACACGACTATGACATACTTCCTTGGTTGTGATTACTGACAATAATGTAGAATACTCTTACTCGACTAACACATGCCTCCTTAATTGTGATAACGTGCTACAATGAAGAGTACCCTTACACGACTATGGCGTCCTTCCCTGGTTGTGATAACTGGCTACATTATAGGCTGTCCTCTTACACGACTATGACATGCCTCCCTGGTTGTGATATCTGGCTACAATGAAGATTACTCTTACACGACTATGACGTGCCTACCTGGTTGCGATGACTGGCTACTATGTAGAGTACTCTTACACGACCATAACATGCCTTGCTGGTTGTTATAACTGGCTACAATGAAGAGTACTCTTACACGACGATGACGCGCCTCCCTGGTTTTGATGACTGACTTCAATGAAGAATACTCTTACCCGACTATGACTTGCCTCCTTGGTTGTGATGACTGGCTACAATGAACATTACTCTGACACGATCATGACATGCCTTTTTGGTTTTGATGACTGGCTTCAATGAAGAAAACTCTTACACGACTATGATGTGCCTCCCTGGTTTTGATGACTGGCTTCAATGAAAATATTCTTACACGACTATGACTTGCCTCCCTGGTTGTGATAACTGGCTGCAATGAAGAGTACTCTTACACGACTATGAAGTGCCATCCTGGTTTTAATGACTGGCTACAATGAAGAGTACTCTTACACAACTATGACGTGCCTCCCTGGTTTTGATGACTGGCTTCAATAAAAAATACTCTTACACGACTATGACTTGCTTGCCTGGTTGTGATAACTGCCTACAATGAAGAGTACTCTTACATGACCATAACATGGCTCCTTGGCTGTGATAACTGGCTACAATGAAGAGTACTCTAACACGACTATGACGTGCCTCCCTTGAAGTGATAACTGGTTACAATGAAGAGTACTCTTACACGACCATAACATGGCTCCTTGGCTGTGATAACTGGCTACAGTGAAGAATATTCCTACACGACTATGACGTGCCTCCCTGGTTGTGATGACTGGCTACAATGAAGAGTACTCTTAGACGACTATGACGTGCCTCCCTTGAAGTGATAACTGGCTAAAATGAAGAGTACTCATGCACGACCATTACATGCCTCCTTGGATGTTATAACAGGCTACAATGAAAAGTTCTCCTACACGACTATGACGTGCCTCCCTGGTTTTGATGACTGGCTTCAATAAAAAATACTCTTACACGACTATGACTTGCCTCCCTGGTTGTGATAACTGCCTACAATGAAGAGTACTCTTACACGACCATAACATGGCTCCTTGGCTGTGGTAACTGGCTACAATGAAGAGTACTCTTAGACAACTATGACGTGCCTCCCTTGAAGTAATAACTGGCTACAATGAAGAGTACTCATGCACGACCATTACATGCCTCATTGGTTGTTATAACAGGCTACAATGAAGAGTACTCCTACACGACTATGACGTGCCTCACTGGTTGTGATGACTGGCTACAATGAAGAGTACTCTTACACGACTATAACGTGCCTCCCTGGTTTTGATAACTGGCTACAATGAAGAGTACTCTTACACGACTATTACTTGCCTCCCTGGTTGTGATAACTGACTACAATGAAAAGTACTCTTACACGACCATAACATGGCCCCATAGCTGTGATAGCTGGCTATAATGAAGAGTGATCTTAGACGACTATGACATGCCTCCCTTGAAGTGATAACTGGCTACAATGAAGAGTACTCTTACACGACCATTACATGCCTCCTTGGTTGTTATAACAGGCTACAATGAAGAGTACTCTTACACGACTATGACGTGCCTCCCTAGGTGTGATGACTGGCTACAATGAAGAGTACTCTTACACGACTATAACGTTCCTCCCTGGTTTTGATAACTGGCTACAATGAAGAGTACTCTTACACGAACGACCATGACGTGCCTCCCTGGTTGTGATGACTGGCTACAATGAAGAGTACTCTTACACGACTATAACGTTCCTCCCTGGTTTTGATAACTGGCTACAATGAAGAGTACTCTTACACGACCATGACGTGCTTCCCTGGTTGTGATGACTGACTACAATGAAAAGTACTCTTACACGACTATGGCGTGCCTCCCTGGTTGTAATAACTGGTTAAAATGAAGAGAACTCATACACTTCTGTGACGTGCCTCTTTGGTTGTGATAACTATCTACAATGAAGAGTACTCTTACACGACCATGACGTGCCTCCCTGATTGTGATAACTGGCTACAATGAAGAGTACTCTTACACGACCATGACATGCCTCCCTGGTTGTTATGACTGACTACAATGAAGAGTACTCTTATACGACTATGACATGCTTCCTTGGTTGTGATAACTGGCTACAATGTAGAGTACTCTTACACGACTATGATATGCTTCCCTGGTTGTGATAACTGGCTACAATGAAGAGTACTCTTACACGACCATGACGTGCCTCCCTGATTGTGATAACTGGCTACAATGAAGAGTACTCTTACACGACCATGACATGCCTCCCTGGTTGTTATGACTGACTACAATGAAGAGTACTCTTATACGACTATGACATGCTTCCTTGGTTGTGATAACTGGCTACAATGTAGAGTACTCTTACACGACTATGATATGCTTCCCTGGTTGTGATAACTGGCTACAATGAAGAGTACTCTTACACGGCTATGGCGTGCCTCCCTGGTTGTGATAACTGGCTACAATGAAGAGTTCTCTTACACGACCATGACGTGCCTCCCTGATTCTGATAATTGGCTACAATGAAGGCTCTTCTCTAACACGACTGTGACGTGCCTACGTGGTTGTGATATCTGGCTTCAATGAAGACTCTACTCTAACACGACCATGACAATCCTCCCTGGTTGTAATGACTGGCTAAAATCAAGTCTCTACTTTTAAACGACCATGACGTGCCTACCTGGTTGTGACAACTGGCTACAATGAATGCCATAATTCTATATAATCACACAATACAATGACGTACCTCTCTGATTGAGATAATTGAAAACAATGAAGACTCTATTCTTACAAAACCATGACGTGCCTTCCCGGTTGTGATAACTTGCTACAATGAAGACTCTACTCTTACACTATCATGACATGCCTATCTGGCTATGATCAATGACTACAATGAAATATATAATTATATATACTTTTACAAGACAATGACGTACCTTCCTGCTAATGATAACTTGCTAAAATGAAGGCTCTACACTTACAAGAACATGTCGTGCCTCCCTGATTGTGATAACTGGCTACAATAAAGGCTCTACACTTACACAACCACGAACGTGCATCCCCCGTTGTGATAACTGACTACAATGAAGACTCTACTCTTACGCGACCACGACGTGCCTCCCACTTTGTGATAACTGGGTACACTTAGGACTCTACTCTTACACGACCACGACGTGCCTCCTTGGTTGTGATAACTGACTACAATAAAGACTCTACTCTAACACGACCACGACATGCCTCCCAGGTTGTGTTAACTGGCTACAATGAAGACTTTACACTTAAAGGACCACGACGTGTATCCCTGGTTTTGATTACTGACTCCAATGACGACTCTACTCTTACACGACCACGACGTGCTTCCCTAGTTGTGTTAACTGGCTATAATGAAGGCTCTACACTTACACGATCACGACGTGTATCCCTGGTTGTGATTACTGACTCCAATGAAGACTCTTCTCTTACACGACCACGACGTGCTTCCCTGGTTGTGTTAACTGGCTATAATGAAGGCTCCACACTTACACGATCACGACGTGTATCCCTGGTTGTGATTACTGACTCCAATGAAGACTCTACTCTTACACGACTACGACGTGGCTCCCTGGTTGTGTTAACTGGCTACAATGAAGACTCTACACTTACAGGACCATGACGTGCATCCCTGGTTGTGATAACTGACTCCAATGAAGACTTTACTCTTACACGACCACGACGTGCCTCCCTGGTTGTGTTAACTGGCTACAATGAAGACTCTACACTTACACGACCACGACATGCATCCCTGGTTGTGATAACTAACTACAATGAAGACTCTACTCTTACACGACCACGACGTGCCTCCATGGTTGTGATAACTTGCTATAATGAAGGCTCTACACTTACACGACCACGACATGCATCCCTTGTTGTGATAACTGACTACAATGAAGACTATACTCTTACACAACCACGACGTGCTTCCCTGGTTGTGTTATCTGGCTAC
Source organism: Panopea generosa (assembly GCA_029582155.1). Lineage (NCBI taxonomy): Eukaryota > Metazoa > Mollusca > Bivalvia > Adapedonta > Hiatellidae > Panopea > Panopea generosa. The sequence continues at coordinate 59,414,969 of CM055898.1, read as the reverse complement.
AATGAAGACTCTACACTTACAAAGAACATGACGTGCTTCCCTGGTTGTGATAACTGACTATAATGAAGGCTCTACTCGTACAACACCATGAAGTTCCGCCCAGGTTGTGTTAACTGGCTACAATGAAGACTCTACTCTTACAAGACCATGACATGCCTTCCTGGTTATGATAACTGGCTACAATGAAGTATCTACTGTTGCAATACCATGACGTGCCTACATGGTTGTGATTACTGGCAAAAATGAAGGCTCTACTCATACTAGGCCGTGACCTATCTCTCTGGTTGTGATAATTGGCTACAATGAAATCTCTACTCTAACAAGACAATGACAGTGTAAAGTGTGCGGTGGGATGTTCCTCCTCGACCCACAACACACTCATTAACGGGGAGAATAAATGAGTTACTGTAAGGTAGCTGAAAAAAAAAAGACAATGACGTGTCTAGCTGGCTGTGATACATTGTAGCCAGCTATCACAACTAGGTAGGCACGTCATGGAAGAATATGTGTTGAGCCTTCATTATAGTCAGTTATGCACAACCAGGTAAGCACGTCATATGCGACCATGACGTGCCTCCCTGGTTCTGATAACTGGCTACAATGAAGACTAAATAAAAATTATTATTTTTGAACTTCACATGTTATATAATGCTGAACGAACCTAAATCTGACTGTCGATCATAATGCACTCATCGGTCGTAAACGATCATTTTGTTATCACCTGGGTTAATCGACCATGTTTTACTCACCTTGGTATATAGACCATGTTGTAATCACCTGGGTATATCGACCATATTATACAATCATGTGTATATCGACCATGTTGTACACACCTGGGTGTATCAACCATGTTGTACACACCTGGGTATATCGACCATGTTTTATACACCTGAATATATCGACCAATCGACCATATTGTACATGCCTGGGTGTATCGTCCATGTTGATATCCTCTGGGTATATCGATCATGTTGTACACATGGGTAAAGCGACCATGTCTACATACCTGGTTGTATCGGCCATGTTGTACTCACTTGGGTGTTTCGACAATGCAGTATACACCTGGTTATATCGACCATGCTGTACACACCAGGGAATATCGACCATATTGTACACACCTGGGTATATCGACCATGTTGTACACACTTGGGTAAATCGACCATATTGTACACACCTGGGTTTATCGATCATGTTATACACACTTGGGTAAATCGACCATATTGTACACACCTGGGTTTATCGATCATGTTATACACACTTGGGTAAATCGACCATGTTGTACTCACCTGTGTATATCGACCATGTTGTACACACCTGGGTATATAGATCATGTTGTACACACCTGGGTATATTGATCATGTTGTACACACCTTGTATATCGACCATGTTGTACACACCCGGGTATATCGATCATGTTGAACACACCTTGGAATATCGACCATGCTGTACAAACCTTGGTATATCGACAATGCTGTATACACCTGGGTATATCGACCATGCTGTAAACACCTGGGTATATTGATCATGTTGTACTCATCAGGGTATATCGCTCATGTTGTACACACCTGGGTATATCGATCATGTTGTAAACACCAGGGTATATCGACCATGTTGTACTCACTTGGGTATATTGATCATGTTGAACTCATCAGGGTATATCGATCATGATGTACACACCTGGGTATATCGATCACGTTGTACACACCTGGGTATATCGATCATGTTGTACACACCTGGTACATGGTTATCGACCATGTTGTACACACCTGGGTATATCGGTCATGCTGTTCACATATTGGAATATCGACCATGCTGTACAAACCTTGGTATAACGATCATGTTGTACACATCTGGGTATATCGATCATGTTGTACACACCTAGGTATATCGACCATTTTGTACACACCTTGGTATATTGACAATGCTGTACTCACCTGGGTATATCGACCATACTGTAAACACCTGGGTATATTGATCATGCTGTACTCATCAGGGTATATCGATCATGTTGTACACACCTGGGTATATCGATCATGTTGTACACACCTGGGTATATCGACCATGTTGTACTCACGTGGGTTTATTGATCATGTTGAACTCATCAGGGTATATCGATCATGCTATACACACTTGGGTATATCGATCATGTTGAACACACCTGGGTATATCGATCACGTTGTACATTCCTGGGTAAATCTACCATGTTGTACTCACATGGGTATATCGACCATGTTGTTCACACCTGGGTATATCGACCAAGTTGTAATCACTTTGGTATAAAGATCATGTTGTACACACCTATGTTTATTGACCATGTTGTACACACCTTGGTATATCGACCATGTTGTACTCACTTTGGTATATTGACCATGTTGTACACACCCGGGTATATCGACATTGTTTTACACATCCGGGTATATCGACCATTTTGTACACACCTGGGAATATCGACCATGTTGTATTCACCTGGGTATATCGATCATGTTGTACATACCTGGTATATCGACCATGTTGCACACCCCTTGGTATATCGACCAAGTTGCACACACCTGGGTATATCGACCATGTTGTACACACCTTGGTATATCGACCATTTTGTACACACCTGGGAATATCGACCATGTTGTATTCACCTGGGTATATCGATCATGTTGTACATACCTGGTATATCGACCATGTTGCACACCCCTTGGTATATCGACCATGTTGTACACACTTGGGTATATCAACCATGTTGTACTCACCTTGGTATATCGACCATGTTGTACACACATGGTTTTATCGATCATATTGTACACACCTGGGTATATCGACCTTGTTGTACACACCTTGGTATATCGACCATGTTGTACACACCTGGGTATATTGATCATGTTGAACTCATCAGGGTATATCGATCATGTTGTACACACCTGGGTATATCGATCACGTTGTACACACCTGGGTATATCGATCATGTTGTACACACCTAGTACATGTATATCGACCATGTTGTACACACCTGGGTATATCGGTCATACTGTTCACACATTGTAATATCGACCATGCTGTACAAACCTTGGTATAACGATCATGTTGTACACATCTGGGTATATCGATCATGTTGTACACACCTAGGTATATCGACCATGTTGTACACACGTTGGTATATTGACAATGCTGTACACACCTGGGTATATCGACCATGCTGTAAACACCTGGGTATATTGATCATGATGTACTCATCAGGGTATATCGATCATGTTGTACACACCTGGGTATATCGATCATGTTGTACACACCTGGGTATATCGACCATGTTGTACTCACGTGGGTTTATTGATCATGTTGAACTCATCAGGGTATATCGATCATGCTATACACACTTGGGTATATCGATCATGTTGTACACACCTGGGTATATCGATCACGTTGTACATTCCTGGGTAAATCTACCATGTTGTACTCACATGGGTATATCGACCATGTTGTTCACACCTGGGTATATCGACCAAGTTGTAATCATTTGGTATAAAGATCATGTTGTACACACCTATGTTTATTGACCATGTTGTACACACCTTGGTATATCGACCATGTTATACTCACGTTGGTATATTGGCCATGTTGTACACACCCGGGTATATCGACATTGTTTTACACATCCGGGTATATCGACCATATTGTACACACCTGGGTATATCGACCATGTTGTATTCACCTGGGTATATCGATCATGTTGTACATACCTGGTATATCGACCATGTTGCACACCCCTTGGTATATCGACCAAGTTGCACACACCTGGGTATATCGACCATGTTGTACTCACCTTGGTATATCGACCATGTTGTACACCCCTGGGTATATTGGCCAAGTTTCAAACACCTGGGTATATCGACCATGTTGTACACACTTGGGTATATCAACCATGTTGTACTCACCTTGGTATATCGACCATGTTGTACACACATGGTTTTATCGATCATATTGTACACACCTGGGTATATCGACCTTGTTGTACACACCTTGGTATATCGACCATGTTGTACATACCTGGGTATATTGATCATGTTGTACAAAGCTGGTTATATCATATATGTTGTACACACCTTGGTATATCGATCATGTTGAAACACCTGGGTATACTCACGTGGTTATATCGACCATATTGTACACACCTGGGTATATCGATCATGTTGCACACACCTACACCTTGGTATATCATTCAAGTTGTACACACCTTAGTATATCGAGCATGTTGTACCCACCTGGGTATACTCACGTTGGTATATCGGCCATGTTTTACTCACCTGAATATATCGACCATGTTGTACACACCTGGGTATATCGATCATGTTATTTACACCTATACCTGGTTATATCGATCATGTTGTACACACCTGGGTATATCGATCATATTGTACACACCTATTACTGGGTATATCGATCATGTTGTACACACCTGGGTATATCGATCATGTTGTACAGACCTGGGTATATCGACCATGTTGTACACAGCTTGGTATGTCGACCATGTTGTACACACCTGGGTATATCGATCATGTTGTACACAGCTGGGTATATCATTCATGTTGTACACACCTTCGTATATCGATCATGTTGTACACACCTAAGTATGCTCACGTGGGTATATCGGCCATATTTTACTCACCTGAGTATATCAACCATGTTGTTCACACCTGAGTATATCGATCATGTTGTACACACCTACACGTGAGTATATCGATCATGTTGTACACACCTGGGTATATCGATCATGTTGTACACATCTAGGTATATCGACCATATTGTAAAGACCTTGGTATGTGATCGTGCTGTACACACCTGGGTATAACGACCATGGTGTACACACCTGGGTATATCGACCATATAGTAATTACCTGGGTATATTGACCATGTTGTAATGACCTGTGTATATCGATGATGTTGTACACACCTGTGTATATCGACCATGTTGTACACACCTTGGTATATCGACCATGTTGTACACACCTGAGTATATCGACCGTGTTGTACACACCTGGATATATTGACCGTGTTGTACACTCCCGGGTATAATGATCATGTTGTAAACACCTAGGTATCTTAACCATGTTGTAAACACCTGTGTATATCGATCATGTTGTACACATCTAAATGTATCATTTATGTTGTGCACACCTCGGTATATCGATCATGTTGTACACACCTCGGTATACTCACGTGGTATATCGACCATTTTTACTCACCTGAGTATATCGACTATATTGTACACACCTTGGTATATCGACCATTTTTACTCACCTGAGTATATCGACTATGTTGTTCACACTTTGGTATATCGATCATGTTGTACACACCTGGGTATATCGACCATGTTGTACATATCTTGGTATCTCGACCATTGTGTACACACCTCGGTATATCGACTATGTTGTACACACCTGGGTATATCGATCATGTTTTACACACCTGGGTATATCGATCATGTTGTACACACCTAGATATATCGATCATGTTGTACACAACTTGGTATAGTATATCGACAATGTTTAAGGCACCTGGGTATATCGATCATGTTGTACACACTTATGTATATCTATCATGTTGTACCCACGTGGGTATATCGACCATGTTGTACACACCTGGTTATATAGACTATGTTGTACACATCTTGATGTATCGACCATGTTGTACACTGCTTGGTGTCTCGACCATGTTGTACACACCTGGGTGTATCGACCATGTTGTACACACCTTGGTATATCGACCATATTGTACACACCTGGATGTATCGATCATATTGTAAACACTTGGGTATATCGACCATGCTGTACACATCTGGGTATATCGACCATGTTGTACATACCAAAATATACCGATCATGTTGTACACACCTAAGTATATCAGCCATGTTGTACACACCTGGGTTTATCGATCATGCTGCACACACCTAGGCACATGGACCATGTTGTATACATCTAAATATATCGACCATGTTGTACATACCAAGATATATCGATCATATTGAACACACCTAGGTATATCGATAATGTTGTACACACCTGGGTATATGGACCATGTTATACATACCTAGGTATATCGACCATGTTGTATACACCTGTGTATATCGACCATGTTGTACACACTTGGGTATATCGATCGTGTTTAACACATCTTGGTATATCGACCATTTTGTACTTACCTTGGTATATCGACAATATTGTACACACCTGGGTATATTGATCATGTTGTACACACCTGGGTATATTGATAATGTTGTACACCCCTGGGTTTATTGACTATGTTGTACTCACTTGGGTATATCGACCATGTTGTACTCACCTTGGTATATCGACCATGTTGTACTCACCTCGGTATATCGATCATGTTGTACACACCTAGGTATATTGATCATGTTGTACACACCTAGGTATATCAATCATGTTGTACTCACCTGGGTATATCGGTCGTGTTGTACACACCTGGGTAAATCGGTCGTGCTGTACACACCTGGGTATATTAATCATGTACTTACCTTGGTATACAGATCATGTTGAATCACCTAACTATACCGACCATAGTGAACTCATCTGGCTATAACGACCATAGTGTACTAACCTTGCTATGATGAAAAGCATGAAGCTGACACACAGGTAAGCTGCCAGCATGTAAATCCACACGTTAATATCCAAAGGAGAGAGAAAAGAGAATAAATCAGGAGTAACAGCTGATGGTTTCTTGTAGATAATTGTTATTCCCAAGTTCAGGAATGGCGTGGTAAAGTCCACTACTTTGGCACGGTCGTAGGTAATCGTCATGCCCCCAGCTGCCAGATCGGGTCGCTGTTGTTTTTTTTGGAAAAGAAAGGTAAAATGTGACTGAGATTGATGCCGTTATAGATAGAAAATAACTTAATACATATTTATTGATGTTGATGTGATTCAAATATAACTTCTATTTAATTCAATTCAGTTCACTGATATGTAAACAGAAATTTAACAAATTTAAATTGAACATGTGTAAACCCGGGCGGTAGTGTTGAATTTAGTTTTTAGAACAAGAAGCTGGTGGTGCATACCAACTTCTTTATATATAAACCGATTTTCAAAATGTATATACGTTTAGAATGCTAAGAATAACAAAGTTCTGAAACGGAAAAAATAATAATAACCCCGCTATCAAATGAATACTTTACATTTAGTTGAAGTGAGCAGGTCATTGCGACTAAAATATGTTATATGTATAAGTCAGTAACATCATGTAGTTTTAGAAAAGCTCAAGTCATTAAAGAACGATCAAGAATTACGGAAGATACAGTCTTTCAAAATACATACTGAAACTATATTATTTCGCATAAAAATTGTTCTGGTGGAATAAGCTGACGGTACATCCTAAAAATTGTTTGATTATCATTTTCTTTACATGATTGTCATGCTGATGTTCTGTGGTTTAATGTGACAAAACCAAAATCGGATCTGATATAAAGTTTTGTTACTTTCATACAAATATTAAATATATTTAATTCTAATAATGAATGAAAAAGTGAACATTTTGAAAACCGGATTATAAATAAAGAAGTTGGTATGCATCGTCACTAAAAAAATTTTTTAACACTAATGCTGGGTGTTACATATCGCTTTAAATTCATGTTGATGTCATTCAAATAGAGATTCTACATGTATGTGCTGTAATCGGAATGAGGAATAAACCGAACTGTATGGTCGTGACTTGGACCACAATTATACATTAGTTTAAAAAGAAAACACTAATATATATATATATATATATTATAGTTAACTATATAAAAAAATGGATGTCGTCTCATTCATGATACCATAGTAGTACATGAATGTGAAATCTTCCTCAATCATTGCACCTGAACTGTTCATGGCGTATACCTATATATATATTAGTCAAAGCAACGCGTTTTCAAATACTAGTAACCATGAAACACACCTTATCATTATCGCGATGCATTAAATCGCCAACCAGGCCGCCCCATTTTCCATTGACATAGCTAGCATAGACGCGTTCAGCTTGCTCGTGCATTTCATACTTAAATCCCAGCCTATCTGCCAGAAGGTCAAGTAAATCGACAATAAAACCTTCATGCATAGTTCCGTTTTCGTCGGGTGTCTTTCTCTTAAATACATATGGCTCATCCTGAAGAGAAAGTCACATAAATTAAAGGTAAGATGCCCGTCAAATATATAACCAAATCAGGAAACATACAAGTGTAGCTTCTTTCATGAAACAAAACAGTGGGCATTCACAAAAGTTGAAACGAAACCATAATTTTAGGGGTACAGTCAAATATATGTAAGCGGTCACCTCTATTAATCAATCACCCGTCTTAAGCAACCATATTTTCTATTTCCCATTTCTATGCTTTCAGAGTAAATTAACCAGTATTAAGCAACAACCTAGCGATTGACAAAGTAACAACGATGGCTCCAGCAGATACATTTGCAGGCAAAACGATAGCTCTGGTAGATATAAACACAGGCAAAACGATAGCTCTGTAAGAGATAGACACAGTATAACGATAGTTCTGGTAGATATAAACGCAGGTACAACGATAGTTCTGGAAGAGATAGAAACAGGTACCACGACGATAGCTCTGGGAGATATAGATACAGGCACAACATAATAGCTCTGGTAGGAACTGACACACATAAAACAATAGATCTGGTAGAGATTGACACATAAAAACAATAGCTCTGGTAAATATATACGCAGTACAACGACAACTCTATAATAGATTAACAGATACAATGATAGCTCTGGTAAAGATTGACACAGATAAAATGATAGATCTTGTAGAGATTGACCTATATACAATTATAGCTCTGGTAGAGATTGACATGGATAAACAATAGCTCTGGTAGATATATACGCAGGTACAACGATATCTCAAGTAGAGATTGACAGATACAATGATAGCTGCGGTAGAGATTGACACAGATACAACAATACCACTGGAAGAGATTGACAGTGATATAATGATAGTTCTGTTAGATATTGACACTGATACAACGAGGGCTCAGGTAGAGATTGACACAGATACAGCAATAGCTCTGGTAGAGATTGACATATACACAACCTTAATTCTGGTAGAAATATACGCAGGTATAACCATAGCTCTGGTAGATATTGACACAGATACAACAAATAGCTATGGTATAGACAAACACAGCTACAACAATAGCTCTGGTAGGGATTGAAACAAATACAACGACAGCTCTGGTAGGGATTGACACATAAGAACGATACTCTGGTAGAGATAAACACAGGCACAATGATAGCTCTGGTAGAGATTGACACAGGCACAATGATAGCTCTGGTAGAGATTGCCACATTTACAATGATAACTCTGGTAGACATTAGTATGGCTCTGGTAGAGATTGACACAGCTCTGGTTGAGATTGACACAGATACACAATGGCTATCGTGGAGATTGGCACAGATACAATAATAGCTCTGTTAGGTATTGACCCAGATACAATAAAAGATCTGGTAGAGATTGACACAGATATAATAATAGCCCTGGTAGTGATTGACAAAGATACAATCAAAGCTCTGGTAAAGATTGGCACAGAAACATGTACCACAATAGCCCTGGTAGACACTGACAGAGGCACAATGATAGCTGTGGTAGAGATTGATACAGATACAGTGATCGCTATAGTAGTTATTGACACAGATACAAAACAGCCCTGGTAGAGAATGACACATATTCGATGATGGCTCTGGTAGTGATTGACACAGATACAACAATAGCTCTGGTAGAGATTGACTCAGATACAAAAAAGCGCTGGTAGAGAGTGACACAGATACAATGATAGTTATGGTTGAGATTGACATATATACAACAGTAGCTCTGGTAGAGACTGACACAAATACAATTATAGCTCTTGTAGATATTGACAAAGATACAACAATAGCCCAGATAGATACACTAATTGACACAGAAACAATATGAGCTGAGGTAGTGTTGACACAGATACAATGATAGATCTGGTAGATTTTGACACTGATACAACAATAGCCCTGATAGAGATAGACACAGATACAATGACAGCTATGGTAGAGATAGACACAGGCCAAAAGATAGCTCTGGTAGGTATTGACACAGATACAACAATAGCTCTGATAGAGATTGACACATATACAATGATAGCTCAGGTAGACTTTTGCAGAGACATTAAGTATAGCACTGGTAGAGATTGACACAGATACTATGGTAACTTTGGTACAGATTGATACAGACAAAATGAAAGCTCCCGTGGAGATTGACACAGATACAGTGATGGCTCTGGTAGAGATAGACAAAGGCATAAATAGCACTGGTACGGATTCACATAGATACAACGATAGCTCTGGTAGAGATTGACACAGATCTAATGATAGCTCTTGTAGAGATTGACAAAGATACAATATTAGCTAGTGTAAAGATAGACATAGGCATAATGATAGCTCTGGTAGAGACTGCTACAGATACAATGTTAGCTCTGGAGAGAATGACAAAAATACAACATAAGCCCTGTTAGCGATTGACACAGATACAATAATAGCTCTGGTAGATATTGACACAGATACATTGATAGCTCTGGTAGAGATTGAAACTTTATACCATTAGCCCTGGTAGATATTGACACAGATACAATGAAAGCTCTAGTAGAGATTGACACATTATACATTGATAGCTCTGGTAGGGATTGACACAGACACAACGACAGCTCTGGCAGAGATAGACACAGGAACAATGATAAGTCTGGTAGGGATTGACACAGATATAACGATAGCTCCGGTAGAGATTGGCACATATACAATGATAGCTCTGGTACAGATTGACAGAGACACAAGTATGGCTCTGGTAGAGATTGACACAGATACAAAAATAGCTCTGGTAAAGAGAAACACATGTACAATGATAGCTCTGGTAGAGATTGACACAAATACAATTATAGCTCTGGTAGAGACTGACAAAGATAGAACAATAGCCCAGATAGAGATTGACACATATTCAATAATAGCTCTTGTAGAGATTGGCACAGAAATAATATGAGCTGAGGTAGTGTTGACAGAGATACAATGATAGCTATTGACACTAATACAACAATAGCCCCGGTAGAGATAGACACAGATACAATGACAGCTATGGTAGAGATAGACACAAGCACAATGAAAGCTCTCGAAGGTATTGACACAAATACAACGATAACTCTGGTAGAGATTAGCAAATATACAATGAAAGCTGAGGTAGCGTTTGAAAGATACATAAGTATAGCTCTGGTAGAGATTGACACAGATACAATGTTAGCTCTGGTAGAGTTTGATACAGATACAATGATAGTTCTCGTTGAGATTTACACAGATACAATGATAGCTCTGGTAGAGATAGACAAAGGCATAATGATAGCACTGGTACGGATTGACAAAGATACAACGGTAGCTCTGGTAGAGATTGACACAGAGTAAATGATAACTCTGGGAGAGATTGAAAAATATACAATAAAAGCCTTGGTAGAGATGGACACAGATACAATATTAGCTGGTGTAAAGATAGACATAGGCAAAATGAAAGCTCTGGTAGAGACTGACACAGATACAATGATAGCTCTGGTGGAGATTGACACAGATAAAAATTAGACCTGGTAGACATTGATACAGACACATTGATAGCTCTGATAGAGAATAAATCTGATACATCATTAGACCTGGTAGAGATTGACACAGATACAATGATAGCTCTGGTAGAGATTTTCACAGATACATAGAAAGCTTTGGTAGAGATAGACACAGATACAACGACAGCTCTGGCAGAGATACACACAGGTACAATGATAGCTCTAGTAGGTATTGACACAGATACAACGATAGCTCTGGTAGAGATTGACACATATACAACAAAAAGGCCAAGATATCCCTATATCGCTCACCTGACTGACCTTGAGTAACCCAACTTAACTAGATTATATAATACATGTACACTGAAAATTCCAGGAAAACAAGATGGGTAAGTAGTTAGAAATTTGATTTGTTTTGATGTAACAGATGCGTAGAAGAGTTCAAACTTGGTAGAGGTTCACCCATGGAAAATGTCAGTGAAATGACGTCAAAATCAGCCCAGTAGATTCTGACAAGAAGGTTTTTGAAGTTTTTACTATAGCTGCCTATACGTTTGGAGACTGTCCGAAACCTAAGTCATCGAACTAATATAAAAATCCAGTTCTAGCACAAAACTAACCTGTTATGTTTGACAACGGTTTCAAACTAAAGCATATCAGACTAAACTATTGTGCATGAAACAATCCACAGTTCCAGTACAATAAATATTCCTAATAGTTTCAAACACAAGCCTTCCCGAAGTCTATCGCTTGAAAGAATCTTTGTCGCATTGCATTCTCCCCCAAAACAATTAAGCTCCTCCTCCAAGATTTCAAGTACACTTTGACACTGAAAATCTCAAGCAGACTACTTGCTATGAAGAAAATAGCTAAAAATATGATATTGCATTATTATGAAGCAGTAAACCATCCCTGTCTGAACCATAACTACTCTGAAAAACACCTATTTTAAAATGGTTCATGATTGATGAATAATATTTCAATCATTGATTATAATTGTATCATTCATCTTTTTATGATAAATTATCTTTTAAAACTTATATCTGGTATAATATTGTATAATAATAGCAAAACAAAAATTTATTTAAGGGGTTTATTAACTTTTCTTATAATAATTGCTATATACAGACATTTATGCTATAAAACAAGAGCATTACTTTGACATAAAACTAACCCTTCCCCCTGGCTGCCATGTTTTTTGACGAATCAAGATGGCTTGAACAAACTTGGTAGAGAGTCACCCAAGGAATATTTCTGTGAAATTATTTTAAAATCGAGCCAGTATTTTCTGACAAGAAGATTTTTTTAAAGTTTTTACTATAGCTTATATAGTAAACTAACCCTACCCCCTGGCCGCCATGTTTTTTGACGAATCAAAATGGCTTGAACAAACTTGGTAGAGTACAATTATAGCTCAGGTAAAGATTGACACAGAAACAATAACAGCTGTGGTAGAAATGACACAGACACAATGATAGCTCTGATAGAAATTGACACAGATACAACAATATCCCTGGTGGTAGAGATTGACACAAGTACAATGATATCTCTGATATAGATTGACACAGATACAATGCTAGCTATGGTAAAGATAGACACAGGCAAATTATAGCTCTGGTAGACATTGACACAGATACAACGATAGCTGTGGTAGAGATCGGCAAATATACAATGATAGCTCTGGTAATGATTGGTACAGATACAACGATAGCTCTGGTAGAAATAGACACATGCACAATAATAGCTCTGGTACGGATTGGTACAGATACAATGATAGCTCTGGTAGAGATTAACACAGACACAACGATAGCTCTGGTAGAGCTTGACACAGATACAACAATAGCCCTTGGAGAGATTGACACAGATACAATGATAGTACTCGTAGAGATTGACACATATACAATGCTAGCTCTGGTATAGATAGACATAGGCATAATGATTGCTCTGGTAGGGATTGACACAGATACAACGATAGCTCTGGTAGAGATAACACAGATTCAATGATAGCTCTGGTAGAAATTGACACAGATACAAAAATAACCCTAGTAGAGATGGGAAACAGATACAATAATAGCTCTGGTAAAGAGAGACATAGGCACAATGATAGCTCTGGTAGAGATTTACACCCATATAATGGTAGCTCTGGTAGAGATTGACACAGATACAACATTAGCCTTAGTAAAGATTGACACTGATACAAAAGTAGCTCTGGTAGTGATTAACACATATACAATGATAGCTCTGTTAGAGATTGACAGATATATACAATGACAGCTCTGGTAGAGATAAACATAGGCACAATGATAGCTCTGGTAGTGATTGACACAGACACAGCGATAGCATTAGTAGCGATAGAAACAGACACAACGATATCTTTGGTAGAGATTGACACAGATATAATGATAGCTCTGGTAGAAATAGACACATGCACAATAATAGCTCTGGTACGGATTGGTACAGATACAATGATAGCTCTGGTAGAGATTAACACAGACACAACGATAGCTCTGGTAGAGCTTGACACAGATACAACAATAGCCCTTGGAGAGATTGACACAGATACAATGATAACTCTTGTAACGATATACGCAGGCAGAATGATAGCTCTGGTAGTGATTGACACAGATACAATGATAGCTCTGGTAGAGATAACCACAGATACAACGATACATGTACCTCTGGTAGAGATAGACAGAGGCACAAAGATAGCTCAGGTAGAGATGGACACAGAGACTATGACAGCCGAGGTAGAGATTGATACAGATACAACAATAGCTCTGGTAGAGATTGACACAGATACAACAATAGCCCTTGGAGAGATTGACACAGATACAATGCTAACTCTTGTAACGATATACGCAGGCAGAATGATAGCTCTGGTAGAGATTGACACAGATACAATGATAGCTATGGTAGAAATAAATACAGATACAACGATACATGTACCTCCGGTAGAGATAGACACAGGCACAAAGATAGCTCTGGTAGAAATGGACACAGACACTATGACAGCTCTGGTAGAGATTGACACAGATACAAAAATAGCCCTCGGAGAGATTGACACAGACACAATGATAGCTCTTGTAACGATAGACGCAGGCAGAATGATAGTTCTTGTAGAGATGACACAGAGACAATGACAGCTCTGGTAGAGATTGACACAGATACAGCAATATCTCTAGTAGAAAATGACACATACACAACCATATCTGTAGTAGCTTTACACTCAGGTATAACCATAGCTCTGATAGACATTGTCACATGCACAATGATAGCTCTGGTAGAGATTAACATAGATACAACGATAACTCTGGTAGATATTGACATAGATACAAGTATAGCTCTCGTAGAGATTGACACAGGCACAGTGATAGTTCAGGTAGAGATAACACAGATACAACGATAACTCTGGTAGAGATTGACATATACACATCATTAGCTCTGGTAGTTATATACGTAGGTATAACGATAGGTCTGGTAGAAATAGTCACTGGCACAATAATAGCTCTGGTAAAGAGTTACATATGCACAAAAATAACGCTGGTAAATATATACGCAGGTACAAAGGTACCTGTGGCAGAGATAACTACATGCACAATGATAGCTCTGGTAGAGATTGACACAGATACAATGATAGCTCTGGTAGAGATTAACATAGATACAACGATAACTCTGGTAATGATTGATACAGATACAATTTTACCACTCTTAGAGATTGACACAGATACAATGCTAGCTCTGGTAGAGATAGACAAAGGCTTAATGATTGATCTGGTAGGGATTGACACAGATACAGCGATAGCTCTGGTAGACATTAACACAGATCCAATGATAGCTCTGGTAGAGATTGACACAGATACAATAATAACGCTGGTAAATATATACAGAAACAGATATGGAAACAGATACAATAATAGCTCTAACTTGTAAAGATAGCTCTGGTACAAATACAACGATACCTCTGGTAGAGATAACCACAGGCACAATGACAGTTCTGGCAGAGTTAGCCACAGGCACATTCATAACTCTGGTAGAGATTGACACAGATACAACAATAGCTCTGGTAGAGATTGACACATACACAATAATAACGCTGGTAAATATATACGCAGATACAACAGTAGCTGTGGCAGAGATAGCCACAGGCACAATGCTAGCTCTGGTAGAGATAGCCACAGGCACAATGAAAGCTCTGGTACAGATTGACACAGATACAATAATAGCTCTGGTAGATATAGCTACAGGCGCAATGATAGTTCTGATAGAGATTGGCACAGATACAACAATAGCTCTGGTTGATATAGCGACAGGCACAATGATGGCTCTGATAGAGATTGGCACAGATACAACAATAGCTCTGATAGAGATTACTACAGGCACAATGATAACTCATGTAGTAATTGGCACAGAAACAACAATAGCTCTGATAGTTAGAGATTGACACAGATACAACGAAAGCTATGGTAGGGATTGACACAGATACAACGATAGCTATGGTAGAAATTGATACAGGCAAAATGGAAGCTCTGGTAGAGATTGACACAGATACATCGATAGCTCTGGTACAGAATTGATTATGAAATGTTGATCAAGTCACGGCATGGCAGAAAATCAAAAGTACAAAATTACTTACATAAACAGTAACTACCCGAAGTGTTTTATTCCTCAACCTTTCTAAGTCATCTAGTTGTTTGTCTTTATACGAAACGGTGATATTAATACCCCTGGATCGATGCCAAGTTCCAACCTGTGTGTACAATGGTAATATTCATCATTTTAGTATGAATGAGAGAAAGCCAGAGAAAAAAAGATGGAAAGATACACAGAGAGATATAGAGAAACTAAGAGAGAGAGAGAGAGAGAGAGAGAGAGAGAGAGAGAGAGAGAGAGAGAGAGAGAGAGAAAGAAGAGACAGAGACAGAGACAGAGAGAGAGAGAGAGAGAGAGAGAGAGAGAGAAAGAGAGAGAGTAGTAATAAAGTTGAAATAGGGCTGAGTATTTCAGGGTATTAAAATAAATTTTAAGAATATACATTAAGATTCATCAAACTTATATCTGTATAAGATACATTCAGGTTCATCAAGCCTATACCTGTAAAAGATACATTCAGGTTCATCAAGCCTATACCTGTAAAAGATACATTCAGGTTCATCAAACTTATACCTGTAGAAGATACATTTAGGTTCATCAAACCTATATAATATACATTCAGGTTCTCAAACCTATACCTGTAGAAGATACATTCAGGCTCATCAAACCTATACCTGTATAAGATACAATCATGTTCATCAAGCCTATACCTGTATAAGTAACATCCATGTTCCTCAAACCTACATAAAATACATCACTAAACCTAGTTCTGTATCAGAAGGGTTAATCGGGTTCCGTAAGCCTATTCTGTATAAGAGTCATTCGGAATTACTAAGCCTATTTCTGTAGAAAAGTCATTAAGGTTCACTACGCTGATTTCTGTGTAAGATACATTACGGTTCCGTAAATCTTTTTCTGTATAAGAGACTATAAGAATCAATCATGTGTATCCGTGTGGGATAGAAGTAACTCACCCGATGGGTCGAAATTACATGCAGGGACGAGGCTCTGCCGAGTTCCTTGCATGTAATTTTGACCCAGAGTGTGAAATACTTGTATCCCACACGAATGAACTCATGATGGATTTTTTTCTCCCATTCACCTACGACAAATGATAGATGTTCGATAATGGCCTTCACCACAAAAATATTCTACTTTTTAATGCCTGTTCAACGCTCAAAATTTCACATGTATGAAAAAATTGAACATTTTACAGTAAATAGATTCTACTAAAAGTATGTTAACACCTGTTAATCTCTCCGCACATTGTTTTAATGCCAGTTTTTCGTCAGGCCGTGTGAGAAAGCTATCACGTGACATGGAAGATAGAGTTTTCCTCCATGGGGAAAACCCGGTTCTTCTATGAGCAGAAATGGGAGAAATTCCAGTTCACTTAGCCTAGAGTCATCTGAGACCGCTTAGACTATTCCTTTAACAGAAAGATTTGGGTTTTCTTAGCTCATGTTTATATACAATTCACTTGTTATCGCTAACCATATTTCTGTAAAAGGGTAACAAAGGTTCAAGTTTATGATTAAGGGACTTTCGTGTTTACTAAGCCTATTTATGTTACAGAAATATTCTGGACCACTAATCCTATCTCTGCATAATATTAATTTTGGATTACAAAGCCGTGTGCCATATAAGAGCAATTTAGGTTTTTTAAGCCTACTTCGGTCTGTAGTTAAGTTCGCTCACCTTATTTCTATATCATTAGAATCATTCGGGTTCAGTAAGCATATTTTTGTACAAGAGACATTCATACTTAGTCTCCGTAAGTATCAAATGACACAAATGCATTTCAAAGATTACAGACATTGGCGATATACCTGTATTTACACCCAGATGGATATACCTGTATTTACACCCAGAAAGATATACCTGTATTTACACCCAGATGGATATGCCGGTATTTACACCCAGATGGATATACCTGTATTTACACCCAGATGGATATACCTGTATTTACATCCAGGGCCCGGTTGTTCAAAGCTTGGTTAGCTTAACCATAGGTTAAGTTAAATTTTCAAATCACAATATTTTTAGATTTTCAACTTTTTAGGATATTATTTTATTATATATTATGAAAGTATGTTATTGTATTTCTAAAAATGTATTTAAACTGTCATAAAATCATTTAAGTATAGAATATATTGGAGATACAAAATTTCACTTAACCCAAGGTTAAGCTAACCAAGCTTTGAACAACTGGGCCCAGATGGATATGCCGGTATTTACCCCCGAGGGATATACCTGTATTAACACCCAGATGGATATGCCGGTAATCACACCCCGAAGGATATACCTGTAATTACACCCAGATGGATATGCCGGTATTTACACCCAGATTGATATAACGGTATTTACACCCAGATGGATATGCCGGTATTTACACCCCGAGGGATAGATAACACCAAGGGGTATCAATATCCTCTTTGTCGAATTATATCATTTATACGAGAGTCAATAGGTGTACACATACTTTTTTATTAAGATTTCTTTTCTCCACTTACCAAGTGAAGTGGTTATCGATCGGATGCTTTATCCGTCTATTTCAAAAGAAAATTGTGTGTTCGCTACCATACACTCCTTATAGAATAATTTGTTCATTCACTTTTTTACATTGTATTAATTCGTCCAGGATTTGAAACCATCGAGTACATAAATATATTTGACAGGCCGGTGTAAAAAACACAAAGTGATCAAATCCTTTTTCAAATAATGACCAAAATTTTAATATTCTTAAATTTTCATAAACAGAAATGCTCATATGAATGCCAAATACAATGGAATAGAAAAGTTTTATGAACCAATTTACATATACTGAACCAAAGAAGAAACTTTCGCTAAGTTTGAATGTGAATATTTTGTTAACATTTAACTAAATTTGGCTGAAATCTTCTGTTTGTTGTATAATTATGTCTTATCAATCTACTGAAATAGCTAAATTGGACAGAAATGATCAATTATATTGTTTGATTTGAATTTTAAACAGGAAGGGATGGATATCAAAATCGGGTTATCAGTAGCATGTGTGGCCACCGCAGTCTGGGCGGAATCCGGGCGATGTGCTCCAGTCGTGACACGTGGTCTGCCACTCCGTGGTAAGTCTGCATTACTTACGGTCTGCACAAATCGCATTCGGAGGCTCATCACCGCCTGCACAGATGACCCAACTCGTAGTGCAACCTCTGCAGTCGGAACCTCAGTCTCCAGCATGCCGACGACTCTATCCCGTAAATTTTGCGGAATTTGTGACATTAAAATTCCGATTAAAACCATTTTGAAAGTTTTTTTTATATTTTTCTGTATGTATATTTTGAAGTGGACAAATATCCTACACGTGGACCGGATATACCCATCTCGCAAGTGCACGTGGAAATCCCACTTTGAGCTAAATAAACTTACCTAAATTTTATCTATGGATTAACTGACCGATTTTGCAAATTAGAACGATTTTATAAACTACCACATGTGTATATGTATAAAGATTTCATAGGTAGCCTTGAAAATTTTGCATGTACTTTACGAAAGTTTCTTTTTTTGGTTCAGTATACCTCACAGTTGTTTTTATTCTCATTGTAACACATGTATATAAAGAAAAGACGTTTGGGTTATTTATTTTGAAATAGTTTAGAGAAATGAAAACTGTGAAACTAATTTCTTGTACAGCTTTTGTCTAGGCATTACAGTTTATGATATAGAATTTTACGCACCTTTACAACTCCATCCTTTTCGAGTTTGGTAATATCCAAATCAAAGTCCCTCCTTGTATCATTTAAAATAACGATTCGGCCAGAAAGTCCTTCGAATGTCGTCTATAAAAGGAGAAAGCATTACTGTATACACTGACGAGAAATAGAAACGCATTATTCTAACTCTTTGTACAATAATTTGTTCATAGAAAAGAACAGTCCATTCGCAAATTTCATAATTAAAGAGAATTGATCGTCGGTAGACACGCATACGTTCGCCAGCGTTCAACAAGTTGAAACGTGACTCGTCACTAATCACTACTTTCTGCCAACGCTGACTGCGATGGTTGTGGGCCCAAATAAGACGGTGACGGTGACGTAGCGTAAGAACTAGACCGCGGTAGGGCCTGTGGCAGCTAATTCCCCGTTCTCTAAACCGATTTCTGACTGTTTGTCGACTTACATGGCGTCCACGGCTAACTACCACAAAACATGACGTGGAATCAGCCGTAAGAAATCTGTCACGCAGATGGCATTGACGTATGTTATTATCCTGCCGTACTGACGTTACACGCGGTCTACCTGAACGTGGCCTATCGACAAACTTTCCATGTCTCTGACACGGTGAACGCGTTTATGATGAGGCGTTTCCTCGTCAGTGTATAAACCGATTCAGCTATTTTGAAACTACGTCATTCTATTTTTAGATGGTTTATATATAGGGCTAAAACTTTAATCCAAACTGCTTATATTGGTAATATATTATTTGCTCTTATGAATGAGTCAACTCCCTATGTTTCTGGTAAATCTGACTTTTTCCCTAACTTGGCTTTGTTGAAGAATGGATATAGAAATATTGGATGACCAGTTAAGTTTTCCATCACTTGGCTTTGTTCCAGAATGGATGTAAAAGTATCGGATGACCAGTTAAGTTTCTCCTCACTTGGCTTTGTTGCAGAATGGATATAGAAGTATCGGATGATCAATTAAGTTTTCCCTCACTTGACTTTGTTGAACAATAGATACAGAAGTATCTGATGACCAGTTAAGTTTTCCCTCACTTGGATTTGTTGCAGAATGGATACAGAGGTATTGGATGAACAGTTAAGTTTTCCCTCACTTGGCTTTGTTGCAGAATGGATGTAGAGGTATTGGATGACCAGTTAAGTTTTCCCTCACTTGGCTTTGTTGCAGAATGGATGTAGAAGTATTTGATGACCAGTTAAGTTTTCCCTCACTTGGCTTTGTTGCAGAATGGATACAGAAGTATTGGATGACCAGTTAGGTTTTCCCTCACTTGGCTTTGTTGCAGAATGGATACAGAAGTATTGGATGACCAGTTTGGGTTTTCCTTAGTTGGCTTAGTTACAGAATGGATGTTAAAGTATTGGATGACCAGTTAAGTTTTCCCTCACTTGGCTTTGTTGCAGAATGGATGTAAAAGTATTGGATGACCAGTTAAGTTTTCACTCACTTGGCTTTGTTGCAGAATTGATACAGAAGTATTGGATGACCAGATAAGATTTCCCTCACTTGGCTTTGTTGTAGAATGGATACAGAAGTATTGGATGACCAGTTAAATTTTCCCTCACTTGGCTTTGTTGCAGAATGGATACAGAAGTATTGGATGACCAGTTAAGTTTTCCTTTACTTGGCTTTGTTGCAGAATGGATATAGAAGTATTGGATGACCAGTTAAGTTTTCCCTCACTTGGCTTTGTTGCAGAATGGATGTAGAAGTATTTGATGTCCAGTTACTTTTTCCCTCGCTTGGCTTTGTTGCAGAATGGATGTAGAAGTATTTGATGACCAGTTAAGTTTTCCCTCACTTGGCTTTGTTCCAAAATGGATACAGAAGTATTGGATGACCAGTTAAGTTTTCCCTCATTTGGCTTTGTTGCAGAATGGATGTAGAAGTATTGGATGGCCATTTAAGTTTTCCCTCACTTGTCTTTGTTCCAGAATGGATGTAGAAGTATTTGATGACCAGTTAAGTTTTCCCTCACTTGACTTTGTTGCAGAATGGATGTAAAAGTATTGGATGACCAGTTAATTTTTCCCTCACTTGGCTTTGTTGCAGAATGGATGTAGAAGTATTTGATGTCCAGTTAAGTTTTCACTCACTTGGCTTTGTAGCAGAATGAATGAAGAAGTATCGAATGACCATGTAAGTTTTCCCTCACTTGGCTTTGTTACAGAATGGATACCGAAGTATTGGATGACCGGTTAAGTTTCTCCTCACTTGGTATTGTTGCAGAATGGATACAGAAGTATAGGATGACCAGTTAAGTTTTCTCTCACTTGGCTTTGTTGCAGAATAGATACAGAAGTATTTGATGACCAGTAAAGTTTCCCCTCACCTGGCTTTAGTGCAGAATGGATTTAGAAGCATTGGATGACCAGTTAAGTTTTCTCTCACTTGGCTTTGTAGTAGAATGGATGTAGAAGTATTGGATGACCAGTTTACTTTCCCCTCACTTGGCTTTGTTAAAGAATTGATACAGAAATATTGGATGACCAGTTAAGTTTCCCATCACTTGGCTTTGTGGAAAAATGGATACAGAAGTACTATATGACCAGTTAAATTTTCCTTCACTCGGCTTTGTTGCAAAATGGATATAGAAGTTTTGTATGACCAGTTAAGTTTTCCCATCACTTGGCTTTAAGTTAAGTTTTCTCTCACTTGGCTTTGTTGCAGAATGGATACAGAAGTATTTGATGACCAGTAAAGTTTCCCCTCACCTGGCTTTATTGCAGAATGGATTTAGAAGCATTGGATGACCAGTTAAGTTTTCTCTCACTTGGCTTTGTAGTAGAATGGATGTAGAAGTATTGGATGACCAGTTTACTTTCCCCTCACTTGGCTTTGTTAAAGAATTGATACAGAAATATTGGATGACCAGTTCTGCAGAATGGATATAGAAGTATTGGATGACCAGTAAAGTTTCCCATCACTTGGCTTTGTTGCAGAATTGATATAGAAATATTGGATGACCATTTAAGCTTACAATCACTTGACTTTGTTGCAGAATGGATGTAAAAGTATTGGATGATCAGTAGAGTTTCCCCTCACTTGGTTTTGTTGTGGAATAGATGAAGAAGTAATGAATGACCAGTTAAGTTTTCCTTCACTTGGCTTTGTTGCAGAATGTATACAGAAGTATTGGATGAACAATTAAGTTTCCCCTCACTTGGCTTTGTTGCATGGATGTTGAAGTATTGGATGACAAGTTAAGTTTTCCCTCACTTGGCTTTGTTGCAGAATGGATGTAGAAGTATTTGATGACCAGTTAAGTTTTCAATCACTTGGCTCTGTTCCAGAATTGATGTAAAAGTATCGGATGACCAGTTAAATTTCTCCTCACTTGGCTTTGTTGCAGAATGGATATAGAATTATCGGATGATCAATTAAGTTTTCCCTCACTTGACTTTGTTGAAGAATGGATACAGAAGTATCGGATGACCAGTTAAGTTTTCCCTCACTTGGAATTGTTGCAGAATGGATACAGAGGTATTGGATGACCAGTTAAGTTTTCCCTCACTTGGCTTTGTTGCAGAATGGATGTAGAGGTTTGGATGACCAGTTAAGTTTTCCCTCACTTGGCTTTGTTGCAGAATGGATGTAGAAGTATTTGATCACCAGTTAAGTTTTCCATCACTTGGCTTTGTTGCAGAATGGATTTAGAAGTATTGGATGACCAGTTAAGTTTTCCCTCAATTGGCTTTGTTGCAGAATGGATACAGAAGTATTGGATGACCAGTTAGGTTTTCCTTCACTTGGCTTTGTTGCAGAATGGATACAGAAGTATTGGATGACCAGTTTGGGTTTTCCTTACTTGGCTTTGTTACAGAATGGATGTAAACGTATTGGATGACCAGTTAAGTTTTCCCTCACTTGGCTTTGTTGCAGAATGGATGTAAAAGTGTTGGATGACCAGTTAAGTTTTCACTCACTTGGCTTTGTTGCAGAATTGATACAGTAGTATTGGATGACCAGATAAGATTTCCCTCACTTGGCTTTGTTGCAGAATGGATACAGAAGTATTGGATGACAAGTTAAATTTTCCCTCACTTGGCTTTGTTGCAGAATGGATGTAGAAGTATTGGATGACCAGTTAAGTTTTCCCTCACTTGGCTTTGATGCAGAATGGATGTAGAAGTATTTGATGACGAGTTAAGTTTTCACTCACTTTGCTTGTTGCAGAATGGATTTAGAAGTATTTGATCACGAGTTAAGTTTTCCCTCACTTGGCTTTGTTGCAGAATGGATATAGAAGTATTGGATGACCAGTTAAGTTTCCTCACTTGGCTTTGTTGCAGAATGGATACAGAAGTATCGGATGACCAGTTAAGTTTTCCCTCACTTGGCTTTGTTGCAGAATGGATACAGAAGTATCGGATGACCAGTTAAGTTTTCCCTCACTTGGCTTTGTTGCAGAATGGATACAGAAGTATTAGATTACCAGTTAAGTTTTCCCTTACTTTGCTTTGTTGCAGAATGGATGTAGAAATATTGAATGACAAGTTAAGTTTTCCCTCCCTTGGCTTTGTTGCAGAATGGATGTAGAAGTATTGGATGGCCAGTTAAGTCTTCCCTCACTTGTCTTTGATTCAGAATGGATGTAGAAGTATTTGATGACCAGTTAAGTTTTCCCTCACTTGACTTTGTTGCAGAATGGTTGTAAAAGTATTGGATGACCAGTTAATTTTTCCCTCACTTGGCTTTGTTGCAGAATGGATGTAGAAGTATTTGATGTCCAGTTAAGTTTTCACTCACTTGGCTTTGTAGCAGAATGAATGAAGAAGTATCGAATGACCAGTTAAGTTTTCCCTCACTTGGCTTTGTTACAGAATGGATACCGAAGTATTGGATGACCGGTTAAGTTTCTCCTCACTTGGTATTGTTGCAGAATGGATACAGAAGTATAGGATGACCAGTTAAGTTTTCTCTCACTTGACTTTGTTGCAGAATGGATACAGAAGTATTTGATGACCAGTAAAGTTTCCCCTCACCTGGCTTTATTGCAGAATGGATTTAGAAGCATTGGATGACCAGTTAAGTTTTCTCTCACTTGGCTTTGTAGTAGAATGGATGTAGAAGTATTGGATGACCAGTTTACTTTCCCTTCACTTGGCTTTGTTAAAGAATTGATACAGAAATATTGGACGACCAGTTAAGTTTCCCATCACTTGGCTTTGTGGAAAAAAGGATACAGAAGTACTATATGACCAGTTAAATTTTCCTTCACTTGGCTTTGTTGCAAAATGGATATAGAAGTTTTGTATGACCAGTTAAGTTTACAATCACTTGACTTTGTTGCAGAATGGATGTAGAAGTATTGGATGATCAGTAGAGTTTCCCCTCACTTGGCTTTGTTGTGGAATAGATGAAGAAGTATTGGATGACCAGTTAAGTTTTCCTTCACTTGGCTTTGTTGCAGAATGGATACAGAAGTATTGGATGACCAATTAAGTTTCCCCTCACTTGGCTTTGTTGCATGGATGTTGAAGTATTGGATGACAAGTTAAGTTTCCCCTCACTTGGCTTTGTTACAGAATGGATCTAGAAGTATGGGATGACCAGTTAAGTTTTCCCTCACTTGGTTTTGAGGCTGATGACCAGTTAAGTTTTCCATCACTTGGCTTTGTTGAATAATGGATATAGAAGTATTTGATGACCAGTTAATATTTTCATCACTTGGCCTTGTGGAAGAATGGATGTAGAAGTATTGTATGACCGGTTAAGTTTTCCCTCACTTGGCTTTGTTCCAGAATGGATATAGAGGTATTGGATGACCAGTTAAGTTTCCCATCATTTGGCTTTGTTGCAGAATGGATATAGAAGTATTCGATGACCAGTTAAGTTTTCCCGTCCCTTGGCTTTGTTCCAGAATGGATATAGAAGTATTGGATGACCAGATGCCTTTCCCATCATTTGGCTTTGTTCCAGAATGGATATAGAAGTATTGGATGACCAGTTAAGTTTCCCATCATTTGGCTTTGTTGCAGAATGGATATAGAAGTATCGGATGACCAGTTATGTTTCCCATCATTTGGCTTTGTTGCAGAATGGATATAGAAATATTGGATGACCAGTTAAGTTTCCCATCATTTGGCTTTGTTGCAGAATGGATATAGAAGTATTGGATGACCAGTAGAGTTTTCCTTCACTTGGCTTTGTTGCAGAATGGATACAGAAGTACCAGTGAAGATCAAACGATACTATTTTGCTATGTGATTGATATATAATATATGCATATATCTTTTTCCAGACTAAAATATTCGACTTTTCTAAAAAAAAATAGATAGAATATTTTATGTGTATACTTACCGACTTCATATAGTTTAATAAACTGCTGCCCTCTGCCCAAGCCTCCTTCTTTCCACATGATAAGGGTTGTGTCGCAAAATTGGGCTGAGCTAGTTGTGCCAGAGCCCGGGCAAATAGCTGGACAGCGTCATACATAAGCGCCATTTCCGTCTGAAAATGCATTTTATATTTCAATGTTAATAATATACTATAAATTATTCTCTTATTAAAACATCATGCATTTGTGGTATCAACGCATCATAATCAGTACTTAAACCCATTTTATAAAGAAGTAAACGATTTGATGTTGAACAGCAAACAGTTTAGTGGATTTTAATGGCCTTCTGTGGAATTATAACACCCAATATCTCTCTAACACATGAATTAATCGTGTTTTAAATTTGTATTTACTGATCAGTATTTCCAATATGCAAATTAGCAAACGGTTACTCAAATGGATATAGTTTCTGTCATAGTCTGATTATGTACAAACGTTTGCTCCAAGTACACACCATTGTGACACACTTCATGATTTGACAATTTTAAACATGTATAAAATAGGGCGATTTTTTGTTTAAGTAGGATAAAATGTTAATGGTAACAAATAACAGTCGCGAAATGTATGCAAATATATAAATGCGTAAACTGACAAATGTTTTTTTCCATTTTGCTGGAACCAAATATTTTTTGGATATCAGAAGCCGTTTAATAGTCAACAGTTCCAGCCGCTGCGCTTGGCAGGAATATTACAAAGGGCAGGTTTGTGGTTTGATTCTTTATTAAGGACACATGTATATATCTTTAAATATTAACTCTTGGTACGAAATAATATATAAATAAATATCCAATCTCGACTATGTCTTAAACAATAATGTCTATTTTAACTCGTTTTATCACGCCTTCATCAGGAAATTAGCTAACATTATTAAAAAATATTTCCAGTCTTTATAGACCAACTGAAAATAGATCAAGATGTAGTAATACACAAAAGTCACTAAATGCAACAGTTAGAGAATGAAATGGAGACTTGCGAGATTTTTGAGTAAACAGATCATGACACAATGGAAAATTCACCAAAATGAGTAAAGAAACTTGTGAATAGTATGGGGGGGGGGGGGGGGGGGGGTAACCAAATAACTGAAAACATTCTTCACTCCAGAATAACCTAATGCAGGTACGCTGAAAGGAAACCCAATAATACATAAGATATGAGTCACTTTTCGAAGTAAAGTAAATGGAATTAACTCGCCAACTTAAAAAAAATTAGCAGAAGTAGCAAAGTATGAGCTTTATGAAGTTGTAATGAATTCACTTTCTTACACCAGAGGTTTACAAGAACCACTACTAGGAAATGCCATTTTTTATTTTGTTTTGATGTTTGTAAGCTGTACCCATCGGTGCCTAAAAGTATGAAGGATTACACGCATGCAAAGAATGGCTAGAATAAAGATCAAATCCACTTCTGCCAACCAAAGAAATGTACTCGAGATGATAGAAACAGTTTTAAAAAATAACAATTTCAACTTTGGAGACAAGCTGTTTATTCAGAAAGATGATATCACCATAGGGTCAAAGATGAGAAAATATTTTGCTTGCACATGCATGCAAAAATAGGACAAGGCACTGATGGATTACCACCTAAAATCTTGTTTCTACAAAAGGTTCATTGATGATGGTATAGGAATATGGACGGGAACGCCAGAAGAATTGGAGGAGTTTGTATGAGTGTTTCGCTGAATATTCTAATTGTATACATAAAAATATCAACATAGAGCTAAAATGGGAAAGACACAAAATAGAGTTCCTAAACACCATTGGTATTATAGAAGACGGCCACGTATACACAAATTTGTACTGAAAAACAACAGACCGGCAAATGTATAAACATAACAAATCATATCATCCAGTTCATACTAATGGATATGGGATTGCTGATTTGTAGAATATGTGAAAAAGACACAGATTACTTTGGTAATAAGATACAAAGCAAAATAATAAAAGGAAAGAATATCATTGTAGAAGATATCTGACACTACAAGTTAACTGCAAGACACCGAGTGATGCTAGATGCTTCGTAATCGATGAGTATCGGAGAGATGTAAGAATGCGACAGACAAGCCCACTGATAACCAAGAACACGTTAATGATGATATCCAGATAGCGATTGTACAGAATATGTATATAATGAGAGAAAAACATTCATGCTTCTGATGGAAGACATTTGGGTGTAGAGAATGGGAACAAAAACATCAATCGGATGTAATGTAATATCAAATTTTACATGATTATCATAATAACTCTTTAAGTGACTTCAATAATTGTTGGAACTCTTTATCTGTCAAAAAATACTAACGCGACGTCATTTCCCGTCGTTGAAATTACATCATTTCATTTTTAGAAGTTAATACATAGAGGTGAGCAATGTCTTGTAGTGATAACAAGATAACGAGACCAGCTGTTCAGACGTGTCTGGACAGCATATATGTTTGAGGACTGTTTCAAACCTAAGTCTTTGAAATAAATTAATGCGCGTGAAATAAAGCCCAGTTCCAGCACAAAACTAAACTTATAATGTTTAAGAACGGTTTCAAACTAAGAGCATCAAACTAAACTAATGTGCATGAAACAATCCCAAGTTCCAGAAAAAATATTATTCCTACGAGTTTCAAACGAAATGCTTCCGAAAGCCTATAGCTCGAAAGAATCGTTGTCCAATGTACTCTCCCCCCAACACAAATAAGCTCCTCTGAGGTTTCAATTACACTTTGTCGCTGAAAATCTCAAGCAGACTTCTTGCAACTTGCGTCGAAAGAACTTCAACATGTTGTATTGCTTCAAAACGAAGCAGTTCACAGTTCTTGCCTGTACCAAATAATTCTGACGTTATATACAGGTAAACACCTACTTTCAAATGGAGTTTAACTCATGATTAATATAATAAAATTGGTATAAAATTGTTTATAAATAGCAAAAGAAAAGAGTTTATAACATATGATCTTTGTAATAATTGCTATATACAGACATTGATGCTATAAAACAACGACACTATTTTGACAACCCGGATAAGGATGATGGTCTGACGGCCGTTTTCACTATCCGGGGATGTTATCACCACAAGGCACTGCTCACCCATTTGTCTTTATTACAACTGTAACTTACCTACGTACTTACTTTTACATTTTAATCGATGTAAAAAAATATAAAAAAAAATATGAGAAAAGAGAGTATTAATGAGTCTCGAACACACGACGCTCAGATTGATAAATACTGTCATTGCGCCGATTTGATGTTTACTAGATAATTTAAGATATTTATTGTTTTTAGTTTTAATGTGCAGGTCACTATGTTGTTGCTTCCCTTTATTTATTTACATTGGAAACGGAAGGAAATAATAAACCAAATGTATGCCCACACTAACCACATTTTTACGATAAACACTTATTTCTTTATCCGTGAAAGAATATTCCTTATTCCAAGTTCTTGCTTTCGTAAAAACTATTGGCATTCGAATCTAGAACTTGAATGTTTGAATTTTAGTTTCGATTTTCTGAGTAAATCTATCTTTGTCACTGTTTAATATTGTCTTGTGATACTAATTCTGGTATCTTACAATAGGGAGAAATTGTCTAATATACGAGGTGTGTTAAACGAATACGTGGACTATCGTAATATTTTCAACACATAATATGACACATGAATAAAAATTATATTGCTATAAAAACATATTTCCTCTAAATAATGGCATTTTCCGTACTGATACGGAATACTCAGTTGCAACAGTAAAAAGTATACATGTAATGGCTACCTGGAGCAATCCAACTACGTCAGCGACAAGTTGTGGCATGACGTTTAACCGGTCAAATCAATTTTTCTCAAAGTATCCACCGCACTCTTCATATGTCGTTTAACCCATATATCATACACATCTCTATACCATTCTTCCTTGAACTGTGCAATGATGTGACGAGTTTAAATCTGAAGTTCATGTAGACTGGTGATTTCTGTGATACCCCTAACCGTAAGCCGTAGATCGCCGTCAGTGATTTCTTCTACTGAGGTCATGATGCTATATTCAATATATATACTTCTTTCCCTACCAGGATCGTCCTCTATAGATTACCTTCATTCCCAAATTAACGTGCGGCATTTGAATACCAGTGATCTACAGACATGCGTCTTCTGTTGTGATTGGTCCCACATTTTCATTGTGTTTCCTTCGTGTCGCATAACGTGTCGCATAACGTCATTATTACGTATTTTTCATGTCAAAACTTGTTATGAAAGCGGGTTTTGTTTCAAACAGAAACGGAAATGACGTCCTTTAACGTTCCGGTCCATGTATAGGTTAGAAGTTAATTACGCCAGAAGAAAATTCCTTCTAACCGGCTTAGATGTTGTTCTACGTTCTCATTCCTGAGTACCGGTCCTGGTCTTGTTGTATTTTATTTTATTTATAGAATTAAGCCCATGAAACACATAAACATTGATTGGTTGATTCAAAATAAATATTTCGCGCGCTCCTGGTAAGTTTCCATTGGATTAAATGGATTGGGGGAGGGGGGCGGGGTGCGTGATAATCACTGATGTAGAGTGTGAATATGAGGGATTGCTATAACTTTGTAGTCGCATGCGGCAGCGAATCAGCGTGACCTGACACTATGGACTGGTGTGAAAATAGAAAGAAAAGTGTCCACTTCAGGTAACATTTTTGCTATTTATTTTCTTAATATTTCATGAAAATTCACAAAACAAAGACGAACGCCGTCTCTGCATTAAGATAAATAAATAAAAGAGATTATAGTATCGGTGCTGTTAGGTGGAGCGCGTGGTTTAGTGGTAGCGCATCAATTCCATGGGTTTGATCCCCCGTCACGGGTTTGTGTGCAAGACACTGTCTTTCCGCCTATGCTCAGTACTGGTTCTGCCAAGGAAGACTTTGTGCGTAACTTGTTTCACAATCGAAGTAAAATAAATGAGTTTAATCCAAACTAAGTTGCCATAGAAAGTCGTATTAATTTGCAAAAAGTGCAACGTCGTATTTTGCTCAGTCGAAACGATGGGTTGCTGAAATTTGCAAAAAAATCAATATACTCCGTTGCACATTTTATAGAGAAATATGAGTTTTGTATGGCCAGTTAATAGCACCGAAAGTTCATCTTCTTACAGAGACGGCGTTCGTAATTGTTCTGTGACTTTTCATTAAATGTTAATTTTAAGAAAGTAATCTGCAGAAATGTTACAAGAAACGGGCACTTTCCTTCGACTTTTAGCATAAGGTCACGTGGATTTGCCACCCTAGTTCAAAACAGAACGTTTTACTTTCCATGGAATAGAAAATGGAAATTTCTATGTGAAATGGAACGTTCTATTTTGAAAAAACTGAGCGATCTCATTGGCTGAGAAAGTAAGACAACATCTAAAGTGGCATGGTCCTGGCAGGAGAAAGTTGGCGAGTTCCCACGAAAACAGTTATCCCAAAGGACGGAATTTTCTATCCGAACCGAAAAAGCCATGAATGATTCATATTCTTGCATACAAAACTCGTTGAAGAACTATTTTAACTTAATTTATCATTAAAGATTTTACATCGATCGCTTTTAAGACGTTTAATTATATGATTTATGTCATATATTTTATATGTTACGTCATCTGGTTAGCTTTAACGTCACGGTGCGAGAATTTTTCCTCGGACCTAGGGTGAGATAGAAATATCTAAGCCCGGTATAAATGCAGATATCCTTATGCAAGAATATAAGAATCTTGCATTAGTTTGAGGTTCAGAAAGAAAATGGATTTACGTCATATATTGTAAATGTTACGTCATCAATGAGTTTAAATGTCATAGCGCGAGAATTTTTATCTCGTTCCTAGGGTGAGATAAAAATATATAGCCCCGGTAAAAATGCAGATATCCTTATCCGGTGTGCAAGAACGTTCTATCTCATCCTAAAATAAAATTCTCCCGTTATGACGTTAGACTCATTCATGACGTAACGTATCCAATATATGACGTAAATATGGTGTAGTGTTTGTATAGGTTGCTCTAATGAATCCCTTTTGTGTGAACGGTAACCTGTATCAAGTAACATATAAGTAAACATTGTGTATTGTTTGTATAGCTTGCTTTAGTGCATACCGTTTGTGTGAACTGTATAGTAACATATAAATAAACATTGTGTATTGTTTGTATAGTTTGCTTTAGTGCATACCGTTTGTGTGAACTGTATAGTAACATATAAATAAACATTGTGTATTGTTTGTATAGCTTGCTGTAGTACATCCCTTTTGTGGGAACGGTAAAGGAACATATAAATAAACATTGAGTATTGTTTGTATAGCTTGCTTTAGTGCATACCGTTTGTGTGAACTGTATAGTAACATATAAATAAACATGGTGTATTGTTTATATAGCTTGCGTTAGTGCATACCGTTTGTGTGAACTGTATAGTAACATATAAATAAACATTGTGTATTGTTTGTATAGCTTGCTTTAGTGCATACCGTTTGTGTGAACAGTAAAGTAACATATAAATAAACATTGTGTATTGTTTGTATAGCTTGCTTTAGTGCATACCGTTTGTATGAACTGTATAGTAACATATAAATAAACATTGTGTATTGTTTGTATAGCTTGCTTTAGTGCATACCGTTTGTATGAACTGTATAGTAACATATAAATAAACATTGTGTATTGTTTGTATAGCTTGCTTTAGTGCATACCGTTTGTGTGAACTGTATAGTAACATATAAATAAACATTGTGTATTGTTTGCATAGCTTGCTTTAGTGCATACCGTTTGTGTGAACAGTACAGTAACATATAAATAAACATTGTGTATTGTTGGTATAGCTTGCTTTAGTGCATACCGTTTGTGTGAACTGTATAGTAACATATAAATAAACATTGTGTATTGTTTGTATAGATTGCTTTAGTGCATCCCTTTTGTGTGAACAGTAAAGTAACATATAAATAAACATTGTGTACTGTTTGTATAGCTTGCTGTAGTACATCCCTTTTGTGGGAACGGTAAAGTAACATATAAATAAACATTGTGTATTGTTTGTATAGCTTGCTGTAGTACATCACTTTTGTGTGAACGGCTACCTGTATAAAGTAACATATAAATAAACATTGTGTATTGTTTTTATAGCTTGCGTTAGTGCATACCGTTTGTGTGAATTGTATAGTAACATATAAATAAACATTGTGTATTGTGTGTATAGCTTGCTTTAGTGCATACCGTTTGTGTGAACAGTAAAGTAACATATAAATAAACATTGTGTATTGTTTGTATAGCTTGCTTTAGTGCATACCGTTTGTATGAACTGTATAGTAACATATAAATAAACGTTGTGTATTGTTTGTATAGCTTGCTTTAGTGCATACCGTTTGTATGAACTGTATAGTAACATATAAATAAACATTGTGTATTGTTTGTATAGCTTGCTTTAGTGCATACCGTTTGTGTGAACTGTATAGTTACATATAAATAAACATTGTGTATTGTTTGTATAGCTTGCTTTAGTGCATACCGTTTGTGTGAACAGTAAAGTAACATATAAATAAACATTGTGTATTGTTGGTATAGCTTGCTTTAGTGCATACCGTTTGTGTGAACTGTATAGTAACATATAAATAAACATTGTGTATTGTTTGTATAGCTTGCTTCAGTGCATCCCTTTTGTGTGAACAGTAAAGTAACATATAAATAAACATTGTGTACTGTTTGTATAGCTTGCTGTAGTACATCCCTTTTGTGGGAACGGTAAAGTAACATATAAATAAACATTGTGTATTGTTTGTATAGCTTGCTGTAGTACATCACTTTTGTGTGAACGGTTACCTGTATAAAGTAACATATAAATAAACACTATGTATTGTTTGTATAGTTTGCTTTAGTGCATCCCTTTTGTGTGAACGGTTACCTGTATAAAGTAACATATAAATAACCATTGTGTATTGTTTGTATAGCTTTCTGTAGTGCATCCCTTTTGTGGGAACAGTAAAGTAACATATAAATAAACATTGTGTTTTGTTTGTATAGCTTGCTGTAGTGCATCCCTTTTGTGTGAACGGTTACCTGTATAAAGTAGCATATAAATAAACATTGTGTATTGTTTGTATAACTTGCTGTAGTGCATCCCTTTTGTGTGAACTGTATAGTAACATATAAATAAACATTGTGTATTGTTTGTATAGCTTGCTGCAGTGCATCCCTTTTGTGTGAACAGTAAAGTAACACATAAATAAACATTGTGTACTGTTTGTATAGCTTGCTGTAGTACATCCCTTTTGTGGGAACTGTAAAGTAACATATAAATAAACATTGTGTATTGTTTGTATAGCTTGCTGTAGTATATCACTTTTGTGTGAACGGTTACCTGTATAAAGTAACATATAAATAAACACTGTGTATTGTTTGTATAGTTTGCTTAAGTGCATCCCTTTTGTGTGAACGGTTACCTGTATAAAGTAACATATAAATAAACATTGTGTATTGTTTGTATAGCTTGCTGTAGTGCATCCCTTTTGTGTGAACAGTAAAGTAACATATAAATAAACATTGTGTTTTGTTTGTATAGCTTGCTGTAGTGCATCCCTTTTGTGTGAACGGTTACCTGTATAAAGTAACATATAAATAAACATTGTGTATTGTTT
Source organism: Panopea generosa (assembly GCA_029582155.1). NCBI lineage: Eukaryota > Metazoa > Mollusca > Bivalvia > Adapedonta > Hiatellidae > Panopea > Panopea generosa. The sequence continues at coordinate 59,380,102 of CM055898.1, read as the reverse complement.
GAATAGCTTGCTTTAGTGCATCCATTTTGTGTGAACGGTAAAGTAGCATATAAATCAACACTGTGTATTGTTTGTAGAGCTTGTTTTAGAGCATCCCTTTTGTGTGAACGGTTACCTGTTTAAAGTAACATATAAATAAACATTTTGTATTGTTTGTATAGCTTGCTGTAGTGCATCCCTTTTGTGTGAACAGTAATGTAACATATAAATAAACATTGTGTATTGTTTGTATAGCTTGCTGTAGTACATCCCTTTTGTGTGAACGGTTACCTGTATAAAGTAACATATAAATAAACATTGTTTATTGTTTGTATAGCTTACTGTAGTGCATCCCTTTTGTGTGAACAGTTACCTGTATAAAGTAACATATAAATAAACATTGTGTTTTGTTTGTATAGCTTGCTGTAGTGCATCCCTTTTGGGTGAACGGTTACCTGTATAAAGTAGCATATAAATAAACATTGTGTATTGTTTGAATAGCTTGCTTTAGTGCATCCCTTTTGTGTGAACGGTAAAGTAACATATAAATAAACATTGTGTATTGTTTGAATAGCTTGCTTTAGTGCATCCCTTTTGTGTGAACGGTAAAGTAACATATAAATAAACATTGTGTATTGTTTGTATAGCTTGCTGTAGTGCATCCCTTTTGTGTGAACGGTAAAGTAACCTATAAATAAACATTGTGTATTGTTTGAATAGCTTGCTTTAGTGCATCCCTTTTGTGTGAACGGTAAGGTAACATATAAATAAACAGTGTGTATTGTTTGTATAGCTTGCTGTAGTGCATCCCTTTTGTGTGAACAGTAAAGTAACATATAAATAAACATTGTGTATTGTTTGTATAGCTTGCTTTAGTGCATCCCTTTTGTGTGAACAGTAAAGTAACATATAAATAAACATTGTGTATTGTTTGTATAGCTTGCTGTAGTGCATTCCTTTTGTGTGAACGGTTACCTGTATAAAGTAACATATAAATAAACATTGTGTTTTGTTTGTATAGCTTGCTGTAGTGCATCCCTTTTGTGTGAACGGTTACCTGTATAAAGTAACATATCAATAAACATTGTGTTTTGTTTGTATAGCTTGCTGCAGTGCATCCCTTTTGTGTGAACGGTTACCTGTATAAAGTAACATATAGATAAACATTGTGTTTTGTTTGTATAGCTTGCTGTAGTGCATCCCTTTTGTGTGAACGGTTACCTGTATTAAGTAGCATATAAATAAACATTGTGTATTGTTTGAATAGCTCGCTGTAGTGCATCCCTTTTGTGTGAACGGTTACCTGTATAAAGTAACATATAAATAAACATTGGGTTTTGTTTGTATAGCTTGCTGTAGTGCATCCCTTTTGTGTGAACGGTTACCTGTATAAAGTAACATATAAATAAACATTGTGTTTTGTTTGTATAGCTTGCTGTAGTGCATCCCTTTTGTGTGAACGGTTACCTGTATAAAGTTACATATAAATAAACATTGTGTATTGTTTGAATAGCTTGCTTTAGTGCATCCTTTCTGTGTGAACGGTAAAGTAACATATAAATAAACATTGTGTATTGTTTGTATAGCTTGCTTTAGTGCATCCCATTTGTGTGAACGGTTACCTGTATAAAGTAACATATAAATAAACATTGTTTATTGTTTGTATAGCTTGCTGTAGTGCATCCCTTTTGTGTGAACGGTAAAGTAACATATATAAAAACATTGTGTATTTGTTTGTATAGCTTGCTGCAGTGCATCCCTTTTGTGGGAACGGTAAAGTAACATATAAATAAAGATTGTGTATTGTTTGTATAGCTTGCAGTAGTGCATCCCTTTTGTGTGAACTGTTACCTGTATAAAGTAACATATAAATAAACATTGTGTATTGTTTGAATAGCTTGCTTTAGTGCATCCATTTTGTGTGAACAGTAAAGTAACATATAAAAAAACATTGTATATTGTTTGTATAGCTCGCTGTAGTGCATCCCATTTGTGTGAACGGTTACCTGTATAAAGTAACATATAAATAAACATTGTTTATTATTTGTATAGCTTGCTGTAGTGCATCCCTTTTGTGTGAACGGTAAAGTAACATATAAATAAACATTGTGTATTGTTTGTATAGCTTGCTGTAGTACATCCCTTTTGTGGGAACGGTAAAGTAACATATAAATAAAGATTGTGTATTGTTTGTATAGCTTGCTTTAGTGCATCCCTTTTGTGGGAACTGTAAAGTAACATATAAATAAAGGTTGTGTATTGTTTGTATAGCTTGCTGTAGTGCATCCCTTTTGTGGGAACGGTAAAGTAACATATAAGTAAAGATTGTGTATTGTTTGTATAGCTTCCTGTAGTGCATCCCGTTTGTGTGAACGGTAAAGTAACATATAAATAAACATTGTGTATTGTTTGTTTAGCTTACTGTAGTGCATCCTTTTTGTGGCAATGGTAAAGTAACATATATATTGAGATTGTGTATTGTGTGTATAGCTTGCTGTAGGGCATCCTTTTTGTGGGAACGGTAAAGTAACATATAAATAAACATTGTGTATTGTTTGTATAGCTTGCTGTGGAGCATCCCTTTTGTGTGAACGGTAAAGTAACATATAAATAAAGATTGTGTATTGTTTGTATAGCTTGCTGTAGTGCATCTTTTTTGTGAGAACGGTAACCTATTGAAAGTAGCATATAAATAAACATTCTGTTTTGTTTGTATAGTTTGCAGTAGTGCATCCTTTTTGTAGGAACGGTAACCTGTTTAAAGTAACATATAAATAAATACTCTGTATTGTTTAAATAGCTTGCTGTAGTGTATCCGTTTCTTGGGAACGGTCACCTGTTTAAAGTTACATATAAATAAAAACTGTGTATTGTTTGTATAGCTTGCTGTAGTGCGACCGTTTTGTGGCAATGGTAACCTGTATAAAGTAACATATAAATAAACACTGTGTATTGTTTGTATAGCTTGCTGTAGTGCATTCCTTTTTTTTCAACGGTTACCTGGTCAAAGTAACATATAAATAAACATTGTGTATTGTTTGTATAACTTACTGTAATGCATCCCTTTTGTGTGAACTGTTAAGTAACATATAAATAAACATTGTGTATTGTGTGTATAGCTTGCTGTAGTGCTTCCTTTTTGTGTGAACGGTAAAGTAACAGATAAATAAACATTGTGTATTGTTTGTATAGCTTGCTGTAGAACATCCCTTTTGTCGGAACGGTTACCTGTATAAAGTAACATATAAATAAACATTGTGTTTTGTTTGTATAGCTTGCTGTAGTGCATCCCTTTTGTGTGAACAGAAAGGTAACATATTAATAAACATAGTGTATTATTTGTATAGCTTGCTGTAGTGCATCCTTTTTGTGTGAACGGTAAAGTAACATATAAATAAACATTGTGTATTGTTTGTATAGCTTGCTGTAGTGCGCCCATTTTGTGTGAACGGTAAAGTAACATATAAATAAATAGTGTGTATTGTTTGTATAGCTTGCTGTAGTACATCACATTTGTCGGAACGGTTACCTGTATAAGGTAACATATAAATAAACATTGTGTTTTGTTGTGCATCCCTTTTGTGTGAACAGTAAAGTAACATATAAATATACATTGCGTATTGTTTGTATAGCTTGCTGTAGTGCGCCCATTTTGTGTGAACGGTAAAGTAACATATAAATAAACATTGTGTGATGTTTGTATAGCTTGCTGTAATGCATCTTTTTTGTGTGAACTGTATAGTAACATATAAAAAAACATTGTATATTGTTTGTATAGCTCGCTGTAGTGCATCCCATTTGTGTGAACGGTTACCTGTATAAAGTAACATATAAATAAACATTGTTTATTGTTTGTATAGCTTGCTGTAGTGCATCCCTTTTGTGTGAACGGTAAAGTAACATATAAATAAACATTGTGTATTGTTTGTATAGCTTGCTGTAGTGCGCCCATTTTGTGTGAACGGTAAAGTAACATATAAATAAACATTGTGTGATGTTTGTATAGCTTGCTGTAATGCATCTTTTTTGTGTGAACTGTATAGTAACATATAAATAAACATTGCGTATTGTTTGTATAGCTTGCTGTAGTACATCCCTTTCGTGTGAACGGCAAAGTAACATATAAATAAACATTGTGTATTGTTTGTATAGCTTGCTGTAGTACATCACTTTTGTCGGAACGGTTACCTGTATAAAGTAACATATAAATAAACATTGTGTTTTGTTTGTATAGCTTGCTGTTGTGCATCCCTTTTGTGTGAACAGAAAAGTAACATATTAATAAACATAGTGTATTATTTGTATAGCTTGCTGTAGTGCATCCTTTTTGTGTGAACGGTAAAGTAACATATAAATAAACATTGTGTATTGTTTGTATAGCTTGCTGTAGTGCGCCCATTTTGTGTGAACGGTAATGTAATATATAAATAAACATTGTGTATTGTTTGTATAGCTTGCTGTAGTACATCACTTTTGTCGGAACGGTTACCTGTATAAAGTAACATATAAATAAACATTGTGTTTTGTTTGTATAGCTTGCTGTTGTGCATCCCTTTTGTGTGAACAGAAAAGTAACATATTAATAAACATAGTGTATTATTTGTATAGCTTGCTGTAGTGCATCCTTTTTGTGTGAACGGTAAAGTAACATATAAATAAACATTGTGTATTGTTTGTATAGCTTGCTGTAGTGCGCCCATTTTGTGTGAACGGTAATGTAACATATAAATAAACATTGTGTATTGTTTGTATAGCTTGCTGTAGTACATCACTTTTGTCGGAACGGTTACCTGTATAAGGTAACATATAAATAAACATTGTGTTTTGTTGTGCATCCCTTTTGTGTGAACAGTAAAGTAACATATAAATATACATTGCGTATTGTTTGTATAGCTTGCTGTAGTGCGCCCATTTTGTGTGAACGGTAAAGTAACATATAAATAAACATTGTGTATTGTTTGTATAGCTTGCTGTAGTGCGCCCATTTTGTGTGAACGGTAAAGTAACATATAAATAAACATTGTGTGATGTTTGTATAGCTTGCTGTAATGCATCTTTTTTGTGTGAACTGTATAGTAACATATAAATAAACATTGTGTATTGTTTGTATAGCTTGCTGTAGTACATCCCTTTTGTGTGAACGGCAAAGTAACATATAAATAAACATTGTGTATTGTTTGTATAGCTTGCTGTAGTACATCACTTTTGTCGGAACGGTTACCTGTATAAAGTAACATATAAATAAACATTGTGTTTTGTTTGTATAGCTTGCTGTTGTGCATCCCTTTTGTGTAAACTGTATAGTAACATATAAATAAACATTGTGTATTGTTTGTATAGCTTCCTGTAGTACATCCCTTTTGTGTGAACGGCAAAGTAACATATAAATAAACATAGTGTATTATTAGTATAGCTTGCTGTAGTGCATCCTTTTTGTGTGAACGGTAAAGTAACATATAAATATACATTGCGTATTGTTCGTATAGCTTGCTGTAGTGCGCCCATTTTGTGTGAACGGTAAAGTAACATATAAATAAACATTGTGTATTGTTTGTATAGCTTGCTGTAGTGCGCCCATTTTGTGTGAACGGTAAAGTAACATATAAATAAACATTGTGTGATGTTTGTATAGCTTGCTGTAATGCATATTTTTTGTGTGAACTGTATAGTAACATATAAATAAACATTGTATATTGTTTGTATAGCTTGCTGTAGTACATCCCTTTTGTGTGAACGGCAAAGTAACATATAAATAAACATTGTGTATTGTTTGTATAGCTTGCTGTAGTACATCACTTTTGTCGGAACGGTTACCTGTATAAAGTAACATATAAATAAACATTGTGTTTTGTTTGTATAGCTTGCTGTTGTGCATCCCTTTTGTGTAAACTGTATAGTAACATATAAATAAACATTGTGTATTGTTTGTATAGCTTCCTGTAGTACATCCCTTTTGTGTGAACGGCAAAGTAACATATAAATAAACATAGTGTATTATTAGTATAGCTTGCTGTAGTGCATCCTTTTTGTGTGAACGGTAAAGTAACATATAAATATACATTGCGTATTGTTCGTATAGCTTGCTGTAGTGCGCCCATTTTGTGTGAACGGTAAAGTAACATATAAATAAACATTGTGTATTGTTTGTATAGCTTGCTGTAGTGCGCCCATTTTGTGTGAACGGTAAAGTAACATATAAATAAACATTGTGTGATGTTTGTATAGCTTGCTGTAATGCATATTTTTTGTGTGAACTGTATAGTAACATATAAATAAACATTGTATATTGTTTGTATAGCTTGCTGTAGTACATCCCTTTTGTGTGAACGGCAAAGTAACATATAAATAAACATTGTGTATTGTTTGTATAGCTTGCTGTAGTACATCACTTTTGTCGGAACGGTTACCTGTATAAAGTAACATATAAATAAACATTGTGTTTTGTTTGTATAGCTTGCTGTTGTGCATCCCTTTTGTGTGAACTGCATAGTAACATATAAATAAACATTGTGTATTGTTTGTATAGCTTGCTGTAGTACATCCCTTTTGTGTGAACGGCAAAGTAACATATAAATAAACATAGTGTATTATTAGTATAGCTTGCTGTAGTGCATCCTTTTTGTGTGAACGGTAAAGTAACATATAAATATACATTGCGTATTGTTTGTATAGCTTGCTGTAGTGCGCCCATTTTGTGTGAACGGTAAAGTAACATATAAATAAACATTGTGTATTGTTTGTATAGCTTACTGTAGTGCGCCCATTTTGTGTGAACGGTAAAGTAACATATAAATAAACATTGTGTGATGTTTGTATAGCTTGCTGTAATGCATCGTTTTTGTGTGAACTGTATAGTAACATATAAATAAACATTGTGTATTGTTTGTAAAGCTTGCTGTAGTACATCCCTTTTGTGTGAACGGCAAAGTAACATATAAATAAACATTGTGTATTGTTTGTATAGCTTGCTGTAGTACATCACTTTTGTCGGAACGGTTTCCTGTATAAAGTAACATATAAATAAACATTGTGTTTTGTTTGTAAAACTTGCTGTTGTGCATCCCTTTTGTGTGAACTGTATAGTAACATATAAATAAACATTGTGTAATGTTTGTATAGCTTGCTGTAGTACATCCCTTTTGTGTGAACGGCAAAGTAACATATAAAAAAACATTGTGTTTTGTTTGTATAACTTGCTGTTGTGAATCCCTTTTGTGTGAACTGTATAGTAATATATAAATAAACATTGTGTATTGTTTGTATAGCTTGCTGTAGTGCGCCCATTTTGTGTGAACGGTAAAGTAACATATAAATAAACATTGTGTATTGTTTGTATAGCTTGCTGTAGTGCATCACTTTTGTGTGAACAGTATAGTAACATATAAATAAACATTGCGTATTGTTTGTATAGCTTGCTGTAGTGCGCCCATTTTGTGTGAACGGTAAAGTAACATATAAATAAACATTGTGTATTGTTTGTATAGCTTGCTGTAGTGCATTCCTTTTGTGTGAACGGTAAAATAACATATAAATAAACATTGCGTATTGTTTGTATAGCTTGCTGTAGTGCGCCCATTTTGTGTGAACGGTAAAGTAACATATAAATAAACATTGTGTATTGTTTGTATAGCTTGCTGTAGTACATCCCTTTTGTGTGAACGGCAAAGTAACATATAAATAAATATTGTGTATTGTTTGTATAGCTTGCTGTAGTGCATTCCTTTTGTGTCAACGGTTACCTGTTCAAAGTAACATATAAATAAACATTATATGATGTTTGTATAGCTTGCTGTAATGCATCCCTTTTGTGTGAACGATAAAGTAACATATAAATAAACACTGTGTATTGTTTGTATAGCTTGCTGTAACGCATCCTATTTCTGGGAACGCTTACCAGTATTAAGTAACATATAAATAAACACTGTGTATTGTTTGTATAGCTTGCTGTAGCCCATCCCTTTTGTGTGAACGGCTACCTGTATAAAATAACTTATAAATAAACATTGTGTATTGTTTGTATAGCTTGCTGTAGTGCATCTTTTTTGTGGGAACGGTATCCTATTATAAGTAGCATATAACTAAACACTGTGTATTTTTTGGATGGCTTGCTGTAGCGCATCTCTTTACTGGGAACGGTTACCTGGTTAAAGTAACATATAAATAAACATTGTGTATTGTTTGTATACCTTGCTGTAGTGCATCCCTTTTGTGGGAACGGTAAAGATACATACAAATAAACATTATGTATTGTTTGTATATGTGGCTGTAGTGTATCCCTTTTGTCGAAACGGTTACCTGTATAAAATAACATATAAATAAACACTGTGTTTTGTTAGTATAGCTTTCTGTAGTGCATCCATTTTCTGGGAACGGTTACCTGTTTAAAGTAACATATAAATAAATATTGTGTATTGTGTGTATAGCTTGCTGTAGTGCATCCCTTTCCAATGAACGGTAAAGTGACATATAAATAAACATTGTGTAGTGTTTGTATAGCTTGCTGTAGTGCATCCTTTTTTGTCGGAACTGTAAAGTAACATATAAATAAACATTGTGTATTGTTTGTATTGCTTGCATTAGTGTATCCTTTTTGTGGGAGCGGTAAAGTAACATATAAATAAACATTGTGTACTGTTTGTATAGCTTGCAATAGTGCATCCCTTTTGTGGGAACGGTAAAGTAACATATAAATAATCATTGTGTATCGTTAGTATAGCTTGCTTGAGTGCATCACTTTTGTGGGAACGGTAAAGTAACATATAAATAAACATTGTGTACTGTTTGTATAGCTTGCAATAGTGCATCCCTTTTGTGGGAACGGTAAAGTAACATATAAATAATCATTGTGTATTGTTTGTTTAGCTTGCTTTAGTGCATCACTTTTGTGGGAACGGTAAAGTAACATATAAATAATAATTTTGTATAGTTTGTATACCTTGCCGTAGTACATCCCTTTTGTGGGAACGGTAAAGTAACATATCGTTTGTTGGCTGTCCAAGCGGAATCCCTTTTTGTTCCGGTTTCGGTATTTTTTCTTAATACATTGTGTTATAATTGTGAACGTTGCACCAAATCTATCTCTGTTGTGGGATTAATTGCGGTAATCCGATGCCCGAAGACATCATTTGTGTATAACTGATTATTCACTACAGAGACGAAGTCTCATTCTGGTAACAAAACTGATTGGACGGTTCTTGAAAATAATATTTTTAAATGTTAATTTCCTTGTGTTAAAATGCCATGTCCCCGGGGCGAGACACATTTTGACTTTAGGATTAAGGCTTGAACAAACTTGATAGAAACTCATTAAATGATACAACAGACTTGATGAATATACGTTTCTGTCCATCCATCAATTTGTGCGGTCTGTTCAAATACACAGTACGCCTGGGAGATGAAAGGGCAGGAGGGGTAGGTTGGAAATGATATGATGAAAACTTTCGTTTAAAGAAGGCTAGGGACCCTCCGGCTCCTTGAGATACATTTATTTGACCAGGAGATTTGGTTTTTGCATATGTTTATGTTATACCCATATCTATTGTCCCATATTCACAGTCTTTACAGAAGTATTGATTACCATTATTCAGCAGTTGATACAGAACCTTATTGCAATTATGCTCATGTTTGCCAGCAATGTTCAGTTACACATCCTACGATTAGATGTACCGCACTTGCAATAACAATTCAACTTAATTTAGGACGTAGTTCAGACTTCAACTTGAAGGACCTCAGCATGCTCCTAGCTGCCGACCAATTATATATGCCGTTGCAGGAGTGGAATTCCCAGAGGATCATTCAATCACTATTTGAGTGATTATCCTAATAAATGTGTTATGCTTTATTATTAAGTGATGGGTTTTCAAATAGGTTTTAACTACAATATGATGGAAGACAAGTGTGGCGATTAATTGCAAAATCTCTGAAGATATACTAACGAAATCTTGATCAGAATTCCCGATGACAAATTATTCCTGTTAAAATCGCTATTTTTGTTATACATGAACAGGAAAAGGGTTATCATGAAAGAACTACAGCCTCTGATAGGGTTATTAAAGTTTTATTCTATTAGTTTAAACATATTTATTCATTCAAATTTACATACATACAAATCAGTACAAAAGTATAAATATGGATTAGAACGAAAGATAAAATCTTATAAAGTTCTTCTATTCTATTGCCATTCCAACAGCAAGAGCATTCAACCGGCGTTTTATGATGATATGTCCGATCTACAGCATCAGAGTCAACGTCTGGCTTAAGGCGGACCTGAAAGTCTGGCTATTTATCATTGACTGTTTCAATGGCTCTTCTTTCATTCATGAAGCTTGCTAGATCAATTGCAGATTTATGTTATGGAGCTTATTTTGATTCCCATAGAGTTTATTTTGCTTGGCCTAAATCATGGACATAACGTTTTTGGAACTGGTGTAGGTTGTGCTTGCCAACTGCAATGGACTCCATTGTGTGTGTGTGTGGGATTACCATGCATACTTTTTATTGATAAAAATGCTTTGCTTCGAATCCTAAAAAGGTCCTTGTCCGTCTTTTGGTCTTGCAAACAGTGTTGCATAGCATTCAATTGAAATCTGTACATATACCTGGTAAATAATGGCATAATGGCCGAGTTTATTTCTCAACAGCTGATGTCACGGTTACACTTGATGCCCTACTTTGCAGACATCAAATCATCTCGATTTTCAGAATCATTTCGATGACAGATCTCGGTCTTACCACTAACACACTAGTAAGTGCTTCTATCATTTCGATGACAAATCTCGGCATAGCCAATAACAGACTAGTAAGTGCGTCTGTCATTTTGATGACAGATCTCGGCCTTGCCACAAACACACAAGTTAGTGCTTCTATCATTCCCATGACAGATCTCGGCCTTGCCACTAACAGACAAGTAAGTGTGTCTATCATCCGGTGACAAATATCAGCTTTGCCACTAACAGACTAGTAAGTGCGTCTATCATTTCGATGACAGATCTCGGCCTTGCCAATAACAAAATAGTAAGTGCGTCTGTCATTTCGATGACAGATCTCGGTCTTCCCACAAAAACACAAGTCAGTGCTTCTGTTATTCCGATGACAGATCTCGGCCTTGCCACTCACTGACTAGTACACGCGTCTATCATTCCGATGACAGATATTGGCCTTGCCAAAAACAAACTAGTAAGTGCGTCTATCATTCCGATGATAGATATCGGCCTTGCCACTAACAGAATAGTAAGAGCGTCTATCATTCTGATTACAGATCTCGGCCTAGACAATAACAGACTACTAAGTGTGTCTGTCATTCCGATGACAGATTTCGGCATTGCCACTAACACACAAGTTAGTGCTTCTATTATAACGATGACAGCTCTGCCTTGTCACTAACATACTAGTAAGTGCGTCTATCATTTCGATGACATATCTCGGCCTTACGACTAACACACTAGTAGGTGCTTCTATGATACCGATGACAGATCTCGGCCTTGCCACTAACACACTAGTCAGTGCTTCTATCATTTCAATGACATATCTCGGGCTTGCCACTTACACACTAGTAAATGCTTCTATCATTTCGATGACAGATCTCGGCCTTGCCACTTACATACTAGTCAGTGATTCTATCGTTTCAATGACATATCTTGGGCTTGCCAATACCACATTAGTAGGTGCTACTATCATTCCGATGACAGATCTCGGCCTTGCCACTAACACACTAGTCAGTGCTTCTATCATTTCAATGACATCTCTCGAGCTTGCCGCTTACACACTAGTAAATGCTTCTATCATTTCGATGACAGCTCTGCCTTGCCACTAACATACTAGTAGGTGCGTCTATCATTTCGATGACAGATCTCGGCCTTACGACTAACACACTAGTAAGTGCTTCTATCATTCCGATGACATATCTCGGGCTTGCCACTTACACACTATTCAGTGCTTCTATCATTTCAATGACATAAAACGGGCTTGCAACTAACAAACTAGTAAGTGCTACTTTCATTTCGAAGACATTTCAATAGTATATCTCGGGTTTGCCACTTACACACTAGTAAGTGCTTCTATAATTTCGATGAAAGATCTCGGCCTTGCCTCTAACACACTAGTCAGTGATTCTATCATTTTAATGATATATCTCGTGCTTTTTCCACTAACACACTTGTCAGTGCTTCTATCATTTCAATGACATATCTCGGGCTTACCACTTACGCACTCGTAAGTGCTTCTATCATTTAAATGACAGATCTCAGGCTTGCCACTAACAAAATAGCAAGTGCTTCTATCATTTCAATGACATATCTCGGGCTTGCAACTAACACACTAGCATGTGCTTTTATTATTTCAATGACATATCTCGGGCTTGCCACTAACACACTAGCAAGTGTCTCTATCATTTCAATGACATATCTCGGGATTGAAACTGACACACTAGCAAGTGCTTCTGTCATTGCAATTATATATCTAGGGCTTGCAACTAACACACTAGAAAGTGCTTCTATTATTTCAATGAGAAATCTCTACCTTGCCACTTACACACAACTAACTGCTTCTGCCATTTCAATGACAGACCTAGGCCTTGTCACTAACACACTAGTAAGTGCTTCTATCATTTCGATGACATATCTCGGCCTTGCCACTAAAACATTTTTCAGTGCTTCTATCAATTCGATGACATATCTCAGGCTTGCCACTTACACACTAGTAAGTGCTTCTGTCATTCCAATGACAGATCCCGGCCTTGCCACTAACACACAAGTTATTGCTTCTGTCAATCCGGTGACAGATCTCGGTCTTGCCACTAAAAAAGTAGTAAGTGTTTCTATGTTTTCAATGACAGATCTCGGCAATGCCAATAAGACACTAGAAAATGCTTCTATCATTTCGATGACAGATTTCGGCCTTGCCACTAACACAATAGTCAGTGCTTCTGTCATTTCGATAACAGATCTCGGGCTTGCCACTTACACACTAGTAAGTGCTTATGTCATCCCGATGACAGATCACGGATTTGCTACTAACAGATTAGTTAGTGCTTCTATCATTTCGATGACAGATGTCGGCGTTGCCATTCAAAGACTAGTAAGTGTGTCTACCATTTCGATGACAGATCTCGGCCTTCCAATTAAAAGACTTGTAAGTGTGTATATTATTTCGATGACAGATCCAGGGCTTGCAACTAACACACTAGTAAGTGCGTCTATCATTTGGATTACAGATCTTGGCCTTACCACTAACAGACTGTTAAGTGCTTTTATTATTCCGATGACAGATCTTGGCCTTGCCACTAACACACTAGTAAGTGCTTCTATAATTCCGATGACAGATCTCGGCCTTGCCACTAACACACTAGTAAGTGCTTCTATCATTCCGATGACAGATCTCATGCTTGCAACTAACAGACTAGTAAGTGCTTCTATCATTCCGATGATAGATCACGGCCGTACCACCAGCAGACTTGTAAGTGGTTCTATCATTCCGATGACAGATTTCGGCCTTACCACTAGCAGACTAGTAAGTGCTTCTATCATTCCGATGACAGATCTTGGCCTTGCCAGTGACACACTAGTAATTGCTTCTATTATTCCGATGACAGATCTCGGCCTTGCCACTAACACACGTGTTTGCCACTAACAAACTAGTAAGTGCTTCTATGATTTCGATGACAGATCTCAGCGATGACACTAACACACGAGTAACTGCTTTTATCATTTCGATGACAGATCTTGGCTTTGTAACTAACAGACTAGTAAGTCCATACATCATTTCGATGACAGATATAGGCCTTGCCACTAACAGACTAGTAAGTGCTTCTATCATTTATATGACATATATAGGCTTTGCTACTAAAAGACTAGTAAGAGCTTCTATCGTTTCGATGACATATATCGGCTTTGCCACTAAAAGACTACCAAGAGCTTGTATCATTTCAATGCCGATTCTCGGCCTTGCCAATAACACACTAGTAAGTGGTTCTATCATTTCGATGAAAGATCTCCGACATGCCAGTAACAGACAAGTACGTGCGTCTATCATTCCGATGACAGATCTCGAAAATGCCACTTACAGACTAGTAAGTGCGTCTTTTGTTCCTATGATAGATATCGGCCTTGCCACTAACAGACTAGTAAGTGTGTCTATCATTTCGATGACATATCTCGGCATTGCCAATAACAGACAAGTAAGTGCGTCTGTCATTTCGATGACAGATCTCGGCCTTGCCACAAACACATAAGTCAGTGCTTTTATCATTCCGATGACAGATCTCGGCCTTACCGCTCACAGAGTAGTACGTTCGTCTATCATTCCGATGACAGATCTTGGCCTTGCCAATAACAGACAAGTAAGTACGTCTATCATTCCGATGATAGATATTGGCCTTGCCATTAACAGAATAGCAAGTGCGTCTATCATTCCGATGACAGATCTCGTCCTGTCAATAACAGACTACTAAGTGTTTGTCATTTCGATGAAAGATTTCGGCCTAGCCACTAACACACAAGTTAGTGCTTCTATCATTCCGATGACAGCTTTGCATTGCCACTAACACACTAGTAAGTGCCTCTGTCATTTCGATGACAGATCTCGGCCTTACCACTAAAACACTAGTAAGTGCTTCTATCATACCGATGACAAATCTCGGGCTTTCCACTAACACACTAGTAATTGCTTCTATCATTTCGATGACCGATCTTGGCCTTACCACTAACACACTACTAAGTGCTTCTGCCATTCTGATGACAGATCCCGAGCTTGCTACTAACACACTAATAAGTGCTTCTATCATTTCGATTACAGATCTCGGGCTTGCCACTTACACACTAGTCAGTGCTTCTATCATTCAAATGACATATCTTGGGCTTGAAATTTACACACTAGTAAGTGCTTTTATCATTTCGATGACAAATCTCGGGCTTGCCACTTACAAAATAGCAAGAGATTCTATCATTTCAATGACATATCTCGGTCTTTCCACTAACACACTAGTCAGTGCTTCTATCATTTTAATGACATATCTCGGGCTTTCTACTAAGACACTGTAAGTCCTTCTATCATTTCAATGTCATATCTCGGGCTTGCCACTTACACACTAGTAAGTGCATCTATCATTTCAATGAAAGATCTCAAGCTTGTCACTAACAAACTAGCAAGTGCTTCTATATTTTTAATGACATATCTCGGTCTTGCCACTAACACTCTAGCATGTGCTTCTAACATTTTAATGTCATATCTCGGATTTGCCACTAACACACTAGCAAGTGCTTCAGTCATTTCAATGTCATATTTCGGGCTTGCTACTAACACATTAGCAAGTGCTTATATCATTTCAATGACATATCTCGGGATTGACACTGACACACTAGCAAGTGCTTCTATCATTTCAATTACATATTAAGGCTTGCCACTTACACACTAGCAAGTGCTTCTATCATTTCAATGACATATCTCGGGTTTGCCACTAATAAACTAGCAAGTGCTTCTATAATTTCGATGACATATCTCGGCCTTGTCACTAACACACTAGTCAGTGCTTCTATCACTCTAATGACAAATCTCGGCCTTGCCACTTACACACTACAAAGCACTTCTTTCATTTCAATGACAGATCTAGGCGTTGTTACTAACACACTAGTCAGTGCTTCTATCATTTCGATGACATATCTCGGCCTAGCCACTAACACACTACTAAGTGCTTCTATCATTTCAATGACAGATCTTGGCATTGCCACTAACACACTTGTAAGTGCTTCTATCATTTCAATGACAAATCCCGACCTTGCCACAAAGACACTAGTAAGTGTTTCTATCATTTCAATGACAGATCCCGGTCTTGCCATAACAGAATAGTAAGTTATTTTGTCACTTCAATGACAGATTTTAGCCTTGACACTGACAGACTAGTAAGTGCTTCTGTCATTTCAATGACAGATCCTGGCCTTGCCATAACAGAATAGTAAGTTATTTTGTCACTTCAATGACAGATTTTGGCCTTGACACTGACAGACTAGTAAGTGCTTCTGTCATTTCGATGACAGATCTTAGCCTTGCCACTAACACACATGTACGTGCTTCTGTCATTTCGATGACAGATCTCGGCCTTGTTATTAAAAGACTAGTAAGTGCTTCAGTCATTTCAATGACAGATCACGGGCTTGCATGTTACACACTAGGAAGTGTTTCTATCATTTCAATGACAGATCTGGGCCTTGTCGACAAACTAACACACTAGTAAGTGTTTCTATAATTTCAATGACAGATCTCCGGCTTGCCACTAAGACACTAGTAAGTGCTTCTATCATTTGACTGACAGATCCCGACCTTGCCACTAACAGGCTAGTAAGTGCTTCTGTCATTTAGATGACAGATCTCGGCCTTTCCACTGACAGACTAGTAAGTGCTTCTGTCATTCCGATGACAGATCTAGGCCTTGCCACTATCAGACTAGTAAGTGATTCTATCATTCCGATGACAGATCTCGGCCTTGCCACTAACACACTTGTAAGTGCTTCTATCATTTCGATGACAGATCTCGGCCTTGCCATTAAAAAGTAAGTAAGTGTGTCTATCATTTCGATGACAGATATCGTGTGTGCCTCTAAAATACTAGTAAATGCGTCTATCATTTCGATGACAGATCTCGTGCTTAGCGCTAAAAGACTAGTAAGTGCTTCTACCATTCCGATGACTGATCTCGGCCTTTCCATTAAAAAGACTAATAAGTGCTTATATCATTTCTATGACAGATCTCATGCTTGCCACTTAAAGACTACTATGTGCCTTTTATCATTATGATTACAGATCTCGGCCTTGTCATTAAAAGTCTAGTAACTGCTTGTATCATTTCGATAACAGATATCGTACTTGCCACTAACAGACTAGTAAGTGCGTCGATCATTTCGATAACAGATCTCGGCCTTGCCACTAAAAGACTACTAAGTGCTTCTGTCATTTCAATGACAGACCACGGCATTGCCACTAACACACTAGTGAGTGCTTCTACCATTATGGTAACATATCTCGGCCTTATCACTAAAAGACTAGTAAGTGCGTCTATCGTTTCGATGACTGATCTTGTGCTTGCCACTAAAAGAATAGTAATTGCGTCTATCATTTCGATGACAGATCTCGGCTTTGCCATTAACAGAGACGTAAGTGTTTCTGTAATTTCAATGACAGATCTCGGTCTTGCAACTAACAAACTAGTAAGTGCTTCTGTCATTTCATTGACAGATCACAGGATTGCCACTAACAAACTAGTAAGTACTTCTGTCATTTCAATGACAGATCTCTGCCTAGCCACTAACACACTACTAAGTGCTTCTATCATTTCAATGGCAGATCTCGGCCTTGCTACTAAGACACTAGTAGGTGCTTCTATCGTTTCAATGACAGATCCCGACATTGCCACTAACAGGCAAGTAAGTGCTTCTGTCATTTAGATGACAGATCTCGGCATTGCCACTGACAGACTAGTAAGTGCTTCTGTCATTCCGATGACAGATCTAGGCCTTGCCGCTAACAGTTTAGTAAGTGATTCTATCATTCCGATGACAGAACTCGGCCTTGCCACTAACACACTTGTAAGTGCGTCTATCAATTCGATGACAGATCTCGGCATTGCGATTAAAAGACTAGTTAGTGCGTCTATTAATTTGATGACAGATCTCTGTCTTTCCATTAAAAAATAAAGTAAGTGCGTCTATCATTTCGATAGACAGATATCGTGTTTGCCTCTAAAAGACTAGTAAATGCATCTAGCATTTCGATGACAGATCTCGTGCTTGCCGCTAGAAGACTAGTAAGTGTTTTTTATCATTTCGATGACAGATCTAGGCCTTGCCATTTAAAAACTTATAAGTGCTTTTATTATTTCGAGCTTGCCACTTAAAGACTATTAAGTGCATCTATCATTATGATGATAGATCTCGGCCTTGTTATTAAAAGACTATTAACTGCTTGTATCATTTCGATGACAGATCTCGTACTTGCCACTAACAGACTTGTAAGTGCGTCTATCATTTCGATGACATATCTCGGCCTTGACACTAAAAGACTACTAAGTGCTCCTGTCATTTCAATGACAGACCTCGGCCTTGCCACTAGCACACTAGTTAGTGCTTCTACGATTTTGGTGACATATCTCGGCCATGCCACTAACACACAACTCAGTGCTTCTGTCATTTCGATGACATATACCGGGCTTGTCATTTACACACTTGTAAGTGCGTATATCATTTCGATGACAGCTTTGGTGCTTGTCACTAACAGACTAGTAAGTGCTTCTATCATTTCGATGACAGATCTCGTGCTTGCCACTAACAGTCTATTAAGTGCTTCTATCATTTCGATGACAGATCTCGGCCTTGCCACTAACACACAAGTAAGTGCTTCTGTATTTCAATGACATATCTCGGGCTTGCCACTCACACTCTAGCAAGTGCTTCTATCATTTCAATGACAGATCTCGGGCTTGCCACTAACACACTAGCAAGTGTATCTATCATTTCGATGACAAATCTCGGCCTTGCCACTAACACATTAGCAAGTGCTTCTATCATTTCAATGACAGATCTCGGGCTTGCCACTGACACACTAGCAAGGGTATCTATCATTTCGATGACAAATCTCGGCCTTGCCACTAACACATTAGCAAGTGCTTCTATTATTTCAATAACAGATCTTTGCCTTGCCACTAACATACTAGTAAATGCTTCTATCATTTCAATGACATATCACAGCCTTACCACTAACATACTAGTAAATGCTTCTTTTTTGAAGATACCAAGAAACTTAACCTAGTTCTATGAATAAATTCGTACAATTTGAGGAGGGTCATATAACTATGATCATAATTTGTCACCACCATTTAATCAATTTTAAAAAGTTTATTGCATATTTGTCTCTATCAAAGGCTTGGCGGAAATTCATATGTCTGGTATTGTTTTTAAGTGTAAACTTAATGGAGAACAGGACATTACAAAACATTTTATAGCGAGGAAGATGTTGCTAGGTGTCTCAAGACCTTATACAAACATCTTAGTTTCAAACGCATTCTCTTCGTATCGGTGCAGTCACCGTAGCTGCAATGCATGGATATTCAACTGAAGAAATCAAAAGGTGTGATAGGTGGGATTCGAACGCTTTTCATTCTTACATAAGGATGCCGACTAAGGAACTTTTAACATTATAAAATTTAGTGAATGTGATTATTTCTATACATTTGGATTAATTTCAGTCTCCCGATTAAACAAAAAAAATGATAAGTTTTTACAGATGTTATGTCATGTATTTGGATTATAAATTATATGGATGTCAACTTGGATCTAAGTAACGGGCAGGGTAGAGGTGTTATGGAATGGAATCCGGTGTTGAGGACAGTTGGATTAATATTGCCAAATGAAGAAGCATCTAAAGTACAGGTTATTCATTTTGGGGAATTGTTTCAACGGCGACTTTACATATGAACTTATTGACACATTACGAAAGACTAACCAACCTCATCAAATCGAATTCAAATATCATAGTTTAATTGCGTGGTCGCAAATAAAAATAAGCGAAGCAAGTCCAAGTTTATAGTATGATGTTCATTTATCTAAATAAGATAATGATAATTTTCTATTTGAATTGCAACAAGCTTCACAGTGTTTTCTAAGGGGAACTACATGTACTATGCATACATTTTAAATAAATGGCATTTCTTCGTCGGCTTCTTTTTATTGTACTGGTGGCGATAACAATATCTGCAGGGTTGGAAAGTTACGGCATATCTTGTCATGTGGTGAGTTTTACAGCTTGTCACCAGTACCATCGACAATTTAATCAATACAGACATGTTTTAAATTCATTTTTTGTTGGTATTTAGCAATATTGTGTTTGTAAATTAAATTCAATTATGATCATGTGATCGGCTGTTCCCAGAGTTCACATGATTAGTTCAAATTAGTTTCAGTTGTTGTTACAACATTTAACTACAAATTGTCAATTAAAAAAATTAATATTGATAGATATCTGTATTATTAATTCTCTGATAATATTTGTATTAATGTTATTCTTATTTTACTGACGCCATGACCTAGATATGCCGATAAAAGTAATCAAGACTTACATAATTTTTGATTTCCATAGTTTTCCTTTATAATATGTAGCTTTGCAGTTTGCTTCCTTCATTTGTTTACATTGGAAACGGAAGTGAAATAATAAATCAAAATGTGAGGTCTCAAGAGGCATGCAATTACGTACCATCTCAGCGTGTTGTTTTACAAAGAACACTTATTTCTTTATCCGTGAAAGACTATTCTTTATGTAACGTATTCGAATGTATTACTTTATTGCTTTATTTAAACTTTTGGTCTTCGAAGCTAGAATTTACCGTGTTTGCCTGAATTTTAGTTTTGTTTTCTGTGTAACTGTTGTTATTGTTCTATATCTTCTTGAATAACCGATTTATATTCTCTAGTATACTTAAACTTGCACCTTGAAGCTGTACATGTCTATTTTGATTTTGCAAGAATATCTTTGATGTTCCTTAAATCAATTTCTTCGTCAATTCACTGTGAATTCGGCAAACGAATTTCGCTTTCAAGACTTCAGTTTATTATTTATCTATTCTTTATTGTACAGACCCGTTCGACGTTCCCTTTCTCTTAATTCCATCCAAAAGCAATATGAGCTTTTATGTAGCTCTCTTGTTTCTTTTAGAATATTCATACATAAAACTCTAGATACAACGGATCTGACTGGTTGTTGAAAAATATATTTTAGAAAAATCTGATTTTTAACAATAGCTATGTCCTCCTGGCTCCATATGGAAATTCAATCCTCCACTTTATAGAACCAAATTACTAGAAAATGCTTTGACCGCTCGCACGTTAATCAAAATTGAGTATATCCGACGTTCATTTAAAAGAAAACATAAACTATGCGTAAATTATTTTTACATGTTTTCAAGTTTTTATAAATATGCAATGTTTTACTTCCTGAATAAAATACAATCTACAAACGAAGTTTACAACTTGCTGATCGCGTTTCTTGGACAAACGCTGTATATACACGTGCACATATATCAGTCACATTCAGTACAACATTCAAGAAATATTGCTTACATAAGCATTTCGCAAAAAAGTTATAATTGTTGAGCTGGAATTATCGATATTTCGTCACCATGAATTTGTAAATTTGATATTTCATTCTCATGATTTCATGTTTTATAAACTGAGTGAATATAGGATATTATATTGTATATTGTATTACCGCCCGCAAAGTAAAAATTCACACTTGTATCAGTAATTTGCATGCTGCCATTTCCAGTGATTAAGGAGATTTATTCGATAAGATAAGATGGTACATTAGATTTCAAACTAAATACTTCAATCTGTTGTACAAATGGATAAACAATGAGATGTTCTATTTTATTGTCTCCCTAGTATGGTAAACGCTGAATCCCCTTACATGATCCCTATGAATTAGACCCTTGATTCATATAAAGTTAGGGACGAATTACATCAAATATGAACAAATTTTACTGCTTCTTAACAAAAGATTTTTGAAAAGTCCAATGTTTTACCCTGTTGGAAACCTAGGTTTATTAACAATCAGAATCACGTTTACCAATGCTTCAGTGACAATTAAGGCAACATCTATTTTAATCACACGTGTCCCCTGTTTGAGCCCTCGAAGTTGGGTCGTTTTAACCACATAGTACCATTTGTAAAAATCTAATTGAACTATATTTCGCTATTTTCAATTTTTATTTAGAGGTTCATTAGAAGATTCTTTTTAAAGTTGTCTTTTTCTTTTTAGTAAAGTTGACAATCTTGAATTTTAGATTGAAACATTTCTTATGTATGGTCTGACTGGCATGAATTTGAGTATAACTGCCCTAGTGGTTTCAGAGAAAGTGCCGTTATAACGGACGATAGACGACAGACAACATACGACGGGCGACGGACGACAGACGACAGACGACAGACAAGGTGCCATCGCCTGAGCCCTTCTAACCTTTGGCCAGTAGTGCAAAAATGTCCTAATTACATATGCAGAAATAGCTTAAAATGACTCACGGTTATTGCCCTTTGCCCCATTAACGGTGATCTACCAGCTGATTTACTACTCTGCATAAAGGTCCATTCTGCCATAATCTCCATGACCTCCGGTCTCTGGGGGTCAATCATCCTCATTGCGGTTATATTCACGCCTTTGTATCGATAGTCGTCTAAATCTACCAAGCTCAGGTCCTGTGTGTAGATTTAAGGTACATGTAATCATATGTGTTTTTTTGTCATTATACAGCAAACTAACGCATGTATGTGTTCTGATAATGCTCTAACATTTAGAAATTGATAAGAGAAATGAGAATTATTTAAGTTTTTCATAGCATTTCCATGTAAAGTGAAAGGTTCTCCTACTGGGTTCTAATGTACCCTTGTCCCTAATTTCAAGCAGACCTTCTTACAAACTGGTATTTGATAAAAACTCAGACAGCAGAATCATATGTATGTATTAGTTTTACACTAGCGCTTTGAACAAGCACGCAGGACAAGCAGTACCAGAAAAGTTCGATGCGTTAATTTGAACTAGGGGTGGGTGGGTTCATTTGACTGTTGGAAATTGTATCCACTAATTTTATATTAAATATTAACTTCACTCCTATTATTTACTTCTTTATGATAATTTGTTTTAAAAACTATATAAATTAACTTACTGAACAGAAACAATACCAAAACAATTAAGAATAAAGGGAGGTAATAAATTCTTAAAACAATATTTTTGACTATTCACCATTATATCCCTTTTGTTGACCCCTGCCCTTTACAGATATTAAATACACTTTACAAGTCTCAGGCTCAGCTGCTAACATAATTTACTGTTTTTCCATAGTGATTCCTATGTAAACACCAAAGTTTCCTTACAGGACCCCAATAGATCATAGCCCCTAAAATTGAAACCTCATAGGGATCATTTATACCAAATATGAACAAATTTGGCTGGACAGTTTTTGAGGAGAAGATTTTTTTGAAAATTCAAAACTTAATCTCTTTATGGGGACCTTCTGACCGCTTATGGATATCAATTCCCATTTAAAGGACCTAATCGCCATTGTTATAACCAAACAATATTCCAGACCTCAAGATAATTGAAATAATACGTAAAATAGGTGAGTAAAACAGAATTTTCTGTTTTCCCATAGTATTCCTATGTGAAAATCAAAATCCCCTTAGGGGACCCCAGTTTACCTTAACCCCTTTTATTTAACAACTTTGAAACCCCTATTCATAGGAGACTTTAAACCAAATATAAACACATTTTGATCATCTGTTTTTTAGAAAAATAGTTCACAATTTTATCTTTTTGAGCCCCTGCTGGTCCCTTATTTATTTCAAAACGCCTTTAAAGGATCCTGTCTCAACTGTTATGTCTCAGCAATGCTTACCATTTAGATAATTGAAATAAAACCTAAAATAGATCAGAAAAAGTCTCCTTACTGAGCCCCAATCGATTCTAGCCCCTTTCTTTGAACAAATTTGAAACTCCTAGTAATAAGGATCATTTATACCAAATATGAACGAATTTGATTTTACGTTTATTGAGAAAACTATTTCTAAATGTAATTTCCCTATGTTAAACTGACATATCCCCGGGGCGGGGCCAATTTTGTCCCACGGACAATGACTTGAACAAACTTGATAGAAATCCATTAGATGATACTACAGACAAAATGTCAAAGCTCCATACCTTGCACTTTCAGAGAAGAAGTTTTTTTTATATTTTTAAGATAAATATTGATAAACCCTGTGGCTGTGCTAATTTGACCTTAGGATCATCATTTGAACAAACTTGAAATACCTTTGTATAAGAATTGTTCATACACAATTTGGTGAAAATCTCTCAAGTGGTTTCAGAGAAAAAAATCGTTTGAAGCGAAAGTTAACGACGAACAACAGACGACGGATGAAGGTAGATCACAGATGAGCTAATAAGCTTTTATGCAAACTGGCTAGACTACTCATATGTGTGTGCTGTAAAACCAACATTGCAACAGCAATAGTGTTTACCTGTATTCACAAGTAGTATACAGATATCAATGTTTTTGTTCCACTTTTATACAACTAGTCCGATAATCGGTTACCATACATACCAGGATATGGTAGTTATTTCCCATTTTGAAACAATGCACACTGTGGCAACGTTAAATGCCGCAACCAACGCTAAATGTACAAAGTCGTCTGACGTAATGTGTCGCACCTTTAACACTTAAGGCCGCAAGATTTGTACCACCGGTATATGTCGCAACTCCAACCCTAAATGTCGCACTGTTTTATTAGTGCAAAAACATAGTAAAAATGCACCGACTGTTATAGTCGTATCATCTAAAATAAAGTTGAATAGTCTGTGCGGTGTGATGCAATGCGGTCTGACTGTCTTTCTGGTTTGTTATATGTGGCTGTTGGTCCGTCAGTTTGATATATAAATTAAATTTTCATTCACTTTTTTGCAAACAATCGCTGGCAATGGCATTTAGCACTTTGCTTTAGGGTGTCTGCTTATAACTTATAACTTGCCTTGTTTTAAATACGAATACAACTGCTGTTGATATGTAGGTATGTAAACCATAAGCGTATGTACCTGTTGTAACAAAATAGTTAGGTTGTTGTTGCCTAATTTAGAAGTGTCAGCACGTACGTGTCCATTGTAGTGATATAGGTTATATTAAGGTCAGGTAGCGTGGAATTGATAAAACGTATTGATAGCTCGATAGGAGCAACGTTTTTAAGATATTTTTACATTTTCATTATTTGATTAAAGAATAAATCATTTTGAAGTTTAGTTCATCAAATTCCATTAAATATTAAGAAAGTTAGAATAATTAAACGGGTTTATTTGTCATAAAACTAATTTAGGTTTACATTGACCTAATAGCGTAAAATTCACATCGTACGATGTTTGAGGGTTTGTTGTTTCATGATTTACACGAAATTCACTAAGGTATGTGGACTGTTTTGCTATATATGCTGACTGTGTTATGGAAACAATGTCCAGTTAGCAGAATCATCTTTGGAAGATTGAACATGTCACTGTTCCAGTACATAACTGCCTACGGGTATGTGAATTTTATATTATGTTGTATTTAAATGTTTGGTATATATATATTTTACATAATCAGATCTAAGTAAAGTTGTATAAATTGTTCATATCCATTCTGACTCTAATGTCTATAATTTAATACACATCCACAGTACTGAGAAGCGTTTTGTTAGAATATAGGCCGAGGAATCTGAAAACGTATTTTGAGCTGTTGATATTGTGTTTACCATTTGAGATTCACAATGTGTAATTAAATTTTGTTGATGCTTTTTCTGATATTCACAAAGTGAAAAGAAACAGAATTGTTCTGTTATTGTTCATATTATAATTGAGAAGTTATGTAGAGATATAGTTGCTATGTTGAGATTGACGGAGAGGCATATATGAGATGTTGTTTAAACTGTCATGAGACTGCAGATAGTCAAACTTGAATGAACTGTTTTAATATGTTGTTAAATCTACCATGAAACTATTAGATGGTTAGAGATGAATGCACTGTTATCAAATATTGATAAAAATACCATGAAATTGATAGATGGTAAGTTATATACGCCATGTCATTACATATTTGAGTAACTAGTAAATCTGAGTTTATATATATATATTGTAGACGTTTTTTTTACGTAAGCGAGGAATGTGGCCGCTACGTTAACGAAGTGACAGGAAGTCAGCAGGTGGTAGTACAGTCGTAGGACAGCAACCCACATATTGTCATATGGACGACTTGACGTTCCTGACGTCGGAATACGGTCGAAAGTCGGTACAAGGCGACGTCAAGCTATATACTCAGTATAGAGTTCTAGGGGAGATAGCCCAGTTTATATAGCCACCGCTGCAAGGGACGAGTGATGCTAAATCTACGATATCCGGACGCGGGTAGTATCTAGTGCATTTTTAAAAACATTCAAATGATATAAGCAGTTAGGACTTTTTTTAAACCAGCTGTATTTTTTGTGTTGGGTAATTATCTTTAATTTGTATATATTATATAATTATATATTCGTAATTTTATTCATGTAAAACTAAAATTGTAAATTTTACTTTGTGTATGATTGTATTCTACCCTTGTGAGTTGTCGGCCCTTGGTCATTTTGCTACACCTGTAAATCAATTTTATAGTCGCTCGGCAAATCTTCACACCAAATATGAAGCAGTTCAACCAGCGACCATGGTGTCTATAGTTTGACTATAGTTTAACTATAGAATAATCGAACTATATACCTCTACAAAGATGTCATTCTCAAACCACTGGTTCACTTACTGCCTCTATTTAATGGAGTCTCACCTTAAGAGAAACCAGAGTGCTTCGATCAATTTAAATGGTTGTAACACACCTTGACATTTCCTGTATCAAACATCGGTATCTCCTATGCATCTGTTAAATACATATTTATGTGATGAATCAAAATCTTAGATCGCTTGATGCTGATCAAATTACTTACTCGATAGCACAGAAAGTCTCACTTGATTTTCTTTCTTGATATCGACATTCAATTCTCCAGCGAGAATACCTTGTTATGTCCCTATATATATTCATAGTAGTTCTAAACTCAAACTAATTGGGCGGTGCATCTGCATGATGCTTTGACCTTGTGTCGAAATGTTATTCGTCTTCCTCAACTGGTATTGTGAGGGGAAGTTGTGAGTTACAAACAATATACTAGTAATTCATTTGTGTTTTACAAAAACTAAAGTAGAGCAGTAGGTACTGATTAGAAACTAAACCGTTGAAAGTGAGTTTGATATCCGTTTTTCGTCTTTTGATATTAAAGTATAGAACTATTCAATACTGGAGGCTGGGAAGTTTATGGTTGGGGTAAGTTTCAAGTTTCAAGTTTCAAGTTAAAAACCGAAAGACGACAGACGAATAGCAAACTAACTTAAGTCTACCTTACCAGACCCAGATTACAATGATGTATGCAATACAGGGAATCCTCCAGCAGGGAAGATATACACCAAAATAACTCTTTGCTATGAACTTTAATCCCCATGGCCTTTATCCACAGAAACCAAATTTTACAGTCTAAGCAGGCTAAATAATCAATATATAACTTTGAAATTTAACAATAAGTTTCCGAACATCTGCAAGTACCTAAGCGTCATCGGAGTTAGTTTATACAATATCTAATTCCTCTACAATTGCGTGATTTGTTAACAACTCTATATAACATGTATAATGGAGAGAGCAATAGTTTAATTAGTTCGCAGAACTTCAAATTCGGAGATATCATTGAACATGTCAGGGACGAGAAAAAGTCTAGGGGTCGGTGTTTTGCTCACAATTTCTTGAAACAATCACCAGTATCTGAAGGCCGGTAAGCAGTATCGTAACATGTAGTTTCCGAGTTATGCACTGGGTTATATGGTTCCCATGTTATATGTGGTGTCCTGGCTATTTAGCTCGGTTGCATTCGAGTCCTAAGTAATGCTCACATGCCTCCTCTGGGTAATTTTCTAATACAATAAGTGGGATATTATCCAATAAGTAAGAACTACCATCCGGACTTATTAAGGTTGTCTGGCAAATGGTTACTTGATTGACACATTCGTATTCCTGTGCCATTGGAGTCCAATATCTATCTGGACTTTCCAAAATGGAATTTGACCTATGCTCGCCTGTGCGTCTACTTCCAAATACAGGGTTGAGTCTAAAAAAGGCAATAACATCTAGTCTACTGGACTAACGTGCCACCATAGAAAAATAGTCGTGCAATTCAAAATAATAAAATATCAAAACTCCCCGCCCCCTCCACTCCACCTCATCACACACACATACACCAACTTCATTGTCAGGGATGTGATAAAGATTATAATACTTAACTATACATGTTTTTGCGCTGAGAAAACAGTGCGACATTTAGCGTCAGTCTTGCAGCATTTTACGTTGGTTGCCACATTTAGCGTCGGTGCGATATTTAACCTTGCCACACAACCCTTGTAACAAACCATATGATTTTGTAAGCTAATTTATAATCATCCCTGATTAACGAATAAATATTTTTCGTCACTCCAGTGACTTCTTCCGAAATCCGTAACAAATACAATCGACCGGTTAACCAATCTATGATGTAACAAGCAGAAATGTACACTACCAGAGTTGTCATTCATAATTAATATTTTTTAAAGTACAAAGCAAGGAGCTCTGCAGCTCTTAGATTGCTTATATATATATATATGCTATGTTATCTATACAGGAAAACGGGAAAAGAAATATAAATAAAGTATTAAAAATTCAGTATATTCAATTGCACATCTATCATTTAGAATTTAGCATTTGGTTTTAAGAATGTTGACACCGTCGACTTTCCATAATTATGGTTCTACCTAGAAAGCGGACTCGAGAGCAGTTCATACATGTATAAGTTAGAAACTTACTCTGCAACTGAGCTAAAATAAATTGGTATAAATATGTCCCTCGAAGATATGATACCCCATTCCAGCTATAGATATTCTATCTCGACATAAGTAAACCACATCATGACGTCCATTCTTAATATTCATCGAATCTCAAATGTATGATTATATACTCCCCGACCAAATAATGAATTATTGAGAAGATCCTTTGTAGTTTTGGGACACAACATTTGGGACAGTTTCCTCTAAAGGAGCCATTTAAAAACGTTATATTTGCGATGGGTTAAATCATTACTTCAAGAGCCCAGAAAGCATAAACATTAGTCCATAGTCCATAGCTTACTATCATAAACCACTACACGTATTACGTGCACTGGTAAAAGTACATTTATATTTCATATTCTTGTACCTAATCTTAGGGATTATCTTTTAAAATCAAATACATGTTTTTGTGTAATTCAGCGCTTCTGTGTAAATAATGTTTATGTGTGTGAGGGCCTCGTGGATGATTGAATTGTACAAAGTGTTCGCTCGTTAGATAAATATGTTATTAATATTATAATTATTATAATTATTTGTATTATATGGTTTAAAGATTAACAAACATATAACAAAATTTACGTGGTCGTTTATATAAATATTACAATATTCAAAAAATAGAAAATACATCAACCTGAAAATATGTATTTCCTTGCCCTAATAGAAGACAAGCTAAGCTGTTCGACACATATTTCGTAATCAATGCCATTAACGGGGCACTGTGGTTATATAACTGATATAGCAAGCCACAAAATAACTACGTTGTTAAAATTAATTTAAACCAATATCTTTTAGTGCTTATCAATATAGGATATATTTGACTGTAAACCGACTCTGTTTGTACGCCATATACAGGCCTTTCACAGATGTAAGTTATGAGTTGTAGTCATGCTGCTTGGTCCCTAGACACTGTAACCCGACAGTTTATGCTCTAACATGAGTAACTTTAATTATTTACCGAGTACAATAATGCAAACACGCTATGGTTAAAATGCCATAATGTTATGTTTACACGCTATGGTTAAAATGCCACAATGTTATGTTTACGATTCACTTTGAGGGAGAGCTGGATTTTGTAAATAAACTTTAACATTATGAGTACTCATCGAGCCAAAATAAAGTGTGATGAAAATGTATTGATACTTGGTTTATTCCTCCATTTTCCAGAAGAGTATATATAAATAAAACAAGAGGCCCAAGATGGACATAAGACACCTCATCTGGTTTCACATGTCACTTCCTTTCAAATTTTGTATGGGCTAAGCATAGTTATGAAGAACTTATTATATTTAAAATGAAATTTACCTAGGATTTCATATAGCATTGTCTTTTATATGATTATTTTTATTGAGCAGAAACAACAAAAAAAGAATAAGGGGAGGTAATAAATTCTTAAATAATTTTTTGGACTTTTCACCATTTTATCGCTTTTTGGGTCCATGCTGGCCTTTTGTGGATATTAAAAACCCTTTAAAAGTCCCGGGCACAACTAAACCATACTAAAGACCACACGACAGCATTCCTACATAAAAGCCAAAGTCTCCTAGCCCCTTCATATTCCAGACAACACGATAGCACTCCTACGTAAAAATCAAAGTCTCCAAGCCCCTTCATTTGAACAAACATCTACTTGTAGGGATCATTTATACCAAATATGAACGAATTTGGCTGGACAGCTCTTGAGAAGAATGTTTTTTAAAAATATGAAATTTAACCTCTTTTTGGGCCCCGTCTGACCCCGGTTGTATCTCACTTTCCCAACCTTTTAATTCAGCACCTATGCAAACAATCTCATGTTCCCAACTTTCCAATTACCTGTGTTTTTCTACACTGCTCATAAAAATTGAATATAAAAGCGTGCACAAATTATGTATAAGGCAAACAATAATTTATTATGATAAATAATAAGCATTATGACTAATATTTGTTTATAAAAAAGTGATTGTTTTTATGTAAATAATTAGTGGATTGAAAATTAAGCAATTTATGTTTGGGTAATTAAAGGACTAATTGAGGTGATTAGGGGAATGATGATTGAATAATCCTATATGTAATGTTACAAACTGAATGACCAGAACTCACTTAAATATGATTATAATTGATCACTACTAAACAAAGTTAAAGTTGTACATTGTAATACAAACAAATGACTAATTATCATTTTAGTGCCTATATATTGGGTCATGTTAAGTATTTCATCATCATTCATGTCAATATGGCAAAAGTGCAAGTCAACATATGTTCATAGAAAATAGTCGTGGTGGACAGAGACTCTCATTCGTAATGAATTCATGTTCAGTCTCAAAACAATATTGTTATATCCGGACAAAACATTTCCGACACCCCAACTTCTTTTTCTATTTTAAACAATAGAGGTTGGGAAAGTGAGAACATACCTTGATCCCGTATGGATATCAAATCCCCTTTAAAGGACCCAATTACATCTGTTATAACTAAACAATATTCCAGACATGAAGAAAATTGAAATAATTGAAATAATACGTAAAATAGGTGAGAAAAACAGAGGTATCTGTTTTCCCATATTATTCATATCTTAAAATCAAAGTCCCCTTACGGGACCCCAGTATATCCTAGTCCTTTATTTGAAAAGCCTTAAAACACCTATTGGTAGCGGACATTTAAGCTAAAATAGATCCGAAAGCAAAATGTTCCCATAGTATTCCTATGCAAATCAAAGTCCCTTTACTAGGCACCCATCGAACCCAGCAACTTTATTTGAACAAAACTACTAGTCATATAGTCATATGGATCATTTATATCAAAAATGAACAAATTTGATTTTAGGGTTGAGGTATTATGTTTCACAGTTCTATTTAGCCTATAAAATCACGTAATATATAAAAATACAAAGTGAAAAGGGATCAGAACGAAAGCATATCTTATTAAGTTCTTATCCACTATTGCCGAAAAACGCGTGTTTAATTATGTTTCATATTAAATACACCTTTGTTATTCAAATACGCAGTCGGACCTCCGTGGCCGAGGGGTCCAAGGCACCGTCTCAAGATCACTTACCTCTTACCGATAAGGTCGTAGGTTTGAGTCCCGCCCGGTCCAAAAACTTTCTTTGAAAAAGATTGCCAGTTACTTGTGGAAGGGAAACTGTCACTACGATTACGTGTAAGGGATGGTCTCAAAATACCTACTGAAACACGTAATATACTTACTTATACATGTAAAATACTTACTGATACATGTAAACTACTTACTCATACATGTAACAGTTCGTATATACAGCGATGAGTCAATTAACTCATATAAAACATTACAAACACGCGTACAGCATGAATCAAAGCATAATTGAGTAGTTGTGTATGTAATACATGTCACAATGTGTACGTAACCTACTAGGAGAGGAATTTATGTAAGCGGTTCGGTTAGCTCAGACGGTAGAGCATTCGCCCTGTACGCGAAGGGTCCCGGGTTCGAGTTCCGGACTGGCTGCATATTTTTCTCGTCCTGTATCATTGGCGCCCACGTTGGGCGCCATTTGTTATAGGTTGATCCCGGCTAGCTGTTACCAACATCAGGGTTGTCAGTAAAATAAAAATGTTTATAAATATATAAGTTAAATATAAATCAGGGCTTTACATATTAAAATAATATATGATATCAAAAGTATATTTATTTCATTTTAACTTATATCGCCTCTTTTACTTTTAGCAACGAAATATATTTTTCATACTTTTAGCGACGTTTCGTTTTACTTTTAACAACGTTTTCACTTTTAGCGACGTTTTTACTATAAACGTTGTAACAATCATGCATTTTTGAAGTATCATGGGAAGGGCCATAGTGTATAGAGTTACGGTCTATGCACAATTAATGGTAGGCCGGTTAAAGTACTCGGTTCCGTGTCGTATTATATATCAAATGATCCCATGTTTTTTAAAAGATTCACTTGTTTATAGAATTTATTAAACAGAAAAGACAAAACATATACGGAAAATTTCAAATACTTACCAATGTAGTAAAGTGGTAGTGATAATACTCGGAGAGCATGTCTAGGGAGTCGGCCTAAAAACAACAAAATCATATTTATTGACATAATTACTGAATCATTTAAGGTAGTTCGCGGCGATCCTATCAGATTTTTTTACAGCTGGCGTAGATTATCAAAAATCTGTACTACAGATATTGGAACTCTTAACTTTCATTTAAGCTTTGGTTTTTTTTTAAATAACGTACAGCAGTTTCTTGTTAAAACGTTTTACCCGTGTAAATAATCAATATTGATTCAAAATTGTTTTTAATAACATTTATTTATTCATATTACTTATTTTATTTCCTGTGATGAGATTATAATTTTCATGCATATAAAGTACAATGTGTGTTTACCTTTACATCTAACCATTACGCCGGTGTTGATATAAGCGCAAGTTTAAAAAAAATGAACATTCACGGTTGACTGCGCGAAAAAACTCTGATACAAGTTTTGAATTTTACACGTTAAACTTTATAAATTTCACTAAAATATTTCCGAATAAAAAGAGGGAGTGTTTACGCTAGTTTTTACATCAAACTGTATAACGGTGAAAATCGTCTGAAAAACACGTACCGCTAGGGGGCGATTTTATAAAGAGTCTACAGGACTTTAGGTGTAACACTCACCGTCGATTTTTGTTCTTTGTTCTATAGTAAAAAATAAAAGTTTAAAGACTTGTCATTTATACAGAGACCCAAATGAAAGAAGTGAAACTTACATTTTACTGTTTGTCAACCTCTGCACTACCAAAATATGATGACAAAAGTAGGGGTCATGTGTCATATAAGATATTTTTTTCTGCTCAGTGTGTACACTGTTGACAAAGTGAAAGTAGACTTCCAAAATCATGTATTCCCACCCAAAAATTCAAACATCATTTTTTTTCTTAATCCACGATTCGAACGCGACAATGCTTTAAAAATGTTCCAAATACATCAATAATGCCATTTAAATAAAACAAATGAGCGTTCAAATAAGGAAAATGCATTTTTAAAGAAGAAGAAACAAGGATTATTTATAACCGCCATTAAGACCTAAAAACAGACTACCCCACGAAAGCACTTCCTTTTTCCCAATGGAGGTACTATGCTTTTATGAAAAAAAAAAATAAAGCTAAAACGAAAGCTGATACTTGATAGAATATGTGTATACATAGATTGCTTGATAATTTAAGTCAGATGTCAATAATTAGATAGGAACGCCGCGAACTGCCTTTATCACTACGTCGTTGATCATTGTTAGTGAGAACAAAGAAAAATATATGATAATCAATAAGAAGTAAACAGAAAAGAAGTAGGATATCTGGATGAATACAACATAAAAGCAAGCAAATATAAATACATAAAGAGAACATAAAGAAGAACATTGTGGTGAATTAAAAAAAGCGAGATTTGAGAAGTGAAGGGAATAGAAAAAAGAACAGAAAATGATAAAAGAAAGAACATAAGAGAAAGAATTAAAAACAAATAATTACGGTGTACTTGCGTTATCTAAAAACAAACAAACAAGAACACCAGATGAAAGATACGTTCTTGCTTCTACTATTGTATCTGTTCCCTTAATTACGGTGTACCTGCGTTATCTAAAAAAACAAATAAGAACACCAGATGAAAGAAACGTTCTTGCTTCTACTATTGTATCTGTTCCCGTAATTAAGTTGTACCTGCGTTATCTAAAAAAACACACAAGAACACCGGATGAAAGATACGTTCTTGCTTCTACTATTGTATCTGTTCCCGTAATTACGGTGTACCTGCGTTATCTGATAAACATAAAAGAGCACCAGATGAGAGATACGTTCTTGCTTCTACTATTGTATCTGTTCCCGCAACTACGGTGTACCTGCGTTATCTGATAAACAAACAATAACACCAGATAAAAAAGATACGTTCTTGCTTTTATTCTTGTATCTGTTCCCGTTATAACGGTGTACCTGCGTAATCTGATAAACATACAAGAACACCAGATGATAGATACGCTCTTGCTTCTACTATTGTATCTGTTCCCATTGTTACGGTGTACTTGCGTTATCTGATAAACATACAAGAACACCAGATGATAGATACGTTCTTGCTTCTACTATTGTATCTGTTCCCGTAATTACGATGTACTTGCTTCATTTGATAAACATACAAGAACACCAGATGATAGATACGTTATTGCTTCTACTATTGTATCTGTTCCCGAAATTACGGTGTACTTGCTTTATCTGAGAAATATACAAGAACACCAGATGATAGATACGTTCTTGCTTCTACTATTGTATCTGTTCCCGTAATTAGGTTGTACCAGCATAATCTGATAAACATAAAAGAGCACCAGATGAGAGATGCATTCTTGCTTCTACTATTGAATCTGTTCCCATAATTACGGTGTACTTGCGTTTTCTGATAAATATACAAGAGCACCAGATGAATGATACGTTTTTGCTTCTACTTTTGTATCAGTTCCCGTAATTATGGTGTACTTGCGTTATTTGATAAACATACAAGAACGCCAGGTGAGAGATACGCTCTTACATCTACTATTGTACCTGTTCCCGTAATTACGGTGTACCTGCGTTACCTTATAAACATACAAGAACACCAGATGAGAGATACATTCTTGCTTCTACAATTTTATTTCTTCCCTTAATTACAGTGTACCTAAGTTATCTGATAAACATACAAGAACACCAAATAATAGATACGTTCTTGCTTCTACTATTGTACCTGTTCCCGTAAGTACGTGTACATACGTTATCTGATAAACATACAAGAACACCAGATGATAGATAAGTTCTTGCTTCTACTATTGTATCTGTTTCCGTAATTACGGTGTACCTGCGTTACCTGATAAACATACAAGAACACCAGATGAGAGATACGTTCTTGCTTCTGTTATTTTATCTGTTCACGTAATTGTGATTTTACCTGATAATAAACAAGAACACCAGATGAGAATTACGTTCTTGCTTCAACCATTTTATCTGTTCCCGTTATTACGGTGTACCTGCGTTATTTGATAAACATACAAGAACGCCAGATAAGAGATACATTTTTACTTCTACTATTTTATCTGTTCCCGTAATTACGGTGTACCTGCGTTACCTGATAAACATACAAGAACACCAGATGAGAGGTAAGTTCTTGCTTCTACTATTGTATCTTTTCCCGAAATTACAGTGTAACTGCGTTATCTGATAATCATACAGGAACGTCAGATGAAAGATTCATTCTTGCTTCTACTATTTTATCTGTTCCCGTAATTACGATGTGTCGAGTTATCTGATAAACATACAAGAACACCAGAATAGAGGTACGTTCTTGTTTCTACTATTGAATCTGTTCCCGTAACTACGGTGTACCTGCGTTATCTGGTAAACATACAAGAACACAAGACGAGAGATATTTTCTTGCTACTACTGTTATATCTGTTCCCGTGATTACGATGTGTCGCGTTATCTGATTAACATACAAGAACACCAGAATTGAGGTACGTTCTTGTTTCTACTATTATATCTGTTCCGTAATTACGGTGTACCTGCGTTATCCGATAAACATACAAGAACACCAGATGAGATATACGTTTTTGTTTCTACTATTGTATCTGTTCTCGTAATTACGGTGTACCTGCGTTACCTGATAAACATACAAGAACACCAGAAGAAAGATACTTTATTACTTCTACTATTGTACCTGTTCCCATAGTTACGGTGAACCTGCGTTATCTGATAAACATACAAGAATATCAGATGAGAGAAATATTCCTGCTTCTACTATTGTATTTGTTCCCGTAGTTAAGTGTACCTACGTTATCTGATAAACATACAAGAGCACCAGATGAGAGAAACGTTCTTGCTTCTACTATT
The DNA here is from genome assembly GCA_029582155.1 of Panopea generosa. NCBI lineage: Eukaryota > Metazoa > Mollusca > Bivalvia > Adapedonta > Hiatellidae > Panopea > Panopea generosa. The sequence continues at coordinate 59,343,800 of CM055898.1, read as the reverse complement.
GTATCTGTTCTCGTAATTACGATGTACCTGCGTTATCTGATAAACATACAAGAACACCAGAAGAAAGATATTTCATTACTTATATTATTGTACCTGTTTCCATAGTTACGGTGTACCTGCGTTACCTGATAAACATGCAAGAATATCAGATGAGAGAAATATTTCTGCTTCTACTATTGTATTTGTTCCCGTAGTTAAAGTGTTCCTGCTTTATCTGATAAACATACAAGAGCACCAGATGAGAGATATTTCATTACTTATATTATTGTACCTGTTTCCATAGTTACGGTGTACCTGCGTTACCTGATAAAACATGCAAGAATATCAGATGAGAGAAATATTTCTGCTTCTACTATTGTATTTGTTCCCGTAGTTAAAGTGTACCTGCGTTATCTGATAAACATACAAGAACACCAGATGAGAGATATTTCATTACTTATATTATTGTATCTGTTTCCATAGTTATGGTGTACCTGCGTTACCTGATAAACATACAAGAATATCAGATGAGAGAAATATTCCTGCTTCTACGTTTGTATTTGTTCCCGTAGTTAAAGTGTACCTACGTTATCTGATAAACATACAAGAGCAACAGATGACAGAAACGTTCTTGCTTCTACTATTGTATTTGTTCCCGTAGTTAAAGTGTACCTGCGTTATCTGATAAACGTACAAGAACACCAGATGAGAGATATTCCATTACTTATATTATTGTACCTGTTTCCATAGTTACGGTGTACCTGCGTTATCTGATAAACATACAAGAATACCAGATGAGAGATACGTTCTTGCTTCTACTATTGTATCTGTTCCCGTAATTACAATGTACCTGCGTGATCTGATAAACATACAAGAGCACCAGATGAGAGATATGTACTTGCTTCTACTATTGTATTTGTTCCCATAATTACAATGTACCTGCGTTATCTGATAAACATACAAGAACACCAGATGATAGATACGTTCTTGCTTCTATTATTGTATCTGTTCCCGTAACTACGGTGCACCTGCGTTTTCTAATAAACATACAATAACACCAGATTTGAAATACATTCTTGCTTCGACTATTTTATCTTATCCCGTAATTAAGGTTTGCCTGCTTTGTCTGATCAACATACAATAACACCAGATGAAAGATACATTTTTACTTCTTCTATTTTATCTGTTCCCGTAATTACGGTGTACCTGCGTTATTTGATAAACATACAAGAACACCAGATGATAGACATGTTCTTGCTTCTACTATTTTATCTGTTCCCGTAATTACGGTGTACCTGCGTTATCTGATAAGCATACAAGAACACCAGGTGAGAGATATATTCTCGCTTCTTTTATTGTATCTGTTCCCCTAATAACCGTGTACCTGCTTTATCTGATAAACATACAAGAACGCCAAAAAAGAGATATGATCTGGCTTTTACTATTTCATCTGTTACCGTAATTACGGTGTACCTGCGTTATCTAATAAGCATACAAGAACACCAGATGATAGACACGTTCTTGCTTCTACTATTTTATCTGTTCCAGTAATTACGGTGTACCTGCGTTATCTGATAAGCATACAAGAACACCAGATGAGAGATATATTCTCGCTTCTTTTATTGTATCTGTTCCCCTAATAACCGTGTAACTGCGTTATCTGATAAACATACAAGAACGCCAAATAAGAGATATGATCTTGCTTCTACTATTTTATCTGTTCCCATAATTACGGTGTACCTGCGGTATCTGATAAACATACAAGAATACCAGATGAGAGATACGTTCTTTCTTCTACTTTTGTTTCTGTTCTCGTAACTACGGTGTACCTGGGATATCTAATAATCATACAAGAACACCAGATGATAGATACGTTCTTGCTTCTATTATTGTACCTGTTACCGTAATTACGATGTAACTGCGTTATCTGATAAACATACAAGAACACCAGATGAGAGATACGTTTTTGCTTCTACTATTGTATCTGTTCCCGTAATTAAGTTGTACCTTCGTTATCTGGTCAACATACAATAATACCAGATGAAATATACGCCCTTGCTTCTAATTGTAATTGCGTTATCTGATTAACATACAAGAACACCAGATGAGAGACACATTCTTGCTTCTGCTATTATATCTGTTCCCATAATTACGGTGTACCTGCGTTTTTTTGATAAACGTACAAGAACACCATATGAGGGATACGTTCTTGCTTCTACTGTTGTATCTGTTACCATAATTACTGTGTATCTGCGTTATCTAATAAACATACAAGAACATATAATATGATATATGATAAACATAAAAGAACAACAGATGAGAGATGCATTTTTGCTTCTATTGTTTTATCTGTTCCCGGAATTACGGTATACCTGCGTTATCTGATAAAAATAAAAGAACACCAGATGATAGATACGTGCTAACTGCTACTATTTCATCTGTTCCCGTTATAACAGTGTACCTGCGTTATCTGATAAAAATACAAGAACACCGGATAAGAGATACGTTCTTGTTTCTACTTTTGTATCTGTTCCCGTAATTACGGTGTACCTGCGTTATCTGATAAACATACACGAACACCAGATGAGAGATACGTTCTTCCTTTTACTATTGTATCTGTTACCGTAATTACAGTGTACCTGCATTACCTGATAAACATAGAAGAACACCAAATGAGAGATACGTTTTTGCTACTACTATTGTATCTGTTCCCATAATTACGGTATACCTGTGTTATCTGATTAATATACAAGAACACCAAATGAGAGATACGTTTTTGCTTCTACTATTGTATCTGTTCCCATAATTACGGTGTACCTGTGTTATCTGATTAATATACAAGAACACCAGATGAGAGATACGTTTTTTCTTCTACTATTGTACCTGTTCCCGTAATTACGGTGTACCTTCGCTATCTCATAAACATACAAAAACACCAGATAAGAGATACGTTATTGTTTCTACTATTCTATCTGTTCCTGTAAGTACGGTGTATCTGCGTTATCTGATTAACATACACGAACAACAGATGAGAGATACGTTATTGCTCTACTATTTTATCTGTTCCAATAATTATGGTACATCTTCGCTATCTGTGAAACATAGAAGAACACCAGATGTGAGATATGTTCTTACATTTTTACTTCTACTATTTTATCTGTTCCCATAATTACGGTGTACATGCGTTATCTGATAAACATACAAGAACACCAGATGAGAGATATGTTCTTGCTTCTACTATTATATCTGTTCCAATAATTATGGTACACCTGCGTTATCTGATAAACATACAAGAATACCAGATGAGAGTTATGTTCTTGCTTCTACTATTTTATCTGTTCCAATAATTATGGTACACCTGCGTTATCTGATAAACATACAAGAACACCAGATGAGAGAAACGTTTTTGCTTCTACTATTGTATCTGTTCCCATAATTACGGTGTACCTGCGTTATCTGATAAACATACAAGAACACCAGTTGAGAGATATGTTCTTGCTTCTTCTATTTTATCTGTTCCAATAATTATGGTACACCTGCGTTATCTGATAAACATACAAGAACACCAGATGAGAGATATGTTCTTGCTTCTACTATTTTATCTGTTTCAATAATTATGGTACATCTGCGTAATCTGATAAACATACAAGAACACCAGATGAGAGAAACGTTTTTGCTTCTACTGTTGTATCTGTTCCCATAATTACGGTGTACCTGCGTTATCTGATAAACATACAAGAACACCAGATGAGAGATATGTTCTTGCTTCTTCTATTTTATCTGTTCCCATAATTACGGTGTACCTGCGTTATCTGATAAACATACAAGAATACCAGATGAGAGTTATGTTCTTGCTTCTACTATTTTATCTGTTCCAATAATTATGGTACACCTGCGTTATCTGATAAACATACAAGAACACCAGATGAGAGATACGTTTTTGCTTTTACTATTGTATCTGTTCCCATCATTACGGTGTACCTGCGTTATCTGAGAAACATACAAGAACACCAGATGAGAGATATGTTCTTGCTTCTACTATTGTATCTGTTCCCATAATTACGGTGTACATGCTATATCTGATAAACATACAAGAACACCAGATGAGAGATATGTTCTTGCTTCTACTATTTTATCTGTTTCAATAATTATGGTACATCTTCGTTATCTGAGAAACATACAAGAACACCAGATGAGAGTTATGTTCTTGCTTCTACTATTGTATCTGTTCCCATAATTACGGTGTACCTGCGTTATCTGATAAACATACAAGAACACCAGATAAGAGATATGTTCTTGCTTTTCCTATTTTATCTGTTCCAATAATTATGGTACACCTGCGTTATCTGATAAACATACAAGAACACCAGATGAGAGTTATGTTCTTGCTTCTATTATTTTATCTGTTCCAATAATTATGGTACACCTGCGTTATCTGATAAACATACAAGAACACCAGATGAGAGATACGTTTTTGCTTCTACTATTGTATCTTTTCCCATAATTACGGTGTACCTGCGTTATCTGATAAAAATACAAGAACACCAGATAAGAGATATATTCTTGCTTCTACTATTGTATCTTTTCCCATAATTACGGTGTACCTGCGTTATCTGATTAACATACAAGAACACCAGATGAGAGATACGTTTTTGCTTCTACTATTGTACCTGTTCCCGTTATTACGGTGTACCTGCGTAATCTGATAAACATACAAGAATACCAGATGAGAGAAATATTCCTGCTTATACTATTTTGTCTTTTCACATAGTTATGTTTGCCAATATAAAACTGTGAGTGTGTACTGGCATTCTCTTTATACCCGCACATGTGTTGCTACTATAATTATTTAGTGTGCACGAATATATTGTTGACACATAATTATTGTATGTACCATGTGTTGTTAAAAATGATAAATCGTCTGTATCAAGTTAAATTACACATACCTCTTCCAAAAACCGTCTAATTTTCAAAGGATCGCAGTCAACTATAATTCGGAATTCATTGTTTTCCCCCAGGTCCTTCAGGAGAGTTGTGTAGCCACCTTGGAAAAAGTTAAGTTTACGTACACTCATCTTATAATCTTTACCCCTCGGAACCTTAAGTATTTCTTGTAATCTTATTAAACCTGAAACAGAGTAATGTACACAAATCAGTCTGACACAGCAGTCACTCAGGCGTGTTTTACAATGAGCGGTGGTTTTGTTATATGATGCAGTGTCTTTGATATATATGAGGCTGTACATGTGGTATGTGATGATGTAGTTTTATTATGTGAAGCGGTAGTTTTATCACATGGTACAGTGTCTTTGTTATATGATGTTGTACACGTAGTATGTGATGGTGTATTTTTGTTATATGGAGCGGTAGTTTTATTAAATGGCACAGTGTTTTTGTCATATGATGTTGAACATGTGTTATGTGATGATGTAGTTTTTATGTGGAGCGGTAATTTTGTTATGTGATACAGCGTCTTTGTTATATGACGTTGTACATACGGTATGTTATGCTGTAGTTTTATTATGTGGAGCGTGTCTTTGTTATAAAATGATGTACATGTGGTATGTGATGATGTAGATTTTAATTTGGAGCGGTAGTTTTATTAAATGGTACAGTGTCTTTGTTATATGAGGCTGTACATGTGGTATGTGATCCTGAAGTTTTGTTATGTGGATTGGTAGTTTTATTATATGGCGAAGTGTTTTAGTTATATGAGGCTGTACATGTGTTATATGATGCTGTTGTTTTGTGCTCTGGACCGGTAATTTTATTATAATGTAGAGTATGTTGGTTATTTGGCGATGTGCATGTATTATGTGATGCTGTTGTTTTGTGCTGTGGAGTGGTAATGTTATGATAAGGTAGAGCATTTTTGTTATATGACGATGTGCATGTGTTATGTGATGCTGTTATTTGTGCTGTGGAGCGATAATATAATGATATGGTAGAGTATCTTATTTATTTGACGATGTGCATGTGTTATGTGATGCTGTTATTTTGGGCTGTGGCGCGGTATATTTATTATATGATAAAGTATCTTTGTTATTTGGGGATGTGCATGTATTATATGATGTTGTTGTTTAGTGCTGTGGAGCGGAAATGTTATTATATAGTAGAGTATCTTTGTTATATGACGATGTGCATGTGTTATGTGATGCTGTTGTTTTGTACTGTCGAGCTGTAATTTTATCATATTTGACGAAGTGCATGTATTATGTGATGCAGTTGTTTTGTGCTGTGGAGCTGTAATGTTATTATATGGTAGAGTATCTTTATTATATGACGCTTTGCATGTGTTATGTGATGCTATTGTTTAGTGCTGTGGAGCGGCAATATTATTATATGATAAAATATCTTTGTTATTTGAAGATGTGCATGTATTATGTGATGCTGTTGTTTTGTGCTGTGGAGCGGCAATTTTATTATATGGTAGAGTATCTTTGTTATTTCACGATGTGCATGTGTTATGTGATGCTGTTGTTTGTGCTGTGGAGCGGCAGTTTTATTATATGGTAGAGTATATTTGTTATTTGACGATGTGCATGTGTTTTGTGATGCTGTTGTTTTGTGCTGTGGAGCGGCAGTTTTATTATATGGTAGAGTATCTTTGTTATTTCACGATGTGCATGTGTTATGTGATGCTGTTGTTTTGTGCTGTGGAGCGGCAGTTTTATTATATGGTAGAGTATCTTTGTTATTTGACGATGTACATGTGTTATGTGATGCTGTTGTTTTGTGCTGTGGAGCGGCAATTTTTTTAAATGGTAGAGTATCTTTGTTTTTTGAAGATGTGCATATGTTATGTGATGCTGTTGTTTTGTGCTGTGGAGCGGCAATTTTATTATATGTTAGAGTATCTTTGTTATTTGACGATGTGCATGTGTTATGTGATGCTGTTGTTTTGTGCTGTGGAGCGGTAATTTTATTATATTGTTAAGTATCTTTGTTATTTGACGATGTGCATGTGTTATTTGATGCTGTTGTTTTGTGCTGTGTAGCAGCAATTTTATTATATGGTAGAGTATCTTTGTTATTTGACAATGTGCATGTGTTATTTGATGCTGTTGTTTAGTGCTGTGTAGTAGCAATTTTATTATATGGTAGAGTATCTTTGTTATTTGAATTATGTGCATGTGTTATGTGATGTTGTTGTTTTGTGCTGTGCAGCAGCAATTTTATTATATGGTAAAGTATCTTTGTTATATGACAATGTGGATGTGTTTTGTGATCCTGTTGTTTTGTGCTGTGGAGCGATAATGTTATTATATGGTAAAGTATCTTTGTTATATGACGATGTGCTTATGTTTTGTGATGCTGTAGCTTTGTGCTCTGGAGCGGAACTTTCATAATATGGTAGAGTATCTTTGTTATTTGAGGATGTGCATGTGTTGTGTGATGCTGATGTTTTGTGCTGTGCAGCAGCAGTTTTATTATATGGTAAAGTATCTTTGTTATATGACGCTGTGCATGTGTTATGTGATGCTGTTGTTTTGTGCTGTGGAGCGGCAATTTTATTATATGGTTAATCATCTTCGTTTTATGACGATTTGCATTTGATGTTTGATGCTGTAGTTTCGTGCTGTGCAGCGGAACTTTCATAATATGGTAGAGTATCTTTGTTAAATAACGATGTGCATGTGTTATGTGATGCTGTAGTTCTTTGCTGTGGAACTGTAATGTTATCATATGGTAGAGTATATTTGTTTCATGACGATGTGCATGTGTTATGTGATGCTATTGTTTTGTGCTGTAAAGCTGTAATGTTATTATATGGTAAAGTATCTTTATTATATGACGATGTGCATGTGTTATGTGATGCTGTTGTTTTGTGCTGTGGAGCTGTAATGTTATTGTATGGAAGAGTATTCTTTTTATATGACGATGCGTATGTTTTTTGTGATGCTGTTGTTTTGTGCTGTGGAGCGGTACTGTTATTATATGGTAAAGTATCTTTGTTATATGATGATGTGCATGTGTTATGTGATGCTGTTGTTTTGTGCTGTGGAGCGTTAATTTGATTATATGGTAGAGTATCTTTTTTATATCACGCTATGCATGTGTTATGTGATGCTGTAGTTTTGTGTTGCGGAAGGGTAATTTTATTATATGGTAAAGTATCTTTGTTATTTGACGATGTGCATGTGTTATGTGATGCTGTAGTTTTTTGCTGTAAAGCTGTAATGTTATTATATGGTAATGTATCTTTGTTATATGACGATGTGCATGTGTTATGTGATGCTTTTGTTTTTTGCTGTGGATCGGTAATGTTATTATATGGTAAATTGTCTTTGTTATATGACGATGTGCTGTGTGATGTGATGCTGTAGTTTTGTGCTGCGAAGCTGTAATTTTATTATTATTATATGGAAAAGTATCTTTGTTATATGGCGATGTGCATGTTTTATGTAATGCTGTAGTTTTGTGCTGTGGAGCGGTAATGTTATTATATGGAAGAGTATCATTTTTATATGACGATGGGCATGTTTTTTTGTGATGCTGTTGTTTTGTGCTGAGGAGCGGTAATGTTATTATATGGTAGAGTATCTTTGTTATATGACGCTGTGCATGTGTTATGTAATGCTGTTGTTTTGTGCTGTGGAGCGGCAATTTAATAATATGGTAGAATATCTTTTTTATTTGACGTTGTGCATGTGTTATGTGATGCTGTTGTTTTGTGCTGTCGAGCGACAATTTTATTATATGGTAGAATATCTTTGTTATTTGACGTTGTGCATGTGTTATGTGATGCTGTTGTTTTGTGCTGTGGAGCGGCAATTTTATTATATGGTAGAATAGCTTTGTTATTTGACGTTGTGCATGTGTTATGTGATGCTGTGGTTTTGTGCTGTGGAGCGTTAATGTTATTATATGGTAGAGTATCTTTATTATTTGACGATATGCATGTGTTATGTGATGCTGTTGTTTTGTGCTGTGGAGCAGCAGTTTTATTACATGGTCGAGTATCTTTGTTATTTGACGATGTGAATATGTTATGTGATGCTGTTGTTTTGTGCTGTGGAGCGGCAATTTTATTATATGGTTAATTATCTTCCTTATATGATGATGTGCATGTATTATGTGATGCTGTTGTTTTGTGCTATGGAGCGCTAATTTGATTATATGGTAGAGTATCTTTTTTATATCACGCTATGCATGTGTTATGTGATGCTGTAGTTTTGTGCTGCGGAAGGGTAATTTTATTATATGGTAAAGTATCTTTGTTATTTGACGATGTGCTTTGTTATGTGATGCTGTAGTTTTGTGCTGTAAAGCTGTAATGTTATTATATAGTAGAGTATCTTAGTATATGACGCTGTGCATGTGTTTTGTGATGCTGTAGTTTTGTGCTGTGGAGCGGCATTGTTATTATAATGTAGCGTATCTTTTTTATATGACAAAGTTCATGTGTTATGTGATGCTGTAGTTTTGTGCTGTGGAGCGGTAATGTTATTATATGGTAAAGTATCTTTGTTATATGACGATGTGCATGTGTTATGTGATGCTTTTGATTTGTGCTGTGGTGCGGTAATGTTATTATATGGTAAATTGTCTTTGTTATATGAAGATGTGCTGTGTTATGTGATGCTGTTGTTTTGTGCTGTGAAGCTGTAATTTTATTACAATTAAATGGTAAAGTATCTTTGTTATATGGCGATGTGCATGTTTTATGTAATGCTGTAGTTTTGTGCTGTGGAGCGGTAATGTTATTATATGGAAGAGTATTTTATTTATATGACGATGTGCATGTGTTATGTGATGCTGTTGTTTTGTGCTTTGGAGCGCTAATTTGATTATATGGTAGAGTATCTTTTTTATATCACGCTATGCATGTGTTATGCGATACTGTAGTTTTATGTGTGAAGCGGCAATTTTATTATATGGTAAAGTATTTTTGTTATATGACGATGTGCATGCGTTATGTGATGCTGTTCTTTTGTGCTGTGGAGCGGTAATGTTGTGATATGGTAGAATATCTTTATTATATGACGATGAGCATGTGTTATGTGATGCTGTTGTTTTGTGCTGTGAAGCGGTAATGTTATTTTATGGTAGAATATCTTTGTTATATGACGATGTGCATTTGTTATGTGATGCTGTTGTTTTTTTGCAGTGGAGCGGTAATTTTACTGTGCATTTACCATATGATGCATTATTTAAGTAACACGATGCTGTGCGTATATCATATATCACAATTTGTTGGTTTGATCATTTGAACATAATGCTTTATGATGTCCCAAGTTGCCAACATTGTCTGAATTTGGTTGCGATATATTGTTAAACACATTATCTGCAGCTTTCGCAACCACATTGACACATACGAGTATTTTTACACAACTGGCTGAAGTATTTGACATATAAAGACATTGACGGGGCTTTAGCCCCTTTTTGTGAAGGATAACTAGCTCGCGTGGCTGAACACTGCATGAAAAGTCGGATTTACTTAGAAATTAACTTTTCTGGCATTTCATGTGTAAATTTCAATCCAAGTTTAAGTGCGAATAAATTGGAATTAAACTTGTTTTATCTTTATTTCACATGCAGGTAAATTTCATTATAATTTAATTCTTGAAAATATCACATTTAAAATTTACTTGAAAATTAAATTTATTTAAATTCATATGCAAAATGCAATTTGAATTAAAATCTAGTCCTGATAACCATTACTTCAAATGTTCACACCGATAAAGGGAAGTAATGTTCGAGTACTTGAATGGATCTTTTAGAAAATATATGGTTTTATAGCCTTGTGTTACGTCTTAAGGGCTCTATGGAGGCTCGAACATGGCCAAAAATGGCAAAAATGACACGTAAAAATACAGTTATATAAAAAAGTTATTTTTAGAAATGGTAAGAATAAATTGGACTTTCCTTAATGAGATCTAACTAATATATATATTCTTTTAACCCAAATCTATTATTCGAGTTTTGCACGCGCACCTGCACGGGTTTCAGATTTTCTAGAAAGACGTCACTTTGTCAGGATCGGCCAGACCTTTCCAATGATAGTTGAAAATATTAGACCAGATTGGCCTCTCGGTTTAGATTCGAGCCCTTTTTAGCACGCCGTCTGACCATATGTAAATTGGGGTTAAGGTTACACTGGCTAAACAGTTTGAGTAAGCCACATAGGTCAAAGACAAAAGTTGCTCAGAATTTAATTTTTTACAACATATATGAAGCTGAACCCAATGCACGTGGCTCTCAGAATGACGCACGTGCCAGGGACCTTAGTTCTAGGCCCAGGAATGACCTTGAACAAGTGAATTCTGGTCCATTAATTACGGCAACTTTGAGACCCTGTCAATACCTGTCGAACAACACCAAGATCATCGAATGGCCTCTTGGTGGGGGTTTGAACCTGGCACCAAAATTAGTTGAATTGCACGTGTTGGCACGTGACGTGTTTCTGACTAAACGAAGACAGATAGCTTAATATATTAAGAACAAAAGTTGTTTAGAATGACGAGATCTACAACATATATGAAAATAAACTGAATGCACGTGCCTCTCATTTTCTGGTTATTTTAAGTTATTTTTAGAAACGGTTATAATAAAATGGCCTTTGTTTGACGAGATAAAGGCAATAAAAAAAATTGTTTGGCTAAGTATATTATTTCGAGTTTTGTCACGTGCACGGGTTTCAGATTTTCTAAAATAAACTGGACGTCACTTTGTCAGGCTTGCCGATTCCTTCCTTATGATACCCAAGTCAAAAAAAATCGGATCGGAAATGGCCTCTTGGTTCAGATTCAAGCCATTTTTGGACCGTCGGCTGACCATATGTGAGTCAGAATTATGGCTCTACTGGCTAAATGGTTTGAGTTAGCCATATAGTTTAAAAAAGTTGCTCAGAATTAAATTCTCTACAACATATATGAAGCTGAACTCAATGTACGTGGCTCTCAGAATGACGAACGTGCCAGGGAGACTACCTTAGCTCTAGGCCCAGAATGACCTTGAACCAGCGCATTCTGGCCAATTAAATACGGCGACCTTAGGAGCTATTTAATACCTGTCGAAAAACACCAAGTGCATCAAATTTCGACAAGAAATCGCCTTTGGGCAGAGGTTTAAACATTACACCTAAATTTGCCAAAATTGTTCAATTGCACGTGTTGGTACGAGACGCATTTCCGAAAGAAACGGAGAGAGATACCTTATTTGTGGAAGAACAAAAGTTGCTTCGAATTAAAAAATACACCACAAATATGAACATGAACCCAATGTACGTGCCTCAAATATGCCGTGCACGTGCCGCAACTTGACCCAGGTTCGAGGCCTGCTAGCGATCCCTAGCGGCCAGGTATCGAAATAAATACAGTCGCTTGCTCAACATCTAGTCAATATCTGACGAATAGCACTAAAATAATTAAATTTTGACAAGCAGTTAGCTCTCAGAAGGTGTTCAAGCAGTTGGAAGCAGAGAACGGCACGTGTAGGCACGGGACGTTTTTCCCAAAAAATGGAGATAGCTTATTTGTTGAAAAACAAAAGTTGCTTAGAATCATTAAATACACAACATATATGAACATGGACCCGATGCACGTGCCTCACACATGCCTGCACGTGCCATAAAATGACCAAGGTTCGAGGCCCGCTGGCGACCCCTTGCAGCCAGAAATCGGGAATCAAAATTTACTTCAGCACCAGCTAATCAATACCTGCCGAATTATACTTAAACTATTAAATTCAGTCAAGGAATGAGCTCGTGGCAAAGGTTTGAGCACGACACATAGTTATCTTAAGTCCATTTTTTTAGTTATTAATTTGTGGAGGCACAGTCCAAGCGGATATAACGTCATAACTGGTATTAATGACGTCATGTCCTCTAGATCTGGCCACGAGGTAAGAAAAAAAAAATATATATATTCAAATATTGCTCTATTGCATGATATGATTGAATTTTATCTGTAATATTTGATGTCTAAGCTTGTAATTTACATAGATTGTGAATTTTTTATATATTTTTTAACTCATTGTGTCCAATTAATTTTTTATTTATATTACAGACTGCATGGATATCTGCAGGAGTGGCCGGGGAGTATGGACGGTTCACCGTCACCGTCAACAGGAATGGCGTAATTTTGAACACCTTGCATGTGTCGGATTTTGGCCAATGCAATTTTTAAAGATTGAGGACTTCACTACTTTGTTAAAACGTGTTTAATAGAACATTTAAGTGGCTGCTTTTTGCATTTCATCCCCTTTTAACTATGAATAATTTTAAGACCCGCACCTCTTTCTAATCTAGTCAACCTTGTACTCATTTACTTTATGATGTTCAACTATGAAATAAAGTGTATTGTGAAACAATAAAACACAATGAATTTACTTTAATAAATGTTTAAATTGTTGCAGAGAAAATCGTGTTTCTTCACTTCCGTGAGATTTAAACATTAATACATGTACTAATTAATGGTATAACTGTAAATCTTTGTACAGAGTACGCCAATATTTCCTAATGACATTCCTATATATGTATATATATATATCTTGATTAGTTTTCCACTTATCATTTAATTTCTTGCTAAATTGTAAGCCTACCATTGGTTTTCTTTCTTATTACTATAGTGAAAGAAACATCTTTAAACACTTTCCATTCACAGAAGTACCCAATAAAAATATGGGAAACTTACAGTGTAAATTTTATTATTTATTGATATAACTATGTAGTGCCAAAATATCGTTAGAAAATTAAGAGTCATGTTTCATCCAAGAGAGTTTTTATTTTGTTCAGCGTACACACTGTTGACAAAGTGAAAGTAGAAATATAATGTATTCATACCACGATTCCCAATCATAATACTAAAAAATCTTATATATCTTGTCATGTGTTGAAAATGGCATTCAAACACCATCAAAAAATGTAAAACAAATGTTGGATACAAGTTTAACAGACTGTTTTAATTTTAATACATAGCTGACAGTGTGTTGATGGATACAGAAAGCTGAAGTTTAGAACTGTCTTACTGATAATGTGCTGACAAATGTTGCTTAAATCATGTTTGATATGAGTTAACCATTCATGAATTTATTTATTCCAGTAAAGACAGTAATCATGTTGAATACTAGATTTTATTATTTGAATACATCTATCAGTTAACCACAAGTAGCAATTGCATCTATATAGTACTTCTAAAGACTATTTAGTCGCGACTAAGTAATTCCTCGCAATATGACTTGGAAAACAACATTTTGCTGGACTACCACACCAAAAAAAGATTTGTCTTAAGTGGGTGGGGTAAAATGTTTTTAAAAATACTTTTTGAAAGCGTTATATAGTATTTGAATTGCAGATATCGTCATTAAAACCGTTTTAGATACATGTAAAACATCCAGAAGTACAACATGTTTGTATTGTAATAGTTTGACATCGGAATTTATATTGAATTTAAAACAACAGTAAATTTAAACCCAAGTCAGAAGGAAACAAACCCATATCAAGTACCAGGCAGGTCAGATTTTAAAAGTATGTATAGTCTATGTGCAAAATATGGGGAGCAAAATATTAACAAATCATATTTATATTTTTACACCCGAGCAGAACATGCTCAAAATTAACTATTTTGATCGTCCCTTGGCAGTTGTCGTTGACAGCATTTTCTCCATTCACACTTCAGCATCCTAAATTATGAAGCAATCTTAACTAAACTTAGAATTTGTATGCATGGCCAAAACAAAAAATCTGAATCTGATGTGCTTCCTGAATGGCTGTTACAGACATCTGTCATTAAAAATGTACTGATTATCATTGAAATCATATTACGTAGTTAGGTACATATTTAAACCTAGAGAAATGTCGCCTTAAGCATTCGTGGCTGTTTCGACTCGTCTAAAATAAAAAAAAATAAAAATAAAAATAATAAAAAAAAAATCAATGCCTACCCTACCTTGCTTGTATGAGACTGTTGCCCTAAACACAGAAAAATTTTTTGGCCTTGTAGAAAATTTCCATCATTTTGAATACCTTGTCAAGTAATTGTAGAAGACTTAATGGACAAAGGGCGCTAAGGGAAATCTCGTCTGGATATATTGTGTTACCGCTTTTTACTGGCAAGACTCGTGTACTGTGTTTGGATTTTCCATGTCCCATAACAAATCGTCTACATATACTAGGTTATAAAAATCATTATAAGAGTCAGGTTATACTCTTGACATTTCCCCTGTTATTCCTTACTGTCTAACTTTAACAAACAGTTCTCCATGCCAGACGTAAAATTTACTTTTGGGAAATATATCTTTTAAATTAATTTGTGGATATATTAATTTAAAAAAAAGCCTTGAGCAAGTTGGGCGTTATGTCTGTTTCTTATAACCACAACCAAAGATAAATGACTGTAATACACACGATTTGGAAGGAGGCGGGGCGGTAGTCTAACGGATAGAGTGTTGGCCGCTAACGCCAGAGGTTGCGGGTTCGATCCCCAGCTCGACCCGATGCCTCTCATAAAACAACACTCAGTACTGGTTCTACCCAGGAAGCGGACTCGAGAGTTGTTCATATAAGCTCTGAGCTTTCATCGCAATCGAGCTAAAAGAAATTAGTATAAACTAAACTAAGATTTGGAAGACGAGCATCAGTTCATTCTTATCTGTCCGTTGTACAACGATACTCGCAAGTTGTATATGAGGCTTTTGATGATTAATGGAATTTTAAATATTTATAAGATAGTAAATTGTTTACGAAGTTATAAATAATAAAGTCAAACCTCGTTTTGAAATATTAACTACAGATATACAGTTGCTACTCTATGTTTTACAACATTTTAAACATATATATGATTTTTTTCATAAAATATGCCACGTTATGTGTGTGCGTGCGTGCGTGCGTGCGTGCGTGCGTGCGTGCGTGCGTGCGTGCGTGTGTGTGTTTGTGTGTGATAAACCGCTTTGTTTTAAAAGAAAATATATGTCCTTAGTATCAAGCAAAATAAACAATTGTAGTTTCTTCATATTGTAATTATTTTCATTGTTACCAGTTCAGTATACCGGAATATTTGTACATGGTTATTTGAAAATTATTTACATTAACTCAGCAGAAATTTGACCAAAAAAACACGGCAAAAAATCGTCAAAACAGGTGAGTATCAAGACCTTAATTGTTTTTATCTTATTTTCCAATAGTTTCTAAATATTCTTAACAAGGGAATACATCAGGAATTTTCAAAATTTTAAAATTAGAATAAAAACATTATTTTTACCAATATACCATGCCTATATATACTCATTAACCCCGTATTGTTAAAAGGATATATATTTTAACATGCCAAAATAATAAATTGGAAAGGGGTGGCTACGTGCCTAGATTAGAATTACATATAATTATCTCCCGTTTAAAATTACAACATAGTTTGTGACGTTAAATGAGTCGCGTGGTTTAATTTTGATTTCGATTTGATCCGTTGTATATGTTTACCCGTAATAACTATTATTTCATCTTAGAAATAGTCTGAATGACGATGCGAAGGCCATCAAGCGGTATTTCATTGCTATCTATTTTTAGGATACGGATTTCGTTTAAGTTTATCACTCCGACTGAAATATCGATTTTGTCACGTTTTGGCAAATTTATGTAATAACAAAACATTTGGATTTTATTTCTTTAAATAATTGTATGCTTTTTATCCATTCAAAAATAGTTATATTTCTTTAACATGTATTTAGCGGCGTTTCAGTCTTTAATATACAAATGGAAATACATAATGATTTCAAATTAGTGAATTAAAACGACACATTCATTATTACACACACGTCGCATTTGCCTTTTAATTGCAATCGGAAATGGCCGGTCAGCCGGAGCCTGGCATGATTTGAGTACCACCCCAATTCCATAAGGCACATTAAATTACTACATTAAAATGCCACACTCAGTTTTACTCACACCGCAAATTCCTTTTAATTGCAGCCGGAAAAGAGCCGGTCTGCCGGAACCTGGTCTGGTTTTAGTACCATCCAAACGACCTCCTTATGACGAATGCAAATGTTTTTAGCACGTAGTCATGACGTTTCAATATGGCACACAGTCTTTTTCTAAAGTGGCCTTAATGTAGGGATAAGTCGCTATCTAATGAAATGTTATTATCACAGCTAAGGTACATCCACTTTAACAGCACTTACTCTGTTATGATGACGTGACGTCATATCCTCCAGGGACATAACGTCATTTCCCGCACTAAACATTAAGGAAGTTCAAGTTCTCCTCTACGTTTTGTCTGTAAACCCGACCTTAGTAGAATATAGGGAAATTTGGCAGAAACACATAGCAGCAGAAGATATACAAGCTCTGTTAGTTTTGACATGTACCACCACATCATAAATATTCTTTTCTTATTCAAAGGCTGACAATGGTCGACATTGAAAGACGGATTTCATAGGTTCTGAATTATATATATAGTGCTTTTTGATGTTTTCGTAGAATGATCATTGTGTCCGGTAACACTTTAGAATAAGGCAGTACTGACGAAATCAATTTTCTTTTAACTTATTTGTCTTTTTTGTTTGCAACAATTCATGTCTATCTATTTTATACGGTGTTCTTGTTGTCGCGTTGTCAACAGGTACACGCGATGCCACGGTAACACGACGACACGGTGGTGATGGCATGACAGTACGATAGCGCGAAGGTGATAGAGCGATGACACGATGGTGATAAAGCGACGACACGAAGACGAGGACGCGTTGACACGATGGTGATGGAGCGATGCTACGACAGCACGATGACTAAGACGCGATATAACATTGCATCTTGCCATCGCTCCATCACCATCGTGCCATCGCTCCGTCACCATCGTGCCATCGTACCATCACCATCGTGTTATCGTGGCCTCGCTTCTTCACAATCGTGCCATCGTATCATCACTATCGTGCTGTCGTAGCATGGCCTTCCTGTCTGACATGTGCGTTAACTCACACTTGTTGTCTGACACTTGTCGTCTGACAGGAAAGCAATGCTATGATAACACGATGACACGATCTTGATGGCACGACAGTACAATAGCACGATGGTAATGGTACGATGACTCGATGGTGATGGAGCACTGACACGATAACGAAGATGCGATGACACGATGGCACGATCACCATCACCATCGTGTCATCGCTCCATCACCATCGTGCTATCGTACTGTCGTGCCATCAACTTCGTGTTATCGTGGCGTATCCTGTTGACAAAGTGATAGCACGATTGCCCTAACGGAACACCGTAATTTTATCTATCGGTAGCAGTTGGTG
Source organism: Panopea generosa (assembly GCA_029582155.1). Classification (NCBI taxonomy): domain Eukaryota; kingdom Metazoa; phylum Mollusca; class Bivalvia; order Adapedonta; family Hiatellidae; genus Panopea; species Panopea generosa. The sequence continues at coordinate 59,325,590 of CM055898.1, read as the reverse complement.
ATAAATTTCATTGCTGTTGTATCATCTATTTCTTAGCTATTGTTTCAGGTCTTCTCTATGTTTATCACAGTCCGATTGTCTTTCACATATTCTTTTAATCCTTATTCCAGGGCCAAAGGCCAGCGACCTCTTAGTGTGTGCCGGATGACATGATTTTGTTTTGTATAATTCTGTATGAATGTGACCATCTTTTTACTTTATACCAGCGTGTCCAGAAATCCACTGTGTTGACATCTCCATCAAAGTTCAACTTTTATGTTATTAACTATATCATTTGCATATATAGCAAATTGTTTATTAATGCCACCTGTCCTCAACCCAAAGCCATCATCAATAAATCTTTTGTAGAACAATGGCTGTGTCTCAAAGTTCAACAGTTGTTCGTCCCATTTCCGCATATAGCTGCATGCAAAACTTTTTCCTAATCTCGAACATATTGTAACCCCGTCACTTTGTATGTTGTGTTTGTCTCCTAAATCAAAATTGATGTTGTCATGTACAGTTTCTATCATTTGTAGGACATATCAAGTTGTAATAATCGGGTTCGATCCTTTTGCCAACCTCTCGTCACATGCTTGAAGGCCTTCAAGTTTTGGTACTGATGGGTAAGGTTTACAAACATCTAAACAAAAAAGTTGTAACAAAATAAGCTAGTTTATGTAGCCGGAATTATCATGTCAGCTAGTACAAAGTATTACATTGTTTAGCCACATATATCGGTCACGTAATACAGGTTTGTTAAACTTATCGCTTCATAGATAGGAATAAAATATTTTAAATATATTTTTACATATTCATTTTAAGGTTAAAGAATTAGTCATTTTGACGCTTATTTAATAAAAATCCGTTGATTAATGAGCATTTTAGAAAAAGAAAAGGGCTTTATTATTATAAAACTAATTATATTTTGCCAGTAGACTTTTTGTACATTTTGTATCGTACTATAATCGGATGACAAGTTAATCCATTGAGTTTCTTGAGATATACCTGTGGTATGTGATTATTTCGTATAAATAGATGGTTGAAAACCAAAAATATATGTCAATTAGTAAATTCCACCATGCGGAACGTTGTGACATGGTGTGTACACCATTATAACTTGACCACGGCATACGGTATCATGAGTGAGTATTTTTTATATTATGTTTTCTGCAGTTTAGTAATTTAAATGTTTTATAGATATATTTCGACATAATCAGATCTAAGTTTTAAACTTTTGTAAAAATTGTTGATATATATATTCAGACTAGAATGTTGCAAATTTAATTTCTTATCCGCAGTATTGAGAGTTGTTTATAAGTATAAAGGCTGATGAATCTTGGAACAATGTTTATATTGTGTTTATAATGAAGTATTGAAAATTGGAATTTTGACGTGCAACATTTGTAAATAAATAGTGTTAGGTTATTCTGTTATTTTGCAAAACAAATAGATACAGAATTTGTCCGTCAATATTTATATTGTTTAATGTGGAAATATGTAGAGATGTATACGCTACCACGAGATTTAAAAGACGATAGTAAAATTGAATGTACTGTTATTATATACTGATAAAACTACCATGAAATGTGATAGATGGTAAGAAAGGAATGAACTGTTATGATAAATTGATAGAACTACCATAAAAGTAATAGATGATAAGAAATGAATGTACTATCACTATATATTTTGAAATTACCATGAAATACACAGATAATAAGTGATAAATGTAATACTATGTAATAGTTAGTGTTCATTTATTAAAAAAAAAGACCAAATGAACGCTAACTGGCTCAGTGTTAAACGTCATTTGACTGACAGTTCGACGTCATTTGACCGACTCCGTTATGTTGAAAGTTGAAAAGTCGAAACTACGATAGTGAAAGTCGAAAGTCAAAACTACGATGGTGAAAGTCGAAACCACGATGGTGAAGCGTTATCTGGGGTCTTTACCGTATCCACTCTCACCTTTATCATCCTCTGTATGGACAAATTCTCGTAACCTCGTTTAGCTCTCCGATTCACCAAGATCTGTCTGTAATTTTACTTAATCTATTTTTGTTCTGTCCGGTATGAATTTCAAACAGTAGTGATTTTTCAGCTTATAGCTCGATTTGTTTGTCACATCCACCTCGCCTTCCAGTGTCTTTACTTGTAATACTGTGCTTGTGTTTCTTTTCTTTTACATCAAACATATTTTTTGTTCGAGTGTTCGACTTGTTGGAAGACACGAGGTTGCTCTCCGACATTTACCCTTACACACGGTGTGTTTGTTACGCTCATTTAAATGTCAGGCCGATTACAGACTGTTTCCTTTATATATGGGTTTAAATAAGTTTGTTTTCCAAATTGTTGGCTAATTTTATATTCTCAGATTGTATTATTTTGTTAAAAAGTATTATTGCTGCATGTTAAGCTTTACCACAATGAATGAATATGTCTTCATTAAGTATCAGATCATTTCCAGGACATTTTCGTGTTTAAAAAACGAATTATTTTTGATAACTCTTCATGCGTTACATCCGATTCAATAATGTACGATTATTCCATGGTGTGATAAGCTTGAAAATGTTGTTTTTTTTACAATATCTGAAAATGATTTTTTAATATCAGTTGATCTGTTTTCGGATTCTTTATTTCCAAATATATTTGAACAATATTCTTTGAATCCGTTCATGATTTAACTGTCTTCTTTTTATTTTCAAACAACAGATTTTTCGCAGTTATCGCAAGATAATCGGTAATCTGTTTCGGTCGTATTTAGAACGCTAAATAAGTAATTATTCGACTCGTACCGCTGAAGATGTCTCAACATAAGGTTCATAGAAAACAGTGATGGTGGACAGATTTTCCTTCATAATGAATTCATGTTCAGTCTAAAAACAAGGAAACGTGACAATAGTTATCAGCATTATTCAATAAAAATGTTAAAATTACTCATTTGTATATTGAATTAAATGACAAAAAAACATGTGTTTATTAAAATAGGAAGAACATGTAACCAGTGTTTTTCCAAAGAGTATAGTCCACCAGAGCAATTATCACCACTTAAATATATTGCTATATCCGAACAATACATTTCCACTACCCAAACTACTTGTTTCTATTTTGAACAATAGAGATTGGGAAAGTGAGAATTTTGGTTCTTAAAATTGTTTCATTATTGGCTTTTATAAGTTTATTCATGTCATGGAAAATGAATTGATTTTTTTCTTATGAAACTAATTATATGTTTGTTTTTTTATTCAAAAATATGATGAAATATAAATATACAAAATTTATATGCAATACATTTATTGTTCCTTGGCCTGTCGACGTTTATATGTATGTATACTTTCATTTTCCTTTTACTGTATATATGAGTCATAATACAATTGTAATACTATGTAGGTATACACCGTGATAAATAATTGTTAAATCATCTAGTAATAGTAGTAAGTGTTTTTTATAATTATTGGGCGCCGCCATGAGGCGGGGTCCAGTAGGAATGCTTTTAGAATTTGATCGTGGGGTTGCGTAACCGTATTGGGGAGGCATCTGTACGAATTCTTTAACTTGGATATACAAAATGTAGTATTATAAGTTTGGTGGAAAATGTCCAAGAACATTAACTGTATATTTTGTATTTTCAGTTGTATGTAGGAAACCTTATTTTTTTTTAATTGTTTATTTTGAAGGTAGACTATTTTTTTGCAATGACTAGTCTCTTAGGCAAATCAAGGGATCGAAAGTTGAATAATCAAGAGATCAAAAATAAAAATTAGGGCTTTAAAAAACTTTTATTCGCCATTATAACAGGTTAAAACATAAAGCGTTAGTTATGACTACATATTGTAGTTGAATTTAAAGAAAAAAGAATAACGCAAGTATTTTATATTTGTTCTCCAAATATCTGAAAAGTCATTATACTGGCTAGTCAAAACAAAAATAAGTCTGGTACCTTGCCCTACTTCATTCCGTTACTCTCCATTACTTCGTTATAGTGTTGGGCAGGGTACCAGACTAAAACAAATTTTGCGCGAAATTTCCAGCAACCAATAAAAGGTGCTGACCTCGTCACGTGATGTTATATTTATGCATACAGGTTCCACAACACACAGTCATATTTCAATCAGCCAATCAAATGTGCTAATCTTGTCACGTGAAGTTAACATTATTTGCATACGGGTTATTCAATACTCTCTAGCAGAGATTGATTGATTGATTGATTGAATATTTAGCGTCATTCTTATGTCATCGAGGGCTAACAGACGATCAGTTAACCTAACCACTGTTTCCTGGGATTAACCAGTACTCGAGCACATCCCGTCTCCGCAAGTAACTGATAACTTTCCCACTTGAATCAGTGGTGAGAGACGAATGATAATGAGACACAATGTCGTATATCAATCATTACGGAGACTGTTGCCGGGCGGGGGATTCGAACTCACGACCCCTGGATTGATAGTCAGACGCGTAACCGACTGAGCTAATCGGGCCCGGTAGGAAGACGCGTGGAGAAGAAAGCAAAGATGGTTTAAGGCAATTTCCACCAAGGGTGTGATATATTTACGCCTTTTAATGGTTTGCTATGTACAGCTATGTCGCTAACTATGTCGCTTGCCTTTTTCAGCTCGATAATGTCGATATAGCAGATTCGCTATTCAATGTAGGCAAATTGAGACGCAATTTTGCGGTTATGAATGAAGTTAGTGCTCAAGGTCACAGAAATGTGATTTTACCGGAAAATACGACTAAAATAGAGTGATAGACATGTTTTATTTGAAATGCTGCTAGTGGAGTAACTGGTCAAGATATAAAGTTCACATTCAATTACTAATTTAAATACTTTGGATAAACTAAAAACGCCAAAAGTTGCACGTAGAGGTAAATTTCCTGCATTGACATGTGAAATCGAGTGATCACGTGAAAGGTATTTTATACTAAATTGGTTTAGCTCGATTGCGATGAAAGCTCAGAACTTATATGAACCGTTCTAGAGTCCGCTTCCTTGGTAGAACCAGTACTGAGTGTTGTTTTTGAGGTATCGGGTCGAGCTGAGGATCGAACCCGCAACCTCTGGCGTGAGCGGCAAACACTCTATCCATTAGACTACCACCCCCAAGTAGAAAGAATGTAAATAAGTGAAAGTTCACATGCAACAATGAATATGATGACCAATGAAACCATGTTTCGATGTTTGTTTAATCTGTGATTTACTCATCTCCAAATTTCATCAATTGCACAAGTGACCAAAATCATCTACATGCTTATGAAAATAGTATACGGAAGAAACCCAGCAAGTTTTTGTCATTCATGCAACCGGTTTTTATATGTAAATCGGGTTTAAGTTCTCTGTTCGACAAATATTTCTGTAATAAATTTGGCTTCGGAAATGTCTTGTAATTTGTGTTCAACTTGTTATTCGTGTTTGAGAAAAGGTGTCATAACACAATCCTTGAAGTGGTGACTTGATTTTATTTTTTTCACTCTGATAAATCGATAGAACTCGTTTTTCTTTCGATTTTATATTTTTGGCTTTCCTAAATCTCAGTTATTTTACCTATATCAAGCTAGCCTTTGTTTTGTCTCTTAATAACATTTTACACTAAACGGTCATTCTCTGATGGTACATATTCATAAAATAAACATACATAGCAAACTCATTGCATCAATCTTTGTCTTATAATATAATATGAATACGAATCTGGGACTTTATCGTATCACTTACTTTCATTGTCTTCATATATAACCGTGAATTGTTTCCATTCGAAATACTCAATGAGTTCCGCTTGTCCTTTACTCAGTGTCAGGGTGTCCGGATAGAGATTGATGGAGTAGTAGCCCCGCTGTTCCCGTGGATCCCATTGTGCCTGAAGGTGGGGTATATCAAATGCTGAACAAAGCGACTGTATGTGGACACGTGGGACTTCAGAGATTGGCCCGAATACTGCGGCAATTCCCTCTTTCAATTGTCGGCATACTGAAGAAAAAATGATTTGATTGATAACACTGACGCATGCCACCTTCATCGTCAAAAATTTGTATTGTAAATGATAACACATTATACAAACCCAAACACAAGTTTAGAGTGTTGAGTGATCAGTCTGGAGTCCTGGTCCGATACTGGTCCGATTACTTTGTGTTTTGCAAAACTGTGCATAAAATAACGACATACCACGGTTACTAAAAATAGCGAAAGTTTTAGCCGAATATAAAGATGAAAACTGAGATGTTCCGAATGCGGTGTTGTTTTCAAATGGCTGTCAACTAGAGATTCGCGTCCAAATTCAGCAAAATTATCGTTGATAAAGATGCTGAATCGACAAAAAGGCAACTGTTCAATCAGTTAATTTATTTCGCCATTATTTACGGGTGAAATTTCAATATAAACATAACATACTTTTAGCAAGATGTTTCCGCGACCGAGTGGTTAATGTAAGAATTTTTTTTACTGCCATGGTTCGAATTCCGCCCGGGGAATTTTATTTTAAAGAACTTTTTTATAAATTAAATTTATTTCATTTTAGTAGGTTGCGTTAGTAACTCACCAGATTTTTAATTCGATAAAAATCTTATAACCTCGTAACAACACACCAAAAATATAGTGCTAAGAAAATTTCAACACTTACATAATGTCCAATATATAAAGACAAGCACAGCTTATTTTAGATACCCGAATAAACTATAATTTATTTGTTATCAAATAGCATATGCTCTCAAAATAATTCTTTTCTGCAATTACTGCGCCATTCAACCTGTGATCGTGTAATGTGATGGCCCTGGAATTTTGATTGAATGAAATACTAGAGTACATGTATATATATATATATATATATATATATATATATATACTGAACAAAATAAGTAACTTCCGCTGTGTTTAAGTGCAGATATATGTAAATATGAAAACAAGGGTTAAATTATTTTTATATGTATTGCAACCGACAATGGTGTTGATTCCGGCCTGTGGAATGTTGTTCCACTCCTGAATTAAGGCTTGTGTTAGTTCATTGACGTTCGACGGTGGAATAGGGCGACGTCTAACACGCGTGTCCAAATTATCCCACATGTGTCCGATGGGGTTCAGATCTGGGCTTTTGGCGGGCCAGCTATTAATAAATGTAATGTTATTCGTCGTGAGGAAATTCACAGTATCTCTAGCTGTATGGCTTGTGGCATTATCCTGTTGAAACAGAGTGATATTGGCATTATTTTGAAACAGTGGGATGACGTGCCTCTCAAGAATCTCATCTCGGTAGCGTTGGGCATTCAAATTCCCATCGATCACGACGAGAGGTGTGCGATAACCATGCGCAATGCCTGCCCAGACCATGACGGAACCTCCACCCCCTAAACGATCTCGTTCAAGTACACAGAGAGGTTGCCATAACATTAATTTCTTCTACGGTATACTCGAACACTGCCATCACTTCCATGAACGGAAAATCTCGACTCGTCGGAGAAGAGAACGCTATTCCATTTTTGCCTTACCCAGCGATGGTGTGTTCGCGCCCAATTAACACGATTTACGCGGTGACGTCGCGTTATAACACAGCCAACGTCTATAAGGACGACGTCCATGTAGACCACCCTCGCGCAGACGATTGCGTACAATTTGGTCAGATATTCGATTATTATGTACCAGGGGTGTTAGCAGCAGTGGCAGTTTTGAAACGATTGCATAGGTGGGTGTTCATGATATAGCGGTCTTGCCCATGCATCGTGACGCACGGACGTCCACTATGTGGTAAATCTTCCGTACGTCCTGTTGCTTGAAAACGTTGCCTAAGGTTTCAAATTGTACGGCTAGAACTGCCAACAACCCTAGCAACCTCATTCGTCGCAATACCAGCATTAAGCATGCCAATGGCACGTTCACGTAAATTTGGTGGAATTCTAGGCATATCAAAAAGAAAGAAAACTGAATAACTTTCAATGTTTTTCAACGTCTTTTTCTTACTGACAACAAAGTCTATAAAATAAGACTGAATGGTTTGATTTCATAAACACGGATCATGCTGGTCCGTGCATGCACGAGGAAATCGACGTGAACGTTTTATTTTTTGTGTTATGCGTACAATCCAGTTACAATTGGTTTTATTTGACCAATAATCGTTCGCCCGAACATATGTAGGCCATTTGACATGTTGATCTCTTTTTATAACAGTAAAAATATATGTATAGAAATCGAAAGTTTCTTTTTATCGGATAGTGGAACTGTATTGCAGGGTATTCCAGTTGAACAGTAACTACTGGTTACTTTGTAATTTATACATGTATTAGTAATAGTGCTAGTGAAGGATCCTTTCCGATTATTTGGCGCCACCATGAGGCGGGGTCCAGTAGGAATGCTTCTAGAATTTGTGCATTGGGTTGCGTAACCATATTAGGGAGGCATTTGTTTGAATTCTTTAACTTGAATATACAATATTGCTCCGTTTTTGATAGGTTCGAATCCAACTGCTTTCACTAATTGCTCCATTTACTTAATTTACAGCAGTAGCACACTTTAAATACTTTATCTGTTGGCCAAGTAGACTGGTGAAGACTTATCGCAAGTGAAGTTTATATATTTTTAATAACACAATGCAGAATTAGTTTATAAATCTAGATGTAAAGTTACAAATGTACTGATAATCAATGTTTATAATTTCACGCAATGATGTTTCCAGTTACTTATTCACACCAGTCCAATTCTGAAGTAATATTAATTTATATATTACATTATTTTAGAGAAGAGACCTAAACTTCCAAAGGCCGAAGCTCAAAAAGACCCCCCAAATCACTCCTTATATCCCCTTTTATACAAACACAACCCCTACTGTGTTACCAATCAAACACACTCTTCAGCTCAACACCCAAGAGGCTGACCTGTACACAGGGATGTCTACACTGACCCGGTCATGTAGAAGTCTTAAGGCTTTAACACATACACACCAGTGTTAACACTTGCACACTGGTGTCAACACATACACGCTGGTGTTAACACGTACACAAGATTGTTAACCCATACACAATAGTGTTAACACATAACAATGGTGTTAACACAGCAGAGGAACCACACAGTGATTTTACATCTTAAACACAACTGTGTATAAAGTAAGCACATAATTCATATCAACAGAAGATTATCATATTTTGGATTAAAATAATATATTAGACAAAATCGCAATGCTATGTAGTATTATAAGTTCGGTGGAAATTGTCCAAGTACAGAACCTGTATAGTTTGTATTTTCAGTTGTATGTAGAAAACCTTATTTTTTTTAATTGTTTATTTTGAAGGTAAAATATTTTTTTTTGTAATGACTAGTTCTTTAGACAAATCAAGGGATCGAAAATTGAATAATCAAGAGATCATAAATTAAAATTAGGACTTAATAAAATTATTTATTCGCCATTTGTTTTATAACAGGTTAGAACATAATACGTTAGTTCTTACTAAATATTGTAGTTGTATTTAAAACAAAAAGAACAACGCAAGAATTTCAAATTTGTTTTTCAAATATCTGAAAAGTCATTATACTAGCTAGTCCGAACAAATTTAGTCTGGTACCATGCCCAAGGTTCTTCGTAATGGAAAGTAACGGAATGAAGTTGGGCAGGGTACCAGACTACAACAAATTTTGCACGAAATTTCAAGCAACCAATCAAAGGTGTTGACCTCGTCACGTGATGTTTATGTTTTATGCATACAGGTTCCACACCACACAGCGATATTTCAATCAGCCAATCAAATGTGCTAATCTTGTCACGTGATTTTACGTCATTTGCATGCGGGCTCTTCAATACTCTCTAGCAGGAAGACGCCAGGAAAAGAAAGCAAAGATGGTTTTAGGCAATTTCCACCAAGGTTGTTAAATATTTGCGCCGTTTAATGGATTGCAATGTACAACGATGTCGTTATTTGCGTTGCTTACATTTTTTCAGCTCGGTAAAGTCGATATAACAGTTCACTATTCAATGAGACGTAATTTTGCGGTAATGAATGAAGTTAATGGTCAAGGTCACGGGAATGTGATTTTACCGGAAAATAGGACTGGAATAGGTGATAGACATGTTTTACCTGAAATGTTGCTAGTAGAGCAACTGGTCGAGATAAAGTTGCACATTCAAATCATGTTTACATTGGATAAACTAAAAAACGCAAAAAAACGTGCATGTAAAAGTAACTTTCTTGCAATGACATGTGAAATCGAATGAAAGTTAGTTTATATCAATTTATTTTAGCTCGATTACGTTGAAAGCTCAGAATTTATATGAACCGCTCTACAGTCCGCTTCCTGGGTGGAACCAGACCAATACTGAGTATTGTTCTATGAAAGGTATCGGTTCGAGCTGAGGATCGAACCCGCAACCTCTGGCGTGAGCAGCCTACACTCACTCTATCAATTAGCGCCACCAAGTAGAAAGAATGTAAACAAGTGAAAATTCACATGCAACAATGAATATGACGACCAATGAAACCATTTTCGATGTTGGTTTAGTATGTGATTTCCACACACCAAGGACTTGTTTAGAAGGATAGGAAACTTGCATCTCCTGACTAAATGTTGATGAAACAGCACACGAAGGATTCATAATTTGCAAATTAATCATTCATAATACACAGGCAACTGATTTCTTGCACATGAACTGTAAGTTGTTTTTAATTTCAGATGTTTAAACATGTTTCGGTAACGCAAAATGCTCTTGAATTAAAGATAACGAAAGAAAATTAATAGTAAGTTGTCGTTATTTTAGCTGCAGTACGCAACTTTTGTAATCATAAGTACTTCAACAATTTTAGAAACACATTTCTGGAAATGATATTGTTTTGATAACAATTTCATTCAGCATTGTAAGAATTTTGATTTGTATTCCTGAGATGAATGTTAGTAAAGATATTTATAAAACGAGATATTGCAATATTTTGTGTGAATAGGTGAGCGCTCAAACAATCTCACTTTGTTTTGTTTATTCTTCTCTATATAATTCTTTACTCGCACCCAATGTTCTAAATTTCATCAATTACGCAAGTGACCAAAACCAGGTAAATGCTTATGAAAATAGTATACGGAAGAAACCCAGCCGCTTTTGTCATTCATGTAACCGGTTTATATATCCAGATCAGGTTAAAGTTCTCTTTTCGACAAATATTTCTGTAATAAATTTGGTTTCGGAAATGCCTTGTAATATGTGTTCAACTTGGTAATCGTATTTGAGAAAAGGTGTCATGACACAATCTTTTGAAGTGGTGACTTAATTCTATTCTTTTACTCTGATAAATCGACAGAACTCGTTTATCTTTCGATTTTATATTTTTGGCTTTCCTTCATCTCATCTATTTTACCCAGATCAAGCTAGCCTTACATGCTCAAAATGATTGTTTTGTCTCTTAATAACATTTTACACTAAACAGTCATTCTCTGATGGTACATATTCATAAAATAAACATACAAAGCAAACTCATTGTTGTTTCTTTAAAACAAACTTGGGCGCCATTGATGCCTTGATGCCTTGCATCAATCTTTGTCTTGTTATACATAGTATATAAAAGTCAGAATTCAATGGTCTATACCACAACCGACAACATGACAATATAATAGTAGCTCCAATACATTATACATCTATAGGAGCATTGAACTGTTTTTGTCTGAATAAATTTCACGAAACAGAGACCCCTACTTTTATTTTACATTTTAGATATATTTTTTCCACACTATTTTTAATTACATTTGACGGCATTTGTATGGAATGCATATTGTGTTTTTACGATAAATATACCAAATTATAATCTGAAAGGATAAAGAAACGCAGGGTAACAAAATATGCAACACTTATTTAATTGGTTGACCTAAAATTATGAAAACCGTTCAGACGAGTATCATGGTCACTGTGCACTCAAACCGGTGCCTAAAGTTACCCAACCGTGTAATGTACGTGCCACATAGAGAAAGTGATAAAAAGCAATAACACGTGCAGAATAATGATGACTTTTCGTCAACACATCTTGTCATACCACTTTATATACATCGTTTTCCGCTATTTACATTTAATTTGAAGCTCTCGCTATCATGGTACGGCTAACGGAAGCTCAGAGGGGTCAGGCTATTGCATTGCTAATGCAAATTCAAAAACAACAACAGGTTGCTATGCAGTTCGGTGTGAATGTTTCCACAACAGAACGTCTTGTCCGTCGTCTGAGAGACACCGGAAGGGTTGCCGACCGACCGCGTTCGGGACGTCCGCGCGTAACGACGCGACGTCAAAAAAGGAATAGTCGTCTTGACCAAGCCAACAAAAAAAAGTCTGTGTTTCGGGCAACCCGACCCTACCTGGCAAAAATACCACCCTTAGACTTTTTTATTACGATTTTTTCCGAAATTTTGTTTTCCGCGCTACCAGAGAATTCTATTTTAGAACTTTAATGGTCTGCTCTCAGATATAGAAGCAAGTGAAACTTCAAAATTTGTCTCTCAAAACCAAACACAAATCTTAATATTAATTTCACAAATTTCAAAACTATTCGCAGTGGTTACAAATTTTCGTCATTTTTTTACATTTTGCTTTCATAGTTTACACGAAATTTCAACCTTTTTAACTGGAAAAGAAGAATGTTATGTTGGTTTAAACCCTTAACAATCCTGCAGATCTGTTAATTTTTATATTTTAAACTGGCAAAACATTTTTTTGCAGGTCAAAATCAGCGATGTGTTAATGTCATGTGTTTTCGCAATTTTCAAAATGTACGTTTTCTCAAACTCAATGGATTGAAATGTATACCTTATGTGTACACATTGAATTGTGCACATACATTGTTTAAAAACACTTTAGGTTCTCAAAGTACTACTAGTTGGCTTTACACTTTTTTAAACCAAGGACTTAAATAGAGGTTATTGAAAAACATTTTTAAAAAAATAATGAAAAATAAAAATAATAATGAACAAATGAATGTTTTCCAAACAGTGATCTTCTTAAACTTCAATTGAAAAGTGTTTCTAAAATTCTTTCTGAATAGTTTTCCACTTATCATTTAATTTCTTTATAAATTGTAAGCCTACCATTGATTTTCCTTCTTATTTCTATAGTGTAAGAAACATTTTTAAACACTAGCCATTCCCAGAAAGACCCAAATAAAAGAAGGGAAACTTACCGTGAACATTTTATTATTTATTGATATAATTATATAGTGCCAAAATATCATTAGAAAATTACGAGTCATGTTTAATCCAAGAGAGTTTTTATTTTGTTCAGTGTATACACTGTTAACAAAGTGAAAACAGAAATAAAATGTATTCATACCACGATTCCCAAACATATTTTTTTCCTTTCCTAATTAACAACTCATACATAATACTTAAAAATAATATATAAATCCTGTCATGTGTTGAAAATGGCATTCAGATATCACCAAAATATGTGAAACAAATGTTGGATACAAGTTTAACAGACTGTTTTAATTTTAATACATAGCTGACAGTGTGTTGATGGATACAGAAAGCTGAAGTTTCGAAATGTCTTACTGACAATATGTTGACAAATGTTGCTTAAATCATGTTTGATATGAGTTGACCAATCATTAATTTATTTATTCCAGTAAAGACAGTAATCATGTTGAATACTAGATTTTATTATTTGAATACATCTATCAGTTAACCACAAGTAGCAATTGCATCTATATAGTACTTCTAAAGACTATTTAGTCGCGACTAAGTAATTCCTCGCAATATGACTTGGAAAACAACATTTTGCTGGACTACCACACCTAAAAAAGATTTGTCTTAAGTGGTTGGGGTAAATATTTTTAAAAATACTTTTTGAAAGCGTAATATAGTATTTGAATTACAGATATCGTCATCAAAACCGTTTTAGATACATGTAAAACATCCAGAAGTAAAACATGTTTGTACAGTAATAGTTTGACATCGGAATTTATATTGAATTAAAACAACATTAAATTTAAACCCATGTCAGACGGAAACAAACCCGTGTCAAGTATCAGGCAGGTCAGATTTTAAAAGTATGTATATTCTATGTGCAAAATATGTGGAGCAAAATATTAACAAATCATATTTATATTTTTACACCCGAGCAGAACATGCTTGAATGAACTACTTTGATTGTTCCTTGGCAGTTGTCGTCGGCAGCAATTCTCCATTAAAACTCCAGCATGCTAATTATTGAGCAATCTTAATTTGTATGCATGGTCAAAAAATCTGAATCTGATGTGCTTCCTGGATGGCTGAAACAGACATCTGTCATTAAAAATGTACTGATTATCATTGAAATCATATTACGTAGTTAGGTACATATTTAAACCTAGAGAAATGTCGCCTTAAGCATTCGTGACTGTTTGGCTGTTTCGGCTGGGCTAAAAAACACACACAAAAACCCAATCCCTTTTTTGAGACTGTTACCCTAAACACAGCTTATTTTTTTGCCCCCACTCATGCGTAATAGCCACGTTACAGCCACTGAAATCGCTATTAATACGGTAAGCAATCACAATCGTCACATTCACCAAAAACAGTAAGGAACCAATTGCGCGAGGTTGGTCTGCGAGCTCGTCGTCCTTACGTTGGTCTGCCTCTCACACGTGCACGTCACGCGCGTCGGATGGCTTGGTTGGCGGCACATGCTTCTAGACGATTTTCAATGAGGCAATGGAGACGGGTCTTTTTCATAGATGAATTCCGGTTCACTCTATTTCGTGAGGACGAACGACGTCGTGTATACCGGCGTCGTGGGATGTCGCCGACGCTTGCGTTCTTGAAAGGGATAGGTGGCTCGGTTATGGTCTGGGGAGGGATATCTTACGGGGTAAAGTCACCGTTGATTGCGATAGCCGGGAATTTAACCGCCTTAAGATATAGGGATGAAATTCTCCGCCAGTTTGTAGTTCCATTTGTACAACAGCATCATCTAATGCCCCAGCATGATAATGCCCGGCCCCATGTAGCCAGAGTTTGTGAAGCCTTTCTCACAAACCATAACATTAACCCGCTCGACTGCCCGCCGTACAGTCCAGATTTGGCCCCAATCGAACATCTGTGGGACGAACTTGACAGAAGGGTAATGGGGCGCCGGAATGCCCCCGCTACTCTCGACCATCTTAGGACTGCCTTGTCAGTCGATTTCACTTTGCGATATGCTTCAATTACTCATGAATTATCGGTCAAAATCTACTATATTTTGGTAATTTGTTGATTAAAGATGTTTTTTATACCTATATAAAAATATTGTATATTACATTCAAATACATGACATTAAATCACCTCAAATGTTTACCCTGCGTTTCTTTATCCTTTCAGTATATATTAACAATTGTTATAATAAAGAGGATCAAAGTAATAAAGCTTGACTTGATGTATTCATGTCTGTGGATAAACCAAATAATTTACAATGAAAGCAATATTTAAGAAACTAAGTTCGTTTGATTTGTTTGAAAATTTAGCGTCATCTTTATGCCATCGAAGACTACCAGACGATCACTTTACCTAACCCTGGATCCTGAAAGGTTAACCAATACCTGAGCACATCCAACTCCGCAAATAACTGATGCTGTGACTGTTCCCACTTTAATTAGAATTTAGAGACGCATCATAATGAGATGCAATGCCCTATATAAATCATCACTCAGATTGTGACCGGCATGGATTCGAACTCACGACCTCTTGATGATAGTCAGATGCGTTCCGACTGAACTAAAAAGGTATCATACCATGTGTCTATACCATATAGCATTAAACACTGTTAAAAGCGACGCTAAACACCAAACAACAACAACTCATAGCGTTTTACAGCAATCCAACCTCAAGTACTTTGACTACTTTGATTTTATTTAAAATACCAGTGTAACATAAAATGTATGATCCTAACTTTCTATACAAAAAAGCTAGTAAATGATCAGAATTCATTTATTTATAGTTTATATAAATACAACAATTATGGACTTTCCTGCTGTACTGCCTCGGTCAATATTAACGTTTTTCTGATGCATAGCACATCATGTTGCACAGCTGAACAGTTCATAATTGTATATAATGTTACATGGTAAACGAAAAACAATGTACGAAACACGCCATGCTAAATTCGATACACAAAACACGATACTCCATAAACGATACATGTGCATGATATAATGTTAGCGTGCTACCGTTCTGATGTAAGGTTGTGTAAAACGGAACGTGTTTGTCTTATCTATACAAAGAAGAAGCTTGTATTTGCAGCTATATCCCCAGGAGTTTGTTATTGTTTATATTTGCCTAAAGGTGCACCGGTTTCACTTTCAGTATGCGTATAAGATGCTCGCTGCATATGCCATTCGTGTAGTCCCACAGATTTATCTCATATACAAATCACTTGGCAAGTTTTCAAGATATACCAGCGTGGGGCGCTGTTATATATCCTAATTTCTAATTATCTCTACAAGGTATATTACTTTACTGGAATTAAAATCGACCTCTTCTCAAATGCATCTTTTTATATATACGAGTATGCATGTATCGTATGGATATGATTTGTTCAGTTTGTAACAAAATAGAATCTCCGAGAATATGACAGAGTACAGATTAATGGACAATATCAATGTGAGTTATGTGAAAACATGACGGAGTAGAGAATAATGGACAATATCAATGTGAGTTATGTGAAAACATGACGGAATACAGATTAATGGACAATATCAATGTGAGTTATGTTCCACAGCGGCATAAACGATTAATAAATTCAATTGAAACAACTTTAAAAAAAAAAATTGAAAATAAGTTTAGAAATCATGTTTAAGAAGCCACAACATATGACAATTATTTGAAAAGTATAGACAGTGGTTAGCAAAATAGAAAGTGATGACTAATATAGACAGTAATGACCAGTACAGACAGTGCTAACCAGTATAGACAGTGATGACCAGTAAAGACAGTGATACCGTATATAGACAATGATGACCAATATAAACAGTGATGACCAGTTTAGACAGTGATAACCAGTATAGACAGTGATAAAATCTATAGACATTGATGACCAATATAGACAGTGACGACCAGTAGAGACAGAGATGACCAGTAGAGACAGTGATGACAAGTATAGACTGAGACAACTTATATAGACAATGATGACCACTATGGACAGTGATGACCTATATAGACAGTTATGACCAGTATAGACAGTGATGACCAGAATAGACAATGACGACCAGTATAGACAGTGACGACCAATATAGAGAGTGACGATTCAGATAGACAGTGACCACCAATATAGACAGTGGCGACCAATGTAGACAGTGATACCCAGTATAGACAGTGGCGACCAGCATAGACAGTGGCGACCAGTAGAGACAGTGATGGCCAGTAGAAACAGTAACGGCCAGTATAGACAGTGATGACCAATATAGACAGTGCCGACCAATGTAGACAGTGAAGACCAGTATAGACAGTGACAAACAATATAGACATTGATGTCCAGTAGAGACAGTGATGACCAATATAGACAGTGACGACCAATATAGACAGTGCCGACCAATGTAGACAGTGAAGACCAGTATAGACAGTGACAAACAATATAGACATTGATGTCCAGTAGAGACAGTGATGACCAATATAGACAATGAGGACCAGTATAGACAATAATGACCAGTAGAGAAAGTGACGACCAATATAGACAGTGATGTCCAGTAGGGAAAGTGAAGACCAGTATAGACAGCGACAAACAATAAAGACATTGATAACCAGTAGGAAAAGTGAAGACCAGTATAGACAGTGATGACCAGTACAGACAATGATGACCAGTATAGACAGTGAAGACTAGTATAGACATTGATGACCAGTACAGACAATGACGACCAATATAGACATTTATGTCCAGTAGAGACAGTGATGACCAATATAGACAGTGAAGACCAGTATAGGCAATGATGACCAGTAGAAACAGTGACGACCAATATAGACATTGATGTCCAGTAAAGACAGTGATGACCAATATAGACAGTGAAGACCAGTATAGGCAATGATGACCAGTAGAGACAGTGACGACCAATATAGACATTGATGTCCAGTAGGGAAAGTGAAGACCAGTATAGACAGTGACAAACAATAAAGACATTGATAACCAGTAGGAAAAGTGAAGACCAGTATAGACAGTGATGACCAGTACAGACAATGATGACCAGTATAGACAGTGAAGACCAGTATAGACAGTGACGACCAATATAGACATTTATGTCCAGTAGAGACAGTGATGACCAATATAGACAGTGAGGACCAGTAAAGACAATGATGACCAGTAGAGACAGTGACGACCAACACAGATATTGATGTCCAGTAGGGACAGTGATGACCAGTATAGACAGTGATGACCAATATAGACAGTGATGACCAGTATAGACAGTGATTACGAGTATAGACAGAGATGACCAGCAGAGAAAGTGACGACTAATATAGACATTTATGACCACTAGAGACAGTGACGACAAGTAGATATAGTGATGACCAATATAGACAGTGATGACCAGTATAGACAGTGATGACGAGTATAGACAGAGATGACCAGTACAGAAAGTGACGACCAATATAGACATTGATGACCAGAAGAGACAGTGACGACAAGTAAAGATAGTGATGACCAGTATAGACAGTATTGACCATTAGAGACAGTGATGACCAGTAGAGACAGTGATGACCTAAATAGACAGTGAGGACCAGTAGAGACAGTGATGACCAGTACAGACAGTGAGGACCAGTATAGACAGTGATGACCAGTATAGACAGTCACGACCAGTATAGACAGTAACGACTCATCTAGACAATGACGACCAATATAGGCAGTGATAACGAGTATAGACAGTGATGGCGAGTAAAGACAGTTATGACCAGTAGAGACAGTAGTGATGACCAGTATAGACAACGATGACCAATATAGACATTAAAGACCAATAGAGAGAGTGACCAGTATAGACAGTGACGACAAGTATAGACGGTGATGACCAATAAAGTCAATGATAACCAATATAAACAGTGCTGACCAATTTAGACAGTGATGACTCATATAGAATGTTATCACTTGTTTAGACAGTGATGATCAATTTAGACAGGGATGACCAGTGGAGACAGTGATGATCGGTAAAGTGTTGTGATGACCAGTAGATACAGTGACGGCCGGTAGAGACAGTGACGAGCAGTATAGACAGTGACGAACAATATAGACAGAGGCGACCATAGTGAATAGCAATATAGACTGTGATGACAAATATCGACAGTGACGAATAATATAGATAGTGATGACTAGTATAGATAGTGACGACCAATATAAACAGGGACGACCAATATAGACAGTGAAGACTAGTATAAACAGTAACGACCAATAAAGACAGTGATGACAAGTGTAGACAGTGGCGACCAATATAGACAGTAATGACCAGTATAGATGGTGACGACCAATATAGAGAGAAATGACCAGTAGAGACTGTGATAACCAGTATAGATAGTGACGACCAATATAAACAGTGATGATCAATATAGACAGTGATTACCAATATAAACAGTGATGTCCAATATCCACAGTGATTACTTATATAAATCGTGATAAACATTAAAGACAGTGATGATCAATATAGACAGTGATGACCAGTATAGACAGTGATGATCAATATAGACAGTTATGACCAATATAGAAAATGATAACCAATATGAACAGTGATGACCAATATAGATAGTGATTATTAATATAGACAGTGATGACCAGTAGATACAGTGATGACCAATATAGATAGTGAGTATAAATATAAATAGTGATGATCAATATAAAGATTGATGACCAATATAGACAGTGATGACTTACAGCGATGACCAGCAAAGGAAGTGAACCCAAGTGACAACCAGTATAGACAGTGACGACCAATATAGATGCATTGTAGTGACGACCAATATAGACATAGACGACAAAAAAGTACAGTGATGACCAAAATAGACAGTTATGACCTATATAGACAGGTATAACCAAGTCATAAACAGTAAAGTCCAATATCGGCAGTTATGACCAATACAGAAAGTGACGACCAGCATAGACAATGGTGACCAATATAGACAGTGACGACCAACAAAGACAGTGATGACCAATTTAGACAGTGATGACCAATATAGACCGTGATAACCTATATAAATAGTCAAGTCCAATATCGTTAGTGATGACCAATGTCGACAGAAACGACCAATATGGACAGCTACGACCAGCACAGACAATGATGATCAATATAGACAGTGATGACCAATATAGACAACAACGACCAATATAGACAGTCATGACAAGTATAGACAGTGACGACAGATATAGAGAGTGACGATCAGCATAGACAGTGACGACCAATAGAGACAGTGATGACAAGCATAGACAGTGATGACCAATATAGAGAGTGATGACCAATATAGACAGTAATGATCAGCAGTGATGACCAGCATAGGCAGTGATAGCCAAAATAGACAGTGACAGCCAATATGGACATCGACGACCAATATGGACAGTGATGACCAATATAGACTATGGCGACCAATATAGACAAAGATGACCAATATAGACAGTGAACACCAATATAGACAGTGATGACTAATATAAACAATGATAACCAGCATAGACAGTTATTACCAATGTAGACAGTGATGACCAATATAGACAGTGATGACCAATATAGACATTGGTGACCAATAGAGACAGTGATGACTTATATAGACAGTAATGACCAATATGTGCAGTGATGACCAGTAGAAACAGCGATGACCGATAGAAACAATGGTAAGCAGTATAGACAGTGATGACCAGCAGAGACAGTGATGACCAATATAGACAGTGATGACTAGAAGAGACAGTGATGACCAGTAAAGACAGTGAAGACCATTATAGACAGTGATGACCGATAAAAACAATGGTGACCAGTAAAGACAGCGAAGACCGGTATAGACAGTGATTACCAATATAGACAGTGATGACCAATAAAAACAGTGATGGCCAATATAGACAGTGATATCCAGTAGAGACAGTGATGACCAGTAGACAGTGATTATCAATATAGACAGTGACGAACGATCTGGACCGTGATGATAAATATAGACAGTGATGACCAATATATACAGTGATGACCAATATAGACAGAGATGACCAATGTAGACAGTTATGACAAATATAGACTGTGATGACCAGTTAAGACAGCGAAGACCGGTATAGACAGTGAATACCAATAAAGACAGTGATTTCCAATATATACAATGATGTTCAATAAAGACAGTGATGACCATTAGAAACAGTGATGACCAGTAGACAGTGATTACCAATACAGACAGTGATGAACAATCTGGACTGTGATGATCAATATAGACAGTGATGACCGATAGAGACAATGGTGACTAGTAAAGACAGCGAAGATCGGCATAAACAGTGAATACCAATATAGACAGTGATTTCGAATATATACAGGGATGTTCAATATAGAAAGTGATGACCAGTAGAGACAGTGATAACCAGTAGACAGTGATTATTATTATAGACAGTGATGAACAATCTGGACTGTGATGACCAATAAAGACGGTGATGACCAATATATACAGTGATGACCAGTGTAGACAATGATGACCCATGTAGACAGTTGTGACCAATATAGACAGTGATGACCAATATAGACAGTGGTTTCCAATATATACAGTGATGGCCAATATAGATAGTGATGACCAGTAGAGACAGTGATAACCAGTAAAGACAGCAATGACCAGTGTAGACAGTGATGACCAGTATACAAAGTGATGACAACTAGAGACAGTGGCGACCAATATAGACAGTGACGACCAGTATAGACTGTGATTTCCAATATATATAGTTATGGCCAATATAGACAGTGATGACCAGTAGTGACAGTGATGACCAATATAGACAGTGATGGCCAATATAGACAGTGATGACCAATATAAACAGTGATGACCAGCATAGACAGTGAAAACCAATATAGACAGTGATGACCAATATAGACAGTGATTACCAGCATAGACAGTGATGACCAATATACAGTGATGAACAACAGTGATGACCAGCATAGGCAGTGATAACCAATATAGACAATGACGACCAATATGGACAGTGATGACCAGTATAGACAGTGATAACCAATATAGACAGTGTGATAATTTCAGTTATAAGATCCGGCTAAACGAATCTTTTTATGAAAGATATACGATATACCACCGTAGCATACGTAAAGAACAGATTAACTATGCTAAGTATACGTTTTATTCATGAAAATTGATCAATTCCGATTCACCACTCGATAATTTGTTTTACTTTCGTGTCTGAAACTGAAATGTAGCTTCAAACCTGCGTCGCTGCCATATTGTTATTTACCGTCCGAGAACCGGGCTGATTTGTTTCGTTTTACTTCGAAGCTCGATGCGTATGCCACACTGTTTAGAATGGGTATAAATTGCCGTGAGGCTGCGAAAGATAGCCAAGTACCAGTCCCATTAGCTCAGCCGAGCACGTTAAAGAACCAGAAGAAAGTTACAATGGGTTTCTTTCTTTACCCTGCCACATACACCTAAAATGACTTACTCTCTTCTGGTGATGGGGTGGGGTCACCTATATGGGAAACCAGTGGCGATGTAAAATAAGCTTATATACGACACATAAGATGACCAGGTCCCGGTTTGCTACAGACAGATCAAAAGCGTGAGACAACGAAGCGTTTATGGTTTAGAAACAATATAGAATTAAGCGTTACCTGGCTATATAATAAGCATAACTATTCACACAACTGTTTGGGCTGTTTGGGCTGCTTGTTCACCTACTGGATCCGCAACAGTATGGCTTTCAATAACTAAGTATGCATGATTTATTTTCAGTATTGCAACAGCATAAACAGCATTGTCTTATCGGTATAATTTGAAAAAAAATGAACCTGTAATAACATATACCAAATTTTAGATATAACTCAAGCTTATCTAGATTAATGATATACTCGTGTATCCAGACACGAGATGGATTATTTGTGTTTGTGCAAAGCTGTTATTGAATAAACTAACAGGTGAATTCATTAATAATTAGCACACGTTTGGTATTAAATAACGTGTCTTTGTAATACCTGTTGGACTATTGAATGGGTATAATGACTGGCAATTAGATCTTTATCATAATATATTATAGCTCTGACGATAAATGTTGAACAGTTACAAAAGAAATGCACACGACTAACGCAAATACATATATAAATCAATATAACCCATTATGCCGTATGCCTGTATGATTTAAATATCTTTTGTGATGATTTTATTTTCAATTATTAACTTATTAGAATTTAACTTATTTTAAAGTTAAACATAGCTGAAAAATGCAAACAAAGGGATCGTACTTTCTCATCATGCCTGTCTGTCTGCCGCATTTATACTTTTATCTAGTTGGGTTTGTTGTTTCATAAACGCGATTTCGTTGTTTGTAAGAATGTATAAGACGTTGTTTGTAAGAATGCGTAAAACGTTGATTGTAAGACGTTGTTTTTAAGAATGTGTAAGACGTTGTTTGTAAGAAAGTGTAAGACGTTGTCTGTAAGAATGTGTAAGACGTTGTTTGTAAGATTGTGTAAGACGTTGATTGTAAGCCTTTGTTTGTAAGAATGTGTAAGACATTGTTTGTAAGAATGTGTAAGACGTTGTTGTTTGACTTGACAAACATTTATACAAACGATAACCTTACCAAAAAAATGCAAACATGCTTCGATATAAATTTTCGGGAAAATTCCATGACATTCCATTTTTTACATATTCATGTCTGTTTGTTCAACCACTTCGTTATTCTCTCAACCATCCATTGTTTTGAGTTTTCAGGGACCATTAATGACGAAATCATTATTGTATTATTAGATTGGTCTATATTTTTATTATAAGGCAACAATCTATATTTTCAATTGTTAGTCAGCAATCTTTATTTCCTATTATTGGACACTGATCAATATTTAGATTATAAGTCAATGATGTATATTTTCTATTATTAGGCAATGATCTATAATTTCGATTATTGGATACTGATCTATATTTTCTATTATTAGTCAATGATCTATAGTTTCTATTATTGGATACTGATCTATATTTTCTATTATTAGTCAATGGTCTATAGTTTCTATCATAAGTCAGTGATCTATAGTTTCTATCATAAGTCAATGATCTCTATTTGTATTATTTGATAATGTTTCATTTCTTAAGTGGAATAAAATTATGTCGAAATGAAGGAGAAATGAGAGATTTCCATTTCACTATAGTATTTTTATGTGAAACTCTGAAAATCCCTTGACCATGTGCCCCTTGTTCAAAACAACGTGAACATTTATAAAACAAGATGCCCATGGGCATAAACGGTCCCCTGATTAACAAAAAGAAACATTCACATAAAATTCTACTCAGTCATTAGATTTTTGTTAATTTCTCTTATATAGATTTAGTAAAGTTGTACCCACCCCAAGGGTCAAACCGTGAGACCCAGGGGCATGAAATCACCATTTTTATGATGGACTCGTAATACCTCATTACTTATGCTTACAATATGTTTCTGAATGCTTCTTATAATAAGGTAACCTTATATTTGACTGTTTTTGGCCCAGACCCAAGGTTATAGGGTGGAAGGTGCACTCAATAAAACATTAGCATTAACAGTTATGTCAACAAGTAAGCCCCATTCCCAGGGCCATACCGTGAGACACAGGGACATGAAATTCATATTTTTTATAAAGAACCCATAGTCAATAATCATGCTCGCAATTTGTTTTTGAGTGCTTCCTATAATAATAAGAAGATTCTTAAAGTTTACCTTGAATTCGACTGTTTTGGCCTGCCCCGCCCGCTCCTAGAACCTCATGTGGGCGGGGCCATAACATTCACATAGGTTTTAACCGTCATGTCAACAATAACAAATCACACCAAAAACCATTCACATAAGTCTATTCAGTGATGAGAAATATCGGTTTTGTCATTTTCTCTTATATAGCTTCAGTAAAGTAGGCCCCATCCCCAGGATCATCACGTGAGAGCCAGAAGCATGCAATTCACAAATTTTATAAAGGACACATAGGCGTCAATAAACATACTCACAATTTGTTTCTGAGTGCTTCCTATAAAAAGAAGAAGATTCTTAAAAATCAACTTCAATTATTTAGGCCCCACCCCAGGGTTAGACCGTGAGACCCAGGGACATGCAAATTACAAGTAATATAAAGGACCAATATGTGTTCATAATCATGCTCACCATTTGTTTCCCCAGTGCTTCCGATAGTAAGAAGAAGATTTTTAATGTTTACCTCGAATTTGACTGTTTTAACCCTGTCCCCAAGGCCCCAGGGGAGAGGAGACAATGCAATTCAAAACTTTGATTCACCCTTAGGTACAAAAGCTGCATACGACATTTCGTTATAATTGAGCTTACATTTTTTCAGAAGAAGTCGAAAATGTGAATTGTTTACGGATGCACTTATATTTTTAGGCCCCATCCCCGGAGCCAGACCGTGAGACCCAGGGGACATGCAATTCACAATTTTCATAAAGACCCATATGTGTCCATAATCGTGCTCACCATTTGTTTCCCAGTGCTTCCTATATTACGAAGAATGTTTAAAGTTTACCTTGAATTTGACTGTTTTAGCCCCACCCCCAAGGACCCAGGAAGTGGGAACCATGTAATTCACAATTTTGATTCCCCCTTAGGTACCAAAGCTGCATACAATATTTCATTACGATTGAGCTTACAGATTTTGAGAAGAAGTCGAAAATGTCAATAGTTTACGGACGTATGACGCACGACGACGGACAAAAGGCGATCGCAAAAGGTCCCTTGAGACAAAGTCTCAGGTGACCTAAAAAAGCTATATGACTGAAACGTGCGACCAAAAGCTTTTTGTCTATATGCAAAAAAGAAATCAATATAACGCGCAGTGGCTTTTTCGAAGTTTATCAGTTACTGTAATTAATGGAAATTAATGAACGTTTTAAGTTTGTCAACAATTGATTTCAATTAATGGAAATTTGATAATCCATAATGTATACTAATTATAATGAGATTCCGTAAGACAGAACTGTTATGTCCTATATCGTAAACAATTATCTACATGTTTATACCAGAGATAGAGGCATGCGTGATTGTTGCTTTATCTCTTAAAGGGGGTATATTGGTATTTAACTCTGAATACATACGCAGCTATACATAAAACATACATATTTATGAATGCCTTGTATACAATTATATATTGACGCTTTATTATATGCTTTACTTTTCCCTTTTGAACGAACTGCCTTCGGTATTCTAATCAACCATCGTAAACCGCGACGGTGTAAACAATTGTGTACACATTGTTTATGATTGATGAAAAACTTACACTCAGGTAATGGTCAAATTTAAGAATTTATTTACTAGTATAATTATACTTCCTGTATAATGGTAAGATATCCGACGAATCACAGAGAAGAACAAGGCCGATCACTGACATTATGGTTCGAAGAATTTCAATTGTGTGCATACATTACATGAAACCATTTGTCATTTCGTTACATATTACGTATTTCACCGTTGTGTAACATTAACATTTAATAACAAAAACAATTTTATCATAAATTGCCATGTGTGGCATGTCTCTTAATGTACTTGATAAAAATGTTTGGTTAGTACTAATATCAGTCCTGATTATGCAAATAAAGATAACTGTAATCTTTGCAAGTAATGACAACGTCCGTGATTTTATATATAATAATAAATAATATAATAATATATATATATATCCCACTTGCCAAAAGACGGCATGGACATCATATAAGCGTTTCACTATTTATTTCTCAGGTAATCTATTTGTTATTTTCTATCATTGTAATAATGTATTTAATGATAAGATGTCTGTTAAACCAAACTTAATAAAATAATATTTAGATTGAAACAGTTTAATTAAAGAAAAAATATTTATTACCAATTCTAATTTTAATTAAATAAGATGTATATATTCATGATTAATAAAATAGACGGCATGAACATCATATAAACGTTTCACTATTTATTTCTCACAAAGCGAATAGAATGTAGAGACGAAAAATCAAGGAAGCAGGTGGGTTGCTTCACAGTAACCGCACCGATATGTTTATGTAGACTTTTACAATAAACAAGAAGTTCATCAAATAACTATATTGCTATATTGGGAGATGTCATATCTATATATTATTTCTGTAAGCAGCCGTCTGTAAATTGACGTATCTCCTCCGAAACCGCTTGAAGGAACGTGCTAATTTTTCGTATGTGGGGCTTTATAAATGTGGCGAAGAAGATAAGCTATGTGGCAAAGTGGATAATGTATCAACGTAGCTTCAGGAAAGATTTTCAATCTCCCGCCTGCTACCGTATGCTCCCGGTGCCATGCAATGCATGCTCCCCATGCAAGCCAGTAGTTCGACAATCTGCCGCTATCACGTGCTGCCACACAACGAAGGGAGCAATCATTGCACTACAACTGAATGATAACACATGAAAATTCTGATGATAAAAAGTATGATGCGTAAGGATTAAGTAATAAAGCTATGTTAGGAAGAATATTTGTATTTTATGGGACAGAAGTGGTACGTGATGAAAGTGCACTTGCTTCTCCCGCCTGCTACTGTATGCTCCTGGTACCATGCAATGAATGCTCCCCTCGCTCGCCAGCATTTCGACATTCAGCCGCTATCATTATTTCTATCAGACAGTTTTCGACGTTTTTCATGTTTTTTATAGAGTTCACATCACTTATTAAGGTAAGGGGAACGCGGAAAAGGTTAGGGAAACGCAATTTAGGGAAACGCAATAACAGTTACACCCTACCGTCAATATGTTTATGCGGTTTATAAAGCTTGATTGAATGTGCGATAGTCAACCAAACCATGCTCCACCAAACACCTGCCTCAACTCCGTGCGCAGCACGGGTAATAGCTAGTATAAATTTATTATTACACTTGCTACATTTTGATCTTTACAATTTAACAACGAAACACAAGAAATATTACCGAGTCGAAACCTAGTTCGTTCTTTGTTTCCATTCAATTATTGACATGGTATCCGACTTCCGTACGTAACCTGTGATGAACAATACTACAAATCGCAAATGTGTACATTGAGTTTTTTTTATAATTTCAAACGCTGGGTGCGTGCACTGATACGTTCAAAAATGTTCGAAATGTTTATGGATGTAAATATTGTGCAATAAACTATAATTGTCAATATTTCGATTAGTGTTAATTCAATAACTTTTAGGTTAAGTATGACATTGAATCAGTATACAAGCACTATTTTATGTACACAACATATATAAAGAAAGTCTCCATTTCACGGGTTCTTTGCAAATATAAGCCCTTTGCGCATAAACATTATCAAGTCCAACAATGTGAAACAAAGCGTCGAACAACCTATATTTGGTTTTATGTAACTGCCGATTACCTTTTTTATTCGCCTCAAAACTGTCGTCTGGCGAATCCAAATTCTCCACGTGGTACAAGAGCTTCCGGTTCGATCCAATTACGTTTCGCACATTCATCTTGGACATAGCATTTTGGAACGTTAGTGACAGTGCCTCGTGCTTACTCTCAAATAAAGCAGCTGAAAAACACATAATAAACTGAAATTACATGGAGAAAAAGAGAGAGAAAGAGAGAGAGAGAGAGAGAGAGAGAGAGAGAGAGAGAGGGAGGGAGAGAGAGAGAGAGACTGCATCACGGATCTTATACAGGGGTCCTCTACAATAAAGCGCATCTACGCATGTGCATAAGAGCACGTACATGCACTAAAAGTCGATAAGGAAGGGCAGTGTATGTTTGCATCCGTTTGTATTTAGTCAGTGCAAACAAATATGATATTTAGATACGGGGGTTTAATACTCGTGACTCTGACCAGGAATAACAATTACACGTATAAATGGGCCATCTGCCACTTGATGTGTGCATAATCGGGAAAATAGTATCAGCTTGCAATATCTCTCTCACAATCTCGAATATAGAAACATGATTATAGTCTATTCACAGGTCTCCACGGATACACACGGGTATGGTCACATTGAAGCTATTCGTACTCAGCTGTCATAGAGTATATAAATTCATTGTTGTATATATACACCAGATTTTCGTTTTCCTAATGTCGTAGGTTATTAATAGCATTTTTGTTATTTTAATTATGTTAAGGAATAGTATTTTATCTAATATATTATTATTATAATTATTATCATTATCATTATCATTAGCATTATCATTATCATTATCATTATCATTATTTTCAGTATCATAATTATTATCATTATTAGTATTACTAACATGTTTTTCAGTATTTACATTATTATTATTATTTACATAACGTTATTTTTCAATGAATTATAGATGTTTCATGGTGAATGAATTTGATCATTTCACTGTTAAAATAATACAAAGGTCTTTTGGTCAATCTGTTTTTTTTTAGATACATGAACTATATGTCTACACGAAACATGTAAAACATTAACAATGTTGCCTTGTTTGCCCTCACAAATTACAAACTTACGTTCCGAATGGTAATATTATGTGTATTTGCTGTTTATCTAGAATTCAGCAACTCTGGCATATATTTTTTATTGATTTCGTGTAGAATAAAATTATATTGCTGTTTTAAATATATTAGAAATTTGGCTACATAAAACATGTGGTCGTTTTGTTTTTGTCCTTTTTCATTAAAGCAACTGTTTGAAATTTTAAAAGGGAAGGCATATATGCTTTTTGCTTGGCACCCATATTGAATAACGGCCAATAATGATTTTTTTTTATAATCTGGTTTCTTTATAGAATATATATTATCTGATGTTGACTTTATATAGATACAAAACGTGAACATAGTATTTATTCATCCTTGTTCAAAGATTAACTATAGCCTTTTTCTATTATTGAACATCAATGTTTAATTATCACATTGTATATATTGAGAAATAAGAAGTATATAGTTTTTGAGGCCATCTTGAATTTTGGCCATTTTGACATATTCTTATTGGATGTCAATAAGGATGCATGTGTGTACTTTTATAAAATACGATATGTTTAT
Organism: Panopea generosa; assembly: GCA_029582155.1. NCBI lineage: Eukaryota > Metazoa > Mollusca > Bivalvia > Adapedonta > Hiatellidae > Panopea > Panopea generosa. The sequence continues at coordinate 59,295,570 of CM055898.1, read as the reverse complement.
CCACACAAAGCATGAACACATGTTTTGTCCGTTTGTTTTTATGAAAACGTTTCCTATAAAAACAGCAAAACTATAAGTTCTGGCGGTCTCTTGAATTACAGTCATTTTAACATTTGCAATTTGATTTCTATTGAATATTGTTTTTATATTTCATTTATTTACATCGAAATGCAAAACATTTAATATTATCTATTTATTCTTGTTCAAAGATAAAATCGTAATGAAATGTAAAATAAGGTGTGTTTCGCGACCTTTCGTCCACTTTGTCTTATTCTTACTAGAATTCACCAGGACTATATCATATTTTTTTACGATATTAGACATTTATCTTGACAAACCACCTAAACACTACATTTTATCCTTTTATAGTATTTATACTTATATTTGACCATGCTCTCCGACGTACCGAAAGTTTTGACTCCCATTGGACTTCTCCCATCCCAGCTATTATTTGATGTCGTAAAATAACTCCTGTCTGTAAAATGGCGACACCCTAATTCAATTTTCACTCCTGTTTGGACTCTTTGATGGGAAATGACTCCCCTTCTTGCCTGCCTGCCTGCCTGCCTGCCTGCCTGCCTGCCTGCCTGCCTGCCTGCCTGCCTGCCTGTCTGTCTGTCTGTCTGTCTGTCTGTCTGTCTGTCTGTCTGTCTGTCTGTCTGTCTGTCTGTCTGTCTGTCTGTCTGTCTGTCTGTCTGTCTGTCTGTCTGTCTGTCTGTCTGTCTGTCTGTCTGTCTGTCTGTCTGTCTGTCTGTCTGTCTGTCTGTCTGTCTGTCTGTCTGTCTGTCTGTCTGTCTGTCTGTCTGTCTGTCTGATTACCAGACAAAGTTATACTATTGTAGAGTGAAGATTACCAGACTAGTTACACTATTGTGACATAAAGATTACCAGACAAAGTTACCCTATTGTGACGTAAATATTACCAGACAAAGTCACGCTGCTGTGCCCTAAAGATTACTAGACACAGTCACACTACTGTGACGTAAATATTACCAGAAAAAGTCACACTACTGTGATACAAAGATTACTAGACAAAGTCACACTACTGTGACGTGAAGATTACCAGACACAGTGACACTACTGTGACGTGAAGATTACCAGACACAGTGACACTACTGCAGCGTGAAGATTTCCAGACAAAGTCACACTACATTGGCGTGAATATTACCGGACAAAATCACACTACTGTGACGTGAACATTACCAGACACATTGACACTACTGTGACTTGAAGATGACCGTACAGTCACACTACTGTGACGTGAATATTACCGGACAAAATCACACTACTATGACGTGAAGATTACCAGACACAGTGACACTACTGTGACGTGAAGATTACCAGACACAGTGACACTACTGCAGCGTGAAGATTTCCAGACAAAGTCACACTACTGTGACGTGAAGATTATCGGACAAAGTCACACTACTGCGGCGTGAAGATTACCAGACACAGTCACACTACTATGTCGTGAAGATTACCGGACAAAGTCACACTACTGTGATGTGAATATTACCGGACAAAGTCACACTACTGTGAAGTGAAGATTACCAGACACAGTGACACTACTGTCACATGAAGATTACCAGACAAAGTGACACTACTGTCACGTGAAGTTTACCAGACACTGTGACACTACTGTCACATGAAGATTACCAGACAAAGTGACACTACTGTCACGTGAATATTACCGGACACTTGCAAACTGTTGCGGTTTGTAATATTGAGTATTATATTTCCTACACAATTAAAGACGTAACACATTAACCACCATACACTTTGGTCAGATTTCGATGTATACCGATTCTGGAATAAAGTGATGTCGCTTCAAGTGAAGAATACCATTTAATTGGAAGAATTTTCTTATTATAAGCTTAATCATCATGGCTGGTGCCGCCATTGAGGCGCTTTGTCCTAGTTTTTCTAATCATTTCAACAATTTTACTCAACTCTCTTTTTCGAAATGCTGTGAGTTCATTTATTTGATTATTTTACATATTATCCTTTATCAATGAGTACAGAAGTGTAACGACTATAATTGTGTGTGGTGCTGAATGTCAAACAATATAAATGTGTGTGGCGGTTAATGTGCAAAAAGTAAAATTGAGTGTGTAGTTAATGTGTAACGACTACAATTGTGTGTGGTTAATGGGCAAAGATTATAATTGTGTGTGGTTAATGTGTAACGACTACAATTGTGTGGTGGTTAATGTGTAACGACTATAATTGTGTGTGGTGGTGAATGTGTAACCACTTTAATTGTGTGTGGTGGTTAATGTGTAACGAATATAAGTATGTTTCTTGGTTGAAGTGCAACGACTATAACTGTGTGTGTGGATAAAATGTAAACACTATACTTGCGTGTGGTGGTGAATGTGTAACCACTATAATTGTGTGTGGTTGTAAGTGTGTAACCACTATAATTGTATGTGGTTGTAAATGTGTAACCGCTATAATTGTGTGAGGTGGTTAATGTGTAACGACTATTATTGTGTGTGGTGGTTAATGAGTAACGACTGTTATTGTGAGTGGTGGTTAATGAGTAACGACTGTAATTGGCTGTGGTGGTGAATGCGTAACTACTATAATTGTGTGTGGTGGTGAATGTGTAACCACTATAATTGTGTGTGGTGGTTAATGTGTAACGACTATAATTGTGTGTAGTGATGAATGTTTAACCACTATTATGGTGTGTGGTGGTGAATGCGTAACGACTGTTATTGTGAGTGGTGGTTAATGAGTAACGACTGTAATTGTGTGTGGTGGTGAATGCGTAACTACTATAATTGTGTGTGGTGGTGAATGTGTAACCACTATAATTGTGTGTGGTGGTTAATGTGTAACGACTATAATTGTGTGTAGTGGTGAATGTTTAACCACTATTATGGTGTGTGGTGGTGAATGCGTAACGACTATATTTGTGTGTGGTGGTTAATGTGTAAAAAATATAATTGTGTGTGGTGGTTAATGTGTAACGAATATTAGTATGTTTCCTGGTTGAAATGTAACGACTATAACTGTGTGTGTAGATAAAATGTTAACACTAAACTTGTGTGTGATGGTGAATGTGTAACCATTATAATTGTGTGAGGTGGTTAATGTGTAACGACTATAATTGTATGTAGTGGTTAATGTGTAACGACTATAATTGTGTGTGGTTGTTAATATGTTACGACTATAAGTGCGTGGTCGTGAATGTGTAACGACTGTAGTTGTGCGTGGTCGTGAATGTGTAACGACTATATTTATGTGTGGTTGTTAATGTGTAACGACTATAGTTGTATGTGGTGGTGAATGTTACGACTATATTTGTGTGTGGTGGTTAATATATAACGATTATAAGTGCGTGATGTGGTAGTTAAAGTGATTAATAATAATAATAATAATAATAATAATAATAATAATAATAATAATAATAATAATAATGTCTTTATTTAGAGAGGGTAAACTCTTTAAGTTTTATATACAATATAAATCTTATTTTCAATGAGGCCCTCTGAATAACACATTTAAAATCAATAATATCAGGATTACAAAGTTTTACATAAAACAATATTTGGAGCAGATACCTGCTAAAACCAATAAAATGTTAATAATGAAAATGTGCAATATTTTATTTTCATGCGAAAGATGTTTTAGTTATCAGAAATTCTTGTACACGTATTTAAAAGTAGCTACGTTATTCAGTTTTCTGATTGTTGAAGGTAAATTGTTCAGGTTTCCATAGCAGAATAAGTAAATGCACGTTTAAAAAGTTCAGTTTTAGCCTTTGGATGCATAATGTCCTTGTTTGAAATTGAGTGTAGATTAAAGCAAATGTTAATGGGTACCCTAATAAGGTTACATATACATGAAGGTACTACATCATTTATTGCTTTAAATACAAAAATGCCAATATGATATTTTATTCTGTCAGGAAATGATAACCATCTAAGTTCTTAAAAACGTTTTAAAGAAGATGTTTTATATGGTGCATCCAATATGAGTCTAGCAGCTTTCTTCTGTATTTTAAGTATCTTATCAGTATTAGAAAGTGTACCAGTACCCCAAATAGTCGAGCAATAGTCCAATGTAGGCTGAATATACGAATTGTAGAACTTTCTGGTTGACTCGCTTTTTTGACGCGCTTGATTTTGAGTGACGCATGATTTGTAAGTACACAAACTATAAAATATATCAAGGCCAAAAGTCTTATGTAGGGATTCATTTATAATATCTATATCCGAGTAAATTAAATCATATTTAAAAGCATTTTAATTAAAGTGTAACGACAATAAGTGTGTATGGTGGTGGTAAATGTGTAACGACAATATGTGTGTGTGTGGTGATTAATGTGTTACGACTATAATTGTGTGTGGCTGTTAATGTGTTACGACTATAATTGTGTATGGTGGTGAATGTGTAACGACTATAATTGTGTGATGTTGTTCATGTGTAACGACCGTAAGTGTGTGTGTTTAATGTATAACGACTGTAAGTGTGTGTGTGTGTGTGTGTGTGTGTGTGTGTGTGTGTGTGTGTGGTTAATGTGTTACGCAACGACTGTAAGTGTGTGTGGTGAATCTGTAGCAACTGTACGTGTGTTTGTGTAGTTAATGTGTAACGACTGTACATGTGTTTGTAGTTAATGTGTAACGACTGTAAGTGTATGTGTTGTTAATGTATAACGACTGTAAGTGTGTGTGTGTGGTTAATGTGTTACGCAACGACTGTAAGTGTGTGTGGTGAATCTGTAGCAACTGTACGTGTGTTTGTGTAGTTAATGTGTAACGACTGTACGTGTGTTTGTAGTTAATGTGTAACGACTGTAAGTGTGTGTGTTGTTAATGTATAACGACTGTAAGTGTGTGTGTGTGGTTAATGTGTTACGCAACGACTGTAAGAGTGTGTGGTGAATCTGTAGCAACTGTACGTGTGTTTGTGTAGTTAATGTGTAACGACTGTACGTGTGTTTGTAGTTAATGTGTAACGACTGTAAGTGTGTGTGTTGTTAATGTATAACGACTGTAAGTGTGTGTGTGTGGTTAATGTGTTACGCAACGACTGTAAGTGTGTGTGGTGAATCTGTAGCAACTGTACGTGTGTTTGTGTATATAATGTGTAACGACTGTACGTGTGTTTGTAGTTAATGTGTAACGACTGTACGTGTGTTTGTGTAGTTAATGTGTAACGACTGTACGTGTGTTTGTGGTTAATGTGTAACGACTGTAAGTGTGTGTAGTTAATATGTAGCGACTGTAACTGTTTGTGTGTGGTTAAAGTATACCGACTGTAAGTGTGTTTGTAGTTTACAAGTAACGACTACAAGTGTGTATATTGTTGATGTGTAACGACTATAAGTTTGTTTGTGGTTAATGGTTAACGATTGTATGTGTGTATGTGTGGTTAATGTATAACGACTGTAAGTGTGTGTGGTGGTTAATAAGTATCGACCATAAGTGTGTATGGTGGTTAATGTATAACGATATTAAGTGATTGAGGTTGTTAATGTATAACGACTGTATGTGTGAGTGTGTTTAATGTATAACGACTGTAAGTGTGTGTATGGTTAATGTATACCGACTGTAAGTGTGTGTATGGTTAATGTTTAACGACTGAAAGTGTGTGTGGTTAATGTGTAACGACTAAAAGTACGTGTGCGTGTGCGTGTGCGTGTGTGTGTGTGTGTGTGTGTGTGATGTATATCGATCATAAGTGTGTTTGTGATTAATGTGCAATGACTGAAAATCAGAGTGTGGTTAATATATTACGACTGAAAGTGTGTGTTGTTAATGTGTAGCAACAGTAAGTGTGTGTGTGTGTGTGGTTAATGTATACCGACTGTAAGTGTGTTTGTGGTAAATGTGTAAGGACTACAAGTGTGTATATGGTTAATGTGTAACGACTATAACTTTGTGTGTGGTTAATGTAACGACTGTACTATATGTGTGTGGTTGTTAACGTATAACATGTGTACATGTGTGTGTGGTTAATGTATAACGACTGTAAGTGTGTGTATGGTTAATGTATAACGACTGTAAGTGTGTGTATGGTTAATGTGTAACGACTGAAAGTGTGTGTATGGTTAATGTGTAACGACTGAAAGTGTGTGTGTGTGCGTGCGTGCGTGCGTGCGTGCGTGCGTGCGTGCGTGCGTGCGTGCGTGCGTGCGTGCGTGCGTGCGTGCGTGCGTGCGTGCGTGCGTGCGTGCGTGCGGTTAATGTATAAAAAAACTGTCAATGTATTCATGGTTAATGTTTAATGTTTAACGACTGTACGTGTGTTTGGAGGGAATTGTGTAACGACTGTAAGTTTGAGTGTAGTTAATATATAAAAACTATAAGTGTGTGTGGTTGTTAATATATAACGGTTATAAGTGTGTGTGGTGATTAATGTGTATCGACTGTAAATGTGTGTGGTGATTATTGTGATTGACTGTAAGTGTGTGTGGTGATTCATCTGTAACGACTGTAAGTGTGTGTGGTGATTAATGTATAACGACTGTAAGTGTGTGTGTGGTTAATGTGTAACGACTGTTAGTATGTGTATGGCTAAAGTGTAACGACTGTAAGTATGTGTGATGATTAATGTGAAACGACTGTAAGTATGTGCGGTGGTTAATGTGTAACGACTTTAAGTGTGTGTGTGTGTGTGTGTGTGTGTGTGTGTGTGTGTGTGTGTGTGTGTGTGTGTGGTTAATGTGTAGCGACTGTAAGTGTGTGTGTGATTAATGTGTAACGACTGTAATTGTGCTTGGTGGTTAATGTATAACGATTATAAATGTGTGAGGCTGTTAATGTATAACAACTGTAAGTATGTTTTTGGTTGATATGTAACGACTATTAGTTTGTGTGTGTGGTCAATGTATAACGACTGTAAGTGTGTGTGTGATTAATGTATAACGACATAATGTGAAGTTAACGTTAAAGGTTAAAGGTTGTTAATGTGTAGCGACTATCAATGTGTTTGGTGGTTAATGTGTAGCGACTATAATATGTCGTGAGCAACATGTAATTACTATAAGTGTGTATGAATCGACCGTATGTGTGTTTGTCGTTAATGTGTAACGACTGTAAGTGTGTGTTGTTAATGTGTAGAGACTGAAAGTGTGTGTTGTTAATGTGTAGCGACAGTGTGTACGTAAGTGTGTGTGCGGTTAATGTATTACGACTGTAAGTGTGTGTTGATAATGTGTAGCAACAGTGTGTAAGTAGGTGTGTGTGCAGTTAATGTATTTCGACTGTAAGTGTGTGTTGTTTATATGTAACGACTGTAAGTGTGTGTGCAATTAATGTATTACGACTGTAAGTGTGTGTGGTTGTTAATGTGTAACGACTGTAAGTATGTATGTGGTTAATATATTATGACTGTAAGTGTGTGTTATTTATGTGTAGCGACTGTAAGTGTGTGCTGTTTATGTGTAACGACTGTAAGTGTGTGAGTGGTTAATGTATAACGACTGTAAGTGTGTGTGGTTGTTAATGTGTAACGACTGTAAGTGTGTATCTGGTTAATATATTATGACTATAAGTGTGTGTTATTTATGTGAAGCGACTGTAAGTGTGTGTTGTTTATGTGTAACGACTGTAAGTGTGTGTGTGGTTAATGTATGACGACTGTCAGTGTGTGTGGTTGTTAATGTGTAACGACTGTAAGTGTGTATCTGGTTAATATATTATGACTGTATGTGTGTGTTATTTACGTGTAGCGACTGTAAGTGTGTGTTGTTTATGTGTAACGACTGTAAGTGTGTCTGTGAGGTTAATGTTTAACGACTGTAAGTGTGTGTGGTTGTTAATGTGTAACGACTGTAAGTGTGTATCTGGTTAATATATTATGACTATAAGTGTGTGTTATTTATGTGTAGCGACTGTAAATGTGTGCTGTTTATGTGTAACGACTGTAAGTGTGTGTGTGGTTAATATATTACGACTGTAAGTATGTGTGGTTGTTAATGTGTAACGACTGTAAGTGTGTATCTGGTTAATATATTATGACTGTAAATGTGTGTTATTTATGTGTAGCGACTGTAAGTGTGCGCTGTTTATATGTAACGACTGTAAGTGTGTGTGTGGTTAATGTATTACGACTGTCAGTGTGTGTGGTTGTTAATGTGTAACGACTGTAAGTGTGTTTGTGGTTAATATATTATGACTGTATGTGTGTGTTATTTATGTGTAGCGACTGTAAGTGTGTGCTGTTTATGTGTAACGACTGTAAGTGTGTCAGTGAGGGTAATGTTTAACGACTGTTAGTGTGTGTGGTTGTTAATGTGTAACGACTGTAAGTGTGTTTGGTTAATTTGTAGCGACTGTGAGTGTGTGTGGTTAATTTGTAGCGACTGTGAGTGTGTGTGGTTAATGTGTAGAGACTGTAAGTGTGTGTGGTTAAAGTATACCGACTGTAAGTGTGTTTGTGGTTAATGTGTAACGACTGTAAGTGTGCTTGGTGGTTAATGTATAACGATTATAATTGTGTGAGGCTGTTAATGTATAACAACTGTAAGTATGTTTGTGGTTAATATGTAACGACTATTAGTTTGTGTGTGTGGTAAATGGATAACGACTGTAAGTGTGTGTGTGATTAATGTGTAACGACTGTAAGTGTGCTTGGTGGTTAATGTATAACGATTATAATTGTGTGAGACTGTTAATGTATAACAACTGTAAGTATGTTTGTGGTTAATATGTAACGACTATTAGTTTGTGTGTGTGGTAAATGTATAACGACTGTAAGTGTGTGTGTGATTAATGTTTTTTAGAATGTTTGAGAATGGGGATTTCATTTTAAGTTTTCCATTTCAATTTACATATCGATTTGTTACGTTTTGGTGGGTTTGACAAACTGAACTATTTGGTTTATATTTATTAATGAAAGTGAGATGCTTTTTATCCATTTTGATTATTATTTTATTTTTAAGACATTTATAGCGTTTTATCCAGATACGATACACTCCCTTTAAGAATAGTCAATATTGAAGCATAAAGCAATTAATTCGCCTTATATGCTACACAATTAGGAAATCATCAGGAATTTCGAGAATGAAATATACATTAGAATAATAACATTAACCACACACACACTTACAGTCGTTATACATTAACAACAACAAACACTTACAGTCGTTATACATTAACAACAACAAATACTTGCAGTCGTTACACATTAATCACCACACACATTTACAGTCGTTATAAATTAACCACACACACACTTACAGTCGTTATACACTAACCACACATACACATACAGTCGTTACACATTAATCACCACAAACACTTACAGTCGTTATACATTAACCTCCCTCCCCCAACATCCCTATCTCTCTCTCTCTCTCTTCCTTTTTCCCTCTCCCCTTCCCTGCCTCTCTCTCTCCCCTTCTCTCTCTCTCTCAAACTCTCTCTCTTATTAAAGCTTGTATGTTTTTTACTTCACCAGGGCGGTAACGCTAATCATCGTCATCGTAACTGATTATGATAAAGTAGTACTGCTTAATAGGTACCGTCACATTCTGCTTACGATATGAAACTTGTTGTCACATTCTGCTTACGATATGAAACTTGTTGTTACATTTTGCTTACGACATGAAACTTGTTGTCACATTTTGATTACGATATGAGACATGTTGTCAATCATGATTACGACTATGGGACTTGTTGTCACATTTTGATTACGATATGAGACATGAAGTCACATTCTGCTTACGATATGAGACATGTAGTCACATTCTGCTTACGATATGAGACATGTAGTCACATTCTGCTTACGATATGAGACATGTAGTCACATTTTGATTACGATATGAGACATGTTGTCAATCATGATAACGATATGGGACTTGTTGTCACATTTTGATTACGATATGAGACATGAAGTCACATTTTGATTACGATATGAGACATGTATTCACATTTTGATTACGATATGAGACATGAAGTCACATTCTGCATACTTTATGAGACATGAAGTCACATTTTGATTACGATATGAGACATGTAGTCACATTCTGCATACTATATGAGACATGAAGTCACATTTTGATTACGATATGAGACATATAGTCACATTCTGCTTACGATATGAGACATGTAGTCACATTTTGATTATGATATGAGACTTGTTGTCACATTTCGATCACGATATGAGACGTGTTGTCACATTCTGATCACGATATGATATATGAAGTCACATTTTGGTCACGATATGGAACATGATGTCACATTTTGATTACGATCTGAGACTTGTTGTCACATTTTGATCACGATCTGAAATTTGTTGTCACATTTTGATCACGATATGAGATATGAAGTCACATTTTTTACGATATGAGACATGTTGTAATATTTTTATTACGATATGAGACGTGAAGTCACATTTTTATTACAATATGAGACAGGTAGTCACATTTTTATTACGATATGAGACTTGAAGTCACATTTTTATTACGACATGAGACATATAGTCACATTTTTATTACGATATGAGACGTGAAGTCACATTTTTATTACGCCATTAGACATGTAGTCATATTTTATTACGATATAAGACTTGTCAAATTTTGATTACGATATACATGTTGTCACATTTTGATAACGATATGAGACTTGTCACATTTTGATTACGATATGAGACTTGTTGTCACATTTTGATTACGATGTTGTCACATTTTTATTATGATTTGAGACATGTAGTCACATTTTGATTACGATATGAGACTTGTTGTCACAGTTTGATTACGATATGAGACTTGTTGTCACATTTTGATTACGATGTTGTCACATTTTTATTATGTTTTGAGACATGTAGTCACATTTTGATCACGATATGAGACTTGTTGCCACATTTTGATTACGATATGAGACATGTTGTCACATTTTGATTAGGATTTTGTCACATTTTTATTATGATTTGAGACATGTAGTCACATTTTGATTACGATATGAGACTTATCACATTTTGATTACGATATGAGACTTGTTGTCACATTTTGATTACGATTTTGTCACATTTTAATTATGATTTGAGACATGTAGTCACATTTTTATGGCGATATGAACTTTGTTGTCACATTTTTATTACGATTTGAGATATGAAGTCCCATTTTTTATTACGATTTGAGACATGCAGTCACATTTTAATATGATATGAGACATGTAGTTGTGAGACATTTTAATGTGTAATGAGACATGGAGTCACATTTTTATTACGATATGAGATATGAAGTCCCATTTTTTATTACGATTTGAGACATGCAGTCACATTTTTATTACGATATGAGACTTGTTGTCACATTTTTATTACGATTTGAGACATGTTGTCACATTTTTATACGTTATGAGACATGGAGTCACATTTTTATTACGATATGAGATATGAAGTCCCATTTTTATTACGATTTGAGACATGCAGTCACATTTTAATACGATATGAGACGTGCAGTCGCTTTTTTATTACAGTTTGAGACATGTAGTCATATTTTAATCACGATTTGAGACATGTAGTCACATTTTTATTAAGATATGAGACATGTAGTCAGATTCCAATACGATATGAGACATGTAGTCACATTTTAATACGATATGAGACGTGAAGTCACATTTTATTACGATATGAAACATGTAGTCGCATTTTTAATACGATATGAGACATGTTGTCACATTTTGATTACGATATGAGACGTGAAGTCACATTTTGATTACAATATGAAACATGCAGTCACATTTTCATTACGATATGAGACGTGTAGTCACATTTTAATACGATATGAGACATGAAGTTCATTTCTATTAAGATATGAGACGTAAAATCATATTTTGATTACGATTTGAGACATGTAGTCACAATTTTATTACGACATGAGACGTGTAGTGACATTTTAATACGATATGAAACTTGTAGTCACATTTTTATTACGATATGAGACGTGTAATCACATTTTATTACGATATGAGACGTGTAGTCACATTTTTATTACGATATGAGATTTGTAGTCACATTTTAAATACGATATGAAACTTGTATTCACATTTTCATTACGATACGAGATGTGTTGTCACATTTTATTACGATATGAGACGTATGAGACGTGTTGTCACATTTTTATTACGATATGAGACGTGAAGTCACATTTTAATACGATATGAGACGTTAAATCATATTTTGATTACGATATGAGACATGTAGTCACAATTTTATAACGATATGAGACGTGAAGTCACATTTTGATTACAATATGAGAATTGCAGTCACATTTTCATTACGATATGAGACGTGAAGTCACATTTTTATTACGATATGAGACTTGAAGTCACATTTTGATTACAATATGAGAATTGCAGTCACATTTTCATTACGATATGAGACGTGAAGTCACATTTTTATTACGATATGAGACGTGAAGTCACATTTTTTATTACGATATGAGACTTGTTGACATATTTTAATACGATATGAGACATGAAGTTCATTTTAATTACGATATGAGACGTGAAATCATATTTTTATTACGATATGAGACGTGTAGTCGCATTTTTATTACGATATGAGACGTGTAGTCACATTTTAATACGATATGAAACTTGTAGTCACATTTTTATTACGATATGAGACGTGTAATCACATTTATTACGATATGAGACGTGTAGTCACATTTTTATTACGATATGAGATTTGTAGTCACATTTTAATTACGATACGAGACATGTAGTCACATTTTAATTACGATATGAGGCGTGAAATAAAATTGAATTACGATATGAGACATATAGTCACATTTTTATTACGATATGAGACGTGTAGTCACATTTTAATACGATATGAAACTTGTAGTCACATTTTTATTATGATATGAGACGTGTAAGCACATTTTATTACGATATGAGACGTGTAGTCACATTTTATTACGATATGAAGCTTGTAGTCACATTTTTATTATGATATGAGACGTGTAGTCACATTTTATTACGATATGAGACGTATTGCGATATGAGACGTGTAGTCACATTTTATTACGATATGAGACGTGTAGTCACATTTTAATACGATATGAAACTTGTAGTCACATTGTTATTACGATATGAGACGTGTAGTCACATTTTATTACGATATACGTAGACTCTCTGAGATTTGTTTATCGAAGTTTGCAGCGGTATAAAGTGTTAACATTTTCTTTTCTTTTATGAACATTTGTATCCCTTTAAAATTTGGTTAAGCGCAGAAATGTGAATACATACTAGGCTGAATTGGGATGTTTAGTTGATATTGAAGTAAATTCAACGATAACGGATATTACCTACATTGTCCCTTAGAGAACATCATGGTAGACTGGACTGTTCAAAAAAGTTATCTAGTTTAATGAAGTTATTAGTATTATTAAGAGTATAATTATTCTTAAATATAGCTAATAGTCTTATATTTACATGTATATAACTGTTATCATTTTTATCATTCTATGTTTTGTTTCATCACTTTTCATGCCTTAACCTTTGTACATTAAGTTAAAAAAACAAATACATGTATACGTTTATCTAGTTTTGAAAACGTTTTACGGCTACACGGATAGAATAGCTTATAGTCTTGATACATAGCCAATGTTAAACTATAGGAAACTTAGTGCACAACTAAGGTAACACGTCACTCTCGCATAATGAATTTGTTCGTAACGGCGAATACTCACTAAACAGGTTAATCACACACATTTACTGTCTCTACCTGGCACATAATTAATATCATAATCATCTTACCCACTCTATAGTGCTGCAGTTCGGCCAGTGCGGATGGGAAGGAGCTCACCAGCGCGCTCAGTAATATCCAACGTAAACACATGGCTGCGGCCGGCATACTGACGCAATTAACGGAGCAGTAAAGCAAATGGAATTGATTATTCTCCAGCAAAAGGATAAACACACACAAAACACTAACGAATTAACTACTCCTTTCATAAACTCCTGTAAAATATCTATACGCTTATTTATAAAACATCGTTGTTTTCTTATATGTACCGTGTGCTAGCCACACATGTATATCCTCAAGCACACTGCACTATATATATATCAATTGTGACGTTAACCTGCGACAAACAACCTCTCTTATTAATGATTCCGCGTCAAAGTTTATGTTTAAAACACATAACCCGTTTATACTCTAGTAATCCGAGTATTTCGTGTTTAGACATAGAATGTTTCTTATTTACATATCTTAACTGTGCGCATAAAGGTATGCCGGATGAGACGAATTATTTACGGCACAACAATACAATCGGAGTCGTATTTACTTTACGGCCTACAGTATATATAACAGAGCACTGAAAATCTAAACAAATGTTATTAGCGTCTCTGCACTATAATATCAGAAATCCGTTCGTCTGTATAATAATCCGTTTTGGCTGTGTGTGTTACAGCTCTAGTCAGAGATTACTAATACGTGGAAGCGCCGTTAAATCTCTTGTACTTATTGTTGGAACGGGCGAATAAGTTGCATTCCAAATTGCCATAGTAACCGTGCCTTTCTCTGTTTAGTTCAACTAACAATTCAATGTGTTTTCTTTTCAATATTTGTTATAATCGATGGTAGTGATGTTAAAGCACAGACATGCTGTAGAGGATTTTTCATTCCTGTTCATATAGTATTATATCTATTAAACTAATGTAATATGTTAAATTTTTAATACTATTAGACGAAAATTCATCTTTCGGTTGCAACAGACAATTCTGTTCCTTAGCCAAAATATTATTGTCGATTTGATTAAAAGTATAAGACCTTGTTATAAAAATTTAAAATGACCCTCAAATTCAAAAGTCACAAAAATGTACATTTTTAAAGCTTTCTTTACGTTTAAAATGTTTAATGCAATGGTATTTAAAACAGCCAATCAACGTCAATTAAAAACTTTATTAATGTCAACCTTCATGTTTAAATTTATCTTAAAAGTAGTGTGAAGTTATTTTTAATAAAGCTTGAAATAAACGTGTTAACCTAAATAACGGGTGCATAAAGCGTGTAAATAAGCCTACAGTCGCTTAAAGCGAAAAGTACTGAACCTTTAAAATGGCGTAAACACTTTGTTTATAGTATCCATTTATTTTTTGTTTGTTTTATCTACTTTACCATACTTACTTATGATACTTAACCAAACAGTTATATTTTGTTATTTGAAAAAAAACATGACTGAATTGAAAAAGTATACGCTTTACGTTACGCTCTAATAAATCTGTTATGGGCGGTTAATTTTGAAATTTAAAAATTGATAATTGAAAAACAGCATAGGAAAGAATTCGAAATGCGTGAAAAATGATCGGCAACAGTATTTTTTTTTTATTTTACAAAATAAATGTGTACGTGTTTAAATGTACTGAGTGTATATTATGCAAGACTGTCGAGCATAAAATCATTTTTTGTCTCTTTTTTTCGAATGAGGTTTTAAGCCATTTTCAACACATGACAGGTGACCATCGTCATTCCACAACACTAATGACTGGCAATTTGTCTCACAAAAGTGTTTGGACCGAGCTTGGGACGAACATTCGACCTCAGCGGTGATAATGCTGTATCACTAAACGAAAGCTCCTCAGACCACTCGGCCACGGTGAGCCTTGTCGATGTGTGCAATAATTAATACTTTTTATAACATAATTCAGGAAAATGGTACATCTAGATCTTTACCATTAATTTTATGTTGTCTTTATAAGAAACGAATAGATATCGATTTTCCAATGTTTTTTTTGTATATATAAGTTTCCGTTAGTTATCATATGACGTAACGTTATATAAAAAAAACAAAACTAACAACCAAAAACACAACAATCGTATTGTAATTATGATAAGAATGATGTTGATTGTGATGATGATGATGATGATGATGATGATGATGCTGATGCTGATGCTGATGCTGATGCTGAGGCTGATGCTGATGCTGATGCTGATGCTGATGCTGATGACGATGACGATGACATTGATGGTCTCATACTACACGTCTCACACCACTATTACATTTCCCATAGGGCTCCATTGTAACATTTATGTCCAAAACAGAGTGAAAAATTAAATTCAGCAGCATGTGTCTGGGCTCAAATTCTTCACTGATTCAAGATATACAATTATAAAGAAAATAAAGTATACCTTGACCAGGTTGTTTTTTTTTAAATTCAATGCCTTTGTGAGACCTATCAATTTCCAGAGTAATAATATGTTAACTATTCACCCTAGATGCGGTTCGAACCAACAATTTTGAAATGACACAGAATTGTCCAGAAAGTTGGTATCAGCATCAAATTTTCAGTGGTGATTTCTAAAATACTGACCATTTAACTCATGCTAGCAAAAAACAAAACATTGCAGTACAAAGCCCTGAAAAAAGAAGAAAAAGAGAACTAAAGTTTTATTTCTATCTCCTTCATCTGTAGGTCCGGAGTACTCAAGGGAGATAATAGTGGCGTGAGTCCTGAAGAAGATTTTTTTTTAATTTAAGATTCTAAATTTACATATTATGTAACAATACTCAATACAAGTTCAATAAAGCTAAATGCATCCCCATATCTGAACTAGTTCTGAAATAAAATAAGTTTTAGTGACAAATGATTTCAGTCAAAATGCTGCTATTTCTTGTAAAAAAGCAAGAATTCACAACCCTACAGTCTAAATTTCATGATAACTTGACCAATTGTGTCTAAAAAGGTCTGAAACTTTCACAACTACATGGTAAAATGAAAAGGTGTCTGAAAATGGGAAGAAAAACAGACATTTTGATGACAAAAAAATGATATTGTGGAACAAAACTTATTAAACATAACATATTTTAGATAAAATTTCAATATCAGAATGATATGGCGGCAACACAAGCAAACAATTCAAGCTATTTTCATGCTTAAGTACTCCATTACCCTGTCTACACATCAATTCCAATATAAGACGGGCAACACAGGTCCAATAGATAAAGCATACATGACATTCAATGTAAAATTCTGCATATCTATAGCATTTTCTATAAAAATGGAGTACAAGCAAAAACATCGCCAAATTCAATGATTCGACACAGAATTTAATGCAACGACAACCGAAAACAACCAAAGTTAACCGTAAACTGGCCTCATGGCAAGATTGCAACTACTGCCTTTTCATAATTAAACAATAAAAATTAGTACAAACTCCCAGTCCACTGTAAATATGCAATTTATTTCATTTTGCAAACAATTCTATTTTTGTATGCAGAAATAAGTGAGTGGGGTAATAAATCAATGTAAAAATCAGTTTAAAATTCACAATCTGAGCAATAAGCATGCCCATTGGAATTCAGTGTGATCTTGCAGATACTTCAACCTGAATTAAGTGTTGGTAGCTCTACAGAAATATAGCAAAACCACACATGATGGAGAGAGTGTCACAAATGGGATCTGTCTATGAGGACAGGTGTTCATGAAATATGAGACTGGACACTGCTCTTACACCTAAACTTAGGGCAAGGAAACACCAAAATGACCACCTACAAAGTAAACCAGCATTCTGCCATGCATAAGACATGATGTATCTCTCTTTTTGTTTCCACATTTAACAGAATACTAAATCATACATGGATAATATGAATATCAAGAAATTGACATATACAAAGTTTGGTCAATGTGTGTAATCTCTATCATAAATGCATGAAAAAAAATGCAAATCTGCACCATCAGTTATATTGAAATGTTTAAAAACTCAGATTGTGTTCATCTATTCATAACATGTCCAAATTATAGTTAAATACCTTCTATTTTAAGAAATCAGCATCCCTCAACACTGCAACATGCAGATCTGTCAGTTTCTGTTAACGTCTCACACCACTATTACATTTCCCATAGGGCTCCATTGTAACATTTATGTCCAAAACAGAGTGAAAAATTAAATTCAGCAGCATGTGTCTGGGCTCAAATTCTTCACTGATTCAAGATATGCAATTATAAAGAAAATAAAGTATACCTTGACCAGGTTGTTTTTTTTTTTAATTCAATGCCTTTGTGAGACCTATCAATTTCCAGAGTTATAATATGTCAACTATTCACCCTAAATGCGGTTCGAACCAACAATTCTGAAATGACACAGAATTGTCCAGAAAGTTGGTATCAGCATCAAATTTTCAGTGGTGTTTTCTAAAATACTGACCATTTAACTCATGCTAGCAAAAAACATAACATCGCAGTACAAAGCCCTGAAAAAAGAAAAAAAAAGAAAACTAAAGTTTTACTTCTACCTCCTTCATCTGTAGGTCCGGAGTACTCAAGGGAGATAATAGTGGTGTGAGTCCTACATTTCCCATAGGGCTCCATTGTAACATTTATGTCCAAAACACAGTGAAAAAATAAAATCTGCAGCATGTGTCTGGGCTAAAATTCTTCACTGGTTCAAGATATGCATGTTATAAAGGGGAAAAAAGCATACCTACACCAGTTTATTTTTGTTTTGTTGTTTTAAATTCAATGCTATTGTGAGACCTATCAATTTCCAGAGTAGTAATATGTCAACTATTCCCCGATGTGGTTTGAACCAACAATCTGAAATGACACAAAAATGCTAAAAAAATCTGGTATCAGCATCAAATTTTCAGAGGTGATTTCTTAAATACTGACCTATATGGTAGAAAACAATCACTGCAATACAAAGCTCTGAAAATGAAAAAAAAGATAACTGAAGTTTTATTTCTACCTCCTTCATCTGCAGGTGTTATCCTACCATTTGTTTTAGTTCTTTATTCTATAGTAAATAATAAAAGTTTGAAGGCTTGTCATTCATAGAGAGACCCAAATGAAAGAAGTGAAACTTACAGTTTACTGTTTGTCAACCTCTGCATTACCAAAATATGATGAGAAAAAATAGGGGTCATGTGTCATATAAGAGATTTTTTCTACTTTGTGTGTCACTTTTGACAAAGTGAAAGTAGACTTCCTAAATCATGTATTCATGTGTGTGTTTTTTTTTTCTAAATTGACAATTCAGACATGACAATGCTTTCAAAATGTTCATAATACATCAATAATACCATTCAAATGAAAAATAAATGAGCATTTAAAAAAGGGAAATGCATTTTAAAGAAGAATATTTCAATTTCATCCGTTACAAAGGTTAACTGTGTCAAACAGTATTAAACTATCTTTAGAATGGGGATTTGTTTCAAATTTACGACTCCGATTTACATATCGGTTTTGTCACGTTTTCTTTGGTGGATTTGACAGTATTCGGTTTATATTAATGATGATGAGATACTTTTGTCCATCTTGATAATTACCTTATTTTTAAGACATTTATAGCGTTTTTCCCGATACACTCCCTTTAATGTTCACAATACAGTGAAGAAACAAATTCTGCAGCCTATGTCTAGGTTCAATTTCTTCACTCGTTGATATCTGCAATTATAAACAAATATAAGTATTATTTAAAAAAAAAAAAACAATGGTTTTGTGATACCTATCAATTTCTAGAGTAATACTAAGAGTAATGTATTGGGAGCACCAACTTGTTCGTGTTCATGTTTGCACTGATTGACATTACAGTAGGAACGTCACGACCTCAGAATGAGGCTATATTTCTTACAGTAGGAACGCCACAACCTCAGAATGAAGCTATATTTCTAATAGTAGGAACGCCACGACCTCAGAACGCAGCTATGTTACTTATAGTAGGAACGCCACGACCTCAGAACGCAGCTATATTTCTTAAAGTAGGAACGCCACGACCTCAGAACGAGGCTATATTTCATACAGTCGGAATGCCACGACCTCATAACGCAGCTATATTTCTTACAGTAGGAACGCCACGACCTCAGAACGCAGCTATATTTCTTACAGTAGGAACGCCACGACCTCAGAACGCAGCTATATTTCTTAAAGTAGGAACGCCACGACCTCAGAACGAGGCTATATTTCATACACTCGGAACGCCACGACCTCATAACGCAGCTATATTTCTTACAGTAAGAACGCCACGACCTCAGAACGAGACTATATTTCTACAGTAAGAACGCTACGACCTCAGAACGCAGCTATATTTCTTACAGTAGGAATGCCACGACCTCAGAATGAGGCTATATTTCCTACATTAGGAACGCCACGACCTCAGAACGCAGTTATATTTCTTACAGAAAAAACGCCACGATCTCAGAATTAGGCTATACTTCTTACAGTAGGAACGCCACGACCTCAGAATGAGGCTTTATTTCTTACAGTAGAAACGCCACGACCTCAGAATGAGAATATATTTATTACAGTAGGAACGCCATGACCTCAGAATGAGGCTATATTTCTTACAGTAGGAACGCCACGACCTCAGAATGAGGCTATATTTCTTACAGTAGGAACGCCACGACCTCAGAATGAGGCTTTATTTCTTTCGTGGCCGGGATTATGATTTGTGTTCTTGTCAGGAACTTTTTGCCGAATAACAGAAAAAATGTCAGCCATTTAATTTAGAAGATTTACTTTTTTGACCAACATGACGACGATTCACATCTTCGAAATCCCGAATTCTCGTCGCGTGCAAGAGCGAGATTTCGCGCGAGACTATGAGCTCAGGGGAATTCGTTTCACCGCGGTCACTGCTAATATAATGTAGATTTCACGTAAATGATGTGGTTGTTGACCATGATTACCTATTTATTGTGACTTTTATTACTGTTGTAAGTGGGTGGTGTTAGATGTAGCATAACGTAAAATGGTGTGTGTGGAAAGGGGGGGGGGGGGGGGGGGGGTAAATTATAACGAAAAGCTATTCTTGCAGAAGAAATTAATCAATTTGTTTCAAGAACATAATTTATTATAGATATAACGACGAATGAGAAGTTTAAAACTCAGAGTCTGAGACTGTTTTGTACCAGTTGTAGTAGCACGTTGGACTATTTCAGACATCCCACTGGCTTATCGAGAGAAGTTACCCCCCTTGATATCGGCGGTTTTTACTACTTACCTGGCTAAACCGTCATATTTGGTTTACATAGAAACATATAGGAGAAATTTAATTTTATCGTTATAACATTTTCATTATTAAATTGCCAACCTATTACAACGTCTAGCCATTAAGTTAAAAATATAACCTTTATCATGATAAAATAAAAATTAAAATAAGTTTACGCCTTCTTGCTTCCTTTTTTGATTTTATAACAGCATATATGTTCCTTATATGTTCTATATAAAAAATACTCAAAACACGTTTTCGGCCACGTTTAATGTCTTATAAACCTTAGTTGTGATTTTTTGCCATCCTATTACAACGTAAACGTATATTGCAAATAAAATTCTCTTTACGATGATATTTTGATATAGAAAATATGATAATTGCATCTTGCTTCCATTTTGATTTGAAAATTATACAAAATGTAATTCTGATTTATTTTCTGTATGTTCAATAGAGCGTACTATTGAACCCAATACAGCATATTACAGTACCCAATTAAATACAGCATGTATATCGCTATATCAGCCGGCAGATGTTGGTCAGTACCGACATGTTTATATACACATTGTGATATTGCAAGTTATGTGTAGTGTCACAATACAGATTTTTATTGTTTTAACCCCTTCATTTTACCCTTTGCTTCATACGCACCTGTATTATTGGTTTTTATATTCCTTTGTTAGCTTGTCTATTCACCCGTGAAATAAGCAAAGCACATGCCAATTAGACATGTACAGTGAGAGTGTGTAAGTGGTTAGTCGGTGATATGGTCAGATAGAGAGAAATTGGCAGATAAATAGTATTCAAAGAATCAAAAAGGAGAGATACTGTGGTTTATTGGCGATTCAACTATATAGATAAATATATATGTAGAGAAGAAGTCATGACATACCCCTGTGTGGTAACAATATGAGATGTCTACCTATGTGAAAAATATAATACGTCCTAAGTGGTACACGTGATTATATAATGTGACATCGTATTGAATTTAATATTATACATTGTATGTGATATATGTATTATAAGTTGTCATCATGATAGAGATACCCCTGAGAGATAACAATATGAGATGTCTACCTATGTGTAAAATACAATGCGTCCTAAGTGGTACACGTGATTATATAATGTGACATCGTATTGAATTTAATATTATACATCGTAGTAATATATGCATAATATTTAGTCGTCATGATGAAGACCTGTGTAGTAATAAAGATGTGATTAATAAAAATATTGAGTAGCATCTCTCGCCAAACCTACTTTAACGACGAATCATAGCGGGCAAAGAGCTATATCTGGAAGAATATGATAGCGGTGTTTTATCGTTGTACATTTTTAAAACGTTGAGTGAGTTTTTAAACATTACGGAACATATTGAGAATGTCTTAATTATAACCATTTGGATATAAATATGTTTAGAATTAGTGTGGTAGAGTGTATTACCTTGAACAATATATTATTATATTACATGCAATAAAACATCATTGATTGTAGCCATTTTGTTGAAGCTTCATTTCTTCTTACAAAGGTCAATAACAAATAATAAAGAATCTGACTCACACCTATGTGTGACATGAAGTTTAAAGTGTTGTTTTTATTTATGTATTTTACTTATATTCTAAAGAATAGATTTATATTAATTTTATATTTTAACTAAAGAAGCTTAAAAAACTTCCAATTCAAGTACATTTCTTTTGTAAACCAAAACATTATTTATTTCTTTCGCACAAATATATGTTTTAATGTCTTTGTTATGAAATAATTCAGTGGACATAGAAAGAAAATCAATAAAGATCAAGACCAGTGACTAAATAACAACAATACATTACGCGAGGCATATAAATTGAACAAAGAGATTTGATAATGTTATTGGTTGATAAGTATGTTAATACAGCATAATTAGCATATCATTGTTTTGAATTACTCAATTTAATGATCTTTTTAAGATAATTTTAAAAAGGCGCAATAGCGCACTTTGTCTTCTTCAGCTTTTAATTCAAAACTTGGTTGATTGCAGCTTTTAGTATAAAGATTAGCAATATTTTACAAAGAATTTTATCGTGTAAAATAATTGTGCTTTACATTGATATGCATAAAGAATGAATGAATCAATCAATCAATCTTATAATTCTTTTAGAATGGCTTTGTACAAGTTTAAACGTTCATTATAGCTGTTTTGTTATATGACGTGTATATAGATTAGACAAAAATAAAGATAAAATGATGTTTTGCGGAACGAAAATAAAATTATTTAAAGAAATATAAAGGTACTGAGATTACTTCAATAAGTTTAGTAATCCGAAATAGATATTCTAACTGCAAACATGTTTTATTTTGTGTATTATTATGTTTGTTTTATAGACATCGCATTGATATCGTGTAATTAACTAAATACAAGTTCGTTATGATAAACCAATATAAAATGTTTATAAATATATCAGCATATTGAATTTAAACGTTTATCTAAGATCAATAAAGTAATATGTAAATCTAATTATCCTTGTATAAAACAAAAAAACAGAGACCCCCCGCCCCGCGTCTGTCTGTTTTTCAAATCTCAAACAATGGAATAAGCCAGCGTTATTTTATGACTTTAATTACCGACTACCCGTGCCCAGAGGCGAAACTTGTAATTTTATTGGGGGGTTATAATATAATTTGTTAGGATGTAGTTGAGTAATTTTTCAACACAAGTTTGGCACAGGGGCTCTTGAGAAATGTCTGAAATAGTCCAGTATGAGGCCCAGTCTAGTTTTAACATACATAAACGAACATTCCCGTGTAATTGCACTGTACATGTCATGTTTCATATATATATATACATTAGCCCCCTCCAACAGGTAGGGCGGACATAAGCCCCCTCGATGTTTTTGCAAGGCGGACATAAGCCCCCTCGGCTAATCTCAAGGGGCGGACATAAGCCCCCTCGACCATTTTAGCAGGGCGGACAAAAGCCCCCTCGATCCCAAAAAATATAGGGCGGACATAAGCCCCCTTACTATAATAAAATATGAACATTTTGTACTTCAGATAGACGGTGGCTGATCTCCGACTGCAGTTTGTAAAAATTGTGTCTGGCAGTGAAAGGGGTTTATACGTAAATTTTGCAAACAGTTTGGATCCCGATCATATGCTGATTATTGAAAACTGGATCCAAGTTGTTTGCAAAATTTACATATAAACCCTTTCACTGCCAAACGGAAACAATACAAAAAACTCAAAATTTTTTTTATCACATTTCTTTATAAACATACTTCGACTATAAACGACCTTTGCAAACAGTTTGGAGCCAGATCAAATGACATGAAGACCGATTTTGCTGGATTAAATATTTACAGGTGGGAGTCAAATTTGCAAAATACTGTTTCCTGGATATCTTGTATATTTTCATTTTACAACTAATGAACTCGTTTTTTTAACTTACTGGGTTGTCTGTGATGAGTGCACCTTTGCACTGTTGGCTGCGTCTTTTCGAACATTCCTAGGCAACTGTGACTTTGTTCTCTTTCTTCTTAGTATACGTATGGCCTTCGTAGCACAACTTGCTGGAACCTTTGTTGCTCTTGATAAACTCCATTGTTTCAGTGGATTGTGATATGATTTATGGTCATTTTCATGCGTATATATATACATACGGCAAAGGTATGTTATCAGTTTGCAATTAGAGTAACGAGTGCCAGCTACCTGTTAGATAGTAATTAGCATACCGGGTGCTCTTTAATAAGTAATCCACATTTTCGCTTAAAACAAACTGTGAATA
The DNA here is from genome assembly GCA_029582155.1 of Panopea generosa. NCBI lineage: Eukaryota > Metazoa > Mollusca > Bivalvia > Adapedonta > Hiatellidae > Panopea > Panopea generosa. The sequence continues at coordinate 59,270,918 of CM055898.1, read as the reverse complement.
CGCGACCCAGTCTCTCTTCTTTAAAATTATATTTAATTATAATAACGTGACAGTTTGCATTAACCGTCAACAACAAACATCTCCTTATCTAATTATCAATTATGGTGTTCATACAATAATAAGTTATTATAACACACATTAAAGGTGAAAGATAACTTTATTCAGTCAAACAAAATTCCAGCATTTATAATATGATCGCATGTTTACAAACTTACAATTATCAACAACAACATAACATAAACTTTAATCACCCAGGATTTGTACAACATCGGGATAATTATGGTGTAACTAATCAAAATCATGATAGCCGAGTAGTGGCTTGATCAGGGTCTGCTCTGTTTGCAGTAGTAGTGCGGATCGTTCAAAGTTATAATTTATTAACCTTATTGTTGGGGCTTATAAACGCTTTCATCGCCAGACATAAAAAAAATAATGGGAAAAGGCGCCGAGTAGGGTTAAGTTTAACGATAAAAACAGAGTGTGCATTAGGTATGTCGTCAATAAATGACGTTGCGCATTGAGAGTTATAACGAGTACTCTCCCTTGCTTTAAACCACATACGCTATTCTTTTTTTTAAGACATGTTTAACCATTATTGATTCGGAAATTGTTAAGAAGATAAACATTTGAGCAGACCTATGACCAAAAACAAAGGTGAAGGGGGGGTTTATCAACTATATTACTCTAGGTAAGGGGGCTTTTGTCCGCCCTGCTTAAATAGTCGAGGGGGCTTTTGTCCGCCCCAAAAAATTAGACGAGGGGGCTTATGTCCGCCTTGCAAAAACATCGAGGGGGCTTATGTCCGCCCTACCGGTTTGAGGGGGCTTATGTCCGGGGGGGGGGGGGGGGGCTTTTGTCCGCGAATCGCTGTGTGTCCTTGTGTAACCACAAGAGAACAAGAGAAATAAAGGTCCATCATGTTCTACATTTTACACTATTTCAAAAGAGCCCAACCGATGGGGATTCAAACTCGTGACCCATGGATTGATAGTCAAACGCGCTAACGACTGAGCTAATCGGACCCGGCAGTCAATAACAAAGCAAGCATGACTGAATTTGTAAAATATGAAAATAACCCTTCGCTTGATAAGGAAAACAAAAGTAATATTGCGGTTAGTGTCGATGTAGACCCAGATCAGCCTGCACATCCAAGCCGTGTTATCAAGGTATTGAATTCACTTTAAAAAGGTAGATTCGCCTCTTTCAACGAAAACATTAATATTATAACAATGACGATTTATACCTATAAAGAAATGTCAGTTGTTTAAAATCATGTAATTATTCAGTGTTAATAACCAGCACAAATTAATAATTAATATTACTAAACTAAAAGTTAAGCGCATGAACTGATATACGTATTACGTTTGTACCAATTCAGTGCCATTATCAAGAGCGGTTTCAAGGGGATGCGCATACGACGCGCGTTCCCCCCACCCCAAAATTTTTTTCGAAAAGCATAGTGTGTGTTTGTTGTTGTTTTTTTTTTCAAGTATTCAAGCTCTAATTTTTAATTAAGATTTTCGTGGCCTTTTTCGTTGCCTCTGTGCGCCCCCCCCCCCCACACCCTAACAAAAATTCCTGGATCCGCCACTTATTATATAAATTCAAATTCCAAGTCACGAAGTATATCGGCAACATGTACAATGAAAGAGTCGTTTATTTCGGCAAGAATTTGAGATATTAAGTACTTGATTCGGGAGTCTGATTTCGCTTTTTTGAATCATTTTAAAAATGTGTACGGGAACGAAACTTTTCTAGATATGTCCCTTATGCCAAGGAACTATACGTAAACAATCAACACTCGTTCTAAAAATAGAGATATGCTAATATCGATCACGTGACTTGCGGTTTCTCCCAAATGTTTAAAAATAGACTTGTATTTCTAAAAAGAATTTGAGATTGATCAAGTAATGAATAATGTCAGTGTTGCTTTTTTGTTGTTTAGTAAATATTTCATATATTTCCAATAATTGGAACGGTAGATAATTTCCATTGAAACATATAAGAGTTAAAGCATTTGTGTTTCCGTAGCAAAAATACGCACGCATCCAGATGTGTCTAAAAATCGGCGCCATAACATTTTGGCTACTGCGGTTCCGTTTATTGGGTGATATAGGGCCCTAGAAAATATAAATGTAAGAGTTAATTATTAATCTCGACATACACATTTCTACTTTTCGTCTTTGAAACGAATTGTTTCACTGTTGCGCTAGAGAACAATAAATGAATATTCTCAAAGTTGAATTCATCGTGCTCGATTCAGAGCACTTTGATATTTTATATATGATAGAAAGCTTGTCATTACTGAAAATATCACAAGTTGAGTTGAAGATACAAATCTCATATCATTGAGTTAAACTAATCTCTTGAAGTTGGACATTTGCCAAATTTAAAAATTAATATTCCTACTATAGCAGAAAATACACTTTCAAATGCAAACCATTCTGTTACATTCTCTGACTTATTCGAGAAAAGGTTAAACGTTAAGCATAGAATATGTAGATTTTGTACCCTGTATAAGAATCAAAGGTAATCGGGATTATTCTACTTCAACGTATGCAAACTGACCTGTGTGTCTAAAACAATAGCGACATATATGCTCCGCCCCCATCAGCACTGTAGTGCTTGGATTTATTTGTTGTCTCTTGAAATAATGGACAGCAGGTCGAATATCCAAATCCAAATGTTACAGAGTGTACCAAAACGTGTTAGTAGAGAAATGTATGTCGGCTATCTCGGTTTGCAGATAATTCACCCTGTTAACAAACGATCACAGGTTCAAGTCCCTGAATCGCTTCTTAATTTTCTCGTCATTTTTCATAAAATTGGCACCCAATATGGGACTGTGACTTACACATGTTCTAAGGAACAGGTGTGGTCCCAAGTTAATGGTAATGTGTGTGTGTGTGGGGGGGGGGGGGGGGGGGAGGTTGGGGGCACAACACAAAATCTGAACGGGTACACATGTTTTTCAGAAGAAATATCTTTAACTTTAATACAATATTTGAGTTTAGGGGTGCTTACGCCAAGTGTTTATAGAGTAGATCCGCCATTGGAAATTCAGAGACGAATTTCAAATTTGCTGTGGAATCAATTGTCACAGTATAACAATATATGTATGTCAGCATAGGTTCAATACGACTGGCTGCATTTTTTCGTCCTTTTTTGCATCGTTGCACAATCTGGAACTGTTACTTATACATGTATATATTCTGTGAAGTATTCACAACTAACGTTCATACACACACACTACGGTCATCCTCTAATCTACAGTTGTATTCTCCTAAGCCTAATTCTGAAATATTTCGAAATTCGTTTGCTTATTAATGCTCTCCTTTATGGAACTCTATCCCGTCTTATATATAAAAAATGCAAATTCTATTTAATCAGTTCAAAGCGCTATGCCCCATGAGTCATGGTCTCACGTTTTGGTCCGTGCCGTTGTGCCCTGTTTCTGACACCTACGTTCTGGATTTTTTGGACATATTTCAGCCAGGTGCCACGTTATCGCATCGTTGTAATCCCGTTGTTACACGATTGACAGGTGGAAACAAATATCTAAGTTGGGTTATGCCTCGCTGCAGCCACGGCCTAGCCTCGTTGTCGCCACGTTGTGTCTCGTTATGCCTCGCTGCGGCTACGCATCAGCCTCGTGATGTGCACCTGAACATTCAGATTAACACAGCCCACACGACTGACCAAAGCATTATACAGTTGACTGCTGATCGATATACATCGTGTACATTCTAGAAGTTAAGAAACATGCCTAAACATAAAAGGAAAGCGAAAGGCTCCAGGAGCAGAAAGGGAAGGAATCTTAATGTATTTGATAGTTGATATTCAACTATTTTCAGTGAATGTCGAATGTCAATTATTTGGAGATTCGACATTCATATGATGATTTCCGATGAATAACGAATCTCGAAGTATTTGATATTCGACATTCAAACATTTTTCAGTGAATGTCGAATATCATTTTTTTTTAGATTTGACATTCATAATTTATGATGATTTCTGAAGAATAACGAATCTCGTGGTATTTGTTATTCGATATTTAAACATTTTTAATGAATGTCGAATATCAATGTATTTGTTATTCGAGATTCAATTTGAACATCGAATAGCGAAAAACAAATATCAAACTAACTTCAGCCCGACGTGACCCAACCATGAGCACTAGCAGAAGTAACTAAACTCCTTACATCTCCCTGTGAGCTAACTTCGGAAACCAGTCTATTGGATGAACCAATATTGCACACCAGGCTATCCTTAAACATGTTTGTTTGCTGTATGTTGTAATAGGTAGCCTTTTTTTTGCCAGATTTTGATTTTCTTTGAAATTCAATATAAAAACTTATTTTTCTAAGAAAGGTTTTATTCTCTATGAAAAAAATATACGGGTGTCTATATGTTGCACGGACAATATTTTGAAGCCCAGTGTAAAATACTAATGTTATCCAACTGAGAAACTTATTATACAATCATGACAGACAGACAGACAGACAGACAGACAGGCAGGCAGGCAGGCAGGCAGGCAGGCAGGCAGGCAGGCAGGCAGGCAGGCAGGCACTTTCATTGAAGATTTGATTAATTATTTTCATTTTCTTACTGTTTAACTAAGTTTGAAGTATTGAGCAATACTCAATGTATGACATGGGTCCAACTACGGTACTTTGTTCAAACTCTATAAGTATTCTTTAAAATGTATTTTTAACAACTGTTGTAAAAATATGTATTATAACTAAAACTTGTAGTGACATGTTACACCCACACACATCAGGGATTAACCTTTTAATATTTAATGTTGGGCACAGAGCCTACCTTGGCATTCTTAAAGTGGCATAACCAGTGCCTAAACATTTTTCTTTACAGAAATACAGAAACTTGTTTATGATTCTAATTTGTTTACATGACTTAGAATGATGCAAAACAAGGCATTTCATACTTAGGAATCTTCTATTAGTTGGTAGTAGAATGAAAACACTGCGTTTTTCAACAGAATTGCAAATAAGTGGCAAACTTTCTCACATACATATGTTTTGACTGAGTTTGGGTCGAACCCACAACCTCAGCAGTGGTTGTGATAGTGCACAAATTAGCTCTCTAAGCCAGGTGGAGAACAACGGATAATGCCATCCTTAAAAATATATTTGTTTGCTGTGCTCTGACCCAGTATTTTTCATGTGGGTAGGTAGGAAGCTATTTTTTTTTACAGATTTTGATTTTGCATTTGGGTCCTCCGTGGCGAAGTGAACTGAGGTGCTATCTCAAGATTTTTTACTTCCTACCACTAAGGTCGAAGGTTCGAGTCCTGCTCAGACCAAAAACTTTATGTGATAAAGTTTGCCAGTGACTTGCGGAAGATTGGTGGTTCTTATATGGCATATATTCATCTTTAAAGACCTCAGAATGAATACTGTTATTACCAGTATTCATTCTGAGGTCTTAAAAGATGAATATATGCCATATATAACCTGAAACGTGTTGAAAATGACATTAAACTATATTTTTAAAAAAAATATGCGTAGTCATTTTAAACAAAAAATGGACAGAAAACATGGAAACAAAAAATCAACGCTTTGAAAGTCAATAAAAAGTTTGGTTAGCTGCAAATTTGAGTGAGTAGGTTATTAAGGAGCACGGCAAACACATATTGTTAAAGGACAGTCTTATGAAGTCTGCAATGCAGATTCTACATGTATTATAAATAGGATTCAAATAGTGTATAATTTTATAGATGTAATTATTTCTTTTGTAAATTATGTTACCTCTAACCTTTATATTTGAATCTGTACCTGCAGTATGAAATTTTCTCATTTAAAGGGGGTGTATCAAGATAAAAAAACATACTTGTCTTAAAAGATGAAATATTAATCAAGATGGATTAAAAACAATAAAATAAAAAGAATAAATATAAACCGAATAGTTTAGTATATCAAATCCACCGAAACGTGACAAAATCGATATGTAAATTGGATTGGTAAACTTGAAACGAAATCTCCTATCTGAAAAAAAAACACCATTTAAATACTGTTTGACGAATTTTACAGATTTACATGTAGTAAAATTGTTTCATCTTCAAAAGAGTCAGAATGACGACACGAAAGTCGTCAAACAGTCATTCTGATTCTTTTGAAGATGAAACAATTTTACTACATGTAAATCTGTAAAATGGATCAAATTGATATCAAAATGACTACGCGACTCATTTAATACGTCACAAAATATGTTGCCATTTTAAGTGGGAAATCTATATTAGTGTAACCTAGGGGCATAGTTAGGAAAGCCCTTTTCAATATATTATTTTGGCGTGTTTAGAAATATATGTTTTTGGTATTACAGTTAGTCAGTGAGTATATTATAGGCATGTTTTATTAGTAAAACATATTTATAGCCAATTTTAAAATTTTTAAAAATTCTGAATATATTCGCTGTAAGTTCATTATGACAGGACTCAACAGATAACATTATGAACTATCCTGATATATTCGCTTTTAAACCTGTTATTTGGTTTTTGATGCTGTGGACAAGATCTATGTATACATGTTTATGTTTTGATACAGGTTGTCCAGCTTGCCACTACATTATAAAGCTTGAGGAGCCTCAGTGTCATTAATAAGAAAGGAACCTGCCGCCACAGTTGTGTCATATGGTTGTTGTTAAACCAGTACTATAAACAGGTATACACTATGCTTCTAATTCAAATGGAATTAATTTTATTACATTTTAAATGTGATTAAAATCTGAAGTTTTTCTTTATATGTTCAGTTGAGTTCATAGATACTGCGTACCTGTCACGGTTAGTTTGAGATAAGTTAAACAATATCAACTTCTGAATCCCAATCATTCATGTATTTCCTTTGTGATATGTATATACATATGTTACTAAAAGAACAAGTATATCTGATTTATTTAAGCTTGATTATAAAGAACGCTCAGAACTTTTATATAAACCGTTCTCGAGTCCGCATCTGAGTATTGTTCTTTAAGAGGCATTGGGTCGAGTTTGGGATAGGCTGAGTCAAACCCAAAACCTCTGGCTTGAGCAGCCTACACTCTATCCACTACACTACTGCCCAACCAACACACAATGGAAAAACATGTAAAAGATTTAGTGACAGTGTATCAATATGTCACAATAAAGTACGTTAAATAGAGGATCTTACCTGAGTGCTCATTTATAATTGGATTTATTAAACAAAAAGAAAATGATGCAAGATACATGTACTCATGTAGTGACATTCATTTTTCAATATTTACTTCTACATTCAAAAATGCAAAAGCCATTAGTGAGAAAGTTATCTTAGTCGCTATTGTCTAAGACTACTTATCTTCATGGCTGAGGTTATGGGTTTGAGCCTAGCTTGGTCCCAGATCTTTATGTATGAAAGTTTGCCAGTTCCTTGCAGTAGGAGAATTGGTCTATTTACTACCTTCTCTAATAAAACTAAATATGCCATATATATTACCTGCCATTTGCAGAGAATCCCATTCAGAAAAAATAAGAGCTAGGCCTGGTTAACTCAACTTGTAAAGTGTCTGACTATCAATCTAAGGGCGTTGAGTTTGAATCCCCGGAAATAGTGGTTAGGTTAACTGATCATATGTTTAAAATAATCACCTAGTTATTGTGATGGTATATAGGATTAGATAAATATTGCAAAACACAGTTCTGTTTGCCAGTTGCTTTTAGAATTTATTTTGTATTTAATCTATCTCCACAACTCAGGAATTCAACCATATTCGGATTACCAAAGTGCATGTTGATGAAGATCTGATAGTTGAAGATTCATGGTAGGGTGATTCGAAAGTGCATATCAAATATATTGGCTAAACAGTTTATATATCTGAATTGATACTGTTTTACAGATTAGATAATATTGTTAAATTCTTAACAGGCCAAATCGATTATGATTTGATATATACATGGACTTTCATGTTGAGTATAAATACTCATATTAATCTTCTCAAGAACTGAATACCAAAATATGTTAATATTTTGTATAAATGATTCCTATGAGAAGGGCTTTCAATTTTCTTCAAATAAAAGGATCAGGGTCAATTGGAGCACAGGAAGCTGCCTTTTATTACATAGCAATACTATGGGAAAACAAAAATTTCTATTTTTCTTATAATTCAGATAGTAATTCAATTATCATGATGTCTGGATTTTTGTTGTTTTTGTTGTTTTTCTCATATTTTAAATATCAATTATTTTTGCTTATATTGATGCCTGGATCCTTGTTTTGTCATAACAGTCCTTAAAGGGTATGTAATATTCACAAGTGGTCAGCAGAGTCCCAAAAAGGATAACATTAAGAAAATAAAAAAATCTTCTCAAAAACTGATTAGTCAAATTTATTCATATTTGGTTTAAATACCCCCTATGAATAGGGATGTTAACATTGTTTAAATAAAGCTGCCATGGTTTACAGGAGCCCAGTAAAGAGAGTTTGGTTTTTATTTGGGAGCACTTCGTGGAAAACAGGAAATTCTCTTTTTCTATTCAATTTTAGTTACCATTTTAGTTATGTTGAGGTTGAACATAATGTTAAGTTGACCTAATAAGAGGGATTTAATAATCAAAAGACGTCAGCAAGGCTAAAAAAGGGATAGAATTGTTAAATTTTAGAAATATTTCTCAGAATAAATATAAATACAATAACTAGGTTAGATAACTCATGCTTGGATATAATGCAAAGTATGGCCCTTGCTTAACTTTGAAATTCTGGTTAAAGTTTTGCTTGCAAGCACCATCAACCTCATATCTCACCTTTCACTTAATGTATTTGACTGAAACTTCACACAAAATTTCCCAATCATCACACCTACCGCAACTACGTTAGATAACTCCTGCTTAAAAATAATGCAAATTATGGCTCTTGTTTGACTTAGAAATTCTGGTTGAAGTTTTGCATGCAGGTACCGTCAAGTCCATATCTCACCATCCATTCAATGCATTTGATTAAAATTTGATTGTAAAGCTAAATTTGCAGTTAAATTAAATTTGAAAGTTGGAGTAACGTAAGTGAGACGTGAGACAACTCATGTTTACTTGGATTTGTCACCAGTCCCAATCAAAGTTGATAGTTTTGTGACAGATGATTTGAATAGTCAAAAGCATTGTCTAATGCACTGTTCTTATTAGCTATTTAAGTGATTATTTCAATTATATAGAGATGTTAAGTACTATGTAGTCACTACAGCTGAGACTAGGCCCTTATAACAATACAGGGAATTAATTATTCAAAAGGGTTATAATTATGAAATTTACAAAAAAAAAATCGTGAACAGATTTATAATCAAATGTGTTCATATTAAGACAATACTTAGAAAAAAGGAAAACACAAAATTTAGATACATTTACGTGTTTTGTTGATATGGCAAAAGCTTTTGATTGTATTAATAGAGGTGTTTTATATATAAAAGTTGTGGTGTTCAGTAAACAAAATGAGAGTAAATACGAGTAAGACAAAATTATTCATTTTCGTAAGAAGAAAAAAAAATGTTACTGCAAGTATTTTTAAAATTGGCGATACAATTATTGAACTATGTCATAACTATAAATATCTTGGTGTGGTTTTAAATGAATATCTAGATTTTACTGAAACTGCTAATGTTTTAACGGAATCAGCTAGTAGAGCATTTTCTACTTGTTTAATAAAAAGTGACCTGATGTTTGCTACATACAGTAAAATTTATGATGCAAGAATAGTACCTATAATGGACTATGCATCTTCGGTATGGGGATGCAAAAGTTATTCTAAAACTGACACACTACATAATCGCGTTATAAAATTCTTTTTAGGCGTACATAAATGTACATCTACACCAGTAATTCAGGGTAATATAGGGTGGGAAACCCCACATATAAGACATAAAATAAATGCTTTACGGTTTTGGAAAAAAATAATAGCTATGGATGATAGACGGTTAACAAAAGAAAATATTTCCATATGATTATTTAAGATGTAAAAATAATTGGTCTGCCGATGTTAAATCTATATTTAAAGAAATTGATAAAGAATGTGACTTTAATTCCTTGTCAATAAGAAGTTTTCATAACACCACATTTATCCAAGATGTGCGTATTCTTTTACTGCATAATTATAAAACAAAATGGACTAATGATATAAATTCCCAAAGTAAGCTAATTATATATAAAAATATCAAACTTGAATACGAGTGCGAGTTATATGTTAAAATGAACCTTAACAAAAATTTAAGATCATGTATTACACAACTACGCTCCGGTACCCTTCCCATTGCAATCGAGTTAGGTCGTTATATTGGTTTACCTAGAGACCAGAGATTCTGTAAGCAGTGTAATTTAAATATTGTCGAAGATGAAATACATTTCATATTTTGTTGCTCTAAATTTGACCATTTACGTGAAAATTTGAATGCAAAAATAGTTGAATTATGCGATACAAATCAATCTTATATAAGTAAAATTGGTAAATTATCACAAAATAAAAGCTCAATTATATCTATCGCAAAATTTATAGAAAGTGCTCTAAAAACGAGGCAAATCTAAACACTTTTTATTTTATCATTGCATTGAGTGATCAATTTTGTTATTCATTTTATTTTGCTGTTGTTGTATATTATATGGTTAACAATGCCATGAAATTTTTCATCATTATTTATGTGTTAAAGTTATTGAAATTTTTATAACATAGTGACTGATAAGCCTTACTAGGCTGGGTATTTCTTTGTATGTACTAACACTTTTGCAAATGTTGTAATTTTAAAATGTATATTACCTGTCACTTTAATAAATAAAATATATTTAAGTGTAAACAGCTCAAAATTATGAGCAAGGGTTTTAAGTTGATTTAAATAAAGAGGCTAGGGTCTATTAAGACTTAGTAAGGACACTTTCATTTTTACATGGAAATGCTACGGTGAAAAGGATAACTCTCATTTTCTGATCTGTAAGTCTTTCTTAGGCTTAGTCCATCAAATGGAAATGATTGGTTAATCAGTTGAATTTTAGACTTAAGGTAAGGACCTGTTTGATATCTCGTTAAATCATATGAGTTGTAGGTCAAGTGAGCTATTCTGATCGTTTCTTTGTCTCGCCCATCTGGCCATCAATAATTTCTTTAAACATCTTCTTAAACTACTGACTCCATTGTATTAATTAATGACTGATATAGTTATCATTAATCAATAAAATCAACCCGTGCAAAGACTACAAACGAACACATGCAAACTTCATTGGAATTGACATAATATTATATTATTCAGCGAAATCTTTCATCTTAATCTGACTGTTTCACTTTGAAGTAGTGAACTTTTGACCATTTATATTCTGGTGTAATTAATAATCTTGTAAACACCAAATGTGGTACTAAAATTATTGACGTGTCATATACTGATTACATATACTGTTTGTTGACAGCTGTATTTGTTTCTTGTAATGTTTATAGTCTTCTGTAAAGATAAATAATCAAAAGTACAAAATATATTGCTTTTCCGTCACCCATCAGCTGATATGAGCCATAGGCACAATGTTAGCATGTCTTATCACCCAGTCCGATCTAGCTGCTTAATATACCACAGAATCGACACCTGACTTACATAGTGATATAACCGTAATATTTGCAGAATTCCATGGAATTTCTAAAAAACGTGTTGCACTGATCACGTATATATGATGTGTACCAATTCTCAAAAGGCTTTCTTTCATTAATTTGTAGAACTTTATAACAAAATGATATAAGTATCTAAAATGTCCAGATACATTGTTTTGTTATTTAGCATCAGTTTTATAACAGACGATTTGTTAATTAACTTCTTTTTCCTGTCATGTAGTACTAGAGTACACCCATTTCAATCAGCGGTGATGGTCTATGGGGTAGTGCGTCTACCTTGCATGCGGAAGGTCATGGGTTCAATTGCCAGCCGGGTCATATGGGTGGAAAATGGTACTAAACGTTTCCATGTTTTGGCACTCAGCATTTAGACGATAGTGTGTCGGTGTTTGTATAATGTGACCGGGTGGGGTAACGTACAATGTATCTGCGGTATGATACTCATGTGTGGCAGCGCTTGGAAATACTGGCTCAAGCAAAAACTGTCGCAATATAACTGATAAATTGTTGAAAGCGTCGATAAACACCATACAAATAACAAATGACAATGAGGTGTAATGTTGTATATCAATCATCATGGAGACTGATCTGACGGGGATTCAAACTCACGACCCTGATTTGATAGTCAGACTGACTACCGACTGAACAGCTAACAGGGACCGGCTACCTTATTAAACTTAAAAAAGTTTTTCAGACTGCAATTTTGCATATTCTCTATGATACCCTGTCGTTCATTTTGTTTTACGACTTTGATTTTCCTACCTCTGGATTTGGGGGAAAGTGGTTAGTGACTTGCACAGATAATATGTGTATAGTATTTGTTTGTATAGTATTGGTTTGTATAGTATTGGTTTGTATAGTATTGGTTAACAGTTTGGTAAATTCTCGGAACGAAGATTAAATGCGATGAGCGCCGGTACATCAGTAAGATAATGTTCACGAAAGTTGTATAATAATCCTATACAAACACTAGACAGAAATACAAATTATACAATTTCATGTAATGCACAAAAAAACACAATTAAAATTGATGTAAAATAAAATAATTATTAGACTGAAACTACAATTAAAAATACTGCTTTTGGACAAGAGACATCATTGCATTCAGATTACTGAAATAGTTTGATACAAGTGATACAAGTTATAGTGTGTGAAATCAATAATTGCAAGTTTTATTAATGAATTTTAATACAATAAAATGCATTTAAATTATATGTTTAAATGAATGAATGAATGGTGTTTTACGGCACGTCGACACATAAATAGGTCATTTTGTGCGCGCATATATGTTTAAAAAGAGATTGTTTAAGAATTGAATTAAGTTTATAAATCCATTGTTATTTATTACAAAATGTAAGTATTTGATTATTATATTAATATATAACGGGCATTTTTATATATAAGCCATAAAAATCCAATCGTACCCAGCCAGTCATCTGAAGAAACATAACTTTTTTAACAGTTTTATCTTTATTTGAAAACTTGTTTTTGCACGTAAGCTAATAACAATAGGGTAATGTATAATATGTAAAAAAATCTGTATAAGAAGTTCTAAAAAACGGATTTTTCACATCAATTCATAATTTCTTAATACCGACTTCAATGCAGAATTATTGTAACCACGACGGTCACAAAATTGAATTTCGGCAAAAAAATGGTGTTTATCTGAATTTCCTTAAAATTTGCTTATTGATTCAGGATAATTTATTGAAGGTATTGAGCTGATATTTGGCCTTCTCGCTGTTAAAACAAACATTTTATCCGATTTTAACTTTTGGAGATTTTTTAGCCATTATGAAAATCGTCAATTTGTTCTAAACGTCACGTGGAAACTACGACTTTTTTCGATCCAGAAGATAAAGCCTTGACATAATCATATTTGCGGAATAGAAAATTTGTGTACAATCCATCGCAATTATTTTAAATAATATTAATTGAATAATTTTATTTTTTAAAACATTGCATCATATAGTTTAGAGTGAGTCGATTTTTCAATAATCGCTCGGTTTACAATTCTTAAGTACAATAGTTTTTCGGCATATTCGAGATTCGATTTACGCGGTGTATAGCAATGTTAAATATGCTTCCCGAAAAGAAATTTATGGTATTAAAGGAATATCTATGTTATTTGTTATTGGTGGAAAATGACAAATTGACCGATCTTTCAGTTAAACTACTATTTTCATGATTTTCAGAAGGCATGTGTTTTTCACCAATTTTCTGTGCCCCCTACACGTAAAATGTGAAATTTTTCATATGATTTTGAGAAATATCACTCCTAATGCTTAGTAACTTCCGAAATCATGTATTCATACCCCAATTTCCAAGCATCATTTTTTTTAAAATTCACAATTCAAACATGACAATGCTATCAAAATGTTCAAAATACATCAATAATGCCACTTAAATAAAAAAAGAAGAGCATTAAAATAAGGAAAATGCATTTTTAAAAAAGAAGAAACGAGGATTGTTTATAAACGCCATTATGCGACTACCCGACGGACTACACCACTGAAGCACTTCCTTTTTCCAATTGTGGTACAATGCCTATAACTAAGGCGATTTCTGCGATTAATTTCAGACCGCTCTCTAGCAGAAATAATTAAGCATGCGCAGATACATAGTAAAGAGATACATAGTGTAGATAATACATAACACTTATAGACCAAATTGCAATATACGACATGCATGGTGATACAAATGTATTTGCTTTAGCAATACAAATAAAATTTGAGGGAATACATATCCAATGAGACACTCCTCAAGTTCAGATTGAGGTATAGAATTATAATATTATTTTACAGTGTTTTGTTCAATATGGGAACATATTGTACTCGTCTAACTACAGGCGTCTCTTCAAATATGGGTTTCACCACAACATAATTTTTACTCGTACAATATATTCGCATAGTATACAAAACACTGTAAAATAACTTTATATTACATGACTGTAGAGGATTTTCATTTCGGCGTAATTTCATTTAAATCTTATATAAATTTAATATATATTATACTGACAGGCTCGGATTCCACCAATATTATTTAGCCCTAAGTAGTACTAAATGCATTCTTGAATTATTAATTTTTAAAAATCTTGGATAATTTAATGTTTTAAGTAAAATTAATGATATTAATTATTGTCACCAACAAATTATCATCATCATCACCCGTGACGTATTGTCCTAACCAACAAGTACACCGCAAATTTGCGCCTTTGGTTGTTTTAACATGTATTTACGAAACACCTCCAGATGCAAGCTATCAATAATGATTGTCCAGAGATGATTTCATATTGCATTTTTTTTCGGAACACAAATGAACAATGAACGACTTTACACATTTAATCTTTATTTTAGTTACATCTATGTACAACGCAATAATAATAAAGGCATTAATATCATACACTATTATGTACATATATATAGCCATTCAAATATATTAACTACAAGAGACTATTACACAATGCAAAAGACAATTAACTATTCAAAATATAAGACTATGTGTAACGCTGCAAATCGATTTATCAAAAGTGTGTTAAGATAAACAAAATACTAAAACTCTAAGAGCACTATTGTGCAATATAAAAAATATCTTAAAGTATCGAGTTTCCCCTCTGATCAGATCAGAAAAGAAAAGATTTGCAGCATACACATAGGAGTTGATAAAAAGGTAACATAATAGTTATAAAACAAAAAATGCGTACATATACAAAGATTAAATGCACGTCTTTGTAGTATTTTAATACAGGTTTTGGCACAAACAAGAATCAATTAGTTGGAAAATAAGAATACTGTCTTATCAACATTTGACAAATTATAAAAATGATTATTAATTGCAGCTGCTTTTTCAAAAAAAATATTTCTAAGATAATTATAAAGATGACATTCTAAAATTACATGAATTCCATCTTCCACTGTGTTAAAAAAGGAGCATTTTCTACCTTCTAACTTAAAATTATCATATCTACCGGTCTCAATTTTTTGGGGCTAACACCACAACGAAACTTACTAAAAGCAGGCATGTGCTTTAAAGGTAATATATTTTTACAATAATTTTCAACTTCAAAATGAGTTTTAACTAAGCGGTAGGTGCGTAGTTAATTTCATCCTTTACCAGACATACTGTCCACTCGCCTTATAGATGCAAATCAATCACTGGTATAACTATCAAGATCTTTCTTTGTCACGTCATCAACAAGAGTACGCATATGGATGTTAACATTAATGTTCGAAAACTGTTGAAGATTAAGTGACATAAATTGCTTTTTTACAATATACATCCAATTTTTTACAAGAAACATTTGCTTTTAAGTAGACCAGAGTGCAATCCGTTTATTGAGTCTACTTTCATTCATAGAGGATAGGCGACACCAGTATGTAGAAATAGTTTTCCATTGACGAAAAATAGTAGGTTGCCAAGCCATTTCACCAACAAAAGCTGCATTTGGCAATATAGTATATTTGCCAACCCCCAAAAAGAATTACATAGCACAGTTATGAACAGCATCAATACATGAAAATGATTTACAACCCCCATATTACAGCCCCATAATTAATAACAGGCCATACAAAGGAGTCATAAAGTTTTGTATATAAGTTATAAGGAACTCCTCACATTATTTTGCATTTAGCAATTAAAAGACCAAGGGCACGATTTCCACTCTGCGCGACAGCTTTAGCTGTAACATTAAAATCCAAATGTTCTTGTAGTTCTATACCAAGATAAGTGTATTTACTAACCATGTGTAAGATTTCATTACCACACTGGAATAAACATTCAGTGTTAGGAGTTGAATTTGGTCGCAAAATGTATAACATTTCTCTAATATGACTATTAATAGACATATCATTTAAATCACACCAAACGCATAGGGCAGATAATAATCTCTGTAAATCAATTTCATTTTCGGCCAATAGTACGATATCATCGGCATACATTAAAATACAAATGTTTCATTATTAACCGATATTCCAATATTTAGTCTTTTCAAATATAAAGCCAAATCAATAATAAATAAATTAAACAACAAAGCTATTTTTTATAGTAATAAGCTTTTCGAAAGTCTATGAAAGCACAAACTGTTGACTTCTTTTGCTTTTCCCTCGTATCAATAATACTAGTAAGTGATGGGATGTGATCCGTGGTACTACGCTTTTTCCTAAACCCATTCTGTTCATCGACTGTTTTGGAATTATGTTCACAAAAATCACTTAAACGGCTATTTAAAACATTACAATACATTTTATACATACTAGTTGCTAATGCAATCCCTCTATAAGAAAGGGGGTCCCTTGGATCCGCAGTAGAAGACTTGTGTATTTGGCTAATGACACATTTACCTATGGGCCAGATAGATGGAACTTTGTCATTATTAAAACAAACATTAAATAAAATGTGAAGAAATAGAATGAACGTATCATTACAGAGTCGCTTTGCATTTTCAACGGCTTTTTTCACTTCAAAAACAGATATATTATCATTGAAAAACAATCTCTCGGTCCACCACTGTTTACCATGTCTATATCTTTTTTTTTGTGTGTTGATTAGATTGTAGCTTTAAAGGGTATTTGGTTATACATACTATTCTTAACTATACTACACCAATCTTGATAACCACTATCGATATCATGCTGTGTTTGTAATCCTTGCTCCAACTTGTCAATAGTAATATTAACATCAGTAAGCACTTCTGTATTATTTAGAAATGAATCTAGTAATTAAGTTTAATCAAATGTATCATAACTACTACTTAGAGGTGTTTCGTTATCACAACGTAACATGTTAAAAGCAATGTTCCATTTTAGCAAAGAATGATCTTCGAAATCCCGAATTCTCGTCGCGTGCGAGAGCGATATTTCGCGCGAGACTATGAGCTCAGGAGAATTCGTTTCACCGCGGTCGCTGCTGAAACAATGTAGATTTCACGTAAGTAAATTGAATTTTCATACATTAACAACACAAATATTAATAAAAGCAGTTTAATAAAGTTTAATTTTAGAGAGTATGCTAGTATCAATGATGAACTTAAGAAATGATGCGGTTGTTGACCATGATTATCTTTTTATTGTGACTTTTATTACTGTTTTAAGTGGGTGATGTTAGCATAATGTAAAATGGTGTGTGTGTGTCTGGTATATAGGTGTAAATTATTAAGAAAAGTTATTCTTGCAAAAGAAATTAACTAATTTTTTCAAGAACATAATTTATAATGGATATATAAAGACGAATTAAAAGTTTAAAACTCCGTCTCTGACGCTGTTTTGTACCTGTTGTAGTAGCTTAGTTTCAACACAGAAACGAACATTCCCGTGTAATTATACAGTTACTGTACATGTTTCATAATATGTTTTATTTTTTTTTTACTCATCAACTATTTATTAGTGACTAAGTTTATTGTTATATGAATTTTATTTCAGTTCGGTAAGATGCCGTTGGATGACTATTGTTGTGTGTCCTTGTGTAACCACAAGAGAAGTAAAGTTCCACCACGTTCTACATATTACACTATTTCAAAAGAGCCCAACAGAGCCCATCTCAAATGTCGTCAGTCTGGAAAAAATTGTACGGCCTTCCATATTTCAAACCAGACGGAATATGCTTGTTTTTCATGTTTAAGTCTTAAAAAAGAATAGATGTATTCATCTGAGATATCTGAATTAATATATAAGCATCATTTTCAAAAAAGTACCTTTATGGAATTTTTTACGCATCTTATCCTATAAAACAAATCTAACCACAATTTTATCTTTTCTTAAAAATAGGTTTTGCTTGTTTAACCTATATAAAACTAACATTGAAATAAAGAACTGACATAAAAATGAGCATTTATTAATCTCTCTTTTATATCAGAGACGAATGATAATGAGACGCAATATGTATATCAACCATCACGGAGATTGTGACCGGTTCGGATTCAAACTTGTGACCCATGAATTAATATTCAGACGCGCTAACTTCTGAGCTAATCGGACGCGGCAGTCATTACATAAGCAAGCATGGTTTAATTTGTAAAATATGAAAATAACCCTCCACTTGATAAATAAAACAAAAATAATATTGCAGTTAGTGTCAATGTAGACCCAGATCAGCTTGCACATCTAAGTCGTGTTATCAAGGTATGCACTGTTTGCTACGCAGTCAGTAAATTATCAAATTCACCATTTTAAATCAGGAATGGAATTTAAGCAAAAAATGGTCCATTATATATATTTAACGGGCTCATAGAGAATAATAAATAAAACTTTATTTAGCGAAAAACAGAAAATGTATTTGAAAGCATTTTTATTCATCATGTTAAACTGGTGCATTCATTGCTGTACACCAAGAAATGACTGATACTATGTTAATTTCATACCCTTTTAAAGTAAATTTAGGTGAAG
This sequence comes from Panopea generosa, assembly GCA_029582155.1. Classification (NCBI taxonomy): domain Eukaryota; kingdom Metazoa; phylum Mollusca; class Bivalvia; order Adapedonta; family Hiatellidae; genus Panopea; species Panopea generosa. The sequence continues at coordinate 59,251,939 of CM055898.1, read as the reverse complement.
CGTTGTTGAGTGGTATTTTTAATATTTGCATAACTTGCACGTTTTTTGTTTTGTTTTATCATATTGTGTATTTTACCTATTACTAGCCCATATGGAATCGTTACCCAGTCTACTAGTTACCTGGACAAATATAATTTTTTAACCTTTGATGGATAGTGTCATATGGAATATATTTGCCTACAGGCATATTGCACAAAATGTATGCTACTGTCCAGTTACTTGTATCCTGCTGAGCTTTCATAATTCACCAACACTACAATCACACCATGTGGTAATGAGAAAAAACATGCATATTGTACCCCAATTTGCATAATTCACCACCGGTTTTATGACCCCAGGGTTTAAGATAGGATGTATGTTATATTGCATAGTATTATGGACAATTACTTAATTTAAACATTTTCATTTATTTAGGAGGTCAATACCAATGGTAAGAAAATATGTAACGTCCGTCGTCTTTTTGTAACGTTCATCCCCTATATTATTATTATCAATTTTCTGATTTTATGTATCATTTCACAAATACACTATTATTAAAGCAAATATATCTCCTCGTGGTCATGCATTACAATGTGATACACGTAACTGTTGTAAATATGATCAAATCAAAATTGTATGTATATTATTTTGTGTGATTTGTATCCGTAGTAGATGGTGTTAATTTATAATAAATATATCAAATTTCTCGTTAATACAATAAATGTATAAACAAAATAAAATGTGTTTTAGTTACGTTTCATCCCCAAATAATAACAATCCAATACTATCACACATTAATTAAAAACAAATACCACAAGTTTATGATTGTGACACCTAATCATGGTGTGAAACACTGTAAAGTTTATGCATTAACCTATGTGTGGTACGAAACCTCATTCAAAGCTCTCTTAAATAAAAGAAAATCATAGGTTATTTTTGCAAAAAACTACATTTAGGTTATATTGATATGTTGTAGTAATAATGTGTTTTTTTTTAAAGCATTTACATACGTTTTAAACAAAAAAGGCCCATTGACTGTGCAACATGCACTGTGACGACATGTCAGTTCGGTCCGAAATTAAGTAGATAATACATCTATAAAAAGACAGAATTATCAATAAAATCCGTCATGTCGCATGAACTTTTTAACAAATAAAATATAACCATTCCCTATTTGTAAATGATAGTAAGGATATTGATAAAAAAATTAATACTAAACTTCTCAAGTTTACAAATTACCCCACCCATCACCAGAAATCAAGCATTATTTAAAGTATACAGACACGCACAAAACGATAAAAAGTAATTTTATTTTATTTGAAACTTCTTCAGGTCTTCAGGGTTACCAAACAAACAAATTAATTAACTCTTGGTTGAAATTAATGAAATTTATGGCCATTGTTCGACTCGTTAAAGTTTTCCGTGCAACTTGATAGCATGCATAAATCTTAGTAACGTCATCTGCGATTGATTTAAAACTACAATAACGCCCTCGTGATGTACAAATAGTCATCCAGCTATGTCCCATACCTCTAATGGTGATTTTGACAATTATCCTCAGTTTCTGCATTTGTATATTTTTTATATTTAACCCTCATCTGACGGAGAGGGCCGAATTTATTATTTGAAGAATTTGTTGCCAAACCAAATTTCTATACTATGAATAGAAATAAAATATGTTTAAACCACAAACAAACATCTTGGTTAAACTTCTTTCCTCACTTAAAACATTGAATAACTCAGAAACAGATATAGAACCCAAAACTTAATAACACTCACTTGTGAGTGAAAAGTGCATGTGTGTAACAATTAATATAACTTGGTCAGGCTTTAGTATCTATTGACAAAGCAGTGCGAATAGTCCAGCGCACTGTCTTACGGTCATGTCTTGTTTTTCTACCAATACCGTCCTATTTTCGAGGCAATTCACTAAAAAAATTTTATAATATGTAACTATATTTTAACAGCATAAACATTAATAAGAATGCAGATTGCACATCGCTGTTAAAGGGAGTTGCCTTGCATTATATACTTATATGCTTAAATTAAATGTTCGCATGAATTTTATCAATTTCAGTTTGAAAAAAGAGTTTTTTGTTTTTTTTTGTTTTTATCACTAACTGCCAGAGCAACCATTTGTAATCATAGCAACCGATTGTAACAGCCATGGATCATTATGTAATCAATTAAGCGACCTCTGACCAACATGAACCTCTTGTTTTAAGTCAAAATCATCACAAACTATTTAACCCTTAAATATACATGGGACACTGCAGATGCAATGCCATGTTACAAAATGTTTAGATTCCTATCTAGATTTTCTGAAGAAAATAACTCAGGAAGGCCGGGTAATTGTTTTTATTTATATGTCATATTGACTTCTCAAGGGTTTCGCACAGGTGTGGATAGAGAAGAGAATTTAAACTTTTTCTCTTGTCTAAAGCCTACATCCAACAAAGTTTAAGGACGAAATAACTACGTGTATAAATGTTGATTATATTTTAATGAGGACTAGGTTATCTTTAACCAAAGGTTAAACACACTTATATAAATTATATCTGGTATTTAAATATTAGTTATTATAAGACTAAGGATAAAGATAACTAAGAGTCATCTTAAACCAACGTTTATAAATTTGGTTGCAGAAGTCCAAACTATTCCACAGTTATATAGCCGGGTGAAATGAAATAACATTGTACCTATTTCCGATTTGTTCTTCTAAATGTGAATGCGAACCCGCCAGGATAACGCAATGGTAGCGTAAATGCTTGCAATTCAGAGGCCCCGGGTTCTATTCCCGACTGACATATTCTTTGTAACAAATTGTTCTCCGCCGCAAGTGGGAAGTTGTCAGTTACTTGCAAAAATCGGTAAGTACTGATATGGTTTTTCTGGAAAACCGTTAGGGTACCTCACCACCATTTTATAACTGTAAACTGTTGAAATGGCGTTAAACCCATCACGTTCGATAAACTTGTAAATGTGACCTTAAACTTCGACCTATTGATATTTTTCTCTTTCTTGAGAACGTCACATTTACATCTCATCATGGTGAACTCATATGTACTTATTTGTAGCTTTTTTAATTCGCCGGGGAAAAACATTGATTTGATAAAGTAATACAAATTGTTCATATAGTTTAATATATATATATATATATATATATATATACCTTTTTGTTACTTCAAAGGCTCATTTTTGTTTATTACAAACACAGAAAACAGAGTCAACAAAGTCAAATCACCGATATTCGTCGTTCTATATAAAAATAAGGTTGTAAAGAATCAGGTTATAAGGCATTGTCAGATACAGGCATGTTTTTGTTAAATAACTTTACGTTAATGACTATACTGTTTTAAGTTTATATATTTAAATAGTTACTGTAGCTGGCAATATACTTAGTACGTTATCCAAGGACAAAACAGCTACTGCATAGCTTGATGTAGTTGAAGAAAATGGGATTACAGCCTGTGTTCAACAAAGTCTTCCTCGTCAAAGAGAAGATTGAAAACATTTGGATCCATCTGATTTGCAATTTGTTTTGTTCCTGCAATACCATAGGGGTGTAGCTGCAGGATACATAAAACAAAAACAAAAATAAAATATGACAGAGTACCTCAGAGCCACCATCAAACTCTTTAGACCTGCATGTTTACTTTGACCAAGCTAGGTCACTGCCATACATACACCACCTACCCAGGAGTGGTGGGGGACACTCTCTTCTCTATATCTTGGCCCGTAATACTGGGAGTGAATGTCGATTAAGATTCACTATTTAATACATCTTATAATTTAGTTTGATACTCGTTGGAGATTCGCTTTTAAACACATCTTAGAGATTGTGTGTGTGTGTGTGTGTGTGTGCGTGTGTGTGTGTGTGCGCGCGCGCGCGCGCGTGCGTGTGTGTGTGTGCGTGCGTGTTTAAACAATAACGCTTAAAATTAAAATAAAATATTGGCGTCGATGACAATCATATTTTCTAAGAAATTACTAGAATTCAGCCGTTAAGTGTTTAAGATATCAAACATTCAAATTTCGGAGCGGTTCCCCGTATCCAAATAGCGGGAGTAGAGTAGAATTACCGCGACTAGCAGGAGAGCATTTTTACTACACACTACCCCAAGGTTGCATCTTTCTAATAAATGCAGTGCTCTTATGCTCATTAAAGTATCGTTTGCCTACAAACTACTTATAATTACGCTAAGATACTTAAAAGGCAAGTCATTCCTTTTAAAAGAAAATTCTATTAAATGAAACAAAAACAATATCTGGCCTTTGTGTGAGTAATAAATAGATAATAGATGGGTGTTATGTATTTGATGTCGCTTGAAAAGCTTACCATGGCTTATGTTTAATTGTTGCAACATGCGACATTAGTCATGTGATGTTTGGCTTATATTTAACAAACCATAAAAAAGGACCTCATGATCAAATTTTAACGCTGACCAGTTTTCAACGACAGTTTTGATCTGAATTTAATGCTGAAATGTGACCCGGGTCGATTTTCAACGAGGTCAAAATTTAAAGTTACACCCAGCTCTAGCATTTTTATGTAAAACTTTTCGATTCAATCCAAACCATGAATAACCTTCTAAGTTCAATTTGTGATCCTGAAGTAAATGGGTTTCTGCTTATACTTAATTATCAATACCAGTATTAAGAACACATAATGATCTTAAATTAAAATTGTCAGATTCACAGTCAACACTCTAGTCACGAACATTTCAAAACCCGGCTGAGAGCCACTACTACTACTACGAGAGTCTAGCGTCACTTCAGAGTTCACTGGATCGAGAATTGGAACTGGGTCTTCCATTTTGGTTGTTACGTGTGTTGTTTACCATATGTTCGTCGCGGTTAACACGAATCACATGTGACTCTTTGACAACAAGATCGCACTGATTAAACGCACCAAGAATGGTTCGGAAGTTACTGGCCATTAACCGATCTGCTGGGGATTGATCATGGTGTTTGTAGAAGATTCCACACTGTCTTCAGTTTTGCTTTCTGTGTCATGACCATACGTGTATCGTCGTTGGTCTTGACTTTGGCAATTATAACGTCATGCTTACCATCGCTGGTAGATTTCTTGCGCTGAGCACTGGCGCACACCACATCACTCACCCGGAAACCGTCGCGTATTGGAGAGTTCACCCTTGCTGCTGACATTCTCATTTGCATTCTGGAAGGCCTCTAATTACTACGTTAAGAGGGATCTCAGACTGTTGTTGTGGAGGGCCATTGGTGACAACAGAATCAACGTTTGCACTCGTTTCATTAAGTTCCTGTGCTACTTCAACTTTGAAGGAATCTTTAAAAGAGTCTAATTTCTGTTCAACATCCTTACGGATACGACTCATTTCAGAGTTGACACGTTTATCTAACGATTGGACAACTTTATTTGATATCCTCTGCTCCAGACCTGATTCGAGTTTGTCCATGCGTCACTTAAGGGAAGAGAACAGCATGTGCATGTCAGCAGAAAGTTTACATATAAGTTGCTTTACCGATGGAGTAGCATTAACATGTTTATCAGCATCCACCACCACAATTGATTTTGGAGCTGGAGTTGCTATATCACCATTCATATTTAAAGTGCGCTTTGCTTTTGCCGTAACACGTGGCACGGTTCAGAAGCATTGCGTTTCCTACTATTGGAGAACGGCGTCTCAACACGAGCAATACGCTGAGATGACATAATAGATTCAACGTACTTCTCAGCATCCTTTATCAGATGACAAGAGCCAGTAGCAGTAGAAGCCATTGCTAGGGCGACAACGCTGACCGAATTATAATTGACGCAGGTGAGCCAATACAGTCAACACAAAGCGCGCTAGTCAAGCGTGACGATTTTCCCGCTATATTGTACTATTCTATAAATAGCACAATAGCACAGGAAAATCTCAGGTGTAAATTACATGTATTTGTATGTAGAAATCAGTGTACAAGGTGGACTACGTTGGTTTAAACATATTTTTATTCATTATATTAACAACGTTTGCATGTATATACAATGACAAAACCTATTAGGATTGGAACGAAAGCATAATGCTTTATGGTTCCTTTCCTTTGAAGTCTATTTTAACATTGAAATGGCAGACGTACAATGATATAACTGGTTTAAATAAATAATTGTGGAAATATTTTAGTCAATACTGACAATATAATAAAAAGATAAAAAAAATATTTAGAAAAACGTAGCAAAAATGAAGCATCAAGAAAAAACCCCAAAAAAACCCAACAAGTTACAGGCATGTATGATGTATTTTGATAATATATACAACTTCAATACTCAGAAGAGGCAATTAAAAATCAGAAGGCACGGCGGCGAACCGGATAAGGGTGGGTGGATTTATTTCAGTATTTTGAGATTCAATTTGAAATATTTGACATAAGTGACATAAGTTGCTCCTGGCTGCTGATTAGAATCGTTTGCTTTTAATGATAAACTCGTGCACGGCTTTAAAAATCAACGAGTTTAATTCATAACTTAGTCTTGGATCTCCATATAAGATAATTTCTGTAAAAACAGTACATAAGGACGACAGTGTATTTAAAAATTCCAATCTTATGTTATGATAGGCTGGACATGTGAAGAAGTAGTGATAAGTGTCCTCTATGCTACCACAATGACATAATGGGGATTCAGTTATATTTTTTAGATACAAGTGCTGATTGAGTGAACTACAATTTGATCTAAGGCGCGCGTGGAGAGTTTGTGCCTTTTGCTCCCTGAATAATAGTCTTTGGGGGCGTACACTCATCTATATTCAGAAAACGTTTAAAAGTATATACCGATTCCAAACAACGAGCCTCGTATGGTAGAGAATTCCATTCCCGAACTACAGAAGGTAGAAATGAATTAAAATAATTGCTTGTTTGTGAACGAATTGTGTGTAAGTTCTTATCATTCCTTTATCTGTATTGGGACTCATGACCTACTTGACGAGGCACCAGTGCTGAAAGATATGCAGGTGACACATTATGGACCATTTTGTAAAACAGAATAAGTTTGTGCTTTCGCCTTCTAACTTCAAGCGTTTCCCAGTTAATTTCAGTGTACAAATTGTGTAACGATATCAGTTTAGTAGTTCCCGATGCGATTCGAGCTGCTTCATTTTGGATTTTATCCAGTTCAAGTTTTTCATATTGTGTGCAATTATCCCAAATAACATCTGCGTATTCTAAAATAGGTCTAATAAAAGTAGTGTATATTATTTCTAAGGAATTTCGATCAAGTTGAAATTTGAGTTTCCGCATTATATTGATTCTTTTCCACGCTTTAACTTTAATATATTCTATATGTGAGTGCCAGTTACAGTCATTCGAAAACGTGACGCCTAGGTGTTTATGAGATTTCACTTCTAAAATGTTTTGATTGAGCATATTTAGGGGTGGGTGTGCAGGTTTCTTATGTTTACGAGATATCAATAGCGATTCTGTTTTCCTGGGGTTAAAACTGACTAACCACTTATTACTCCAATCTGTGATTTTAGCTATATCAGAGTTAAGAATGTCTGCAGCAACATTTACATGATCAACATTAATATAAAGACTTGTATCGTCGGCAAATAGACGAATGTTTGAATTGATATCCGTAACAATATCATTGATGTAAATAAGGAAGAGAAGCGGTCCTAGGATAGAGCCTTGTGGAACACCTGCATTTAATGAGTTCCATCTGGATTTAGCACCAGGAATAACTACACACTGACGTCGATTAACAAGGTAATCTTTGAACCATTTAATGAGTGAATCAGAAATACCAGCATATTTAAGTTTGACTAGGAGACCTTTATGCCATACTCGATCAAATGCTTTACTTATATCAAAGAAAACTACTCTGACCTCTTTTCCAGCATCTAATGCTTGGCATAAAGTATTATAAAGATAGGTGAGTTGATTGACGGTTGAGTCGCCTGGCATGCAACCTGACTGAAGAGGTGATAGGAAGTTGGTTTCATGAAGAAAGTTAAAAACATGTTTAAATATTAATCTTTCCAGAACCTTATCGATATTACTTAGTAGAGAAAAAGGACGGTAGTTATTTACAGAAGATGTATCCCCTTTTTTGAAAACGGCACACACATGCGCTTCTTTCCAAATATTTGGAACTTTTCCACCAGTTAAAGATTTGTTAAAAATATTACAAAGAGGAGTGGACAACTCATTAGAGAGTTCACGTAGTATACGATTATTTATTTCGTCAGGGCCCGTTGCTTTACCTATCGGAAGACATGCTAAAACAGACTTGACTTCTTCTGGAGTTAAATAAAATAATTGCATAACTGTATTACTGTCGGGCATAGCAGGTAGTTCAGTATTGTTATCGTTTAAAACTGTCTGGCTTTTGAAAAAGTCGTTTAATAAATTGGCCTTGTCTGTCTCGTCAGAAACTGTCACATCGTTACTAATAAGAGGTGGTAGTGTTTGTTTGGCATTTGGAGAAATAAAAGTCTTAAGAGTTTTCCACCAGTCCCTGCAAGAAATATCTGATGTTTTGAGTTTGTGGGAAAGATTATTATAATATGCTTGTTTCGATTGACGTATTAGTGTTATTATTTCATTTCGGGTATTTCGAAATTTAGCCCTGTGGTGTTTAAGGTTTGTATGTTTGGCTTTTTCTGTATAATATTTTTCTATATCTGATTTTAAGCTTTATCAAAGTATTTACCCAAGGAGGCTCATATGGTCTAATACGAACTGTCAAGTTGGGAATGCATTGTTTGGTTAAAGATATAATAGTGTCAGTAATATTTTTTTGCATCAACATTAATATCATTATTCGACAATTCTTGCCAATTTATTTCTTGAGCTTTACTTCGCAATAGATTAAAATCACCCTGGTCATATTTCCATATTTTCCTAGTGAAAGATTTTAATTTCGGTTTTGTAAACTTTAATATGGCAAATATTGGACAATGATATCTTTGTACTTGATCTAGGAAAGGATCAGACACGCCACTTGCTATTAAATTAGCACTATTTCTAACTAGCATAATATCAATGAGAGTAGACGAATTTTCAGTAAAATGGGTAGGTTCATTTATAATTTGACTTAAACCAAATTGATTGCATAGCGATGTAATTTTTTGAGCACTTTGACAGTTTAGCATATTTAAATTTAAATTGCCGGTAATAATAATATCATTAATTCCTGAATCAACTGCTAAATTTATAGAGTCTTCTATCATGTTGTAATAAATTATATCGGCGTTTGGAGGTCTGTAAAATACACCGAGGAGTATATGTTTATTATTAAGTGAAATATCGATCCAGATACATTCTAAACGGTTTAATTCGAGATCTACCCTGCGTGTGTATGTAAAGTTAGTTTTTAAATATACAATATCTCCACCATGGCTATCACCATAACGGTCTTTCCTTTCAGGTCTTTGAAATGACGGAATAAGAAGTTCTTCGGTAGGTATGGATTCATGTAATCAAGTTTCAGAGAATGTTAGGATGTCGAATTGATTAAGTTCTGCACTAAGCAGGTCTAGTTTATAGCTTAAACTTTGGACATTATAATGAATTAAAGATAAGTTATGTGTCATGTCCAGAGTTTCAGAAATTGAGGTAGCATTTGATACATTGGATGAATTTAGTATTTCAGGTCCGGGATTAGGGTGTATATCTCCTGACTGTAAAAGAAAAACTAAGAACCAGGTGCACGTGATTGCTGTAAAATGTAAGCATAATGATCTTTAACAAACTTTACGTTAATGAAATATTTACGGCCTAATAACAGACGTTTATGGGGATGTTCAACGGTGTTTGCGAGTCTAGATGTAGAGAAGACGTTTTCAAGCAAAGAGAATATACTTAGTAATGAACTAATTAATTATAGCAGCAGAAGCAAATGCAACAAAGTTGAAAACATACACTCACATCGATATGACGGCATGATGGTGGTATGACTGTGCCTATAGTTAACGGAATTGCAATAAGACTATGTCTTACGTTTACAATATATATATATATAGTATATCACAATCAAACTTCCCAAGTTGAATCACAGTACCTTTATAAAAACAATATTTGTAAAATATCAATAAAATAGTAAAAAGACGAATTAATAAAACAAAATATCCGTGCAAAAAATAAACAACTTTCCATCAAGGTACGTAGCTCTATCCTTTATTCAACAAGAGTGTTACATTTTTTTACATAGTTTTGGACGACTAAACGAAAATAAGTTTGCAAGAAAATGATGATAATTATGAAAATAGCATATATGTTCATCGAAACTGAGGTATATGAAAGTTTTAACATAGCTGTATATACATTTGAGAAGAAAGACAAAACAATATATATCTCCTCCATAAATAAAGTGTACGTTCACATTATCAATACCACATGTCTTCCCTTTCTTACAAGAACTTGGGCGACCATCACTTAATCAGATGTAGCTCTCCTATATGGAGGAAATAAAGAATATATAAATCTTATAAAACATTGTGTATTTCATGTAAAAGTGAATCAAGCGTGCTGTCTTCATGTGTTTTCCAGTCGTTGTCGTAATCCTGGTATTAAAATTATTCAAAATCATTTTAACACTTTCATATTGTTGAAATTGGATAGATTATTTTTTAATATACATGACGATATTTTTCTTGCAGGTATTTATTTATGGGTTGAGAACTCCCCTGCTCACAAATGTTTTAAATTAATGATGATATGTTTTCATTGATACAACATTATATACGAGTCACGAGGTTATATAATTACGCCTACTAATCGCACAGCCCGCGTTGTAATATCGACGTTTTAAGGCGTGGGGATTTCCGGTTACACAGGCGGGAAAGTTAAATTGGTGAATTTTACGGTGAGTGGACAATATTTTCGCAAAATTCGTTTACTTAAACTTTGTTTCGAAAATCGAAGAATGCCATCGGATGACTAGTTATACAAACCTATAGCTGACGGAAGTTGAACTTAATTAGTAATTATATGAATGTGTGAGCACTTCTGAAGTTCTCCCAAAAGTGACAAAATTGGGGCACCTGACGATCATATTCTGTCGTATTTTCAAGCAGACAAGCCCTGTTATCATAAAGGAACTTTCCAAGTGTAGCATGTTTTTGACGAATCACTATGGTTTGAACAAACTTGGTAGCGGTTCCTCCAAGGACCATTTCTGTGAAATTGTTTTAAAATCGAGCCAGTAGTTTCTGACAAGAAGATTTTTTTAAGTTTTTACTATAGCTTATATAGTAAACTAACCCCAACCCTTGTCCGCCATGTTTTTTGGATGAATCAAGATTGGTAGAGGGTCACCCAAGGATCATTTCTGTGTAAATACTTAAAAATCCTGCCTGTAGTTTCTGACAAAAATATGTTTTTAAGTTTTTACTATAGCTTATATGTAAACTAACCCCAGCCCCTGGCCGCCATGTTTTTTTAAATGATTTGAACAAACTTGGTTGCTTGAGTCTTGTCTGCTTGAAAATATAACAGAAGAAGATCGCCAGTTGCAAACATGTGGCCACTTTGTAACCACTTCAAACGTGCTCTAACATTCATTAAATGACTAATTTAGCTTAACGTCCGTCAACTAAAGGTTTGTTTAACTGCTCATCCGATGACAGTCTCCGATTTTCGAAAAAATGTTTTAGTAAAACAAATCTGATGAAAATATTGAACACTAACCGTAAAATTCCTCAAATCGGCTCCTCCGCCAACGGAACCGGAAATCCTCCGCCTTAAAACGCCGATGTTGTATCCGTTGATTTCATGTGACGTAACACAATATGCGCACCTTGCGATTTTGTGTCCCAATCGAATCAATTCTTGATAGTGGATATTATCGGAGTGAAAAAAAGAGAAATTAATCTTATCACCAAATAATGTCAATTCATATATAATTGTAAATTTATCGGTCAATTGAAATATCACATTTTTGAATGAATTTGTATTTTAACACAAAACCCTTATTTAAATCTTTGTAGACTAGGTTAAAAAAGTAAACTTGTCAACAATCGTACACGTTCTAATAGACATATATCAGGCATGGGGACGGGTCCTTTTTTGACGGTTTGTTAAATATAAGCAAAACATCACATGACTGATATCGCACATTTGGTCAGCTTTTCAATCGACATTAAATACATCAAATCCATCTATTATCCTTTTATTACACACACAGTCATACCCGACTTTCGATATCGGTGTCGCGTGAAAATCCGATAATAGTTTTATTATAAACAAAGAAGGACGATTTAAGTTTAATCTTCATAAATCAATAACCGTTTAAAATATCAATTTAGTTTTGTACTGTTTATAACATGTTGTTTAAAATGTCCTCTTTAAGTTGGTAATTTTTTATTTTAATTTTAAATTAATTAATTTTTGGTCCTTTTTATGATTTAAGACAATCACCCAATTTCTCTGTATGATCTATACAAAATGAAGAAAGGTTTGACAGTAACTGGATATTTTTATCTCCAACACAGTATTTCAACCACATTATTCCGAATTTGTACTTATCAGCATAACAGATATTTTATTACGCTTTCCATTGATATTATTTTTATCAAAATAACAGTTTATCTCTTTGGTCCTTTTTACAATTTATTTAGAAACACTACTATATTTTTTTTACAAGTCGCGAACATCGGCAACCTTCGGGATTTCTCGTGGATGTACATATTCCAGATTACCGCACGGTAATTTATATCGTTGTTATGACGCCCACCCGGGGATATTATTGGGGACATTTGTCGTCTTTATTTCTCGTCTTTTCATGAAATTATAAAGCAATTTAAATTGTGTAATGGGGTAAAATACGTACATGCACATAGAATTGCTTAAAATTTATAAAAAAAACAACAATTCTATGGTCATTGTATTTATATTTTTATGTATTTAATTAAGTATTAGGAATTAAAAAAGGATGTTATTATGCACAAGACTTCTTTATAAAGAATAAATAGTTGAAAAATGAATAGTTTAAACATATTTTTTTGCCAAATAAACACATATTACATTATTTATCATGCATATAATTAAGTCAAATACAATTTAAGGCAAAAGGGTCTGGCCACAATTTCTCTCAACATTAGATTCGGCTATTCCCTTAAAAAATTTCAAGTTTATTTGCATATCAGCAAAACATTGCCTATAGCCATTTACCCATTCAAATTAATTTATATATGGCATAGACATACAGTAATATGAAATACAAACGAAAACATACATATGACATATTCAAACTGAAGCAGTCATGGTATTTATACATCTATAATTACAATATCATTTATAATCATATCAAGAATCAATCAAATTGTTTCGGTTGTAAATTTGGCCAGATTACAAATACTTTTTCTATTCCTTGATGACATAATGTTTTCAAAACTGTTAATATTTGGAAAAGCACAATGTTTAATATAATTATTTAGTTCTAATTGTTCTATATGTAGGACAACATAAGAGAAAATTATACTCCGATTCAACCAACCCCCCATTACATACTCTACATAAACGATTTTCCCTTTGTACATTTGTGTATCTCCCAGCTTTAATTTCTAAATTATGCGCACTCAGTCGGTTTGTTTCATTTGGAATAAAATCCAAGTAATATACATATTCAAAACATGTTTTAAATTTTCTTAAATAGTCTAATTTGGGCATATTTTAAAGAGATGTATTCCAATTTTGTAAATACTGATCACAAATCCTTTGTTTTAACATGGAAAAATAATTTGCGTTTAAATTGAAATTCAACCAAATATCTCCAAAACCCAGTCTAATTAAAAATATGTGCATACTACCAGTCCAACAGCTGGTATTTTGTAAAATACATTGTTCATTAAAAACTTTAAATTGAATAGAATTGTGTTTTTTTTTCATAATTTTTGTCAAATAGCTGCACGTTGTTTACAGATAACAGATAATGAAAATATCCCTAGTTTACCAAATACAGCTACGTTATGGGTTTGTAGTTTAACACCTAAGATGCGTTTGCAAAACTTAATATGTAATTTATCTAATTCCTTATTTTCATAAATACCCCAAACCTCCGATTCGTATAATAGAATATGCACAACCATAATATCCAATAAAGATAATTTAGTTTTGATATCTAATTTAACCCTAGTGAATACTGAAAGTAAACTGTTATATGTTCTGGGTGCTTGATCTGATAATACCTTTACAGCATGTGACACATTTCCAGTGTAATGGAATTTAAAACCCAAGTAGCAGAAAATATCAACAATTTCTATTTTTTCATTATTTATTAACCAGTCATGGTTATGTTTTGTTTTCTTTTTTCAAAAATATAATTTTTTATTTTATCTACATTTATTTTTAATCCCCATTTGGTTGAATATTGAAATAAATGATCAATTTGTTTGTGTAAACTTAGTGGATTTGTTGTAAACAGTGCTATGTCATCAGCATCGAATGCAAAATAAATATACAATCTGTAGTACTATGACTATCATGAAAGCCGAATTGTGCATCGTTAAATGTGTGTTCCGCCTCGCACCATTTATTTATTCTATTACGTAGGGTGAGAGAGAATATTTTTGACATTATATTTGTTAAAGTAATGCCACGATAATTGGACGGATTAGTTAAATCGCCCTTTTTATGTATAGGAATAATTACACCTTTTCCCCAACAGTCCGGATAATTTCCAGTGTCCTATATATATTATAAAATATTTGAACAAGATACACAGAAATAATAAAAGTCTTTTGAATCGATAAAAAAGTCAGCTACATTATTACTAAAATCTTTTATGGCGTTTCATTGGTGAAATAGTATTTTTATTTCAGCAATAGTAAAAGAACAATCCAGTTCAGCTATATCCAAAGAGTCTCTGTCTATATTTATACCATCATCTGGGTTAAAATGGCTATGAGCTGTATTTGAAAGATTTTTAAAATGCTCGAAAAATTAATTCAAATTAATATCAGAATAATTGTTACCTCTTTTCGTTTGATATTTTTTTTAAATATTTCCAAAATTTACGTGTATTGCTTGAACTTAATTTTGACAAATTTGTTTTTTTCTTTTTTAACCCTTTACTCCATAGATACGCGTTTTCCCGCACCAATCACAGAAGGCCTTTGAAAACAGTGCAGGAAGAGTTCAGATTGCTCGTAACGAGCAATCTGAACACTTCCTGCACTGTTTTCCACTCTGTCAGTTAATATAAACATAATTCACCCAATAATTCAAAAGCCTTCTATATTAGGTGTCCAAAGGCGTCTATATTAAAGGTGCCCAAAGGTGTCTATATGAAGTAAAGGGTTAAAATAAACATATTTTGCTTTTCTATTTGCTTTCGCAAAATCATTTCTACTAGTTAGTAAACAAAATCTATTATCTTCCGTAGGATCCATTTTATAAAGTCTCTTATTGTTATAAAATAAAGTTTTAAGATTTTTACATTCATCATCAGTGTCTAGTGATATTTTATCAAACGAGTTTTTCATTTCGACCTGCGATATATTATCTGGTCATATAAATATATTTTTAATCTCAATTTCAATACAGGGTGTTTTCATGACGAATGGACAAAGGGGGTCATTATTCCGTTACACTAAAAAGGGGACAAAGACGTAGTTAGCAATTATAAGGGCATAACTTTAGTAAGTTGTTTGGGAAAAATTTTCACCAGGGTCTTGAACACACGTATTAACAAATGGTGTTAGGCAAAAAGTATTATATCTGACGCACAGTTTGGCTTAAGAAAGGGTAGATCTACAGCGGATGCTGTTTTATACTTCATAGAATTATCGACAAAGTTTTAAATGAGAAAAAAACGACTTTACTGTGCTTTTATCGTTTTTAAAAAAAGCGTTTGATTCGGTTTGTAGAAATGTGTCGTGGCTCAAACTTTTTAAATCGGGTATAAACGGTAAAATGCTCAGAATTGTACGCTCAATGTATAGTACTGTTAAATCGTGTGTGAAACTTTGTGGGTCTTATTCAGATTTTTTTGATATATCAGTCGGTTTAAACCAAGGGGAGATAATGTCGCCAGTTATGTTGCTTTTTTTTATCGAAGATTTAGAGCTTTATTTACAAAATAGAACTAAATGTGGCCTTAACTTAGATGATATTTCCCTTAAATTACTGCTTTTTGCTAATGACATGATTTTGTTAGGTACCAGTCCTGAAGACCTCCAAGAAAGCTTAAATAGGTTATCTGAATATTGTGAAACTTGGTGGTTCGAAGTTAAAACAGAAAAAACTAAGGTTGTTGTTTTTCGGAAGAGGGGTAGGGTAACAGTTTCTGAACAATGGACATATAATAACGTAAATATAGATGTTGTTGATGATTTTAATTATCTAGGCGTTGTTTTTAATTACGCAGGTACATTCGTTTTAAATCAGAAGTCTCTTAGTGGCAAAGCACTAAAGGCGATGAATCTTTTAACAGTTAATATAGAAAGCTTGAAGTGAATCCTAAGACATTGCTACAGTTATTTGATGCATTTGTAAGTTCGATTCTTAATTATGCGTGCGAAGTATGGGGATTTACGAAATCAAAAGAATTAGAGCGCATTCACTTAAAATTCTGCAAAGCTATACTGGGTGTAAAAGAAACTACTAGTAATTCTGGTATTTATGGCGAACTAGGGCGTTATCCGATGTTTATTTCTCGATATTTTAAAATTGTTAAGTACTGGTTAAGATTATCAACAACTGATAATATTATTTTAAGCAATGTTTATAACAACTTGTTAGCTGATTATGAAAATGGATTAATCAACTGGGTCTGAAAGTCCATCCTGAATAATTATGGTTTTATGTATGTATAGGATAATAACAAATATAAATAATAAATTTTTTCTTTCAATTTTTTTGTAAAAGAATGATTGATAGTTTTATTCAAACTTGGACGGTAGATGTGGAGTCGAATAGAGTATTGAACCTGTTGTATAGAAATATAAAATTAACACATGGTTATGAAAGATATTTAGATTTGTCATGTACTAAACATTACGCAGTGTTTTAACTAAATTAAGATTATCTTCACATTCATTAAGAATTGAAACATGGATGTGTGGGATAGAAAGCATAGAAAGAAATGAAAGACTATGCCAGATTTGTAATAATAATGATATTGAAGATGAGTTTCACTTTGTTTTAATATGTTCTAACTATAATGAAATTAGAAAGAAGTATGTCAAGAGGTTTTATTACACAATACCAAATATGTTTAAGTTTATAACATTATTGCAATCTACAAATAAAAGAGAACTTTTAAATTTAAGTAAATTTATTTCCGAAGCTTTTGTAATAAGGCGATCAATTCCAAACATTATGTCTTAAAATGTGCTTTATTATGTTCATTCTCGTGATTTTTGTTGATGACACAAATTTCAATATTTTTTATGAAATTATTATAACATCTTTTATAACAGAGTTCAATTTAGAGTAAAATACATACCTGTCATGTAATGAAATATTTGTTAATTTGTATATGTATATATATGTATATGATGACGAGAAACTGTATATAGTTTAAGTCAATAACATGTCTTATGTCTTATCTTTAAACCAAGCTGCCTTTTTAATAAGCTTACGTTTCGGGCTGCGATTAAAAGTACGTCCGTTCGTCTTAAAAGAAATGTTATATACTATTTCAGAAAAATTCTCTATACACGAATTAATATCAATGCTGTTTGATATCAACTTCTGGGATATTTCATCAAATAAGTGTTTTTTTTCTTTAATATGTTTTGAAACACTTGTCCCATACTATTTTTTCATAAGTTAAATTATTAGTTTTATACATCTGTAAATTATCGAAATTTAATGAAAACTGGATAGGACAATCAGTATCAGTATGCATCAGTGATCGACCCTCGAGTCATAAGTTAATTGGTCCTGTAACAGCAGGGTGCCCGTGATACACTAAATATTGATACTGACGGATATAGCTATTTTAATTATCCACGTCCTAAATTTAACCGCAAGGCAAAGAGGAACAGCGGAGGTGTTGTTATATATTACGAGGTATGTCCCAAAATTAATAGGACACGTTTAGAAATAAGCCTTTTAGTGTTTCGATCCAAATAAATCTTGTCATCGATAATTTTCAATATCTAAACTTTAAGCATGCATAATTTCAATATCGTACACCACCACTTAACATTTATTTTGTCAAGTCAAAATGTGTATGTTACAAAGTACGGGAGAGATTGACGTTATTTGTGCAACGTCAAATTGACATTGAAATGAAAGTCATTCTTTTTTTGAAGTATGAACCGCTGTGCAAAACACATTTTTGGTGGTACTGCATCCACTTCTGGTACATGTCACGATACTATGATGACTCGTAAATCATTACCACAGAATGTACACTCCGGCACATGGCCCGGAGGTACTAAAAAGTGCTTTTCACGAAGATCTGTCTTGAATCCCAGGAAAACCACACAAGATTTCGGTCGTCCAGATCGCTTATGGTCAGTTACTTTTGTCTCGCCATTGGAAACCCGCTTGTACCACCGATAGATAAGACTCCAGGATGTGCATTCTGTTAAAGAATTGTGTGAAATAAACTTTAGAGTATCATGTGGGGTCATATTACACCCAACACAAAATTTTACCATGCTCCAAATGTCCACTCTAAGCGTGATGTTGTCCAATTTCTTTACTATTCAAATTCACACTTGTTACTTTAAAAGTGCGCACAATATTCAAATGTTTATCGATAACGTCAAATTTTTAAATGTCATTCGCACATGATCTGAAATTACGTCCACTGTTATTTCATAACATTTGGCACAATATTGAGGAAAGTGTCTGCTTTCTAAGGCAATATTGTTTTTTTTAAATGGCGTCTAATTTCAAAGTCCCCCGTTCTTCGAAACTCGCGTTACTATGGTGCCTTTTGCATGAACTTAACAATGACTGAAAGTTGATTTGATGTTTTATGACAATAGAAAACTGTCGATCTATCCATTCATACCATTTGTTTGCATATAACACCCTAAATACAAAAAAGACAGGGTCGTCCTATTACTTTTGGGACATCCCTCGTGTAAAAATATTTTTTAAACAATTTAGAACTAGTTAGTACAAATTCTAATGGTATAATATGGTTTAAACTAAAAAAAATGTTTCCTACATACCGATGATGATGTTTTTTCTGTACATGTTATATTCCTCCAGAAGAGTCTAATTTATATAAGAATATTAATTCCAGTCTCTTTGAATTCGATTTTTTTTCATCACTTGAGTAATGATATAAGATACTTAAGTGAGTCGGGCGATGTGTTTTTGTCAGGGGACTTAAATGCACGCACATGTAATCTCTTAGATTACATTGATGACATACATTTAGACCGTTATGTAAATATGTCGTATGAA
The DNA here is from genome assembly GCA_029582155.1 of Panopea generosa. Taxonomy (NCBI): domain Eukaryota; kingdom Metazoa; phylum Mollusca; class Bivalvia; order Adapedonta; family Hiatellidae; genus Panopea; species Panopea generosa. The sequence goes on along the minus strand of CM055898.1, from coordinate 59,232,625 downwards.
AATCTACACGATACCGATTTATCAATTCGTACGTATAATGATTTGCACGTGAATTCTTTCGGTAACAATCTACTGACATTATGTAAGGAAAACAATTAGCATATTGTGAACGGACGTCTTTCTCATGGTAAATGTACTTATCATAGTTTGTACAGAAACAGGGCTGTTTCTAACACTGTTGATTATTTAATTACTAATATCAACAATTTTAAATCCGTATCTGATGTTTATATTTATGATATGACAGAATTTTCTGATCATTGTCCCATTACATTTCTTTAAACTATATGTCAAGTAGGAATGTAGATACTAATCGCCGTAATGTCGATAAAATAGTATGGGACCCTGCAGAGTCGTAGAGTTTTTTAAACATACGTTACTCGAAAAAATACGTTTTCGACGATATATCAGATAAACTTTTATCCGGTGAATGCGATTTTAATAGGAGTATTGACTCTCTATCCGACATTGTGTATACTATTTGGTAAATCTTACTCACCAAAACCACATACCAAAACCAAGAAAACGCAGTGGTTTATTGACGCAAAGCTAAATCGGAGTTCCTTAGATGTAAATGCAATCTTGCCGAAAATGCTTCTGAAGAAAATAAACTGTTATTTTTTATCAAATCGAACCAAATTTGCATATGTAAAACGTAATGCTTAACATGCCTTTGATATGAAAGAGAAACGTAATCTATCTAATTTAAGTGAACATTCACCAAAAAAGTTCTGGAAATATATAAAAAAAGTTCTCTGAAAAGAAAAACAATAACCAAAACGATATTAATATTAATGACTTTGTTAATCATTTTACGTCAATTTCTAATACACCTCGTAGCCATGTAAACATGGTTGATTATAGCCGAACTCGTGATGAGACGGTACGTATTGAAATGTTAGATGCTCAGTTCAGTATCGAAGAAATACGAAAAACAATTTCTTCATTGAATTGAAACAAAAGCGCCGATTATTATAACAATGTAGCCGATTTCTTTATTGAAGCGAATGATTTTATACATGTAAGTCCTTATTTGTGTACGATGTTTAATATTATCATGTCTCGGATTTTTACCCAGAGGCTTGGTGTAACAGTGTAATTTTCCCCATTCATAAAAAAGATGTTGGTAATCCTTTCAATTATCGCGGGATAACATTAGTTAATACAATTGGTAAGATTTTTTCTCTAACCTTAAGAAACCGAATAAATAATTGGTATGAAACCGAGCATGTTTTTAATGACGCACAATTTGATTTTCGTGATAAAGGCTCTACCACAGATGCAGTATTTATTTTACATTCTGTTATACAAAAGGTATTATCCGCTAACTCTAAATTATGGTGTGTATTTAATGACTATGAAAAAGCTGCCCTCTTGGTGAAATTATTTCAATCTGGTATTAGCTGTAAAATGGTTCATATGATAAAATCTATATATAACAATGTAAAACCATGTGTTAAACTTTCATCGGGTATGGATTTGTCAGAGTTCTTCAACGTCACGGTGGGCTTGAAGCAAAGCGAGCCACTGTCGCCCATTTTGTTCATTAATGATATTGTCGCTAATATCAATTTTGAGGCACTAACTGATAATGACCTAAATATGTTGACAAGATATCTTATCCTTTTCGCCGATTATATTGTGTTGTTTAAAACGCACCCAGACAGTCTACAGGCTCAGATTAACAGTTTTTACAAATACTTGCATAAATGGGGTTTGAAAATAAATGTAAATAAAACTAAAGTATGTGTTTTCGAAAAAAGGAAAACAAATCATAATGTGAACTTTACATATTTAGGTATTAACTTTACTCACACCGGTAACCTGTCAAACGCGGTTAAAACTTTTTTTTTTTTTTTTTTTTTTTTAATTTTTTTTATTTCCATAGTACATTCACATACAATTTATTATTACATACATAATGCAATTTACAATCTTCATATATATTTGTTTATGAACGTAATATCAGAAATAAAGTTTAGGATTTTGACAGAATAGGTCGGAGAGAAGAGAAAAAAAGGCGAAGAATAAGATTTTTTTGTTTAGAAAGAAGTAAATTACTCCACACTGACACTTTATAGATTAACATTTCGTATTAGAAAAATTGCATTTTATTCCATTTGTTTTCATGTTGTGTAATTTTGTCTTTTGTCAGTGCAATTAATCTTTCAAGGTTTTCATGGTATTTTAAATATTTTTTAAAATTGTTAAAATTCGGTATTGTGTTTGCATATTTGTTTTTAAAAATGAAGTATTTTGCATATATCAATATACAGTTTAATAAGTTAGTGTAGCTTCTCTGGTCCACATATCCAAAGGAGATCATTGAATAATTCAAATGTATGTGTATCTGTTTTTCATTTAAAAACATTTGAATTTCTGTCCAAAAACTTCTCGAAATATGACATTCCCAAAACAAGTGTTTATTTGATTCTTCATGCATGTTGCAAAAATCACACAAGCTTGTGTTATTAATATTACATTTAAACAGAAATTTGTTGTTTGGGATTATTCTCATCAAGTATTTATATTGAAACGCCCTTAATTTTGTATTTATTAAAGATTTGATAGGTATAGTATGTACAGTTTTCCAGTTTTTGTTATTTATTTCTTTTTTTTTTTTTTTTTTTTTTTTTTTTTTTTTTTTTTCTCTTCAACTATCATATGATAGCCCATTTATTAAACAATTTTTTACATAGTGATACATATAGTGAAGAACATATTTTAACATATACAAATGTAAACAAATAAAGACAAAATTAAACTGGCCATAATCTGAACTATAATATGAAATTTAGTTTGAACTTGTGAATGGTTCAGTATAAAAGTTTATTTTTAATCTAAATTATTTCTTCAGAATTAAGATTTAGTATGATCAATTGATTATGTTATTTAAATTGGTTTGCTGCTCAATGTAGGGATCTACACATAGATAATATATTGAAAGAGATAGAGTAAAAAAACAGATACAAAAAAAAAAAAACGCCTGAGTATTCCTCTTGTAGGGTAGGTCAAAACATTTTTGATTTTCAATGTAGGTGCACATTTGTTCTCTTGCCAGTTTCTCGGTCAGTTTTAAGTTGCTTTTTTTGACAGGTCATGATATTTTAGGTTTTCTGTATGTTTGAAAAGTGTTACAATATTTATTGGAGGAATAGGTTATTGTATTTATTCCATTGTGTTTCAAAATAATGAATATCATTATTTTTTTGGGCAATGCATTTTAGTGATAAGAATGTATTTGTGATTCTGTTTTTAAATGCAGCTACAGATAATGTAGCATTATGTCGTTTCGTAGAAAATATATAATATTTAATTTCTATGATTACTAACAGGTCTGCATTTGAATAGATGTTCCCAATATTAAATATAAATAGTTCTTCTATAAATGTTATATTGATATTTTTCATTTGAAGCCACTGCTTAATGTCTTGAAGAAATTGTTGCGTTGCTGTACATGTCCAAAGCATATGTATAAGAGTTTCCTCTTGTTGGCAATCATGGCATAAGGGACTGTTAATTATCTTAATTTTATGTAGATATTTTTTTGTTGGTAAAATTCTATGGTTAATTCTAATTTGGAACCAACTTAAAATTGAACTATAGTTGTTTTTGAAGGGTGCTTTGTAGATATTATTCCACGTTTCTTGTTCTATTTCATAATGATGTTCCCATTTAAGTTTAGATGTTGGCTGGAAGTTATTTTTATTCAGAATGTTATATAATTCCTTACAACCCTTTTTGTGTATAATAATTTTGGATACAGTAAAAGGTAAAATAGGGTAACTGCATTTTTTATTTAAACTGTTTATATTGTATTTTGTAAGGAATACTTTGATTGCATTTATAATACCATTATATTGAATAAAATTAGTGTTTATATTATAAATTTCTGTAAATTCGTGTTCTGTATAAAAACTGCCATTGTCTTTTATTAAGTCATTTAAATATATAATGCCCTTACTGTACCATGTTTTACAAAAGAAGGATTCTCTTCCAACTAAAATATCTTCATTATAAAATAGTGGTGACCTGATAATGTGATCTGTTGTTGTCGGTTTATTTAGTTTTTGATAATTATATAATGCTTCAAGGACATCTTTCCAGAACAAATTCTTTATTTTGTCTCTTTGTTTACTTAAATATTTGCCACCAAAATTTATTAGATCTTTCAAATTAAGTTTTTCTTCAATTATATTTTTCCAGTTTCCTTCCATTGTTATTAGTCTTCTTATCCAAGTTATTTTTAGTGCTGAAATAAATGCTTTTATGTTAACCATATTTAGTCCTCCATCTATATATTGTTTGATTAGAACCATGTTTTTTATTTTTGCGGGACCTTTCCATAAAAATTCATAGAAAATTATATTTAAATCTTTAATTATATTATCATTTGGATTAGGTAGTGAAATAAATAGATGGTTTAATATTGGTAGTAATAAAGATTTGATGACAGTTATTTTACCAAGTGGTGTCATACATCTGCATTGCCAGAGTTTGATTAGCTTTTTAATTTTTATTATTTTGTCTTTATAGTTTATATTGATAATTTCATTAAGGTCTACATTAAAAATGATACCTAATAATTTGAATTCTGTTTTGCCCAAGTTTAGTTTCCATTTTGTTTTGATTGTTTTTGAGCTATATTTGTTACGACCTATCCATACTACTTGGGTTTTGTCAAAGTTGACTTTAAGACCAGAATATTCTGAAAAATTTGATAATTCATTAAGGGTTTCATTTAAAGACTTATCTGACCCGTCAAGAATAGCCGAAGTATCATCAGCATATTGTGAAAGTTTATATTCTGTTTCCCCTATGGTTATGCCCTTTATATTTTTATTATTTCTAATTTTTATTGCAAGAATTTCGGAACATAAGATGATGATATAAGGTGACAAGGGGTCGCCTTGACGACAACCGCGACCTATTTGAAAAAATGATGATAGATGGCCTCCTTGATTAACAGCAAGGGTAGCATTTTTGTAAAATAAATTCACCCATGATATAATGGAGTTTCCAAATCCAAAATATTTTAAAACTTTATTAATGAAAGACCAAGAGATGGAATCAAAGGCTTTTTCAAAATCAATTAGTAACAATAACCCAGATATGTTTTTTTCTTCTGTATTCTGCATTATATCATATAATAATCTCGTATTTTCTCCTAAGTACCGTCCTGCAATGAACCGAGTTTGATCTGAGTGTATTAACTTATTTAAAGTGCTTTTAATGCGATTTGCTATACAGCCTGAGGCAATTTTATATACGCAATTTAAAAGTGAAATTGGTCTATAATTTTTCATCTGGAATCTACTTTTATTTTCTTTAGGAATGCAAGTTATAATCCCCTCTTTTTGAGTAACAGATAATTCTCCTTTATTAAAACCAGCATTTATTGAACGTACAACGAAATGTCCTAATTTGCCCCAGAAAACCTTGTAGAAATCGCAATTATATCCTGAACTTCCTGGACTTTTCCCATTTTTCATTGCTTTAAGCGTAATTGAAGCCTGCTCAAAAGTAATTAAACCATCTAGTGAATTTGACTCTATTGATGTAAGTTTAGGAATTTCATTTGTTACGTTTAAAAAATCATTATTTAAGTTTATATCTATTAGAGTTTCATCTCTACTTGAATAAAGTTGCTGATAAAAAATTTGAGCTTCTTTAAGAATATCTGTTTGATTAGTAAAATAGCTTCCATCATTTTTTTCAAGTTTTGGTATTATTTTACTGGAATAATTATGTGATTCTAATTTGCAAAAATAATTTGAAGGTTTTTCATCTTCTTCAATAATAGTTGCCCTTGATCTTATCATAGCCCCACGCATCTTATGTTTTCGGATATTTATAAGTTCATTTTTGTAATTTTCTAATTGGTTGATATTGTCAGGTTTTAGTTTTTTTTCTAAATTGTCTATTTTATTTATCAAATCTTTTTCTAACTTGTCAGTCTCTCTCTTTTTAAAACATGAATAAGATATTGACTTGCCTCTGATTTCCATTAGTAACGTTTCAAGAAATAGCTGATCATCTATAATAAATTCTATTTTATCATTTGCAATTTGTTCAATATTATTAAAGTTATATATGGGTAATGCATATTGTGCCTTAATTTCTTCGATTTTATCATTTATTGTATTTAAATAGTCTATATCATTTAAAAGACTGTTATTGTGCTTCCAGAGACCTTTACCAGGTTTAAAATTGTTAAAAGAAATATTTAAAATAACCATTGAATGGTCGGATCTGTAACTAGATTCAATATGACATTTATTTACCGAAGAGAGTAATTTTTCTGACACTAGAAAAAAATCAAGCCTAGCCTGTTTTAAAGGTGTTTTACGCCTCCAGGTATAGCGTTTTAATGTTCGATAACATTCTCTAAATGGGTCAATCAAGTTATATTTTTCTTTTATTTCTAAAACTTTTTGTTGCGCTTTTTTATTGTTTGTATCAGAGTAATTGCAGTAATCTAATTTCGGGTCTTGTACAATGTTGAAATCTCCGCATAAGACATAAGTTTCATTATTATATACTTCTGCTTTTATCAAAAGATTATCAAAGAAAAATGGGGAGTCTTTATTGGGTCCATATAAGGTTATAAGAGTAAATCTATTATTATCTACAGTTAAATCTGCAATTATGTAATTACCCTCAGGGTCAGAGGTATGTGCATGTATAGTATAGTCTAAGTTTTTATTGAATAAAATCGCACAGCCACGACTATTTGAGCTGACCGAGGAGAAAAGACATTTATTACCCCATTCTGAATTAATAACATTTTCTATATAAGTTGTTGAGTGAATATCTTGTAAACAGTATATCTGACAGTTTTTTGCTTTTAAATAATTAAAAACATCAAGTCTTTTGTGAACTGAACCAAGACCCTGACAATTAACAGTTAAAATTTTAAGGTCAGTCGCCATTGTGTGAAAATCTATATAAAATGTAGGTTAAATATGCATGACCTAGACATAGAGGAATACTCAAACTAAAAAACAAAAAAGCTACAAAAGTGATAAACATTAATGCTGTGCTTAATAAATTGTGAAAAAATGCACATCATTTTGGTGTTAAAAGATTGAAAATGATTTCAATGTAATTTATAAATATTGATACAAATTTTTTTTTTATATTTTTTTTTTAAATCATTAAATTGTGTCTCTCTCTGTAGACAAAAAATATTGCTGATAAATTAATAAAGAACAAATGCTGTCTATATTAGAATAAGTCATATCTTCCAGTCTTAGACTGCATATTACTAGCCGGACAGACAGTCAATTGATTTATTTTGTAACTTTACAGTTGGTTTAAATTTTACATAATTAATAAAAAAAGGAACAAAAAATAAAATGAAACCAAAAAATCTCAATTATATTAGCATGTCAAAACATTAAATTTGATTCCACCAGTAACGATTTATGTTTAGTTTTGTATAACCACATTTTTAGTGAAAATTATTTTTTATTAAGAGTGTATACATATACTTTGTTTTTCATAAATATCCAATTACTTATACAGGCGTGATCTAGTCCGCCATTTGTGTATGAAAAAGGGATATATTTAATGCAAAGTGTACCAAGTATATCTAATCTATGTTGTTGTTTGTTTTTTTTTGATGATGTTTATTTAAAGCTAGATTTTTTATTATTCTTTTTTAAAAAATATTTTATGGCATATACTTACATAAACTAAATTCCTTTTCCAAATTATGCTTAAGTCCGCAAAAGTAAAATTCATCATTTAAATCCATTTAGAACACATATTATAAACAGTAAGAATGAAATGTGGTTCATAAGTGATACTGAAAGTCCCACTTAAGTTTTAAATGAACCACCAAATTATAATAAATCCACTTAAGCCATGTAAATAAATATATATAAACATTTAAATCCATTTGAATTAGCATGAAAACACATATTATAAACAATAAGAATGAATTGTGGTTGGTAAGTGATACTGAAAGTCCCACTTAAGTTCTAGTTGGACCACTGAAATTAAATCCACTAAAATCCATTTAATGGAGATGTAATACGATTAATCAATAATCCAATTTCAGTCAGTAAAAAACACGATACAGAAAATCCCACCAAAGTTCTAGAGAACCATTTTATTTCTTTTTGATGATATCCTCAATCTTGTCGAAAAGATCAAATTTGTACTTCCTGTCATTCTGCGTTGTTTTAGCATAGATGGAACCGTTGAAATACCATCCCTGGTCAATATCGTGATGCTCGCATAGTCTTTGAATCAATGCTGCATTAAGCTTTGTGACATCGTCAACAAGACGATGCCCATCTGCTTTGAAGGCTTTGCGGTTTTTCATTATTTTGGCCTTTTCAGTGTTATTGGACAGTTTGACCAAAACTGGACGTTCGTGATTTATCTTTCCTGGTATGCGGTGAATGGCTACTATTTTGGATTTTTCAAGAGTTATTTTCTTCTTCTGGAGTATGTCACAAACATGAGTGGTCAATGTCTCTACAGTTTCACCCGGCCTTTCCTTAATGTTCATGATCTTGAAGTTGTTCTTACGGGAATACTGTTCATTGTAATTGGCCTTAGCTAATGCTTCTTTAGACCTGCTATCTGCTTTTTCACATGTAGATTTGACATTTGCCATTTGTGTTTTTAGTTGTGTTAAGTCCTTTTTAAGCATTTCATTTTCTGTCACAAGATCTTTAATATTCTCTTGAATTGCTTTCGTTTTTTCTTCCACCTTTATGGCAATGGTTACCTCCATGTTTTCATTTAGATCTGCAATGATTTTTGTAACAGTCTGTTGGATAAACAACTCCATCTCATCTTTCTTCAAAACCATTTTGATGTCTCCCCTCAAACTTTTAACTTCTTCCGATAATCCCTCTAGATGATGACTGAGTACAGTTATTTCTTCAACACTTGAATTTGGTGAGACCTCTGTAATTGACCTTTTGAACGGTGGTGGCTTACTGCCTGAGGCTGTGTTTGAAGATCCTGATTTCCCCATTTGTTTGGCTGGCTTAATTATATCACTTTTATTCATGATTGTAGTTGATTATAGTTAATCCTCCAATGTGTTAGGGATTGTGTCACAACACTAAAGTCCTTGAAATTAAAAATTCCAAACAAAGGAATTTTGCAGTTAGTTTTTCCTTTTTTCCTTTTTTCTTGAAAATTAATTTAAATTTTCAAATAATTTTTTCACTATTCTGTCAAGTTATACTTTAGACACAAATGTATCATAAATAGTTCATGATTTAACGCTAGTAAACATGTTTTATCCACCAAAATGTCAGCAGAGAATAAACCTAAAACATCTCTACTTGAAACCCCTCAGGCTAATTTATTTATTTCTTGTTCCCATTTAATATGCGGCTTGATGACTAACGTGTTTTCGATACAATTTAACTGTTTATTATATAAATATTTGTTTGGACTGTTTGAAGTCTTAATTTGTTGTACTAGTTTTGTTTGTTGCGTATTTGATGATATAATATCATTCTTGAGTTTAACCTTCCAAGAGCGAGGTATACTTTGAATAAGTTTATGATATTTTAAAAAATCCGTGTTGTCTAAAGCATGTATAGTTTTCATATATTGAAATGTATGAAATAATATATGTCTGTTATCAAAGAGTTGGTCAATATATTTTATTCCTTTATCATACCATGGTTTGTAGAAAAGTGTTTTGTTATTGTTTTTAATAAAGGAGTTGTTCCATATTACCTGCGTTTTTACATTTTCAGTATGTTCACTAAAGTTTATATTTGACCATGATGATACTATGTCTGATAAAAATTTAGAAGTTATTTGAGTTGTATTGTTTAGGTCTGTCCCTTTGATGTTACATTCAAATAAAAATCGTCCTCCCAATTTATCTAATTGTTTTAAGTATATGTGTTTCCAGTCCCCTTTATTTTGATCATTTATAATACGTTTGACCCACCCGGCTTTAATCGATTTTATAAATAATTGCAGATCTATCATTTTTAAACCCCCATTTTCGTAGTTTTGTATAATTGTTTTTCTATTAATTTTATCCGGTTTATTATCCCATAAAAAGTTATACATGCTCTTATTTATTAAATCAAAATCTTCGATTGGTGGATTTTCTATTACGGTTAGCGGATATATCAGTTTTGGTAATGCAAATGTTTTAATCACTACAATTTTTCCGATTATAGATCAATTCATGATATAGTTGTTTTTTATTTGTAAATGTGATTCCCAGGGTAGCTGCACTGTCAGATGTCCATATGAATTTTGTTTTGGTATTAAAAGTTTCATCTGAGTTTTTTAAAGCACCTGAACGTAAAATTATTGATTTACTAGAATTAAGTTTAAGACCTGATAGTTTACTGAATTTGTCAATTTTCTTTATTAAGGTTGTAAAAGTGTTTTTTGTTCCATCCAGCATAAATGTGGCATCATCTGCAAAAGCGGTATTTTTAATCTCTCTGTCGTATATGGTTATGCCTTTAATATTAACATCGTTTTGAACAGATTTATATAAAACTTCAATAGCTAAAATAAACAGATATGGCGATAGTGGACATCCTTGTCTTACTCCCCTATCTATTTTAAAGAATTCTGACATGTGTCCATTATTTATTTCACAACTTTGTGCATCATTATAAAACATTTTAATCCAACCAATAAAAGAATTTCCAAAATTAAAATAATTAAGCACTTTAAAGATATAATTGTGGTCAATACTATCGAAAGCTTTTTCAAAATCGGCAAAAAAGATTAAACCAGGTTTGTTTTCATCATTTAAACTTTCAATCACTTCAAAAATGGTTCGTATGTTTTCACCAATATAGCGTCCTTTTAGAAACCCCGTTTGACTGTCATTTATAGTTGTGTTTAAAACCTTTTTCATTCTGTTAGCTATTGCTTTTGTTGTGATCTTATAATCTATATTTAATAAACTTATTGGTCGCCAGTTATTCAATTGTTTCAAATCTTTGTCTTTCTTTGGTATAAGGGTTATTATGCTTTGTTTTTGCATTTCTGTTAATTTACCATTTTCGTATGAGTAGTTGATAGAATTCATGTAATATATTTTTAATGTGTTCCAGAAAGTTTTATAAAACTCAATTGTTAGTCCATCTGACCCCGGGGACTTTCCATTTTTCATATCTTTTAGAACTAATGTACATTCTTCTTCATTTAAAATACCTTCACATACTTGCTTTTGTTGATCATTTAAAACAGAATCCCTATTAACTGAAAAAAACTCATCTTCATGATCATTTATATATGTATTTTCTTTACTATATAAAGTTTTATAGTATTGTTTAGTTTCATATAAAATATCTTCAGATTTTGTTATTTCTGTTTTATTTTTGATAAGTTGATTTATAGTTTTACTCTCGGATCTTTTTCTCTCTAGATTACTGAAATATTTAGTATTTTTTTCGGCCCCTTCAACCCATTCTGCTTTAGCTCTTAGAATAATTCCATTAGTTTGTTCTTCAATAATTTTGTTTAATTCAATTTTCTTATTGTTTATATTACTTATTAGAGTTTCATTATTGGGAGTTTCTGATAGTTCTATTTCTAAATTATCTATATTATTTTTTAATTCGATTTCCTTTTTTAATGTGTTCTTTTTTTTTAAAAGATGTGTATTTGATTGACTCATTTCTGATTGTACCTTTAATAATTTGCCATAAAATATTAGGATTTGCTTCTTTATTTATTTCCGCTATTTCTTTTATAGATTGTTTGATTTTGTCTTGATATTCTTTATCTAGTATGACGCTATTATTTAGTTTAAAATATCCTGGTCCACGATTATGTTTTTCAGTGGTCAGTTTAAAATATACAATAGAATGATCAGATCGAAAACCTGTTGTAATTTGACAATCAGTTATAGTATTCACAAGATTATTTGAAACTAAAAAATAATCAAGCCTACAGAATATTTTTGGTTTAGTGTTTGAATGCCATGTATAATGTTTAATGTTTGGATTTAATATTCTCCATATGTCGTTCATTTCATTATTTTGTATTATATCGTTTATTGTGTCCCTATTTCTTTTATTATTGTTTAAATTACCATGTTTTTTATCTAGATCTACATTTATTACTGTGTTAAAATCCCCACCCACTATCAAGGTTTCACTGTTGTTTGTTATTATAAAGTCTTCTATTTTCTTTATAAAATTATATTTATCTGTCAAATTATTTGGTGCATAAATATTTAAAAACACATACTCTGTATCATTAATTAATACTTTTAATGATTGCATTCGACCGTCAATGATGTTGTTGTATTCTTGAACTGAATATGTAAAGTTGGAGTCAATAAGGATGCCCACACCGGTGCTGTTACTACTGTTCCCACTTAAAAATATATCTCCTCCCCATTCCTTCCCCCAAGTATTATTAGTCCGCTCCTGACAATGTATTTCTTGTAGGAGGCAGATAGTGTATTTATTTATCTTAAGCCAGTGAAATAGCTGTTTTCGTTTTGATGCATCACTTAAACCTTTAACATTAAATGTGCATATTTTAATACTCATTTAAAAACACGTTTTTTTTATATTTTAGCGTTGCAACTATCAATATCTTTAACTATAAAGTGACAGTGAAAGTAAGATAAATTAAAAGAGAAAGAAACAAATAGTACGAGTATCAATACCAACGATAAGCTTTTTATATAATCCATATAACCAAAACTATATGCAAGGTTACGTCGCCATTGTTACTATGTTATATTTAATCTTGAAGATTCAAACATTTTTTCAGCATCAATAATTTATAATTTAGAGACAAGATGCACATCAAGTCAAAACTACAACTTATTTACATAATGATATCATCTAACACAACTAAACCTGTTGTATATAATTTTACTTAAAATATAATTCGAAGAGTGCTCCAGATATCTAAAAGCAATCACAGACCATTATATACATATTACCAATCAATATAATATTTGTTTGCATCAACATTTTATATTTTACATTTTAAATATTATTTCACAATAAGTACATTAATTACATAAATACATTATAGACATTCATTCATAAACACTATACAAACCTATTAGTGTCAATATCAATTTATAGTTTAATATCGTTTTTAAACGTGCATGGAACGTTTATAGTGAACTTTTAAAATAACACAAGAAGTGTACACAAAGAGCATAAAGATAATAGTGTATCTTTTATATATATAGACAGTATAAAATATGTCAATGTTGTTACAGTTTCAGATTTATAATTTTTTTTTAAACATTTCAGAGATATTTTTGAAATGTACCTGTAAATATTACACAAGGAGTACATCTTGATAAAATCAAAATAGTCCTAGTTGTTCACACATAGGCAATACCCGAGTTTTTTAACAATCATAAATAGCTCATGATTTACCTTTAAAATATTACACAATGAATACATTTAGAATATCAAATAATTCAAAGACCATTTCATGTATAGACATATTACAAATATTTTAGTGTCCTTACCAGTTTCACTTCGATATCATTTTAAACATTTTATAGTTTACATATATATATAACCCAAGGGATACACACAAATAAACGTCATCATATAAACAGCAAAACAATCATAGACCTATTCATACATGATATGTCAGTTCTGTTATCAGTTTCATTTGAATATCATCTATATTCTGTAGTTTACCTTTATTTAATGTACAAGGAAACAAACCAAGCTTCAAAATAATCATAGACCATTTCTACTTGAAGATTAAATAAATATGTCAATGTTATTATCTGTTTCAGACTGATATCAATGTCAAACACCATTAGGCAGTTGAACGTTCATATATAGACAATATACAATTTCACTTTTTTATTACAAGTTTTAACAAACGAGCAACAACCCCAATTGCTTTTTAATAAGTATATCAGTAGTACATAAAAAACACATTATATTTTATGTCTATTGATTTCATCTATGCGCACGTATCTGAACTAATTATAACGTTATATATCATATCATTACGTCAACTGGTATGGATAATATGTATCCATTATTGCTAGCAATATTGTTATTTAACTACATTGCGTTGTGGCAAAAAGTTACATTTATAACAATTCTTGAACACACACATATGTACATATAAAAAATCTGTTGTCCGAGGAATATTATTTATACTACTTATTTAATTTACTTTCAACACATTCATTATCGTCCTTCATGTCCTTATATTCGAAAAGAAAACTTTATTTAATCAAGCCTTTAGAAGGCATATCATAATTTACTGTCAGAGTACCGTTAGATATTAAAACAAAACTGTCATTATTCGATTCCATGGTTGTACCAATTTTATTGTATGGAGCTGAAGTCTGGGGCGTGTATAATTATTATAGAGTGATTCCCGTTCACATTAGACGTTACGTAATAACTGGCGTAGAATTAGTGGTATCGTGTTTCCGGTTCTCTCACACAAAATGGATTGTTAGCAAATACCCCAAAAGCGAGTGCCTACCATTCAACAGCGGAAATTAGAAGCCATGACGTGCCGGAGATGTAGTGAGTATGTTGTTTATAACCACTATTGCAAAGCTCTATCAAGACAGTGTTTTGTATGCAGAAACTACGGACATTACGCCAAATCATGTCCACACAGCAACAGCAACTTGGACTATTCCAGGAAACATAGCGGATGTGTATCAAGTGTAACTAGTGATCAATCATATTCGGAAAAATCTTAAAATCAGAAATCGGCTAAAAAGCAACAACGTCATCGTGTCAGAATGATTAATTATAATGAAAGGAAATCTGTTTGTGTTCAAATGCCTTTTAGTTGTGTAGAAAATGATGAATTAAGTAAATTGTTACCAAAATATGTATTGTCCAGTAAATCTTGTTTGCCTTTATGTTTTCTTTTGATGATTAAGTATATAAACCATACCAAAGCCATGCATGTATGTATGTGTGTATGTATGTATGTATGTATGTATGTATGTATGTATGTATGTAATGTGGTGTGGTGTGGTGTGGTGGGGTGGTGTGTGGTGTGGTGTGGTGTGGTGTGGTGTGGTGTGGTGTGGTGTGGTGTGGTGGTGTGGTGTGGTGTGGTGTGGTGTGGTGTGGTGTGGTGGTGTGGTGTGGTGTGGTGTGGTGTGGTGTGGTGTGGTGTGGTGTGGTGATGTGATGTGATGTGATGTGATGTGATGTAATGTGATGTAATGTATGTATGTATGTGCAAACAAAACAATTTTGGTATTTAAGGAAGAAGTTAATAGAGGATGAAAAGAGAACCATATTTTAGGACATAGTTACTGTCTGAATAGTTTACCAGACAGATTGGAAAGCCGTCAGTACTTTGTAAAATTTAATTTTTAACTTTGTGAACTTAATATATATTTGGATACAATCCGATATTTGGACAGTGTTTTTTTTACCTAATTTATTCGCAAATAATCTATAATATGGACACCGCTTTTACAGTGAGATTTTAGTAAATGGTATAAGTACTTAGATACAACACTGTGATTTTGATTATATCTATATCTTTGGTACTATTTTATTAAACAATGTGACTTTAAATTATATTAAAACTGATAGAAATTGATAAGTGACGTCGTATTTGCTGTGTGTGATTTTCAACGATATTTAATTTATTTAGTATCTTCAACACCTTGCAAAATTTACTCAACTTCATCTATAAACAACGCTCAACGCATCGGCACGTCCAAAAACTCACGTTACGTTGACAGCGACAAATCCATTCCCGTTCATTTTAGACGTTACGTAATATAATTATAAAGAGTAGATAAACTGCATATCATATTTCGCAAGTATATTTTGGGAGAACGTCGACAAACGTCAAATTATGCTGTTTATGAGTAATTAGGGCGATTTCCATTTACTGTAATAAGTAGGGAAAGGTCGTTAAAATTTTGGTTAAGATAATGAGTGATGTTTACTCACCTATATACAGCATTTATATTGACCAATGTAATAACATAAATGGGAGCTGTTGGACAAATCGGATTAAAACTATTATTGATAATCTTGGTTATTCGAATTTAAGTTACAACTTTCGGAACAATGCCAGTTATTTCCCTTTACTTAAAAGGCGATTACGAGACCAGTTTGTTCAAGAATGGAGTATGAGTATACATAACTCACCTAAACTTAATCATTACGTAAAATTTAAAAACATATTTTGCTATGAAGACTATTTTGACAAACTTAAAAATGGTTATCTACGAAAGCAATATACATGTTTAAGATTAAGTTCACATTCTCTTGAAATTGAAACCGGAAGATATAATGGTATTGATCGTGCCAATAGATTATGTAAACTTTGCAACCAAAATGCTACTGAGTCAGAATATCATTTCGTGCTGTGTTGCACTAAATACAACGAAGTTCGCACTAAATATTTAGGCCGCATGGCTTGGGCCTACACTCAATAAATTTATAGATATCATGTCGTCTAAGAAAGAAAAAATGTTGTTCAAAATTTCAAAATTTATCCAAGAAGCTCTTTTAATAAGAAATCATACTCTTAAAAGTATGATTGTTTTGTAGGATTAATGTACATGTGATGTGTTATTATTTGTGTAATGTTTGTTTTGTTATAATATGTATTGTCTTTGCCATATTTCTTTGTAAAACTTTGTAAATGGCCAAAGGCATAAATTGCCGATTGCTGAATAAAATTGATATATTGATTGATAACGAAGGGCATTTTACATAGCTTTGCTTTATTGTTAAAATGATAATGAAATGATTGCTGTGTTTTTTTAAATATATTAAACTTTATGAAATTAAAAAATATTGATCCTAAATTTTAGGTTATATTTCTGCTCAGTGTTGTAAGCACGAATTTCATATTCCGATGATAATACTCGAAGTATTACATATAATTTTATAAAGTAAATACATACACTTAATTAGAATTATGTCTTACCTTAAATAAAACATGTTATATTTGATTTAAAATGATTGATATACTGTGTTTCATTATCATTCGTCTATCATCGCTGATTCAAGTGGGAAAGTTATCAGTTACTTGAGGAGATGGGGTGTGATCGAATATTGGTTAACCTTTCAGGACTTCATGAAGCAGTGGTTAGGTTAACTGATTGTGTGTTAGCCCTCGATGGCATAAAATGACGCAAAAAATCCATCAATTATTTAAAAAATGGATATATTTATATTTGATAATATTTTTTTTGTAAAACAATATTATTATAAACATGCAAACAACTCGCAAAATAAGATATTTATTTATTTATTTATTTATTTATTTATTTATTTATTTATTTATTTATTAATTATCTTTTATTCCCCCGGTTACAGAGATTTTATGGTGCATGAATACAGTTCAAACATATGTACAAGGGGACGAACATAAATATGAAAACAAAAATACAAGAACGTTAGCAAATTATAGTAGGCAGTATTGAATAATTGCACGCTCGCTCGCTTGCCAGTGGTCATTCCCACCTACGTACGCACCGCGCGCGCACACACACACATGAATACACAAATTCATTCAGAAGACAATAAATATTTGCATGCAATGACATTTAATGACAACATGCACTCGCATCAGATGTATATAGTAATCAAATAATTGTTTCAATCAAAAGCATACATTTTGCAATATATTGAAATGTGTCTATGCAAAACCTTTCATGCACGACAGTATTACCGAAGTCCTTTGATGCCTGTCCCAGCAATCATCTCATCATATTTTCTTTGTCAATGTTTATTAATTTGTGACCAATTCTATTTCCGTAACTTAAAAACACAATTTCCTGACGGATCGATTGCGTCAATGGGCACGTCATTATTATATGTAAGTTTACGTCGTGGTAAATATGTTCACAGAAATGGCACAGACGCGCAATTTTCGGCTGAGTGTCTGTCCATATTTTGCTTACAATAACCGAATTTTTCAAATAGTGCCATGAATCGTTCGAATACGCCTTCAGCCCCCATTCGTTCATACCATTGTTTATTTTCATACAACTGGATAAAATTTTTACCGTTCTTTTCCAGCATGTTTTGTTTGGAAATATACCAGTTTCAATATAACTGATTATGGAATTTTTCGGGTTAAACTTATTGAGAAGCTATAAAATATCTGGTAAAAGTTATTTTCGTTCATGAGATTAAAAGGTTTACCCTTAAACAATGTTAAATCACTTTCATTAATAAAACAATGCATCATCATATAATGATTATAATAATGTTAATTACCTCAAAAGTATATAATTTAGTTTGGTTCTATCAATGAATATAAATATCATCCATTACAGAGGATTAACACATACTATGTAGTGTTTATTGTTAAAGTATTATTCTGTGTTTAAGATCATTTTGATGTATATTGCTAGATAAATCAAACAAGTTTTATTTGTCTAGATTCCATTTATCCAATAAGTTTAAACATGAAAGGTTTTTGATAATAGTATCGTTTTATATAGTATTTCTAAGGTCATTTAAACATGAACATCAACGTATAGAGTGATACTCATCTCCAAAGTCAGGAGAATTACAACATACACAAACATACTCTTTCATGACCACTTCTCGGTATTCTTTTTCTTCCGAAACGAGATAAGTCAAAACAAGGTAAAACCCAAAGTTGATATATCAATCTTCTGATCACCGACCTGGCCATAAATCATATTCACGCTTGACTGCTTATATTTATTTAGCCTCAGGTGGATAAAAGAGAAACACGATATCGATAAAGGCTGGCAACTTTTGACACACAATAAAGGAGCCATTAAGTGAGTTGATTCCCCTGATTTCATGATCATCTGCGGTGAACCGATAAGTTCAACCTGTGCCAGCTACAGTAATTCTTTAAGTATATAAACTTAAAACAGTATAGTCATTAACGTAAAGTTATTTAACAAAAAAATACGCGTGTACCTGACAATTACTTATAACCGGATTCTGTATAACCTTATTTTTATACAGAAGGGCAAATATCGGAGATTTGACTTAGTTGACTCTGTTTTCTGTGTTTGTAATGAACAAAAGTGAACCTTTGAAGTAACAGATAGGTATATGTATTTATTAAACCAACTCTATCAACACTTTGTATTATTTTATCAAATCTATGTTTTCCCTCGGCGAATTAAAAAAGAAGCTACAAATAAGTACATAACGAGACAAAATGTGACGTTCTCAAGAAAGAGAAAAATATCAATAGGTCGAAGTTCAAGGTCACATTTACAAGTTGATTAAATGTATTGGGTTAAATGTCATTTCAACAGTTTTCAGTTATATAATAGTGGTCAGGTATCCTAACGGTTTTCCAGGAATTATGTACCAGTACTAACCGATTTTTGCAAGTAACTGACAACTTCCCTTCTTGAAACAGAGGTGGAGAACATTTTGTTGCAAAGAACATGCTCGTCAGGAATCGTACCCGGGACCTCTGGATTGACAAGCATATACGCTAGCATTGCGCTACATGGCGGGTTCGCATTCACAGTTAGAAGTACAAGTCGGAAATAGGTACAATGCCATTTCATTTTCCCCGACTGTATAACTGTGGAATGGTTTGGACTTCAGTAGCCAAATGTATAAACGTTTGTTTAATTTTAAGCCTTGGTTATCTTTATCCTAAGTCTTAAAATAACTTAAATTCAAATACCAGATATCATTTATATTAGTGTTTTAAACAATACAACCCAGGCCTGATTAAAATACAACAAATTGTTCTTTCAGTCTTTAAACTTTGTGGGAATGTAGGTTTTTAGGCCACAGAAAAAAGTCCGAAACCCTTGAGAAGTCAATGTCATCTGTTAATAAAAAGTTGTGCCCGCCTGTCCTGAGTTAATTTCTTCAGAAAATCTAGATGGGAATATAAACTTTTTGTAATATTGCATTTCATCTGCAGTGCTCAACGTTGCTTTTAAGGGTCATATATCTAGTTTTTATGATCTTGACTTGATACAAGTGGGCCATGCTGGCCAAAGGCCGCTTAATTGATTATATAATTATCCATGGTTGTTACGATCGGTTGCTATGATTACAAATGGTTGTTATAGCACTTAGTGATAATAACAAAAAACAAACAATTCCTTTTCAAACTGACACTGACAAAATCCATGCGAACCATTTAACTTAATCATCTCATTATATAATGCAAGGCAACTCCCTTTAACAGCGATGTGCAATCTGCATTCTCGTTAATGTTTATGCTATTAAAATACTACTATATTTAAATATTACAAAAAAGGTAATGATTTGCATCGAAAATAAGAAGGTGATTGTTAAAAAAAACAAGACGTATCCGTAAGACAGCGCGCTGGACTATTCGTATTGATTTGTCAATAAATACTAAAGACCTGACCAAGTTATATTATTTGCTACACACATCCACTTTACACACACAAGTGAGTGTAATTAAGTTTTGGGTTTTATATCTGTTTCTGAATTATTAAACGTTTAGTCGAGGAAAGAAGTTTAACCAAGATGTTTGTTTGTGGTTTAAACATATTTTATTTATATTAATAATATAAAAATTGGGTTGGGCCACATGGTCTTCCAACATGAAATACATCCCTCTCCGTGGGTCAGATGAGTGTTAAATATGAAAAATATACAAATGCAGAAAATGGAGATAATTGTTGTCAAAATCACCATCAGAGCTATGGGACATGGCTGGGAGACTATGTTTAATAACATGAGGGTAAGCGTAGTTTCAAATCAATTGCATATGAGGATACAAAGATATGTGCATGATATCAAGATGCACGGAAAATTTTAACCAGCATTTCTAAGTAGAACAATGGCCATAATTTGCATTCAACCAATAGTTACTGAACTCTATTGTTCAATAACCCTGAAAAGTTTAAAATCAATCCGGTAGGTGGTTACTGAGATATTGGCATGATAGTAACGTGCATACAAAATTTTAACCGAAAGTGTGACGCCGATGCCCAGGTAACAAAGAGAGAGAGAGAGAGAGAGAGAGAGAGAGAGAAGAGAGAGAGAGAGAGAGAGAGAGAGAGAGAGAGAGAGAGAGAGAGACGGGGACAGATAGAGGGAGAGTTGATGTAGGAATGCTTTATCGCATTCGTAACTTGTGAAACAATAACTACACTAACGAAAGGCAATTCCAACAAACACCATTCCGATACCACGTGTTATCACCAACGAAACAACGTATCTATAGCATACCGGCCATTCATATATATATATATATATTTACATTTAATTTACATGTACATTTATGTCTTGGTTATTCACAAATAATTATCTCCATATATATATATATATATATATATATATATATGGATGATATTTTGTCCTCAATGAGTATTTTGAAATAAACAGAATGGCGTCCAAAATGGTCGCCAATTTGTTCGAAAAGTGAAAATTTAGATAAACATTTCTATTAGATATAAAAAAAAGATACTAAAGGATACCTTTAATGTGTTTGATGTTTTAGTGATATACTTGGATGACTTTTTGTAATTATTGATCATTTTGAAATAAACAAGATGGCGTCCAATATGGCCGACAATTTGCTCGAAATGCAATATTTGGATGAGAATTACTATTAGGTATGACATTATTCATACTAAAGGACACTTTTGGTGCGTTTTATGTTTAAATAAAACTAAGATGAATTTTGTTATTATTCAGCATTTCGAAACAAACAAGATGGAGCCCAAAATAGCAATTTATTTGCTCGAAATGCAATATTTTAATGAGAATTACTATTAGGTATAAAATTATTCACAAATTATAGTGTATAGTAATATTGTCTTGATAAAATGATAGTTATATCTATAGTTCTTTGATTTTATATTGGATGACATTTTGTCATCATTGAGTATTTTTAAATAAACAAGATGGCGTTCAAAATGGTCACCAGTTTGCTTGAAAAGCAATATTCAGATAAAAATTTCTATTAGATATAAACGAAAGTTTATATTAAAGGATATTTTTGATGTGTTTGATGTTTAAGGGGCACATTTGGATGAAGTTTTGTCAGTATTGATAATTTTGAAATAAACAAGATGGCGTCCACAGTGGCCACCAATTTGCTAGAAATTCAATATTTAAATGGATAATTTCTGTCAGGTATAAAACTATTAATACTTAAGTTTATGCTTGATGTGTTTGGTGTTTATGTGACAAACATATTTACAATTAAAGGCACGTGGTCTTTAATATGATCGCCATTATTCCAAAGAAGTTTGATTTGTTCGAATATTTAGCATCATTTTATGCCATCATATTTCCAGTAATTCTGGCTTCAGAATAATCCAAAGTCATGACTATATCTCAAGAACGTGGTTTCAACAAGTACATATTACTCTTCATAAACTTATAAAAGACAGGGGTTAGCACACTTTCCACGAACCTGAGGTAGTAGATTCCATACTGTGAGTAATGTATATGGCTAGCTGCGAAATAATGTGGCATCATAAGCTTAACTGCTACCAAATGCAAAGGCCAGTCAGCTTTTCTTTTAGCTCTGATTATTAAACATTAATCACTATAAACACAGGTTTTATTACATCAACTACCCATAACTTCATTGTACTACTTTTCTCAACAAAATTGTTTAGATCAGTTTCCAACTCTTAATATTAAAATGTTCTTTCCATCCAGCAAGTTCGCTACTTCACCAAATAATAGCATTTTCATTATGACATCATTAACATGAACAATATATTTACCTTTTTTCTATTCCACTTGAAAGTAAATTGCTAATTACAAATTATGTAGTGTGATAAAAGAGAGCAGTAAAACAAAACAGACATAGACTGAACCAAAGTATTACAACAGCTGTATATATGCCTATACCGTCGTAGTTGGAAATGTGGACAATTTCCGACATTATTTAAGAATATTTGATGTGCATATGATTTTATTTCAATTGTGTAAATTTTATATTTCAGATGTTAATGACATATTAACTAAATAAAATCAACCAATTAAAAACATTTTATTTGCACTTTTAAAACTAAAATGTGTGGAAAACATAATTTTCAATTAATTTGCCACCATATTGGTGGCCATCTTGAATATTTCAAAATGCTTAATGATAACAAGATGTTATCAAGCTTATTTTTCATAAGCAATGCCTAAACTAGCATAATCACCAAAAAAAAAAAAAAAAATATTATACACTTCCATGCAAGGTTCAGTGGGATATCTGCCAGACTATTGACTAGTTCAAGAAATTGTCCAAATATTATAGTTATATATATAACTACTGTGAAAATTTGATGAGAATCAAATGAAAAATGTGCGTGCTAGCGTGCACACCAGTTGAATATTACATTTTTAATGTTTCAAGGGTCACAACTCTTACAATAATAATCTGATTGGGCCGGTTCAAGAACTTGTCCGAGATATCATGGTTATAGAACTACTGTGAAAGTTTGCTGGGGATCAAATGAAAAATGAGGTTGCGAGAGTGCACACACGGTCAAATAGTGCATGTTTAAAGTTTCAATGGCCATAACTCTGACATTAAAAACCCGATTTGAACAGTTCAAGAACTTGTTCAAGACATTTTGGTTATAGAACTACTGTGCAAGTTTGCTGGGGATCAAATTAAAAATGCGGATGCAGGAGTGCACACATGGTCAAATAGTGCATTTTTAATGTTTCAAGGGCCATACCTCTAACATTAGAAATCTGATTTAACCATTTCAAGAACATGTCCCAAGATATTATGGTTATAAAACTACTGTGCAAGTTTACTGATGATTAAATGAAAAATACTGGTGCTAGAGTGCACACATGGTCAAATAGTGCATTTTTAATGTTTCAAAGGCCATAACTCTGACATTATTACTTCAATTTTGCCAGTTCAAGAACTTGTCTGAGATATTATTGTTATATAACTACTATATAAGTTAAGTGAAGATCAAATGAAAAATGCAGGTGCTAGAGTGCACATAACAAAATGTTCACAGACGGATGATAACTACGGCCTAAAGGTGATCAGAATAGCTCACTTTGAGCTTTGCTAAATTGAGATGAAACAACCATTGTTTATAATCATGTGTTTTTTTATGTACCTTTTCCCACAGTTTTTATGTTAAACAAGGGGCCCAAGAGGGCCTGAGGATGCTCTACTGATTCATAGTGGCCATACACTTTTTGAAATTTCACAATATTTACCCTATTCACATCTTATGGATAAATACCCCCGCCACACCCATACTGAACAAAAACTTAACTGCTTTGAAAAGGAAATACTTT
The DNA here is from genome assembly GCA_029582155.1 of Panopea generosa. Taxonomy (NCBI): domain Eukaryota; kingdom Metazoa; phylum Mollusca; class Bivalvia; order Adapedonta; family Hiatellidae; genus Panopea; species Panopea generosa. The sequence continues at coordinate 59,208,446 of CM055898.1, read as the reverse complement.
AAATTCCCATACCATATAGTCCCTGTACAGAATGCCTGTACAACCCAGCCTGTTGATTTGTCAGAAGTTCAATCACCCACTCTTAGGGATTAGTTATGAGCAGCAATGCTTTAGATTTTAAAAAGATTTTTTTTTGTACACATGGATTTGAAAATGAAAATAATCAGTTTTCATTATAACATTCATATGTAAAAATAAAAGTCACATTACAGGGCCCAATATATCCCAGCCCTTTGATATGCACTCTTCAATCCTTGCTGATGTAAGGATAATTTATATCAAATATGAACTAGTTTGACTGAAAGGTTATTGAGAGGAAGATTTGTGAAAATTCCCAATTTTAACGTTATTGCCCCACCCACCCATTGTCCCCTTATGGAAATTCAATCCTACATATTTACACAAATGGAAGAAAAAATGGGAATTTTCCATATTCCAATAGTAATGTAAAACTCAAAGACATCATACAGGGCCTCATACATCCAAGTGCCCCTTGGTTTGTACAAACTTAGAACTCTTAATCATAGAGATACTTTATATCAAATATGAACAAATATGACTGACCAATAGCTGAGAATAAGATTTATGACAATGTTCAATTTTAACAATTTTGTGACCACCACCTACCCCTTTTAGAAAGTCAATCCTTAGTATCGAACAAAATCTTATTTGTTATGACTAGACGATGCTTCAAAACTCAAACTGATTAAAAAAGTCATGAATGAATGAAAAAAGAGAATTTTCTGTTTTCCAATAGTATTCCTATATAAAACTCAGTCCCATTTACAAGGCCCCTATAAGTATAAGACACTTGATTTGTATAAACTTTAAACTCATATTCATTGGGATAATCTATACAAATATGAACAAATTTGACTGACCCATTGTTGAGAAGGAGATTTTTGAAAATTTTCTATTTTAATTTTTTTTTTACCAAGCCTAGCCCCTTATGGTAAGTCAATTCTCCTTATTGAACCAAATCTTATTTCCTTTGACTAGATGATACTTCAGAACTCGTATTGAATAATAATTTTGACTAAATAGATGAAAAAAACAGAATTTCTGGTTTTCCCATAGTATCCCTATGTAAATTTCGAAGTCCCCTTACAGGGCCCCTATGAATATTAACTCCTTAATTCTTATCAACAATTAAACCCCTGCACATTGGCATAATTTATGCCAAATATGAACAAATCTTGACTTACCGGTTCTTAAGAAAACAATTTTTTTAATTCCTAATTTTTACCCTTTTGGAGCCGCTCCAGACCCCTTGAGACATGGGAACCCATTCATTTTTAAAAATCTGAACCCCCTTGATCAAGCAATGCTTCTGTGAAAATATAAGCAAAATCAGTCAATTTTTAAAAAGAAAAAATAATGTTTATCATAATGACATGTGTCCCCTATTTGAATCCTCGGGGTGGGGTGATTCTTAACCCCAGGGACACCTTTGAACAAATCTAACAGATAGTTGGTTATCATTACTACATAAACACTTTCAAAATCTGTTGAGTAGGTCATGAGAAGAAAATTGTTTTAAGTTTTAGACAATATTTAGTAATGGTGACCATCTTTAATTTCGGATTGAAAAAAAAAATGTTCTGTATAGTCTCCTACGCAATAGAAATATCCATGTGAAGTTTGAGTTTAATTGGCCTAGTGGTTTCAGAGAAAGTGCTGCTAACGGACGACAGACAATGGACAACGCACCATCAAATAAGCCTTTCTGGCCTTTGGCCACGCTGTATGGCAAATATGCATATTAGGAGAACTTCAATCTAGAATTATGGGCCTTAAAGGCTATGAAATAGTCACGGATACACTCTTGTTTTCACCCCATAACACTTGTGTACTGGATAGGGCATAACTTTCTTTCATGCTATAGACTAAACATCAAAATTATCAATTGAAAAGTAGGAGACAAGTAAGTGGGTTAATTTTTTGGAGAATGGAGTTAGAAACCATGAAATTCACAATTCATCTTTCAGTACAAAAGCTACATACCAAATTTCACACACGATGACAGACAAAAGCCAATCAAAAAAGGTCATTTGAGACAAAGTCTCAGGTGACCTAATAAAAGGTGCCCCAATATCAACACAAAAGTATCTGTCTAAATATTTAATGATACATAATTTTAGGAGTAACATAATACAAGACAAACCGATATTCACAATAAGAGTACAAGACAATTATTATACAAATCTAAGTGTCATATAAGACACCTATCACATACACACAACGAAAAAAATAAGAATGAGCAGCCAATCAAAAACAATTTACATGTACAAGATACAAAAACAGTATTTGCTTTCAAACAAATATACATTGACATGAAAACGACTATCGCTCCGCCCACTGGGCATATGGCTTTGTGTAAATACAGTAGTGTTTAGACATTGTTTGTCTAGGGAAGGTGGAGGTGTAGCTACCAATATTGATTGCTGATTGGATTACCAACATGTTTGATTGAAGGCCTGTATCAGGTCAATTGCTTTAAAACCTTTATATCTAACAAGAGGCCAAGGAAGGCTTAAGAACAACCTACTGGCTCATAGTGGCAACGGTACTTTTTGAAATGTCTTAGCTTCCGGATGAATACCCCTATCACACCCTTACTGAAAAAGTTACTTACTGTAAAAAGCTTTAATTTCACATTACTGTTCCTCTGTAAAAAAATGCTTGTGCTAGAGTGCACAGAGTCAAAAGGTGCATTATTTAATGTTTCAAGGGCCATAACTCTGACATTAATAATCACATTTTACCAGTTCAAGAACTTGTCTGAGACATTATGGTTATAGAACTACTGTGCAAGTTTGCTGAAGATCATAATAATGAAAAACGAGGTTGCTAGAGCACACACACGATCAAATAGTGTATTTTTTTAATGTTTCAAGGGCCAAAGCTCTGACATTAATAATCTGATTTAACAAGTTCAAGAACTTGTCGTAATATTATGGTTATATATTAACTACTGTGCAAGTTTACTGAGGATTAAATGAAAAATGCGGGTGCTTGAGTGCACACATGGTCAAATAAAGCATTCTTTAATGTTTCAAGGGCCATAACTCTGACATTATTAATTCAATTTTTACAAGTTCAAGAACTTGTCTGAGATATTATGGTTATAGAATTACTGTGCAAGTTTGCTGGGGATCAAATGAAAAATGCGGGTGCTAGAGTGCACACACGGTCAAATAGTGCATTTTTAATGTTTTAATGGCCATAACTCTGACATTATTAATTCAATTTTTACTAGTTCAAGAACTTGTCTGAGATATTATTGTTATATAACTACTGTGCAAGTTTGCTGAAGATCATATGAAAAATGCGAGTGATAGAGTGCACACACGGTCAAATAGTGCACTTTTTAATGTTTCAATGGCCGTAACTCTGATATTAATAATCTGATTTGACCAGTTCAAGAACTTGTCCAAGATATTTTGGTTATATAACTACTGGCAAGTTTACTGATGATTAAATGAAAAATGTAGGTGCTAGAGTGCACATATGATCAAATAGTGCATTTTTTAATGTTTCAAGGGCCATAACTCTGACATTAATAATCCAATTTGACCAGTTCAAATGAATGGATAGGGTTTTACGGCGTACCAACACATTCAAGAACTTGTCCAAGATATTATGGTTATAAAACTACTGTGCAAGTTTGCTGAGAATCATATGAAAAACGAGGTTGCTAGAGTGAACATACCGTCAAACAGTGCATTTTTTAATGTTTCAATGGCCAAAACTCTGACATTAATAATCTGATTTGACAAGTTCAAAAACTTGTCCGAGATATTATGGTTATATATTAACTACTGTGCAAGTCTACTGAGAATTACAAAGGCATATTTAAAGTTAGGCTTGAGTTCTGATTTTGTTCCTGTCAATTACAATGTATATACTAAATAATTATTTCCAAAATCCTAAATTTGCAGGTGGACATGCAAACTAGTTGACCTATTGTAATTACATTGAATTCAAACCTACCTAATATAAATGCTTATAAAATTGCACCCAAAAAAACAACAAAAAAATGTTTGAATGGTTGGTGAGATATGGATTTGATGGTACTTGCATGTAAAACTTTAACCAGAATTTCTAAGTCAAACGAGGACTTCTATTCATGCTAGAGTTATCTCACTTAGTTATTATTACAGAAGTAGGGTTGATGACTGGGAAGTCTTGTGTGAAGTTTCAAGGCAAAGCATGCAATGGCTTAACTGGGATATGGCCTTGCACCCAAAACTTTAACAAAGGTGTGACAATGACGATACTAGAATGAGTATAATAGCCCTCCTTATTCATCAAATAGTTTAGCTAAAAAATTACATTTAAAACTTCTCACTATGTTTATGATACATCTCATTAACTAATCTGTGATTTTAATAAATTAACTATGTTTATTGTAAAAGTGCATTTAAAATATTTGTCCCTGAGACAATCTAGAAAAATCGCCATAGATTAAAAACAGTATGAATATACACAAAACAAATTCTGCTCAATCTCAATTATAAGCATAAATATATACAAGTGCATGAGGACAATCTAGCATACAAGCTACATAATATTATGTGTGTATGTGATGCTATATACATTATAGTATACATATGTAATCGTGCAATATTCCCAAGAATGAAGATCATGACTATAATATCGGTATACAGTGAATAATAAACAAGAGCTGTCAGAGGAACAGCGCGCTCGACTATTTCGATGTTGTTCTAAAACAACAGCTTTTTTAGGAAATACGAGGGGTTATCAAGAAGTTTGTGGACAAATGTTATAAAAAATTTTGTGCACATGTTCATAAATGTAACTTACACAACTTAAACATTTATCTATTATACATCTATAGTAAGTAATTTATTGTTTTTCATGCATCCATTATAAAGTTATAGTAACCATGGTAACATACATGCACATTGAACAGCTCAATTGTTTTAATAAACTCAAATTTATACAATCATTGAAAATATATTTCTTCAATTCAGCGGGAAAACAGACATGTTTGACGCAACTTCATTAACGTTTTTAAATTGAACATCATTTATTGTTTTACGTGCACGCATTCAAATTCAGCGCAGATTTCATTGAGGAGGTCTTCGCCAGCGTGCATAAAAATGGCGTCTGAAAAACGGTTAAAACAATGAGAAGCAATACAATTCTGCGTAAATCCCTGGCATACACTGATGCAGACGATGGAACTCCTAAACAGAGCCTCAAAGAAACCTGCTGTCACACATTCTTTAGTCTACAAATACGATACAGTGATGGCCTGGAAACCATAATGGACAATGAAAGGTGTGGTCGCCCAACGTCAAAATCACGTCAAAGTGACGTTAAATTAGTCAAAGATCTTCTAGACAAGGATTGCCGAGTAACAATACATGAACTGTGCCAGGATTAGGATATGGGCTACGGCACTGTTCAAAGAATCATCAAAGATGAATTAAAAATGAGCCGCATAAGTGCGTGATAGGTTCCCAGCTGATTAAAAGATCATAAAATGCAATGCCGGGTAACAGAATCTATGAAGTTTCTAGCGAGATACGCAAAAGAGGGTGACTCATTCCTAAACTGGATTATAACTACAAATGAGACATGGTTGTTTTACAATGATCCAGAAATGAAACAACAGTCAAGTCAGCGGAAATCAACCATTTCGCTGCCAACAAAAAAAGCCAGAATGTCCTAGTCATTAGGAAAACATATGTTCAGCATTTTCTTCGACATCAACGGAATAATCCTGAGCCATGCCGTTCCAAAAGACCAGTCTGTCAACGCATTGTATTAGTCAAAGGTACCGATTTTCTAACCAACATATATTTTACTTATAATTTAACAATAGTTTTAAAAATAAAATAAACAACGTATTACATTACTATAAAAATACAAATTTCTATATAATATACCGGTATATATTAACAGCTTTAACAGATTAAGGAAAGTGACATTTAAATAATTAAAACTTGATTTTCTTAGTGTTTTTTTCGTGTCAATTTCAGGACCTTCGCCGACATCTAGAGCAATAACTAGGAAGCACCCAACTACATCAGGACAACGTACCAGCTCACTCGTCCAAAGAAGTGCAGACAAAAATTGAAATCCAAATGGAGGCAGAGGTTCTTTTACATCTGCCGTACTCTCCAGATCTCGCACCGTGCGATTTCGCATTCTTTCCGAAATTAAAGTACGAATTGAATGGCAAAAATTTTAATAACTTAAAAAAGAACTTCAAACGGAATTCCATTTTGTATTTATACTCAGCGGACTGGTACAAGCAAGTTTTTCATCAGTGGGTAGAATGCCACCGCAAATGTATAGAAAATAGCAGTGCTTACTTTGAGAAGAATTGACCTGCAGCACATCACTGTACATGATATATATCAAATGTATGTAAATTATTTGATATATTGTATATTTTATTTAAAATTTGTATACAACTTACACTGAGATTGAATATTATTAACTGAAAATATTACACATATATAAGATGTAGTTTTTATTTTATAGCATTTGTCCACAAACTTCTGGATAACCCCTCTTAAGTACCAAATGGAAGACAATTAAAAGTCAGGTGTGGTAAAATTAAGCTTTAATCATTGCTTGTCTGCTAAAAATGAATTAGAAAAATAATTCACCAACACTATTTATTTTCATTATCAAGAATTAATAAGCCCAATAGGTGTGCCAATACCTAACTTACGGCACATCATGTATGTATAATAACCCTAAATACTTCAATTGCACGAGTAATATAAGAATAATACATGACTAGAATAATATATTAAGTTGGTCAAGCAATACTAATATACAAATTAAACATTACCTGAAATAATTCCAGCAAAAATTTAAAATAAAGTGTAAGCTAAAGTTAAGATGATCTTGTTTCAAGATTAGTTTATCAATCTTTTACATATGCGACACAATTATGCACTTCCTTCAAATCGTATTGTTATAAAAAATTTCTACATCTAAAATGGCCATAATTCTGCCAAAATGCAACCCAGAGTTATGGTTCTTATCTCTGTGCATTTGGTTCATGATGCTGAACACTCATGTGAAGTTTCATTCATATCCGATGAGTGGTAGCATCGATATCTTACCTGATAAAAAACTAAACCGAAATATTAATTCAAAAAGGGTCGTCACTGTGCCAAAATGCAACCCAGAGTTATGGTTCTTGTCTCTGTGTGTTCCATTAATGATGCTGAACACACATGTGAAATTCCAATGAGTGGTTGCATAGATAACTTACCTGATTAACAACTCTAACCTGAAAAATTAAATCAAAAAAGGGCTGTAACTGTGCAACAAGAGGCCCAAGAGGGCCTGAGGATGCTCTACTGACTCATGAACCCTCAGGGCGGATCATTTTTAACCCTAGGGACACCATTTGAACGAATCTAACAATACTATAGTTGGTCATCATTACTACATAAACATTTTGAAAATATATTGGGCCGTTCATGAGAAGAAGATTTTAAGTTTTGGACTATTTTTAGTAACGGTGGCCATCTTGAATTTCAGATCATAAAAAAAATCTTCTGTATTGTGTCCTATGCAACAGAAACATGCATGTGAAGTTTTAGTTTAATTTGCCTAGTGGTTTCAGAAAGGATGAAAAAAAAGGGAATTTTCTGTTTTCCCATAGTATCCCTATGTAAAATTCTAAGTCCCCTTACAGGGCCCCTATAAATTTTAACTCCTTAATTCTTATCTGCAATCAAACCCCTACACATAGGGATAATTCATGCCAAATATGAACAAATATGACATACCAGTTCTCAAGAAAACAATTTTAGTAATTCCCCATTTTTACCCTTTTTGGGCCCCTCCTGATCCCTTAAAACAGTGGAACCCATTCATTTTTACAAATCTGAACCTCCTTCACCAAACAATGCTTCTGTGAAGATATAGGCAAAATCATTTCCATTTCTAAAAAAAAAAAAAAAAATATTATAGTGACATGTGTCCCCTAATTGAACCCTCGGGTCGGGGTCATATTTAACCCTAGGGACACCATTTGAACAATCTAACAATACTATAGTTGGTCATCATTACTACATAAACATTTTGAAAATCTGCTGGGCCGTTCATGAGAAGAAGATTTTTTAAGTTTTGGACTATTTTTAGTAACGGTGGCCATCTTGAATTTCAGATCCAAAAAAATAAAAAGTTCTGTATAGTCTCCTATGCAACAGAAACATGCATGTGAAGTTTCAGTTTAATTTGCTTAGTGGTTTCAGAAAGGATGAAAGAAAAAGAGAATTTTCTGTTTTCCCGTAGTATCCCTATGTAAAATTCTAAGTCCCCTTACAGGCCCCTATAAATTTTAGCTCCTTAATTCTTATCTGCAATCAAACCCCTACACATAGGGATAATTTATGCCAAATATGAACGAATCTGACATACCAGTTCTCAAGAAAACAATTTTAGTAATTCCCCATTTTTACCCTTTTGGGGCCCCTCCTGATCCCTTAAGACAGTGGAACCCATTTATTTTTACAAATCTGAACCTCCTTCACCAAACAATGCTTCTGTGAAGATATAGGCAAAATTATTTCCATTTAAAAAAAAAAATAAAAAAAATTTAAAATGACATGATTGTGTCCCCTAATTGAACCCTCGGGGCGGGGTCATATTTAACCCTAGGGACGCCATTTGAACAAATCTAACATAACTACAGTTGGTCATCATTACTACATAAACATTTTGAAAATCTGTTGGGCTGTTCATGAGAAGAAGATTTTTTAGGTTTTGGACTATTTTTAGTAACAGCGGCCATCTTGAATTTCAGATCGAAAAAAAAATCTTCTGAATAGTCTCCTATGCAACAGAAACATGCATGTGAAGTTTCAGTTTAATTGGCCTGGTGGTTTCAGAATAAATGAAAGAAAAAGAGAATTTTCTGTTTTCCCATAGTATCCCTATGTAAAATTCTAAGTCCCCTTACAGGGCCCCTATAAATTTTAGCCCCTAAATTCTTATCTGCAATCAAACCCTTACACATAGGGATCATTTTATGCCAAATATGAACAAATCTGACATACCAGTTCTCAAGAAAACGATTTTAGTAATTCTGAATTTTTACCCTTTTGGGGCCTCTCCTATCCCCTTTAGACAGTGGAACCCATTCATTTTTACAAATCTGAACCTCCTTCACCAAACAATGCTTCTGTGAAGATATATGCAAAATCATTTCCATTTAAAAAAAAAAAAAAAATATTATAATGACATGTGTCCCCTAATTGAACCCTCGGGTGGGGTCATATTTAACTGTAGGGACACCATTTAAACAAATCTAACAATACTTCAGTTGGTCATCATTATTACATAAACATTTTGAAAATCTGTTTGGCCGTTCATGAGAAGAAGATTTTTTAAGTTTTGGACTATTTTTAATAATGGCGGCCATCTTGAATTTCAGATTGAAAAAAAAAAATATTTTGTATAGTCTCCTATGCAACAGAAACATGCATGTGAAGTTTCAGTTTAATTGGCCTGGTGGTTTCAGAGTAAGTGCTGCTAACAGACGACGGACAACAGACAACGCGCCATCGCTTATTAAGCACTTCTTGCCTTTGGCCAGTAGAGTTAAAAATGGTTTATTACATGTTTTTTGTCTTAGTTTTGTTTAAAAGCTATTTTGGAATTTTTATTTAACACATTTGACCCAAAAACAACTGTTTTTTATTTTTCACCATGAACTTTCTCTTTGTTGTAATTCTCTCTTTTCTGTCCCTTTCCTCTTCTATAAGCAGCTATGCTAACAACACCACTATAGTGAAATATGTGTTTAATGCTATTTTTGTATCTCCAATTTTAATCAATTCATCATTAAGTCATGAGTTTAAACAAGGATCTTTTAATGTTAGAGGTTTAGGTAACAAACAAAAACGAGAGCATATATTCCAATGGTTAAAAAACCAGCATTTTTCTATATGTCTTCTACAAGAAACGCATTCCATACCTAGCAATTTGAATTGTTGGCAACAAGAATGGGGTAGTACTATTTATATAAGTGGTAAAAGTAGCAACAGTGAAGGTGTGTGTATTTTTATTAGCAAAAATGTAGATTACAATTTTCTAGACTATTTTGACATTATACCAGGAAGATTGCAAGCTATTCAACTAGAAATAGACAAACATGAATTTATAATTATAAACTTATATGGACCAAATACTGACGACCCAGCTACATTTAAACAACTAAAACAGTTTATGTTGCAAAACAATGATATATCCTTTATAATCGGCGGGGACTTTAATACTATTTTAGAAACAAATATAGATAAAAAGAATGGTCAACCAAATACTCATAACAAATGCATCTTCATTGAAATCAATTATGGAGGTACATGACCTGTCAGATATATGGAGGTTGAAGCATCCACATACCCGTAGATATACTTGGCATTCAAACAATAAGCCTCCCATATTTTGTCAACTTGATTATTTTCTTCTATCAAGCAATTTAAAAAATAATGTTATTTCATATCACATCAAACCTGGTTTAAAGTCAGATCATGCAATCGTTAATATCAATTTAGATTTTAAAAACAAACCAAGATGCCCAGGTTACTTTAAAATAAATAATAGTCTACTTTTACTGATGGAATATCAAGAAAAGATTTGCAAAACTATAAATGATACAGTAGAAATTAATAAAAATTCAAATCCAAACACTTTGTGGGAGATTATAAAAGGCAATATAAGAAATGAAACAATAAAATATGCATCGCATAAAAAGAAAACCGACAATGATCAAGAAAATAAATTAAAAACTGAAATTGAGTTAATTGAATAAAAAATTATACTTTCTGAAAATAATAAAAACACATAAACATTATTACAAAGTTAAACACAAAACAATTAGAACTTAACAATATCATTGAAAATAAACTCAATGGAATCATCTTACGATCAAAAACAGAAAGAGTAGAGCATGACGAAAAAAACAGCAAATATTTTTCAAATTTAGAGAAAAAGAAATCGGAAAGCAAAATAATATCACATCTTAATAAAAATGGCAAAGTTTTATCAAAAACCAAAGATATATTAGATGAACAACATAAGTTTTACAGTAAGCTTTATTCAAAAGTGGAGCAAAAACTTACGAAAATTAACTTTATGAACCCTTTAATAGATAAACTTACTGAAACAGACAAACACAAATGTGAAGGCCATCTTACAGAGCAAGAGTGTGCATCTGCTCTAAAAGATATGAAAAATGAGAAAAGTCCTGGTTCAGATGGGTTAACAACAGAATTTTACAAAATCTTTTGGAATGATTTAAAAGAATATCTCCTTAATACATTAAACTACTCTTTTAACAATGGTTCTTTAATTGATTTACAAAAACAAAGTTTTATTACATTTATACCTAAAGAAAAAAAAGACCCCTCATTACTTGGAAACTGGCGACCTATAAGTCTTTTAAATACTGACTACAAAATTGCAACTGAATCTATAGCAAACTGACTTAAATCCGTTTTATCAACAATTATAGATTCGTCACAAACGGGATTCATAAAAGGCCGATATATAGGAGAAAATATAAGACTTATTTTCGAAGTTTTAGATCATGTCGAAAATGAAGGACTACCATCCTTATTATTCTTTTCTGACTTTGAAAAAGCATTTGACAGTATAGACCATACTTTTCTAAAAAGATCATTGCAACATTTCAATTTTGGAGAATCTTTTATTAAATGGATTAGATGTTTTTTATTATGATATAAGTAGTTCAGTAATTAACAACGGACATATGACTAATTTTTTCCCTATTCATCGAGGTGTTAGACAAGGTTGCCCTCTGTCCCCCTATTTACTTATTACTTGTATTGAACTGCTTTCTTATGAGATATCAATAAATCCTAATATAAAAGGGATAACCATAGCTGGGAAAGAAATAAAAAATACTCTTTTTGCTGATGACACCACTTTTCTAACTGATGGTTCTAAGAAATCGTTAGTAACCCTTTACATATACTTTGGATGAGTATGGCAACGTTTCTGGTTTGAAGCTTAACATCTCTAAATGTAATGTTTTAAGGGCAGGATCATTGAAAAATACCCAAGTAAAATATATGGAAAATAAAAATTTTAACTGGTCCTCCGAACAATCAAAAGCACTTGGAATGGTTTTCTGCACAAACAAAAATGACCTGTTTAAATTAAATTTACTACCAAAAATCGAGTCATTCAAAAATTGTTTAAAGAGCTGGCAACACAGAAAACTTACACTTCTTGGGAAAACTAGTCGTCAAATCTTTTGCACTTCCAAAATTAATATATCCACTTACTGTCTTGCCAAACCCTTCAAATAACATAAAAGCTGAACTATCTGATATAATGTTTAAATTTATTTGGGATAACAAACTCTATAAAATAAAAAAATCAACAATAACTCAAAACTATGAAAAAGGAGGATTAAAAATGATTGATTTAATCAAATTTGTTCATTCTCTTAAAGCAAGTTGGATAAAACGCTTACTCGATGAAAACAACGGGCCATGTAAACATATATATATTCATCAACTAAAAAAATTTGGTGGCACATTACTATTCGAGTGTAACCTAAAATTGGAAGACATACAAAAACTATTTCCGAAAAATATATTCATTCAAAATATACTTGTTGCATGGGGAAAAATAAATGAAGGAAATGACAGTACAATGGTTGGAAAGTCAGTTATATGGAATACTCTGATTTAAATGTGAATAATACAACTTTTTTTATAAAAAATGGTTTGACAAAGGAATAAAGTATTTTGAACATATATTTGATTACAGAATCAAACAATTCTATTCCTTAGAATTTTTCATTTCTTTATGATATTCTAAGGACTGACTTTCTCAAATATTTATCCTTAATCTCAAGTATACCAAGCGCATTGAAAACAAAACTTAGTAACGAAAAAATAAATGTTATAAACACAAACGACATGATAAAAAAATCAAAACAAACAAAACATGTGAATAAACTATTATACAACCATCAGCTAAATAATGAAAAACATGATGAAATTATCCAGCAACAAAAATGGACAGAACTCTTTGTAAATGAAACATTAAAATGGAGTGAAATATACTATATGCCTATAGTTTCAACAACTCATACAAAATTAAGAAACTTCCAATACAAATATATTCTTAGAATTGTAGCAATAAACACTAAACTGTTTAAATATAAAATAGTGAGTTCAAACTTATGTGATTTTTGTAACATGGACATAGAGACAGTAAATCATTAATTCTGGGAATGCCCTATTACACAACACTTTTGGTCAAACTTAAAAATGTTATTAACTAATATGAACACTCCCACAGAACTTGATCTAAAAAATATTACCTTCGGTATTCTTGGAAATCATAAAAACAAAAACGCCTTGAACTTCATTATTATTTGTGCAAAGTATTATATATATATACAAACAAATGTAAGAAAACCATTCCAAGCTGCGCCAGTTTTCAATTTTACCTCAAAAATCAAATTGAAATTGAAAAAGAAATAGCTTTGAAATACGATAAATTTCAATATTTTACAAATAAATGGAGATTTTTAATTTTTAATCCTTAACAACTGATTCATTATGAACACAAACAAGAGGCCCAAGAGGGCCTGAGGATGCTCTACTGACTCATAGTGGCCATAGCACTTTTTGAAATTCTACTATGCAATAGAAACATCGGGGCGGGATCATTTTTAACCCTAGGGACACCATTTGAACAAATCTAATAAAATTATAGTTGGTCATCATTACCACATAAACATTTTGAAAATCTGTTGGACCATTCATGAGAAGAAGATTTTTTAAGTTTTGGACTATTTTTAGTAACGGTGGCCCTCTTGAATTTTAGATAGAAAAAATAAATCTTTTGTATAGTCTCCTATGCAAGAGAAACATCCATGTGAAGTTTCAGTTTAATTGGCCTAGTGGTTTTAGAATAAATGAAAGAAAAAGAGAATTTTCTGTTTTCCAACAGTATCCCTATGTAAAATTCTAAGTCCCTTTACAGGGCCCCTATATATTTTAGCCCCAAAATTCTTATCTGCAATCAAACCCCTACACATAGGGATAATTTATATAAAATATGTACAAATCTGACATACCGGTTCTTATGAAAAACAATTTTACTTATTCCAAATTTGTACCCTTTTGGGGGCCCTCCTGACCTCTTAAGACAAAGGAACCCAGTCATTTTTACAAATCTGAACCTCCTTCACCTAACAATGCTTTAGTGAAGATATAGGCAAAATCATTTCCATTTAAAAAAAAATATATATATATATTATGTTGACATGTGTCCCCTAATTGAATTCTCGGGACAGGGTCATATTTAACTCTAGGGACACCATTTGAACAAATCTAACAATACTATAGTTGGTCATCATTACTACATAAACATTTTGAAAATATGTTGGGCTGTTCATGAGAAGAAGATTTTTTAAGTTTTGGACTATTTTTAGTAACGTCGGCCATCTTGAATTTTAGATCATAAAAAAAAAAAATCTTCGGTATAGTCTCCTACGCAATAGAAACATCCGTGTGAAATTTCAGTTTAATTGGCCTAGTGGTTTCAAAACAAATGAAAGAAAAAGAGAATTTTCTGTTTTCCCATAGTACCCCTATGTAAAATTCTATGTCCCCTTACAGGGCCCCTATAAATTTTAGCCCCTAAATTCTTATCTGCAATCAAACCCCTACACATAGGGATAATTTATGCAAAATATGAACAAATCTGACATACCAGTTCTTAAGAAAACAAATTTAGTAATTCCCAATTTTTACCCTTTTGGGGTCCCTCCTGACCCCTTAAGACAGTGGAACCCATTCATTTTTACAAATCTGAACCTCCTTCACCAAACAATGCTTCTGTGAAGATATACCAAAATCATTTCCATTTAAAAAAAAAAAAAAAAAAAAATATTATAATGACATGTGTCCCCTAATTGAACCCTCGGGGCGGGGTCATATTTAATCCTAGGGACACCATTTGATCAAATCTAACAAAACTATAGTTGGTCATCATTACTACATAAACATTTTGAAAATCTGTTGGGCCGTTCATGAGAAGAAGATTTTTAAGTTTTGGACTATTTTTAGTAACGGCGGCCATCTTGAATTTCAGATTGAACAAAAAAAATCTTTTGTATAGTCTCCTATGCAAGAGAAACACGCATGTGAAGTTTCAGTTTAATTGGCCTAGTGGTTTCAGAGAAAGTGCTGCTAACAGACGACAGACAACAAACGACATACGTCAGACGACAGACGACGGACAACAGACAACGCACCATCGCATAAGCACTTCTGGCCTTTGGCCAGTAGAGCTAAAAACTAACTTAAACATTTAATTTTACGCGTATGTCTGCTAAGACTTTCTTTTATGTTTTACTTACTCATCTATTGTCTTATTTTACTTCAAAAATTTTCATGTATTAAATAGAAAAATATTTTTACACTTCTTATGGATAAGAAAATATGTATTGGTTGAGATTGAAAAACTATCTACTATTCATTTTCTGCTTTAAAAAAGAAGATATATGATATGTTGTGTTATGTAAATGATTATATGTGTGTATTATTATATTATTTGCTCTGTGTAATATATGACTGAATAAAATATATTTAAATGAAAAAAAAAAAAATGGAACCCAGAGTTATGGTTCTTGTCTTTTTGTGCTCCATTGATGATGCTGAACACTTATGTGCAGTTTCATTCAAATCCAATGAGTGGTTGCATAGATATCATACCTGATAAAAAACTTTAATCTGAAAAACCAACACCGATGTGTCATCGGGGCGAGTACAACAGCCCCCCTATTCTATGAATAGTCGAGCTAAAAATGATTTCGTTCAGCCTTTACCGCACTGGAATGTGATAGTGCCATTAAAGATTATCATATCTAGAAAACTATACCTGTATTTGTTGATGATGACACCCAAAGGCTTAGGCTTGTCTGAAAATGGAAACTGTCACATCAAAAGCTTTGTTGGTGCATGATGACAGTGCCTATAGATGTGTCTATATAATTATGGGAACATCAATGGATGAACAATCCAAGTCTATATTAAACTTTACAGATAATCCAAACAAGATGTACTGGTAATCAGGACAGTGTATGCTGATCTAGTCCAAGTACATAGCTCAAGTGTATGCCAACATGCATATAGCTGTATTTGTGTACAAGATTTATGAACACTATACTATTGTATTAACGTCTAGACAGTCTAAGGCTGTAGCTGTATTTGTGGTTGGACAGTCTAAGACTATAGCTATATTTGTGGTTGAACAGTCTCAGGCTGTAGCTGTATCTGTGGTTGGACAGTCTCAGTCTGTAGTTGTATTTGTGGTTGGACAGTCTAAGACTATAGCTGTATTTGTGGTTGGACAGTCTCAGACTGTAGCTGTATTTGTGGTTTGACAGTCTCAGGCTGTAGTTGTATTTGTGGTTGGACAGTCTCAGACTGTAGCTGTATTTGTGGTTTGACAGTTTCAGGCTGTAGTTGTATTTGTGGTTGGACAGTCTCAGGCTGTAGTTGAATTTGTGGTTGGACAGTCCAAGACAAAAACTGTATTTGTTGTTGGACAACCTCAGGCTGTAGTTGAATTTGTGGTTGGACAGTCAAAGACTATAGCTGTATTCATGGTTGGACAGCCTCAGACTGTAGTTATATTTGTAGTTGAACAGTCTCAGGCTGTAGCTGTATTTGTGGTTGGGCAGTCTCAGGATTAAGCTGTACTTGTGGTTGGAAAATCTAAGGCTGTAGATGTATTTGTGGTTGGACAGTCTAAAGCTAAAGCTGAATTTGTGGTTGGACAGTCTAAGGCTGTAGTTGTGTTTGTGGTTGGACAGTCTCAGGCTGTAGTTGGATTTGTAGTTGAACAATCTCAAGCTGTAGCTGTACTTTTTGGTTGGACAGTCTAAAGCTATAGCTGTATTTGTGGTTGAACAGTCTCAGTCTGTAGCTGTATTTATGGTTGGACAGTCTCAGGCTAAAGCTGTATTGGTGGTTGGACAATCTCAGGCTGTAGCTGTATTTGTGGTTGGACAGTCTAAAGCTAAAGCTGTTTTTGTGGTTGGACAGTCTAAAGCTACAGCTGTATTTTGGTTGGACAATCTTAAACTATAGCTGTATTTGTGGTTAGACAGTCTCAGGCTGTAGCTGTATTTGTGGTTAGAAAATCTAAAGCTAAAGCTGTATTTGTGGTTGGACAGTCTCAGGCTGTAGCTATATTTGTGGTTGGGCAGTCTAAGACTATAGCTGTATTTGTGGTCGGACAGTCTTAGGCTGTAGCTGTATTTGTGGTTGGACAGTCTCAGGCTCAGGCTGTAGCTGTATTTGTGGCTAGACAGTCTAAAGCTAAAGTTGTATTTGTGGTAGTACAGTCTCAAGCTATAGCTGTATTTGTGGTTGGACATTACTAAGACAATAGCTGTATTTGTGGTTGGACAGTCTCAGGCTATAGCTGTATTTGTAGTTTGACAATCTAAAGCTATAACTATATTTGTGGTTAGACAGTCTAAAGCTATTGCTGTAGTTGTGTTGTAGCAGTCTAAGCCTAAAGCTGTATTTATAGTTCAGGAGTATTCGAGAGCTCTATTTGTGGTTGAAAAGTCTAAGGCAACAGCTATTTTGTTGTTTGAAAGCTTAAAGCTATAGCTGTAATTGTTTTGGCAGTCTAAAGCTATTGCTGTATTTGTTGTTGGAAAAATCTCAGTTTTAAGCTGTATTTGTGTTTGGACAGTCTAAAGCTATAGCTGTATTTGTGGATGGACAGTCTCAGACTATAGATGTAGTTGTGGTTAGATAATCTAAGCTGTATTTGTGGTTGGAAAGTCTAAAGCTATAACTGTAATTATGGTTGAAAAGTCTTAATCTACTGGTGTATTTATAGTTGGAAAGTCTAAAGCTATAGCTGTATTTGTGTTTAGGCAGTCTAAAGTTATAGCTGTATTTGTGGTTGGAAAGTCTAAGGCTTTAGATATATTTGTGGTTGGAAAGTCTAAGTTTAGAGCTCTATTTGTGTTTGGACAGTTTAAGGCTGTAGCTGTATTTGTGGTTGGACAGTCTCAGGCTGTAGTTTTATTTGTGGTTGGACATCTAAAGCTTAAGCTATATTTGCGGTTGGACAGTCCCAGACTGTAGCTGTATTGGTGTTTGGAGAGTCTAAGGCTGTAGCTGTATTAGTGGTTGGACAGTCTCAGACTGTAGCTGTATTTGTGGTTGGACAATCTAAAGCATTAGCTATATTTGTGGTAAGAAAATCTCAGACTGTAGCTCTATTGATGTTGGACAGTCTCAGGCTTTAGCTGCATTTGTGGTTGGACAATCTAAAGCTTTTGCTGTATTTGTGGTTGAATGGTCTCAGGATGTAGCTGTATTTGTGAATGGACAGTCTCTGGCTATAGCTATATTTTTGTCCAGACAATTTAAAGCTATAGCTGTATTTGTGGTTGGACAGTCTCATGGTGAAGCTATATTTATGGTTAGACAGTCCCAGGGTGTAGCTGTATTTGTGGTTGGACAGTCTAAAGCTATAGCTGTGTTTTTGGTAGGACAATCTAAAGCTATAGCTGTATTTGTGGTTAGGCAGTCTCAGGTTGTAGCTCTATTTGTGGTTGGACAATCTAAAGCTATAGCTGTATTTGTGGTTGGACAGTCTAAATTTGTATTTATGGTTGGACAGTCAGTCTCAGGCTGTAGTTGTATTTGTGGTTGGACAGTCGAAGACTATTGCTGTATTTGTGGTTGGACAGTCTCAGGTTTTAGCTGTATTTGTGGATTGACAGTCTCAGGCTGAAGCTGTATTTGTGGTTGGACAAATTCAGGCTGTAGCTGTATTTGTAGTTAGACAGTCTAAAGCTAAAGCTGTATTTGTGTTTAAACAGTTTTAAGCTGTAGCTGTATTTGTTGTTAGACAGTCTAAGACTATATCTGTATTTGTGGTTGGACAATCTCAGACTAAAGCTGTTTTTGTAGTTTGACAATCTAAAGCTAAAGCTGTATTTGTGGTTAGACAGTCTAAGGCTATAGCTGTATTTGTGTTTGGGCATGCTAAAGCTATAGGTGTAATTGTGTTTAGGCAGTCTAAGCCTAAAGCTGTATTTGTAGTTGGAAAGTATACGGCTATAGCTGTATTTGTGGTTGAAAAGTTTAAGGCAACAGTTATTTTGTGGTTTAACAGTATAAAGCTATAGCTGTAATTGTGTTTGGGACAGTTTTAATCTAAAGCTGTATTTGTGGTTGAAAAGTGTAAGGCAACAGTTATTTTGTGGTTTGACAGTATAAAGCTATAGCTGTAATTATGTTTGGGCAGTTTAAGTCTAAAGCTGTATTTGTGGTTGAAAAGTCTAAGGCAACAGTTATTTTGTGGTTTGACAGTATAAAGCTATAGCTGTAATTGTGTTTGGGCTGTTTAAATCTAAAGCTGTATTTGTGATTGGAAAGTCTAAGGCTTCAGCTGTATCTGTGGTTGAAAAGTCTAAGGCTACAGGTGTATTTAAAGTGGAAAGTCTAAAGCTATAGCTGTAATTGTGTTTGGGCAGTCTAAAGCTATTGCTGTATTTGTTGTTGGAAAGTCTAAACCTATAGCTGTATTTGTGGATGGACAGTCTCAATGAATGGAATGAATGAATGGGGTTTTACGGCGTACCAACACATTATAGGTTATTGGACGCCAACAGGAAGGAATATTCCAGGTTCACTCTACATGTACAAAAACAACAAATTAACATACAGATTAAAAAAAAATGCAGAATGAACCTAGAACCTTGATACCTGCAGAACTGCAAAGTTTCAGCAAATTTTATCGTATTACTTAATTTGTCGCTTCTTACGACATGTATAAGCCACAGTGATCCTATTCTTGCCATCACTCATGACTCCCTGGAACCACACAGGGGTTGATAATTTAACCACAATAGTGAACATGACAAAAAATGATAAAATGAACATGACACCCATTCGGAGGATTCCTACCCCTCTGCAGAGATTGACAGTGATTCTATTCTTAGCCAGAACACACGGGCTTGGACAGTCTCAGACTATAGCTTTATTTGTGTTTGGACAGTCTAAGCCTAAAGCTGTATTTGTGGTTGGGAAGTCTAAGGCTATAACTGTAATTGTGGTTGAAAAGTCTAAGGCTACATGTGTATTTATAGTTGGAAAGTCTAAAGCTATAGCTGTAATTATGTTTGGGCAGTCTAAAGCTACAGCTGTATTTGTGGTTGGAAAGTCTAAAGCTATAGCTGTATTTGTGGATGGACAGTGTCAGACTATAGCTGTATTTGTGTTTGGACAGTGTAAGCCTAAATCTGTATTTGTGGTTTGACAACCTTAAGCTATAGCTGTAATTGTGTTTTGGCAGTTTAAGAGTGGTTAGACAGTCTTAGGCTATAGCTGTATTTATGTTTGGATAGTCTAAGGCTTTCGCTATATTTGTGTTTGGACAGTCTAAGGCTGTAGCTGTATTTGTGTTTGGATAGTCTAAGTCTATAGCTATATTTGTGGTTGGACAGTCCAAGCCTAAAGCTGTATTTGTAGTTGGATAGTCTAAAGTTATAGCTGTAATTGTGTTTGGGGAGTCTTAAGGATAAAGCTGTATTTGTGGTTGAAAACTATAAGGCTATAGCTGTATTTGAAGTTGGAAAGTCTAAAACTGTAGCTGTATTTGTGGTTGGAAAGTCAAAGGCTACAGCTGTATTTGTAGGTGGACATTCTAAAGCTATAGCAGTAATTGTGTTTAAGCAGTATAAGTCAAAAGCTGTATTTGTGGTTGGACAGTCTAAAACTATAGCTGTAATTGTTAATGGGCAGTCTTAAGCTATAACTGTATTTGTGGTTGAAAAGTCTTAAGCTATAGCTGTATTTGTGTTTTGAAAGTCTAAGGCTACAGTTGATATTGTGTTTGGACAGTCAATAGCTATAGCTGTAATTGTTTTTGGGCAATCTAAGTCTAAAGCTGGATTTGTGGTTGGACAGTCTAAGACTATAGCTGTATTTGTGGTTGGACAGTCTCAGACTATAGCTGTTTTTGTGGTTGGACAGTCTAAGCTTAAAGCTGAATTTGTGGTTGGACATTTTAAGGCTATGGCTGTATTTGCGGCTGCACAGTCTAGGCCTAAAGCTGAATTTGTGGTTGGACAGTCTAAGGGTGTAGCTGTATTTGTGGTTGGACAGTCTAAGGGTGTAGCTGTATTTGTGGTTGGACAGTCTCACATGGTAGCTGTATTTGTGTTTGGACATTCTTATGCTATAGCTGTATTTGTGGTTGGACAGTCTAAGCTTAAAGCTGTATTTGTGGTTGGACAGTCTAAGGCTATAACTGTATTTAAGGTAAGACAGTCTAAGGCTGTGGCTGTATTTGTGGTTTGACCATCTGAGGATGTAGTTGTATTTGTGTTTTGACAGTCTAAAGATATAGCTGTATTTATGATTGTACAGTCTAAGCCTTAAGTTGTATTTGTGGTTGGACAATATATGGTTGTAGCTGTATTTGTGGTTGGACAGTCTAATGCTATAGCTGTATTTGTGGTTGGACAGTCTAATCCTTAAGCTGTATTAGTGGTTGGACAGTCTAAGGCTAAAGCTGTATTTGTGGGTGCACAGTCTAACCCTAAAGCTGAATTTGTGGTTGGACAGTCTAAGGCTGAAGTTGTATTTGTGGGTGGACAGTCTGAGGCTATAGGTGTATTTGTGGGTGGACAGTCTAAGGCTGTACCTGTATTGGTGTTTAGACAGACTATTTGCGCACACATGAATTAGTATTTAAGTGTCTGTATTTGTGTAGAAATACAGTCTGAACATATAATAGTACATGAACATGTATATTGCATTTGTGTTTGGACAATCCAGGTATACAACTGCACAGAGGTATGTGGAAAATACCATTAATCAGTACAGTATTTGCTCAAGTATAATGCCAACAGTCCTAGCATATAACTTAAGTGAATGCATTTTTGTATCTTTGTGTTTGTGTATGGTGATTTTATGCAAACAATCAGTGTTGAAATCATTTCATAAACAAACAAACACCAGACCTTGCATAATAAATATTAAGAATGTTAGCAACAGAACAACATGGCATCATAATTGCCGAGTCCCAGTATGTTAACCTTTAATACCAACTCCTGAAGTACAGAAGTAATGTTACACTTATTACATGTACTAGTTATCATTCTTGTACGTCCTTAACATTAACATCTATTTAACTTCTTTCCTGCATTATTCCTGAGAAATACTAATGTAAGAATTCATATCTTGTTTCACCAATGTTAACATTTCTCAATGTGTTTTAATGTTTAAAGACAAGCCCCTTCAGATTGTTACCGACATTTCTCAATGTGTTTTCATGTTTAAAGACAGGCCCTTCAGATTGTTACCGACATTTCTCAATGTGTTTTCATGTTTAAAGACAGGCCCTTCAGATTGTTACCGACATTTCTCAATGTGTTTTCATGTTTAAAGACAGGCCCTTCAGATTGTTACCGACATTTCTCAATGTGTTTTCATGTTTAAAGACAGGCCCTTCAGATTGTTACTGACATTTCTCAATGTGTTTTCATGTTTAAAGACAGGCCCTTCAGATTGTAACCGACATTTCTCAATGTGTTTTCATGTTTAAAGACAGGCCCTTCAGATTGTTACAGACATTTCTCCAGCTGCTGTAGAAGCCCATGTAGCTGATAGTAAGTTGCCTCCTTCCTTAGTTCCTTCAAGAGTTGTCTGTCCCTGGGCAGACATTCCATGTTCACACCACCATCTCTCAGGTAGTTCAGCACATATCTGGGTTATAAAAAAGGCACTATCAAACATTTATTATCATATCAATTTTTTTATGAAAAATTCATAGCAATGAAGAATTTGTCTTAAGAATCTAATTTGCATAAACATGACAGCCATCGAAATACTAAGACATTGAGATGATTTGATCTTGGAGATTAAGCCGGAGGTTTCAGAATACTACAATGATAAAAATGTTGTCTTATATCTGGTGACTAACAAGAATGTGTGTACATTTATATAGCTTTTGATTTTTCCAGGTATGCAAGTAAGTTTGAACCTTTATCAAACCTGTCTTCTATTTAAGTACATGTACTAGTGACCTCAATTTGGTTCTGTTGTAGGATCTGAAGCATCAAACAGATATAAAAGAACGAATTACTACAAAATGAATGGCAGTGCTAGCTGCTCAATCAAGAGAATGTGAGTTTGAGCACCAGTTCGACACCATGACCTCTAAAAACAAGAGGCCCAAGAGGGCCTGAGGACGCTCTACTGACTCATAGTGGCCATAGCACTTTTTGAAATTCTCCTATGCAATAGAAATATCAGGGCGGGGTCATTTTTAACCCTAGGGACAAGATTTGAACAAATCTATCAAAACTTGTTTAATTGGCCTAGTGGTTTCAGAAGAGATGAAAGAAAAAGAGAATTTTCTGTTTTCCCATAGTATCCCTATGTAAAATTCTAAGTCCCCTTACAGGACTTCTATAAATTTTAGAAATAGAAATATCAGGGCGGGGTCATATTTAACCCTAGGGACACCATTTGAACAAATCTATCAAAACTATAGTTGGTCATCATTACTACATAAACATTTTGAAAATCTGCTGGGCCGTTCATGAGAAGAAGATTTTTTAAGTTTTGGACTATTTTTAGTAATGGTGGCCATCTTGAATTTCAGATCGAAAAAAAAAATCTTCAATATAGTCTCCTATGCAACAGAAATATGCATGTGAAGATTCATTTTAATTGGCCTAGTGGTTTCAGAATAGATGAAAGAAAAAGAGAATTTTCTGTTTTCCCATAGTATCCCTATGTAAAATTCTAAGTCCCCTTACAGGGCCCCTATAAATTTTAGCCCCTTAATTCTTATCTGCAATCGAACCTCTAAACATAGGGATAATTTATGCCAAATATGAACAAATGTGACGTATCGGTTCTTAAGAAAATGATTTTAGTAATTTCCAATTTTTACCCTTTTGGGGCCCCTCCTGAACCCTTAAGACAGTGGAACCCATTCATTTTTACAAAATCTGAACCTCCTTCACCAAACAATGCTTCTGTGAAGATATAAGCAAAATCATTTCCAAAAAAAAAATATTATAATGACATGTTTCCTCTAATTGAACCCTCGGGGCGGGGTCATATTGAATAGTTGGTCATCATTACTACATAAACATTTTGAAAATCTGTTGGGCCGTTCATGAGAAGAAGATTTTTTAAGTTTTGGACTATTTTTAGTAATGGCGGCCATCTTGAATTTCAGATCGAAAAAAAAAATTTTCTGTATAGTCTCTTATGCAACAGAAACATGCATGTGAAGTTGCAGTTTAACTGGCCTAGTGGTTTCAGAGAAATTGCTGCTAACAGACGACAGACGACGGACGACAGACAACGCGTCATCGCATAAGCACTTCTGGCCTTTTGCCAGTAGAGCTAAAAACACTCAGTACTGGTTCTACACAGGAAGTCAACTCGAAAGCATTCATACAAACTTTACCTCGCAATTAACCCTTTACTCCATAGATACTCGTTTTACCGCACCAATCACAAAAGGCCTTTGAAAACGGTGCAGGAATAGTTCAGATTGCTCGTAACGAGCAATCTGAACACTTCCTGCACTGTTTTCCACTCTGTCAGTTAATATAAACATAATTCACCCATTGCTGATACATGGTGAATTAATGCTTTCAATATTAGGTGTCCAAAGGCATCTATATGAAGTAAAGGGTTAAGTTAAAATAAATAATTCTAAACCTAGTGACAACATGACAATTATATTTTTCTAGCTGTAATTAAACAAATAACAGTAAACATTAGTTTGTGATCATAATATATCTTACAGAATTCTGTGTATTAACTAACTAGCATCCAGCCCTTTGCACAAAAATAATTATGATCTGTCATGTTGAAATACTGTTGTTCAATTAAAAATGCCTGCATGTGTCTCTTTTTGTTGGATTTTCTCATTGTTTGTTACTTTTTTGTAACGGCAATAAAAGTGTACATCAAAGGCCTGAAGGGCCTGAGGGAAGGCTCGCTGCTTGTGTTAATTCGAAAATGTAGGTTTGGAAAATTGGAAAACTTAGTTAGATTTCTGATATGTTAAAAGGCAATTCATAGAGATTTAGAAAAGAATGTGGTGTGTTTTATATTTCTTTTGTGTATCTGTATAAATAATCTCCTGCATGCAATACAGAGACCATATCAATACTTTTCCAACAGTAGCTATCAAATGGTTTTAATAATCTTCTGTATAGTCTCTTATGCAACAGAAACATGCATGTGAAGTTGCAGTTTAACTGGCCTAGTGGTTTCAGAGAAATTGCTGCTAACAGACGACAGACGACGGACGACAGACAACGCGTCATCGCATAAGCACTTCTGGCCTTTTGCCAGTAGAACTAAAAACACTCAGTACTGGTTCTACACAGGAAGTCAACTCGAAAGCATTCATACAAACTTTACCTCGCAATTAACCCTTTACTCCATAGATACTCGTTTTACCGCACCAATCACAAAAGGCCTTTGAAAACGGTGCAGGAATAGTTCAGATTGCTCGTAACGAGCAATCTGAACACTTCCTGCACTGTTTTCCACTCTGTCAGTTAATATAAACATAATTCACCCATTGCTGATACATGGTGAATTAATGCTTTCAATATTAGGTGTCCAAAGGCGTCTATATGAAGTAAAGGGTTAAGTTAAAATAAATAATTCTAAACCTAGTGACAACATGACAATTATATTTTTCTAGCTGTAATTAAACAAATAACAGTAAACATTAGTTTGTGATCATAATATATCTTACAGAATTCTGTGTATTAACTAACTAGCATCCAGCCCTTTGCACAAAAATAATTATGATCTGTCATGTTGAAATACTGTTGTTCAATTAAAAATGCCTGCATGTGTCTCTTTTTGTTGGATTTTCTCATTGTTTGTTACTTTTTTGTAACGGCAATAAAAGTGTACATCAAAGGCCTGAAGGGCCTGAGGGAAGGCTCGCTGCTTGTGTTAATTCGAAAATGTAGGTTTGGAAAATTGGAAAACTTAGTTAGATTTCTGATATGTTAAAAGGCAATTCATAGAGATTTAGAAAAGAATGTGGTGTGTTTTATATTTCTTTTGTGTATCTGTATAAATAATCTCCTGCATGCAATACAGAGACCATATCAATACTTTTCCAACAGTAGCTATCAAATGGTTTTAATAATCTTCTGTATAGTCTCTTATGCAACAGAAACATGCATGTGAAGTTGCAGTTTAACTGGCCTAGTGGTTTCAGAGAAATTGCTGCTAACAGACGACAGACGACGGACGACAGACAACGCGTCATCGCATAAGCACTTCTGGCCTTTTGCCAGTAGAACTAAAAACACTCAGTACTGGTTCTACACAGGAAGTCAACTCGAAAGCATTCATACAAACTTTACCTCGCAATTAACCCTTTACTCCATAGATACTCGTTTTACCGCACCAATCACAAAAGGCCTTTGAAAACGGTGCAGGAATAGTTCAGATTGCTCGTAACGAGCAATCTGAACACTTCCTGCACTGTTTTCCACTCTGTCAGTTAATATAAACATAATTCACCCATTGCTGATACATGGTGAATTAATGCTTTCAATATTAGGTGTCCAAAGGCGTCTATATGAAGTAAAGGGTTAAGTTAAAATAAATAATTCTAAACCTAGTGACAACATGACAATTATATTTTTCTAGCTGTAATTAAACAAATAACAGTAAACATTAGTTTGTGATCATAATATATCTTACAGAATTCTGTGTATTAACTAACTAGCATCCAGCCCTTTGCACAAAAATAATTATGATCTGTCATGTTGAAATACTGTTGTTCAATTAAAAATGCCTGCATGTGTCTCTTTTTGTTGGATTTTCTCATTGTTTGTTACTTTTTTGTAACGGCAATAAAAGTGTACATCAAAGGCCTGAAGGGCCTGAGGGAAGGCTCGCTGCTTGTGTTAATTCGAAAATGTAGGTTTGGAAAATTGGAAAACTTAGTTAGATTTCTGATATGTTAAAAGGCAATTCATAGAGATTTAGAAAAGAATGTGGTGTGTTTTATATTTCTTTTGTGTATCTGTATAAATAATCTCCTGCATGCAATACAGAGACCATATCAATACTTTTCCAACAGTAGCTATCAAATGGTTTTAATAATGCATTTGAAAAAAGCAAACACCATGGTACACACTGTCTTCGTGTGAAAATTGACTGAATATTTGATGACCCTTGTGAAAATATCCATTTCAGGACATTTTGTGAACTGGTAATGTGGTGGTCCAGGATTCCTTTCCACATCTCCTTAAATGTTATCACTTAAAGTTATCAACATGAACAACCTATATGAAAGCTTCACAAACAAACCTTCATATTCTGATGTTTCTCCAAAATCGAAAGAATTGAGTAGTGATGTACAACTCCAGTCAATTTTAATATCTCCAGTTCAATAGTTATGATTTATGGATAACGAAACACATTCAGCACAAAATGTTCCTGACTGTCCGAGAATATACAACACATATCAATAACTTTTTGTCTAGACCAAAAAAAACATGACCTACTTATAGATTTACGGGTATATTGACTTGAGTTATGTAGCTTTCAATCAACAATATAAATAATCAATAAATAGCATTATAAACGGTATTACGTGACCTAGATTTAATCAATATAAAAAAAACCAACACAGAAACACAACAAACATAACGGTCAGATGACCTACTTAACCGTTTAAAATGTTCATCAATGCGCTGCTTGCATAAGATGACAGATTGGCGCTTTTTTCTATAAACAACAAATGTAGCCCCGAATCTAATTTCGTTATTTTATTATCAAAATTAAAAGAGGACAATCCGTAGTGAATAAAATTTCACTAACCATCACTATTTACTCAAACTACGAGTTATTATATGGAAAACATGTCAATATTTCACCCCATTAATGATTACATGTCGAATGGTTTTAAAGATTATATCGCCCTCTCACCAGATGACATCACTATGCACAGTAGTAAATGTGTAAAACAATTTTTTATTAATGAAAATTGCCGCGTTTTTTTAGAAGTGTATTTTTCTGCATTTCCATGCAAATTGTATGCTTCCCGTATCGTATTTTTGAACTTTTGTAAAGAAAAACATCCGGAACAAATAAAAAACTTTGAAACTTTTGTTGTATAATACGTCCTCTGCTACGGTAAATGCATGTTGAAAGTTGTGAACTACTTTATTTGTCGGATAAATATGGTGGTTCCTACCATACGTAGTTTGTATAACAGATTGCTGGGGCTGCACGACAACTAAGGAAGTCAGAGCTTTGCTCGCCTTCCATTAAAAAGGGCAATTTGGAAGTTTTTCAGACAAAGCTCCCAATTTTAATATGTAGTTTAATTTTTAGTTTAACTTTCAATATATAGTTTAATTTTAATTTAACTTTCAATATATAGTTTAATTTTTAGTTTAACTTTCAATATATAGTTTAATTTTAATTAAACTTTAAATATATATTTTAATTTAACTTTAAATATGATTAGTTTAATTTTAATTTAACTTTCAATATATAGTTTAATTTTTAGTTTAACTTTAAATATATAGTTTAAATTTATTTTAACTTTCAATATATAGTTTAATTTTTAGTTTAACTTTCAATATATAGTTTAATTTTCAGTTTAACTTTCAATTTATAGTTTTTCAGTTTAACTTTGATTAGTGTAATAGTATAACCCTGCAAAATACTATCCATTGACCAAAAACACTTCAAAATGAGATATCAATTATTTGGAAGTCCCACCATAGTCTGAAACTGGTATACATACTTGCAGACACTGAAACAAGAGGTCCAAGACAGCCTGAATCACTCTACTAGAAACAGTATCTATGGACAGATGAACATTTCAGGGGAATTTAAGTAAATTCCCCTAAAAATGAGGGGTTGCTACTGTGTCCACACAAAAAAGTTATGTTTTATTTATAATTACGTATGTCACTAAAAACTACGAACAGTTAAATTTTTTTTAAAAAAAAAACTGGGGGGAAGGGGTCACTTTACCATGGCCATTGTAAAGTGACCACCCACCCCTATCTTTTTATGTTTAGTGATTATCACATTAATTAATAATAAATAAACATGTGTTTTTGGGATCATACTTTGTTTTAGCATACTTGAATCTGCAAGAAATGTATCTGAACAGTAAAAATTATTTTTTAAATCCTCAGGCCCAAGAGGGCCTGAGGATGCTCTACTGACTCATAGTGGCCATAGCACTTTTTGAAATTCTCCTATGCAATAGAAATATCAGGGCAGGGTCATTTTTAACCCTAGGGACACCATTTGAACAAATCTATCAAAACTAAAGTTGGTCATCATTAGTACATAAACATTTCAAAAATCTGTTCGGCTGTTCATGAAAAGAAGATTTTTTAAGTTTTGGACTAGTTTTAGTAACGGCGGCCATCTTGAATTTCAGATAAAAAAAAAAATCTTCTGTATAATTTCCTATGCAACAGAAACATGCATGTGAAGTTTCAGTTTAATTGGCCTAGTAGTTTCAGAGAAAATGCTGCTAACAGACGACAGACGACAGACAACGCGCCATCGCATAAGCACTTCTGGCCTTTGGCCAGTAGAGCTAAAAATTGAGAGCTAAATTTTTTTAAAAACAATTAATCACAACAGTTAGATTTTTAAAAAAAATGGGATGGGGAGGGTGGGGGAGGGGGTCACTTTACCATGGCCATGGAATCAAAAAGATGCTCTTTTTTTCATTACTGCATGACATTTACCTGTATATTACAAATTTTCATACATAAGTAGTACTAAGTAAACAATGATAAGAGTCCCTACCCTTGTTTCTGGTATAGTGGAGACGTCAATTTCAAGGTATTCTATGGAAGGGGTATGACACCTTTGTGGAGGGGCATATGCAGGTGCTAATATATTTTGGGTGGGGACCAAGCCCCAGATACTGTACATATTTACTTTACTGAGATCATATTACTAATCTGTTGTAGTGGTAACTATTTTTTCCATCACTAACCATAAAAGGGGGGGGGGGGGGCATGGTAATGTGACCCCCCATCCCCCCAAATGTTTTCAAAAAATTTAACTGTTATGATGAATTTCTTGTAGAGTCATGAATGCTAAAAAAAATTATGATCACATAACATATGTTTAATGTGATAATCACTAAACATAAATAGATGGGGGTGGGGGGACACTTTACAAAAGCCAAGGTAAAGTGACTCCCCACCACTCCCCCATTTTTTTTTTTTAATTTAACTGTTGTGATTAATTTCTTGTAGATTCATGAATGTTAAAACAAATTATGTTCACAAAACACATGTTTAATGTGATAATTGCTAAACATAAAAAGTTATGGGTGGGGGTCACTTTACAATGGCCATGGTAAAGTGACCCCCCCCCCCCACCTCCCCCCCAAATGTTTTCAAAAAATTTAACTGTTATGATGAATTTCTTGTAGAGTTATGAATGCTAGAACAAATAATGATTGCATAACACATGTTTAATGTGATAATCTTAAAAACATAAAAAGGTGTGTTTCTGTGGGGGGGGGGGGGGGTCACATTACAATGGCCATAGTAAAGTGTCCCCCACTCCCTGTCCACTTCCCCAATTTTTTTTTAAATCAACTGTTGTGATTAATTTCTTGTAGATTCAAGAATGCTCAAACAAATTATGATCACATAACACATGCTTAATGTGATAATAACTAAACATTAAAAGATGGGGGTGGGGGTCACTTTACAATGGCTATGGTAAAGTGACCCCCTCCCCCCAATTTTCTTAAAAAAAACAAACTGTTAAGATGAATTTCTTGTAGATTCAAGAATGCTAAAACAAATTATGATCCCCAAAACACATGTTTAAATAAATGTGATAATAACTAAACATAAATAGATGGGGATGGGGGGGTCACTTTACAATGGCCATGGTAAAGTGACCCCACCCCCCCCCAATTTTTAAAAAAAAAATTAACTGTTAAGATGAATCTCTTTTTGATTCACAAATGTTCGAACAATTTATGGTCACATAATACAATTAGAATGTGATAGGAACTTAACAGGGAGAGATGAGGTAAGGGGTTTGTGGGGGGGGGGGGGGGGGGGGGGGGGGGGGGGGTCACTATACAATAGTCATAGTAAAGTGACCCCCACCCCACCACCTCCCACTCCCACCGCACTAATTATTCTTTAATGATTATAATGATATGGATAAAAATCAAATAATTTTACTTTCCAAGTAAAGGGATATAGGTATAATCAAACAATAATAAGTGATATAGAGCATACTTAGATATCTAGACAAAAGAATGGTCTTACACATGTGAGTGTTTTCTTCATGTAATTTTTTTTTTATTTTTTTTATTTTTTTATTTTAATTATTTATCAAGAGATGTATCCATAAACAATAATTAGTCCTTAAACTAAGAAGAAGTAACTTTATTGGTGAATCGGGGGGGGGGGGGGGGGGGGGGGTCAATTTACTATAGGGGGGGTCATTTAACTATAGCGGTAAAATGACCCCATGGTCATTTTACTATATAGTAATTTGACCCTGGGGTCATTTCACAGAGGGGTCATAATACTATACAACACCGGGATCTCATGCTTGAACATTGAAACCCTTTTTTGTAAAGATTCAATGAAAAATGGGGGTGCCTTTCATCTACATTGTTTTCCCTATATAACTCTATGTAAAACCATGACCCCTGTGGCAGCCCCAAATTTGACCCTAGGAACCCGCCTTCAACAAACTTTCCAAGGGACCTCCATGCAAAATATCTAAGGTTTAGATCTTGAAAATGTTTCTATAAACCCTGTGTCATGGGCATTTAGGGTGGAATCACACTGGTTCAAGAACTTGTCTGAGATATTATGGTTATATACAGACCCTAAACTGTTCAAGTACCCCAATTGCATGCAAATGGAGTGCACCCAGGGCGTAAATGGAGCACATGTTGAGCGCGGATGCAGCTCAAACAGAACGCGGACAAAGCACAGACCGAGCGAAGCTTATTTTGAATAATAAATACACTCCTGAACAAAAGAAATGCACTCAGATGCATAGTACATGCACTATACACTACACACAGTTAGATAACTGATAACAAAACTATTCGTTCACTTCTGAGTGCATTCGTTTACTTGGATACACTCGGTTTTTTTTCATTGTTGGAAAGTTAAGTTGATAATTGATATCAATATAATTTTTTATTTTTTTTGTGTAATTATAAACCATGTAGTATAATTTTTTTTGGTGTAATGTATTATAAAACTGTGAATTTTGTCATCAATTTGGCAATTATATCCTTAACTTATCCATGTAGTGTGTTTGAAAGACCTGTTATATAATAAATGTGCTTTAGTGCTTTAAATTTAACTACAGTTTCAAGGTCAATTCTTCTCACAGTGACATATTTAAAGGCTCATTAAATTTTCGAAACAGTCGTTTTTAGTTTTAATGTAAGTCAGTTTTACTCTTCCAGATGATAAAATACCAGTACATGTTTATTTGATCATCGAGAGACTTTGTAAAGGAAACCAAGATGGCCCTATATCGCTCACCTGAATGACATTGAGTCACCCAACATAAGTAGATTATATAATATATGTACACTCAAAATTCCAGAAAGACTTGATGGGCAAGTAGTTAGAATTTTTATTTGTTTTGAAGATGTAACAGATGCGTAGAAGAGTTCAAACTTGGTAGAGATTCACCCATGGTAAATGTCAGTGAAATAACATCAAAATCAGGTTGTTATGTTTGAGAACGGTTTCAAACTAAAACATCAGACTAAACTATTGTGCATGAAACAATACGCAGTTCCAGCACAATAAATATTCCTATGAGTTTCAAACACAAGCCTTCCCAAAGTATATCACTTGAAAGAATCTTTGTCACAGTGCACTCTCCCCCAAAAACAATTAAGCTCCTCCTCCAAGATTTCAATAACACTTTGACACTAATCTCAAGCAGACTTCTTGCTGTGATGAAATTAGCTAAAAATATGGTATTGCTTTATTATGAAGCAGTAAACCATGACCAAACCATAAAAACTCTTAACTTTTATAATCAGAACAACATCTATTTTAAAATGGTTAATGATATTTGAATAATATTCAATCATTGATTATAATTGTATCATTCATCTTTTTATAATGAATTATCTTTTAAAACTTATATCTAGTATAAAAGTGTATAATAATAGCAAAAAAAAAAAGTTTATTTAAAGAGTTTTTTACCTCTTCTTATAATAATTGCTATATACAGACAAAACAGGGGAAGTAATTTGACATCAAAACTAACCCAAACCCCTGGCTGCCATGTTTTTTGACGAATCAAGATGGCTTTATTGATGGCTTTTACTTGGTAGAGAGTCACCCAAGGAACATTTCTGTGAAATTATTTTAAAATTGAGCCAGTAGTTTCTGAGAAGAAGATTTTTTAAGTTTTTACTATAGCTTATATAGTGAACTAATCCCACCCCCTGGCCGCCATGTTTTTTGACAAATCAAGATGGCTTGAACAAACTTAGTTGAGGGTCACCCAAGGAACATTTCTGTGAAATTATATCAAAATTAGCCCAGTGGTTTCAGAGGAGAAGTTGTCAAAAGCTAAAAGTTAACGACGGACGGCAGAAGACGGACGACAGACGTCGGACACCAGGCAATCATAAAAGCTCACCTGTGAGCCTTCGGCTCAAATGAGCTAAAAATTAATATAAAGCCCATTATAAGTATATAATTAAGAACAGGTTTTGTTTATAAATTAATGTTCGACTCTTTCTGATAAACACCTCCGGTAGAAAACCAAGAGTTACGAAGCTTGTTCGGAAATGCGTCAGTTGGTCAGTAATATATGATCAATTCACTTCAGAGAGAAACAAAGTATGGGGAACTGTAGGGATGTGGTTAAAAATTAAATAGCTGCTTGCGGTTAGATATTTTTTAAGAAATCCCCTTTATTCCCCCAAGTGTATTAATGAACTGGAACACACAAGCTTATTTATTGCACGTAAGCAACAGATCGTTCATATAAAATTAAAATTGCTTTTTAGCTCGCCGGGACGAAGTCCAAGGAGAGCTATTGTCATGACCTCGGCATCGTCGGCGTCATCATCTGTAGACACCCAGGTTAAACTTTTGCGTACAAGTTTCAGATATCTATGCAACCACTCATTGGATGTCAATGAAACTTTGCATGTGTGTTCACCATCATC
Organism: Panopea generosa; assembly: GCA_029582155.1. Taxonomy (NCBI): domain Eukaryota; kingdom Metazoa; phylum Mollusca; class Bivalvia; order Adapedonta; family Hiatellidae; genus Panopea; species Panopea generosa. The sequence continues at coordinate 59,174,162 of CM055898.1, read as the reverse complement.
AGTGGAACACACAGAGACAAAAACCATAACTCTGGATTGTATTTTGGTGCAGTTATGGCCCTTTTTGGACTTAGATACCCAGGTTAAACTTTGCGTTTAGTTGCGTACAAGTTTCACATATCTATGCAACCACTCATTGGATGTGAATCAAACTTCACATGTGTGTCACCATCATCAATGGAACACACAGAGACAAGAACCATAACTCTGGATTGCATTTTGGCACAGTTATGGCCCTTTTTGGACTTAGACACCCAGGTTAAACTTTGCGTTTAGTTGCGTACAAGTTTCACATATCTATGCAACCACTTATTGGATGTGAATGAAACTTCACATGTGTGTTCACCATCATCAATGGAACACACAGAGACAAAAACCATAACTCTGGATTGCATTTTGGCACAGTTATGACCCTTTTTGGACTTAGACACCCAGGTTTAACTTTGCGTTTAGTTGCGTACAAGTTTCACATATCTATGCAACTACTCATTGGATGTGAATCAAACTTCAAATGTGTGTTCACCATCATCAATGGAACATACAGAGACAAGAACCATAACTCTGGATTGCATTCTGGCACAGTTATGGCCCTTTTTTGACTTAATTTTTCAGGTTAAAGTTTTTTATCACATAAGATATCTATGCAACCACTCATGAGATATGAATGAAACTTTGCATGTGTGTTCACCATCATCATTGAAACACACAAAGACAAAAACCATAACTCTGGGTTGCATTGTGGCACAGTTATGGCCCTTTTTCAACTTAATTTTTCAGGTTAAAGTTTTTTATCACGTAAGATATCTATGAAACCACTCATTGGATATGAATGAAACTTTGCATGTGTGTTCACCATCATCATTGAAACACACAAAGACAAAAAACATAACTCTGGGTTGCATTGTGGCACAGTCATGGCCCTTTTTCGACTTAATTTTTCAGGTTAAAGTTTTTTATCACATAAGATATCTATGCAACAACTCACTGGATATGAATGAAACTTTGCATGTGTGTTCACCATCATCATTGAAACACACAAAGACTAAAACTATAACTCTGGGTTGCATTGTGGCACAGTTATGGCCCTTTTTCGACTTAATTTTTCATGTTAAAATTTTTTATCATGTAAGATATCTTTGCAACAACTCATTGGATATGAATGAAACTTTGCATGTGTGTTCATCATTATCATTGAAACACACAAGAGACAAAAACCATAACTCTGGGTTGCATTTTGGCACAGTTATGGCCCTTTTTGGGCTTAGACACCCAGGTTAAACTTTGCGTTTGGTTGCGTTTAAGATATCTATGCAACCACTCATTGGATGTGAATGAACTTTCACATGTGTGTTCCAACACAAAGACAAGAACCATAACTATGGGTTGCATTTTTGCCACACTTATGGCCCATTTTGGACTTTGACACAATGAGGCGAGCTTTGTTGTCTTCTGACAGCTCTTGTTAATAACAGTACTAAACAAACCACCCTTGATAGTCTCTCAATATCAAATGTGATAAAGTGATTTGTGACGTAATAGCACATGCGATAGTATAACTCATATATGCAAGAGAGGATCCTGAGCAAGAGTTACTAGACCAAACTAGTTTTCCATACTCATTGTGTTTCAGTGCATATAAATATTATAATGCATACTACGTTAAGTAGTTTTATTGCATACATCAATATATCTGAAAAAAAAGAAAACCCAATAATGATACATAATATTAGTTAAGCCATAACTTTTTCTAATCTTGTTAATGAACCCCTTATCTAACGGTCTTAATCCGTACACTACCACTGCAGTATTCATTTGCGTACTTCCAGAATTACCAAAATGTTAACTAAAGTTAAAAGCTTGGTCTGCTCGCCTAAGAAAAACACATTTTGATCTAAGTAATTTATATTCTCGCTTTTTTAAAAACAGTCACTAAGGGGTCTAGAGGAATAGTTTTAGCAATACTAGAAACATATTTAATTACAATTATTTTTGTTATTATCAAAAAGTGTGCATTTAGGAAGTTTAATGAGGCTTTAAACATGACATGTTTTGTGCAACAAATATATAAATAATTTTGTATATTATATAAATAGCAATTCAAAAGGTTATAATATGAATTCACTATTATTATTTTGCCTTGCTTTTTCGATATAAATTAGTTAATCAGCTAATCATCATACAAAATACAAAAATTCAATGCATGTATGAAACAAACAAAACATACTATTATATTGCAATTAAAGTTAACACAGTATCCTTATGCACATCCCATTTAATTATTCAAATAGTAGTACCAAATTAACTGTATTTTCCTGTATATAAAATGGGTTATTAGTGCAGTTGATAGAGTGATGGCTTCAGATGCTCTACCCTATGACCTCTAAAAACATAGTTCAGTACCATTGTCATATTATATTTTCACCTGCCTAAAAATTCATCTGCGGGTGATAATATTATACCTCCCTTTAAAATACTCTTTCATCCCAAGTTTATTATCTACACTATAATGACTAAACTTGAACAAACAAATGTAATCTAATTGAGATAGTAACTAAAGGTATTTTGTAAGAAAAGAGGGGTGGGTGAAAATATTATAGCCATTATGTTCCCCCCCCCCCCCCCCCTAATTTTCATATTTAAAATAATATAATTTGATTTGTTATTTTAAATTATAGCTTGATTATATTCACTATACTGACAAACTATACTCGAACAAACAAAAGCAATCTTAATTGAGATAGTAACCAAAATGTATTTTGTAAAAATAATGGGGCAGGTGAAAATATTATAGTCATTATATTTTCACCCCATCCTGATCCACCCCAATATAATTTGATTCTCTTCACTTTAATGACAATCTATCCTCCAACAAGCAAAAATCATCTCCTTCAGAAGATTCATCTAATATTTCAAGAAACAAGAGGTCCAAGAGGACCTGAGGACGCTTTACTGACTCATAGTGGCAAAAGCACTTTTTGAAATTCTACTATGCAATAGAAACATCAGGGCGGGGTCATTTTTAACTCTAGGGACACCATTTGAACAAATCTAACAAAACTATAGTTGGTCATCATTACTACATAAACAATTTGAAAATCTATGTACCGTTCATGAGAAGAAGATTTTTTAAGTTTTGGACTATTTTTAGTAATGGTGGCCATCTTAAATTTTAGATAGAAAAAATAAATCTTTTGTATAGTCTCCTATGCAATAGAAACATCCATGTGAAGTTTCAGTTTAATTGGCCTAGTGGTTTCAGAATAAATGGAAAAAAGAGAGAATTTTCTGTTTTCCCAATGTATCCCTATGTAAAATTCTAAGTCCCCTTACAGGGCCCCAATAAATTTTAGCCCCTAAATTCTTATCTGCAATCAAACCCCCTACACTTAGGGATAATTTATATCAAATATGTACAAATGTGACATACCGGTTCTCAAGAAAACAATTTTACTAATTCCCAATTTGTACCCTTTTTGGGCCCCTCCTGACCCCTTAAGACATAGGAACCCAGTCATTTTTACAAATCTTAACCTCCTTACCTAACAATGCTTAAGTGAAGATATAGGCAAAATTATTTCCATTTTACAAAAAAAAAAAAATATTATATTGACATGTGTCCCCTAATTGAACTCTCGGGGCAGGGTCTTTTTTAACCTTAGGGACACCATTACAACAAATCTAACTATAGTTGGTCATCATTACTACATAAACATTTTGAAAATCTGTTTGGCCGTTCATGAGAAGAAGATTTATTTAGTTTTGGACTATTTTTAGTTACGATGGCCATCTTGAATGTCATATCGAAAAAAAAAATCTTCTGTATAGTCTCCTATGCAACAGAAACATGCATGTGAAGTTTCAGTTTAATTGGCCTATTGGTTTCAGAATAAATGAAAGAAAAAGAGAATTTTCTGTTTTCCCATAGTATCCCTATGTAAAATTCTAAGTCCCCTTACAGGGCCCCTATAAATTTTAGCCCCTAAATTCTTATCTGCAAAATCATTTTAATTTAAAAAAAAAAAAAAAAAAAATTATAATGTCATGTGTCCCCTTATTGAACCCGCGGGGCGGGGTCATATTTAACCCTAGTGACACCATTTGAACAAATCTAACAATACTATAGTTGGTCATCATTACTACATAAACATTTTGAAAGTCTGTTGGGCCGTTCATGAGAAGGAGATTTTTTAAGTTTTGGACTATTTTTAGTAATGGTGACCATCTTAAATTTCAGATCGAAAAAAAAAAATCTTCTGTATAGTCTCCTATGCAACAGAAACATGCATGTGAAGTTGCAGTTTAATTGGCCTAGTGGTTTCAGAGAAAGTGCTGCTAACAGACGACAGACGACGGACGACAGACAACGCCTTTGGCCAGTAGAGCTAAAAACGAATTTAGTAATTCCCAATTTTTACCCTTTTGGGGCCCCTCCTGACCCCTTAAGACAGTGGAACCCAGTCATTTTTACAAATCTGAACCTCCTTCACCAAACAATGTTTCTGTGAAGATATAGGCAAAATCATTTTCATTTTAAAAAAAAAAAAAAAAAATATGACATGTGTCCCCTAATTGAACCCTCGGGGCGGGGTCATATTTAACTCTAGGGACACCATTTGAACAAACCTAACAAAACTATAGTTGGTCATCATTTCTATATAAACATTTTGAAAATCTGTTGGGCCGTTCATGAGAAGAAGATTTTTTAAGTTTTGGACTATTTTTAGTAATGGTGGCCATCTTGAATTTCAGATCGAAAAAAAAAAAATCTTCTGTATAGTCTTCTATGCAATAGAAACACCCATGTGAAGTTTCAGTTTAATTGGCCTAGTGGTTTCAGAGAAAATGCTGCTAACAGACGACAGACGTCAGACGACAGACGACGCACGACAGACAACGTGCCATCGTATAAGCACTTCTGGCAATTGGCCAGTAGAGCTAATAAAAATTGTTATAAGGACATGTGTCCCCTAATTGAACTCTCGGGGTGGGGTCAATTTTAAATTTTTGACTATTTTTAGTAATGGTGGTCATCTTGAATTTCAGATCGAAAAAAAAAAAGAAATTCTGTATAGTGTCCCATGCAATAGAAACATCCATGTGAAGTTCCAGTTTAATTGGTATAGGGGTTTCAGAGAAAGTGCTGCTTACAGATGACAGACAACGTGCCATCACATAAGCACTTCTGGCCTATGGCCATGGCCTTATGGCCAGTAGGGCTAAAAACATAAGCTAAATCATTTAAAGTAATTTGCGGCATTCCTATTAGATTTTTTGACATCTGGCATAAATCATCAAAAATCTGTACACTTATACTTTTAAGTATCAGCTTTTATTTTAGCTTTGCTTTTTTTTAAAACAGTCCTGCAGAATCTTGTTAACAGAGCACCCTAGTCGTACATATTTTTCAGAAGATTTTCGCCATTTTTCCTTTTAAATGGTCAATATTAATTGTTTTTAATAACATTTTTCAATTACAATGTTATTTCGTGTGATGAGATTATGATTTTCATACAGATAAAACACAATTTATGTTATCTATACATCTAATCATTATGCCGTGGTTGAATAAACTGTGGTTTAAAAACAACAAATTTTGAATATTCACGCTTGATTGCGCAAAAATGCTCTGGTACATGTTTTTGAATTTTTCATTTGTTAAACTTCATTCATTTCACTACAATATGACTGAATACAAGAGGCCCATAGGCCTTAACAGTCACCCAATTATCTTTGATGGCATAAAGCTATATGAATCTAAGACCTCATGAGAGTGGGGACTATGAACTCACATGGTATTAACCGTCATGTCATCTACAACAAATCACCCCAAAAAAATATTCACATAAGTCTATTCAGTCAGAAGAAATAACGTTTTTTTGTTATTTTCTCTTAGAAAGATTTAGTTTAGATTTAGGCCCTACCCAAAAAGAGTTGATTCAGGAATTCTGAAATTATTGCAATGGAAACCCCAATAAGTAAGATTTTTCACAAATAAAAGGGACATAACTGTAGAACGACAAATGCCACGACCCCTAAAATACAACTTAGCCTGTGCTTTGTCATTATAAACATTGTATCAAAATTTCAAAAGATTTGATTAAAGCATTCTTAAATTATTGCACGGAAACCCCCAAACATACGATTTTTCACAAATTAAAAGGACATAACTGTAGAATGACAATGGCCACAACCCCTTAGATCAAACTTACCCTGTGTTTTGTCATTATTAACATTGTATTAAAATTTCAAAAGATTTGATTCAGGCATTCTGAAGTTATTGCACTGAAACAAAATTTCATATTTTACATAATATAGCTTGGTTATCTTGAATATAATGATAAACTATACTTCAACAAACAAATTTAATCTGATTGAGATAGTTACCTTGAAGAATAGAGGGGCGATTAAAAATATTATAGAATTTTGTTAAAGTATAGTTTGTCATTATATTCAACATAATTAAGCTATACTATTTAAAATGGACCAAAGGAGTTAGGATGGGGTGGGGGAAGGAAATATAATGGCAATAATATTGTCACCAACCTCATTTTGTCTGAACACAACTACTTACTATGACCATCCTTTGACAAGGAGCACATAACGTTTATCTCACTCCCTTTTTCATGAGTTACCCATTTGCTAAATGGACATATTACTCATGGATATCATTAAAATGTCTCTTGGATCAACTAAACTCAGTATGCTATGTGCTAAGTATAAAATATATACTTAAAATTATATTTAATCAAAATAATTAGATTTTTTTATGTAAGGGTATTAAAAACTCAGTTTTACTTATTATTCTTATTGTATTGTCACATAATATTATGTGATGTGAGATCGTCTGATTATATAGTACTGAGTATAATAATATTCAAATCTTTCCTTTTGTAACAGTACCTGAAATGAGTTCCATCTCTGTCAATAAAAACACACCCATCTTCTTGTTTCTGAAGCTCATGTCGCCCACTAAACATGGCTGCCAGCATGGAGTCCGACTCCCGGGTCAATGTCAGTAGCGATGTAGTAAACACATTACCGCCAACATCTAACTTTATACGACCCTGGAAATACAAGAAACCTTTGCATGTGTATCAAGTGAATACTTCAACAGGTAGAAACACAATGATTAATTTATTTAAACATGAGCCATAATTATGGGCCTTAACAGTCACATGATTATCCTTCAGGAAGCAGCAAAAGTTCAAACATAGATTTTGAATGTCATATCTGCATCAACAAATCACATCATATTCTTTTATATAGATTTAGTAAAGTAGTACCCACCCAAAGGGTTAAACCGTGAGACCCAGGGGCATGAAATTACAATTTTTATGATGGACTCGTATACCTCATTAATTATGCTTACAATATGTTTCTGAAAGCATTTTAAAATAAGAAGATTTTTAAAGTTTACCTTAAATTTGACTGTTTTGGCCAAGACCCAAGGTTATAGTGTGGAGTTGGACCTCAATAAAACATTAGCATTAACAGTTATGTCAGCAACAACAAATCACACCAAAAACAATTCAAATGAGACCCAGGAACATGAAATTCACATTTTTATAAAGGACCAATAATTATCAATAATCATCACCAATTGTTTCCCAGTGCTTCTTACCATAAGATGAAGATTTTTAAAGTTTACCTTGAATCTGGCTACATTGGACCCATCCCTAAAGCCCTTATGGTGGTGGGAACCATGAAATATTAACCGTCATGTCAACAACAACAAATCAAAACAAAAAAACATTCACAGAAGTCTATTCAGTCATCAGAAATAATCTTGTCTGCTGATGGAACTCTACACAATATTCTTGTTTGCCGTCAGAACTCTACATTATAGTCTTGTTTGCTGACAGAACAATATATTGTTTATTCTTGTTTGATAACAGAACTCTATATTATATTCTTGTTTGCTGACAGAACTCTATATTATATTCTTGTTTGCTGACAGAACTCTATATTATAGTCATGTTTGCTGACAGAACTCTATATTATATTCTTGTTTGCTGACAGAACTCTAAATTATAGTCTTGTTTGCTGACAGAACTCTATATTATATTCTTGTTTGATGACAGAACTCTATATTATATTCTTGTTTGCTGACTTGTTTGCTGTGGAACTCTATATTATAGTCTTGTTTGCTGACAGAACTCTATATTATAGACAGAACTCTATATTATAGTCTTGTTTGCTTACAGAACTCTACATTATATTCTTGTTTGATGACAGAACTCTATATTATATTCTTGTTTGATGACAGAACTCTATATTATAGTCTTGTTTGCTGACAGAACTCTATATTATATTCTTGATTGCTGACAGAACTCTATATTATATTCTTGTTTGATGACACAACTCTATATTATAGTCATTTGCTGACAGAACTCTATATTATATTTTTGTTTGATGACAGAACTCTATATTATAGTCTTGTTTGCTGACAGAACTCTATATTATATTCTTGTTTGCTGACAGAACTCTATATTATATTCTTGTTTGATGACAGAACTCTATATTATAGTCTTGTTTGATGACAGAACTCTATATTATATTCTTGTTTGCTGACTTGTTTGTTGTGGAACTCTATATTATAGTCTTGTTTGCTGACAGAACTCTATATTATAGACAGAACTCTATATTATAGTCTTGTTTGCTTACAGAACTCTACATTATATTCTTGTTTGATGACAGAACTCTATATTATATTCTTGTTTGATGACAGAACTCTATATTATAGTCTTGTTTGCTGACAGAACTCTATATTATATTCTTGTTTGCTGACAGAACTCTATATTATATTCTTGTTTGATGACAAAACTCTATATTATAGTCGTTTGCTGACAGAACTCTATATTATATTTTTGTTTGATGACAGAACTCTATATTATAGTCGTTTGCTGACAGAACTCTTTATTATATTCTTGTTCGCTGACAGAACTCTATATTATATTCTTGTTTGATGACAGAACTCTATATTATAGTCTTGTTTGATGACAGAACTCTATATTATAGTCTTGTTTGATGACAGAACTCTATATTATATTCTTGTTTGATGACAGAACTCTATATTATAGTCTTGTTTGCTGACAGAACTCTATATTATATTCTGGTTTGATGACAGAACTCTATATTATAGTCGTTTGCTGACAGAACTCTATATTATAGTCTTGTTTGATGACAGAACTCTATATTATAGTCTTGTTTGATGACAGAACTCTATATTATAGTCTTGTTTGATGACAGAACTCTATATTATATTCTTGTTTGCTGACAGAACTCTATATTATATTCTGGTTTGATGACAGAACTCTATATTATAGTCTTGTTTGATGACAGAACTCTATATTATATTCTTGTTTGATGACAGAACTCTATATTATAGTTTTGTTTGCTGACAGATCTCTATATTATATTCTGGTTTGATGACAGAACTCTATATTATAGTCATTTGCTGACAGAACTCTATATTATATTTTTGTTTGATGACAGAACTCTATATTATTGTCTTGTTTGATGACAGAACTGTATATTATATTCTTGTTTGCTGACAGAACTCTATATTATATTCTTGTTTGCTGACAGAACTCTATATTATATTCTTGTTTGATGACAGAACTCTATATTATAGTTTTGTTTGCTGACAGACCTCTATATTATATTCTGGTTTGATGACAGAACTTTATATTATAGTCATTTGCTGACAGAACTCTATATTATATTTTTGTTTGCTGACAGAACTCTATATTATAGTCTTGTTTGCTGACAGAACTCTATATTATATTCTGGTTTGATGACAGAACTCTATATTATAGTCGTTTGCTGACAGAACTCTATATTATATTTTTGTTTGATGACAGAACTTTATATTATAGTCTTGTTTGATGACAGAACTCTATATTATATTCTTATTTGCTGACAGAACTCTATATTATAGTCTTGTTTGATGACAGAACTCTATATTATAGTCTTGTTTGATGACAGAACTCTATATTATATTCTTGTTTGCTGACAGAACTCTATATTATATTCTTGTTTGCTGACAGATGTCTATATTATATTTTTGTTTGATGACAGAACTTTATATTATAGTCTTGTTTGCTGACAGAACTCTATATTATATTCTTGTTTGATGACAGAACTGTATATTATAGTCGTTTGCTGACAGAACTCTAAATTATATTTTTGTTTGACGACAGAACTCTATATTATAGTCTTGTTTGATGACAGAACTCTATATTATATTCTTGTTTGCCGACAGAACTCTATATTATATTCTGGTTTGATGACAGAACTCTATATTATAATTTTGTTTGCTGACAGAACTCTATATTATATTCTTGTTTGATGAAAGAACTCTATATTATATTCTTGTTTGATGAAAGAACTCTATATTATATTGTTGTTTGATGACAGAACTCTATATTATAGTCTTGTTTGCTGACAGAACTCTAGATTATATTCTTATTTGCTGACAGAACTCTATATCATATTCTTGTTTGATGAAATAACTCTATATTATATTCTTGTTTGCTGACAGAATTTATATTATATTCTTGTTTGCTGACATAACTGCTGGAGCGGGTGGTCCAGTGGTAGAACACCAAACCCATGATCGAGGGGTTGTGGGTTCGATCCTTTGCCATGGCTATGTGTGGTGTCCTTGAGGAAGACACTTTTTCCGCATATGCTTAGTACAGGTTCTACCCAAGAAGAATTCGAGTCTGATTTTGTAAGTTGTAAAAACTTGTTTCACAATAGAAGCAAAATAAATAAGTCTAAACTAGCATAACTCTATTTTATGGTCTTGTTTACTGACAGAACTCTATATTATTTTCTTGTTTGCTTAATCACACAAAACATGGGGATCACACAATTAAGTTTTATTCATGTAAAATAAGTATTTTCTAAGATCTCAAAGTCCACAAAAGAAGACTGTAATGATGCAAATTAAACTACTGAAATGGATTATGATAATCTAAATTGTGCTGGCTGAAATTACTGAAAAACAAGCAATAATACATTTTATATCGAAAATACATCATGAGATATAATTGTACTGAGAAAAGATTTACATGTAGATATAAAATGATCTTGGTAATTATATCCACATATCCAAATTTCTGTTCATCTTATCTTAAAACTATAAAATCATTCACGTTGGCTTTTATTCTAAACTGGTATACTTTTATCCATATTATCCACCTAGTTTAGTCATGTAAACTCAAGAAAGATAACTGTACGTAGACCAGAGTTATCATTCTTGTATATTCCTTGTACAATATTACTTCATCCTGTCATCTCCAGTGTGAATTGTGGCTGACCCTTGTATTTCTGTTTTCATTCTCTTATTTCAGCTCATTTACTCTTTTATAGACTACAGCGGTTTTAACAACCGTATATATGCTGGTTATACCTTTAGTATACCTGTATAGTTATATTCCACTACTTTATGCTTTCACTTTGCTATTTGTGTATCAAAGTTACTATTTGTTATTTTTACTCTTCAATTTCTTAATCAATAATAATTATAAAACAGACCATTTCACATCAAAATACGAATTTAACTGAATGACCGTTTCTATTTAATTTATAGTATGTTAAAATTTTCATTAGTTTGCTCTGCTCATAAAATGAATTTATGAACTCATGTAATGGAGATTGAATTTAATAAAACAAGAGGCCTTGGAGTGGACTTAAGATGCTCACTTGATTCTCACTTGATGTTATTTTGAAGAGACTAGGTCTATAAAGAATTTTGAAAGTTTGAACTAGTAGGCATATGACAAAGCATGGCAAAACATGGCATGACATGACATAATATAATGTATATATACATATATAAGTCGAGGCTTTCATATTTTCAAAGAAAGTAAAAATCTAAATTCCCATACAGGCCCATAAATTTTATCCTGTTTTTTTGAAAACAATTGAAATTTCTGTTAAATTCATGATGATGTTTTAGGTCAAATATGAACAAAGTTGGTTTGTTAGTTCCAGCGAAGAAGATTATCTTTTTGGTTCCCTGCTTATCGACAATGAGTATCCTTTATTTAAGGTCCCAATCTCAACTGTTATGACTACACAATGTTTCAGGTCTCGGATTGAATAAAATTATTGCTGAAATAGATGCAAAAATGAGAGTTATCTGTTTCTTGCATTATATCTATGTAAAATTGAGTCTCATTACTCCTGCGCCCAAACAAACTTGAATCCCAAACTCGTAGGAATTATTTACACTAAATACAAACAAATTTTGTTCATTGGTAAAAATGTACATTTTTGAAAATACCCAGTTTTATCCCTTTTGTGGCCCATACTGGCACTTAATGAACCTCCATTAAAGGATGCAATCTGAAATGGCATAAACAGACATTGCTTAAGGTCAAAATGATTCAAATAATTCCTAAAACGGATAAGAAAACAATTATTTATGTTTTCCTAAAGTGTTTGTTTAAAAGTTCTCTATCTGTGTATAACAATAGATCCTTGTCCCTTTATTTGAACAAACTTGTAAGCCCATCTCGTACCAAATATCAACAAATTTGGCTGGTCAGTACTTAAAAAGAGTTTTAAATTAAAATTTAAAAACCTGATATGCAAATTGTACCCTATAGGTTCATAGTTGAAAAACGCGAAATAAAAAATCATTCGGTAATACTACATGAAAGCAGAATCAAACACCAAATTTGGAGAAAATCTGTCATGTTGTTTCAGAAAAGTTGTTTGAAGCAAAATATCATGACACACAAGAAACAGATACAGGGCAATCAAAAAAACTCATCTTAGCATTGAGCTCAAGTGAGTTAACAAGAGGGCCAAGACGGCCCTATTTCGGCCACCTGAATGACCTTGAGTCACCCAACATAAGTAGATTATATAATACATGTACACTCAAAATTCCAGAAAGACGAGATGCGCAAGTAGTTAGAATTTTTATTTGTTCTGAAGATGTAACAGATGCGTAGAAGAGTTCAAACTTGGTAGAGGTTCACCCATGGTAAATGTCAGTGAAATTACATCAAAATCAGGTCAGTAGATTCTGACAAAAAGGCTTTTGAAGATTTTACTATAGATGCTAAGTCTTCGAACTAAGATAAAAATCCAGTTCCAGAACAAAACTAACCTGTTATGTTTGAGAACGGTTTCAAACTAAAGCATCAGACTAAACTATTGTGCATGAAACAATCCACTGTTCCAGCACAATAAATATTCCTATGAGTTTCAAACACAAGCCTTCCCAAAGTATATCGCATGAAAAGAGTCTTTGTCGCAGTGCACTCTCCCCCAGAAACAATTAAGATCCTCCTCCAAGATTTCAAGTACACTTTGACACTGAAAATCTCAAGCAGACTTCTTGCTGTTATGAAACTAGCTAAAAATATGGTATTGCTTTATTATGAAGCAGTTAACCATCTCAGTCTGAATCATAAAAACTCTGACTTTTATACTCAGAAAAACACCTATTTTAAAATGGTTCATGATATATTTTTATGATGAATTATCTTTTAAAACTTATAACTGGTATAAAATTGTAAAATAATAGCAAAAAAAAGTTTATTTAAAGAGTGTATTACCTCTTCTTATAATAATTGCTATATAGAGACATTTATGCTATAAAACAGGGGAAGTAATTGGACATAAAACTAACCCCACCCCCTGGCTGCCATGTTTTTTGAATAATCCAGATGGCTTAAAAAAAAAACTCGGTAGAGAGTCACCCAAGGAACATTCCTGTGAAATTATTTTAAAATCGAGCCAGTAGTTTCTGAGAAGAAGATTTTTTAATTTTTTACTATAGCTTATATAGCATACTAACCCCACCCCCTGGCCGCCATGTTTTTTGACGAATCAAGATGGCTTGACCAAACTTGGTAGAGGGTCACCCATGGAACATTTCTGTGAAGTTGTATAAAAATTAGCCCAGTGGTTTTAGAGGAGAAGTTGTTAAAAGCTAAATGTTAACGACGGACGACGGACCACAGACGATGGATACCAGGCGATCACAAAAGCTCACCTGTGAGCCTTCGGCTCAGGTGAGCTAAAAAGCCAACTGTTATTCAGCTCAAAGGCAACTCAGTTGTGTTTCGCAAATAAATGCAAGATAGATTACTTTAAATAATCCTTAAAGAGTATTCACAAGAAAGTTTAACAATAAATTTCAATTTGAATGAAACCGTTACCAACTTCATATTCTTAGCAACTATGGAAACAATGTATGTAAGAATTGTATGAATGGATATAGTGACCACTTACCTTCCTTGTTATTTATGTATACGCGTGTTTGTGTGATATCTTACTATCATGTATACATGGAACTTTACCACTATCAACCAACAAGTTGGAAACAATTTAATAAATTGTTTGTATTAACCGCGTCCTGGTGGGGAAAGATGTGGAGAAAAAGACATGTAATGCATACAGAAGTTATTCACAACATCTAGAAGTAACAAAATGTGTGACAATTAATATTAGTTTTGTTCTTACTCAAATCGAAACACAATTTTTAAAAATAAATAATCAGGATTGTTAATGGCAACTTTTAAGATTTTAATTTCTATTTTATATATTTAAATTTTTTTATGTAGTTCATGAATATGATATATTAAGTAAGGGAGGTCCTTTGGTGTGCTTATTTGTGGATTTCAGTTCATTAATAATTCAACTAACTCATCAGTGTTCAGTGGTACACGTAGCTTATTGGCCAGAGACAAACATTATATTAAAGAAACTATGAAGGTATATTATATAGATCTTAATAAACACTCCAGCCAGGTTTTTCATCAAAATTTTTAAGTAAACTGAACCCACAAAATGGAAACAAAGAGCCCTTGCCTAACATAAACATTGTGAATGATTACAAGTTTTAATTTTGATTCAAACTGATAACTGTACTTCACTTCACAAATTTCAATATTTTCTGTGCTATCTAATATTAACTGCTCCTAGCCTACCTCAATTTGATATGTTTTCCATATTAACAAAAATGCCTGTTGTCTCCAGATTGGGTTTAGCTGTGTTTATTATCTGCAATGGTGTCAAGAGATAAAGTTGTTGTATGGTGTTTAGCATCGCTTTCAACAATGTTTTAGTCATATCGCGACGGTGTCTACATGAGACAGTATTATGAGCGCTGTCACACCGGAGTATCATGCCGCAGACACATGGAATGATACCCCACCCAGTCACATTATACTGACACCGGGCCGACCAGACCTAGAGCTCTCCTCTAAATGCTGATCGTCAAGCGAGGAAGCTTCTAGTACCATTTTTAAAGTCTTTGGTATGACCCGGCTGGGGATCGAACCCATGACCTTCCGCATGCGAGGCGGACGCCCTACCACTAGACCATGCCGCGGTCCAAAGAGATAAAGAGAAATGATAACAATGTCTTTTCAGACCAGGTTGTCAATGGGCTGTTTGTGTATACTATTATGTTTGCAAATAGTACCAACCAGTTACGTAAATGACAGCTTCTTTATTTAGGTTTTGCTTAAAGTCCATCACATACAAACTTAATACATGTACATTGTTTCATGGTAATTGTACATTTCTGTTTGATGGTGTCACTGTTGCATGGTAATTGTACATTTCTGTTTGATGGTGTCACTGTTGCATGGTAATTGTACATTTCTGTTTGATGGTGTCACTGTTGCATGGTAATTGTACATTTCCATTTGATGGTGTCACTGTTGCATGGTAATTGTACATTTCTGTTTGATGGTGTCACTGTTGCATGGTAATTGTACATTTCTGTTTGATGGTGTCACTGTTGCATGGTAATTGTACATTTATGTTTGATGGTGTCACTGTTGCATGGTAATTGTACCTTTCTGTTTGATGGTGTCATTGTTGCATGGTAATTGTACATTTCTGTTTGACGGTATCACTGTTGCATGGTAATTGTACCTTTCTGTTTAATGGTGTCATTGTTCCAGTATACAACTGTTGCATATTCTTAATGTACAATTAATAACACGGTAAAGGCAATCTTTTTCTATCTCCACCATTTTATTACAGAATAGTTTTACCCATCTGGAGCCACATGTGAGACTTAAAATGATATATCTCCTTAATCATGGACTAGCAATTATACATTATTATATTTTATAATTATAAACATAGAATCCATTGGGAGAAACGCCAAAACTTGTAAAATTGTGAAGGACAGTTGAAATCAAACAACAAAAGAAAGGCTTCCTTAGAAATCATAAAACAAGAGACTCAAGAGGGCCTCTGAATTGCTCTACTGGAAACAAACAAACAGAGGACATGGTGGGGGAATTTGTAGTCGAATCACGCTAGTTCTAGAATTTATTTAAAATATAGAAGTGCTGTGCGAGTTTCGTTTAGTTTGAATGAAAATGGGGTTACTATTGTGTCTGCATGAATATTTTAACATTTACCCTATATAACTCTATATAAAATAGTGACTGCTGTGGTGACTTCAGCAAAAATTCAGGGAACCTCTATGCAATGCTACATTTAAAGTATCTAAGGTCTAGACCTTTTGGAAAAAATAGATTTAAGTAAAATCTACTTATAAGCTGTATGGTGGGGACATTTGTTGTTGAATCACACTAGTTCCAAATCCTGTCAAAGATCTTGTTGTTATATAACTGCTGAGCAAGTTTGGATAAGATTCAGTGAAAAATGAGGGTGATATAGTGTCTACAACATTTTCCCTATATAACTCTATGTAAAACAGTGACCCCTGTGGCAGCCCCAAATTTGACCCCAGTGATCCAACTTTAACAAACCGTTTAGGGTACCTCCATGCAATGCTACATGTAAAATATCTAAGGTTTAGGCATTAAGCTTTTAGAGAAAATGTTTTTTAACACTTAAAATGCACATGTAAGCCCTGAGGTGGGGGCATCACACTGGTTCAAGAACTCATCCAAGATCTTGTGGTTATATAACATCTGTTCAAGTTTGGTTAAGATTCAAAGAAAAATGGGGGTGCTATCATGTCTACAAAAGGTAAACAGAAGGATGACAGACGGACACGGACAATTTACCATGACAAAAGCCCTGCTGGTATTTGGCCAGTAGAGCAAACTAGTGTATAAACTACTCATTACTATGGAAACCTTCCTCAGCACCATTAGCTTACCTCTCCAAATTCAACTTTTGCCTTTATGTGATCATTGCAAAATCCAGGTGTTTATAGTCAAGGTTTTAAAAACCCTAAATGAACAGCCCAAATAATGATTGCATGATCACCATTTAACAAAATTCGTCATCCATTTTGTGTCCAACCCAAGTTCTTTCTGTTCAATGACGTCTATAGGGACAGGTTAGAAGGCCTACCCTAACTAATTCTTCACTAAAATGAAACTTGTAAAAAGATGGCATAGTCAGTATCAATTCATTCACAAGTAAACCTTAATTATGTAATTGTTCATTGGATGATAGATTTAGTATAAAACTGATAGACAATCAAACGCTCTTCTGTCTTTAAATGGATTTAGATGTCTTTACACAATAATAATCCTTTAATAGAAAAATACACTACCACACCCTTACTGAAGAATTTCTTTACTGTAAAAATGAAATGCCTTAAATTGGAATTTTCAGTTTCTCCCAAACCATCCCCGTGTACAAAAAAATAAAGTTGCCTCACAGGACCTTCACAGGACCCTGTATAGATCCCACCCCTAGATTTCACTCTGTCAGAACATCATTAGATGGTAAACTGTTTTTTTATGAAGACAGGTATCAGAGGCACAACAATTACAGTAAACAATTACAATTGACGTTCCGACGTTTTGACACAAACACAGGTGTTTTATCAGAAATGTTGGATTTTCCAGTACACAACATATATTACAGTGACTACCCTGTTGAACAGAACATGTATAAATGTTCTAAGATGTTACTTTGCCAGTCTTACATGTTAAACCTAAAAACAATTAATAAGATTGAAATCAAAAGTACAATTTTGTAAATGTATTGACTTTTGTCATTCCCCATGCGATTTCAAACATTATGTCTTGAATAGAAAACCTTTAAATATTGCTTCGATGTTCTTATTATGAGATTTGAACATAAATAGTCACACAATTTCATTTAAACAGAACATAATAATACTCTTCATTTACAATGCATGTTACAGTGTCACTACGAAATACGATTTAATGTAACTGTTCCTCCCTTACAGTGTTACAGTGTCTAGACGAAGACTAGATTTAAGTATCATCTGACAAAGGGAGGAAGGGGTGTCTTTTTGCATGGACACATTGGATTTTAACATTGAAATAGAAGATGATGACAATTATAACACATAATATATATCATTATCAATAAGTACTCAACAAAGACTAATGTACTAATGGAAGACAATTGCTGCACATGAAAAGCTTTTAAGGTACGTGTGCCACCTTTGTGTGGCTAGCTTGAGCTCCAAGCTAAAAGCTTGTCTCTTGGGTGGGTGATAAAAAATTGTTATGTATGGCACTCGGTTTTTTAGTTAAATTTGAGACGTATTTACAGTTCAGGAGTTATTTCATTAATAAATAAGGGACTCTGTCACCTGTAGCGTTAATGTTCCTTTATTAGCAAGGAGACTCAAGTTACACTACCGGTATGTAAATATGAAATATATAGTTCCAAGAACACAATTATATATACAAACTCTAATTATTTTCCTTGTGAATTTCTGACTGAAACATTGCTCAGATCAAATCATTTCAATCCTATTTTAGTCAACTTTTTCCTTTACATGCAGTCAGTACCTGAGGTATTATCTTATTGGAAATAAAAAAATATCTTAAATACATTCACCCATGCAAAATGGTTGTAGTAATTCAGCCTTGGATACATTTATAAAATGACTTACAACAAATTCTATATGTCCAGGTAATGGCAACGACAAAGAAGACATGGGGCACTATTTCATGAAATGTACTTTATTATCTTAACAAGAGGCCCAAGAGGGGCTGAGGATGCTCTACTCATGACTCATAGTTGCCATAGCACTTTTTGAAATTCCATTATATTCAACCTCTTTGGGGACTTATGGATAAATACCCCCATCACACCCATACTGAACAAAAACTTAATTGCTATGAAAAGGAAATACTTTAAATTCCCATAACATTCATCTGTAAAAAAAAATATAGTCCCTTGTACAGAACCTTTATACAACCCAGCCCTTTAATATGTCAGAACTTAAATCACCCACTCTAAGCGATTTGTTATGAGCAGAAATGATTCAAATTTTAAAAAGTTTTTTTTTGTACACATGGATGCAAAATGAAACAAGAGACGTGGTAATTCCATATTTTTCAAACATTTTAGCTATTCTGTAATATAACTCTATATAATTTCATGCCAGAATTTTATGAACATTGAAGCAGAAAATAAACAAGAGGGCCAAGATGGCCCTATATCGCTCACCTGACTGACCTTGAGTCATTCAACTTAAGTAGATTATATAATACATGAACACTCAAAATTCCAGAAAAAACGAGATGGGCAAGTAGTTAGAATTTTGATTTGTTTTGAAAATGGGTAGAGGTTGACCCATGGTAAATGTCAGTGAAATTATATCGAAATCAGGTCAGTAGATTCTCACAAATAGGCTTTTGAAGTTTTTACTATAGCTGCCTATATAGTAAACTAGCACCTCACTGTGAGGTCATGTTTTTTTAAAAAATCACAATGGCTTGAACAAACTTGGTAAAGGGTCACCCAAGGAACATTTCTGCAATTTTTTTTTAAAATTGATCAGGTGGTTTCTGACAAGAAGATTCTGTAAGTTTTTACTATAGCTTATATAGTAAACTAACCCCACCCCCTGGCCGCCATGTTTTTGACAAATCACTACGGTTTGAGAAACTTGGTGAAGGATCCTCCTAGGAACATTTCTGTGGAATTATTTTAAAATTGAGCCAGTAGTTTCTGATAAGAAGATTTTTTAAGTTTTTACTTATTATATACTTGCCCCACCCCCTGGCGGCCATGTTTTTTGACAAATCAACATGGCTTGAACAAACTTGGAAGAGGGTCACCCAAGGATCATTTCTGTGAAATTAATTTAAAATCGAGCAAGTAGATTCTGACAAGAAGAATTTTTACGTTTTTACTATAGCTTATATAGCATACTAACCCCACCCCCTGGCCGCCATGTTTTTTGACGAAGCAAGCTGGCTTGAACAAACTTGGTAGAGGGTCACCCAAGAAACATTTCTGTGAAGTTATATCAAAATTGGCCCAGTGGTTTCAGAGGAGAAGTTGTTAGAAGCTAAAAGTTAACGACGGACGACGGACGACAGACGACAGACGACGGACAGTAGGCAATCACCAAAGCTCACCTGTGAGCCTTCGGCTCAGGTGAGCTGAAAAGCATACAATTCAAATTTTGTTTTTTTATTTGTAAAACATTGATGAAATAGTTTTGTTTAAAAAGCATGAAATAAAGTTTTTCTCTTGTTTCTGTGCTATTCACTGGTAGTTTGGCTAAAATATTACTTCCATAATTCACATTATGAAAGATGCAATATGATTATACTTGGAAACAAACATGCATATTCATAAAATAATACATCAATATTTTCACATTTTGCATCGAGGCTTAAGGTCTCACTGAACAATTACCTCCCTTGCATGATGGTAGCAAGATTATTACGCCCAAGAAATTAGAGCTGTGTAAAGCGGTTGGGTAATTTTTTTTTTAAAAATGCATAAAATGTCATATTTCTTTGTGCATATGGGAACATTGGAACATTTTCATGATTTCTGCAAAGTTTGGGTGACCCTGGGAACTGTTTGATGATGCTATAACAGTTTAAAGATGCGTAGTGATACACTGCAACAAATGGGCAGAATTGTCAAAAATGAAGGGGTGCCATCAAACCATCGAAATTGTGAAAAAGCAACCTGGTCAACCCCATGTTTTTTTCTGCATATTTGGACCAACAGAGGACTATCTATGGGAATAAGGCACTTTTAGAACCATTGGTAATGTATCCAGTGTTCCAGAAGTGCATGTCTCTATATGTAGAACAGTACAAAATTAATTGGTGTGTGAGACGTTAAGTGCTGGTATTGTTTCCAGTGCCCACCGATAGGAGGTAAGTAACAAATGCTCAACTGATAGCAACAATTTCTTTAACACGATGTTTGATTCTACAAATGTATTACAAAATGCATCAAACATTATGAAAAACTGAGCTGTATTGTAAACATTTTAAACGGACCTGTACATTTTTCTAATAAATCATTTGTATTTTTTATAATATTTTTTGCCTCATGGCTATCAACTGAACAAGGGCACCGCAAATCATTTTCAAGGTAAAAATGTGCATGTTAATGAAGTTTCATTTTAATATATATCAATGCATCAATCCAAACTTTTTTAGTATCTTCATCAAAATAACAAAAAAGATTATTTTTACTTTACCGCTAGAAAAATTGTATAAGTTGGTCGCATATTGCACAACATATTTACCAAATTGGACAAAAAAAATGAAAATTTTTCCATTTTCCCACAGTATTCCTATGTAAAACTCTTAAGACCCCTTACAGGTCGTCTATACATCCCAGTGTCCCTTGATTTGTACAAACTTAGAACTCTTAATCATAAAGATTATTTATATCAAATATGAACAAATTTTACTGACCAGTTGTTGAAAATAGGATTTATGACAATGTTCAATTTTAACAATTTTGTGACCCCACCTGGCCCCTTTTAGAAAGTAATCTTTTGTATTGAACTAAATCATATTTGTTATGACTAAAAGTTGCTTCAAAATTCAAACTGAATAAAACAAGTCATAAATGAATGATAAAAAAGAGAAATTTCTGTTTCCAATAGTATTCCTGTATAAAATTCAAAGTCCACTTACAGGGCCCTATAAATACAAGACCCTCAATTTGTACAAACTTTAAACCCATACTCATTGGGATAATCCATATCAAATGTGAACAAATTTGACTGACCAGTTGTTGAGAAGAAGCTTTTTGAAAATTTTCTATTTTACCCCTATTTTGACCCACCCTGGCCCCTTATGGAAAGTCAATTCTCCTTATACCATGACTAGAATGATGATACTTCGGAACTCAAATTGAATAATAATTTTGCCTAAATAGATGAAAAAAAAAAAGAATTATTAATTTCGCCATAATATCCCTATGTATAATTCTAAGTCCCCTTACAGGGCCCCTATAAATTTTAGCCCATAAATTCTTATCTGCAATCAAACCCCTTCACATAGGGATAATTTATGCCAAATATGAACAAATCTGATGTACAGGTTCTGAAGAAAACCATTTTTGTAATTCCCCTCCTGACCCCTTAAGACAGTGGAACCCAGTCATTTACAAATCTGAACCTCCTTCACCAAACATTATGCTTCTGTGAAGATATAGGCAAAATCATTTCCATTTTAAAAAAAATAAATTAATATTTATTTTAATGACATGCTTACCCTAATAAGACCCTCGAGGCGGGGTCATTTTTAACCCTAGGGATACCATTTGAATAAATCTACCAAAACCATAGTTTGTTATCATTACTACATAAACATTTTGAAAATCTGTTCAGTCGTTCATGAGAATTTTTTTTTTTAAGTTTAACACTATTTTTAGTAATGGGGGCCATCTTGCATTTCAGATCGAAAAAAAAACTTCTGTATAGTCTCCTATGCAATAGAAACATTCATGTGAAGTTTCAGTTTAATTGGCCTAGTGGTTTCAGATAAAGTGCTGCTAACAGAATTTTCTGTTTTCCCATAGTATCCCTATGTAAAATTCTAAGTCCCCTTACAAGGCCCCTATAAATTTAGCCCCTAAATTCTTATCTGCAATCAAACCCCTACACAGCATAGGGATAATTTATACAAAATATGAACAAATATGACATACTGGTTCAGAGATCCAGATAAGATGCATATAGGACGCATTAAAATTTGTGGATATGCACCAGATTTGTTTTATGTGCGTATCAATTACGCATCGGAAACGAGTTTTATGTTAAAATCAATTTCTATATGCGTAAATAAGTTTATATTTTCTGAATATCGATATTGATTGGACTGATTTTTTTAACTTATCGGCGTAAATGAATAGCTGAATGGTTTCAATTAAACTCGCTTCAGTGATAAATTTTAACAGTTATAACGGTAACCCACTCAATGCAATCGCTAAGTTGCTTGATTTTTTTCTTGACGGGACACCAACTTTGGAAAGCTGAGTGTTCTGGCGGGATACCTGTAATTCTCAGAGCTGTTTTAATATTTTAGGTATATCGCTGGTTGAAAATCCTATTCAACAACATATTGAGGTAATTTTTTTATATATTATGTGCTCATTCGTCAGGGTAAATCATAAATGACTGTCACGCTATTACAATTTATTTTGTAATTTGAAGAAAATATCTTTGAAAGAAAAACATACGCTGCAACAATATCACTAATATATACCCGGTTTAAGGTCTACGGTATATTAAGATGAAATGTGGAAATCATGAAACTTTGTTTCAAACATCATGCTATTTTATTGTTTAAAATGTACAGATGATAATACTCTGAGAAACTTTTTATTTTGAATGTCCTATTTTGTTTTGTAAAGTATCGAAACGCGCATGCACAACTTTCTACACCAGTTTAAACATTGGCTGGTCTATGTTTCTACGGTCAAGGTTACACAAAGGTCAAGATCATCCTTTGAGGAAAGGTTCTAGGTCTTACATGCGACACTAAATTATGTCATGTTTAGCAACTAAGCCAAGTTTTTTTAAAATATATCCATAGATGACAAAGTTTTAGATTGGCCAAGAAATCTTACAGACTGAAAGTGTTGTCAAACAAACTCAAATTGTGACCTTGACTTGTGAGGTATGCATGTGGGTCTTACACGTGACACTTTTTAATGTCATGCTGATGAATTGAGCCAAGTGTTTTTGAAATGTATCCATAGGTGACAAAGTTTCAGACCGGACACGAAATCTCAATCAGACTGAAAGTGTCATCAACCAAAGTTAAATTGTGACCTTGACCTTTGAAGTGGGATTCTGTGTGTAATGCGCCACACATCATCATGTTATGTTGGTTATTTGTAGCTAGTATTAACAAAATCCATCTATGCATGACAAGGTTACAGGCCAGACATGAAACCTCAAATGGACTGAAAGTGTTGTCAAACAAACTCAAAGTGTGACCTTTACCTTTGAAGTATGGGAACTGTTCTTACTCGTGACAAATCATAATGTAATGTTGATCATTTGCAGCAATTATTTATAAAACGTATCTATGTGTGACAAAGTTAAACACTGGACACGAAATCTCACACAAACTCAAAGTGTTGTCAAACAAACTCAAATTGTGACCTTGACCTTTGAGGTACGGGTGTGGGTCTTACTCATGAAATGTCATAATGTTATGTTGATCATTTGTAGCAAATATTTATAAAACCCGTCTATACGTGACAAAGTTACAGACTGGACACGAAATATCAAACAAACTCAAAGTGTTGTCAAACAAACTCAAATTGTGACCTTGACCTTTGAGGTACGGGTGTGGGTCTTACTCATGAAATGTCATGATGTTATGTTGATCATTTGTAGCAAGTACCATTAAAATTCATCCATGCATAACAAAGTTACAGGCTGAACACCAAATCTCACACAAACTCAAAGTGTTGACACACAAACTCATATTATGCTCTTGACCTTTGAGATACGGTTGTGGGTCTTACTCCCAACATGTCATCATGTTATGTTGATCATTGTAGCAAGTATCAACAAAATTCATCTATGCAGGACAAAGTTACAGGCTGGAAACAAAATCTCACACAAACTCAAAGAGTTGTCAAACAAACTCAAATTTTGACCTTGACCTTTGAGGTACTTGTTTGGGTCTTACTCGAGATACGTCCTCATGTTATGTTGATCATTGTAGCAAGTATCAATAAAATTCATCTATACAGGACAAAGTTACAGGCCAGAAACAAAATCTCAAACAAACTCAAAATTTGACCTTGACCTTTGAGGTACTGGTGGGGGTCTTACTCGAGATACATCGTTATGTTATGTTGATCATTTGTAGTAATTATCAACAAAATCCATCTATGCATGACAAAATTACGTTACAGGCAGGAAACGAAATCTCACACAAACTCAAAGTGTTGTCAAACAAACTCAAATTGTGACCTTGACCTTTGAGGTATGGGTGTGGGTCTTACTCGCGACACTTCTTCATGTTATGTTGAACAATTGTAGCAAGTATCAACAAAATCCACCAAAAAAAAATTGGGGGAGGCATAAAAATGCCATTTAATGTTCATTATCACCACCACAGAGGGAAACTTTAACATTTTTATGGTGGAACGTAAACAGTATTTGTTGTGACCTTGACAACTGTGTGTGTCGAGAAATGGTTCACTGTGTAATGTAGTTCTGACAGGGTTGATTTGTCCAAACTTAATCAAAATCCCATTCATAGGCATTTGTTATAAGCAGACATTGCTTTAGAATTTATATTAAAACCATTTTATGAATAACGGATGCAAAAATTCCCCATAATTTCTATGTAAAAGTCATCTTACAGGACACCTATACACCACTGCCTACTGTTATGCAAAATGTTCAATTACTTGCTGGAGAAAGGATAATTTATTCCACATGTGAACAAGTTTGACATATCAGTTATTGGATTTAGGAAAATCAATCCTCCTCATTGAACCAAATCTACACCCATATACCTTGATTTGTACTCATAGGAATAAATTAATTAAATCAATTATGTATATAAAACTCAAGGTACCATACAAGGCCCCTTAAATGATATTTACAAGCACCTAGACTTGTAAAATCTTCTTACCCAATGTGCCTTCTAGGAATCATTTATATCAATTATGAATATATTTAACTGGATGATTGATAAGGAAAGTTTTTTGAAAAATGCCTATTTTAACCACATTGGAGTCTCTCTACGCATTCCTTATAGAAATTCAATCATTTTCATTAAACAATGCTTTAGATCTCAAATTGCACATCATATTTACTCAAACTGGCAAGAAAATGGGACGATTTTGCATTCCCAGGGTTCTCCTGTATTTCTCAAAAACCTGCATCTCTGCCCTTTGATATGAACAAACAACAAAACCTTACTCATAGGGATAATTAATATCAAAACACAACACATTTGACTGCCCAGTAACTGCATGTTGTTAATATGGCCCCTTCTGGAAATTCAATCTTCCTGCTGAATCAAATCTTATTTTTCCACAAAAGGATAAACAAGAGGCCCAAGAGGGCCTGAGGATGCTCTACTGACTCATAGTGGCCATAGCACTTTTTGGAATTCTCCTATGCAATAGAAATATCGGGGCAGTGTCATTTTTAACCCTAGGGACAAGATTTGAACAAATCTAACAAATCTATAGTTGGTAATCATTACTACATAAACATTTTGAAAATATGCTGGGCCGTTCATGAGAAGAAGATCTTTTAAGATTTAAACTATTTTTAGTAATGGAAGCCATCTTGAATTTCAGATCGAAAAAAAAAAAATCTTCTGTTTAGTCTCCTATGCAACAGAAACATGCATGTGAAGTTTCAGTTTAATCGGCCTAGTGGTTTCAGAAGAGATGAAAGAAAAAAGAGAATTTTCTGTTTTCCCATAGTATCCCTATGTAAAATTCTAAGTCCCCTTACAGGGCCCCTATAAATTTTAGCCCCTTAATTCTTATCTGCAATCAAACCCCTACACATAGGGATAATTTATGCCAAATATGTGCAAATCTGACATGCAGTTTCTTAAGAAAACGATTTTAGTAAATCCCAATTTGTACCCTTTTGGGGCACCTCCTGACCCCTTAAGACAGTGGAACCCTTTCATTTTTACAAAATCTGAACCTCCTTCACCAAACAATGCTTCTGTGAAGATATAGGCAAAATCATTTTCATTTTAAAAAAAAAAAAAAAATACTATAATGACATCTGTCCCCTAATTGAACCCTCGGGGCGGGGTCATATTGAACCCTAGGGACACCATTTGAACAAATCTAACAATACTATAGATGGTCATCATTACTACTTAAACATTTTGAAAATCTGTTGGGCCGTTCATGAGAAGAAGATTTTTTAAGTTTTGGACTATTTTCAGTAATGGCGGCCATCTTGAATTTCAGATCGAAAAAAAAATCTTCTATATAGTCTCCTATGCAACAGAAACATGCATGTGAAGTTTCATTTTAATTGGCCTAGTGGTTTCAGAAACAAGAGGCACAAGAGGGCCTGAGGACGCTCTACTGACTCATAATTGCCATAGCACTTTTTGAAATTCTACTATGCAATAGAAACATCGGAGCGGGGTCATTTTTAACTCTAGGGACACCATTTGAACAAATCTCAGAAAACTATAGTTGGTCATCATTACTACAAAAACATTTTGAAAATCTGATGGACCGTTCATGAGAAGAAAACTTTTTAAGTTTTGGACTATTTTTAGTAATGGTGAATTTTAGATAGAAAAAATAAATTTTTTTTCGTATAGTCTCCTATGCAATAGAAACATCTATGTGAAGTTTCAGTTTAATTGGCCTAGTGGTTTCAGAATAAATGAAAAGAAAAGGGAATTTTCTGTTTTCCCATTGTATCTCTATGTAAAATTCTAAGTCCCCTTAAAAAGCCCCAATATATCTTAACCCCTAAATTCTTATCTGCAATCAAACCCCTACACTAAGGGATAATTTATATCAAATATGTACAAATATGAAATACAGGTTCTTAAGAAAACAATTTTACTAATTCCCAATTTGTACCCTTTTGGGGCCCCTCCTGACCCCTTAAGACATAGGAACCCAGTCATTTTTACAATCTAAACCGCCTTTACCTAACAATGCTTTAGTGAAGATATAGGCAAAATTATTTCCATTTAAAAAAAAAAAAAATATTATATTGACATGTGTCCCCAATTGAACTCTCGGGGCAGGGTCATTTTTAACCCTAGGGACACCATTTGAACAAATCTAACAGAACTATAGTTGGTCATCATTACTACATAAACATTTTGAAAATCTGTAGGGCCGTTCATGAGAAGAAGATTTTTTAAGTTTTGGACTATTTTTAGTAATGGACGCCATCTTGAATTTCAGATCGAAAAAAAAAAATCTTCTGTATAGTCTCCTATGCAATAGAAATACCCATATGAAGTTTCAGTCTAATTGGCCTAGTGGTTTAAGAACACATGAAAGAAAAAGAGAATTTTCTGTTTTCCCATAGTATCCCTATGTAAAATTCTAAGTCCCCTTACAGGGCCCCTATAAATTTAAGTCCCTAAATTCTTATCTGCAATCAAACCCCTACACATAGGGATAATTTATGCAAAATATGAACAAATCTGATATACCCGTTCTTAAGAAAACGAATTTAGTAATTCCCAATTTTTACCCTTTTGGGGCCCCTCCTGACCCCTTAAGACAGTGGAACCCAGACATTTTTACAAATCTGAACCTCCTTCACTAAACAATGCTTCTGTGAACATATAGGCAAAATCATTTCCATTTTAAAAAAAAAAAAAAAAAAATATTATAATGACATGTGTCCCCTTATTGAACCCTCGGGGCAGGGTCATATTTAACCCTACGGACACCATTTGAACAAATCTAACAAAACTATAGTATGTCATCATTATATAAACATTTTGAAAATCTGTTGGGCCGTTCATGAGAAGGAGATTTTTTAAGTTTTGGACTATTTTTAGTAACAGCGGCCATCTTGAATTTCAGATCGAAAAAAAAAGATCTTCTGTATAGTCTCCTATGCAATAGAAACAACCATGTGAATTTTCAGTTTAATTGGCTCAGTGGTTTCAGAGTAAGTGCTGCTAACAGCTAACAGACGACAGACGACGGACGACAGACGACGGACGACAGACGACAGACAATAAGCCATCGCATCAGCACCTCTGGCCTTTGGCCAGGTGTGCTAAAAATGAAAGAATAAGAGAATTTTCTGTTTTCCCATAGTATCCCTATGTAAAATTCTAGGTCCCTGTACAGGGCCCCTATAAAATTTAGCCCCTTAATTCTTATCTGCAATCAAACCCCTACACATAGGGATAATTTATGCCAAATATGAACAAATCTGACATACCAGTTCTTAAGAAAACGATTTTAGTAATTCCCAATTTTTACCTTTTGGGGCCCCTCCTGACCCCTTAAGACAGTGGAACCCAGTCATTTTTACAAATCTGAACCACCTTCACCAAACAATGCTTTTGTGAAGATAAAGGCATAATCATTTCCATTTAAAAAAGAAAAAATATATATATATTATATTGACATGTGCCCCCTAATTGAACCCTCGAGACGAGGTCATATTGAACCCTAGGGACACCAATTGAACAAATCTAACAATACTATAGTTGGTCATCATTACTACATAAACATTTTGAAAATTTGTTGGGCCGTTCGTGAAAAGAAGATTTTTGTAAATTTTGGACTATTTTTAGTAACCGCGGCCATCTTGAATTTCAGATCGAAAAAAAAAATCTTCTGTATAGTCTCCTATGCAACAGAAACATGAATGTGAAAATCAGTTTAATTGGCCTAATGGTTTCAGAGAAAGTGCTGTTAACAGACGACAGACGACGGACGACAGATAACGCACCATGGCATAAGCACTTCTGGCCTTTGGCTCAAAATCCCCTTACAGGGCTTCTATACATTCCAGCCCCTTGATTCGAACAAACTTCAAACACTACTCATAGGGATAATTTAAATCAATTATGAACCAGTTTGAAAAACCAGTTGTTGAGAAGAATTGAAAATTTCAACCCTTTTTGAACTCCATCTCAGGCCCCTTGTGGAAAGCTAAATATTCATTATTGAACCAAATTTTAAAAAGATGCTCCAGAACACAAACTGACTAATACATTTGCACAAATGGATGAAAATTGAGGCTTTTCCATTTTCAGTAGTATCCCTACATGCAACTCGAAGTCCCATTACAGCACCCATATATATACAAGCTCCTTGAAACATATAAAATTTAAACCCCTAGGCAAATATGAAGCAATTTGACCACCTGTTATAAAAACAGGAGGGTCACTATGGCACTAAATGCAGAGGATACAATGCCAAAGATGGTTTGACCAGTTTAAGAACTTGTCAAAGGTGTAATGGTTATACAACTACTATGTAAATTTGGTGGACATCAAGTGGAAGCTGCAAGTACTAAAATGCACACAAGGTCAAATAATGCAATTTTTGACAATTCAAGGGCCATAACTCAGACATTAATTACCCGATTTGGCCAGTTCAACAACTTGTTAAAGATATTATGGTTATATAACTGTGTATGTTTAGCAAGATTCAAATTGTCCCATTGGTGCAATAAGGTACCACGTGTATATAAGATAAGAAGGCACTTGGTACCTTCTTGCACCAATGGGACGAAATAAAAAATGATTGTATTAGAGTTCACACAAGGTCAAATCGTGCAGTTTTTGATAATTCAATGGCCATTATTTTGACATAAATATAATACGGATTTTGCCAGTTCTAGAACATGTCAAAGATATTATGGTTATATGACTACTATGTTGGATAGGGATTAAAATGAAAACTGAGGCTGCTAGAGTGCACATAACGTGAAATAATGCATCTATGGACAATTCAAGGGCCATAACTCTGACAGTAATTACCCGATTTTGCCAGTTCAAGAACTTGTCCGAGATATTATGGTTATATACCTACTGTGCAAGTTTGGTGAAGATCAAATGAAAAATGCGGGCGCTATGGTGCACACAAGGTCAAATAGTACATTATTTTAATGTTTCAAGGGCCATAACTCTGACATCAATAATCCAATTTGGCAAGTTCAATATCTTGTCCAAGATATTATGGTTATATAACTACTGTGTAAGCTTGGTGAGAATCAAATGAAAAATGCGTGTGCCAGAGTGCACACATGGTCAAAAGGCGCATTTTTAATGTTTCAAGGGCCATAACTCTGACATTTATATTCTGATTTTGCCAGTACAAGAACTTCTCCCAAGATATTATGGTGATATAATTGGTTCTGTGAATATTTAGGCAAAATCAGTTCCATTCTATAACAAGAGGCTCATACTAGCCTAGTGACAGTATGAGTCTAGTGACTCGCCTGATTTCACTCAACACTTCTTTTCACAATCATAGTATTCTTAGGTAAAAAGACCCCTTACTGGGCACCAGTGAACACTAGCTTCTTTTATTGAACAAACTTGAAATCCCTACTCATAGGGACCATCTATACAAAATATGAACATTTAGGGTTCATGAGAATATTTTTTTATCTTTTAGAATTTCACATTTTCATCCCTTTTTGGGTTTAAGCTGGCCCTTTGTTTATCAAATCTCCTTTACAGGACCCAGTCTGCACTATAATGACTAAACAATTTTCCAGAAATTGAAATGTTTGAACTAATACCCAACAAGAGTACAATATCTATTGCCATGTGGTATTGCATTTAGATGTTCTGAAACTTGAAAATATAACTTCTTCAAGGCAAAAAACACTACTAAATCACTAGGTTTTAGAGATATGCAAAGGTCCAAAGGAGAGTTTCGTAATATTGATTAATTATGTCTATAGTAGTATAACAATTATTAATAAGAGCTGTCAGAGGGACAGCACACTCCACTATTCAAATATTTGTAACAAAAATACAAATTTGATCGAGACTGATGACATATCCAAGCAAATAAGAGTTATCTAACTTAAAAATTCAACAAATTGAGTAGGTATTATAACTGCAGTCACTGCCAAATTATAAAATTTCTAAGTCAAACAAAGACCTTAATTTGTAAAAAAAATCGGGCAAGAGTTATCCCACTTGATAAATTTAGTTGGCTTCATGACTACAAAGCCATATGTTAAGTTTCAATCAAATACATTGAGTTGTTGGTGTGATATGGACTTGATGGTACTTGCACGCAAAACTTTAACCAAAAATTCGAAGTCAAACAAGGGCAATAATTTGAATTATATTCAAGTAAGGGCTATCTAACTTAGTTACTATAGTAGGATTGATGACTAGAAAGGCATGTGTAAAATTTCAATCAAATACATTGAGTGGTTGGTGAGATATGGACTTGATGGTACTTGCAAACAAAACTTTAATGAGAATTTCTAAATCAAGCAAGTGCAATTATTTGCATTACATTCATGCACAAGTTATCTAACTTAGTTATTGTAGTAGGTTTGTTGACTGGGAAGGCTTGTGTAAAGTTTCAATCAAATACATTGAGTGAGTGGTTGGTGAGATATGGACTTGATGGTACTTGCATGCCGAACTTTAACCAGAACTTCTAAGTAAAACAAGGGCAATTATTTGCATTATATACAAGCAATTTTATCTAACTTAGTTATTGTAGTAGGGTTGATGATTAGAAAGGTTTGTGGAAAGTTTCAATCATATACATTGAGTGGCTGGTGAGATATGGACTTAATGGTATTTGCACACAAAACTTTAACCAGAATTTCTAAGTCAAACAAAGGCAATACCTTGCATTATATTCAAGCAAGAGTTATCTTACTTAGTTATTATAGTAGGGTTGATTGCTGGAAAGGCTTGGTTAAAATTTCAATAAAATGGTTGGTGAGATATGGACTTGATGGAACTTGCATGCAAAACTTTAACAGATTTTCTTAGTCAGAGGGCAATAATTATTTTATTTTATTCATGCATGAGTTATCTAACTTAGTTATGGAAGTAAGGTTGATGACTGGGAAGGCTTGTGTAAAGTTTCAAGTCAATGCAGGCAAAGGTTACTGAGATAGGGACTTGCATGCAAAACTTTAACCAAGGTGTGATGCCGACACCGAAGCTTGGGTGAGTAGACCAGCTCGCTTTATTCTCCGAATAACCAAGCTAAAAATGAAAACTCTTTCACAGCAAAAGACACAACTAGACCACCAGGTTTTAGAGATGTGCAATGGAAACGGAGAGTTTCGTAATTTTGGTTAATTGTTTCCATGGTAGTAGAACAAATATTGAAAATGAAAACTCCTTCACAGCGAAAGACCCTACTTAACCACTGGGTTGACATGTGGACAAAGTTTCATGAAACTATCTTTAACAGTTTTAAAGTTATGAGAATTAAGTTATTTTGGCTATTTGTTTCCATAGTAACAGAAAACATATTAAAAATGAACTCCTCCTTATACCAAAAGGCCATGAGGTTGACATGTGAACAAAATTTCTTGATGTAACCTTGAACGAATTTAGAGTTATGACTTGTTTCCATCGTCGGTAAAAGAAGTCAAAGGCCTGAAGGGCCTGAGGGAAGGCTCGCTGCTAGTGTTAATTTGAAAATGTAGGTTCGGAAAATTAGATAACTTGGTTAGATTTCTGATATGTTACAAGGTAATTCATTGGGTTTTAGAAAAGAGTGTGGTGTGTGTTTGATATTTCTTTTGTGTATCTGTATAAATAATCTTCTGCATACAATACAGAGTTCATATCAATACTTTTCCAACAGTAGCTATCAAACAGTTTTAATAATGCATTTGAAAAAAATGCAAACACCACGGTACACACCGTTTCCCGTGTGAAAATTGACTGAATATTTTATGACCCTGGTGAAAATATCCATTTCAGGACATTTTATAAACTGGTAACGTGGTGGTCCAGGATTCCTTTCCACATCTCCACATAAAAGTTATCAACATGAACAACCTATATGAAAGCTTCACAAACAAACCTCCATATTCTGATATTTCTCCAAATTCGAAAGAATTGAATAGTGATGTACAACTCCAGTCAATTTTAATATCTCCAGTTCAATAGTTATGATTTATGGATAACGAAACACATTCAGCACAAAATGTTCTTGATTGTCCGAGAATATACAACACATATCCATAACTCTTTGTCTAGACCAAAACAAACATAACCTACTTATAGATTTACGCGTATATTGACTTCAGTTATGTTCGATTTTCATATAGCTTTCAATCAACAATATAAATAATCAATAAATAGCATTTTAAACCGTGTTGCTTGACCTAGATTTAATCAATCTAAAAAAAACAACACAGAAACACAATAAACCTACAGTCCGATGACCTAATTAACCATTAAATATGTTCATCAATACACTGCTTGCATAAGATGACAGATTGGCGCGTTTTTCTATAAACAACAAATGTAGCCCAGAACTTAATTTCATTATTTTACAATCATATTTAAACAAGAGGACGCTCTACTGACTCATAGTGGCCATATCACTTTTTGAAATTCTACTATGCAATAGAAACATTGGACATCTTGAATTTAAGATAGAAAAAATAAATCTTTTGTATAGTCTCTTATGCAATAGAAACATCCATATGAAGTTTCAGTTTAATTGACCTAGTGGTTTCAAAATAAATGAAAAAAAAGGAGAATTTTCTGTTTTCCCACAGTATCCCTATGTAAAATTCTAAGTCCCCTTACAGGGCCCCTATATATTTTAGCCCATAAATTCTTATCTGCAATCAAACCCCTACACTTAGGGATAATTTATATCAAATATGTACAAATCTGACATACCGGTTCTAAAGAAAACAATTTTACTAATTCCCAATTTGTACCCTTTTGGGGCCCCTCCTGACCCCTTAAGACAGTGGAATCCAGTCATTTTTACAAATCTTAACCTCCTTCACCAAACAATGCTTCTGTGAAGATATAGGCAAAATCACTTCCATTTTAAAAAACAAAAAACAAAAAACAATTGAACCCTTGGGGCGGGGTCATATTAACCCTACGGACACCATTTGAACAAATCTAACAAAACTATAGTTGGTCATCATTACTACATAAACATTTTGAAAATCTGTTGGGCCGTTCATGAGAAGAAGATTTTTTAAGTATTAGACTATTTTTAGTAATGGTGGCCATCTTGAATTTCAGATCGAAAAAAAACCCTTCTGTATAGTCTCCTATGCAACAGAAACATGCATGTGAAGCATCAGTTTAATTGGCCTAGTGGTTTCGGAGATAGTGCTGCTAACAGACGACAGACGACGGACGACAGACAACGCGCCATCGCATAAGTACTTCTGGCCTTTGGCCAGTAGTGCTAAAAATAATTTGAAAAATCAAGTCCAAAAGGGCAAAACTGTGCCAAAGTGCAACACTGAGTTATGGTTCTTGTTTCTGTGCATTCATATCCAATGAATGGTTGCATTGATATCTTACCTGATAAAAAAATTAACCTGAAAAACCACTGCCGATGCCTTAGCGAGTACAATAGCCCCCCCTATTCTATGAATAGTCAAGCTAAAATGTGGCACAACTCAGATTAATTAATAGATGTAGAGATGATATTCAATCCCAATAAGCAATAAGCAATAGTGAGTACAAAACATGAGAAGAATCAGACTAATGTTTGATAAAGCTACTGAGGGGATAGACACTTTCAAATTTTGCAATTTTCACCACAGCCATCATTTCTCTTGGGACACTGGTCTGAACTGCTAGTTATCAAACTGGACTTTAATATAATAGTCTGACACATTATATAACTTTTTCCAATAAGAACTGCTGTAGTTATGGAGTGGATACCAATTTCAATCCAGTTTCAATCTAGTGCAGCCAATGAAGGGCATAAAAAGATGGGGGCCTTTCTAGCGTGACATTTTGTATATTTTATGATACACTTTGTAGTTCTTTTTTTCATATTTAGCTACAATTCAGAGATGAATTTTAAAATAATGTATACAATACATTTATATAAAACAAACCTTTTGTGTTTCATGCATCTCTTCCATGCGGACAATCTCATCTCGCAACTGTTGCCATTGGCGACACACTTCCTCCTTTTCTTTTTTCATGTCATGGTTGAACAACTCCTGGTCCTTCACCAGACGTCGCTGTTTCTCGCGAAGTTCCTTTTCTTGTTTCATCAAAATGTTTGCCTTTTCTTCAATTGCTGCTTTCAGTTTCTGCAGTGTTGCTTTCTCTGCTGTGTTTCCTCTGTACAACATTTTAAGTATTGATAATGAAATTTAAATTATATTTACAGATTTTATTTACCAACAAACGTTCTATAATGAGCACTGCAACTGTTACATATAATCAACTATTTTCAATATCAAATTTTACGAATTCTGAGAATGAATTTTTGGTTCTTGCACTCCCTTCCACACACTGACCTCTAGCCATGTATCACTTCTCTTTGGGTTCCCTTCATACTATCACAATATATTCTGGACAAAGGAATATAACCAAATAATACAGAAGGGAGATGAGATAAATCTTTTATTATTGAAGATGAGTCCCAACCTTGCCCTCTTTCCATGTTAAAAATCACATTGGATTTTGAATATATGTTCCAGACATAAACAAGAGGGCCTGAATCCCCACAAGATCTTGTAATTATACATTGTTTAGATAAAATTCCTTTAAAAATGAAGGGCTGGTGGAGTGGGTGGTGTGGGGGAGGGGGGGGATGGTATTAGAAAAAAATCAACCGACGGACAGACAATTTACAATAACATCAGCCCTACTGGCCCATGTGTGTGACAGACTGCACACAAGGTCAAATAATGCATTTTATATGTTTCAAGGGCCATAACTCTGAAATTAACAAGAGGCCCAAGAGGGCCTGAGTATGCTCTACTGACTCATAGTCGCCATGCAATAGAAATATTGGCCATCTTGAATTTCAGATCAAAAAAATAATTTTTTTGTATAGTCTCCTATGCAATAGAAACATCCATGTGAAGTTCCAGATTAATTGGCCTAGTGGTTTCAGAATAAATGATAAAAAAGTGAACATTCTGTTTTCCCACAGTATCCCTATGTAAAATTTTAAGTCCCCTTACAGGGCCCCTATATATTTTAGCCCCCTTAAATTCTTATCTGCAATCAAACCCCTACACTTAGGGATAATTTATATCAAATATGTACAAATCTGACATACCGGTTCTTAAGAAAACAATTTAGTAATTCCCAATTTGTACACTTTTGGGGCCTCTCCTGACCCCTTAAGACAGTGGAACCCAGTCATTTTTA
The DNA here is from genome assembly GCA_029582155.1 of Panopea generosa. NCBI lineage: Eukaryota > Metazoa > Mollusca > Bivalvia > Adapedonta > Hiatellidae > Panopea > Panopea generosa. Next base: position 59,137,167 of record CM055898.1, on the reverse strand, counting down.
CAAATCTTAACCTCCTTCACCTAACAATGCTTCTGTGAAGATATAGGCAAAATCATTTTCATTTTTAAAAAAAAAAATCAAAAAAAATTATAATGACATGTGTCCCCTAATTGAACCCTCGGGGAGGGGTCATATTTAACCATAGGGACATCATTTAACCCTTTACTTCATAAAGACGCCTTTGGACACCTCTAATACAGACACCTTTTGACACCTCTAATATAGAAGGCTTTTGAATAATTTGGTGAATTATGTTTATATTAACTGACAGAGTGGAAAACAGTGCAGGAAGTGTTCAGATTGCTCGTCACGAGCAATCTGAACTCTTCCTGCACTGTTTTCAAAGGCCTTCTGTGATTGGTATCTATGGAGTAAAGGGTTAAACAAATCTAACAAAACTATAGTTGGTCATCATTACTACATAAACATTTTAAAAATCTGTTGGGTTGTTCATGAGAAGAAGATTTTTTAAGTTTTGGACTATCTTTAGTAATGGAGGCCATCTTGAATTTCAGATTGAAAAAAAAATCTTCTATATAGTCTCCTATGCAATAGAAACACCCATGTGAAGTTTCAGTTTAACTGGCCTAGTGGTTTCGGAACAGATGAAAGAAAAAGAGAATTTTCTGTTTTCCCATGGTATCCCTATGTAAAATTCTCAGGGCCCCTATCAAATTTAGCCCCTAAATTCTTATCTGCAATCAAACCCCTACACTTAGGGATAATTTATATCAAATATTTACAAATCTGACATACCGGTTCTTAAGAAAATAATTTAACTAATTCCCAATTTGTACCATTTTAGGGCCCCTCCTGACCCCTTAAGACATAAGAACCCAGTCATTTTTACAAATCTTAACCTCCTTCACCTAACAATGCTTTAGTGAAAATATAGGCAAAATCATTTCCATTTAAAAAAAAATAAAAATGTTATATTGACATGTGTCCCCTAATTGAACTCTCGGGGCAGGGTCATTTTTAACCCTAGGGACACCATTTGAACAAATCTAACAAAACTATAGTTGGTCATCATTACTACATAAACATTTTCAAAATCTGTTGGGCCGTTCATGAGAAGAGGATTTTTTAAGTTTTGGACTACTTTTAGTAACAGCAGCCATCTTGAATTTCAGATCAAAAAATAAAATCTTCGATATAGTCTCCTATGCAATAGAAACACCAATGTTAAGTTTCAGTTTAACTGGCCTAGTGGTTTCAGAACAGATGAAAGAAAAAGAGAATTTTCTGTTTTCCCATAGTATCCCTATGTAAAATTCTAAGTCCCCTTACAGGGCCCCTATAAATTTTAGCCCCTAAATTTTTATCTGCAATCAAACCCCTACACATAGGGATAATTTATGCAAAACATGAACAAATATAACATACAGGTTCTTAAAAAAACGAATTTAGTAATTCCCAATTTTTACCCTTTTGGGGCCTCTCCCGACCCCTTAAGACAGTGGAACCCAGTCATTTTTACAAATCTGAACCTCCTTCACCTAACAATGCTTCTGTGAAGATATTGGCAAAATCATTTCCATTTTAAAAAAAAAAAAAAAATATTATAATGACATGTGTCCCCTAATTGAACCATTGGGGCTTGGTCATATTTAACCCTAGGGACACCATTTGAACAAATCTACCAAAACTATAGTTGGTCATCATTTCTACATAAACATTTTGAAAATCTGTTGGGTCGTTCATGAGAAGAAGATTTTTTAAGTTTTGGACTATTTTTAGTAATGGCGGCCATCTTGAATTTCAGATCGAAAAAAAAAATCTTCGGTATAGTCTCCTATGCAATAAAAACATCCATGTGAAGTTTCAGTTTAACTGGCCTAGTGGTTTCGGAACAGATGAAAGAAAAAGAGAATTTTCTGTTTTCCCATAGTATCCCTATGTAAAATTCTAAGTCCCCTTACAGGGCCCCTATAAATTTTAGCCCCTAAATTTTTATCTGCAATCAAACCCCTACACATAGGGATAACCAATGCAAAATATGAACAAATCTGACATATCGGTTCTAAAGAAAAGGAATTTAGTAATTCCCAATTTGTACCCTTTTGGGGCCCCTCCCGTTCCCTTAAGACAGTGGAACCCAGTCATTTTTACAAATCTGAACCTCCTTCACCTAACAATGCTTCTGTGAAGATATTGGCAAAATCATTTCCATTTTAAAAAAAAAAAAAAATATTATAATGACATGTGTCCCCTAATTGAACCATTGGGGCTTGGTCATATTTAACCCTAGGGACACCATTTGAACAAATCTACCAAAACTATAGTTGGTCATCATTACTACATAAACATTTTGAAAATCTGTTGGGTCGTTCATGAGAAGAAGATTTTTTAAGTTTTGGACTATTTTTAGTAATGGCGGCCATCTTGAATTTCAGATCGAAAAAAAAAATCTTCCGTATAGTCTCCTATGCAATAAAAACATCCATGTGAAGTTTCAGTTTAACTGGCCTAGTGGTTTCGGAACAGATGAAAGAAAAAGAGAATTTTCTGTTTTCCCATAGTATCCCTATGTAAAATTCTAAGTCCCCTTACAGGGCCCCTATAAATTTTAACCCCTAAATTTTTATCTGCAATCAAACCCCTACACATAGGGATAACCAATGCAAAATATGAACAAATCTGACATATCGGTTCTTAAGAAAAGGAATTTAGTAATTCCCAATTTGTACCCTTTTGGGGCCCCTCCCGATCCCTTAAGACAGTGGAACCCAGTCATTTTTACAAATCTGAACCTCCTTCACCTAACAATGCTTCTGTGAAGATATAGGCAAAATCATTTTCATTTAAAAAAAAAAAAAAAAAAAAATATTATAATGACATGTGTCCCCTAATTGAACCCTCGGGGTGGGGTCATATTTAACCCTAGGGACACCATTTGAACAAATCTAACAAAACTATAGTTGGTCATCATTACTACATAAAAATTTTGAAAATCTGTTGGGCTGTTCATGAGAAGAAGATTTTTTAAGTTTTGGACTATTTTTAGTAATGGCGGCCATCTTGAATTTCAGATCGAAAAAAAAAAAAAATCTTCGGTATAGTCTCCTATGCAATAGAAACCCCCATGTGAAGTTTCAGTTTAATTGGCCTAGTGGTTTCAGAGAAAGTGCTGCTAACAGACGACAGACGACAGACAACAGACGACGGACGACAGACAACGCGCCATCGCATAAGCACTTCTGGCCTTTGGGCAAGTAGTTAGAATTTTGATTTGTTTTGAAGATGTTACAGATGCGTAGAAGAATTCAAATTTGATAAAGGTTCACCCATGGTAAATGTCAGTGAAATTACATCAAAATCAGGTCAGAAGATTCTGACAAGAAGGCTTTTGAAGTTTTTACTATAGCTCGAATTAAGATAAAAATCCAGTTCCAGCACAAAACTAACCTGTTATGTTTGAGAACGATTTCAAACGAAAGCATCAGACTAAAACTATTGTGCATGAAACAATCCACAGTTCCAGCACAATAAATATTCCCATGAGTTTCAAACACATGCTTTCCCAAAGTCTATTGCTTGAAAGAATTTTGTCACAGTGCACCTTCCTCCAAAAAAAATTAAGATCCTCCTCCAAGATTTCAAGTACACTTTGACACTGAAGATCTCAAGCAGACTTCTTGCTGTGATGAAACTAGCTAATATGGTATTACTTTATTATGAAGCAGTAAACCATCCCTGTCTGAACCATGAATACTCTGACTTTAATATTCAGAAAAACACCTATTTTAAAATGGTTCATGATATATGAATAATATTATAATATTTCAATCATTGAATATAATTGTATCATTCATCTTTTATGATGAATTATCTTTTAAAACTTATATCTGGTATAATATTGTATAATAATAGCACAAAAAAAGTTTATTTAAAGAGTGTATTACCTCTTCTTATAATAATTGCTATATACATACATTTATGCTATAAAAGAAGGGAAGTAATTTGACATAAAACTAACCCCACCCCCTGGCTGCCATGTTTTTTGACGAATCAAAATGTCTTGAACAAACTTGGTAGAAAATCACCCAAAGAACATTTTTGTGAAATGATTTTAAAATCGAGCTTATAGTTTCTGACAAGAAGATTTTTTAAGTTTTTACTTTAGCTTATATAGTAAACCAACCCAACACCCTGGCTGCCATGTTTTTTGACAAATCAACATGGCTTGGTAGAGGGTCACCAAAGGAACATTTCTGTGAAATTATTTTAAAATTAAGCCAGTAGTTTCTGACAAGAAGATTTTTTAAGTTTTTATGATAGCTTATATTGTAAACTAACCCCACCCCCTGGCCGCCATGATTTTTGACGAATCAAGATGGGTTGAACAATCTTGGTAGAGGGTCACCCAAGGAACATTTCTGTGAAATTATTTTAAAATCCAGTTTGTAGTTTCTGACAAGAAGGTTTTTTAAGTTTATACAAATTAAAATTGCCCCACCAATTTCTGTGAAGTTATATCAAAATTGGCCTGATGATTTCAGAGGAGAAGTTGTAATAAGCTAAAAGTTCATGAGGGACGACAGACGACGGACACAAGGCAATAACAAAAGCTCACCTGTGAGCCTTTGGCTCAGGTGAACTAAAAATTGAATGTACACATCAGATACCATCATTCATCATCATCATCAGTCCTGTAGTTGTTTACAAGTTATGTGTATAATATACACACATCAGATACCATCATTCATCATCAGTCAGTCCTGTAGTTGTATACAAGTTACTTGTATAATATACACACATCAGATACCATCATTTATCATCAGTCAGTCCTGTAGTTGTATACAAGTAACGTGTACAATATACACACATCAAATACCATCATTCATCATCAGTCAGTCCTTTAGTTGTATACAAGTTACGTGTGTAATATACATTCATCAGATATAATCATTCATCATCAGTCAGTCCTGTAGTTGTATAAAGTTATGTGTGCAATATACACACATCAGATACCATCATTCATCATCAGTCAGTCCTGTAGTTGTATACAAGTTACATGTGTAATATACAAACATCAGATATATCATCATTCATCATCAGTCATTCCTATAGTTGTATACAAGTTACATGTGTAATATACAAACATCAGATATAATCATTCATCATCAGTCAGTCCTGTAGTTGTATACAAGTTACATGTGTAATATACACACATCAGATACCATCATTCATCATCAGTCAGTTCTGTAGTTGTATACAAGTTACATGTGTAATATACACACATCGGATATCATCATTCATCATCAGTCAGTTCTGTAGTTGTATACAAGTTACATGTGTAATATACACACATCAGATACCATCATTCATCATCAGTCAGTCCTGTAGTTGTATACAAGTTACATGTGTAATATAAAAACATCAGATATAATCATTCATCATCAGTCAGTCCTGTAATTGTATACAAGTTACATATGTAATATACACACATCAGATACCATCATTCATCATCAGTCAGTCCTGTAGTTGTATACAAGTTACATGTGTAATATACAAACATCAGATATAATCATTCATCATCAGTCAGTCCTGTAGTTGTATACAAGTTACATGTGTAATATACAAACATCGGATATAATCATTCATCATCAGTCAGTCCTGTAGTTGTATACAAGTTACATGTGTAATATACATACATCGGATATCATCATTCATCATCAGTCAGTTCTGTAGTTGTATACAAGTTACATGTGTAATATACACACATCAGATACCATCATTCATCATCAGTCAGTCCTGTAGTTGTATACAAGTTACATGTGTAATATACAAACATCAGATATAATCATTCATCATCAGTCAGTCCTGTAGTTGTATACAAATTACATGTGTAATATACACACATCAGATACCATCATTCATCATCAGTCAGTTCTGTAGTTGTATACAAGTTACATGTGTAATAAACACACATCAGATATATCATCATTCATCATCAGTCAGTCCTGTAGTTGTATACAAGTTACATGTGTAATATACACACATCAGATATATCATCATTCATCATCAGTCTGTTCTGTAGTTGTATACAACGGCTCTGCCAAGATAAAGTCGACATTTATGTTGCGCGGAGGGTGAAAATTAAAGACATTCAAACGGTTAAATTTGGTTGATATATGTGTTGGGGCAACCCTTATGCATATTTTCCTAAAATGATTTCCATGTTCCAGATGTCATTAAAAAGTTACAGCCCACCTATAATGGCCTACAGACTATACATGCCTAAGCAAAACACATATACTTTAAAGTGTTAAAAGGGCCTTTATAAGCATGTTTTTGTCATAGAAACTTTGAACAATATTATGTTAATACAATTTTATAAAAAAAGAAGTAAATGTTTAAGGATCAGTATGATTTTTCACATTATACATTACATGTACCTGAAATTAATTTTAAGGACATATTTTCCATTTAGCATTCTGGTGGAATGAGAAGCTTTCGTAAATAATTTCTCCCTTGTAGTAAATTATAAAGGTGCTATAAATCAAACCAAAAAGTGTTGTTTTGAATTTGTGAACGCTGTAATATTAACATGAACAGGAAATTGTTTACTTATTCAGGCCTACGGACTATACAGATATATATATGTTTTAAAAAACTAATCTCAAGTGTCCATTTAGATAAATATGTTGATACATATATTTTACGATCAATTTAGACTGCTTTATCAAAATACAGCAAGAAAGGTTACATTTTGTATCTTTTTTTTCAATATTTTATTAAAAATTGAAGAAAAAAGTAGAAATGTGCTATATTTTGACAAGTTCTTTAACAAAATGCTGTTAACACTTCCATATTGTAAGTATCTGGAAATTTCATTGCAGAAAGTAAATAAAACAATATGATTTTCATAAGAGAGACACACACTTATGTTGTGACATGTTATTTATATAAAGTAGACCAGGCCTATGGACTATACATATATCTAGTAAACATTTCTTAGAACTACCATATCTTTCAACAACACTATAATGCTCCCATGTATATGCCAGTTATTGTAATATTTTCTGTGTGGCTTTCCTGTTGTAGAGGTTTTTGATAGTCTTTCAGTAATTTTGTGTTGGTGGTAGAACATTCTATTCTAAGGCAATTTGTTTTTCATGAACACTTACTGGACAGAGTGTGATGTCAGACAGCGTCTTCTTGTCAGTATTTATTACTGTGTAAATTTTGCCAAATTGTTTTCTTATTTAGGATATAAATGATTTGTTTCCAAGGCTATGTTGCAACAAATTTGACAATGACATGACTTCTTGGTTGTTTCATACACTAGTCTTACTTGTTTAAGCTTCAAGATTTAAAACAATGGAAACCCTATCCATTCATCTCTATTCTGAGTTTTGTGAATTTATGTGAAATATATCTGTCCTTTACATTATATACCATGTTTCTGTACATATATATTTCTTTGCTTCACCTATTATAGTTGTATTTTCACTTCCAAGATCTGTTTATGTTTTTGGAGATTCTATCATTTTTTCCCCAACAAAAGCTGCTTTTTCTTTAGGGGTTTCTCGCAATAACGCTTTTATTCCCTTCCCTCCAAAGTATATACTCCATTTAATATGGGGTAATTTTGATGAACCCGGAGTCTTTTGTTCTCTGGTATTGTTCTTGTGTTCATTTTCTGGAGAAGTGCTTTCAGTTTCCTGTGTTTGGTGTCTCAGTTTTACTCTATTATAAGTTTTTTAGCTGTAACCATGGTGTTAAAAAAACCCAATACTTTTTTGCTTTTCAGTGCAATGTAAGATGGTGAAACAGTTTTCATTGTTTTTGAATTACTCTTTCTTTTTCTGACAGGTTTTCACATTGACATATATATTGTATGTGCTTGCTTTTAATTTGTTCTGCTTATTGTTTTTATCATTTTGGACTGTTTTCTTTGTTCTTGGTGCTGCAAGCATTTTAATATTAGACCATTTGTACACATACTTTTTTATTTGTCAGATTTATTTTTGACATTTTGCTTATATCCTCATTTTCTAGCATATCCCCCCTCTGGTCATTTATTCTGGTCCTTTTTGCAAAATAGATTAGTGTTTGATGATAATTATTTGAAATGATTGGCATATTTACTGAAATTAGAGCTATAACTTCTTTAGAAATAACCATTATGTTCTTTGTATAGTCCGTAGCCCCTTTTACTTCATTTATGATACTTAACATTACTTACAGCAGATATTTATTTATAACTATTCTTTTTCTATCAGCAGCATGAATACATTTTGTCTTATACATAAAAGTAAAATTAACACTGTTTAAACATCTATACCATAGGCAAGATATGGTGTTAATTGTAATATTTACACTACACATGTAAACAAGTTGTATACAAGTAATGTGTATAATATACACACACATCACATACCATCATTCATCATGAGTCCTGTAGTTGTATACAAGTAATGTGTATAATATACATACATCAGATATCATCATTCATCATCAGTCAGTCTTGTAGTTGTATACAAGTAATGTGTGTAATATACATACATCAGATACCATCATTCATCATCAGTCAGTCCTGTAGTTGTATAAAAATTACGTGTATAATATACTCACATCAGATATCATTATTCATCACCATCAGTCCTGTAGTTGTATACAAGTAATGTGTATAATATACACACACATCAGATACCATCATTCATCATCAGTCCTGTAGTTGTATACAAGTAATGTGTATAATATACACACCCATCAGATACCATCATTCATCATCTGTCCTGTAGTTGTATACAAGTAATGTGTATAATATACACACACATCAGATACCATCATTCATCATCAGTCCTGTAGTTGTATACAAGTAATGTGTATAATATACATACATCAGATATCATCATTCATCATCAGTCAGTCTTGTAGTTGTATACAAGTTATGTGTGTAATATACATACATCAGATACCATCATTCATCATCAGTCAGCCCTGTAGTTGTATAAAAATTACGTGTATAATATACTCACATCAGATATCATTATTCATCACCATCAGTCCTGTAGTTGTATACAAGTAATGTGTATAATATACACACACATCAGATACCATCATTCATCATCAGTCCTGTAGTTGTATGCAAGTAATGTGTATAATACACACACACATCAGATATCATCATTCATCATCAGTCCTGTAGTTGTATACAAGTAATGTGTATAATATACACACACATCAGATATCATCATTCATCATCAGTCCTGTAGTTGTATACAAGTAATGTGTATAATACACACACACATCAGATAACATCATTGATCATCAGTCCTGTAGTTGTATACAAGTAATGTGTATAATACACACACACATCAGATATCATAATTCATCATCAGTCAGTCCTGTAGTTGTATACAAGTAATGTGTATAATACACACACACATCAGATATCATCATTCATCATTAGTCAGTCCTGTAGTTGTATACAAGTAATGTGTATAATACACACACACATCAGATATCATCATTCATCATCAGTCCTGTAGTTGTATACAAGTAACATGTGTAATATACACACATCAGATCGATGGCTTGGCGCAAGACTTGACCAAGTCACTTTTTGAAAATTGTTCAGGAGAAGCAAAAAACTGTTTATATTCTTTAATATTTGGATAAGAAGGATATAACAAAGCATATTTATACCTTATCATATATGAATTTATGCTATGTAATTTTATTTACATTTTTATAACTGGAAATAGTGTTTTTGAGAAGTGGACTCATTTTGCACTGAATATCTTGGCACAAGACAAGATCAACTCAACTTAGACCTATTTTGTATTAAATATTTCAGTGCAAGACAAGACCAAGTTGAGTTGGGCTTGTCTTGCACTGATACATTAAGAGTCATTCTAGACCAACTAGAGTATTTTAAGTCTTGAAGGGAATTGTTTTTATGTGAAATTGGTTCAACTTAGTACAGAACTCTGACTTTTTAAGATTTTTGAAGATAAGAATTCAAAATTTTATTTTAATATTTCAATTCAAAATTGACATTATGACTGTACAGTCAGTTTGGTAACAAGTAATGATTTCATTGGCCTCTGCCATTAAAATAATAATTCAGCTTAATAAATAGTAAGATATATTAATCATGCAAACAGGAAGATTTTTTTCAAATTAAATATTTGGAACTAGATGCTAGCCTATCTCAAATAAGAAATAAAATGTTATTGAGTATTACAATATACATTAATTATTTTTTCGACTGAAAAAATATTTTCAAAGATAAATCGCCTGCTTTTAATCTTTTTCTTTAACAATTTTATGTTTATAACTTTACCTAGTACAGCTTAAAATCACCCAGGCTATATCCATTTATCTAGCAATAAAGAACTAGCTATACCTATAAACTACACCTATTTTATTTATTATCATCATACTGGGTATAATAAGCCTGTTGATATACCTCTACCCACCCCAACTCAGATTTGTGGCTCAGAATGAGGTAAAAGTGATGGTAGACTAAAATATTTGACTACAGACAACCCCTGTGGTCCTGGGTAAGAATAAACTCACTATCAATCTCTGCATAGGAGTAGTGATCCTCTGAATTGGTGTCATGTTCATTTTATCATTTTTTGTAATGTTCATTATTGTGGTTAAATTACCAGCCCCTGTGTGGTTCCTGGGAGCCATATGAGTGATGACAAGGAAAGGATCACTGTGGCTTGTGCATTTCATAAGAAGCTATTCATTTGTTGATGTGACATTTTTCATCTATTTGTTAGTTTGTTGTTTTTGTACATGTAGAGTAAACCTGGAATCTTCTTTCCTATTGGCATCGAATAACCTACAATGTGTTGGTACATGGTAAAACCCTATTCATTCATTCATTTTGACAAGTGACTTATATTAAGAGATCGACGGCATTGGAGGCCTTTTACCATTATACAACGATTCAACATATTTATGTAAAAATTATCACAACACAAAATTATTTCTTTTTTGTCTTTTCTTAACTGAAGATCAAGGAATTGATAAATGTAAAAGGCAATTTCATTTGCTTCTTGACATGATATGCCTTCATGCCATTGAAGAATCTGTTGAAAGTCTAAACAGGCTCATAGTCTTAAATTTCCCTGCCCTTTATCAAATTCTTTGTTTTGATGTGAAGTTTTTGCTTTTAATGTATTTTCCACAGTTCATTTGCATCACAACTTTTTAGAAGCTAAAGCAGGAGCATAAATCACACCTGTCATTTTAAGCTTGTGAAAGGCAATGTTTAATTGGTGGTTGAATATATCAACACACTTATACCTGGCTCTAAATACCATTTGTTTGAAACTTAAATATTGGCAGTATTGTGAATTCTATTAGAAATTCATTTATAAAATCATGTTCCTTAATTTGAGCTACCTGATCTGGAGGAATACTATTAAGCCTATAAGTGTACTTCCCTGCTTTAGATATTTTGTTTCAAGTAAATCCACACTTTTTTAAAGTCATGTCTACCATTGCATGATCTATATCTGGCAAATGCAAGAGAAATGTTTTGCATTATAGGAACAGATTGACCTTCAACTTTGAAATGCCATTTTCTGGAATTGATGAAAATGTTTTTACTTTTTTTCCCATCTGATATGATTAGGTGACATTTTGACTTATCGGGTTGTGTTATCTGCTAAACTGCTATATATCCTTCTCGAGTTCTTTTTTCATTCACAATGTTACTTCTTAAATTTTCTATTAGTTTTGTCTTCTTCATTGTGGATAACATATTGACACTATTTCCAGATCATCTTTACTTAGATCCATTTCTCCATTTATCAACACTTCAATATCAAAATTTATTGTTTGACTACCCCTACTCAGTTTTGTGGCTTAAACTTGTATGTTCAGAATCAGTTTCCATGGTAAAATCATTTGCTTAAAAGTTTAATCAATGTAAGTTTCTGGAATAGATTTAGACTATAGCATGTATTTTATGAGGCATAATGGGAACATCATCATCAGTTCAGATTATGTCAATATGTCAACAGATATATTTGGTTTATTTATTAAACTCCCCATTATCACTCTTTCAATGCCAGAACCATTCAATTCTGGTTCTGATTCAAATTTTTCTGGTTTAGAAAAAATATGTGCATTGACCAATGCAATTGTATGGCACTTTACCTCAGGAATAGACACTGTACTTTGTTGAGATGAATAATCATCTTTGTCAGAAGTTTCTTACAAATAATTATTGAACTATCACAATCTGATAACCTAGTTCATAAATTTGTGTCAATTAAGATGCCAAATTTTCATTAAAGTTGTTGTTAACAACATGAGTAATCGCCATTGAGTATTTCAGAGAAATCTTCAAAGTCACTAGATTCATCATTGTTTATAGCATTTTTCAAAAGTGTAATGTGTGTGACATCAAATACAAATGTTTCATGGTTTGGTAAAACAGTAGAGGCTCAATGTCTAACAATTAACAGACAAAGAGTCTTCAAGTTTATGTAATTGAACCTATAAATTCATTTCCAATAGTAAATTTGCATAAAGGTTCAAACACATGGTATCCAAAGCCAGGTTTTTTTTGTGCCTAAAATATATTACTTATATTTGTCAATACTATGTTAATGCACAGTATTTGGGAGGGATCTAGTATACTTAGGGGGAAGGGTGTAACTTTAATTTAAAGAAACTAAAAAGTTTGCTATATTCAAATATGTACAAAACTCAACATATATAATGCAACTAATAAACCATATTATTGAAGGGGGAAGGGGGATATAAGACAGTTATCCCCACCACCATCTTCTGTAAACATGTTTGCAAAAACTGTTGCTTAAAATTTAATTGATACAGTTACAATGTTTTTATATAAAATTGTCCTTTAGTAATCTATCTATCAAGACTTATATTATGATTAATACCATAGTCACACAGTCTAATATTTAGAAATGAAAATCTTTGATAAACAAACAATTTTAGTATTATTTTAAGTTTGTTTTTTATCATTTCTTTCAGCTCTTACTCTTACTTTAACATCTTTTTTCTCTTATTTGTTTGACAACTACGTCACTCAATATGTTCTTTGTTGTAAGGGGAGGGCTAAATCAAATGTTGGAATTACTTGTGCCCCAACCCCATTTCTAAATTAATATCAATAGAATTAAAATATATTAAACCACTGCAATTAAAAACTCTTTTCAAAACAACACAAGTCTATCTGATGCTTTAAATATTGGTATAGTAAAATATTTCACTGCAAGACAAGACCAACTCTACTTGGACCTGTTTTATGTAATATAATTTAAACGCAAGACAAGACCAACTCTACTTGGACCTGTTTTGCGTCTATGGAAACTTCTTTTATTAGATAGACCTTTTTGTTTCTTAGCAACAATATTAAAATAAGTAAGAATAAAAGTCTATTATTTTAACAAGATGTGTATTACTATGTGCTTTATTCAAATATGTAAAAAAAGTGATTTTGTGAAAAGTTGGACCAGTCTTGCGCCAAGCCATCGAGATACAATCATTCATCATAAGTAGGTCTTGTAGTTGTAGACAATTAAATTGTATAATATACACACATCAGATATCATCGTTCATCATCAGTCAGTCCTGTAGTTGTATACAAGTTACATGTGTAATATACACACATCATCATTCATCATCAGTCAGTCCTGTAGTTGTATACAACCTAGGTGAATGATATACACACATCAGATATCATTATTCATCATCAGTCCTGTAGTTGTATACAAGTAATGTGTATAATATACACACAAATCAGGTACCATCATATATCATCAGTCATGTAGTTGTATACAAGGTATGTGTATAATAAACATACATCAGATATCATCATTCATCATCAGTCAGTCCTGTAGTTGTATACAACCTAGGTGAATGATATACACACATCAGATATCATTATTCATCAGTCAGTCCTGTAGTTGTATACAAGTAATGTGTATAATATACACACACATCAGATACCATCATTCATCATCAGTCCTGTAGTTGTATACAAGGTATGTGTATAATATACATACATCAGATATCATCATTCATCATCAGTAAGTCTTGTAGTTGTAAACAAGTTACGTGTATAAAATACACACATCAGATACCATCATTTATCATCAGTCAGTCCTGTATTTGTATACAAGTTACATGTGTAATAAACACACATCATATATGACCATTCATCATTAGTCAGTCCTGTAGTTGTATACAAGTTATGTGTGTAATTTACACACATCAGATATCATCATTCATCATCAGTCAGTCCTGTAGTTGTATACAAGTTACATGTGTAATATACACACATCAGATACCATTATTCATCATCAGTCTGTCTTGTAGTTGTATACAAGTTACTTGTATGATATACATACATCAGATACCATCATTCATCATCAGTCTGTCTTGTAGTTGTATACAAGTTACCTGTATAATATACACACATCATATATCATTATTCATCATCAGTCAGTCCTAGAGTTGTATACAAGTTACATGTATAATATACACACATCAGATATCATCATTCATCATCAATCATTCCTGTAGTTGTATACAAGTAACGTGTATAATATACACACATCAGATACCATCATTCATCACCAGTCAGTCCTGTAGTTGTATACAAGTTATGTGTGTAATATACTCACATCAGATATCATTATTCATCACCAGTCAGTCCTGTAGTTGTATACAAGTTATTAGTGCAATATACACACATCATATATCATCATTCATCATCAGTCAGTCCTAGAGTTGTATACAAGTTACGTGTATAATATACACACATCAGATACCATAACTTGTCATTAGTTGTACTTGTATATAAGTTTAAAGAATATAATCATACACACATTAGATATCATCATTTGTCACCAGTTAGTGTTGTCCTTGTATATAATTAATGTAAATAATTATACACATATAAGGTATCATCCTTTGTCATTAGTTGGTGTTGTTGTTGTATATAAGTTAAATGTATATAATTATACACACATTGGGTATCATTATTTGTCATTAGTTGGTGTTGTACTTGTATATAAGTTAAATGTTAATAATTATACACACTTCAGGTATCCTCATTTGTCATTAGTTAGTCTTGTATATATGTTAAATGTATATAATTATACACACATTAGATATTATTATTTGTCATTAGTTGGTGTTGCACCTGTATAAAGTTAATGTCAATAATTATACACACATAAGGTATCATCATAAATTTTGTCATTAGTTAGTATTGTATATATGTTAAATTTATCATGTGGGACTATTTCAGACATCCCACTGGCTTATCGAGAGAAGTTACCCCCCTTGATATCGGCGGTTTTTACTACTTACCTGGCTAAACCGTCATATTTGGTTTACATAGAAACATATAGGAGAAATTTAATTTTATCGTTATAACTTTTTCATTATTAAATTGCCAACCTATTACAACATCTAGCCATTAAGTTAAAAATATAACCTTTATCATGATAAAATAAAAAGTAAAATAAGTTTATGCCTTCTTGCTTCCTTTTTTGATTTCATAACAGCATATATGCTCCTTATATGTTCTATATAAAAAATACACAAAACACGTTTTCGGCCACTTTTAACGTCTTATAAACCTTAGTTGTGATTTTTTACCAACCTATTACAACGTATACGTTCATTGCAAATAAAATTCTCTTTACGATGATATTTTGATATAGAAAATAAGATAATTTCATCTTGCTTCCATTTTGATTTGAAAATGAGACAAAATGTAATTCTGATTAATTTTCTGTATGTTCAATAGAGTGTACTATTGAACCCAATACAGCATATTACAGTACCCAATTAAATACAGCATGTATGTCGCTATATCAGCCGACACATGTTGGTCAGTACCGACATGTTTATATACACATTGTGATATTGCAAGTTATGTGTAGTTTAAAGTGTTGTTTTTATTTATGTATTTTACCTATATTCTAAAAAATAGATTTATATTAATTTCATATTTTAACTAAAGAACCTTCAAAAAACTTCCAATTCAAGTGCATTTCTTTTGTAAACCAAAACATTATTTGACGGGGGATTTCTTTTGCACAAATATATGTTTTAATGTCTTTGTAATGAAATAATTCTGCGGACATAGAAAGAAAATCAATAAAGATCAAAACCAGTGACTAAATAACAACAATACTTTATGCGAGGCATATTAATTGAACAAAGAGATTTGATAATGTAATTGGTTGATAAGTATGTTAATACAGCATAATTAGCTTATCATTGTTTTGAATTACGTAATTTAATGATCTTTTTAAGATAATTTTAAAAATGCGCAATAGTGCTCTTTTTCTTCTTCAGCTTTTAATTCAAAACTTGGTTGATTGCAGCTTTTAGTATAAAGATTAGCAATATTTTAAAAAGAATTTTATCATGTAAAATAATTGTGCTTTGCATTGATATGCATAAAGAATGAATGAATGAATCAATCAATCAGTCTTATAATTCTTTTAGAATGGCTTTGTACAAGTTTAAACGTTCATTTAGCTGTTTTGTTATATGACGTGTATATAGATTAGACAAAAATAAAGATAATAACTATGCAATGAATGGTGTTTTGCGGAATGAAAATAAAATTATTCAAAGGTACTGAGTTTACTTCATTAAGTTAAGTAATCCGAAATAGATATTCTAACTTGCAATTTTATTGGGGGGGGATAACAAATTCAAATTTTATAAACAGATAATAGAATGGGAGGAAAAATGTTAGCGGTTTTCAAATGAATGTATTTCTCAATTATGCGATGACTTTATTAATAAAATGTATTGGTAATAATTCTTTAAACAACTTAATATTTTTCTTAACTTACCTACAGTTTTAAGTTTTTAAAAAAAGATCCTCTCTTATATTGAAGTGGTATGAAAAACATTTTAATCTGTTGTAACATTATAATCAATAAGATATCATAACACGAGGTTCTTAAAAGAAGTTGTTAAAAAAGAATTATGGTCAAATACCATTTGAGGCTTTATTAAAAACGCCGATATATACAAATGTCCGTTTCAAACAAAATTTTATATAATTATATAACCGTAATAATTTTCTTTTAGAAACAACAACATAAAGTTTAAAATATCATTTGAATATCAGTGCACTTGTCCCGTTTACTCAGAAAGAAATGAGTCTGACTATCAACCCTCGGGTCGTGAATTCGAATCCCCACCCGGCATCTATTCTGTGAATAGCGGAGCGCTTAGTCCAGTGATAAAGCACCGAACCCATGATCGGAGGGTCGTGGATTCGATCCTCTGCTACGGCTATGTGTGGTGTCCTTGAGCAAGACACCTTTTCGGCATATACTTAGTACTGGTCATACCCATGAAGACTTCGAGTGTGATTTGCCTAAGTTGTAAGAACTTGTTTCACAATCGAAGAAAAATAAATAAGTTTAAAAAATAAAGACATTATGTCTCATTGTCATTCTGTCTCTTTTATAAGTTTATATAATCAATTAACCGTAATAATTTTATTTATTTATAGTATCACAAAATAATCAATCAAACTATATCAAAGTGTATCATAATTTGTAAAAAATCATTGAAATCATTAATCTATGTTATATTTTTACACATTAAACTTTATCAAATGATTTTAGCGTTTAAGTCAAATTCAATAATTTCTTTTTTATAGTACACATCAAAATCACCAAAACGCCCTTATCAAAACAAGGACATATATAAGACCTTGTCAAACTGTACCCGAGAGCATAACACGTCACGCATACTTAGTTTTAGTGTCAGAGCGGAACGATACCTGTATGTTTTATCGCGGTCTAAGGGAAGTAATTGGATTCATCTACACCAGCATCAAACTGCACAGGGGCAGTTATCGGATAACTCTTGAGAAATGTTTGAAATAGTCCAGTATGTATAATTATACACACATTGGGTATCATCATTTGTCATTAGGTAGTGTTGAACTTGTATATATGTTAAATGTATATAATTATACACACTTCAGGTATCATCATGTGTCATTAGTTAGTCTTTTATATAAGTTAAATGTAAATAATTATACACACATTGGGTATCATCATTTGTCATTAGTTAGTCTTGTATATATGTTAAATGTATATAATTATACACACATTGGGTATCATCATTAAATTTTGTCATCAGGTAGTGTTGAACTTATATATATGTTAAATGTATATAATAATACACACTTCAGGTATCATCATTTGTCATTAGTTAGTCTTTTATATAAGTTAAATGTAAATAACTATACATACATTAGATATCATCATTTGTCATTAGTTAGTCTTGTATATATGTTAAATGTATATAATTATACACACTTCAGGTATCATCATTTGTCATTAGTTAATCTTGTATATATGTTAAATGTAAATAAGTTAACACACATTAGGTATCATCATTTGTCATTAGTTAGTCTTTTATATAAGTAAAATGTATATAATTATACACACTTCAGTTATCATCATTTGTCATTAGTTAGTCTTGTATATATGTTAAATGTATATAATTATACATACATTAGGTATCATCATTTGTCATTGGTTAGTCTTGTATATATGTTAAATGTATATAATTATACACACATTAGGTATCATCATTTGTCATAAGTTAGTCTTGTATATATGTAAAAAGTATATAATTATACACACTTCAGGTATCATCATTTGTCATTAGTTAGTCTTGTATGTTAAATGTATATAATTATACATACATAAGATATCATTTGCCATCAGTATAAATCTTGTTATTTACAAGTCAGCGTTTACGTACATCAGGGAAAGCACGAATGGAGGGCTATAAACAGGGGTTCAAATTTGAATATAGTTTTGCTCCACATGTTGATGGCACACAACAAACAGGCTAACCAGCACAATTACTCCTATATACCTTGTTTTTACCTTCATTTGCCTCGGTGTAATGATTTAACAGTATGCTACATACCTATGCAGGGTATTTATTTCCTCTATTTTCCCAGATACATATTCCTCCAATGCCTCTGTCACTGTTTGATACTTGTTACGCAGAAAATCCTTCAAGTTTCCAAGGAGTTTCTCTGAAGTAAAAAACATGTTTTTACATGATTGTATTCAAGATCAGTTACAGAATGATATTGAAACAAAAGGCTTTTAGTTTTCATAATTTTTCTGTTACTACAGACCCTAAACTGCTCAAGTACCCCAATTGCATGCAAACGGAGTGCACTCAGAACGTAAACGGAGCGCAAATGGAGCGCGAATGGAGTGCTGACAGAGCTGACCAGGACTGTTAGCGAATGTTGGATTTTGAATAAGAAACCCACTCCTAAACGCATGAAATAGATCGAGTGCACTCAGATGCACAATAAATGCAATATACACTAGACATAGTAAGATAACTGATAACAAAATTATTCAGTCATGTGCTACTGAGTGCACTCGTTCATTTGGATACACTCTTTTTTCATTATTTGTCAATAATCAAAATCGAAATAAAAAATATATTTTCTTTTCACATCAATATAAACCATGTAGTCTATATAAATGTTTTTTTGGTATAAGGCATGATAAAACTAATTTTGGTCAACAATTTGTCAATTATATCATAAATATCAATATTTAGCTAATCAATATAATATTTTTAAAAAACCTATTATACAATAGACGATGCATCAATGGTTATCTACGATTTCAAGGTCAGTTTAGTTGCACATTTAAACATGATTTGGTTTGCACAACAAAAATATAAATAATTTTAAATATTATGTAAATAACAATTCAAAAAGATGTAATATGAATTCATTATTTGCTTGCTATTTTGATATAAATTAGTTATAGAACATACAGAACATATAGTTTAATTGGATTTAAGCATATACAGCTCCAAACACTAAAAAATCAATGCATTTGTGAATCAAACAAAACATAGATATGCGGAAAATTATAGGATTATGATTCTATTTGTTTGTGTATTTTGGCAAAATAAAATTTACCCATTTTTTATTCAATTTGGAGTTTAGTTTTATATTTTCCCCAAACATAGTTACACCAAGTCTGTGCTTAGTTGTGAACAAATGTATGTTAAACTGTTATATTGCAATTAAAGCGGAAACAGTATACTCATGCACATCTCATTAAATTATGCAATGAATAATGAATGAATAGGGTTTTACGGCGTACAAACACATTATAGGTTATTCAACGCCAACAGGAAGTAGATTCCAGGTTCACTCTACTCTACATGTACAAAAAAAACAAATTAACATACAGATTTAAACAAAAATACAACAACAAATGAATATGCAGAATGAACCTAGAACCTTGATACCTGCAGAGCTGCAGAGTTTCAGCAAATTCTATTGTTTTACTCAAATTGTTGCTTCTTACGACATGCATGAGCCACAGTGGTCCTATTCTTGCCATCAATCATATGGCTCCCTGAAACCACACAGGGTTGATAATTTAACAACAATAGTGAACATGACAAAAAAAGATAAAATGAACATGACACCCATTTGGAGGATTCCTACACCTCTGCAGAGATCGGCAGTGATTTTATTCTTAGCTGGAACCTCACGGGTTTAAATTATGCAAATAATAGTACCAAATTAATTGTATTCTAAAATATAAAGTGGGTTAGTAGTACAGTGGATAAAGTGCTGGCTTTAGAAAGCAGGGGTCGCTAGTTTGACCCAGACTCTACCCTTAATAGTTATCAATAATAATAATAATAATAAAATGCTATGATAATAATAATAAATAGTTTAATAATGATGATAATAATAATATTATAAAAATATCTGCACTTTTTTAGTATTGATTTTGACTATATATTTCTTATCCAATCGCATGCCGCTGGTTAAATTAAGATTTATTCTTCTGGCACAAACCATAATCAAAATACACACACGCACTTATCAAATATAAAAGCTGTAACAAATCAAGAAGTCAATAATTATATATATATTATAATAACAGATCCAATGATAATAATCTTTCAAACAAGAGGGCCAAGATGGCCCTATATCGCTCACCTGAGTGACCTTGAGGCACCCAACTTAAGGAGATAATATAATACATGTACACTTAAAATTCCAGAAAAAAGAGATGGTCAAGAATTTTGATTTGTTTTGAAGATGTAACAGATGTGAAGAAGAGTTCAAACTTGGTAGAGGTGCACCCATGGTAAATGTCAGTGAAATAACATTGAAATCAGGTCAGAGATTTGACAAGAAGGCTTTTGAAGATTTTACTATAGCTGCCTATATAGTAAACTAGCAACTCGCTGTGGTGGTCATGTTTTTTAACAAATCACAACGGCTTGAACAAACTTGGTAAAGGGTCACCCAAGGAACATTGCTGTGAAATTGTTTTAAAATTGATCCGATGGTTTCTGACAAGTTTTTACTATAGCTTATATAGTAAACTAACCCCACTCCCTGGCCGCCATGTTTTTTTGACGAATCATTAAGATGGCTTGAACAAACTTGGTAGAGGGTCACCAAAGGAACATTTCTGTGAAATTATTTTAAAATCGAGCCAGTAGTTTCTGACAAGAACATTTTTTAAGTTTTTACTAATTAAACTTGCCCTGCCCCCTGGGGGCCATGTTTTTTATGAATCAAGATGGCTTGAACAAACTTGGTAGAGTCACCCAAGGAACATTACTGTGAACTTATATCAAAATTGGCCAAGTGGTTTAAGAGGAGAAGTTGTTAAAAGCTTTAAGTTACGACTGACGACAGACGACAGACACCAGGCGATCACAAAAGCTTACCTGTGAGCCTTCGGCTAAAAACAGCTGAGCTAAACATAAAACTTTAACTTGCGGACAACGAAGAAGACGCCACCGATGCTAGGTTCATGACAATAGCTCTTTGGTGTTTTCAAAAATATGAGCTGAAAGGCATCTCATTATTATTTATAAATATGAACAGCATAGTTTAGTATATCACCTAATCCACCAAAAGGTGTGAAAACCAATATGGAGTGGTAGATTTGAAATGAAATCCCCATTCTTCAAATAGACAGCACTTAACACTGTTTGACGACCTTCACAGCGTCATTCTGACTCTTTCAAAGATGAAACAATTATTACTACGTTTAAACCTGTATCATGGATCAAATAGAATTACATGACTCATTAAATACGCATGCATGCACACACTCACAGACAGACGGACAGATGGAGACCATTACCATATCCCCCTTTGCCTTCAGTGGTGGTATAAAGATCATGAGTGTCATAGTTTACACTCCCCTATATTATCATACTGAAACCATTTTGTGATGTTTCATTTCAATCCATCCAGTAATACTGCCAAATGTAAACTATGGTCTAATATGTTACATCACTGATACTGACCAAAATTGTTAAATTTCATTTACAATCCATGAAATGCTTTCTAATATAGTTTTCTTCAGCCTTAAATTTTCCCATAATTATATAGAATCATTACCATTATTTTACTGATGAAATACCACTTAAAAACAAGACTGGAACACAGCAATTAATATGCCCAACTAGAATCCATACTTACAATTTCTAGTTAACTGATATTTAAAGTCACCATAAAATCATTAAAGGGCAATAAATAAGGTGTGGAATGCAGCATCAATATGTGCAACTTGATTTCAAATAGGTTCAGTGTATAGTCACAAGCTGTCAAGACATATAATAGGAATAGTATAAAGAAAAGTAAATAATGTACAAAATTTAATGAGCCGACAAATGGAGGTCCAGGAACAGCAGTAATCCGACCCCTATCAATTATGGTCCAAGGTAAAGACCATTTTAAATATCAAAACAATATTTAATTTGTTTGTTTATTTTATAATCATATTCATTTCTATTATACAATTTTTAGATATAGAAAATTTTCATATAATCTTTCTATTTTGAGTTTGACAGTCTAATTTTGGTAATGGTCCCAACTTTTCAATACAAGGAGACTTAACAATGATTTGACTACAAGATCATAAAATTCAGAAAACAAACCTAATCGAGCATCAAGTTCTTCTTCATGTGTTTCTGCAGCAGATGCTTGTTTATTTTGTTCGCTGTGTGCATCCTGATCCTCATCTAGCTGTACTTCATTGCCTCCATCACACAGATGCACACCGGGCTCATTGCAATTCTGAAGTCTCTCACCACACTTGCAGCAGTTTTCCTGATTAAAGATATAAGACTTTGTGTTGATATTCTTTTTCTGAACTAAGTTTAAGTGTTTATAACATTTGATGAATATGGTGTATTCAAGTGATAACACCACTGTTAAGGATTTTTTTTGACAACTTGAAAACAGTTTAGAATATAAGATATCAACTTAAGTAAAAGTTTAGAGATACAAATATTAAACAAGAGCTGTCAGAAAACGTTAAGACTATTCAATCCTTTGTCACAATAATGTGACCATCAGAAAAACAGCCTTAAAATATCTTTATGACAATCAAACCATCTTTAATATCAGCAAAATAGTAGATATATGTGTGGTGTGGTGGTGGGGAATTCAGTTTAATAAAAACAAATTAATAAAAGAAATAAAAGAATTAAACCAAGAGGCCTGCCAAAGAGAGGACATGAGGATGCTCTACTGGCTCATAGTGGCCATAGCAGTTTTTTTAAATTTCACAATAATAACTCTCTTTGGGGGATGCCTTAACCCCTTCTGGATAATACCCCAACCACACCCATACTGTACACAAAGTTAATTGCTATAAAAAGGAAATACTTTAAATTCCCATACCATTCATATAGTCCCCATACAGGTTCTTATACATTCCAGCCCCTTGATTTATCAAAATTCAATCACTCACTCATAGGGATTTGTTATGAGCAGAAATGCTTTAAATTTTAAATAACGTGGTTTTTTGTACACATGGATGTCAAAATGAAACATTTCCCCCTCTCAGGGCCCCTATAAATATTAGCCCCTTAATTTGTACAAACTTTAAACTATTCAACAATTTTGACTGACCTGTTGTTGAGAAGAAGATTTTTGAAAATTTTCTATTTTATCCAATTTTGGAGAGAGTCAATTCTATTATTTGAACCAAATCGCAATTTTTATGGTTAGATGATGCTTCAAGAACATGTCCGAGATCTGGTGGTTATATAATGCTGTGCAAGTTTGGTTAAGATTCAATGCAAAATGGGGCTACTATCGCGTCTACAACATTTTCCCAATATAACTATATGTAAAACAGTGACCCCTGTGGTGGCCCCTAATTAGTCCCAAGCGACCTGACTTCAACAAATCTTTTAAGGGACCTCCATGCAATGCTACATGTAAAATGTCTTAAGTCTAGGTCTTGAACTTTCAGAGAAAATGTTTTTTGAAGTTTTGCTTAAAATGTGCTTATAAGCCCTGTGGTATAATCACACTGTTTCAAGAACTCATCAGAGATCTTTTGGTTATATAACTGCTGTGGAAGTTTGGTTAAGATTTATTAAAAAAAAAAAAGGTGCTATCCCGTCTACAAGAAAAAGGCAATCAGATGGACGACGGACAATTTACCATGACATATACTGAGTAAAAAAAGAAATTTGACTCTGTTTAAAGTGCAATAACTTTTTTAATTTCAACATTTATAATAAGATGTTAATAAAAAATGTCGGTATTGTGTCAGTCTGTTTGAATTATGAAAACTTGTTTATTTAAACACAAATGATAATAACCTAACTGTAAAAATCCTGTTTTGCATGATTTGCACATGCCAGAGTCTACCAGGTAGATACACAAATGTGCATTACATAAACAGATATGTTGTTAATCAAACAATTGAAAAAACAATATAATTTTGAGGACTTTGTAATATGATGTACTTGTTTTAAGAGGTTTGCTTTGTCAATCAAGTCACCCTTTATAAATAAAGATTAAACTTGTAATTCTTACTTAATTGCTTCTTTCACAACTATGCCTCACTAATATTAGTCTTAAAAACAAACTTGAACAGCAACAATAACAATGCAAATTTCAGTTTCAGTTAAAAAACGTTATTTTTGATAACACCCCTTGTCCACTTTATCATTAATTTATGGGTACAAAACTAAACTTCAAATGTCCAATGAAAATACAGATTTGTTAAAAAATGATCAACTGACATAGCCATACCAATATCAGTGCAGTGTTTCAAACAGGATTTTGAAAATAACCAATTCATGGAGAGTAAAGTTTCTTTTTTTGCTGAGTATATTTAATTGTTATAAGCCCTGCTGGCCTTTGGCCAATAGAACTAAATAGAGAATTTTCTGTTTTCCCATCATATTCCAATGCAAAATCACCTTACAGGGCCCATATAAAAATTAGCCCCTTGATTCTTATCTTCATTCAAATCCCTACATGTAGAGATAATTGGTAACAAATTATTATTTTTAATTTTTGAATTGTTATTAGTCGAGATATCATAGATATATAACTACTGCATAAGATTGGTCAGTCGAGATATTATAGATATGTTACTACTGCATAAGATTGGTCAGTCGAGATATTATAGATATGTTATTACTGCATAACATTGGTCAGTCGAGATATAGATATGTTACTACTGCATAAGATTGGTCAGTCGAGATATTATAGATTGGTCAGTCGAGATATTATAGATATGTTACTACTGCGTAAGATTGGTCAGTCGAGATATTATAGAAATATAATTACTGCATAAGATTGGTCAGTCGACATATTATAGATATATAACAACTGCATAAGACTGGTCAGTCGAGATATTATAGATATGTTACTACTGCATAACATTGGTCAGTCAAGATATTATGGATATATAACTACTGTAAGATTGGTCAGTCGAGATATTATAGATATGCTACTACTGCATAAGATTGGTCAGTTGAGATATTATAGATATATAACTACTACATAAGATTTGTCAGTCGAGATATTATAGATATGTTACTACTGTGTAAGATTGGTCAGTCAAGATATTACAGATATATAACTACTGCATAAGATTGGTCAGTCGAGATATTATAGATATATAACTACTGCATAAGATTGGTCCATCGAGATGTTATAGATATATAACTACTGTGTAAGATTGGTCGATCGAGATATTATAGATATGTTACTACTGCATAAGATTGGTCATTCGAGATATTATAGATATATATCTACTGCGTAAGATTGGTCAGTCAAGATATTATACATTTACATCTACTGCTTAAGATTGGTCAGTTGAGATATTATAGAAATGTTTCTACATCATAAGATTGGTGAGTCGAGATATTATAGATATGTTACTACTGCGTAAGATTGGTGAGTCGAGATATTATAGATATGTTATTACTGCATAAGATTGGTTAGTCGAGATATTATAGATATGTTACTACTGCATAAGATTGGTCAGTCGAGATATTATAGATATGTTACTACTGCATAAAATTGGTCAGTCGAGATATTATAGATTGGTCAGTCGAGATATTATAGATATATAACTACTGCATAAGATTGGTCAGTCGAGATATTATAGATATGTTACTACTGCATAAGATTGGTCAGTCGAGATATTATAGATACGTTACTACTGCATAAGATTGGTCAGTCGAGATATTATAGATACGTTACTACTGCATAAGATTGGTCAGTCGAGATATTATAGATACGTTACTACTGCATAAGATTGGTCAGTCGAGATATTATAGATATGTTACTACTGTGTAAGATTGATCAGTCGAGATATTACACATATGTTACTACTGCGTAAGATTGGTCAGTCGAGATATTTTAGATATGCTACTGCTGCATAAGATTGGTCAGTCGAGATATTATAGATATGTTACTGCTGCATAAGATTGGTCAGTCAAGATACTGCTGCATAAGATTGGTCAGTCGAGATATTATAGATATGTTACTGCTGCATAAGATTGGTCAGTCAAGATATTATAGATATATTACTACTGCATAAGATTGGTCAGTCAAAATATCATAGTTATATAACTACTGTGTAAGATTGATCAATCCAGATATTATAGATATATAACTACTGTGTAAGACTGGTCAGTCCAGATATTATAGATATGTTACTACTGTGTAAGATTGGTCAGTTGAGATATTATAGATATATAACTACTGCATAAGATTGGTCAGTCGAGATATTATAGATATGTTACTATTGCATAAGATTGGTCAGTCAAGATATTATAGATATGTTACTACTGCGTAAGATTGGTCAGTCAAGATATTATAGATATGTTACTACTGCGTAAGATTGGTCAGTCGAGATATTATAGATATGTTACTACTCTGAAAGATTGGTCAGTCGAATATTATAGATATGTTACTACTGCATAAGATTGGTCAGTCGAGATATTATAGATATGTTACTAATGCATAAGATTGGTCAGTCGAGATATTATAGATATGTTACTACTGCGTAAGATTGGTCAGTCAAGATATTATAGATATGTTACTACTCTGAAAGATTGGTCAGTCGAATATTATAGATATGTTACTACTGCATAAGATTGGTCAGTCGAGATATTATAGATATGTTACTAATGCATAAGATTGGTCAGTCGAGATATTATAGATATATAACTACTGCATAAGATTGGTCAGTCGAGATATTATAGATATATAACTACTGCATAACATTGGTCAGTCGAGATATCATAGATATTTAACTACTGCGTAAGATTGGTCAGTCGAGATATTATAGATATATAACTACTGCATTAGATTGGTCAGTCGAGATATTACAGATATGTTATTACTGCATAAAATTGGTCAGGCGAGATATTATAGATATACAACTACTATGTAAGATTGGTCAGTCGAGATATTATAGATATGTTAATACTGCATAAGATTGGTCAGTTGAGATATTATTGATATATAACTACTACAAAAGATTGGTCAGTCGAGATATTATAGATATGTTACTACTGTGTAAAATTGGTCGGTCGAGATATTATAGATATATAACTACTACATAAGATTGGTCAGTCGATATATAATAGATATATAACTACTGTGTAAGATTGGTCAGTCGAGATGTTATAGATATGTTACTACTGCATAAGATTGGTCAGTCGAGATATTATAGATATGTTACTACTGCATAATCTTGGTCAGTCGAGATATTATAGATATATAACTACTGCATGAGATTGGTCAGTCGAGATATTATAGATATGATACTACTGCGTAAGATTGGTCAGTCGAAATATTATAGATATATAACTACTGCATAAGATTGGTCAGTCGAGAAATTATAGATATATAACTACTGCATAAGATTGGTCAATCGAGATATTATAGATATGTTACTACTGCATAAGATTGGTCAGTCGAGATATTATAGATATATAACTACTGTGTAAGATTGGTCATTCGAGATATTATAGATATGTTACTACTGCATAAGATTGGTCAGTTGAGATATTATAGATATGTTACTACTGCATAAGATTGGTCAGTTGAGATATTATAGATATGTTACTACTGCATAAGATTGGTCAGTCGAGATATTATAGATATGTTACTACTGCATAAGATTGGTCAGTCGAGATATTATAGATATGTTACTACTGCATAAGATTGGTCAGTCGAGATATTATAGATATGTTATTACTGCATAAGATTGGTCAGTCGAGATATTATAGATATGTTACTTCTGCATAAGATTGGTCAGTCGAGATATTATAGATATGTTACTACTGCATAAAATTGGTCAGTCGAGATATTATAGATTGGTCAGTCGAGATATTATAGATATATAGCTACTGCATAAGATTGGTCAGTCGAGATATTATAGATATGTTACTACTGCATAAGATTGGTCAGTCGAGATATTATAGATACGTTACTACTGCATAAGACTGGTCAGTCGAGATATTATAGATACGTTACTACTGCATAAGATTGGTCAGTCGAGATATTATAGATACGTTACTACTGCATAAGATTGGTCAGTCGAGATATTATAGATATGTTACTACTGTGTAAGATTGATCAGTCGAGATATTACACATATGTTACTACTGCGTAAGATTGGTCAGTCGAGATATTATAGATATGTTACTGCTGCATAAGATTGGTCAGTCGAGATACTATAGATATGTTACGGCTGCATAAGATTGGTCAGTCAAGATATTATAGATATATCACTACTGCATAAGATTGGTCAGTCGAGATATTATAGTTATATAACTACTGTGTAAGATTGGTCAATCCAGATATTATAGATATATAACTACTGTGTAAGACTGGTCAGTCCAGATATTATAGATATGTTACTACTGTGTAAGATTGGTCAGTCGAGATATTATAGATATATAACTACTGCATAAGATTGGTCAGTCGAGATATTATAGATATGTTACCACTGTGTAAGATTGGTAACTATCATTTCTTGAACTGGTTCATGAAGTCCCATTTGTCTTTTATATACACTTCATGAACTCACTTCATGTATTAATTGTCCTTGATTTTTTCACAAGATCACTCACTTCAGGTCAGCACATCTGTCCCAAACAATAGGTCTGACCTCCTGTTAAAATGTCTGCTAGCTGTCACTAGTGATATCCAATCATTTTTAAAGTTTTAACATAATAATATATATTCATGGAGAAGAACTTTATATCATTTTATCTTCCGTTCTAATCTATATTTATTCTAAAACTGATTTGTATGTATGTAAATTTGGTTTGAATAAATGAATCAGTCAAATTTCAAAAAGATATCAGGTGCTACAGAACCCGCTGTCAACATCGCTAAACAAGAGGGCTAAGATGGCCCTATATTGCTCACCTGACTGACCTTGAGTCACCCAACTAAAGTAGATTATAGAATACATGTACATTTAAAATTCCAGAAAAACAAGATGGGCAAGTAGTTAGAATTTTTATTTGTTTTGAAGATGTAACAGATGGGTAGAACAGCTCAAACTTGGTAGAGATTCACCCATGGTAAATGTCAGTGAAATTACATCGAAATCAGGTCAGTAGATTCTGACAAGAGGCTTTTGAAGTTTTTACTAAAGCTGCCTATATAGTAAACTAGCACTTAACTGTGACAGTCATGTTTTTTTAACAAATCACAACGGCTTGAACAAACTTGGTTACGGGTCACCCAAGGAACATTTCTGCAGAATTGTTTTAAAATTGATCTGGTGGTTTCTGATAAAGCATTTTTTTAAGTTTTTACTATAGCTTATATAGTAAACTAACCCCAGCCGCTGGCTGCCATGTTGTTTTACCAATCACTACGGTTTGAACAAACTTGGTAGAGGACTGTGAAATTATTTTAAACTCGAGCCAGTAGTTTCTGGCAAGAAGATTTTTTAAGTTTTTACTTTATCTTATATAGTAAACTAACCCAAACCCCTGGCTGCCATTTTTTTGACCAATCAAGATGGCTTGAACAAACTTGGTAGAGGGTCACCCAAGGAACATTTGTGAAATTATTTTAAAATCGAGCCGGTAGTTTCTGACAAGAAGATTTTTTAAGATTTTACTAATTAAACTTGCTTCACCACCTGGCAGCCATGTTTTTTGACGAATCAAGATGGCTTGAACAAACTTGGTAGAGGGTCACCGAAGGATCATTTCTGTGAAGTAATATCAAAATTGGCCCAGTAGTTTCAGAGGAGAAGTTGTTAGAACAAGAGGCCCAAGAGGGCCTGAGGACGCTCTACTGACTTGTAGTGGCCATAGCACTTTTTGAAATTCTACTATGCAATAGAAACATCGGCCATCTTGAATTTCAGATAGAAAAAATAAATCTTTTGTATAGTCTCCTATGCAATAGAAACATCCATGTGAAGTTTCAGTTTAATTGGCTTAGTGGTTTTAGAATAAATGAAAAAAAAAAGAGAATTTTCTGTTTTCCCACAGTATCTGAAAATTCGAAGTCCCCTTACAGGACCCCTTTATATTTGAGCCCCTAAATTCTTATCTGCAATCAAACCCCTACACTTAGGAATAATTTATATCAAATATGTACAAATCTGACATACCGGTTCTTAAGAAAACAATTTTACTAATTTCAAATTTGTACCCTTTTGGGGCCCCTCCTGACCCCTTAATACAGAGAAACCCAGTCATTTTTAAAAATCCTAACCTCCTTCACCTAACAATGATTTGGTAACAAAATAGGCAAAATCATTTCCATTAAAAAAAAAAAAAAAAATATTATATTGACATGTGTCCCCTAATTGAACTCTCAGGGCAGGGTCATTTTTAACCCTATGTACACCGTTTGAACAAATCTAACAAAACTAAAGTTGGTCATCATTACTACATAAACATTTTGAAAATGTGTTGGGCCGTTCATGAGAAGAGAAGAAGATTTTTTAAGTTTTGGACTGTTTTTAGTAACGGCAGCCATCTTGAATTTCAGATAAAAAAAAAAAAATCTTCGGTATAGTCTCCTATGCAATAGAAACACCCATGTGAAGTTTCAGTTTAACTGGCCTAGTGGTTTCAGAACAGATGAAAGAAAAAGAGAATTTTCTGTTTTCCCATAGTATCCCTATGTAAAATTCTAAGTCCCCTTACAAGGCCCCTATAAATTTTAGCCCCTAAATTCTTATCTGCAATGAAACCCCTACACATAGGGATAATTTATGCAAAATATGAACAAATTTGACATACCGGTTCTTAAGAAAACAAATTTAGTAATTCCCAATTTTTACCCTTTTGGGGCCCCTCCTGACCCCTTAAGACAGTGGAACCCAGTCATTTTTACAAATCTGAACCTCCTTCACCAAACAATGCTTCTGTGAAGATATAGGCAAAATCATTTCCATTTTAAAAAAAATATATAAAAAAATATTATAATGACATGTGTCCCCTAATTGAACCCTTAGGGCGGGGTCATATTTAACCCTAGGGACACCATTTGAACAAATCTAACAAAACTATAGCTGGTCATCATTACTACATAAACATTTTGAAAATCTGTTGGGCCGTTCATGAGAAGAAGATTTTTTAAGTTTTGGACTATTTTTAGTAACAGCGGCCACCTTGCCCACCCTGTGATAAATTACAGGTATGGAATAAATAATATCACCTTCGATGGTTTGCCTTTCATCTTCACGTAGTGATAAAATTTCGAAATAACGAATGAGAAATCAATAGATATTAGGATGGAGGGACCGAAAAACAGATTTGAAATAGTGAATAATTCAAATTACTGGAATTTGATTATCAGGAGTTAATTAATGAAGAAATAGAAGGGGAAATAACAGGACCAAACTTCAAATTTGAGATAACCTGAATTTCGAAATATAAGAGTTCGAGTTGGTGAGTATCAACTGTATAACAAAGTGGCTGCTTATTCAAAAAATCATCCTTACAATATGCTGTTTACATTGTTCAGGTCGATCAGAAGGAAGAGACTGGGACTTGATTCAGACACAGTCATTCTCCATCATGCGCCCTTAAATCGCATAGAAACAACGCAGATCGAAATCGGGTTACTCGGATTCGAACAACTTACGCACAGTCCATTTTCACTGAATTTGGCTCCCAGGGACTTTGAGAATTTTCCACAAGTTGAGCAGCATCTTAGAGGAGTCAGCCACGAGAACATTGATGCCTTAGTGAAGCATGTACAGCAAGTTGTGCAGGGGTTGGATATTCAATTTTTTGAATCTGTGTTTACCAAATGGGTGCATCGGTATCAAAAATGCTTAAAGACTTGTGGAGACTACTTTTAAATACTGTGACATGAGACCGCGGCGTGGTCTAGTGGTAAAGCGTCCGCCTCGCATGCGGAAGGTCGTTGGTTCAATCCCTGACTTGGTCATACCAAAGACTTTAAAAATGGTACTATCAGCTTCCTCACTTGACGCTCAGCATTTAGAGGAGAGTTCTAGGTCTGGTCGGCCCGGTGTCAGTATAATGTGACTGGGTGGGGTATCATACCATGTGTCTGTGGCATGATACTCCAGTGTGACAGCGCTTAGAATATGGTCTCAAGTAGACACCGTAGCAATATGACTGAAAAATTGTTGAAAGTGACGCTAAACACCATATAACATACAACTGTGACATGAGTACCAGTGTGGTATAACCCTAGCACCTAAAGACACTTTCGCAACGTCTGGCTGACGTCCCAAGCTAGCGCGATGTCGAGACCTGCCCCGCACCGTTTTGTGCATGTATTTTAAAAAGCATATTTGTATTAATATTTGGCGTATCATATTGATATTTTACCATTCTGTTGGTATTAACATCACCTACATGGCTATATAAATTTTATGAATGACAAAATTTTAATGTTTGTTTCAAGTTTTATACAAAGTCATGGTGTCTACATATTTTACAGATACACCTCGTACGTTTTGTTTGTTTAACGCATGCACTGATTTTTGTATTTTGTATGATGATGTGCTGTATATCTTAGAAATAAAATGTTTTGTATGTTTTATAACTAATATATAGAGAAATCCCAAGGCAAATAATGAAGTATATTACACCTTTTCAAATTATTATTTCATAATGTAAAATAATATTTATATTTTGTTGCACAAAACAAATCATGTTTAGAAATACCACTGCGAGAAGAATTGACCTTGAAACCGTTGCTAAGCCCTGAAGCACCATCTCTTTTAAAATAGGTCTTTTAAACACACTATATTGAATAGTTAAATATTGATATTCATGATATATTTGCCAAATTGATGACTGAATTCACAGTTTTAAAATGCATAACACCAAAAACAAATCATAAATACTACATGATTTATAATTATGTGAAAATAAAATTCCGTTTTTATCTAGATTTCAGTTATCAGCTCAACTGTCTTATAACAAAAAAACTGAGTCTATACAAATGAACGAGTGCTCTCAGTAGTGCACGAATAGTTTTTTATTCAGTTTTCTCACTGTGTGTAGCGTATATTGTGTGTATTGCGCATTTGAGTGCATTCTTGTGTTCAGGAACACGTTTATTATTCAAAACCCAGCGTTTGCTCACGGTCTAAGTCCGCCCAATCCACGTTCCGTTCATGCTACATTCGCACTCTGTTTACGCTCTGAGTGCACTCCGTTTGTGTGCAGTTGGGGAACTTGAGCGGTTATGGGTCTGTAGTTGTCATGGTGGCAAACAAAGCAAAGATATGCTAACAGCCATGATCTGTGCCAACATGAGTGGGATTGAGAAATTGCTGTTACTGATTATAGGCAAATCGGCAAAACCATGATTTTATTAAAACTCTGCCAATCGAGTATCTGGCAAACAAAAAAGCCTGGATGACATCAGAGATATTTAGCGAATGGATACGCAAGTTAAACGATATGATGGCTAGAAAACGGAGGTCTATTGTACTTATTGTGGATAACTGTCTGGCACATCCATTTACCACTGGGCTTAAAGGCAACCAAGTTGGTGTTTCTACCAAAAAACACAACTTGCCTTACCCAGCCAATGGAATCATAAACAAGAGTTGTTAGAAGACAACAAAGCTCCCCAATGGGATAAATCTCACCACCCATGCAAAGATTGAGATTGGAGGCAAACACCAAAACTTAAATGCAACTAAACGCAAAAGTTTAACCAGGGTATCTACAGACAAAAAATTCAGTTCAAAAGGGCCATTACTTTGCCAAAATGCAACCCCAAGTTATGGTTCTTGTCTCTGCGTGTTCCATCGATGATGGTGGACACATGTGAAAATTCATTCATATCCAAAGCGTCGTTGCATAAATATCTTACCTGATAAACAAGCCCAAGAGGGCCTGAGGACGCTCTACTGGCTCATAGTGGCCATAGCACTTTTTGAAAATTCTACTATGCAATAGAAACTTCGGCCATCTTGAATTTTAGATAGAAAAAATAAATCTTTTGTATAGTCTCCTATGCAGTAGAAACATCCATGTTTAGTTTCAGTTTGAGTGGACTAGTGGTTTCAGAATAAATGAAAAAAGAAAGAGAATTTTTCTGTTTTCCCACAGTATCCCTATGTAAAATTCTAAGTCCCATCACAGGGCCCCATTATTTTTTAGCCCCTAAATTCTTATCTGCAATCAAACCCCTACACATAGGGATAATTTATATCAAATATGTACAATCTGACATACCGGTTCTTAAGAAAACAATTTTACTAATTCCCAATTTGTACCCTTTTGGGGCCCCTCCTGACCCCTTAAGACATAGGAACCCAGTCATTTTTACAAATCTGAACCTCCTTCACCTAACAATGCTTTAGTTAAGATATAGGCAAAATCATTTCCATTTAAAAAATAAAATAAAAATATTATATTGATATGACTGTGTCCCCTAATTGAACTCTTGGGGCAGGGTCATTTTTAACCCTAGGGACACCATTTGAACAAATCTAACAGAACTATAGTTGGTCATCATTACTACATTAACATTTTGAAAATCTGTGGGCCGTTCATGAGAAGAATACTTTTTTAAGTTTTGGACTATTTTTAGTAACAATGGCCATCTTGAATTTCAGATCGAAAAAAAAAAATCTTCGGTATAGTCTCCTATGCAACAGAAACACCCATGTGAAGTTTCAGTTTAACTGGCCTAGTGGTTTCAGAACAGATGAAAGAAAAAGAGAATTTTCTGTTTTGCCATAGTATCCCTATATAAAATTATAAGTCCCCTTACAGGGCCCCTATAAATTTTAGCCCCTAAATTCTTATCTGCAATCAAACCCCTACACATAGGGATAATTTATGCAAAATATGAACATATCTGACATACTGGTTCTTAAGAAAACGAATTTAGTAATTCCCAATTTGTACACTTTTGGGGCCCTTCCAAACCCCTTAAGACAGTGGAACCCAGTCATTTTTAAAAATCTGAACCTCCTTCACCAAACAATGCTTCTGTGAAGATATAGGCAAAATCATTTCCATTAAAAAAAAAAATAAAAAAAAATATTATAATGACATGTGTCCCCTAATTGAACCCTTGGGGCGGGGTCATAGGGACACTATTTGAACAAATCTAACAAAACTATAGTTGGTCATCATTACTACTTAAACATTTTGAAAATCTGTTGGGCCGTTCATGAGAAGAAGATTTTTTAAGTTTTGGACTATTTTTAGCAACAGTGGCCATCTTGAATTTCAGATCGAAAAAAAAATCTTCTGTATAGTCTCCTATGCAATAGAAACACTCATGTGAAGTTTCAGTTTAATTGGCCAAGTGGTTCAAAGAAAGTGCTGCTAACAGACGACAGACAACAGACGTCAGACGACAGACGACAGACAGTGCGCCATCGCATAAGCACTTCTGGCCTTTGGCCAGTAGAACTAAAAACTTTAACCTGCAAAATTAAGTCCAAAAAGGGCCATAACTCTGCTTAAATGCAATCCAGAGTTATGATTCTTGTCTCTGTGTGTTCCATTGACGATGGCGAACACACATGCGAAGTTTCATTCATATCTAATGAGTGGTTTGCATAGATATCTTAAACTTAAATGCAACTAAATGAAAATGTTTAACCTGGGTGTCTATAGACAACGCTGATGACGCCGACAACGCCTGGGTCATGGCAATTATAAGTTCTCCTGGACATTCATTTCAGTGAGCGAAAAACCTTAAGGTTCATATAAGGAAGCTGGTGATTGGCCACAAAATTTCGTCCATAGATACAACACGGATTTTTCTGTTTCTGTTCTAGACGCACAGCTTATGTTGAAACAGGCAATGGAGCATGTATCACCTGTCACAATCTCTGTTACAGACATGCAGACTTCTCACAGATTGTCGATAGTTCTGACTCAGTAGAAGTCGACGACGACCTGGACGATGATATTCCTCTGGCCCGGCTTGCCACTATCATTGGTCCTAGTACAACCATAGAAGATTACATCAACATTGACAAGCAAATTCCATTTTGCGAGTCTGTCACAGACGACGACATAATCAACAACATTTTTGACCAGAGACCGGCCAACACAGTAGATTTGATCAGCGACAACAAACAGGTTAGATCTTTCCTTGAGGAGCAAGAGGACAATATGGATATCATGTCCATACTTTGTCATATCCAATGTTATGTTTATAAAAAACATTTTAGTCATGCCTGTGCTACACAAAACAGCATTACGGACTATTTCAAATAGATACATTATGTAAACATGTGTGTATTAAATGTGCTAATTGTTATTTTGTTCACTGTTACTCTGTTTATTTCAGGTCACTATGATGCAAATTAAACAAAACAACATATAAGTAGATTTTTATTTTTACTCTTCAATACCATATATATATGTAATTTATCACGACAGTGTAATTCTACTGAAATACGGAGACATGAAAGCAAAAGTACATGACATTTTAGAATACGACAGCTAAAAATTATTAGGTGCTGAAAATAAATATTCACAAGATAAAATGTATGTCTATATTTGGATATCTCAAAATTTTTTGAGCTCCAGCCAATATCGAGATAATGAGTTTCAACTGAATGTTACAATAGAACAATAACACACATGTACCTTGTCTAGTTCCTGGTCATCTCTATGATTACTTCTGTTGCCACGGTGATGTGACGACCCTCTGTATAAACGGTAACCCCTATTTCTGGGCCTTGATGGTCCTGGGCCCTGTTTAATAGTGACACAAGTAAACAGACCTGTTATCTTCTAGACTGCATATGATTACATAAATAGTACGAAAAACAAGTTGTACAAATGATTACACAACATTTGTGAAACAAAAATCAAGAAAACGTAGTGTACACTACATTACATTTGGTCAAACAAACAAAAGCTCCAAGAGGGCCTGAAGACACTTAACTGGCTCATAGTGGCCATAGAACTTTTTGAAATTTCACAATATTGACCCTCTTTGGGGTTGTCTTAACAACTTATAGATAAATACCCCCACCACACCCATACTGAACAAAAACTTAATTGCTATGAAAAGGAATTATTTTAAATTCCCATACCATTCATCTGTAAAAAATATATAGACCCCATACAGAACCCTTATACAACCCAGTCCATTGATTCATCAGAACTTCAATCACCTGACTGACCTTGAGTCACCCAACTTAAGTAGATTATATAATACATGTACATTTAAAATTCCAGAAAAAAACAAGATGGGCAAGAATCTCGATTTGTTTAGAGGATGTAACAGACGCGTAGAACAGCTCAAACTTGGCAGAGGTTCACCCATGGTAAATGTCAGTGAAATTACATTGAAATCAGGTCAGTAGATTCTAAAAAGAAGGCTTTTGAAGTTTTTACTATAGCTGCCTATATAGTAAACTAGACCTATCACTGTAGTGATGAATACCCCCAAACGCCGCCATGACAGAAAATGGTTAACCATTGTATGAAGTTTAATTAAATTATATCCAATAGTTTTAAAGTAATGCTCCAGACAAAAGAAATTCTTAATAAAAGAGAATGTTATGGATTGAGTTGTTTGTATTGTTAATTTTTTTAAGGTTTTGTTAAAATTAAAAACGGTCTTTTTAATTATTGTGCAGTGTACAAGCTTTCATGGCAATCAATAAATGTTATACTTTTTCGAGTTATGTTGAGGGACAACAATTTTATGGATAAGAAACAAACAAGAGCACTAGGAATACAATATCGAACCTGCTTTGCTCGAACTCCATGTATTCATCAACTTGGTTCTTTCATGAACTTTATTAAACTGTTATCACTGATGGCTTTAAAAGTACTTTAAAAGTACTGCACCAGACAAGGGAAATATATCAAAGGGCAATAACTCTGTAATTAGCAAGAATAGAGTTATGTTTCTTGTACACTGCACTTCCTGTCATTATATTCTACCATTGTATGAAATTTGATGAAATTCCATCCAGTACTTTAAAAGTAATGCTCCGGACAAAGGAAGTATATCAAAGGGCAATAACTCTGTAATTAGCAAGAATAGAGTTATGTTTCCTGTACACTGCACTTCCTGTCATTATATTGTACCACTGTATGAAGTTTGATGAAATTCCATCCAGTACTTTAAAAGTAATGCTCCGGACAAGGGAAATATATCAAAGGGCAATAACTCTGTAATTAGCAAGAATAGAGTTATGTTTCTTGTACACTGCACTTCCTCTCATTATATTCTACCATTGTATGAAGCTTGATGAAATTCCATCAGGTATTTTTCAAGTTATGCTCCGGACAAGAAAAAATATCAAAGGGCAATAACTCTGTAATTAGCAATAATAGAGTTATGTTTCTTGTACACTGCACTTCCTCTCATTATATTCTACCATTGTATGAAGTTTGATGAAATTCCATCCAGTACTTTAAAAGTAATGCTCCGGACAAGGGAAATATATCAAAGGGCAATAACTCTGTAATTAGCAAGAATAGAGTTATGTTTCTTGTACACTGCACTTCCTGTCATTATATTCTACCATTGTATGAAGTTTGATGAAATTCCATCCAGTACTTTAAAAGTTATGCTCCGGACAAAGAAAACATATCAAAGGGCAATAACTCTGTAATTAGCAAGAATAGAGTTATGTTTCCTGTACACTGCACTTTCTCTCATTATATTGTACCATTGTATGAAGCTTGATGAAATTCCATCCGGTACTTTTCAAGTTATGCTCCGGACAAGAAAAAATATCAAAGGAAAATATATTAAAGGGCAATAACTCTGTAATTAGCAAGAATAGAGTTATGTTTCCTGTACACTGCACTTCCTCTCATTATATTTTACCATTGTATGAAGCTTGATGAAATTCCATCCGGTACTTTTCAAGTTATGCTCCGGACAAGAAAAAATATCAAAGGGCAATAACTCTGTAATTAGCAAGAATAGAGTTATGTTTCTTGTACACTGCACTTCCTCTCATTATATTCTACCATTGTATGATGTTCGATGAAATTCCATCCAGTACTTTTCAAGTTATGCTCTGGACAAGGAAAATTGCGGACAGACCGACCGACAGACCGACCTCAGGGTGACTCCAGTATACCCCCTCAAAACTTCGTTTGTCGGGGGTATAACTAGCATCTCACTGTGGGGGTCATGTTTTTTAACAAATCACAACGGCTTGAACAAACTTGGTAAAGGGTCACCCAAGGAACAATTCTGCGAAATTGTTTTAAAATTGATTTGGTGGTTACTGACAAGAAGATTTTTTAAGTTTTAACTATAGCTTATATAGTAAACTAAACCCTACCCCTTGCTGCCATGTTTTTTTGACAAATCACTATGATTTGAACAAACTTGGTGAAAGATCCTCAAAGGAACATTTCTGTGAAATTATTTTAAAATCGAGCAAGTAGTTTCTGACAAGAAGATATTTTAAGTTTTTACTAATTAAACTTGCACCTCCCCCTGGTGGCCATGTTTTTTGATGAATCAAGATCGCTTGAACAAACTTGGTAGAGGGTCACCCAAGGAAAATTTCTGTGAAGTTATATCAAAATTAGCCCAGTGGTTTCAGAGGAGAAGTTGTTAGAAACTAAGTTTACGACGGGCGACAGATGACAGACACCAGGTGTTCACAAAAGCTCACATATGAATCTTTGGCTCAGGTGAGCTAAAAACACATAACAGGGCTGCAATATATCCCAACTCGATATGCTGACTCTTCAATTCTTGCTGATTTATATAAAATATGAACTAATTTGACTGAAAGGTTATTGAGAGGAAGCTTTGTGAAGATGGCTTGAACAAACATGGTAGAGGGTCAACCAAGGAACATTTCTGTGAAATTATATCAAAATTGGCCCAGTGGTTTCAGAGGAGAAGTTGTTAAAAGCTAAAAGTAAACCATGGACGACGGACGACGGATGACAGACAACGGACACCGGGTGATCACAAAAGCTCACCTGTGAGTCTTCGGCTCACACCATTTGAACAAATCTAACAATACTATAGTTGGTCATCATTACTACATAAACATTTTGAAATCTGTTGGGCCGTTCATGAGAAGAAGACTTTTTAAGTTTTGGACTATTTTTAGTTATGGAGGCCATCTTGAATTTCAGATCGAAAAAAAAAAATCTTCTGTATAGTCTCCTATGCAACAGAAACATGCAAGTGAAGTTTCAGTTTAATTGGCCTAGTGGTTTCAGAGAAAGTGCTGCTAACAGACGACAGACGACAGTAGAGCTAAAAATGGAATATGTTGACTATTTTTAGCCACATTATTGGTCATTTACCTTCCTTAGTTATAGAGAATGATAATTTTAAAGAGGTGCTAATGGGTCCTATAATGTGATCCACGTGTTAACTAATTAAGGCAGTTAGTTGATTGATGACGTTTAGTACACTTGCCGATGTAATGGTAATGTCTAAATGATAAATTCTTCACTTAGCGATTATTGGTATAGAAACAAGAGGCCCAAGAGGGCCTGAGGACGCTCTACTGACTCATAGTGGCCATAGCACTTTTTGAAATTCTACTATGCAATAGAAACATTGGGGTGGTTATTTTTAATTCCTGACCCCTTAAGACATAAGAACCCAGTCATTTTTACAAATATTAACCTCCTTTACCTAACAATGCTTTAGTGAAGATGTAGGCAAAATTATTTCCATTTAAAAAAAAAAAAAAGAAAATATTATTTTGACATGTGTCCCCTAGTTGAACTCTCGGGGCAAGGTCATTTTTAACCCTAGGGACACCATTTGAAAAAATTTAATAAACTATAGTTGATCAACATTACTACATAAACATTTTGAAAATCTGTTCGGCCGTTCATGAGAAGAAGATTTTTTAAGATTTGGACTATTTTTAGTAATGGTGGCCATCTTGAATTTCAGATAAAAAAAAAATCTTCGGTATAGTCTTCTATGCAATAGAAACACCCATGTGAAGTTTCAGTTTAATTGGCCTAGTGGTTTAAGAACAGATGAAAGAAAAAGAGAATTTTCTGTTTTCCCATAGTATCCCTATGTAAAATTCTAAGTCCCCTTATAGGGCCCCTATAAATTTTAGCCCCTAAATTCTTATCTGCAATCAAACCCCTACACATAGTGATAATTTATGCAAAATATGAACATATCTGACATACCGGTTGTTAAGAAAACAAATTTAGTAATTCCAAATTTTTACCCTTTCGGTGGCCCCTCCTGTCCCCTTAAGACAGTGGAACCCAGTCATTTTTACAAATCTGAACCTCCTTCACCAAACAATGCTTCTGTGAAGATATAAGCAAAATCATTTCCATTTTAAAAAAAAATATTAAAAAATATTATAATGACATGTTTCCCTTAATTGAACCCTCGGGGCGAGGTCATATTTAACCCAACGGGACACCATTTGAACAAATCTAACAAAACTATAGTTGGTCATCATTACTACATAAACATTTTGAAAATCTGTTGGGCCGTTCATGAGAAGAAGATTTTTTAAGTTTTAAACTATTTTTAGTAACAGCGGCCATTTTGAATTTTAGATAAAAAAATCAAAAAAATCACCTGTATAATTTTCTATGCAATAGAAACACCCATGTGAAGTTTCAGTTTAATTGGCCTAGTGGTTTAAGAACAGATGAAAGAAAAAGAGAATTTTCTGTTTTCCCATAGTATCCCCATGTAAAATTCTAAGTCCCCTTATAGGGCCCCTATAAATTTTAGCCCCTAAATTCTTATTTGCAATCAAACCCCTACACATTGGGATAATTTATGCAAAATATGAACAAATCTGACATACCGGTTCTTAAGAAAACAAATTTAGTAATTCCCAAATTTTACCCTTTTGAGGCCCCTCCTGACCCCTTAAGACATAAGAACCAAGTCATTTTTACAAATCTGAACCTCCTTCACCAACAATGCTTCTGTGAAGATATAGGCAAAATCATTTCCATTTTAAAAAAAAAAAATTAAAAAATATTATAATGACATGTTTCCCTTAATTGAACCCTTGAGGCGGGGTCATATTTAATCCTAGGGACACCATTTGAACAAATCTAACAAAACTATAGTTGGTCATCTTTACTACATAAACATTTTGAAAATCTGTTGGGCCGTTCATGAGAAGAAGATTTTTTAAGTTTTGGACGATTTTTAGTAACGGCGGCCATTTCATCTTGAACTTCAGATCTAAAATAAAAAATCTTCTATATAGTCTCCTATGCAATAGAAACACCCATGTGAAGTTTCAGTTTAATTGGCCTAGTGGTTTCAGAGAAAGTGCTGCTAACAGACGACAGACGTAAGACGACAGACGTTGGACGACAGACAACGCGCCATCGCATAAGCACTTCTGGCCTTTGGCCAGTAGAGCTAAAAAAACACAACAACATGCAAACATTTCAAAGTTTATTTCTAAGGAAG
Source organism: Panopea generosa (assembly GCA_029582155.1). NCBI lineage: Eukaryota > Metazoa > Mollusca > Bivalvia > Adapedonta > Hiatellidae > Panopea > Panopea generosa. The sequence continues at coordinate 59,093,990 of CM055898.1, read as the reverse complement.
ATAATCAAAATTTAAAGCAACTTATTTTAAAATCATGAAGTATTATTTACAAAGCACATGAGAAAAATGAAAAAGCAACAGACAATTATACAAAACAAAATATACAATACAATACAATGCACTACATCAATTAAGTAACACACATTTTATTCATGAAAGAGTTGTTAGCACATAATAAAAGTATATTAGTGGAGCAAAATATTTAAGAATTTAACCACAACATAAAAGAGGGCAAAGATGGCCCTATATCGCTCACCTGACTGACCTTGAGTCACCCAACTTAAGTATATTATATGATACATGAACACTCAAAATTCCAGAAAAAACGAGATGGGCAAGTAGTTAGAATTTTGATTTGTTTTGAAGATGTTACAGATGTGTAGAGCCTACGGCTCAGGTGAGCTAAAAAAATGATATTAACAGAGCACATTTCAAAGAAATGAATTTACGAAAGAGTTGTTAGCACATCAACGTATATTATTAAAGAGTTTTACCACAACATAGAAATTTAAAAAAAAGGATATATTAACAGAGAACATTTCAAAGAAAAGTATTTACGAAAGAGTACACATTCAAACATTCAATAACACTACATTTATTTACAGAATAATTTTCCTCAGAAGCTTGTCAGCTGACATACCACCGCGACTATACCCATCCCATACGCCGAAAATTCTCCCTTCCATTTGCACATCCTATAATTGTTGTGCCCGGAATTGCAATTAAAGAATTAAATAGATCAATCACACTGTAATATATTGCAATTAAAGGATAATTGACAATTAACATAATAGTTATTAGTTAAACTAATTAAAGGATATAGACCAATCACACTGTAATATTTTATTTACAATTAAAGGATAATCGGCAATTAGATTAATAGTTAAAAGTTAATTAATTGTAATCAATCAATTACATGAGACATACTTCACTTTTAATTGCAATTATCTAGTATCTATAATTAGCAATTAACAAAATAATTAATAGTTAAAAGGACTCTTTTTGTTTCTTGATACTGCAACTAATTATTGACATTTTAGCATGGAATATAAATATAGGTCAAATTACACCATATCATTTTTCATATGATTTTTATATCAAAAAAATATCATAAAATATTGTTTTATTTTTCTTTATTCATCTTTATAAACCATTTACAAAATATGTTCAACCGGTAACGAAATGATCAAAACTTACTCCATGTATGCCATTTTTCATTTTGATATGATTATATTATCATAGAACATTGTTTAATTCACCTTTATGAACCATTTACACATTATTTTCAACCGGTTACGAAATGACCGAAAAAGTGGTTACGAAATGACCGACATTTAAAAGTGGTTTCGAAATGACCGAAAAAATGGTTACGAAACGACCGAAAAAAACCTGTTACGAAATGACCTCAACTCCTTATAAGTAACGAGTTACTATCCTTTGCTATAAATATGCGCATGCGCAAGCAATATCCTCTTTCTGTTTTCATAGACCTCATGTGAGGTAAGTAATTCAAATTCACTCGTAAAATTGTTAATTTTCCACGGATTCTTCGATTTTTAATGGTTTTATTAAGTTGCACATTCATTAGTTTGTATTTGTGTTACTTCCTATCAGCGAATTAGTTCGCTATACAGTCTTATTTTTCAGTTTATTTCGTAAAGAATTTCACCTTTAAATTCTTCTATTGTAAAATAGTCGGCCAAATTCTTCAGCAGATCACTGTTTTTCAATTAATGTTTGTAAACTAATCAGCGATATTGTTTGCCAAATTTGTTTTATATTTCAGAATATTTGCACAACCTGAGTTTGTACAAAATGTCCAAACAAAGCTCAAATCTTGGAAATCCAGGGGTATCTCATTGTGTGCTGGTTGCGTAAACCAGGGGTTGTGAGTTCAGACCTCACTGGAGGCACCAATACAAACCCAGGTATCTTCACCACGGGGAGATATCCTCAGATTCCAAGGGCCTTCCCATGGAGCAATGTCTCTTTGAGGAAGGCACCGTTGGTGTTGGAGCTACACCCTCCGTAGACCTTCGACTTCCGGGTCAGTTTACAAGGAGTCTCAATGGGCTAGGTCTGATAACGCAACCCAGAGAGTAATGATAGGAAAGAGACACTCGAGGAGCTCCTCAAGAACCGCTAGCAATCACTCTCCCAGCAGCGCACAGCAACAGCACAAGGACAGGAACAGCAGGCGATCGAGAGATTTCTCTCAAAATCAGCTATCACTGTCCCAGCAGCGCACAGCAGCAGCACAAGGACAGGAACAGCAGGCAATCGAGGGAAGACTTCCAGTAAGAGCGGAAGGGAACATAGAAGAAATAGAGGTAAAGTTTCTTGTTCTTCATCTAAGGGAAGAGACTCCGACTTTCAGTTTTCTTTTACCCTTCTTATTATAGAGAATCCAAGGACAGATCTAGTCATGGGAATCTCTACACTAGTTCAAATAATCTTGGTAATCCAGGGGCATGCATCTCTATAAAACAATGGTGTATTAACCATGAGGATATATCCCTCATAACTATAAGGACCTTCCAATGGAGCAATGTCTCTTGAAGGAAGGCATCTTTGGTGTTGGAGTTACACCCTCCATTAGACCTTCGACCTACAGGTCAGTCTAAAAGGAGTCTCAAAGGGCTAGGGCTGGTACCGCAACCCAGAGATCTCAAGTACATTCTCACTCAACTAGATCTAATTTTTCCAGGGGTTTTCCTCCTGACAACGTAGTCCCTTCACTCCCTGCTAACCAACCGCCTGTCCCCTTTCCAGGGGCCATGGTTGCTCCTCTTTCCATTGACAACAAGGACATTTTGGTCGAGAAATTGGGAACACTCTTTCCCCAATACTCAGAGATGTTTTCTCTACTTAGAGATAAGTTTGGCCCAGAGCTTTATCTCACAGTGGTTTATACTCCCATTACTGCCCAGGGTACCTCAGCCTTAGAATTTTATTTAAGACTGACACTCCGCCTAACTCTATCCTTTCGCTGCCACAGAGAAGTCAGGTACCTCATTTGATGACAATATTACATCGGAGCTGAGAAGGGAAGATATGGTCCCATATGGCCCTTCCTCTTACTTTTCTAAGGCTATTATGAAAGACAAGTTCGGCACGGATTTGAAGAATCGTAATTAATTCTTTACATTCATTGGCATGTTTAGAAGTTCAGGCCAGTTTTCACTCTGATATTACGGGCGCAGAGGTTATTCTACCGCATGCTCAAGAGTGTTCGCTGGTCAACAGCACTCGCTCGGTGTCCGCTTCCCTGAGGAAGGTCGTTCTCACTCCTGTAACATGGAGGGGAGAACCCGTCGCTTGATAGCATCTGTATCTTGCCTATCCTGCAGGACCATAACCCGTCACCTGAAGCTTTTCTCTAGCTGCATCAATACCTCTAGTCAATGGTTAAAGACAACGCCAATATGATGGAGTATTTCGTCAGGCTTTCACAATTCCTATCTTTAGGGAGTCGGATTTCTCTCTTGGAAAAGAGTTCTCTAAACAAACAGCTGGTTTCTTGTCTGAGGGTTGGACCATCTCTCCTACACTTTTTGGACCTAATTTCCAAGAAGTAGTTTAGATTCGTAGAATAGAGCTTAAGAACCCCTCGTTTCAGCGGTTAGTCATGGCCAAGCTTCATACTAGACCTCCAGTATGGGTCCATTCATAGCTCCTCAAGCTACATTCAGTTGGACTCCAGTAGTTTGGTCTGAAGGCCCCCAATTTTCCTCAGGATCTTTCTTACTGGGTTTCTTTTAACAAAAAAGGAAGCAAGTCATACAGAGGCAGGGGCAAGGGCAGAGGAGGTCTAGTGCCTGCCAAATAGGGGTGCCCTTTCTGGAAATTTCAAGGTTCTTTCAAGATGTGCTGGGTTCTTCCAACTTAAATTTGAAGATCCCAAGGCTAGACATTCCCTCAAGAGGTAGACTTTCTACCTTCTCAGAGGCCGGGGAAAATTATTTTTCTCAGACCCTTAGACACTTTCTGTGATCCGGTGGGGGTATCTAATTCTGTTTTTGGTCAATACCCAACAGTTTCTTTTCACCCAAGATGCTTAGTAAATCTCTGGGATCCAATGAAGCAAAAGATTTTCAACACAGATGTAAGGAATTTTCTGTCTCGCTGCAATTGAACCGGTACTCCTCTCCTCTGCCATGCAGGGGTTCTACAGTCGTCTTTTCATAGTTCCCAAAGAACAGGGGGATGGAGAACCATTATTGACCTCTCATGTCTGAACAAGTTCTTTCCACTCCCACTTCTGAATGGAGATCCTGAACTCCATTCAGATGGAACTACAAAAGAACGAGTGGGTAACTTCTTTTGATATTTAAGTTGCTTACGTTCACTTTCCTATACATCCAGATTCAGGCGATACCTTCGCTTCCCTTGGCAAGGTTCAACCTATCAAATTCGAGCTCTTCTCTTCAGTCTATCACTAGCACCTTACGTTTTCACTAGAATAGTAAAGTGCTCATGATCCCAGGTGCATTATATGGATATTTGTCTCCATTCTTATCTGGAGGACTGCCTATTCCAGGGACTTGGCTCTGCAACACTCAAAACATCTTCTGTGTCTAATTCTAGAGCTGGACTTCTTTCCCAATTGGAACAAGTCGGAATTGGTTCCTTGTCAAATATTTACATTCCTAAGAGCACATTTCCTACTACAGGAAGCTTTTTTTTTTTATCTCAGATTAAGATTATTTCAGGTAAATCTGGAACATCTTCTTTCAGTTTCCTCTGCCTCAGCCAGGGTACTTCATTCATTCATTCACTCATTCACTCATTCATTCAATCATTCATTCATTCATTCATTCATTCATTCATTTATAAACGAGCCATATAAACAGATTGGAGATGAGGGCAGTATTTCCAGCCCTACATCCTTTCTAGTGTCAGTGCTAACCACTGACAACACAACCTTAGCATCTTATGTGTACAAGAAGGGGGTGGGGGGTGCTCATGCTCAGGAGCTCAAGACTCGAACTTGACAAAGGAAACTCTGACTTGGTACTCCCAAGTTGGAATCTCTCTCAGAACCAGGTATATTACAGGCAAACTGAATGTTCTGGTATATTCCCATTCCAGGAAAACTCAGATAGTTCACACAGAAGGGATGTTTCATCGATCTACACTAGCTCAGGTGTTCCAACATTGGGACACACCTCATATAGATCTCTTTGCTAATCGGTTGATCAACCTACTCCCAACCTTGTTTCTCCAGTTTCAGATCCCCTGGCAAGGGCAGAAGACGCTCTGTCAATTCCTTGGCAGGGTCTGTTCGAGTATGCATATCCTCCACCTCCACTTCTATCTTTGGTACTTCTGAAAGCACAGAAAGAAGATGGTTTGCTGATGATGATAACACCACTTTGGACTGGACATCCATGGTTTCCTACTCTGTAATCTCTATTAGTGGCTCCTCCAGTAGTACTCCCTCTTAGATGAGGCCTGCTGTGTCTAGCTCTTGATCAGCTAGTTCATGCCAAGACAAGTGTTTCATCTTTACACTTGTCTCTTATCTAACGACATCTTGAAGCAGAAGGATTTGCTACTTGAGTTGCTATCAGTCTGTATTTCTAGAAGTTTTTCTACAAATGCCTTTATGAGTACAGATGAAAAGGTTGGTTGGAGAAGTGTGATTCAGGGTCATTGGATCCATGAAATCACAATTTTGAGTTATCTATCAGATTTCTTGTGTCACTTTCCAAAGATAAAGGTCTTTCACCATCTTCAGTTAAAGTTTATCGTTCAGCCATTTCTGTAACACTTAAGCAGGTTACAGGCAAGTCTGATAGTCATCTTCTTTCTATCTAATATAGTCAGAGAATCCAGCTTCTTCTCATGTCACTCCAAAATGGGACTGTCTTCGGGTCTTGTAGGCTATTTCAGGTCCTCCATCTGAACCTTTTATATCTTGTTTGAGATGGAAATTAACTTTGAAAACTACTTTCCTTTTAGCTCTAACTTCAGGTATTGGACGTAGTGAGCTACATGCATTATCATGAACTGAAGATTTCATTTACTTTGCGGTAGGTGGCCCTTCCATTACGTTGTTTTTCCTTCCAGGGTTTTTCTCTTATAATTAACCTCCTTCGGTTGCTATTCAACAATTGGTTATTCCAGCTCTACCTACAAACACCTCAGGTAACGAGATTTCTTCTTCTGGTTTATGTCCAGTGAGAACATTAAAATCTACTGAGATAGCTCTAAGGCATGGCGCAAGAACAGGAAATGGCTTTTCGTTCCTTATCTCCCAGAAGCCACAAGAGAGATTTCTCTTGCTTCCATATCAAGATGGATTGTAGGGACAATTATGTTTTGTTATGAGGTGGAAGAAGTAGTACTTCCAAGAGCAAACCCAACAGCACACAAAGTTAGAACATTGTCTTCTTCTCTTGCTCGGCTGAATTCTATTTCTCAGGATCGTATCCTATGAGTATGTTACTGGAGTTCCCATAACTCCTTTACTAAGTTCTATCTAAGAGATTTTTCACTTATTAATATTTACTGACTCAAGGTCCTGTTGTGGCAGCTCAGTCTGTGATCAGATGTGAACCTCTAGATGGAGTTTGTTTTTGACAAACTTTATAGTTTTAGACTAGATAGTCTAACTCCTTTTTGTGGGTGTTTTTATGTATCAGGATTCCTAATCAAATAAATTTATTTACATTTTAATTTTCATCTTACTGATATTTGTTAATCTGTGATTTATGTTATGTTTCTCTAACATAATATATCAATTTATCAATACATGGATCTCCTAATCATCTTTTGAAATTCTGATGTTGTAGATTTATGTAAGTATATATATAAGATAAATATATATTACTAAAAATATTTTTGACCTTTTGACTGCCGTGTCTCCAGGTATCTTTGACTAGAGTTTCATCAATCTATACAGGCAGAGTAAGTTAATTCTGCTACTTTATAATATGGAATGGATTACAAGCTGTACTTGTTGGAATGAAGGTCTTCTACAACTAGACACTTTTGTTTTCTCCTACTCCGGAGATGTTACAGCCCTTCCAGATGGTTCTGCAAAGTATGTAAGTTTTGTAGCACTGTTATAATTTATTCAGTTTAGTTCTATGTTAAAATTCATAACTGATTTTTACATTACATATCTTAGTTTCTTAAGATAATTTTCTTACAGGCTCCCCTGTTCCCTTTTATATTTACTTATCTATCCTCTCCTTCCCAGGCTTTTATGTTAAAGTCAGCATATGTAATGTTGTCGTAAGATATAAATAGACCAATATAGAAAATTTGAGTTTATTTTACTATTTGTCTATAGTATACTTACGACAACATTACAACCTCACCACCTCCTCAGAAAGAGGATGTTGCTTTCGCGCATGCACATATTTATAGCAAAGGAAAGTAACTCGTTACTTATAAGAGGATAGTTAAGTCTTTCTGTTTTCGTGGATTATGGCAAATCGAGTATAAGCATATGTAATGTTGTCGTAAGTATACTAAAGACAAATAGTAAAATTAACTCAAATTTTCTATCTTCATTTGGCCAAATGCAAATGAGGAAAACACAGTGCACATGTCTGTAGTAGTGAATAAAGTGTAGGACACTCGTGTCAGATGTTGCACAGTTAATCCAACCGTTTTGTACACCAAATATCAAGAAAAACATAATACATCAAATTTATTCTCCATTTACAGAAGCCAATTAACATTTTTAATATCCCTAGAGTTTCTACAGAAAGTTTTATAACATTGTGCAGTATTATCAGTGTTATTGATGGGTCTGCATTCGAAATAACTAAGCCAGTGTAACATGCATATGTTTCTCAAATTTTCCTAGTACTGTTGAACATTTTACTAATTTGCTGTGTCCCTGGGTGTACTGTGATTTACCAAACCTTATAGTTACAGGCACATTAACTTCTATTTCATATACTTTATTATATATGTATGTTTTCCAGTCATTAAAAAATAAAGGCTTTTGAAATACTATTTCTTTCATTTTCCTTTCAAAATACTGGAAATGCAGATGTCCCTCCTTGAGTTTCTGGAAAGATATGCTACCGGCATTTCAACTGACCTAGTCCAGTTATGCTTATAGTAAAAAAACACTGATTACCTTGGCATACTCATAGTAGGTTAGGTATGAACATAATAAAACATTTAATGACCAGTTCTCATGTTTCTTCATAGAAATGCAGTCAAACAACTGAAGCTCAGGAAGAGTTACGCTCAAATAGGAACAGATACATAACCATATTTGTCTATTAACCAAGTTTTAAAAATTTTACCAGTGTTAACTATTTAACCACACAGTTGCTCTTTCTAGTTGTGGGAAAACCACATTTGAAATTATAATTTATAAACGCATGCAAATTTGCAATGATATTACCTATTATGCAACAGATACGTTACTCACAGATACATTATCAAATTATTGATTTGAATTTGTGCACCATTAGTTATAGTATGGATTCTCACATGGAATCACTATATTTGTGCAACCACAAGCTTAAGGCATCATAATTTTTATTTGTCTTAGTGATGATGAAAGAGAAAAGTCTGAAGCACAGAATTGTACAAATAGTGTGATCTTTCTGTCAAGAGGATGAATATAATTATCATATAGTTTTTCTCTTAAAATCCAGCTTTGCCTGCTCCACATATCGATCACTTCAATGCCTTGTGCAGTCTTCATACACTAATGTGGTGAAGTATTCATGCACGAGGGGCGTTCAATAAATTCTGTCACTAATGGCCTTCCATAGAAACAATGTTGCATAAGAACATGAAAAACCTTGTGCAATTGTTTGGGGATGTTTATTCAATACACAGGTCTGCAAATTCTCAGTTTAACCCGATTATAATTGACCAATATATTCATTGTTGAATTATACAGACTCATGTACAGTGGCTATATTTCAATGTCTTAATGAAACCTGAAGAAAAATTAGAAATAATAGCTTACATTAAAGCCCAGAGTTTCTTTGCAGTTGCCGCCAAAATAAATTTATTTGAATTGTGCCATATACATGATAGTTCTACCGTAACATAAAGAACAGCTTTTCGTTGGGTTCAGAAATTAAAAGGGGGGTCAGCATAGCCTGCATGAAGGTTATCGCCCAGGTAGTCCTGTTGTTGCAGCAACAAAGGATAACATTGGTGCTGTAAGAGCTATAGTAGAAGATGGATGGTATACTGTTTCCCAGATAGTCTAGGTATTTTAGAAGGCACTGAAAGTGGGGAATTAGCTGGTAGGCAGCCTACACACAACTGGTATTTACGATGCCACATGTGGGGTCAGTTTAACTTTAACAGTAGACTTAATTTACTGTCAAACACAGCATACAAAGTCTTTCTGGTATTTAACACTTTTATTTTGGTCCGACAAATAACAAAAGATTCTGATAGTTTTACAAGTTCCAAGATATCAAATTAACACTGTTTGTCCCAGTGATAGCAGTCCTTAGTAATAATTTAAAGATAACTGACTAAAAGATATAGTTCTATTTGCCTATTGTAAATTATATAATGGCTAGCATCATGCCATTTAAAATACTAAGTTCAAACTTGACCCTAACTCATATTATCTCTTTATCTTCATATATTTCTCTCTATATATCAAAAAATCTTCCTTTTTATTACAAATCCTAAAATGGTTAAGCCAATAAAATTAACTTTGAACATTTAACCAATAAAAATCATTTGAACAATTAACCATTAAAGTCTAGTTTTACATATATTTTGACCTAAAGCTGTTAAGCTCCTAAAAGTTATTAATTAAGATTTTCTTATCAAATGTAATCAATATACTATAACCAAACAAACTATATAATCAAACATGCCATGGAAATTAATTCTTTACTTTGCACATTGCATTTCTTATAATACATTTTAACTTTATTTTTACAATTAAAACTTTATTCTTCTCTTATCTATATTTTACACTTAGCACTTTATATTTTCTTTTCCGCTTTATCTTTCTCTTATTCATTTATTCATGTACTATATTTTGCACTTTGCACTTTATATTTTCTTTTCCACTTTATTCTTTTCATCACCATTTCTCTTTATATCATTTTCTCTTTATATCTTTTCACATTTTTGCACATATATTTATAACATTTTCTGATATTTCTAGTATATTCATTAATTTGTTTCTGTATTTCATATTGTCACATATAATATTATGACCGGGGGGGGGTCATAATATTATGACTCCCCCACACGTAGAAAAATGACCCTCACATAGAATTGTGACCCCCTATAGAATAACGACCCCCTAACCCAAACCCTAACCCTAACCCATCTAAGGTACACTTACAACATAATTATCCCCCGCCGATAGGCATCGGAGGAGAATATGGTAATGGCACCCGTCTGTGTGTGTGTCCGTGCAACATTTTTGTGACCGCAACTCATTATTGGATGGAATTTATTCAAACTTTCAGGGATTACTACTATTAATGCTTAGTTGTGGTGGAAGAAAAAATCTTGGATTTGCCCAACCCGTTCTGGAGTTATGGCCCTTTTTCAAATGGCATCGGCGGGAGATATGGCTGCCATTCGACTGCAGCCCTTGTTTTGTTCTAAGAAGTGGTCCTGTCTTCCCTGGTTTCTTTAGAAACACATTACAACTTTATATATAAGTCGTGACGGTATCGTAACAGAAACTTAGTTAACATATTGTGCAATGGTTTGGACTGTTATAAAGGGGTATAATTATTGCTTAAAACGTGTTACTTAAAAGCTCTTGAAAAGTGACAAAAAACACCCAAACATCCAGGGGAATGACTATATTTCAATATTATACTGAAATTCGAACATCTTATTGTCATTGGCGTCACAAATCATAAAACATGGGATTTCCCCACAACCGATTTGCATATTGGTCTATTTATATCTTACGACAACATTACATATGCTAATACTCGATTTGCCATAATCCACGAAAACAGAAAGACTTAACTATCCTCTATAAGTAACGAGTTACTATCCTTTGCTATAAATATGCGCATGCGCGAAAGCAACTTCCTCTTTCTGTTTTCGTACCCTCGTGCGAGGTAGGTAATTCGAATTCACTCGTAAAAATTGCTAATTTTCCACGGTTTCTTCGTTATATAGTGCGTTTTATTGTTTTATTAAGAAGCACATTCATTAGTTTGTAGTTGTGTTACTTCTTTTCAGCAAATGAATTCGCTTTACAGTTTTAATTCTCAATTTAATTTCGCGAGAATTTCACTGTTAAATTATTAAAAAGTAAATAGTCGACGAGTTTCTTCGTCATTTAACTGTTTTTACAAATATTATGTGCAAACTAACCGGCGAAATTGTTTGCCAATTTTGTTTTATATTTCAGGATATTTGTACAACCTGCGTTTGTACAAAATGTCCTAACAAAGCTCAATCTTGGAAATCCAAGGATATCTCGTAACCCAGGTATCTTCACCACGGGGAGATATCCCTCAGATTCCAGGGGCCTTCCCATGGAGCTATGTCTCTTGGAGGAAGGCACCGTTGGTGTTAGAGCTACACCCTGCGTAGACCTTCGACCTCCGGGTCAGTTTACAAGGAGCCTCAATGGGCTAGGTCTAGTACCGAAACCCAGAAAGTAACGGGTGGACGAAGATGCTCCAGGAGCTCCTCCACATTCGCTAGCTATCACTGTCCCAGAAGCTCTCTGCAGCAGCACAAGGACTTGAACAGCAGACGATCGAGAGATTTCCCTCAAAATCAGCTATCACTGTCCCAGCAGCGCACAACAGCAGCACAAGGACAGGAACAGAAGGCGATCGAGGGAAGACTTCCACTGAGAGTGGAAGGGAACATAGAAGAAATAGAGGTAAAGTTTCTTGTTCTTCATCTAAGGGAAGAGACACCGACTTTCGGTTTTCTTTTACCCTTCTTATTATAGGGAATCTAGGGACAGATCTAAGGGAGTCTCTACACTAGTTCTAATAGTCTTGGAAACTAACCAGTGGAATTCCAATGACATATCTATACACTACCCCCAATAATATATGTATACCTTACCGGAATTACCGGAATCAAATTTACAAAGGCATGTGGGGGGTGCCCTTCAAATAAAACAATGGTGTTTTAACCATGAGGAGTTTTCCCTAATTATTATAAGGGCCTTCCAATGGAGCAATGTATCTTGAAAGAAGGCATCTTTGGTGTTGGAGTTACACCCTCAGTTAGACCTTCGACCTACAGGTCAGTCTAAAAGGAGTCTCATAGGGCTAGGGCTGGTACCACAACCCAGAGATCTCGAGTACATTCTCACTCAACTAGATCTAATTTTTCCAGGGGTTTCACTCCTGACCACGTAGTCCCTTCACTCCCTGCTAACCAACTGCCAGTCCCCTTTCCAGGGGCGATGGTTGCTTCTCTTTCCATTGATGACAAGGCCATTTGGTCGAGAAATTGGGAACACCCTTTCCCCATTACTCAGAGAGGTTTTCTCTGCTTAGAGATATATTTGGCCCTGAACTTTGTCTCACGGTGGTTTATACTTACACTACTGTTCAGGGTAACTCAGCCTTAGAATTTTATTTAAGACTCACACTCCACCTAACTCTATCCTTTCGCTACCACAGAGTAGTCAGGTACCTCATTTGATGACTATTTTACATCAGAGCTTAGAGAGGAAGATATGGTCCCTTATGGCCCTTCCTCTCACTTTTCTAAGGCTATTACGTCAGACAGGTTGGGCACGGATTTGAAGAACTGTAATTAATTCTTTACATTCGTTGGCATGTTAAGAAGTTCAGGCCCAATTTCACTCGGATATTATGGGGGCGGAGGTTGCTCTTCCGCAAGAAGGTTCGCCGGTCAACAGCACTCGATCGGTGTCCGCTTCCCTGAGGATGGTCGTTCGCACTCCTGTTACATGGAGGGGAGAACCCGTCGCTTTATAGCATCTGTGGTATTTTGTCTATCCGGCAGGATCATAAACCGTCACCTGAAGCTCTCCTCGAGCTGCATCTATTCCTATAGTCAATGGTTAAGGACAACGCCAATATGATGGAGTATTTCGTCAGGCTTTCAATATTTCCTTTCTTTAAGGAGTCAGACTTTTCTGTTGGAGCAGAGTTCTCTAAACCAACAGCTGGTTTCTAGTCTGTAGGATGGACCATTTAACTCTTATACACTTCTTGGACTTAATTTCCAAGAAGTGGTTAAAATTCGTAGAATAGAGTTTAAGAACCCCTCGTTTCAGCGGTTAGCCATGGCCAAACTTCATACCAGACCTCCAGTATGGTTCCATTTATAGCTCCTCAAGCTCCATTCAGTAGGACACCAGTAGTTGGGTCTTAAGGCCCCATTTTACTCGGGATCTTTCTTCCAGGGTTACTTTTAACCATAAAGGAAGCAAGTCATACAGAGGCAGGGGCGAGGGCAGAGGAGGTCTAGTGCCTGACCAATAGGGGTGCCCTTTCTGGAAATTTCCAGGTTCTTTCCAGTTTTGCTGAGTTCTTCCAACTTAAATTTGAAGATCCCAAGGCTAGACATTCTCTCAAGAGGTAGACTTTCTACCTTCTCAGAGTCCGGAGAAAATTATTTTTCGCAGACCCTTAGACCCTTTCGGTGATCCAGAGGGGTATCTAATGCTTTTTTGGGTCAATCCCCAATGGTTTCTTTTCACCCAAGATGCTTAGTAATTCTCTGGGATCCAATGAAGCAGTAGATTTCGACACATATGTCTAGAATTTTCTGTCTCACTGCAATTGAACCGGTATCCCTCTCCTCTCCCAAGCAGGGGTGCTACAGTCGTCTTTTCATAGTTCCAATAGAACAGGGGTATGGAGAACCATTATCGATGGAACTACAAAGAACGAGTGGGTAACTTCTCTTGATCTGTAAGTTGCTTACATTCACTTTCCTATACAACCAGATTCAGACGATACCTTCGCTTCCCTTGGCAAGGTTCAACCTATCAGTTCGAGCTCTTCCCTTCAGTTTATCACTAGCACCTTACGTTTTCACTAGAATAGTAAAGTGCTCATGATTCCAGGTGCATTATACAGATATTTGTCTCCATTCTTATCTGGAGGACTGGCTCCTAACCTCCAATTCCAGGGACTTGGCACTGCAACACTCAAGACATCTTCTATGTCTAATTCTAGACCTGGACTTCTTTCCCAATGGGAACAAGTCAGTATTGGTTCTTTGTCAAATATTTACTTTCCTAAGAGCATATTTCCAACTACAGGAAGCTTTTTTGGATCCTTCTCTAGAAAGATTAAGATTATGTCAGGTAAAACTGGAACATCTTCTTTCAGTTCCCTCTGCCTCAGCCAGGGAACTTCTTTCATTCTTTCATTCATTCATTCATTCATTTATTAACGAGCCATATAAACATATTGCAGATGAGGGCAGTATTTCTGTCCCTACATCTTTTCTAGTGTCAGTACGAGGTCACTTGGTCACGCTAACCACGGACAACACAACCTTAGCTTCTTATGTGTACAAGAAGGGGGGGGGGGGGGGGGGGGGGTGCTCATGCTCAGGAGCTCTTGAACTTTGCAAAGGAGACTCTGACTTGGTACTCCCAAGTAGGGATCTCTCTCAGAGCCAGGTATATTACAGGCAAACTGAGTATTCTGGTATATTCCCTTTCCAGGAAAACCCAGATATTTCACACAGAAGGGATGGTACATCGATCTACACTAAATCAGGTGTTCCAACTTTGGGACACACCTTGTAGATGTATTTGCTACTCGGTTGATCAATCAACTCCCAACCTTGTTTCTCCAGTTTCAGATCCTCTGTCAGGGGACGTAGACGCTCTGTCAATTCCTTGGCAGGGTCTGTTCAAGTAATACCGTCTTTCGTGGTGTAATGGTTAAGGAGTCCATCTCGAAAGCAGGTGGTCAGAGGTTCAAACCGCATGGGAATTCCGGGTGCTGTAGACTAAAATGCATACCCTCCACCTCCACTTCTATCTTGGGTACTTCTGAAAGCACAGAGAGAAGACGGTTTGCTGCTGATGATAACACCATTTTGGACTGGACATCCATGGTTTCCTACACTGTTATCTCTATTAGTGGCCCCTCCAGTAGTATTCCCTCTCAGATGAGGCCTGGTGTGTCTAGCTCTTGATCGGCTAGTTCACGCCAAGACAAGTGTTTCATCTTTACGCCTGTCTCTTATCTAACGACATCTCGAAACAGAATGATTTGCTACTCGAGTTCTTTCAGTCGGTATTTCTAGAAGTTTTTCTACAAATGTCTTTATGAGTACAGATGAAAAGGTTGGTTGGAAAAGGGTGAGTCAGGGTCATTGGATCTATGCAATAACACTTTTCAATTATCTATCAGATTTCTTGTGTCACTTTTCAAAGATAAACGTCTTTCACCATCTTCAGTTTAAGATTATTGTTCAGCCATCTCTGTAACACTTAGGCAGGTTACAGGAAAGTCCGATAGTCGTCTACTTTCTAACATAGTTAGAGAATCCCGCTTCTTTTTATGTCACTCCAGAAGAGGACTGTCTCCAGGTCCTGTAGGCTATTTCAGGTCCTACATCCGAACCACTTATATCTTGTTTGAGATTGGGATTAACTTTTAAAACTACTTTCCTGTTAGCTATAACTTCAGGTATTGACGTAGTGAGCTACATGCATTATCAGGAACTTAAGATTCCATTTACTTTGCGGTAGGTGGCCCTTCCATTACGTTGCTTTTCTTTCCAGGGTTTCTCTCATAGCATTAACCTCCTTTGGTTGCTATTCAACAACTGGTTATTCCAGCCCTACCTACAAACACCTCAGATAACGAGATTTCTTCTTCTGGTTTATGTCCAGTGAGAACATTAAAATCTACAGTTTGTGATCAGAGGTGAACCTCTAGATTGAGTTTGTTTTTAACAAACTTTATGGTTTTAGACTACATAATCTAGCTCCTTTTGGTAGGTGTTTTATGTATCAGGATTCCTGATCAAATAAATTTATTTACATTTTAATTTTCATCTTACTGATATTCGTTAATCTAAGATTTATGTTATGTTTCTCTAACATAATATATCAATACATGTATATCAATACATGGATCTCCTAATCAACTTCTGAGGTTCTGATTTTGTAGATTTATGTAAGTATATATATATAAGATAGATATATATTACTAAAAATATTTTGACCTTTTGACTGCCGTGTCTCCAGGTATCTTTGACTAGAGTTTCTTCAGTCTACACAGGCAGAGTAAGTTATTTCTGCTACTTTATAATATGGAATGGATTACAAGCTGTACTTGTTGGAATGAAGGTCTTCTACAACTAGACACTTTGGTCTTCTCCTACTTCGGAGATGTTACAGCACTTCCAGATGGTTGTACAAAGTATGTAAGTTTTGTAGCACTGTTAAAGTTTATTTAGTTAAGTTGTATGTTAAAATTCATAACTGATTTTTACATGACTTATCTTAGTTTCTTAAGATAATTTTTTACAGGCTCCCCTGTTCCCTTTTATTTTGACTTATCTATCCTCTCCTCCCCAGGCTTTTATGTTAAAGTCAGCATATGTAATGTTGTTGTAAGATATAAATAGACCAATATAGAAAATTTGAGTTAATTTTACTATTTGTCTATATATAGATAGTATACTTACGACAACATTACAAGCCCTCCCCTCCTCAGAAAGAGGAAGTTGCTTTCGCGCATGCGCATATTTATAGCAAAGGAAAGTAACTCGTTACTTATAAAGGATAGTTAAGTCTTTCTGTTTTCGTGGATTATGGCAAATCGAGTATTAGCATATGTAATGTTGTCGTAAGTATACTATAGACAAATAGTAAAATTAACTCAAATTTTCTATATTTTATGCCTTATATTGATATAATTGTTGACTTTTTCAACTTAAAAATGCTTGAAAAGTGACAAAAATACCCAAAATACAATGAAGGATGTCTTTTCAACAATATACTGAAATTTGAATAATTTCTATTGACGAGGAGCGTCACAGGTAATAAAACCAGGGGGGCTACCCCACACCCGTTTCGCCTTTTTTTGGAGGTATATATGAGTGACATGTAGGTGACATAATGAAGGTTAAGGGTATTTGACATCACTTTCAGGGGTGGTATCAAACATTGTGCTTTTCCACGTATAAATTACCTTTTTACAATATTGCACTCCAGAAATAACTATTTTACCGTCAATATCATTTTTTCGTAATGAGCCCGCGAGCCCATGCTATTACGAAATTAGTGCAACATGTAGGATGCAATAACAAAATAATGTTTCCTCTAAAATTTAGGACAAAATCATCATTACTATAAGTTATCCTCCAGCCTAATTATCGGTTCTCTCTATTTCTATAGAAACCTTAAAACGACTTAGGTATATCTTCTATTATTGTTATATTTCTCTTTAAGTACAATAATGATAATTCAAATGAAAACCCTTTTAAATTTCATTTTTCAATAGATGTACGTTTATTTCTTAGCGGGGTCTCTAAGTTAAACTGCTGTTGTGTCAGTTGTAGACCCAGCAGCAGCAGCAGCAGCAGCAGTAGCAGCAGCAGAAACAACAACAGCAACAAATATAAGCAATAGAAACACGACAGTGACTTGAATTGAGTATGTTAGTAATAGGTTAAGTGGGGGTCAATATTTTATAGATAAAATCGGGGGGTCATTATTTTATAAGGGTTGTCAGTATTTTATAGAAATGGGGTCATTATTCTATATAAAATAATGACCGGGGTCATTATTCTATGGGGGTCAGTTTACAACGTTACACCGGCATGTACAAGTTGGAGAAAAAATCGCCCAATAGGACTGACGTGATAACTTTGAAAAAAAGGCCCATACGCGGTCTGTACGGGGCCTGGGGGTTGGCCGTCCAGCAATTGGCTGATTTTCTTGGAATTTTACCCAATTTCTTAGCCTGTTTTCGTCAGTGTCTGGCCAGCACTCGTCCGGTGTCCTGCCGGTGCCCCTTACGATACTCCTGCGATTTTCAGCAGGGTGCCAGTCGATTCTTTAAGGCTGGACAGGCATCCTTTTTTTTCCCAGCGAACATTGGTTGCAATCTTGCGGGTGTGGGTCAATTTGTCATCAATTTGTCATCGCCTACAAATTGGCCGGTAGATATATGAACAGATTTAATTGACCCAAATTCTAGCTGGCACTCAGGCCGATGTGTCTGATGCCTGGCCGGTCATTGGCAAACTTATAGGCGATGCCATTGAGATGCCCGATGTCAGAAATGATTTTAACTCGGCGTTAAAATTAATCAGGCCTCTCGGTGCCAAAAAATGACCCAGCAGCCAGTAGGTGACAGGACGGACCCCGGCAAAAAGTGCCTAGAAATACGCCGGAACCCAGTCGTAAACTCATCGGGGCTTAATTGTGACAAAGGTATTATTTAACTATTTTAATTATAGCATTTCACTTTTCTTGCGTATATTTCCAAATATTTCTTTTTACATATTCAATTTCACTTTCGTTTCTGGAACTTCTGTTATTTCTTTTATGAATCTTATGCCGACAAATTGTAGTTTTGTATTATTCACTGTCCTTTCCATCTTCATGTGATTGTACAGTTCTGTGGTGTTCTGTACTCAGATTGGAGTCTAGATATCCTCAAGATGGTTTTCTTCAGACTACAACTTGTGTGCTAAAATCCTGAAAACTTGACACATGTGACCAATACCTTAAAGTTTTCTTAATTTTGTAAATGAAATGGACTCAAATACTTATTAGCTAGCTCGATTTAAATTATAGTTAATTTTAAACTTATATTATCTATATTTTTATTTTGTATTTGAAATGTTACATTGATTGTGACTGCACTGTTCAACAGCAATTTAAAGGACTACAGTTTATAGAACCTAGCTGTCACATCATTCATAAGTGCTCTTATCACCTAATAATTATAGCATAAATTTATGAATTGTAATAATATAAAACAAAACTACATTTTAAACCTTATTGCTACATTTATAAACCGGAATTATAGTAATTTCTTACCATGGCCAATCTTCTTTTTATTCAGTTAAATATTAACTATTAATATGAGGAATGTAAATTTCTGATTTTAATTTTATTTTAGATGTTTTGTTGTTGTTGTTTTGTTGTTGTTGTTTGTTTTGTTGTTTGTTTTTTTTTCGGGGGGGGGGGGGGGGGGGAGGAGTGGGGGGAGGATTCTATCATTTGGGGGGGGGGGGGGGGGGGGTTGAGGAGTGGGGGGAGGATTCTATCATTTCTTGTAACTTCTTTTTCTTTATAAATTCTATATATCATCCAGCTACATTTTTCAAAGAAATCACTAAAACTAAATATGATACAGTGCGGAATGACATCAATTTTTTCCCAAACTGGAGGTATGTTATGACCCGAAAATCCTACAAGGTATTCTGAAGTTCCATCAGCAGAGATTTGTAACTCATGGACCCATTTTCATTGTATCCATAATTTGGGAGATTGAATGTTCCTGTTCTCTTCAAAATGCCATTTCTATATCTGATTGTTTCACTCTGCAGCGGGCAATTTCTTTTTGATTGGTGATAATATTTATAGCGAGAATTCCAGCTTCTTTTAAAGATTTTAATTTTGGTGTAGTTTGTCCTGTTTGTACTAGGAAATATAGTGTTTGCTGAATTATTTTCATTTCAAAAAGTTTTTCATCTGTATGAACGTAGGGTTGTAGATTTGGTACAACCGTTGGATATGTAGAATCTGAATTCTTAAACTCCAGGGTTGATGTTAATTGTACTGGTGTTGCATTTAGTTGAAACATATTTGTCCCTATATTAGGCTTGATCATTTGTATTGCTGTTTCATTTAGTTGAATTGATGTTTCCTGCACAGCAGACTCGTGTGTTTGCATGTGGCTTGAAGAATTACCCCATTCATGCATTCTACTGCTCCATTGGACTGTGGATGGTATGAACTTGTAAGGTGTCTAGTAATTTCAAATAGTTCAGATATGGCCTTCACTAAATTGGATAAAAAGTTTTTCCACGGTCCGAGATCAGAACTCTTGGAGCACTGTAGCGGCCTCTTTAGATAGCAGCTGCTATTTCTGAGCTTTCTTGTGTACAGAGTGGTATGGCTTCAACCCATTTAGAGTAGCTGTCCACCACAAGCAGTATATGTTTGTACTTGTCTTTTTTGGTAGGTAATCCACTCAAAATATCCATATGCCATTGGTTCAAGACATCTTCCACTAGCTGTGGGTCTGGAATGGTAGTCACGCTTTGTCTGTTGATATACTTCACATGTTTTTACCAACCGTTTAATGTCTTCAAACATGGATGGCCATAAATATTTGTTTCGAAGAGCAGCATATGTCCTCTCAAATCCCTGGTGTCCTCCGCCAGCAATGCAGTCGTGGTAGAATCACAGATCATCCCCTAGTATTTTGAAAACAGCTGCCACTCTTCTTTAGGTACCTTCTTACATCGTTTACAGTAGAAGTGTTTCAAAATATTGACCTCTATCTCAAAGTTGAAGGACTCGGCGACAATTGTCCTTGCTAAAATTGGATCTTCTGGTAGCTCACTGTTCTGTTTGTATCTGTGGATTGGAGCAAAATCCAGAAATTTTTGTTGGAGTTTGATGAGATTTTGCATTGGAACATCAATATTAGGAACCCCATGTGGCTGCATATTGGAGACCACTGCTTCTTCAGATTTCCCTTCATGGACAAAAGAAAATTGTGTGTATTCCTTTGCTGAAGTATTATTTTCCATCAAACAAACACAATCTTCTATGTCGGTTGATGAATATGGCTGAGTGTTCTCATATACACCTGTCTTGATAAGCAGTCTGTTAGTTTTCCAGATTTGTGTATAATGTTAAAATCATAGGCTTGTAGAAGTAAGCTCCATTAGCCTAGTCTCCCTTGACAGTCCTTGATGGTTTGTAGATATTTAACAGATATGTTGTCAGTATAAACAGAGAATTTCTCAGCTCAGCTCAGGGCTGGAAAATTCCACTTGTCCGCTTGCCATGACAAGTCAGGACGAGTAAGATTTAAGAAAGTGACCTTAATATGTCTTTGATTTTAAGCATTCAATTAAAAATGTTGAAAAGGGAGGATGAGTAGCTTCTATCAGAAATTTCAAGCCCTGTAACTAAAAAACGCTTATAATGTTGGACTGCTTCTTCTAGCGCTAAGGCCTCTTTATTACTGATGTGCCATTTCAGTTCATTGTTTCTTAATGATCGCCCATCATAATGATATTGCATGTTCCATTCCATTATCCTGTATTTCAGATGACATGACATTGTATCCCATGGATATCCGATCTGAAGCATCTGTGGTCAGTATGAATGGTTTGTCAATTGTGGATATGCTAGGATTGGCGCAGTTGCAAGGCGTCATTTAAGGTTATCGAAACTTTAGTGACAGTACTGCGCCCAAATAAATTCTGATTCTTCTGTAACAATGCTGTGAGAGGAGATGCAATCTTGGCATAATATTTAATTAAACGTCTGTAGAAGATGGTCATTGAAATGAAACTTATTACTTGCTTAAAATTCTTTGATGTTGGAAATTTTTGTCATTTTTTCTATATTTTCTGATGTAACCTTTACACCATCTTTGCTAACAATATGTCCTAAAATTCACTGATTCTGTTGCAAAAGTACACTTGGCTGGGTGGAGTTTCAAACTGGCATCTCTGATGTTGCTGAACAGAAGATTTAAATGTTCTAGATGTTGGTCAAAGTTTTTTGAAAATATTAAGACATCATCAATGTAGACTAACGCTATCTTGAAATTAAGGTTTTTCAATATTTTAGCCATCAAGCTCTAGAATGTAATAGAAATAGTCTTGAGTTCAAATGGTAACCGATTAAAACTTAACACTCCTCTGTGACATATAAAAGCAGTTTTATGTTTCATTGCTTGGTCAAGAGGTCCCTGCCAAAATCCTGCCTCCGAATCAGCTAAGGCATCAAAAACCTTTGAAAGTGTTGGAATTGGAAATGACATTAGAACTGTAACTTTGTTGGGTTTTTTAAAATCCGAGCAGAATCTGTATTCATTTGTCCCCCACTTTTTGACGAGTACTATTTGACTATGATAAGGTGATGATGACTCTTCTATAATGTGGTGTTTCAGCATTTCATAAAGTGCTTTGAGGTGACTGTATGTAAGGTGCTGAGCTCACTGGAGTGTCATCTTTGGTATGAATAGTGTGTGAATGTAGATTACTCTGTCCTAATTCAGTTAAATCTTTAGCTAAAATGTCACTGTTTCGTCCTAAAAGGTTACGTTTTTGTTCTTCTGTGAAGTTTGTAGTACTATGTTCTAAGCTTATTCCTAGATCTAAGACTTAAGTTCTTGTAATGGTCCATTGGAGCTGATACATTTTTATTTGTAATGTGGATGCTTCTATGATGTCCCTGATGTCTGTATTGTTGACTAAATGTGCTTTGGCAATTTTTATATTTGGGGCCAGAAAGACTGGCAGACTGGTTGGATTTATAACCATGTAAGTCAGTTTTCCATTTTGTATATGGGTAATAGCTTTCACTCCTGCTAATAAATGATCATTTCCAAGACTCCCCATAGGTTACAGTAGTACAGTAGAGTTGTTATTGAATTTCCTTACTCGTACTGGTAACAACATTTCACTATGTGGTGGCACATCTGATATTGTAGTTATAAGTTCTGTTGGTATATTGGGATCAAAGGTGATCAGAATGGTTACGTTTCCAACACATGCACCTGAATTACTGGCAGATGACACTCTATCATATCTTGGTGTAGGTATCGTAATTGTCATTTTTCCAAAATCTGTTTTGACTTGGTGTATCTTTAGGAAGTATATTCCAATTATGACCTTTACATGTTAAGTTTCCAATATTTTGAAATTATGTCTAAGTTTTATAGCACCTATTTCTATGTCAGGCACTGTTTCGCCTAAAATGGGGTGCATTTCACCACATACACCCACTATGTTATTTATAGCACTTTTGTAAACTTTCTCATTTGAGTTTATTCTATTCAGTATATATTTGCTGATGCAAGTTATACTACAGACTCTTAACCGCTCAAGTACCCAATTATTGCACTCACTGTGTGCACTCCGTTCGCGCTCAGTTCATGCTCTGTTTACACTCCATTTGCGTGCACTTGATTAAGTGCGGTTGATTTAATGCACTCATAAATGCAAGTATCCGCTCACAAGCGATGTATATCTGAGTGTTCTATACTATCTTTATTTAATGCTCCTCTCAGAGTTCGCTTCTTTCGTTCAGCATTCACTCAACGTTCAGTCCGCTCAGTTCGGTCTCCGGCCCATAACCAGTTGCAACATCTCAATTCTTAAAATGATTCCATATTGACTTTTTAATTTAATCTGTTCCAATGGAGCATCCATGGGATTTAGTCAAGGTAATTGAATTCATAATCCGATTGTTTGTCTACATATTGTGTAAGTTGTAAATTTCGGATAAACCATTAATGATATTAGGGAAATTTAACAGAGAAGTCTAAATTTTGATATGTAATCAGTGCTCTGTGTGATCAAAGAATATTGCACGTTCTACCGACTTCTATTATCCAGACCGAAATATGTGTGCGTCAGTAACTTCTTTTACATACCGTAAGCCATTTGTTACAGGAAAGCGAAAAAGGTTGTCCACAAAATTTACAGATACATCATCAACATAAACTAAATATATTGTATTTGTTATTAATAATTCAATACCGCTTATACATCTTTGGCTTAACAGTAATCCATTTATTTGATCAGTGTAAGCAGTGACCTAACACGATGTGGATATGTCACAGGTTTTGTTAATGTTTAAACTAAAACCAGCTTTACAATCAATTATATGCACTGCATGGGTGATGAAAAATTTATTTTTATAATTCGTGCGATGGAATTTGACATATAATAAATGATTTTTGAAAAATAATAATCTTGTAGTGTTTTTCTCGATTTGGGTCCAAATGTGGCTTCACTAAACTTATAAAAGATATTCTGAAATTGTAAGATTTTATGGATATTTCAAATATCATTATGTATATATATACCTTTTATATATATGTACCTTTTTGGTTAGGTCGCATGAGTGACCGAACCCTATATAAGGACCAGTTAAGAAATTGACTCTGTGCGCTGCCATATTGAAACGTCACGCTCACGTGTTAAAAAACAAGGCATTCGCCCATCAAGATCTCAATTGTTTTTCTAAACAGTGCATCATGGGAATGTACAAACTGCTATTGATATTAAAACCCAGTCATGTTCCGGCTGTTCCAACCACTTACCAGCTAAAAGTAAAATTCAATTGCGGTGTGTGTAATAATTGATTGTGAAGTTTTAATGTACTAATTGAGATCACTATGAAATGTTCTTTGCATATTTAATCAGGAAAAAAAATGGAAATGCCTAAAATCAAGGAATTTTATAAAATTCCTTGTTTAAATGAGGTCTTGAAACTTATCTTTTTTGACAATTTATGGCCGTTTCTGACAGAATCCCACTTTTAATGTTGGATAACTTGCAGCCAAAACCCTTTTGCTATTTCACATAATGACATATTCTAAACAATAACATATGTTTAAAATAAAATTATATATGTTTGATATAAAAGTACTATTATATTTGTATTATTCTTATAAACAATTAAGTCATCCACATAATACTAAATCATATGATCAAAATCCTCCTAAGTTGATTCAAAAGAGCTTGCCCTCAGGTTTCTTGAAAATGTTCAGGGAATAACATGGTATATCATATTTTACAAAATACAAACAAAAATGTTACAATAAGGTTTTCATTAAAAATGTGTTTGTCAATTTATTTGTAAATGTTTTAAATGTTTATAAACTACAGTATACATAATTCAGTTTGTCATAAAAATATAATTCTTAAAAAGTTTTATTTTATATCCCACTTGTGATTCATTTGTTTTGAAAGTGTCCATTTGTGTAGTTTTATCATAAATTTTATGGTTATATTTTTTGTTAATTTAAAAACTGCATTAAAGCTATTTACATTTCATATCCATGTCTAAGACAATTAGCTTTAAACTTGCATAGGTCATCATACTATATATGAAAGGTATTTCAACCATTAATAATGAATCTTAGATTAAACTTAATCCCACCTCTGAGCTGTAATGACCACCCCAGCCACATGGTACCAAATATTTACTCAGGCATAATTATTTAGAGAAGTGTTTTAAAATATCTTTCTCAGAAACTACAAATGACAGGATATAACTACAGTTGTGTAGTCTGATCCCACGATAATATTGATATGGTTTTGGGTGTCAATCATTAAAAAGTAAAAGGCATCTCTAAAACTAGAGATGTTTTAAACCATAATACTGTATATACATGTGTGTGTGTGTTTGTGTGTGTGTGTGTGTGTGTGTGTGTGTGCCTTGTTAAGTGATTCGAACGTATCATAAGCCTACAGAGATTTAACCATAAAATCCTCTTCTATTCTGATGTTTGTTTTTATAGACTTCACATTCTTGTTTAATATTTGGATTAAATGATCACTTCCCATTAGTACAGTTTATATTTATTAGATACTATTTTATCTTCATTTAAATCAAACAGCTATATTTCATTAGAGCCAAATTTGGCGACATTGAATGTTTGTATAATGTATATTAGCATATTACAGGCTAAGGATCTTATTAAAACTGGCAAAATACATTATCAAGTAATAAAAAAGATTGATTATAAAATTTTGTTCTAGTATATCATTTGTTCATATTTCATTTTATATATTAAACGTTCATAAAACTTAAAGAGCACTAACAAAATTGTCTGATAACCAAATATGATCCTACTGACTGAAATCAGCCAAGTACATTTTACAGAAGAACGATACGAAATGTATAAAAGACTTCCCGTAGTTTTCATGTTGAATTGTGAGATGCCTAATACTGACTGAATTCAGCCAGCAAGCAAAATGGTTTCCTTCAAAAGCAGGTTTGCAAACTGACTTCTAAATATACAGTTTGGCTGAATTCAGCCAGTGAAGAGCTGGAATGGCAAATATCGATTTTACATGCAGCATTTGTAATTCGTGTTAACTCAACTAAGGTTTGACTGAATTCAGCCAATCACTTCATCAGGATTAACTTTTATTTGATAATGCCCATTTCACTTTTAAACTGATACAAGTTCAATTAATTATCCAGCAAAAATATTAATTGAAACCTATAACCACATGTAATGTAAATGACTGAATTCAGCCAGATTGAAAGCATATAATCTACAAATAGGCATGCTGGCTTGAACTTCTTATTGTATTAATATAAAACGACCATGCCGATCATTTAAATGATATTCAATGAACATCGCGAGAACAGAAATTACAAATATCAATAGTTTTTACCTTTTCAGAAAAGGATAAATTTGAATCAGAACGTGTTAGTGAGTTAATGTAAATAATTTTCAAATAACGATGTATTTACTCAATTATTATAATATGCTGAACCCATAACAATTGAAATTATAACAAAATTAAACAGCTACAGTTGTTTATTTTACTCGATACAACAGAAATGTAAAGATAGTTTACCGGTGTGACATATTTTCAGCACGTCATCAGAATCAGATATATCGCCGAACATGCACAAATTTTGGAAAAACAGTAATTTTTAACTGTTGTTTTTTAAAAAATAATATATCCACAAAATAATTTAAGATATATATGTATAAGAATTATTTTAAAATAATCAAAGATAAGGTAAGTATCTTTTTAAATATGCAAATGGATATACATAATGATTGAGATCAGTATATTAAAATGTCAAATTTACTATCAGGTATACCACATTTGCCTTTTCCCTGCAGCCGGGAATTCGCTGTGGCAGCCGGAATCTTATCGGGATTCCGTATCACCCGTGTATTTAGTACCCTGTACAAGGAACCAAACTTACACATTCATTCACTTTAATCTTTTATAAGACCTAACCATTCGATGTTTTTTAAAAGCAGCCAACTTGTTTTCAGTGTGTTTCACAAATTATTTTTTTTATTGATAGTATAAAATACAAACTATACTAAACTTGTTTGAAAATATACCCACTTTGCTATATCGCTACTTACATGACACACAACAACAGACACCCATGGTGTTAATTATGTTATGTCACATGCCAGTAAGAGCCGTGTCAATTTAATTATACACCAAAGCTTTGACTTACGGAAGAACCCTGCTGATATGTATGATTTCATTTTGACTGTACAGTCAAACCTGTGTAAGCGGTCACCTCTATTAAACAGTCACTTGTCTTCAACAGACACATTTGCCTTTTCCCTATTTCTATGCTTTCAGAGCAAATTAACATGTATTAAGCAACAACCTGTCATAAAAGGCCAGTTTTGCTTATCCCCTTAACTGGCTGCTTAAGACAGGTTTAACTGAAATAAGTGCCATATTGACCAATCTTTATTGAGCCCGCAGTATATAATTGAAAAGAAAAGATATAAGAACAAGAGGCCCAAGAGGGCCTGAGGACGCTCTACTGACTCATAGTGGCCACAGCACTTTTTGAAATTTCACAATATTTACTCTCTTTGGGGGTTTGTCTTAACAACTTCTGGATAGATTCTCCCATCACTCCCATACTAAACAAAACTTAATTGCTATGAAAAGGAATTACTATACCATTTATCTGTAAAAAGAAATATTATACGAGTCCCCTGTACAGAACCCTTATACAACCCCCAGCCCCTTAATTTGTCAGAACTTCAATCTCTGGCACGCTTAGCAATTTGTTATGAGCAGAAATGATTCCAATTTTAAAAAGAAGTTTTTTTGTACTCATGGATGTAAAATGAAAAAAAAAATCGGTTTTCCCTATAATATTCCTACGTTAAAGTCACATTACAGGGCCCCAATATATCCCAGCCCCTTGACATGCAGAATCTTCAATCCTTGCTGATGTAAGGATAATTTATATCCAATATTAACTAGTTTGACTGAAAGGTTATTGAGAGGAAATTTGTGAAAATTCCCAATTTTAACCTTATTGTCCCATCCGCCCCCTGGCTGGTTAAGGAAATTCAATCCCCTTTATTGCACAAAATCAAATTTATTGTTAGTAGACAATGCTTTAGATCTCAAATTGAACAACATATTTACCCAAATGGACAAAAAAATGAGAATTTTCCATTTTCCCCTAGTATTCCTTATAATGTAAAACTTCAAGACCTCACAGGGCCTCTATACATCCCTGTGTCCCTTGAGTTGTACAAACTTAGATTTCTTAATCATAGGGATAATTTATATCAAATATGAAAAAATTTGACTGACCAGTTGTAGAAAATAAGATTTATGACAATGTTCAATGTTTAATCATTTTGTGACCCCACCTGGCCCCTTTTAGAAAGTAAATCCTTAGTATTCAACAAAATCATATTTGTTATGACTAGAAGTTGCTTCAAAACTCAAACTGAATAAAAACAAGAGGCCCAAGAGGGCCTGAGGATGCTCTACTGACTCATGAATCCAATTTTAACCCTAGGAACACCATTTGAACAAATCTAACAATACTATAGTTGGTCATCATTACTACATAAACATTTTGAAAATATATTTGGCCGTTCATGAGAAGAAGATTTTTTAAGTTTTGGACTATTGTTAGTAACGGCGGCCATCGTGAATTTCAGATCGAAAAAAAAAAATCTTATGTATAGTCTCCTATACAACAGAAACATGCATGTGAAGTTTCAGTTTAATTGGCCTAGTGGTTTAAGAATAAATGAAATAAAAAGAGAATTTTCTGTTTCCATAGTATCCCTATGTAAAATTCTAAGTCCCCTTACAGGGCCCCTATAAATTTCAGCCCCTTAATTCTTATCTGCAATCAAACCCCTACACATAGGGATAATTTATGCCAAATATGAACAAATCTGACAAAGAAAACGTTTTTAGTCATTCCCCATTTTTACCCTTTTGGGGCCCCTCCTGACCCCTTTAGATAGTGGAACCCATTCAATTTTACAAATCTGAACCTTCTTCACCAAACAATGCTTCTGTGAAGATATAGGCAAAATCATTTCAATTTAAAAAAAAAAAAAAAAAAAATATTATAATAACATGTGTCCTCTAATTGAACCCTCGGGGTGGGGTCATATTTAACCCTAGGGACATTATTTGAATAAATCTACCAAATCAATATTTGGTCATCATTACTATATAAACATTTTGAAAATCTGTTGGGCCGTTCATGAGAAGAAGATTTTTTAAGTTTTGGACTATTTTTAGTAATGGCGGCCATCTTGAATTTCAGATCGAAAAAAAAAAATTCTTCTGTATAGTCTCCTACGCAACAGAAACATGCATGTGAAGTTTCAGTTTAATTGGCATAGTGGTTTCAGCGAAAGTGCTGCTAACAGACGACAGACGACAGACAACGCGCCATCGCATAAGCACTTCTGGCCTTTGGCCAGTAGAGCTAAAAAATCATAAATGAATGATAAAAAGAGAATTTTCTGTTTTCCAATAGTATTCCTATATAAAACTCAAAGTAACCTTACAGGGCCCCTATAAATTTAAGCCCCTAAATTCTTATCTGCAATCAAACCCCTACACAAAGGGATAATGTTTGCCAAATATGAACAAATCTGACATACAGCTTCTTAAGACAAGAGGCCAAAGAGGGCTCGAGGACCCTCTACATACTCATAGTGGCAATAGCACTTTTTGAAATTCTACTATGCAATAGAAACATCGGGGCGGGATCATTTTTAACTCTAGGGACACCATTTGAACAAATCTAACAAAACTTCAGTTGGTCATCATTACCACATAAACATTTTGAAAATCTGTTGGACCGTTCATGAGAAGAAGATTTTTTTAGTTTTGGACTATTTTTTGTAACGGTGGCCATCTTGAATTTTAGATAAAAAAAAAACTTTTGTATAGTCTCCTATGTAATAGAAACATCCATGTGAAGTTTCAGTTGAATTGGCATAGTGCTTTCAGAATAATTGAAAAAAAAAAGAGAATTTTCTGTTTTCCCACAGTATCCCTATGTAAAATTCTAAGTCCCCTTACAGGGCCCCTATATATTTTAACACCTAAATTTTTATCTGCAATCAAACCCCTTCACATAGGGATAATTTATATCAAATATGTTCAAATCTGACATACTGGTTCTTAAGAAAACGATTTTACTAATTCCCAATTTGTACCCTTTTAGGGGCCCCTCCTGACCCCTTAAGACATAGGAACCCAGTCATTTTTACAATTCTTAACCTCTTCACCTAACAATGCTTTAGTGAAGATATAGGCAACATCATTTCCATTTAAAAAAAAAAAAAAATATGTATATATATATATATATATATATATTATATTGACATGTGTCCCCTAATTGAACTCTCGGGGCAGGGTCATATTGAACCCTAGGAACACCATTTGAACAAATCTAACAAAACTATAGTTTGTCATCATTACTACATAAACATTTTGAAAATCTGTTGGGCTGTTCATGAGAAGAAGATTTTTTAAGTTTTGGACTATTTTTAGTAACAGTGGCCATCTTGAATTTCAGATCGAAAAAAAAATCTTCTGTATAGTCTCCTATGCAATAGAAACATCCGTGTGAAATTTCAGTTTAATTGGCCTAGTGGTTTCAAAACAAATGAAAGATAGGGATAATTTATGCAAAATATGAACAAATCTGACATACCGGTTCTTAAGAAAACAAATTTAGTAATTCCCAATTTTTACCTTTTTGCGGCCCCTCCTGACCCCTTAAGACAGTGGAACCCAGTCATTTTTACAAATCTGAACCTCCTTCACCAAACAATGCTTCTGTGATGATATAGGCAAAATCATTTCCATTTTAAAAATAAAAAATAAAAAATTTATAATGACATATGTCCCCTAATTAAACCCTCGGAGCGGGGTCATATTTAACCCTAGGTTATTACTACATAAACATTTTGAAAATCTGTTGGGCCGTTCATGAGAAGAAGATTTTTTAAGTTTTGGACTATTTTTGTAACGGCGGCCATCTTGAATTTCAGATCGAAAAAAAAAAATCTTCTGTATAGTCTCCTATGCAATAGAAACACCCATGTGAAGTTTCAGTTTAATTGGCCTAGTGGTTTCAGAGAAAGTGCTGCTAACAGACGACAGACGACAGACGTCAGACGACTGACGACAGACAACGGACGACAGACAACGCGCCATCGCATAAGCACTTCTGGCACAATGCTTCTGTGAAGATATCTATAGGCAAAATCATTTCCAATTAAAAAAAAAATATCTATTATAATGACATGCGTCCCCTAATTGAACCCTCGGGGCAGGGTCATTTGAACCCTAGGGACACCATTTGAACAGATCTATCAAAACTATAGTTGGTTATCATTACTACATAAACATCTTGAAAATGGCAAAAGAAGAAATGGACTGAGTATCTGACAGTGAAAGAAAAGGAGCTGTGACGAAAAGGGATGAGAAAGGCGATGCCATAAAGTGATGGTTGGAAGGGACACAAAGCTACCTGTGAATAAGCAAGCTCCACTGATGATATGGTCAATATTGAAGGCACATATTTGGTTCAGCCCACCACCACAGAACAGAAATGTTTGAAACAACAACTTAGCCCAAGACCGAACCCATCATACCACCAGTCAACTCTTACGGCACAGCACATAATGACGACGACTGATTTATTGGTAAAACGGGTAAGGACAAGAAATAATTTTATATACATCTAGATCTCCTTTTTGTCAATGCATAATGCTTCGAGCCAAAAAAGTTTTGTTGTCTTCACCTAGTAATGGTATTTGGGTTTAAAATACAACTAAAATTTCTCAGGTGCCCAAACCATTGTCAGTTGGTAGGTCTGCCAGATTCTTCAGTGTAACAGTATTCTGCAGAAAATGGATTCCCACCGAGTTTTCTCAGAGACATTTTGATTGAAACAGATACGTGATCTTGTTCTAAGCAAGCTGTCTTTTCAAGATAGAACTTCAAATCGTTTTAGTGTTTACAGTTGCATTATATTTCTCCAGGATTGATTAATTATTATAAATTTTGAAGTAGGTATTCATTAAGCTAATTTTTGTATTTCTTTATTCTTAACTATTCAAAATTTTCCAAAAAAAACATGGCTAATATTATCAAATTGGTTAAGCCGAAATATGTGGTACAATTACACTAATGGAAGTATATTTTTTTGTGTTGTTAATCAAGACTTGCTGTTTTTCAGTTATTAAAATTTGTATTCACAGTAAAAAACTGATCTTGTCAAATTTATTAAATGAGTTAGTTATGTACAGATATGTTACTTCTTGCAGCACATTCTATTAGTTGCTATAACGAAGCTTTGAATTATGGAAAAAATCCAAAAATTGGTATTTCAAATTAAACACAATTAATTAACGTTCTAAAGATAAATCAATACATACAAAAGGTATATCACTAATGTACTAAAATTTAAAACTGCAAATTGAATGTTTTGTCCAAACAGTGCAATAAAATATTATAGAAATCGTAATATCCACCAAAACCGGCTAGCCTCTGATGTTTGGCATATCAAAATAACATAGCAATGAAAATGTCATTCTTGCCATTTCAATCTAATATTGGGTTGACGTATTGCAAGCACGTATCTGTGAAACCAAACATATTTGAGATCAACCACTATGGATGTGCATTCTTCAGATATGTTTTATCATTATGGAGGAAGGAAACAAGTATGTGCTGGTCATGATTTTCACTTTTACCTCACCTCTGATGGCTCACATTAGTGGAGAATGAATGATCAATTTTATTTTTTTAATTAACATTTCTAACAACTCTGACAAATTAAGCCCAAAGTCTTCCTGGGTAGAACCAGTACTAAGCATATGCAGATAAATTGTCTTGCTAAGAACACAAAACATCGCCATGGCAACTGATCGAATACACAACCCCCATTACCTTGGAGTCTGACCAGCTTTCCAGTTGAGCCATTATTCTTATCACATTCTATCATACAAAAATACTATATTAATTCATACCTGCCAATTAGGACCAGGTTGATAGGGAGGCATCATGTTGTAATGATAAGGTATAGGGGGTCTGGGCTGGCCTTGAAATGGTGGCACATTCTGAAACATCTGCCCATTGCCTTGGTTACCAATCCTGTTATACATTTGCTGACCTTGACCTTGCCAGGGACAATTCTGAGGGTTAAACATGTACATGTTTTGTCTGTTGCTGTTGTGGCTATTGTTGTTGTTTCTTTGATTTGGATTGTTGTTATTGTCTCTGTTATCAGTATTGAACCTCCAAGAGTTACTCATATCTGAAAATAAATTAACAAGTCTAATTTTGACCTTTTAATGTACAAAATTGTAGTAGTTGAATGTACTTAGTATTTGTAAAGCTCATTAAAGTTAGTCTGCAGCATCTCTCTCCTTAGTAGTTTTCCTATTGTGCTTGCTTAATGAATAAACTAAGTGCAGTGTACTTGTTTT
Source organism: Panopea generosa (assembly GCA_029582155.1). Lineage (NCBI taxonomy): Eukaryota > Metazoa > Mollusca > Bivalvia > Adapedonta > Hiatellidae > Panopea > Panopea generosa. Next base: position 59,060,592 of record CM055898.1, on the reverse strand, counting down.
TAATTATAACAAGCAAATTCTTTGAATTTAGGTCCCCTTGCTTTCATAAATATATATTGTATGCACATATTACAAATACATGTATATTGTATGCATAGATCGCTGGACCAAAGTTTTTCTGAAATGCATCTGCATTCGGAAATAAGAAATGTCACTGGTAAGTCACATGCCCCACAAATGGTTAAAATAATGATATGTTTTATAATAGGTAACAATTTAAATGTATCTATGAATATCAAGAGTAATGGACCAACATTTCAGACTAGACACACAATTTCATTCTTTTTTACATTAAAGTGTGATATATATATATATATATACAAAGGAGAATAGAACTACACCTAACAAGATCCTTTCAATAGTATTGGATCACGGAGTGATACAAGGGTGTGAAGGTAATAGTATGGGAGAGATAATAAATTAATTATTAAAAATTAATTAATACACCCAAACAATACTGAATTCTTTAAATTTATTTTAAAAAAACCCGAGCGCTTTCGGAATATATATTATTTATTTACCCTTTATCCATTAGGTATAAACAAAAGCGATGGTTCTGCATAATTCGGTATGTTTGGATATACTGTATTTTATATACATACGTTCCAATAAAACTGTACTTCATTTCTCTTATTGGTGTATGCAGCGCAATCCCCTTTTTTTTAATAATACCAGTTGTATTTTTGACGTTTAAAATAAATGTCGTCGTTTGATATACTTACGACGTCATAGCGCTAAAGATTACACGATGTTGTGTGACGTCACGTCAGAGTGACGTTTTCTTTAATAACAACTTTGCGCTTCACATTTTACTCAGCACAGTTTGAATTTTACTGGCGTATTTCACTGAAAACACGGTATTTTTCTTATAAATTTCACAATTTGTTTTATATTTTTGTGAAGTATATGCGCGCCTTAGGGCGCACATCATAATTTGTGAACGTTTTCACAATTTTATTAATTTTTATTGTGATTTTTTCACACTTCCATGTTTTTATCATCGTAATCGTTTGACATCATAACATTATCATCATTCATATTTTCAATTCATCCCCTGAAGAAGGAATAATATATATTCCGAAAGCGCTCGGGTTTTTTTAAAATAAATTTAAAGAATTCAGTATTGTTTGGGTGTATTAATTAATTTTTAATAATTAATTTATTATCTCCCATATATATATATAATTGACCTTTCTGTAACCTTGACCTTGACATCTGATGTAAAGGTCTGGGTATTTCTACAGGTAAATACAGGTGACATATCATCATGACATGTTTGAGGTCACTGTTCTGGGTTTACACGTGACATATCATGTTGATCAATTGAGCCAAATGTTTTTGAAATCCATTTATGTATGATAAAAATACAGACTGGACTTGAAATCTCAAACAAACTCAAAGTGTGACCTTGAACTTTTAGGTACCGATGTGGGTCTTACATGCCTCTCGTCATCAATTGAGCCTTATTAAAGATAGAGTTACAGACCTGACACAAAATATCAAACAAATTGAATGTGTGACTTTGACCTCTGATGAAAGGTTCTGGGTCTTACACCTGACACTTCATCATGATATGTTGATCAATTGAGCCAAGTGTTTTTGAAATCCATCCATGTATGACAAAGTTACACTCCCGTATACGAAATCTCAAACAGACTCAAAGTGTTGTCAAACAAACTCAAAATGAAACCTTGACCTTTGAGGTATATCTGTTTGTCTTAGTGCAATACGTTGTCATTGTCATGCTGATACTTGAGGTCATAGCACTTTTTGAAATTGCACAATATTTACCTTCTTAACAACTTATGGATCAATACCCCCACCTGGCACCCATACTGAACAAAAAGTTAATTGCTATGAAAAGGAATTACTTTAATTTCCCGTACCATTCATCTGTAAAACAAAAATAAAGTCCCTGTACAGAACCCTTACACAACCCAGCCTCTTGATTTGTCAGAACTTCAATCACCCACTCTTAGGGATTTGTTATGAGCACAAATGCTTTAGATATGAAAACAAGAGGGCCGAGATGGCTCTATATCGCTCACCTTACTGACCTTGAGTCACCCAACATAAGTAGATTATATAATACATGTACTTTCAAAATTCCAGAAAGACAAGACGGGCAAGTAGTTAGAATTTTGATTTGGTTTGAAGATGTATCAGATGCGTAGAAGACTTCAAACTTGGTAGAGGTTCACCTATGGTAAATGTCAGTGAAATTACATCAAAATCAGGTCAGTAGATTCTGACAAGAAGGCTTTTGAAGTTTTTACTATAGCTGTTAAGTCTTCGAACTAAGATAAAAATCCAGTTCCAGCACAAAACTAACCTGTTATGTTTGAGAACGGTTTCAAATTAAAGCATCAGACTAAACTTTTGAGCATTAAACAATCCACAGTTCCAGCACAATAAATATTCCTATGAGTTTCAAACACAAGCCTTCCCTAAGTCTATCGCTTGAAATAATTTTGTCACAGTGCACTCTCCTCCAAAAACAATTGAGCTCCTCCTCCAAGATTTCAAATACACTTTGACATTGAAAATCTCAAGCAGACTTCTTGCTGTGATGAAACTAGCTAAACTATGGTATTGCTTTATCATGAAGCAGTAAATCATCCCTGTCTGAACCATAAATACTCTGACTTTTATATTGAGAAAAACACCTGTTTTAAAATGGTTCATGATATATGAATAATATTATTATATTTCAATTAATGATTATAATTGTATCATTCATTGTTTTATGATGAAATATCTTTTAAAACTTATATCTGGTATAATATTGTATAATAATAGCAAAGAAAAAGTTTATTTAAAGAGTTTATTACCTCTTCTTATAATAATTGCTATATACAGACATTGATGCTATAACACAAGGGAAGTAATTTGACATAAAACTAACCCCACTCCCTAGCTGCCATTTTTTTTGACGAATCAAGATGGCTTGAACAAACTTGGTAGAGAGTCACCCAAGGAACAGTTCTATGAAATTATTTTAAAATCGAGCCAGTAGTTTCTGACAAGAATATTTTTTAAGTTTTTTACTTATTAAACTTGCCACGCCCCCTGGTGGCCATGTTTTTTTATGAATCAAGATAACTTGAACAAACTTGGTAGAGGGTCACTGAAGGAACATTTCTGTGAAGTTATATCAAAATTGGCCTGGTGGTTTTAGAGGAAAAGTTGTTGGGGCTTAAAGTTAATGACAGACGATGGACGACAGACGACGGACACCAGGCGATATCAAAACGATACTAAACACATTTTAGCCTGCGTTTTCGTTCGAATCGTACCGTGTATCATTTACCGTGTATTGTTAGTAATTATTCACCAATCGCATCATCTCTGATCATTACAAAATATTTGGTTGCAGTAGAATAAATAGTAAGAACTATATATTTAACAAAATCACCGGGAGTAATATGATAGTAATATTGATTAAATAAATTAAAAAAATATTGATTAAAATCTTTCTGAAATATTGATAACTACACCACCCTATTTTAAATATGGTCTACCATATAGGTGATGATATGTAGCATGACAGCAGATTAATATGTCACATAAAACTCAATCTGTGAAGTTAAATAGACACGGTAAGCGCTTCATATCAATTTCCTCAGATAAACTTGTTACGGTCACAAAATAATGGCCGCTCAAAGACAAACTGGCTCACAGTAAAGTTAACATTACGGCATCGAAAAAGTATATAATAAACAAAAGGGCCAAGATGGCCCTATATCGCTCACCTGACTGACCTTGAGTCACCCAACATAAGTAGATTATATAATACATGTACTTTCAAATTTCCAGAAAGACGAGACGGGCAAGTAGTTAGAATTTTGATTTGTTTTGAAGATGTATCAGATGCGTAGAAGAGTTCAAACTTGGTAGAGGTTCACCTATGGTAAATGTCAGTGAAATTACATCAAAATCAGGTCAGTAGATTCTGACAAGAAGGCTTTTGAAGTTTTTACTATAGCTGTTAAGTCTTCGAACTAAGATAAAAATCCAGTTCCAGCACAAAACTAACCTGTTATGTTTGAGAATGGTTTCAAACTAAAGCATCAGACTAAACTTTTGTGCATGAAACAATCCACAGTTCCAGCACAATAAATATTCCTATGAGTTTCAAACACAAGCCTTCCCAAAGTCTATCGCTTGAAATAATTTTGTCACAGTGCACTCTCCTCCAAAAACAATTGAGCTCCTCCTCCAAGATTTCAAATACACTTTAACATTAAAAATCTCAAGCAGACTTCTTGCTGTGATGAAACTAACTTAAATATGGTATTGCTTTATCATGAAGCAGTAAACCATCCCTGTCTGAACCATAAATACTCTGACTTTTATATTGAGAAAAACACCTGTTTTAAAATGGTTCATGATATATGAATAATATTATAATATTTCAATCAATGATTATAATTGTATCATTTATCGTTTTATGATGAATTATCTTTTAAAACTTATATCTGGTATAATTTTGTATAATAATAGCAAAGAAAACGTTTATTTAAAGAGTTTATTACCTCTTCTTATAATAATTGCTACATACAGACATTTATGCTATAACACAAGGGAAGTAATTTGACATAAAACTAACCCCACTCCCTGGCTGCCATGTATTTAGACGAATCAAGATGGCTCGAACAAACTTGGTAGAGAGTCACCCAAGGAACAGTTCTATGAAATTATTTTTAAATCGAGCCAGTAGTTTCTGACAAGAAGATTTTTTAAGTTTTTTACTAATTAAACTTGCCACGCCCCCTGGTGGCCATATTTTTTTATGAATCAAGATAACTTGAACAAAATTGGTAGAGGGTCACCGAAAGAACATTTCTGTGAAGTTCTATCAAAACTGGCCTGGTGGTTTTAGAGAAGAAGTTGTTAGAAGCTAAAAGTTAATGACAGACGATGGACGACAGACGACGGACACCAGACGACAGATACCAGGCAATCACAAAAGCTCACCTTCGGCTCAGGTGAGCTAATAAATGTGAACTAGTCCATGTTTTTATACATGTATCTGAAGTGGTGTATAATTTGCTTCTTTGCAAAAAACAGGGTATAGATGCCTCAGGCTAAAATCAATATTAATGCATTATAAACCAGTATTTTTGCAATTATAATTCCTTATTTGAATTTCGATCGATTGTCATGCAAAACAATTATAGCAATTCTTTAACAAAAGAATATAAATAATCTGCAAAGATAAATATATTTACAAAAACACAATTTAAATTTAAATTATGCCTGGTTGGTGGTTTCATAAAAATAGAAACTTTGAAGGGTAAAAGTTTTATGCCTTGTGGCAGGACTTCTAAAATCGCTGGTACTTCTGTCTTCAGACCTTTTTTTTCTCGAAATTATATAAATTGTCTGTCAGATATTTCTTACAAATCATAAAATAACATTTGATACATAACCAAGTTGTTTGTCATCAGGTTTGCGAAATGGGGTCAAATTAGGCTAAACCATCATTGGTAGTAGGGAAGCTATCAGAAGGGTCAATCGTAGTATCAATAGCACGCTTCTTGTATGTGATCAGTGGGCCATAACAGACTGAAATGTCTTTTATCAGTAATTTCTTCGATCTACAAGCTGTGTCACAGCAAATAACCCCAAACCCCACAAAAGTGCATTGATGCGTAGTTACCGTTAATAGAATATATAAAGCATTTGAAATTAATATCATACCGGTTTATCATCTTATCATCGTTGATTTCACTTTAATCCATTATTTTTATAAATTTCCAACGAAATCTGACAAGTGTTTAAATTTCTAAAAATAAATGACATAAACATGTCTGACACTTTCAAGGAGTTTTATGAATATTGCACCTATAGAATTCCATTGATATACTTCCATCCAAAAATTTCAAAGGTACCCACTAAGAGAAATAGCATGTGTCATAATAATGTTTGTTTCACTGGTGACATCATCAGACAATGGCTCAAGGTGATAATGAAATTGACAGCGTGTTCATTATGTACATAAATTTAGATGTGTGTAATTATAAATATCTCTCTAACAGTTTAATAGTTTTCTTTTTTTAACAAATGGCTATATCAAAAACAAACATTTTAGAAGACAACCAGTTCAATGTAACAAACAGATTTTCAAAAAATAGTGCGAAAACTTTTCCTAAATTTATATCAATCATATAACAGAACAGCGACATAAATCGGTGTGTAGATAAATAGATCAGTTAATTGAAAGTGTGTAAGCAGGCCATGCATCACTTGATTGTTTTATCACACTTTTACAAGCAAAGGCACGAAGCCCGAGGCAATGTTTTTCACGGATAATTCGGGATTGAAACTTATAACAAAGAAACTAAATTAAAGTTACAGGTATAGATAGCCATTTATAGAATCTAAATGACAAAGAGAGCAATCATTTTGATTAATTATTTATTTCATTGTCAATTAACCTATGACAATATTAGAGGATACCCAAATCTCCAAAGCATATCCTAAAAATCGTTCATCCTGTTGCGCCCGTGTATCCTTTTGTTTATCATTTCGTTTGTTGTTTCGTTCGCATTTTTAGTCCGTTTGTATAATGTTTAAAACGCATTTGATATTGGTTTTGTTTGTGTTCGTTTGGTGTACTAGAACAGATTAAAGTCTGTATGAACAAATCTGACTGACCAGTTGTTAAGAATAAGATTTATAAATGACAATGTTCAATTTCAACCAATTTGTGATCCCACCTGACCCCTTCTAGAAACAAAATCTTATTTGTTATGACTAGAAGATGCTTCAAAACTCAAATTGAATTAAACCAATCATAAATAGATGAAACAATATATTGGTGGAACTGATGGATGCTCCCTGAACAAGTGCTTGATTGAGAAATAGCTGCAAGGGAAAGAGATGTTTTAACAATGGAGTCAACTATCGCCTCACCATTTAGTAACTTGTCAATAGTTAATCCTAAATATGTCTGACATATATATGTCTAAATATATCCTGTCTGACAACATTAATCAAAACACATGGTGAGTTGTGTCCAATGCTCTTTTGATATATAATTTCCTTGACATTGGACACATGACAGTATCAATATTGTTTCACAATCAAAATACTATCATAGATGTCGCACATTCTCTGATCATTATACTTTATGATAGAGGATGTAGTTGTGCAGGCTTCAAGCTTAGTCAGACCCTGGTTCAGCCTTAACTGATTATGGTTCAACCTTAGTCAGACCATTGTTTAACCCCGACTTACCATGGTTCAACCTTAGTTAGACCATGGTTCAACCTTATTCAGACCAACGCGTCTGACTATCAATCCAGGGGTCGTGAGTTCGAATCCCCCGCCCGGCAACAGTCTCCATGATGATTGATATACGACATTGTGTCTCATTATAATTCGTCTCTCACCACTGATTCAAGTGGGAAAGTTATCAGTTACTTGCGGAGACGGGGTGTGCTTGAGTACTGGTTAATTCCAGGAAACAGTGGTTAGGTTAACTGATCGTCTGTTAGCCCTCGATGGCATAAGAATGACGCTAAATATTCAATCAATCAATCAATTATTCAGACCATGGTTCAACCTTTACTGACCATGGTTCAACACTAGTCAGACCATAGTTCTACCTAAGCCAGACCATGGTTTAACCTTGACTGACCAAATCAAATTCTATATGCGTAAATAAATTTACATTTATTGAAAATTGAACTTCATTGCACTAATTTTTTAACTTATCTGTGCAAATAACTAGCTGAATGGTTTCAACTTGCTTCAGTGATAAATTTTATCGGTTATAATGGAAACATAGTCTGTGCAATTAATAAACAATGTCGCTAAGTTGCTTGATTTTTTTTTTGACAGGACACCAACTTTGGAAAGCTGAGTGTTCCGGCGGGATACCTGTTATTCCTAGAGCTGTTTCAATATTTATGGTATATCGCTGGTTGAAAATCCTATTGAACAACATATTGAGGTTATTTTTATATAATATACGCTCACTCATCAGAGTAAATCATAAATTACTGTCACACCATGACAATTTTTTATTGTAATTTGAAGAAATCATCTTTGAAAAAAAAAAGTACGCTACAGCAATATCACTAATATATACCTGGTTTTAGGTTGTTGGTATTGTAATTTAGATGAATCGTGGAAATCATGAAACTTTGTTTAAAAAGTCATGTTATTTTATTGTTTAAAATGTACAGACGATATACTCTGAGAAACTTTTTATTTTGAATGTTCTATTTTGTTTTGTAAGGTATCAAGACATACATTCGCGACTTTCTGATACCAGTTTAAACATTGGAAGGTCTGGGTTTCTATGGCACCATTTTGGTCTTCCCGGCGCTTTTTATTTTTCTTTAACAGATGTTAAAAGGTTATGGAAAAAAGAATTAAACGTTTAGAAAATTATGTTCATTTTGAAAGCAAATTATGCTAACAAAATGATTACAGTCATCATTTGAGAAATTTAATTAACAATTATAAAGTTCATGGCCCTGTGGCTATGTTCATAAAAATAATGTCACATACTGCATTAAATGACTTCCATATTGTGCAGTGTGCATGCTAAAACTATATTTTTGTACTGATTCTGATTGCAATTTGGTCAGTTATGACATACATGCCAAGAACGAATAAGCAGCAGAAAACTTGCTAATTTTGTGTACTATTAAGTCAATATAATTATGCCACAGTACAATGTTCCTATTTTTCTACAGCATTGGTATACCATTTATTTTTTAACATCTTAACTGTCATTTAACTATTCAGCAATGGTCTGTAACAATCCAAAGATTGAGCAGTAAAATGACTGATATAAGATAAAAAGGCAAAATGGCAAGTTTGATGTCCATTTCAACAACTAAACACAAAATATGGTAGCAATTTAACAGGAGTTTGCAATTACCTCTGTTATGCAGCCTCTTGTGTTAAGCAGCCAAATATGTTAGTTTTATAATTATAGCCAAACTTGGTCTGTATTGAACAACCACATGCTCTAAGGGGCCATTATAGTACATCCCCACTGTATGCTGCAACCTAACACAGATTTGGATGTATACCATATGCGCATTACTCATTACTATTCTGAAAAACTCAAGAATACTCATCTACTCTGATTTTGATGAGCAATTACTCATCGGCTAAAAAAAATATCTGGAGCTCTGCAAACATGAGAATTGTATATGCTTGTGATTTATGATCTAACCTGGATCTTGCAAGAGGAATCAAGTCAGTTTTTTGACATGGTGAAAATACTCACCCACAAAAATTACATTATACTTTCTGCACCATTCGCAACAGTGACAATAGCTGACAGGTGAAATGTTAATAATTGAAAGCTTATATTATTTATGAATCAGATTACACTTTTGTACATGAATTTAATAAGAAATGCACAGTAATTTTTAAACTGTTATCACTTGGAAATATCTCTTATTCATCTATTTTTTAAAACTAATTTGTGGTGATCTTCTCACAGGTGAAAGGTATTTGTTGATCATTGTTTACATGATAATGTTAAGTGATGGTTGACCATGGTCAGTCAGGGATCCTCTCACAGGTAAAATGTATTGGTTGATCATTGTTTACAAGATTATATTTAATCATGGTTGACCATGGTCTGTCAGTGATCCTCTCACAGGTGAAATGTATTGGTTAATCATTGTTTACATGATTATGTTTAATCACAGTTAACCATGATCTGACAGTGATCCTCCGATAGGAGAAAAGTATTGGTTGATCATTGTTAACATGATTATGTTTAATCACAGTTGACCATGGTTTGACAGTGATCCTCCGACAGGTGAAAAGTATTGATTGATCATTGTTTACATGATTATGTTTAATAACAGTTGACCCTGGTCTGTCAGTGATCCTCTGACAGGTGAAAAGTATTGGTTGATCATTGTTAACATGGTTATGTTTAATCATGGTTGACCCTGGTCTGTCAATGATACTCTAACTGGTGAAATATATTGGTTGATCATTGATAACATGATTATGTTTAATCATGGTTGACCATGGTCTGACAGTGATCCTCTGACAGGTGAAAAGTATTTGTTGATCATTGTTAACATGGTTATGTTTAATCACACTTGACCATGGTCTGTCAGTGATCCTCTGATAGGAGAAAAGTATTGGTTGATCATTGTTAACATGATTATGCTTAATCACAGTTGACCATGATCTGACAGTGATCCTCTGACAGGTGAAAAGTATTGGTTTATCATTGTTAACATGATTATGTTTAATCACAGTTGACCATGGTCTGTCAGTGATCCTCTTGACAGGTGAAAAGTATTGGCTGATCATTGTTAACATGATTATGCTTAATCACAGTTTACCATGGTCTTACAGTGATCATCCGACAGGTGAAAAGTATTGGTTGATCATTGTTAACATGATTATGTTTAATCACAGTTGACCATGGTCTGACAGTAAACCTCTGACAGGTGAAAAGTATTGGTTAATCATTGTTAACATGATTATGTTTAATCACAGTTGACCATGGTCTGACAGTGATCCTCCGACAGGTGGAAAGTATTGGTTGATCATTGTTAACATGATTATGTTTAATAACAATTGACCATGGTCTGACAGTGATCCTACGACAGGTGAAAAGTATTGGTTGATCTTTGTTAACATGATTATGTTTAATCACAGTTGACCATGGTCTGTCAGTGATCCTCTGACAGGTGAAATGTATTGGTTGATCATTGATAACATGATTATGTTTAATCACAGTTGACCATGGTCTGTCAGTGATCCTCTGACAGGGGAAAAGTATTGGTTGATCATTGTTTACATGATTATGTTTAATCACAATTGACCATGGTCTGTCAGTGATCCTCTGACAGGTGAAAAGTATTGGTTGATCATTGTTAACATGGTTATGCTTAATCACAGTTGACCTTAGTCTGTCAGTGATCCTCTGACAGGTGAAAAGTATTGGTTGATCATTGTTAACATGGTAATGTTTAATCACAGTTGACCATGGTCTGTCAATGAAACTCTAACTGGTGAAATATATTGGTTGATCATTGATAACATGATTATGTTTAATCATGGTTGACCATGGTTTGACAGTGATCCTCTGACAGGTGAAAAGTATTGGTTGATCATTGTTAACATGTTTATGTTTAATCATGGATGACCATGGTCTGTCAATGATACTCTAACTGGTGAAATATATTGGTTGATCATTGATAACATGATTATGTTTAATCGTGGTTGACCATGGTCTGTCAGTGATACTCTCACTGGTGAAATATATTGGTTAATCATTGTTTACATGAGAATGTTTGGTTGACCATGGTCTGACAGTGATCCTCCGACAGGTGAAAAGTATTGGTTGATCATTGTTTACATGATTATGTTTAATCACAGTTGACCATGGTCTGTCAGTGATCCTCTGACAGGTGAAAAGTATTGGTTGATCATTGTTAACATGGTAATGTTTTATCATGGTTGACCATGGTCTGTCAGTGATACTCTGACTGGTGAAATATATTGGTTGATCATTGATAACATGATTATGTTTAATCATGGTTGACCATGGTCTAACAGTGATCCTCTGACAGGTGAAAAGTATTGGTTGTTAATTGTTAACATGGTTATGTTTTATCACGGTTGACGATGGTCTTTCAATGATACTCTAACTGGTGAAATATATTGGTTGATCATTGATAACATGATTATGTTTAATCATGGTTGACAATGGTCTGTCAGTGATACTCTCACTGGTGAAATATATTGGTTGATCATTGTTTACATGATTATGTTTAATCATGGCTGACCATGGTCTGATAGTGATTCTCTGACAGGTGAAAAGTATTG